>CM054061.1:352127116-353409407 GCA_028641055.1 Alopecurus myosuroides
CTTGAAGGATATTCAAATACACGTTATTTCCATAATGTCGCTGATATGTCATAAACGTATCCTTAATTTATGATGTTCCATGTTGTTTTCATGTTATTTCCTACATGTTTTCCTTACACTTTATGTCATTTTTATCGATTTCCCGGGACTAACCTATTGACAAGATGCCACAGAGCCAGTTCCTATTTTCTGATGTTTTTAGTTTCAAAAAAGTTGTTCTAAAAATATTCTCAGAATTCGACCATTCAAAAGCCAGACGTCTTAGAAGTCCCGGAGGGTCAAGGAAGTCCGAAGGAGACCCGGAGGGGGGCCCCGGAGCCCCCACACCATGCCTGGGCACGGGTGGACCCCTGGCCACGCCTGGGGGTGGTGTGGGCCCCTCGGGTGCCCACCGCCATCGCTCTTTCGCCAATATATGCCCCCCCGATGCATCAACCCTAGATCAATCGGCCCCCTTGATGTCTACGCACGATTCTATTCTTGTAGACAGTGTTGGGCCTCCAAGTGCAGAGTTTTGTAGAACAGCAGCAAGTTTCCCTTGAGTGGATCACGCAAGGTTTATCGAACTCAGGGAGGTAGAGGTCAAAGATATTCCTCTCAAGCAACCCTACATTCAAGATACAAGAAGTCTCTTGTGTCCCCAACACACCTAATACAATTATCAGTTGTATAGGTGCACTAGTTCGGCGAAGAGAGAGAGAGAGAGTAAAAGGCAAGTAATATGGATGATAGTAAGTGATAATAGAAATCTGAAATAAAAATTTCAGCAAGCAAACATGTAGCTGAACAGGCGGAAAACGGTGTTTCAATGCTTGGAAGTAAGTCCTATGGATCCTACATTCACTAGAGGACACTCTCAACAATGATCACATAATTGAATAGCTAGATATCTTCTCTTCACAATGCTACTCTAAACCACTCTCCAGTCGAATAACAACACCAATCCATGCGTAGGGCTTTAACAGCACTCCTCAGAGTAGGCACTTTCCCAACTAAGTAACACCCACGCTATCACCATGGGACCCATATGGTTCCACGCAAACATCACAATTTCATAGGGTTTATCCAACACAAAATATAAATATAATGCTAAACCACACGGTGCACACACTGTCGCCTTTACACCGTGATCAAAGCGTTTACGGAGATCTCATAACAAATAATGAACACTAATCATTGCACAGGGATGCAAAAGCATTCCTTAAAGTAAGCATTCCCATGTCTAGTTAATCCCACACTGTCACTATGAGTGACCTAGATAGTACTAGATAAACACCAGAATTCATAGAGGATACACACACGATGTGCACACTGTCACCTTCACACCGCGGAACAAGGTGACTCCAAAGTTCATATTAATAAAGCACTTGAGTAGCAAAAGATGAAGAGTAACATCTACGAATTCAACTAGACTATAAAGCTCACGATCACATATAGATCACACCATGGGAGAGAGAGATGAACCACATAGCTACCGGTAGAGCCCTCAGCCTCGGGTAAGAACTACTCCCTCCTCATCATAGGAGACAACAACGGCGATGGAGATGGCGGTGGAGTCGATGGAGATGGTTCCGGGGGCACTTCCTCATCCCGGCAGGGTGCCAGAACAGAGATTTGTCCCCTGAAACTTGTCGGTGGCGGCAGCGGAGCTACATATGTATTTTGTGGAAAAGGTTGATCTTTCTAGGGTTTATGCCTCGGTGGGAATATATAGGCGAAAGGACAACGTCGGTGGAGCCCTGGGGGCCCAACACCACCAGCTGGCGCGGCCAGGGGGTGCCACCCCATGGTGTGGCCCCCTGGTGCCCGTCTTCGACTCCTCTTCGGTCTTCCGGATGCTTCCGGGAAAATAGGCACTTCGGGCTTTGTGGGGTACAATTCCGAGAATATTTCCAGAACAACTTTTCTGAGATAAAAAACAGGGAACTGACACTTGGCATCTTGTTAATAGGTTAGTCCCAGAAAACATGTAAAAATGCTATAAAGAAGGGAGAAAACATGTAGCAGTTGGCATAATATTATCATGGAGCATCAGAAATTATAGATACGTTGGAGACGTATCAAGCATCCCCAAGCTTAGTTTCTACTCGTCCTCGAGTAGGTAAACGATAAAACACAATAATTTCTGAGGTGACATGCTACTAACATGAACTTGATCATTATAATGTAAAAGCATATGTACGCTAAGATCATAGAACTTTAAACACAAACATGATAAATATAACTTTAATAATAAAGCATAGCAATCACTTTGTATCATGAAGAGTATCTCAAATAAAGGATCGTGGATAATAATGCAAAGAAAGATAAAGGTTTGTTTCAGGTATAGAGAAAGCATGGCAAAGTGGTATTTCGCTAGTCCTTAAGAGTGGGACAAAACATAAATGCCAGGACACCTTCAAAATTCATGAGGAAGACCAGAGCAAATAATTTGAGAACAAACAATAGCACATCATGAATAAATTATTGATGTTTATGGGACAAATGCACATAAAACTTAGAATGGCAAAAATGCTCTCTCAACTGTGCATAAAGTTAGAAGATGGACTCTAAACATAAAAGTAAAAGAAAGGCCCTTCGAGGAAGGACGCATGGATCACTCCTGTGCTAGAGCCTTTTTATTTTATTAAATAGAGGCATTAAAGTTTGACACTCCTCTCATTCATCTTTCACAAACCATGGCTAACCAAATCCTCCGGTGCCTACCAACAATCACATACCATGGAGGAGTGTCTATATTTTAGGAGAGGTGTATGCTAATGGTAACGAATGGTAAACAGAAAATACAGTACGTCATAAGCCAAATGGATTCACAAGAGCGGCTCCCATAGCATCTGGATTGAAGGTCATCCCTTTTTCTCTTTTGTTTACACAATTATGCTTTGACTGATAAATCAGGGGCAAAAATAGTGAAGATAATTTGTTTGCATTAATTTGGGGTTGGGCACCCCACTGCCAGCTCTTCTATCATTTGGATAAGCGGATCAAGCCACTAGTCCAGGGTGTAAAATCCAATCAACAAGTGAGATAAAGATTTTCGATTGACGTCCTCATGAGCAAAAACAGGAACACAAAACATGAGTAATTTTGAAAGTTTTAAAGATATCACATGAGCAATTTACTTGGAATGCAGTGAAATACCACATGTAGGCAGGTATGGTGGACACAATGGGAAAACTTTGGTTTTAGGGAGTTGGATGCATGAGTAGAGCTCATACTCAGTACAGGTGGAGGCTAACAAGAGACTGGCAGCGACAAATCAAGAGAGCATAAGAGCAATAATCATGCATAGCGACATAAACATCATTAATTAAAGCATAAGCGGTGTCACAAGTTCAAAAACTAAGTGGTCATGGAGGCTATTCGTGAGTGGTTCATAGTCATAAACATGGTGTGAGCATGCGCCAAGTCAACTAAATAGAACATTCGAAAGAGAATACCATGAATTTATGCTTTACTATGACAAGAACAACTCATGAATCTTTCAATGGCATATTAAACACTCTCAACTATTTGAGGATATTCATGCTACTCAATAACCACAAGGATTTAAAACTAAAATAACATTTAGCATGGCATGAAAAAGTTCTAGCCACAGTGTATACAAGTTTCTACGTGCACGATTATAAATTCTACTTCAAGCAGCAGTTTCTTTTCCCAACAAGCACCATACAAAATATGTTTTCACAAAATTCTGTACATGCTACAGAAAGAAAATGAGATTACTCATATAACACTACTAAAACTAACAGATCTGAATAAGAGATGCATGAAAACAAAGGCTAAGCGCAGTACTAGCAAAAAGTGAACACTCACAGAACAATAAGATCAATGAAAACTAGAGTGTTCTAAGCAATGAAAACGGAGCGTGTCTCTCTCCCACACAAGTATGATAAGATCCAACCATAAAATACATAAAAGAAAACAAAACAAACTAAAAGCAAAAAAATAAAAGATGCTCCAAGTAAAGCACATAAGATGTGACCGAATAAAAATATAGTTTCACTAGAAGTGACCTGATAATTTATTAATGAAGAAGGGGATGCCCAGCTTAGATGCTTGAGTCTTCTTCGAATTTTATGGGATGTACGACCGGGGCATCGCCAAGCTTACGTTTTTCACTCTTCTTGATCACATCATATCATCCTCTTCTCTTGACCCTTGAAAACTTTCTTCACACCAAACTTCTCACAATCTTCATTAGCAACGTTAGTGCAATCGAAATAATAAATTAACATTGTTCAGTTTCAACATAATACTAACACTCATAAACACATTAGCTACTGTCACGACTTCTTTGAAAACTCTTTTTCTCAAAAGAACACCAAAAGAAAGAGATTAAGATGCAAATGCAATTATTGCCAGAAATCTGTCAAAAATGGACAGTAGGTAAAGATGATTTTTTCGAAAATATTCTGTTCCTCAAATCAAAAAGTGTTCAACTAAGAAAAGTTTTGTAATTATCTTAGTAGTAAGAACAAAAATTCAGATCATTCTGATCTTCCAGGATTTTATACGATGTTTTCTGGTGGACAGCAGAAATCTGTTTTCTGCGCAGAAATCCGAAAACCAACTCCAACTTTCGTCAAAAACTTTACTTGGCACTACTAAAACATGAAAAGAAAGATAGAAATGAGTTTCTACAGAAGTATACAACCCCTTGACTCAAAGAAAACAGAGAAAAACAATGCAAAAATAAAAACATCGGTTATCTCCCAAGAAGTGCTTTTCTTTAAAGCCTTTTAGCTAGGCATCATAATTTGAGAAGATGCCCACATGAGAAATATGAATTGAAGAAAAACAAAGAATCAAGAAGCAAATATAAATAAATTTAAGTCTAACCCACTTCCTATGAAAAAGAACCTTGTAGAAAAAAAAGTTACGAAAGCACAAGGAAACAAGCATAGGAAAGCAAAACAAGTGCAACTTCAAAAATCTCAACATAAAGAGGGGAAACTTAATATTGGTGAGATGCATAAAACCATGTTTCACTCTCTCACAATAACTTTCAGTAGCATCATGAATAAAATTAACAATATAACTATCACAAGAAACATTCTTACCATGAGCCACATGCATAAAAGAATTATTACTCTCCACATAAGCATAGTCATTCTCATTAATAGTAGTGGGAGCAAATTCAACAAAACAACTATCATTATTATTCTCATCACCATAATCATTAAATATAGGAGGCATATTGTAATCATAATCAATTTTCTCCTCAATATTAGGTGGACTGAAAATATCATATTTATCATTGTAAACAGGTGGAACTAGAATACCACAATAATTATAATCATCATATATTGGAGGCAAAGTATCATCAAAGAAAATTTCCTCCTCAAAACTTGGGGGACTAAAAATATCATATTCATCAAAACTAGCTTCCCCGAGCTTAGACTTTTCCATAGCATTAGCAATAATGGTGTTCAAAGAATTCATACTAATAACATTGCCACTAGCATGGAAATAAAGCTCCATAAGTTTTTTTAATTTTCTCTTCAAACACTTCATGTCCTAACTCAAGAAAAAGATTATAAAGATCTCTCATATTTTTGTTGTTTTCCATTAATATTAACTAGTAAAAATAAAAACAAGGAACAAGTAGAAATATGCCTAACTAGTGAAAACAAGAAACAAAAAGATATAATTGCAAAATCTAAAGGAAATAACTTCGAGCACTCACAGAGGATGTGAGTACCTTTTACCTTACCTCCCCGTCAATGGCGCCAAAAAAGAGCTTGATGCCTACGCACACTTCTATTCTTGTAGACAGTGTTGGGCCTCCAAGTGCAGAGGTTTGTAGAACAGCATCAAGTTTCCCTTAAGTGGATCACCCATGGTTTATCGAACTCAGGGAGGTAGAGGTCAAAGATATCCCTCTCAAGAAACCATGCAATCAAGATACAAGAAGTCTCTTGTGTCCCCAACACACCTAATACAATTGTCAGTTGTATAGGTGCACTAGTTTGGCAAAGAGAGAGTAAAATGCAAGTCATATGGATGATAATAAGTGATAATAGCAATCTGAAATAAAAATGGCAGCAAGCAAACATGTAGCAGAACAGGCGGAAAATGGTGTTTCAATGCTTGGAAATAAGGCCTAGGGATCCTACTTTCACTAGAGGACACTCTCAACAATGATCACACACTTGAATAACTAGATATCTTCTCTTCACTATGCTACTCTTAAGCACTCTCCGGTCGAATAACAACACCAAACCATGCGTAGGGCTTTAACATCACTCCTGAGAGTAAGCACTTTCCCGACTAAGTAACCCCCACGCTATCACCATGGGACCCAGTTGGTTCCACGCAAACACCACAATTTCATAGGGTTATCCAACACAAAATATAAATATAATGCTAAATCACACGGTGCACACACTGTCACCTTTACACCATGATCACTAATCAATGTGTAGGGCTGCAAAAAGAATTCCTTAAAATAAGCATTCCCATGTCTAGTTAACCCCACGCTGTCACTATGAGCGACCTAGATGGTACTAGAAATACACCAGAATTCATAGAGGAGACACACACGATGTGCACACTGTCACATTCACACCGCGGGACAAGGTGACTCCAAAGTTTATATTAATAAAGCACTTGAGTAGCAAAAGATGAAGAGTAACATCTACGAATTCAACTAGATTACAAAGCTCACGATCACATATAGATCACACCATGGGAGAGAGAGATGAACCACATAGCTACCGGTAGAGCCCTCATCCTCGGGGGAGAACTACTCCCTCCTCATCATAGGAGACAACAACGGCGATGGAGATGACTGTGGAGTCGACGGAGTGGTTCCGGGGGCACTTCCCCGTCACGGCAGGGTGCCAGAACAGAGATCTGTCCCCCGAAACTTGTCGGTGGCGGCGGCAGAGCTACGGATGTATTTTGCGGAAAAGGTCGATCTTTCTAGGGTGTATGCCTCGGGGGGAATATATAGGCGAAAGGGAAACGTCCGTGGAGCCCTGGGGGGCCCACACCACCAGCTGGTGCGACCACGGGGGGGGGGGAGGGGCGCCCCATGGTGTGGCCCCCTGGTGCCCGTCTTTGACTTCTCTTCGGTCTTCCGGATGCTTCTGGGAAAATAGGCACTTCGGGCTTTGTGGGGTCCAATTCCGAAAATATTTCCATAACAACTTTTCTGAAATAAAAACAACAGAAAACAGGGAACTGGCACTTGGCATCTTGTTAATAGGTTAGTCCCGGAAAACGTGTAAAAATGCTATAATTTCTTATGATCCATGATAATATTATAGATATGTTGGAGACGTATCACCCCTTCCATGAAAAGTTCCGTAGCTCCGCCGCCGGAGCCGACAAGTATCGGGGGACATACATCTCTGTTCCGACACCCTGCCAGAACGGGGAAGTGCCCCCGGAGCCATCTCCATCGACTCCACCTCCATCTCCATCGCCGTTGCTGTCTCCTACGATGAGCAGGGAGTAGTTCTCCCCCGGGGCTGAGGGCTTTACCGGTAGCTATGTGCTTCATCTCTGTCTCGCATGGTGTGATCTTTATGTGATCATGAGCTTTGTAATATAGTTGAATAAGTAGATCTACTCTTCATGTGTTATGCTACTCAAGTGGTTCTGTTATGCCATCTCCGTAAACACTTTGATCACGGTGTAAAGGTGACAATGTGTGCACCGTCTGGTTTAGCATGATATTTTTATCTTGTGTTCGATGACCCTATGAAATTGTGGTGTTTGTCTAGTACCTTCTAGGGCGCTCATAGTGATAGCGTGGGGTTAACTATACAGGGGAAGGCAACTGTAAGGTGTGCTTTGTACCCCTACGCAATGAATTGGTGTTTGTTATTCAAGCAAAGAGTGGTTCATAGTAGCATAGTGAAGAGAAATATTTATGCATTCAATTATGTTATTATTGTTAAGAGTGTTCACTAGTGAAAGTATGATCCCTGCGCCTTGTTTCTAAGCATTGATACACTGTTTACAATCAGTTTTGCTACATATTTGCTTGCTGCCATTTTTATTTCAGATTGCTATTATCACTTATACACGTCCATATTACTTGTATTTCACTCACTCTTCGCCAAACTAGTGCACCTATACAACTGACAATTGTATTAGGTGCGTTGGAGACACGTGAGACTTCTTGCATCGTAATTGCATGGTTGCTTGAGAGGGATACCTTTGACCTCTTCCTCCCTGAGTTCGGTAAACCATGGGCAATCCACTTAAGGGAAACTTGCTGCTGTTTTACAAAGCTCTGCACTTGGAGGCCCAACACTGTCTACAAGAATAGAAGCGTGCATAGGCATCAAGCTCTTTTCTGGCGCTGTTGCCGGGGAGGTAAGGTAAAAAGTACTCACATACTCTTTGAGTGCTTGAAGTTATTTACTTTAGATTCTGCAATTATATCTTTTTTTCTTTTTCTTTTCTTTTCACTAGTCAGGCATATTTTTACTTGTTACTTGTTTTTATTTTTACTAGTTAAGCTTAATTGAAAACAACAAAAATATGAGAGAGCTTTATTTGCATTCTAGTAGCAATATTATTAGCATTAGTTCTTTGGATACCATTATTTCTAATAATATGGAAAAGTTTAATCTTAGGGAAGCTAGTTTTTATAAACTTTTTATTTCCACAACTTTAGAGGAGAAAATTTTCTCTGATGATACTTTATCTCCCATATGTGATAAATCTAATGATGCTTGTGACATTTTAAATCCCTCCGCTGAAAGTTTTCCTTTTAAAATACCTATGAAAATTGTTGAACGTGTCACGAACAATTGCTATTTTGGAGATGGAACTGTCCATCCTCGTGATCATTTACTCTTTATACATGAATTATGCGGGTTGTTCAAGTGTGCAGGTATTTAAATGGACAAAGTTAAGAGGAGGCTATTATCTTTGTCACTTAAGGACAAAGCAAGAGAGTGGTATGAGCTACTAGATGATCCTCATCATTTGGAGTGGAAGTAGCTTGAATCTCTATTTTATTCTAAATTCTATTCTTCTCATGAACTATATTTAGATAGGAATTACATTTATAATATTTGTCCTAAGTGATGGAGAAAACATTGCTAAAGCTTGGGGAAGACTGAAAACATAATACTTAAATGTCCTAACCATGAGCTTGGGGAAGGCTTTCACGACATTACAAGGATTATCTAGATGTATGTTCAGAGGGTTCTTTCTCAAGCAATAAGGTTGAAGATAAATGTGATCTTCTTGAAAGAATTCAAACCAATAACGAAGGTTGGAATAACGACAAAGGTAAAGAAGCAAGTATAAACTATGAGTATGATTGCATTAAGTCTTTCGCTGAAACTGCTGATTTTCAAGAGCTTAGTGCTAAATATAGTCTTGATCCTCAAATTATTGTTGGTTGGTATAGATCCTTTGCTTCTTATATTAATGTTCCTAAAGAAAACGGGGACATATATCATGAAAATTTTAAGGACACTTGCATGAAAAATAAATTGTTATTAATGATTGCAATAAACATGCTCAAACTTCTGAAAGTACTATTTCAAATAAGCATGTTAATTTTGTTGGAGCACTTAGACCTTGTGAAAATAATAAAATTGAAGAAGAACATTGCATTCATCATAGGAATGAAAAAACTAGAAAGTGGGATAGGGCTTTAGATGATCTTGGTAAAAAAGTTTGTGCCCTCTATCCTTTTATTTGTGAACTTTGCAGTAAAGTGGGTCATTTCAGTTTTCAATGCTCATGGTGTAATAGTAACCATTCGAAACCTATGAGTACCGCAAGTTTGTATTCTGATGACAAGATCGCTCTTAATCAGCATGATGAACTTACATTATTTTTGGGGTGTGAAGAGTTATCAAGAAAAACTTCTTTGGTAGATATGAGTGCTCTTGATATGAATAGTATCCTGCATGGTTGTCATCTTTATTGTGTCAATAATTGCCAGACAAATATTTACATAAAAAATATTATAAAAGAGGAGACTTTACCAAAATATGACAGGGCTAATATTTGTTTTCATCTTATTAATAGAAGAGGAGGAATCCTCCTAGGTTTTTTCTATTGTTTCTGACAATAAACTAGGGTATGTGGAGAAGCTTCCCTTCAAGCCTCTCCTCCTATAGAGAAGAAGAAGAAGACGAGGAGGAGGAGGAAAAAGGGAGAGGATATGATACCTTACCCTAAGCATGTTGATCCTCTCATGGTTATTCCTAGTGAGCATGATTCGAAAATTAATATTGAAGATGATATACATGATTGTTATATTGGTTATTATTGTAATGTTAAGTCCGTATGAACTATTGAAGATGATTATTTTATGTCTAGTACTGAATTTGATGATCATGAGTGGGGCAATGATGATACTACTTATAATCTTGAAACTATCTTCGGTACCAATTCTGAAAATGATGATAATTGTTGTAATATTAGTACCATCCATGTTCCTTACAATGATGATATAGAAAGCTCTGAGCTTGTGGATGAAGTGTTTGAAAATCCTTTTGTTACTCATGATTATATGCTTGATACATCTCTTTCTAGTAAAAATGATGATATGTTTACAAATAAATGCACTTTGGAAGATAACTATCCTATTGCCTATGGTGATACTATGCCTAGAGTCTTTGATAACTATTATAAAAGATGTTATAACATAGCCTATGATTACAAATTATCCTTATGAAACTTGTCATAGTTATGAAGAGATTACCCAAAACCATCTTGCTAATATACAACTTGGCTATCACGTTGAAGTTCTTTATGATGATTACAATGATAAATATGGACATTTTCTACCGTACCTTTTACCGGTCTCCTCTCGGGAGCAGTACGAATTCATATCTACGGCTGAGATTATAAGGTGAAGATTTGGCCCAGCTGGCCCATTAACGCTGGAAATCGCTGGAAGTACGGTAGAAAAAAATAACGCTGGGAATCGCTGGGTCGTTCACGCCGCCGCCTCGCTCGTCCTTTCTCTGCTCCTCACGCCACCGTCTCCCTCGTCCTCGTCGGCTCCTCGTCGTCGCCCCACCTGAAGGAAGATTCGCCGCCGCCCAGCACCCACCGGACCTGAAGGTTCCCTCGACGGAGCTCACGCCCGAATCGCCGCCGCCCCATCGTCGTCCTCGTCGCCGCCCCACCACACGCCGCCTCCGCCGACGCCTCCTTCGACGGCGGTTGAAGACGTGACGCCGCCGCTTGCGCCTCCAGGCCGCACTCCTCATTCGAAGAATCCAGAACATGCACAAATCTCTCCAGGTTTCTGCCCCCTCCCATAGCTCTGCCTTACTGAAAATTCCTCTTTACTCTGTCGGTAACACTATTGCCACACATTGGCTCAATCACATCAGATAATCTGCACTGATATAATGTGAGACTGGGACTAGGAACATAGAACAGCTATTGGACATTGAGGATAGAATACGAGAACAAATTTTGATGTTTAGTCTAAAAGTAGTATTACTGTTACGATTATTTCAAATATCTGTGAAATGCAATCTTGGAATTAATCTGCACTGAGTGTTTAGTCTCAGTCTAGTAAGATTATATTGGGGTCTCAATTGCTCCAAAAGTTTATTAATTAATACTTGATGATGTGGTAAGTTTATTAATGATGGATTTATAAGGCTTCATAGCATTACTTTTGTATAATCTGAGTCTAAATATGGATTTATAAGGATGGATTTCAGTCGCACTCATTCTATTTATTTATTCATAGTAGATGTTTTCATAGTACCTGAAATTGCATTGCTGTTATCACAGTTCAGTTTAGTATCTGAAACTGCATTGCTCACTCATTCCCTAGTAACTGTCATTTCCTGCAATGGAAGATCCGACAGCCCCCTCCCGCCAGCTCCACTTGTCAACCATGTTATCTTGTATACCTTTCAAACCAAAATCGTTCTGCAGAACTGGACAAGTCTCTGTCCAAATTATACACCAGCTGAATCCTTTTTTGTCTCTATTAGCTAGAGAGCATTTATGTAGGAATGTGCTAGCAGCAATCAAGGAAAACTCACGGCCAGGAAAACAGCGATGGGAGAATAGATCCCATACGTAAAGTAAGAGTCTCCAGATTTTCAGCCTTTGGAAACATAACTCTTGGCTGACATCTAAACGTATTTTGATGCAGGGACATAACCATGTCATTCCGCAGCTTTGTTCTCTACTCTGGAACTGTCGATGAGGAGTTGTAGCACAGGCACCTTTTTATGTCCATCAGACATACATCAACCTACGAAGCTTCTCTCGTGTGGCTTGCACTTTTCTTTCGCATTCATTGTTCAATTTAGTAGATTACACAAACCCGGTATTGTACGAGAATCTAAAATACCATAATATGCAAACCCGAAATTTCGTGTCTCTCAATGATATACATTTAACTGCGCCGACTCATCAAGAGTTCTTTGTCAATATGAAAACACAGAACTTGAACCAAAGGCTGAAAGAAACCGTGGCTCTGAATTAGTACCAAGTAGATTTATATGGCAATACATATATCTCACAATGTGCTTATCTTGCATATGACGACTACGTATAATAGAAAATTAGGACTACACATATGGCCATGACTACGCTAACAGTCGCAACTAAAAAATCTGATATACTTCTGTAAAACAACCTCTAGTTCCTTGATCTTTTCTTGCCGTGCAATATCTTTTTCATTATATTTTTCAACATTTGCTTCCAGCTCTTCTATCACCCCATCCTCAAATGCCAGTGTTGTCTCATGCTGGATTTTGTCTTTACGCAGTTGATTTGCAACCTTCTTTTCTTTCCTGGCCTTGTCTTGCAATTCATCTATGAGAAGACGTAGTCTTGCTACCTCCAACTGTAATCTGTGATTTTCTTCCTCCATGTAAAGTTTTGTAGCATCCCACTGATCAGCCTTGTCATGGAACCATAGATTGTCTGCGTTTCGAGGGATCTGTATGAATGAAACCAGATGAGAAGTTACAGTGCAGGTTGAAATCAACATTTAAGTACATGATAATTGATATATATAGAGATCGTACACTAACCCTATCCATGGAAGTGGTCGAAGAATCGCGATGGGGCCAAGACATGATGGAGTCCCTACCCTCACCAGTGTATCCACTGTGGCCCGGCATCAGATAGCTGAAAAATGTAAGAAAAATGATCAGGGCAAAAGAGGCTACTGATGACTTGTATAGGAAGATAGTTAGATGAAAACAATAATTTTGTCACAGACCGGAATACGATGCATATTTTAGTTAGGTGGATCGTGCATGATGCATTCATGTGCATGTGACGGAGATTAAACTTGAATTTTCGGCCAAAGTGAAATTGAGTACTAGTATACAAGAGTAGTAAACAAGTGCATCCAGTGACATCCATGACTAATCTATCCGGTCGCTTAGCACACGAAAAATATAGCGATCAAGAACGTATCTCGCGCATCAAGTAATTGACCCATGGCTTGTCAGATTCGAATTAGAGGGATCGGATTGAATGGATACAAGGTGGACCTTTACAGTGCAGTCCGATGATGAATATGCAGTGCACTCCGATCCAGCACGCCAGGAGTAACGTTGCCGGTGGCTCCAATCCAGCTCGTCGGGAGAGCGTCGAGTGTGTCCGCTGGGAGCGAGGATAGTAGGGAACGAGACTGGGCGGGGGCGGCATCCGCATAGGGGACGTGCAGGTGGCCGGGGAGGAATAGCGGCCTCCTCCTCTCCTTCTTCACGCCGGTGACGGAGACGACATGCCGTCGAGTGTGTCAGCTGGGACTTGGGAGTGAGTAGAGTGGGGAACGAGACTGGGTGGGGGCGTGATCGATCTAGGATTTCTATCGTGGGAGTGTGATCGATCTAACGAGTACTGGAGTTGACTGGACCGGATGCGTGTACAATATTGGGTCGGGGCCTGTCTAACGTGCGGGCCGAAGACTTGTACGACATTGGGCCAGGCCTGTCTAAGGTTCGGGTCAGAATTAGGCAGCAGTATGATTTGCACTACTCCTATTTCAGGTACCAGTATGAATTCGTTTCAGCCTTCCGATGGACAGAAATAAACGGCCCAGGTTCATTTGAGGGTACCACAGAAGTCCTCTAAATATGATATTTACAGTCCACCTACTATTGAGGAGAAAATTAATTATGATTGCAAAATGCCTCCTATATTTGATGATTATGGTGATAAGAATGATAATGATAGCTATTTTGCTTAATTTTCTCCCACTACTATTAATAAGAATCACTATGCTTATGTGGAGAGTAATAATTCTTTTATGCACGTGGCTCATTATCGGAATGATTATGTGATATTTATATTGTTAATTTTATTCATGATGCTACTGAAAGTTATTATGAGAGAGGGAAACATAGTTCTATGTATATCAACAATATCTAGTTTCCCCTCTTTATGTTGAAATATTTGAAGTTGCACTTGTTTTGCTTTCCTATGCTTGTTGCTTTGTGCTTTATTGACTTGTTTTTCTACAAGATTATTTTTCATAGGAAGTGGGTTAGATTTAAATTTGTTTTACATTTGCTTCTGGATGCTCTCTTTTGCTTCAATTCATATTTCTCATGCAAGCATCTTTTCAAATTATCATGCATAGCTAAAAGGCTTTAAAGAAAAGCACTTTTTGGAAGATAACCCATGATTTTATTTTTGCTTATTTTTTGTTTTCACTGTTTTGTTTGAATAAAGGGGATGTATAGTTTTGTAGCTACTCATTTGTATCTTTATTTTCTTGTATTAGTTGTGCCAAGTAAAGTTTCTAGCAAAAGTTGGAGTTGGTTTTGGATTTCTGCTGTCCACCATAAAAAGTCGTGAAAAATCTAGAAAGATCAGAATTTCCTGAAATGTTTTGTGCTCATTCCTCAGCTAATTCCGCAACTTGTTTGTTCCTTAAGTATTTTGATTTGAGCAATGTAAGTGCCCCGAAAAAATCGTCTTTACAGACCGTTCTGGTTTTAGAAGATTCTACCATTTTTTTTGCATTTGCTCTTTTACGATGTCAAGTGGATTTCTTTACTTCACGAAACATCAGTGTCTGTAGCTAATGTTTAAAAGTATCAATATAACTTGTGCCCATACATAACCCATGAATTTTTTATTGTTGCACTAACCCTCTAATTCGAATTACTCTTTGAGTGTGGTGTGAAGGAAGTTTTCAAGGGTCAAAAGAAGAGGGTGATATAATGTGATCAAGAAAAGTGCAAGGTAAAAGCTTCGGGATGCCCCCGTGGTTCATCCCAGAAAATTATAATAAGACTCAATCTTATAATCTTGGGGATGCCCAAGTCATCCCCTTCTTCATCAATAATTTATCAGGTCATTTCTAGTGAAAATATATTTTTATTCGGTCACATCATACGAATTTTACTTAGAGCGTCATTTATTTTTGTTTTCACTTTGTTTAGTTTTATTTGCTGTAGTTTATGGTTTGATGCTATCATACTTGTGTGGGAGAGAGACACGCTCTGTTTTCATTGCTTTGAACACTCTAGTTTTCATCCTTATTGTTCTGTGAGTGTTCACTTTTTGATAGTACTGCCTTTAGCTCCTGTTTTTCATGCATTTCTTATTCAGAGGTGTTAGTTTTAGTAGAGTTATGTTAGTACTATCTTGTTTAATTGCTATATTATTTGTAGAGTTTTTGTTGTTTGGTGTTTGATGGAAATAGAAAATGTTACATGTGGTAGATGGTATAACGAAAAAGCTTGCATATTCTTATAGATCACTAAACTGTTTCACTTAATTATTTGATGTTGTTTTAAGATATTAATATGATTAATGGTAAACTTGCTGGTTTAGTAAAGTAAAAAATCAATTAATGGTTGGTCTAAAAGCTTGAAACCGTGCCACACTCAAATAACCAGTTGATGGGATAATGGTATGTGACTTCCTTTGCTGATAGCAATCGTAATGGCTTTTTGTTACGCGCTACGGTCGAGGTAGCTAACAGTAACTTGTCACTGCCATGGACCCTCTTGGAGTGATTTTCATTATGCCTTGTGAGATCATGATTTCGTTTGGAATCTTTTAACTTGTAGGTTCTATGTTGCGGTTTTCTGGCACTTCCACCATCCATATTTGCTAGCCGCTTCGGTACTGTGCATTGCTCATTCTCACACCGAGAGTTGGTGCAAACTTAGCCAGTAGATCCAAAGCCCGTGGGAGAACTTTGTGCTTCTACACATAAGCCAAAAATTATCTTCCTCAAAACAACCACCATACCTACCTACCATGGCATTTCCATTGCCATTCCGAGATATATTTCCATACAACATCCATCATCATTATGTTACTTGTCATGCTTCATTGTTCTTTTGCATACTACTACACTGGCAGGAGCATTTAATTTTATATACATCCAAGATATTTCAGGTTGAGTTATGAGTACTAAAAGTGTGATGATTCATTGTAAAATAGAGTGTTGCCCCTACCAGTGAGGTTATATATGTAAAAAAGAGAAAAACCCCCAAAAAGGAAAAAGAAAGAAAGGGCAAAAGAGCGATAATAAAGAGAGAGGGGGCAACACTACTATCATTTATTCCACACTTGTTCTTTGTTTAGCATCATTACTTCAGCCTGGAGAGAGTTTTCATATTATGACTTGCATAACTATGTGGGGAACTTACATTATAGAACTTGGCTTGTATATTCCAATGACGAGGCTCCTCAAAAGTGCTCTAGATCTTCGTGAGCAAGCAAGTTGGATGCACCCCCACTAGTTCCATTGGAGAGCGTTCATACACTTATAGCTCTACGTGCATCCGTTGTGTGGCAATCACTACTTCTTGCATAACTTCGATTATAAGACTTCCTCTTGTCTAATGATCACTTTCACTTGTGTGAGACTTTCTTCCATTGACCATCCAAACCCCCCATAATGTTCTTTTAGCCACAACATCCTGGTGCTAGGAACCAATAGAGAACACTTGCTTGTTTTTGAGTGCACAATTAATTGAATGGTTTTCCTACGTGCATATTGTTGTTACTTTACTTGATCCTAACTGGAGTTGTTTTGAGAGTTTGATCCTTGGATGATTATATTGTTGTTCTTGAAGCTTCAATCATCATTAATAAACCATTTCCCGGTTGATTGTGTTCTACTATTGATTCACTGAAAAGTTTTACTTTGTTCTTCCTAATGGTTTATACATTATTCTATTTGATATGAAATATCAACCACAACCTTTATTCATTTGATCCTAGTTTACATGATTTACATTACTATGATGATCAAGTTTATGTTGGTAGCATGTCACCTCAGAATTTAGTTGTTTTGTCGTTTACCTACTCGAGGACGAGTAGGAACTAAGCTTGGGGATGTTGATATGTCATAAACGTATCCTTAATTTCTGATGTTCCATGTTGTTTTCATGTTATTTCCTACATGTTTTCCTTACACTTTATGTCATTTTTATCGATTTCCCGGAACTAACCTATTGATAAGATGCCACAGAGCCAGTTCCTGTTTTCTGTTGTTTTTAGTTTCAGAAAAGTTGTTCTGTAAATATTCTCGGAATTGGACGATTCAAAAGCCAGAAGTCTTAGAAGTTCCGGAGGGTCAAGAAAGTCCGAAGGAGGCCCGGAGGGGGGCCCCGGAGCCCCCACACCATGCCTGGGCGCGGGTGGACCCCTAGCCGAGCCTGGAGGTGGTGTGGGCCCCTCGGGCACCCACTGCCATTGCCCTATCTCCTATATATGCCCCTCGATGCATCAACCCTAGATCAATCAGCCCCTTCCACGAAAAGTTCCGTAGCTCCACCGCCACCGCTGACAAGTTTTGGGGAACATAAATCTCTGTTCCGGCACCCTGCCGGGACGGGGAAGTGCCCCCGGAGCCATCTCCATCACAGTTGTTGTCTCCTATGATGAGGAGGGAGTAGTTCTCTCCCGGGGCTGAGGGATCTACCGGTAGCTATGTGCTTCATCTCTCTCTCCCATGGTGTGATCTTTATGTGATCATGAGCTTTGTAATCTAGTTGAATAAGTAGATTTACTCTTCATCTGTTATGCTACTCAAGTGGTTCTGTTATGATATCTCCATAAACACTTTGATCACGGTGTAAAGGTGACAATGTGTGCACCGTGTGGTTTAGCATGATTTTTATATCTTGTGTTGGATGACCCTATGAAATTGTGGTGTTTGTCTAGTACCTTTTAGGACGCTCATAGTGACAGCGTGGGGTTAACTAGATACGGGAATGCGACTTTAAGGTGTGTTTTGTACCCCTACGCAATGAATTGTTGTTCGTTATTCAACCGGAGATTGGTGCAGAGTAGCATACTTAAGAGAGATATTTACGAATTCAATTATGTTATTTATGATGAGAGTGTTCACTAGTGAAAGTATGATCCCTAGGCCTTGTTTCTAAGCATTGATACACCATTTACAATCAGTTCTTCCACATGTTTGCTTGCTGCCATTTTATTTCAGATTGCTATTATCACTTATACACATCCATATTACTTGTATTTCACTCTCTCTTCGCCGAACTAGTGCACCTATACAACTGACAATATTAGGTGTGTTGGGGATAGAAGAGACTTCTTGTATTGTAATTACATGATTGCTTGAGAGGGATACCTTTGACCTCTTCCTCCATGAGTTCAATAAAGATCTGTTTGGGTCTCCTGACATAAGTAATATTACTATGGACGAGTCTCGCACAGATGATATTACCCAAGTCTCCCAAGAAGAAAATGTTTTTCTTAATGCTCACTTCACGGAAGAGGAGATAAAGATAACGGTGCTCCAAATGGAGCATAATAAGGCATCTGGCCCAGATGGATGTCCAACAGAGTTTTATCAACATTTCCCGGAGGTCATTAAAGATGATCTTATAGATATATTTGATTGCTTACACAATGGACACCTGGAGCTTTACCGTCTTAATTTTTGGGTAATCATTTTGTTACCTAAAGGTCTGGAGGCAGAAATGATACAACATTATAGACCAATATGCCTCCTCAATGTTAGTTTCAAAATCTTTACGAAAGTTGCTACTATTAGGTTGAATTCGGTGTCAGACCATTTTGTAAAACCTACTCAATCGGCTTTTATGCAAGGTAGGAATATCCTAGATGGTGTCATGATTTTACATGAAACCGTACATGAGATGCATACGAAGAAACTTAATGGGGTAATTTTAAAAATAAACTTTGAAAAGGCCTATGAGAAAGTGAAGTAGGAGTTTCTCCAACAGACTCTGAGAATGATAGGATTCTCAGAGGAGTGGTGTGCCCTAGTTTGCAGTTATGTGTCTGGAGGTAGTTGGCTATTAATGTCAATGCCGATGTTGGCCGTTACTTCCCGAACAAAAAAGGCTTAAGGCAATGTGATTTTCTTTCGCCCATATTATTTAATATATAGTGGCTGACATGTTAGCGATCATGATTGAAAGATCCAAAGAGAATGACCTAATTGAAGAGGTAATTCCACATCTCGTTGATGGGGGACTGTCTATTCTTCAATATGCAGATGATACAATTCTCTTTATGGAACATGATATGGAGAAAGATGCAAACCTGAAACTAATCCTTTCGGCGTTCGAACAGTTATCCAGATTAAAAATCAACTTTCATTGAAGTGAATTGTTTTCCTTTGGTGAGGATCATGATGCTATAGCTCAATATGCCGGGTTATTCGGATGCGAGCAAGGTCAATTCCCTATTAATTATTTGGGTATACCAATACACTATAGAAAATTGACTAATGCAGAATGGAGCCACGTCGAAGAATGTCTGCAGAAGAGGCTAGCTAGCTGGAAAGGAAAATTGTTGTCCCTTGCTGGAAGATTGGTACTCATAAATTCAGTACTCTCGAATATGGTACTGTATATGATATCTTTCTATGGGTTACCTAAACGAGTCTTGAAAACGCTATGCTGCAAGATTTGGGCCTATGCTGCAAGATTTTTTTGGCAAGGGGACAACGAGAAAAATAAGTATCGGCTCGCCAGGTGGGATGTAGTTTGTCGACCAAAAGAACAGGGGGGTTGGGTATACATGACTTACAGGTCAAACAATCAGCCTTGCTTGGTAAATGGCTTTTCAAACTACTATCTGAACATGTCTGGCAAACGCTCCTTCAACGAAAATACATTGGTTTGAATGTAGTCTCACATGTTATGTGGAAACCAGGTGATTGCCAGTTTTGGGCCGGCCTAATGGCGACTAAAAAACACTTTTTCGCTATGGGGTATTTAAGATTAAGGATGGATCACATATAATGTTCTGGGAGGACAAATGGTTGGGCAATACCACGCTCCACGAACAATATCCGGCACTATATTCTATTGCACGACGTAAGGAAGATACGATGGCTACGATCATGCAAACATCACCTCCTAATGTCACGTTCAGACGTGATCTCATTGGTCCACGGCTTTTGTCCTGGAATGCGCCTGTTCGTAGATTGGCTTCAGTAAATTTAACACCAGGAGGGCGATGGAATCTTACTAAGAATTGTACGTTCTCGATGGATTCCATGTATAGAGCTATGATCCAAACAGATATACCAGTCGATATTTTTAAAAACGTATGGCTTATGAAGGTACCATTGAAGATTGAAGTCTTTGCGTGGTATCTTCGTAAAGGGGTCATACTGACGAAAGATAATCTTGTCAAATGTAATTGGCACGGAAGTTCGAAGTGTGTTTCATGTTCTCATGATGAGACGATTGGACACTTATTCTTCGAGTGCGCATTTGCGCATTCTATATGGTCCGCTATCCAAATAGCTTCAAATCTACATCTGTTCCGAATATTTTCGGCAACTGGTTAAATGGGGTAGACAAAATATTTAAAACTATTATTAGGGTGGGAGCACTAGCTGTTATATGGTCTCTCTGGCTATGTAGAAATTACGAGATTTTCATGATAAACTTTTTTCTCGCATGCAGGTCGTGGTCCACATTACAACGGGCCGAGGGGAGTTTCACGGACTTTTTACGTAGGTTTGTGCACGACTGGAGCAGTTGGCGAGGGATATTTTTATCGCACATGGATGGCCGCTTGATCTTCGCATTGCAGCTCCATAGCGCCGACAGCCTCCGTCTTATTCATTTGTTTAGCCTTGTCGTCTTTTGCTTTTATTTTCCTTGATTTTGGCTGTGTACATTTTATGATGCAGAGGTCAGGTGTAATGCTTAAACTCTTTTAAGTAATAAAACCTATTTATAAAAAAAAATGCAAAAACCACAGATTATCTTTTGTAAGGGCTCATGCATGTTAAAACGAGTTCTACAGGAGCTCCTTTTCGGAATTGGGATGGGTCCAGCACTATGTTTTGGCAGAATATTTGGGTAGCGCTACGTCCCTACATCAGCAGTACCCATCCTTATATAACATTCTGCAGACGAACACTACAATAAATATGGTGATACACGACGCTGACACGTGTATTTTATATCATCATTTATACCCTCCATATAGGCATTATTGGGATGTTTTATCAATGTTATGTCATTGTTTTGCATGTTTTAGATGATTTTATGGGACTTTCCTATAAAGTCCCTATTTTTGGTATTTAATTTCTGGGTGTCAGAAAACACCTGTTTTATGTTTTTGATGTTTCAGGAGCTACAGGTATCCAAATTGCGAAAGGAAAGAAACCCTGTCAGTTTTTCTTCGGGAGAAAGGCCGTGGGCACAAGACACAAAGGAGGAGGGCCAGGAGGCCACAAAGGGGGTAGCCCACGCGGCCAGATTCCCTGGCCGCGTGTGGGGCCCCCAAATGGGCCCACAGCACCTCCTTCCCGAGGTCTTTTTGCTAACGACTCGGTCTTCCCCGAAAACGAACACCCTAATTTCCCGTGACGAGACGGAGCCGCCAGGGCGGCGGAACTCTCGAAACTCTCCGCGGGGGAGACAGATCCTGCTGCTCCGGAGCTCCGGAGAAGGGGGAAATCATCCCCATCTTCATCCCCATCTCCTCCTTGGCGTGGGAGGAGGCATCTCCATCACCATCCTCACCAGCACCCCTGCATCTACACCATCACCATCAGCGTGATCCCCTCCGTTCCCCTCGTAGTTTGATCATTGCTACACCCTAGATACGTGTTATTGTACTCCGTTGCATGTTTGGGATTGAGTACTTGTCATTATTTGGTGGTGGATCCATTGTTTCAGATTGTGTTGTACCACATATGTCACCATACATGATCATGTTTGCACGTTGTTAGTAGTTCCCGCATGTTCCTGAGAGCATAGGATGAATTGGCAATGATTTTTTACATGAGATGAGTTGTTATTTGGTCTAGTATTTATCTTTTATGTGATTCTATGATGGTGTTGTACGAACGTCGACTGTACAACATTTCACCTACATGGGCTCATAGGAGAACACCGTAGTGTAGTGACGTGATGATGTCTTTAGGTGACAGGAACTTAAGACAGAGTCGTTGAATTGCATTATGAGGGTACTTGTATCGGGGACCTTAGAGCATAAGGCTATGGTGGGACATCATGTCTTAATAATTCTCGTGCTGTCATTTAATTGGCCACGTGATCCATCATAAGGGGTGATAGTTTATTTATTTAGCTATTCCTATTTGTGGCTCCGTCCGAAGAAGATTAGAACTAGACAAGATATACAAACATGTTATGCAATGAATCACTATGCCAGCTAAATCCGTGCAGCCCTCCGGAACGTTTTCCACATATAAGACACAAACACACACTTGAGCTTGTCCTCTTGCACATTAGAGGATTGGGCTTTGTCTCTCATTGAGACCTACTACTTGCTGCAATTTACTTTCCGCATTTTACTTTACTTGCACTACACAATTAAAACACAAAAACACCTGTTGTTTTTATTATTCCTTTGCTATTCTACTTACCAGTTCCTTCTGCTCCTCGTGGGTTCGACAACCTTTCTAATTTGAAAAGTACTACAATTGATCTCCTGCACTTGGGAGCCATCAAGACACTTTTCTGGCGCCGTTGCCGGGGAGCGTAGCGCTATTGGTAAGAAGTTTGGTAAGGAAACTTGAAAGCTGAATTTTACTTGCTGTTGCATCCTGTTATTATTATGGCTTTTATGAGAGATGCTTCGCTAAAACTTGCTTTATATGAGAGTGCTTATGCTATTGAACCTAAAGTTGTTGAAAAAGCACCTCATGATGATGGTTATATTATTCCCCTTGAATTTGCTAAAGCTGTTAGGAATGAGTATTTTGCAGGGGATGGAACAAAGGCTGGAAGTGATCACATACGGGCTATTGAGGATATATGTGGGCTAATTAGGCTCAAGGATATTTCTGAGGAGGAGGTAAAATGCAAGTTATTGTACCAGTCCTTAACTGGTGATGCTCGAAAATGGTATATGTCCCTGGATGAAGAAATTACACATAATTGGGATACTTTTATGAAGGTTTTCTTTCTTAAATATTTTACTCCTAAAGAGGCTTATGAGAACCGTTGCTTTATATTTAATTTTTGGCCACACCTTGGAGAGAGTATTACTCAATCTTGGGGGAGGCTTAAGGACCTCCTTCGTAAGAATCCTTGTCATGATCTCACAAATAAACTTATATTGATAAACTTTTATGTGAGACTACCTGATAGGCTAAAGAAATATTTGGATGGTTCATCTGGTGGAAGCTTTACAAATAATACTACAGAAGAAGCTTGGAATTTATTGGAAATTATTTCGAAGAACTCTGAATATTGGGACCTAGACAAAGGTAATGAAGCTTATTTTGATTATGGATATTCATGTGTAGAAAGTTTCTCTAGTTTTATTTTGTTCAAGAATGTTATTAAAGATTTTGGTCTTGATCCATATGTTGCAATTGAAATAGCTAAGAAATTTGCTGAGCACATTCGAAATACTAAAAGTGGCTTTGATTATTATGTTGAACCTGTTAAATCTTCTATTGTTGTCCCTAAATTTATTAAAGAAACACCAGTGTCATATGTAGTAATAGAAGAATATATTGAACCACCTCCCTATCCTGAAAAAGTTAAAGAGAATTTTCTTATTGCTGTTGCTGACAAAAGTAGAAAGAAATGTTCTCAACCTAAAGAAAAGGTGGAAGTCAAGAACCAAGTCTCTATTATTAAGCAATTAAATGAAGAAGATCCTGTTGATGTTTATTTATGTGAAGATGCTACCAAAGTTATTAAAGGGAATTCATCCAAAGTTGGTAAGCCAATTATATCATGCTCTATTGGGACTTCTTGTTATCATGGTTTATGTGATATTGGAGCAAGCATTAGTGTCATTCCATATTCTCTCTATCAAGAAATTAAGCCTGATATTGATCCTATCATCATGGAAGAAACAAGTATGACCATTCAGCTTGCTAATAAAGATTATATTAGTCCCTTTGGAATTGTTAGAGATGTTGAAGTATTGGTAGGTAAAATAAAATATCCTACTGATTTATTGTGCTTGGTTGTCCACAAGATTCTTTCTGTCCTATTATATTTGGTAGACCTTTCTTACATACTGTTGGTGCTGAAATTGATTTGCCTAGAGAAAGGGTGTTTATTGAATGTGCTGGAGAGAAACTTGAATTTAATTTTTCTAAATTTGCTGATAAACCTGCTAAGAAAGAACCAAAATCTAAAGATATAATTGAAACTCTTGCTCATATAGCTATAGCTTCATCAGACGTGGTGGAATGTTATATGCTTAATCAGGAAGAGCCATTTGATGATGCAGAAAAAGAAGCTTTAGAACAAATATTATGGCAGCAACCTCCACAATTACAATTGCATATCCCACCTGATAATCTAGGAGTACTCCCACCTCCTAAAGGAGATCCTAGTTTTGAATTAAATCCTTTGCCTGAAAATCTGAAATATGCATACTTGGATAAGAAAAATATATATCCTGTTATTATTAGTGCTAACCTTTCAGCTGAGGAAGAAGAGAAATTACTTGATGTGCTTAAAGCCCACCGTAAGTCTATTGGTTATTCTCTTGATGATCTTAAGGGCATAAGTCCAGCTCTATGTATGCATAAAATTAATTTGGAAGAAGATGCTAAACCTGTTGTTGATTTCCAACGCCGTCTACATCCAAAAATGAAGGAAGTGGTAAGAAAGTAGGTAATTCGACTCATAGAGGCTGGTATTATTTATCCTATAGCTGATAATAAATGGGTTAGTCCTGTTCATTGTGTTCCTAAGAATGGTGGAATTACTGTGGTTCCTAATAAAGATGATGAACTTGTTGCTCAACGTACTGTTGTTGGTTATAGAATCTGCATTGATTATAGAAAATTAAAGAAAGCAACTCGTAAGGACCATTATCCAGTGCCCTTTATTGATCAAATGCTAGAGAGATTATCTAAACATTCTCAATTTTGTTATATAGATGGGTATTCAGGCTTCTCTCAAATTCCAGTTCATAGTGATAATCAGGAAAAGACCACTTTTACTTGCCCATATGGTACATTTGCTTATAGGAGAATGCCTTTTGGTTTACGTAATGTGCCTGCTACTTTTCAGAGATGCATGAATTCTATATTTGCTGATTATACTGAAAAGATAGTGGAAGTCTTTATGGATGATTTTTCGGTGTATGGTACTTCTTTCGATAATTGCTTGTTCAACTTTAACAAAGTTTTGCAGCGTTGTGAAGACCAACACCTTGTTCTTAATTGGGAGAAGTGTCACTTTATGGTAACAGAGGGAATTGTTCTTGGGCATCGTATTTCTGGAAGAGGAATATAAGTTGACCCAGCAAAAATTGAAGCTATTGAGAAATTACCATATCCAAGAGACATCAAAGGTATAAGAAGTTTCCTCGGTCATGCAGGTTTTTATCGTAGGTTCATTAAAGATTTCGCTAAAATATCAAAGCCTCTAACCAATCTTTTGCAAAAGGATGTTTTGTTTTCTTTTAATGATGATTGCATAGAATCCTTTAATGTTTTAAAGAAAGCCTTAATAACTGCACCTATTATTCAACCTCCTGATTGGAACTTGCCCTTTGAAATTATGTGTGATGCTAGTGATTATGCAGTTGGAGCTGTTTTAGGCGAAAGGGTTGATAAGAAATTATACTACAACTGAAAAAGAATTTTTAGCGGTAATATTTGCATGTGATAAATCTAGATCTTACATAACTGATTCAAAATTCACTGTGCACTCTGATCATTCTGCTATTAAATATTTGATGAATAAGAAAGATGCTAAGCCTAGGCTAATAAGATGGGTACTTTTGTTGCAAGAATTTGATTTACACATAGTAGATTTGAAAGGAGAAGATAATCCCGTAGCTGATCATCTTTCTAGAATGGAAAATATACCTGATGATCCTATTCCTATTAATGATAGTTTTGCTAATGAACAACTTGCCCTTGTTAGTGTTTCTAGTGCTAAAGTTGCATCTCCTTGGTTTGCTAATTATGCAAATTTTATTGTTGGGAAAGTTATGCCACCACAATTTACTTACCAGCAAAGAAAGAAATTCTTTTATGATCTTAGACATTATTTTTGGATGATCCATTCTTGTATAAGAAAAGTGTTGATGGAATTATTAGACGTTGTGTACCTGAGCATGAACAGCAGGCTATTATAAGAGATTGTCATGACAGTCCCTATGGAGGACATCATGCAGGAGATCGTACTGCAGCAAAGGTATTACAATGTGGTTTTTATTGGCCTACTCTATTCAAGGATTGTTCTGAATATAATAAAACTTGTGATAAATGTCAAAGAGTAGGAAACATTGGTAGAAGGAATGAAATGCCTATGAACTATACATTACCACTTGAACCATTTGATGTGTGGGGTTTTGACTTTATGGGACCATTTCCTGCATCTAGTACAAAACATACTCACATTTTGGTTGCTGTTGATTATGTTACAAAATGGGTAGAAGCAATTCCTACTAAGAGTGCAGACCATACCACAGCCATGCAAATTCTTAAAGAAATTATTTTCCCTAGATTTGGTGTTCCTAGATTTTTAATTACTGATGGTGGATCTCATTTTATGCATGGTGTTCTTAGAAAAACATTGACAAAATATAATGTTAATCATAGAATTGCATCACCCTATCATCCTCAAACTAGTGGACAAGTTGAATTAAGTAATTGGGAAATTAAACTTATTTTAGAGAAAACAGTAAAAGAGCTAGATCTGATTGGCCACTTAAAATTAATGATGCATTGTGGGCTTATAGAACTGCTTATAAAAATCCTATGGGTATGTCTCCTTATAAAATGGTTTATGGAAAAGCATGTCATTTACCCGTTGAATTAGAACATAAAGCTAGATGGGCTATTAAGAAATTAAATTTTGATTTGAAAACAACGGGGGAGAAGAGATTGCTTGACCTAAATCTATTAGATGAATGGAGGAATGAAGCATATGAAAGTGCAAAATTGTTTAAAGAGAAAGTTAAAATTTGGCATGAAAAGAAAATTAAAAGAAAGGAATTTAAAGTAGCTGATCAAGTCCTATTGTAGAACTCTCGTTTTAAGTTTTCTACAGGGAAATTAGCTTCAAAATGGCAGGGTCCATTGGTAGTACAGGAGGTATACCGTTCGGGGGCCATCCGTCTTCACGGTGATATGAAAGGTAAACCTCATGTGGTCAATGGACAACGCCTAAAACATTATATTGCAGGAAAGAGCTTCATAGGAACCATCGAGGAGATAAAGTTAATGACACCAGAGGATGTAATTGTAAGGGATCCTGCAGTTTTAGAAACCCAAATTCAATAATTTACAATTATTGTGTCTGGAAGTTTCTCGGAATTGCGTGAAAACTTACATAACTCATTTTTTATGGAAATTAACGTGTGGGACAAGAAAATTGAAAGGAATTGTACCTCGAGGGGGAAAAGAGGACCCCACACGCGGCCAGATTCCTTGGCCGCGTGGAGGTACCCCTCTTCCACCTCGGAGTCCCGTTCCGTCTCGTTTTCGACTCCAACACTTCGTCTTACCCTAAAACCCGTCAATATATACCCCGTTTTGTCGATCTAATCCCGCACCAAGAGTTCTTGCGCGATCTTTGTTTCTGCTGTTTCTGTCTGCCAGGGTTTAGCCATGTCAAGCTCCGGATCCAACCTAGGGGGGGAAGATCCACCTAAGGGAGGCATTGTGAACCATTACCTCAACTCCGTGATGACCCCCATGAAAACCCTGACCTTGAAGGATGGTGTGTTGCTCATGGAGGAGGTGAAGGCTCCCAAGACCGAAGGCACGCTGGAGGAGAGGCTGGAGGCTCTGGAACAAACAGTTTTCAGGTATAACTCTATTGTTGAACGCAGCCTTGATGCCCACCACTTCATGAATCTAGAGCTGGAGAAGAAGAAAGAGTGGTGGGCTGAGTACGAGAAGAAGGGAGAATGAAGAAATTACCGCAACCATCTAAGCTTGGGGGAGTTTCACCTATCCCCCGTGTTTTATCAGCTTTATCATGTCTATCTAGTTTTGGTGTGTCTTGCTTTTATTATCTAGTTATCGTTTTTGTTTAGGCTTGAGTGAGCTCATTGAGCATTATCATGCATCCCCGTCTTATGGTTGATCAATGAATAATAAAGTATGGTTTCATCCATGATTCCCTTGTTTCGGGGATTTATGGGTAACACTCATGCAAATGAGCATGGCATATTTAGAGGTTTCAATCACATCTTGCCTTGAAATTAATTAACTTGAGTGTGTTGGACAATTATAGAATTATCTCAATATGACATAAATCCACTATCTATCTATTAGCTTAATGGCTATTCCGAGCATGTTCACCAGGTTATAGTTTCATTTATGCTCTAAATTAAGATGCTTATGTTATTAATTGGCATGGGCTGAATTTGGGATAAGACTCTCACGAACTTTTGAATGCACACATTTATTTCTATTGCACTTAACAAACATGACCCATTAATGGGAGCTAAAAGTTTTGTGCTTGACAAGGATTTTGGTTGGGAGTTGGCTAACACGTGCATCACGTGAAAAGCTTTCAACATTGCACAAAGAAATTTTACAATTAGTTGATGTCATGTGATTTTGTTTTTGGACTCCTGCCATGCCGAAATGAAATAGAGGAATAGTAAGTTTTGATGAGTAAGTACATATGATTAGAGAAATTGCATTGGGCCGCTAACCCAAGCCATGCTTGATCATGGTGGAAATTTACTTATAGCTAGAGTGGACTCTACAAACACATCCTACAATAAAATAAGAAGCTATGCATATAGTGAATGAAATAAAAAAGGATGATGAGTCTACTCCGTTTATTCATCTTGTTATTGTGACATGGGCTGGTTTCTATGTCATGGGGCAAGAGGTACCTCTTTGCAATTCTCTATGATGTCATTAATACTTATTATGATTATACAAAGCTTATTAGGAATCTTAAGTTGAGTAATCATGGAGTAGGTTTTCACACTCAGGGGGCATGAGACATTCAACCAACACCTTGTCAACCAGATTACTTCAACATTCATAAATTAAGATGCTAATGATAAAGGGGCAATGAGAGTCTTAGCCCAATGGATGCCACATCACAATTAGTAATTTAAGCTGAATAGTTTGGAAACTAAATGAGACTTGATCATGTTTTACCTCTACTCATTTATCTTTCTCCAAATTAAAGAGTACAATTCGATTGTCCAACATACAATGGTTATTTGCTTTCAAAAGTATGGGGTGTTTGCTAGAGCTTCGAATATGTTATCCTTATGTGTATGAGTTCTATTCATTCATCTTGCATTATAACTGAACATGATGATGATACAATGCCCGTATTTATTTATCAACCATAAGTCCATTGATGCATGTAATGATCTATGTCCTTATTTACTCGAGGACGAGCAAAGGTTTAAGCTTGGGGGAGTTGATACGTGCATTTTATATCATCATTTATACCCTCCATATAGGCATTATTGGGATGTTTTATCAATGTTATGTCATTGTTTTGCATGTTTTAGATGATTTTATGGGACTTTCCTACAAAGTCCCTATTTTTGGTATTTAATTTCTGAGTGTCAGAAAACACATGTTTTCATGTTTTTGATGTTTCAGGAGCTACAGGTATCCAAATTGGGAAAGGAAAGAAACCCTGTCAGTTTTTCTTCGGGAGAAAGGCCGTGGGCACAAGACACAAAGGAGGAGGGCCAGGAGGCCCAAAAGGGGGTAGCCCACGCGGCCAGATTCCCTGGCCGCGTGTGGGGCCCCCAAATGGGCCCACATCACCTCCTCCCCGAGGTCTTTTTGCTAACGACTCGGTCTTCCCCGAAAACGAACACCCTAATTTCCCGTGACGAGACGGAGCCGCCAGGGCGGCGGAACTCTCGAAACTCTCCGCGGGGGAGACAGATCCTGCTGCTCCGGAGCTCCGGAGAAGGGGGAAATCATCCCCATCTTCATCCCCATCTCCTCCTTGGCGTGGGAGGAGGCATCTCCATCACCATCCTCACCAGCACCCCTGCATCTACACCATCACCATCAGCGTGATCCCCTCCGTTCCCCTCGTAGTTTGATCATTGCTACACCCTAGATACGTGTTATTGTACTCCGTTGCATGTTTGGGATTGAGTACTTGTCATTATTTGGTGGTGGATCCATTGTTTCAGATTGTGTTGTACCACATATGTCACCATACATGATCATGTTTGCGCGTTGTTAGTAGTTCCCGCATGTTCCTGAGGGCATAGGATGAATTGGCAATGATTTGTTACATGAGATGAGTTGTTATTTGGTCTAGTATTTATCTTTTATGTGATTCTATGATGGTGTTGTACGAACGTCGACTGTACAACATTTCACCTACATGGGCTCATAGGAGAACACCGTAGTGTAGTGACGTGATGATGTCTTTAGGTGACAGGAACTTAAGACAGAGTCGTTGAATTGCATTATGAGGGTACTTGTATCGGGGACCTTAGAGCATAAGGCTATGGTGGGACATCATGTCTTAATAATTCTCGTGCTGTCATTTAATTGGCCACGTGATCCATCATAAGGGGTGATATTTTATTTATTTAGCTATTCTATTTGTGGCTCCGTCCGAAGAAGATTAGAACTAGACAAGATATACAAACATGTTATGCAATGAATCACTATGCCAGCTAAATCCGTGCAGCCCTCCGGAACGTTTTCCACATATAAGACACAAACACACACTTGAGCTTGTCCTCTTGCACATTAGAGGATTGGGCTTTGTCTCTCATTGAGACCTACTACTTGCTGCAATTTACTTTCCGCATTTTACTTTACTTGCACTACACAATTAAAACACAAAAACACCTGTTGCTTTTATTATTCCTTTGCTATTCTACTTTCCAGTTCCTTCTGCTCCTCGTGGGTTCGACAACCTTTCTAATTCGAAAAGTACTACAATTGATCTCCTGTACTTGGGAGCCATCATACGCTCATGTTTCGTCACTAAATCGTCGCTATATTTCATCTATGACGATCTTATGACGAAAAACAAATCGTTGAAAACCGAGCGTCAGAAATGATCAATAACGACGATTTTTTTTTAGATCGTCATGGACGTCCACGACGATTCCGGACCGTCATAAAATTATGACGTTCCGAAATCGTCAAGAGCAGTCTGGCCAGGCCACATCAGCTCCAACGTGGCTAGTCTGACGTGGCAACACTAAGACGAAACCAAATCGGCATGGATGGAAATCAGCCCAGTCCATTTCAGTGATCTTCATGGGCCTAGACCAACACTTTAGCCTTTTTCTTTTCTTTTCCAAGGCCTTTTGTGGTACACTTTCCTTTTGGGTTTTGGCCTTTTTAGCACTGTCCTTTCGAGTCTTTTTAATTTTTGGGCCTTGAACATTTTAATGAAACAATTCAATTTTATTCAGCCTACTTAAGAGGGCAGGTATAATTCATTCGTATCTTCCAATTAGGGCTTTGTTTGGGCTAGGCAATTGGCTTCTTTTGATCCAATAATTTTTTCCTCATGGAATTTTAGGTACAGAATTACGGTGCTCATTTTTTCTACCCCTTCTTTTTTTCCAGTATGCATTCTCAAGAAATAACTTGAATCAATCGATTACATCATATAAAACACAGATCATTCGATACAATGAAACACATGTTTAGCATGGAGCTCCTTTGATAGAATTAAAGATGTCTTCAAACTTCTTCAGCATGGAGCTCCTTCGATAGAATGAATTTCTTCAGCCTGGAACTCCTGTAAATGAGGGAACAACCACATGTTTAGACACTATAGGCAACATCATGAGCACAAATAAATATCTAAATATTGAACCTATGGTTCAAATCACTTAACAAGCAACCAGAAGCAATCCTAATCACAAAGGAGTTCATACGAGAGATGGATCAATGCAACTTATCAAGCCAACGATGGCTTTCAACTAATCAAGCCAATGCAACAAAGAAACTAAGCAGGTAAGGTGGTTCCTTGATATGATCATTTCCCAGCAATACTCATAAAGAACCTAAACTCAGCCACTAATTAAGATAGGAGAGATTATATTATGAGAATCTTAGCAAGCACAAATGAATCAACCAATAACTAGCATAAAGAGATAGTTATTTAACAAGGCCTAACATCAAGACACAAGCAGCAGTTATACTTGTACAGATAAAAACACAACAACCTAGAGAACATGTTAAGGTGTCACTAGTCAGGCCTTACCACGATGTACATTAGAGGAAACTGAACTATAGCAGGATGGATGGGATTGTTCTAGCACTTCCTGGTGTACATCACCACCAGCTTCTCTACCTCGTCCCCCTCAGCAGGCCTATCAATCTTGGTACCAACATCCTCCTTGTAATCACCATGGACCTGAAAGGGCAAACACAAGTTGCATTAGAAATTCATTACACAAGGAGAAGAGCATTGAATCTGATGTTAAGAGAGCACGAGACAAATACCTCCATGAGCTTTCCGAGGTTGAACTTTGGTGCCTTCAAGATCTTCACCTTGCGGACATAGACGTTCTGGAGAGGGAAGATGCTGGCTGTCGCCTTCTCAATCTCCTTTCCAATCACCTCAGGGATGAACTTGTTCACGAGGTCCTTAAGGTCACAGCTAGTAGCTTGAGATAGGCCAAAACATCGGTCGAACTGTCATGAACGAAGGAACAACAAACTTGAACACAAGATGAGCCCACCCAATTTAACCTCAAGAATAATATTGCATTCAAGACACAGTATAACGAGTAAATCAGGAACTTATATGCAGAGCAAATTGAAGTACTAGGAACATATATATAGCTTATAAATGGCTGATAGATAATATGTTTGTTGACGCTTCTACTTGACCAGAAACCAACCACTTCTACTTGACCAAAACCCAACCTTGAACTCCAATAGTCCTAACCATGAATTACCAGGTTCATAAAATACTGCATCAATTACTCAACTCGAAATCTAAAAGTAGCTGGTAGATTTATCCACAGATTTAAGAAAAACTGTGGACATTTTAAGCAGAAGCAGCAGAGGCCTTGGTAGCATAAGAAATCTTCGACCTCCTCTTGGCCATACTCTTGCTTCGGAGATCTCTTTGCTCCTTCAGTCTCTGCGCAAGCAGCTTCTGGTTTACCATGATCTCAACCATCTTGCGATGGAGCTAAATGCAACAAAAACGAAGAGTAAATAAGCAACTCAATGGTTGTTAAACTGCTAACTGAACACAGATGAGCAGAGTGAAAAAAATTTACTTGCTTGATCTGGCTGGCTTGGGCGTAGCAAGTGCGCTTCACCTGGTTTGGGCGTCTCTTGTTGAAGCCGATGCAGAACATGTGAAGCATGTAGTTGTCAGTAGTCTTCACATCCACATGAGCCTCAATTAGTGTCTGCCATTTCTTCACAAGCGACCTGAGCTTGTCAGTGGTGAAATCCATGCCCTACCAAAAAGAATAAGAACTGGTTAGGGAAACACTATACAAAAAATAATATCAGCAATTACAATGCCGGGGAGATAATTACCCAGAAGTTTGTAAGGACATTCATCCCTTGAACATCCTCAACACGAAGTCTGATCTTCCTGTAAGCCTGGTCCTGGTCATTCTGAATATCAGCTAGGGATACTTCGAAAACCCTATGCTTGAGACCCTCCGAGGCAATCTATAACAAAAATAAGGATTAGCAATCAGCTATTACTGCCCAACACTCCAGAACGTTTAGAAGTATATTTGAAAAGATGTCCATAACTACACATGTAGGCTCTAGCCCCAACATATTGATCTGGATCTATGGGGAATCAGTGAAAGAGAGAGGCTAGGAGGAAAGGTTGCGGCAGAAGTAGATCGACAGGGGAAAGGGAGGAGGTGCCATCGAAGGCCAGGGAACAGAAGAGGGGGTTCTCGATCTGGATAGGGGCTAGGGTTCGTGTGCGCCGAAAGAGAGAAGACTAGATCCCCCCTTGTGCGTTGACTCCAATCCCAGCTGTACCTCCTTGCCCGCGAAGGAGGCAACCACCGACAAGAGATCCGGGGAGGCCTTCCTTGATCCAATCTGATGTGCAGGAGCGTGATCTAGATGAAATCGCTGGTGTTCGGAGGGGAGATGAGATGAGATTATGACCTTACTGTGGAGGGTGAGGTCGAGGCGAAGTAGATGAAGTCGACGGTGGGCGGCGCCGTGGGGGTGCACGGCCCCGTACGACGCCAACCCTAACCGAAGTAACATGCCGCGACGGTCGGGGACGGATCTGGGGTCGCTCGGGCGCGGCCATGACTGGAGGAGGGAGACCCGGTGTCGCACCCTGACTTCTAGAGGATACTCACCGGGCCGAACTGAATAGTAGATGAATGGATTACGGGGCTTATCTGCTCCCGCATCCTCTTACGAGTAGGCCAACACTTATGTGCGACAACCAAACTCTACTATCCACCGTCGATGTAAACTATCCCGTAGAAATCAAGATACTACCATTGACGTACTTCATACCATACACACATGGTACGTCAACGGCGTTAAACGAAATGATAACACAACATATCTCTAAGACACAAAAGATTGAAATAAGTTGCAATTGGCTCTCACTAGTGCAGAGAATAGCAAATACAATCATCCAGAGGACACATGTCCCAACATAACATCATTACATCTCAGCGGAAGCATTCAACGGGTCTGAGTACAGACAAATCCAAATAGGCTTAAGAAGCCGGGAAATGAAAGAAAGACGGAGCCCATCCACGTAGGTCTCGGATCCTGCCCGGGTCCGCTATCTACTTGTCAGCAGCCTCGTCAAACTCCACGTAGTAGCCGTCACCTGGATCCTCGTAAGCGTAGTCTGCGGAAACCACAGCCCCAAAGGGGTCAGTACAACAACGTACTGGCAAGCAAGACTCACAGTTCACCAAAGTGTAGCCCGTCAACACCAAGCACAGATGCCTTGGGTTCAACGGAGGAAAGGGGATATGAAAGATGCAGCAACTGGCTGCGCTAACCAACTACAGAAACACTACAACTTCCAGCTAACAGAAAGGAGATAAGATAGCGTATAGTAACCAACTGTTGTTTACCAACAAACAAACCCATCCTGGATCTCGCCCCTTATCCAAAGAAGCAATCCGAGGATAACTCACACAGTTGGATTAATGAATAATGGATCAAGTTGTTGTGTCAATAAGTCTATTACTAGTCAAGTTATCATTAGTTAGGTGTAAGTTGTTCTGAGTACTTGTTAGCCAGTACTTTCACCAAGTCAACCATAACCGCGGAAAACACGGCTTCTCGAGAAGATTTATCCCTGCAGGGGTGCACCAATTTGGCCGTACACGTAAGAATAACCCGCCAGATGGGATGCCTCCCACCAAGCGGGGTACTCAACACAACCCAACTCTTCTTCGCATCAAGCCCAAAGCACCTTGGGCGCACGGCTAATCGAGCCCCGAAGAAAGGGCACCCTCATAGCACTCTAAGAACGTGTCCCCCTATATGCCGACTACAAAAGTTCCACCCTGCGCTGGGCTCACAAAAACATGCATGCGGCAAATGGAAAACACGAACTAAATGAGGCGATTTGGACGAGATGCGAATCGAATCAAATTGAGGGGGGCGCCCATACTCGCTTCCCACATGCGGTTAGTGCGCTCATCATGGATCAGTAGACAAGACCCTTTTCCTATTAGGGTCGACACTAGCAGGCTTCAAAACCACACAGGGCCTCCTGCCGGTGCCTTATCAGCATATTATTATTAACAGGTTGATTGAATAACATCGAGCCCCCAGAACATAATAGAAATATAGTAACAGAAAGTAACGGGTAACAGACTCGAGCAAAACAACCTAAGCATGCTAGTAAGACACTGGCTCAACCAAAGTGGTGATAGGAGTGGAGGTGAGGCAATATCAAGGTTGAGGGATTCATGTGATGGGTTCGTAACAGAAACAACTACTACTAAGGCTAGCAGAAAAGAACAACAGAAAGTATCGGTAATCAATGTTGAAAGGAACACAGTGGTTCATGTGGGTGATAACTTGCCTGCAAACCCAGTAGCCTGGTACTGAGCTAGATCCTCAGAAGGGGTGTCGTAAGGATCGTCGGTCTCAACGTCGTCGTCTATCCGAGAAGAAGCAAACAGACAATGCAGAAAGATAGACAACCAATATCATGGCATAGTGCACAATCATGGGATGATGCATGTCAAGTTAATGGTTGCATCAGAATAAAATACTTGACATGGTAACACAATTTAAATGGACCCATATGCAATTGAATTGCATATGGAAAGAGCCCATGAATTAAGGTGGAAACAAATGATCTACCATTAGTTATCATGTGAAAGTTGTTTAGCATGATGCATGCATGATTATAACAACAAAATAACAACAATAGATGCAAGTGGTAAAGGATTTTAACAAGTTGGGAAAATATTTATTAAGTTTGGAAATTTTGGGTTACTTAAAGATGTCACCCAAGCATTTGTTGTTTTCATCAATTTAAAATGTTCAAAACAATTAAAAAAATTCATATTTGAAAGGAACACACAATTTTGGGTGGATTACATGTTTCAAATATTGAAAAAGGAATTACAATGATTTAATCATGAATTAAACAAGATTAAACAAGTTTTAAATGAATTTAAAACAAGTTTGAATTTAATTGAATTTTTATTTGTTCAAAACATAAATTCAAATTCACATTTGAAAAGTTTATACTTTTCTAGGTTGAAAACATATTTTGCATGTTTAAAAATATTTTATTTTGAGCAAGATATGAATTTAGCAATTTTAAATGATTTAAACAAGGTTTAAATCATTTAGGCAATTTTAATTATTCAGACCATGAAACAAAATTTATATTTGAAAAGGTTATTTGAAATTGCATGGAAAACATATTTCATTTGCATTATTTGGATTAAGTATGAATTAGTTATGGATTTTAGCAAATTACAAATGAATTGTTTGAATCCAAATTTTGGATGCATTTGGAAAATTCAAAACAGGAAACAAATGGTTTAGATATATAGATAATTGAATTTGGGGCAGTGCACATATTTTATTTTTGTTATTTGGAATTATAAAATAAAAGTTATTAACTTTTTAGTTTAAGGGACCATTCTGCAATTTGGGAGGGACTTGGATTTAAAACAGAAAAGATAGAAAACATAATTTACCGCACACAGAGCTACCCTAGACACTGCCAGGTGGGCCTAGGGCCACTGGGTGCTTGCGTGGCATCACGGGTGGCTGACAGGGGGGCCACCCTGTCAGCGCCCGTGCGAAAAATTGGGCGGATTAAATCCGCCCGAGGGGGAATCGAACCCGCGAGCGTGCGAGCGAGCGATGCAGTGCACTGCCACTGCGGTGTTTGAGCGTTGCTTGTCAGTATACAGCGCGCGGCCAAGGTAAGGTTCAGGTTTGGTTACTGAACTTTTAACTGACGCGCGATCGCTTCTGAACCTGACAGGGAACTCCGGCGTAACGACGGCGAGCAACGCGGCGACTGGGCTCGTGGTGCTTGCGTGAGAAGTGCACGGATGCGTGCGCGTGCGTGTGCTCGTGCATGACAGAGAGGAGGGAGAGGTGCACGGTGGGCTCACCGGCAGGCTGGAGTCGCTGCAGAGGCCCGAGGAAGAAAAGCTCCGGCGACGGCGACGTTGAGGATGGCGGCGCGGCTACAGAGGGTTCCCGGGATCGAGGAAGTGTCGAACACGTCGAGGGAAGTACGGCGTTTCGATCCCCGTGGTCAAGATGGGTGGTGGCGCGTCGAGGTGGTGGTTGCCATGGCGGATTCAGCGGCGGCGCGCTCCGGTGAGGTTGAAGTGGAAGGAGAGGTGGCAGCGAGATGGAATCGGCGGCGGATCTCGAGGGAAGGGGGGAGTAGGTGGCTAGGGCGGCGCCAGGGGGGTCTAGGGTTGAATATATAGGGGGGTACGGGGCGCGCGCGGCCGTCGGCGTGCAACAGTGCCGCCGTGGCACGCGTGGATGCGCTGCCGTACACGATGACGAAGGGGAAAAGAATCAAACCGGTACGCGGGCCGGCGCGGGTAAGTTAGTGGGCTGGGCCGCGCTAGGTTAGCTGCCGCACGCGCGCGTTTCCTTTTAAAAATTTTATTTCTTCTGTTTTTTTTTGCAGCAAAAAGAAATGGAAGAAAAAGATGATTTTGGAGTTAGCAAAAATTTCAGAAAAATTAGGGTGATTTAGTAAGGTAAAAAACAACTGATTGCCAACTTTGTTTTCTCAAAATTTCAAATTTGAAATTGCTGTTTGAAATTGATTCCATTTTTAATGAATTTGATAATTAAATGATTAATATTAAGAACAATGTTTTTAATAGGGTGAACCCTATTGATTAAATAGAACAAATGGGTAGGGTTATTTTGCTGATTTTTATAAGGTGAACTTGGGTACTGTTTGAAGGTTTTCATTTGAATTTGAATTACCATTTGGAATTAATGGGTTGATTAAAAGCCCTCATTTTTAATAGTTGATCATTATGGAATAAATGGAAACAAAATGAGACTTTGGATTGAACTTTTGATTTGAAAATATTGTAACATGACAAGTATGAAACACATCATTTGAAATTGTTTGAATTTCCATTAAGAAAACAAAGAAGAACAGATGCAAAACAAATGCAAACAATGGAAATAAATATGACGACATGATGCAATACTTTAAATTAAACAAGAAATCAAACATGCTAGGGGGTATTTTCATACTTGGGATGTTACAAAACGCCCCCCTTGAAGGAATCGCGCCCTGAGATTCCTTACTGAGAAGAGAAAAGGTCGGATACTTCTTGCGAAGATCCTCTTCGGTCTCCCATGTTGCCTCTTTATCGGAATGATGCGACCACTGCACTTTCAAGAACTTGGTGCTCTTGTTGCGAGTCTTACGCTCGGTCTCATCGAGAATACGAACAGGGTGCTCCTCATAAGAGAGATCATCTTGCAGTTCAATGGAATCATGATCAACTGCACGATCTGGATCCTTGAAGCACTTCTTGAGCTGTGACATGTGAAACACATCGTGCACCTTGGATAGTTTTTCTGGAAGTTCAAGACGATAGGCATTTTCCGCACGCCTTGAGAGAATGTTGAAAGGACCAATGTATCTTGGTGCTAGCTTTCCTTTCACACCAAAACGATGAGTGCCTCTGAGGGGAGTTACACGGAGATATGCTTTGTCACAAGGTGCATAGACCATGTCCCGGTGCTTGCTGTCATAGTAACTCTTCTGACGAGACTGGGCAATCTTGAGATTGTCACGAATTATGCGAACTTTCTCTTCGGCTTCTTTAACAATGTCAGGGCCTAAGAGTGAACGTTCACCAGCTCCAGACCAATTGATTGGACTCCTGCATCTGCGGCCATACAGTGCCTCAAATGGTGCCATGCCTAGGCTTGCCTGGAAGCTGTTGTTGTAGGAGAATTCAGCATATGGAAGGCAATCCTCCCATTTCATGCCAAAGGAGAGACCACATGCTCTGAGCATATCCTCGAGAATCTGATTGACTCTTTCGACTTGCCCCTGAGACTGAGGGTGATAAGCTGTGCTGAACAGAAGTTTAGTGCCCAATGCTTCTTGAAAACTCTTCCAGAAATGTGAAGTGAAGATACTTCCACGGTCTGAGCTTATTTCCAATGGAACACCATGAAGAGGAACAATCTTTGCTGTGTAGAGCTCTGCTAACTGGCTAGCTGAGATAGTTTCTTTGACAGCAAAGAAGTGAGCTACCTTAGTGAGACGATCAATGACAACGAAGATTGCATCGTTGCCCTTCTTGGACTTTGGGAAACCAGTGACGAAGTCCATTTCAATCATGTCCCACTTCCACTCGGGGATTTTCAGAGGTTGGAGAAGACCAGCTGTTTTCTGATGAACTGCCTTGACACGTTGACAAACGTCGCATTCAGAAACGTATTGAGCAATTTCACGTTTCATGCCAGACCACCAGTACAGAGTCTTGAGATCCTGGTACATCTTTGTACTTCCAGGGTGGATGGAGAGAGGAGTTTCATGAGCCTCCTTGAGAATGATATCTTTGAGACTTTGAATCTGAGGAACTGCAATGCGTCCTTCGAAGAACACAGTTCCCTTGTCATCAACTGAGAAGGACTTGAATTTATCGTTGCCTTCTTTGATATGCTCTACAATCTTCTTGATTTCAGCATCACGAAGTTGTTCAGAACGAATCTTGTCCTCGAGAGTTGGAATGGCTGTCAAGCTAGCAAGATAACCTTGGGGAACAAGACCAAGGTTCAGCTTCTGGAATTCTTCATGAAGTGGAGGTTGGCTTTCCATGACCATGAGATTATTGCAATAGGACTTGCGACTGAGAGCATCGGCCATAACATTAGCCTTGCCTGGAGTGTAAGAAATGGTGAGATCAAAGTCTTTAATCTTTTCAATCCATCTCCTTTGCCCGAGGTTCAGATCTGGTTGAGTGAAGATGTATTTCAGACTCTTATGATCGGAAAAGATTTCAGTGCGGTTACCCAACAAGTATTGTCTCCATTTCTTGAGGGCAAACACAACTGCTGCAAGTTCTAGGTCATGAGTGGGATAGTTTTGCTCATGTGCATTCAACTGACATGAAGCATAAGCCACAACTTGACGTTCTTGCATAAGAACTGCTCCTATACCTTGGAGAGATGCATCGCAGAATATCTGGAAAGGTTTGGTAGTATCTGGGCCAACCAGAACTGGAGTAGAAGTGAGTTTAGCCTTGAGGAGATTGAAACTTTCATCACACTGTGGAGACCAAACAAACTTCTTGTCCTTCTTTGTGAGATCAGTGAGAGGTTTAGCAATCTTGGAGAAGTTTTGGACGAAACGACGGCAATAGCTAGCCAAGCCAAGAAAACTTCTGACTTGCTTCACCGTCTTAGGAGGTTTCCAATCAACAATTGCCTTAACCTTTTCTGGGTCAATGGCTATGCCCTTGGCAGAGATGATATGACCAAGATAAGCAACTTCTGAAATCTAGAACTCACATTTGGAGAACTTGACATATAGACGATGCTCGCGAAGTTTCATGAGAGTGAGACGAAGATGTTCTTCATGCTCTTCCTCGGATTTTGAGTAGATGAGAATGTCATCAAGATATACCACAACGAACTTGTCGAGGTATTCATGGAAGACAGAATTCATGAGTCGAGAGAAGGTCGCCGGTGCATTGGTAAGACCAAAGGACATGACGGTGTATTCATATAGACCGTACCGAGTGGTGAAAGCTGTTTTAGGAATATCTTCCTTTCTGATCTTTATCTGATGGTAACCCATCCTCAAGTCCAACTTTGAGAATATTGAGGCTCCAGCAAGTTGATCAAAAAGATCATCGATACGAGGAATTGCATACTTGTTTTTGATGGTTTTCTCGTTGAGAGGACGATAGTCAACCACGAGTCTCTTTGTTTGATCCTTCTTGGCTACGAACAGAGTTGGGCAACCCCAAGCGGAGGAACTAGGCTGAATGTACCCTTTCTCCATGTACATATCGATTTGCTCCTTTAACAATTTCAGTTCAGGAGGAGCTATCTTGTATGGATGCTTAGAGATTGGAGCAGTACCTGGCTCAAGCTCGATCACGAACTCAACTGCTCTGTCCGGAGGCATCCCTGGCAACTCTTCTGGAAAGACGTCAGGGAATTCACAAACCACCGGAACATTTTCGAGTAGAGGTAGAGGTTTTGCATCGAGGTTGAACAGCTGAACAGAACTTGATCCATATGGAGAATAGACTATCTGGCCAGACGGATGGGAGAGAGTTATTGACTTCTTAGCAAAGTCAATTTTAGCTTCGTTGGCCTTCAACCAATCCATGCCCAGAATGACATCAATGTCAGAATTTCCCAGCAACATGAGTGAAGCAAGGAATATGCGGCCTCCAATTAGGATTTGATTGTCCATACTTATCTTGGAAGTCAACATTTGCGGTCCCGGAGAGTGAACAGTGATTTGATTGCTTAGTGGAACCAGAACTAGGTTGTATGCTTTTGCAAAGATCTTTGACACAAAAGAATGCGATGCTCCGGTATCAAACAACACTTTAGCTGGAAAAGAGTTTACGGGTAATATACCGAGAACGACGTCAGCAGCTTCCTCAGCTTTGTCGGCCTTGATATGATTCACCCTCGCGGTCCTCCCGACAGGCCTGTTGTTGGAGTTGAAGGCTTTAGCTGGGGGAGCACGAACCATTGCCTGGTTGGTGTTGGGGCGAGGAGGTGGAGGTAGCTGCCTCTGAGTGCACTTATCAGCGTAGTGTCCAGTCTCCTTACACTTGTAGCAAGTGACGACACGAGGAGGACCTGGCCTTGGCTGCCCCATTGGAACCCTCTGACCATGCATCTAAGATGGGTTGGGTGGGCGGGGAGCAAAGCCTGGAGAAGGTTGGGCATATGGAGCCCGAGTGACAGCACCATTTGGCACCCAGATGCGGCGCTTCTGCGGAGGGGTGGTCATGTTGGAGGAGGAACCACCCTCACGCGAGTGCTTGCGCGAATCCTCGAACGCCTTGCGCCCATTTTCCTCATTGAGCGCGGTGTTCACGAGCTCCTCGAAGTCTTTGCACTTGACATTTGTGAGAGCGTACTTCAGTTCCGGGTTAAAACCTCTGCGGAACCTTGCCATCTTCTTAGCCTCAGTGGACACTTCGTCACCAGCATGTCGAGCGAGGCGATTGAACTCAGTCTGATAGCTGATAACGTCCAGCTTGCCCTGCTTAAAAGAGCAGAACTCTTCACGCATCCTTTCCATAAGACCATCTGGAATGTGGTGCTTCAGGAAGGCTTCCTTGAAACAGCCCCAGGTGATTGGATAGCCAGCTCTCATGGTCTGGTAGTTCTCCCACCAAGAAGCTGCCTGACCCTTCAGCAGGTAGGTGGCATACTTGAGCTTGTCTTCCTCAGCTACATGTGCAATCTCCAGAGTCCTGGCTATGTCACGGATCCAGTCATCAGCATCCAGAGGCTCGCGTGTTGCCACGAAAGCTTTTGGGCCCAGACTGAGGAACTCCTTGATGTTGACCCGTGGAGCATTCTGGTTGATTTGCTGATTTGCCTGGAATTGGGCCATCTGCGCCACGACTCGAGTCATCTGAGTCAACAGCTCCGTTATCGGCGGTGGCTCAGGCGGGGTGTTCCTTGTTGGCGGCATCCCGAATGGAAATGCATTTTAGCACAACAACAGAAAAGGATAGACTTGGTAACCGAAAAAGAGATTATTCCGACGCATGAATAGATAACCAACAGGTACATCATAACATGATTCATTACATCAGAATATCCAACACACCATAAATGGTTCGAATGGTTCGAATGCCAAAGGATAACTAAACATAGCTAGGAACGGATACATCGGTACTCCCATGCTCATCACGCAGGACGGCGGTGAGTAGTACGGCGAGAGGTACGGTGAGGAGCACGCTCACGAAAGTAAGTAGAACGACGATCCACGTAGAGCGGAACTGCCCTGAGAGCGACTCTCGGTGTGGTGAAGTAGAAAGCGTCATCTCCCTGTGCTCCAAAGCGGGGAATCCCAGTGTAACCAGCACCGAGATGGAGGAGTGGACCTCTGATCGGCTCGTAACCTCCAGCATCTGGCAGAGTATGTCCAACTGTCTGATGGAAACGGGCAAAGCGCTCATCTCCAACAAAGTCGGTGGTGTAAGTCGCCAGACGAGTCAGAGCAAGGTAGAGCTGCTCTCTGACTGAGGCCAACTCCTGAGCAAGTGTGGTGGCAACTGCGTCACTGTGCCTCACAAACTGAGCGGTGGTGTGCAGCCTGGAGCTATCATGCTCGTAGACATCCAGGTTGTCGTGGAGAGTGAAGTGAGCTCCCGCTGCGGTGATGTAACCACGGGGGATGTGGCGATAGATGGAATCATCAAACCCCCAGTAGTCAGCACGAAGGATGGTGAGACTCACGTAAGCTGCCTACTGCACGGCCATATCCACTGTGGAACCTACTGCCTCGTAGCGGTGGACTACGCTCCTGCCATCATCTGACAGAATGTAGACGATAGCCTGGTAGTAGGTCTGCTCAAACTCTCGCTGCTGCTCGTAGACCTGGTACTCTGGTGCCCAATAGAACCCCAGATACGTGACCATGTCCCTCAGCATCTCCGGATAACCGGCAGTGCTCTCGCAGCGAGTCATCCGAACCACCTGCGGGTAGAACCTGAGATCCATCTGCAGATGATTTGGGAGGTTAAGATTAGACGCCGGTAGAAGAATTGAAGTGGAAAACAACAGCAAGATTTCAACGGACGAAAGGTTCTTTAGGAGAACAGGATATCGAAGCAACATCGGGAAAACAAGACCAAAAATCCTGAGGTACTACGGAGAACCCAAAACACGTGAAATCCTAACTTGAAAGTTTGGGTGAGAAGAGAAAACAACGTTGCACTTCCTTACCAGAAAAGGGTGGGTGGGTGGGGAAAGAAGAAAAATGGCAGAATTCCTACTCTCACGTTTCATTTTTCCTATATAGCTACAAAATAGTTTCTAGACTCAAACTGCGACCAGTAAAAAGGGATCCTACAGGCAGACAGGCTCTGATACCATTTGTCGCACCCTGACTTCTAGAGGATACTCACCGGGCCGAACTGAATAGTAGATGAATGGATTACGGGGCTTATCTGCTCCCGCATCCTCTTACGAGTAGGCCAGCACTTATGTGCGACAACCAAACTCTACTATCCACCGTCGATGTAAACTATCCCGTAGAAATCAAGATACTACCATTGACGTACTTCATACCATACACACATGGTACGTCAACGGCGTTAAACGAAATGATAACACAACATATCTCTAAGACACAAAAGATTGAAATAAGTTACAATTGGCTCTCACTAGAGCAGAGAATAGCAAATACAATCATCCAGAGGACACATGTCCCAACATAACATCATTACATCTCAGCGGAAGCATTCAACGGGTCTGAGTACAGACAAATCCAAATAGGCTTAAGAAGGAGGGAAATGAAAGAAAGACGGAGCCCATCCACGTAGGTCTCGGATCCTGCCCGGGTCCACTATCTACTCGTCAGCAGCCTCGTCAAACTCCACGTAGTAGCCGTCACCTGGATCCTCGTAAGCGTAGTCTGCGGAAACCACAGCCCCAAAGGGGTCAGTACAACAACGTACTGGCAAGCAAGACTCACAGTTCACCAAAGTGTAGCCCGTCAACACCAAGCACAGATGCCTTGGGTTCAACGGAGGAAAGGGGATATGAAAGATGTTGCAACTGGCTGCGCTAACCAACTACAGAAACACTACAACTTCCAGCTAACAGAAAGGAGATAAGATAGCGTATAGTAACCAACGGTTGTTTACCAACAAACAAACCCATCCTGGATCTCGCCCCTTATCCAAAGAAGCAATCCAAGGATAACTCACAGAGTTGGATTAATGAAAAATGGATCAAGTTGTTGTGTCAATAAGTCTATTACTAGTCAAGTTATCATTAGTTAGGTGTAAGTTGTTCTGAGTACTTGTTAGCCAGTACTTTCACCAAGTCAACCATAACCGCGGAAAACACGGCTTCTCGAGAAGATTTATCCCTGCAGGGGTGCACCAATTTGGCCGTACACGTAAGAATAACCCGCCAGATGGGATGCCTCCCACCAAGCGGGGTACTCAACACAACCCAACTCTTCTTCGCATCTAGCCCAAAGCACCATGGGCGCACGGCTAATCGAGCCCCGAAGAAAGGGGACCCTCATAGCACTCTAAGAACGTGTCCCCTATATGCCGACTACAAAAGTTCCACCCTGCGCTGGGCTCGCAAAAACATGCATGCGGCAAATGGAAAACACGAACTAAATGAGGCGATTTGGACGAGATGCGAATCGAATCAAATTGAGGGGGGCGCCCATACTCGCTTCCCACATGCGGTTAGTGCGCTCATCATGGATCAGTAGACAAGACCCTTTTCCTATTAGGGTCGACACTAGCAGTCTTCAAAACCACACAGGGCCTCCTGCCGGTGCCTTATCAGCATATTATTATTAACAGGTTGATTGAATAACATCGAGCCCCCAGAACATAATAGAAATATAGTAACAGAAAGTAACGGGTAACAGACTCGAGCAAAACAACCTAAGCATGCTAGTAAGACACTGGCTCAACCAAAGTGGTGATAGGAGTGGAGGTGAGGCAATATCAAGGTTGAGGGACTCATGTGATGGGTTCGTAACAGAAACAACTACTACTAAGGCTAGCAGAAAAGAACAACGGAAAGTATCTGTAATCAATTGTGAAAGGAACACAGTGGTTCATGTGGGTGATAACTTGCCTGCAAACCCAGTAGCCTGGTACTGAGCTAGATCCTCAGAAGGGGTGTCGTAAGGATCGTCGGTCTCAACGTCGTCGTCTATCCGAGAAGAAGCAAACAGACAATGCAGAAAGATAGACAATCAATATCATGGCATAGTGCACAATCATGGGATGATGCATGTCAAGTTAATGGTTGCATCAGAATAAAATACTTGACATGGTAACACAATTTAAATGGACCCATATGCAATTGAATTGCATATGGAAAGAGCCCATGAATTAAGGTGGAAACAAATGATCTACCATTAGTTATCATGTGAAAGTTGTTTAGCATGATGCATGCATGATTATAACAACAAAATAACAACAATAGATGCAAGTGGTAAAGGATTTTAACAAGTTAGGAAAATATTTATTAAGTTTGGAAATTTTGGGTTACTTAAAGATGTCACCCAAGCATTTGTTGTTTTCATCAATTTAAAATGTTCAAAACAATTAACAAAATTCATATTTGAAAGGAACACACAATTTTGGGTGGATTACATGTTTCAAATATTGAAAAAGGAATTACAATGATTTAATCATGAATTAAACAAGATTAAACAAGTTTTAAATGAATTTAAAACAAGTTTGAATTTAATTGAATTTTTATTTGTTCAAAACATAAATTCAAATTCACATTTGAAAAGTTTATACTTTTCTAGGTTGAAAACATATTTTGCATGTTTAAAAATATTTTATTTTGAGCAAGATATGAATTTAGCAATTTTAAATGATTTAAACAAGGTTTAAATCATTTAGGCAATTTTAATTATTCAAACCATGAAACAAAATTTATATTTGAAAAGGTTATTTGAAATAGCATGGAAAACATATTTCATTTGCATTATTTGGATTAAGTATGAATTAGTTATGGATTTTAGCAAATTACAAATGAATTGTTTGAATTCAAATTTTGGATGCATTTGGAAAATTCAAAACAAGAAACAAATGGTTTAGATAGATAGATAATTGAATTTGGGGCAGTGCACATATTTTATTTTTGTTATTTGGAATTATAAAATAAAAGTTATTAACTTTTTAGTTTAAGGGACCATTCTGCAATTTGGGAGGGACTTGGATTTAAAACAGAAAAGATTGGAAACATAATTTACCGCACACAGAGCTACCCTAGACACTGCCAGGTGGGCCTAGGGCCACTGGGTGCTTGCGTGGCATCACGGGTGGCTGACAGGGGGGCCACCCTGTCAGCGCCCGTGCGAAAAATTGGGCGGATTAAATCCGCCCGAGGGGGAATCGAACCCGCGAGCGTGCGAGCGAGCGATGCAGTGCAGTGCCACTGCGGTGTTTGAGCGTTGCTTGTCAGTATACAGCGCGCGGCCAAGGTAAGGTTCAGGTTTGGTTACTGAACTTTTAACTGACGCGCGATCGCTTCTGAACCTGACAGGGAACTCCGGCGTAACGACGGCAAGCAACGCGGCGACTGGGCTCGTGGTGCTTGCGTGAGAAGTGCACGGATGCGTGCGCGTGCGTGTGCTCGTGCAGGACAGAGAGGAGGGAGAGGTGCACGGTGGGCTCACCGGCGGCTGGAGTCGCTGCAGAGGCCCGAGGAAGAAAAGCTCCGGCGACGGCGACGTTGAGGATGGCGGCGCGGCTACAGATGGTTCCCGGGCTCGAGGAAGTGTCGAACACGTCGAGGGAAGTACGGCGTTTCAATCCCCGTGGTCAAGATGGATGGTGGCGCGTCGAGGTGGTGGTTGCCATGGCGGATTCAGAGGCGGCGCGCTCCGGTGAGGTTGAAGTGGAAGGAGAGGTGGCAGCGAGATGGAATCGGCGGCGGATCTCGAGGGAAGGGGGGAGTAGGTGGCTAGGGCGGCGCCAGGGGGTCTAGGGTTGAATATATAGGAGGGTACGGGGCGCGCACGGCCGTCGGCGTGCAACAGTGCCGCCGTGGCACGCGTGGATGCGCTGCCGTACACGATGACGAAGGGGAAAAGGATCGAACCGGTACGCGGGCCGGCGCGGGTAAGTTAGTGGGCTGGGCCGCGCTAGGTTAGCTGCCGCGCGCGCGCGTTTCCTTTTAAAATTTTTATTTCTTCTGTTTTTTTTTCCAGCAAAAAGAAATGGAAGAAAAAGATGATTTTGGAGTTAGGAAAAATTTCAGAAAAATTAGGGTGAGTTAGTAAGGTCAAAAACAACTGATTGCCAACTTTGTTTTCTCAAAATTTCAAATTTGAAATTGCTGTTTGAAATTGATTCCATTTTTAATGAATTTGATAATTAAATGATTAATATTAAGAACAATGTTTTTAATAGGGTGAACCCTATTGATTAAATAGAACAAATGGTTAGGGTTATTTTGCTGATTTTTATAAGTTGAACTTGGGTACTGTTTGAAGGTTTTGATTTGAATTTGAATTACCATTTGGAATTAATGGGTTGATTAAAAGCCCTCATTTTTAATAGTTGATCATTATGGAATAAATGGAAATAAAATGAGACTTTCATTGAACATTTGATTTGAAAATATTGTAACATGACAAGTATGAAACACATCATTTGAAATTGTTTGAATTTCCATTAAGAAAACAAAGAAGAACAGATGCAAAACAAATGCAAACAATGGAAATAAATATGATGACATGATGCAATACTTTAAATTAAACAAGAAATCAAACATGCTAGGGGGTATTTTCATACTTGGGATGTTACACCCGGAGGACGCTCTGCTGTGGATGTCGAGGAAGGAGGCACAACTGAAAGGGATCGGCTCGTCGGCCGGTGGAGAGGGAGTAGGGGAGTGGAGGAGGCGCGCTGGGGCGGCCGTGCGCGTCAAATAGCGATGGGGATATTGGGTTTGAGGAGAGCGAGGTCTACGAGCGAGCGGCGATGCGGGCGGCGATGGGATCTGTGTGCGAGCGGGGATGCGTTCGGTGTGGGGGCGACGGCGCAAGAAGGGGAATGGTGGAGAACAGAGGGAGGGAAGTAGGGTCGGCGGCGGTCTAGGGTTTGGGTCTTTGGGAATTGGGCCCCGCGGTGCGTGAGGGCGTACAAAAGAACCAATTAGTTCTCCGCGCGTGTGTGAATGTCACCGGGGACCCACATTTAAAGGTCCCGCATTACAGTCTCTTTGTTGAAGCTGGGTGTGGTGTTGCTGGATACATTTTGTTTTGTCTAGAGTCTTAATCTTTTTTATAAGCATATGTTGAATTTTACCATTGAACTAAGTTCTTCTATTAATTCTATATGCATATTTTAACCAGAAAAAATAAAATTCACATAACATAATTTAAGTTCAACGAAAACATATATTAACCCAAAATATAAAATATCTAGAGAGTATTTTGAAGTAAGATGTTCACCCTGCTAGGCATACGACGGTTTCCTTCCGCAACTTGTCCGGCATTAAAATCAGATGTATGTGTTTGTATTGTTAAAGTATCAGACGGGTTACAGAAAAGATCGGACAAGTATCACATACAAAGTGTCGGACACAAAGCAGCATGCCAATTGACGGATGTTATCCACCAAAAATAATAAACTTGGAATACGACAATCGTGTTGAAAAGGTGTTCACATAAATGAGCTATCTCTTCCGAAGATTTTTGGGTTTCGGGCCAAATGACGGGTGTTATGACCACATATATGGCATAGTTTGTTGAAATGTGCCCATATTCTACACAAACATGCATATTAGAACAAGTAACAATGTTGCCGAAGAAAGTTTAATTTTTCATTGAATAAAAATAACATTTTCCATTTTCGTAGTGCTAAAAATAGGTTTTTTGTGAAGCATCTACCAAAAATAGGTTACAAAACTGGATAAAGTAAAATTATAAAGTTATTATATCAAAAACAATAAACTTGGAATACGACAGTTGGGTTCAAAAGGTGTTCACATAAATGAGCTATCTCCTCCGAAGATTCTTGGTTTTCGGGCAAAATGACGGATGTTATGGCCACACTCATGGCATAGTTTGTTGAAATGCGCCCATATTCTACAAAAGCATGCATAATGGAACAACTAACAATGTTCACGAAGAAACTTTTATTTTTATTGAATAAAAACATCATTTTCCATTTTCGGAGTGTCAAAAAATGGGGTTTTTGTGAAGCACCTACCAAAAATATGTTACCAAATTGTACACAGTAAAATTATAAATATATTATGTCATATTTTATCTACAAATAACAATTTTACTACCTCTCGATAGCTTTTCATACACCTCTTTTGAAAAAGAGAAATTTCTGCCGATTCCGCGGGAACCGGGGAAAATTTGAACTACAGGTGCCTCGTAGTTTGCTCATGATATTTTGTAAAAATCATTTTTAGGTACACAAGTACCTATTTCAATAGATATGTACCAAGATTTTATCAATACTCAACCCCTAGCTACGAACGGTCATGCACGCCGTCTTGACTTTTTCCTGAAACGGACATAGAAAATTCCAGAAAATTAAAAAAAAATCAAAATGATGCAAGGACTTCGCGTGGTGTTATTATATATGTACTAGTATCCACAAAAAATAATAAACTTGGAATACGACACTTCGGTTGAAAAGGTGTTCATAGAAATGAGCTATCTCCTCCGAAGATTCTTGGGTTTCGGGCCAAATGACGGATGTTATGGCCACACTGATGACATAGTTTGTTGAAATCTGCCCATATTCTACACAAGCATGCATAATGCAACAACTAACAATGTTCACGAAGAAACTTTTATTTTTCATTGAATAAAAACATCATTTTCCATTTTCGGAGTGTCAAAAAAGGTTTTTTTTGTGAAGCACCTACCAAAAATATGTTACAAAATTGTACAAAGTAAAATTCTAAATATATTATTTCATATTTGATCTACAAATAAAAAACTTACTACCTCTCGATAGCTCAAAATACACCTCTTTTGAAAAAGACTAATTTCAGCCGATTCCGCTGAAACCGGGCCAAATTTGAACTATAGGTGCCTTGTAGTTTTCTCTTTATTTTCTGCAAAAATCATTTTTAGGTATAAAGTACCTGTTTCAACATAGATACACCAATAGTTCATCAAGATTCAACCCCTAGGTACTAACGGTCATGTCCCCCGTTTTGACCGTTTTCCGAAACCGGCTTATAAAATTCCCGAAAATTCAAAAAAAAAACTTGAAACATGCAAGACCTTTGCGTGGTGTTATTATATATGTCCTATTATCCACCAAAAGTAATAAAATTCGAATACGACAATTTCGTTGAAAATGTGTTCACAGAAATGAGCTATCTCGTACGAAGATTCATGGCTTTCGGGAGAAATGACGGATGTTTCGGCCACATCCATGGCATAGTTTGTCTAAATGTGCCCATATTCCACACAAAGATGCATATTGGTAAAAATAACAATGTTCACGAAGGAACTTTTATTTTTCGTAGAATACAATTATCATTTTCCATTTCCGGAGTGTCAAAAAAGGGTTTTTTTGTGAAGCAAATACACAAAATATGTTGCAAAAATGTACAAAGTAAAATTCTAAATATATTATGTCATATTTGATCTACAAATAACAAACTTACTACCTCTCAATAGCTCAAAATACACCTCTTTTGAAAAAGACAAATTTCAGCCGATTCCGCTGAAACCGGGCCAAATTTGAACTACAGGTTCCTTGTAGGTTTCTCTTTATTTTTTGCAAAAATAATTTTTAGGTTTAAAAGTACCTATTTCAACATAGATACACCAATAGTTCATCAAGATTCAACCCCTAGGTACTAACGGTCATGTCCCCCGTTTTGACCGTTTTTCGAAACCGGCTTATAATATTCCAGAAAATTCAAAAAATATCGAAACGATGCAAGACTTTCGCGTGGTGATATTATATATGTCCTAGTATCCACCGAAAATAATAAACTTGGAATACGACAATTTCGTTGAAAATGTGTTCACAGAAATGAGCTATGTCGTTCGAAGATTCATGGCTTTCGGGCAAAATGACGGATGTTTCGGCCACATCCAGGCATAGTTTGTTTAAATGTGACCATATTCCAAACAAAGATGCAAATTGGTACAACTAACAATGTTCACGAAGAAACTTTTATTTTTCGTTGAATAAAAATACCATTTTCCATTTCTGGAGTGTCAAAACTGGCTTTTTTTGTGAAGCAAATACACAAAATATGTTGCAAAAATGTACAAAGTAAAATTCTAAATATATTATGTCATATTTGATCTACAAATAACAAACTTACTACCTCTCAATGTCTCAAAATACACCTCTTTTGAAAAAGACAAATTTCAGCCGATTCCGCTGAAATCGGGCCAAATTTGAACTACATGTGCCTTGTAGTTTTCTCTTTATTTTTTGAAAAAAAATCATTTTTAGGTATAAAAGTACCTATTTCAACATAGATACACCAAGAGTTCATCAAGATTCAACCCCTAGGTACTAACGGTCAAGCCCGCCGTCTTGACTTCTTCCTAAAAACGGCTTAGAAAATTCCAGAAAATTCAGAAAAACTCGAAATGATGCAAGGCCTTCGCGTGGTGTCATTATATATGTCCTAGTATCCACCAAAAATAATAAACATGGAATACGACAACTGGGTTGAAAATACGTTCATTGAAATGAGCTATCTCCTCCGAAGATTCTTGGGTTTCGGGCCAAATCACTACTACAGAAAAGATTATAGGAGGCGCATTTTTTTTATGCGAGGCGCATATAGAATGCGCCTCCAGCGCCAAGCCTCGCGCATTTGGGTTAAGCGAGGCGCATTTACCTGCATTTTGAAATGCGCCTCCTATATGTTATAGGAGGGCATTTTGAAATGCGCCTCGCATATGCATATAAATGCGCCTCCTATATATCCTCATATGCGCCTCCTATAGTTCCCAATATGTGCCTCCTATAACATTTTCGATTTTTAAAATTTGCAGAATTACTGCACATTCTAGAATACACATATACAGGTATATAGATACACAAATACAGAACAACAGTCCAGAATTTCGAGAAACTAGAATCACCATGAATACCATCAACTTGAATCAATCGCGACATACATATATGCAAGTTCATTTATACGAAGTACTCCCTCTGTACAGGAAAGTAAGACGCTTATAACAGAATTCCGGCAACTCCTCAAAATCGCTAATTTGACATGTTTGCCCCCACCTGATCGTTTCATTTACAACTGATGCGATCCGGCAGTCGTACAGCAAAACGCGGGGAAAAAAATTGAAATATCGATCTTCTTCCTCGCCTCACCCAGCACCATCGCCTTGCCTCGCTCAGGCCAGATCGTCAAAGACTTCCTCACCTCGCACATGCCAGATCGCCAAGATCTTCAAGTGATCTGGCGGCGGCGATCTCACCCATTTGATTGCCCATGGCCATCTTCAAGTGATCTCGCTGTGGGGTTCAGGCAGCGATCATGGCACCACCTCCATCATCATGAACGCCTCTTCAAGGACTGCACCTACCCAGAAATCGCCCAGATCTCCCAAGCCCAGATCCTCCTCGTGGTGTCAGCCCAGTACTCGCGATGGTAGAGATCCTTGTCCTTGTGCTGCCTCGTGCAGATCTTGGTGTTGTCTCCAATCTTCCCCATCACTCATGTCCCAGATAGCACAAGGTAGTCATCAATCCGATGTTGTCTCTGTTAGACCGTGCACAGGTCCAAGAGTATCACACATCAGTTTAGAAGATCACTCGGTCATGCACAAGATCACCAAGACTAAATTTCAGCAACAACAACAGTTCTCACCCGATCTTGGCCAACATCTCCTGGAGCAAGAAAAAAGATACTCCAGCAACACAAGAGACACTAGAGAAGTAACCAAACAATTAGTCACAAAATTGCTACAACAAGCAAGCAATAAACAATAAGTGATATTGGGTGGCCCAATCTTCTCAATGAGCTTCTCTCTCTCTCTTTTTGTATTTTCTGATATATGTGGATAACTAGTGCTACACTGAGACCTCTCACTTGGATGACCCCTGTTGCCAATGCAACAACAATCAATCCCTTTGGATATTCTCAACTACACACTCTTGCACAAGCAATCAATGATCACAAGTGGTCCTGTATCCCCCTATTCCCAATGGAATAACAAGATATCACGGAAACTTTAACTTGGTATACTTCAAGATGAATGCTTAGCAGCAATACAATCTCAAGGCTAGGGTTTTCTTTTTCTAAATTGTTCTCCCCTGATCCACTCGCAGGTGGCTAGTATATAAGGGGGAGGGGTGCGGCCACAAGGGTCCTTGCGCAAGCAATCCCCCCTCCTACTAGGACTAGGACTCCTATTAGCACTAGGAGTCCAACTAGGACACTAATAGCACAATTATGGATACAAACCGACCCACACTATGGGATTTCGGCCACACATGGTATACAAACCATACCTATTCGATTCAACAATGTGATCTTGTTTTCACCATGGTCATGGTGTCTTCTATCAACTCTCCATTCATGCTTGTGAGAACATAATCCTTAGGCATGTCCTTATCATCCTCCCTTTCTTCAAGACAAGACGTCTCGGCTTGTGATAATCTGAAAGTGGAAGAAACAAAAAGAACAAAGTGTATGCACAATATATGTATCTATAATGGCACTCATTAGTTGTTAGTAAAACATAATGTAGTGCATATGAATTGTGATCACGAAATTTGTATGAAAACAACACATAAAAGTCATATCTTTTTAATCCATAGCAATCATAATTGCATATATAAGTGAAATTTATTTGAATAGCACATGTATCAAATGAATATTGTGGTAAACCAAACATATGTGTAATATTATGCCCATATGTAAAAATTTGCAATTCATCCCGAGGTAACATATCATATAATTCGGCCACATTATCATAAATGATACATATGTGATGTACCATGAAAATTTTATCCAAGTTATAATCGCCAATCAAATAAATTTTGAAACTAGTATCATATGTGCTAAAATCACAATCAATTTTATCCATAGCACATTGCATATCAATTGGTTCTTTTAACATGACATAATAGACAATATTACTAGATGGTATCTTAGCAAGTACTTCTTTATGTGTAAGAAAAACCACATTGTTAAATTTCGAATTCATCATCATATGATATGGTTGTAAACTATCACATAATGCAACACTTGTATCCACTAACCCGAAATCAATACCTTTATCAATACTAACCTCCTCATGTGTAGTAGGTATGATCTCATCAATATCTTGTGAATTTGAAGGTTGTAGCTCCCTTTCTTCAAAAATAACCTTCATATCACAAGTAAGAACACTTGTATCCGTGGCATAATCCTCCAAAATATGTGATGTTTGTGATGTTTCTTTGTGCTCCCTTTCTTCAATAGCAACCTGTACACAAGAAACAACACTAGGAAAAATTATGTCATTAGTTAAAAGACTCTTTCCACTCGGCCTAGACTTGTCTTCCTCCATAGATTTTGTGTTTTCACTCTCCTTCTCTTGAATCATCTCAATTTTGTGTCTTGATTCATTCACAATCTGTTGTGGTGTCATAGGCCTTAAAATAATATCCTTATTGTTCCAATTCAAGTGATATGTGTTAGCTCTCCCCATATGTGTAACCTTCTTGTCAAATTGCCAAGGTCTTCCAAATAATAAATGGCAAACTGTCATGGGAACCACATCACACTCAATTGTATCTTTGTATGGTCCTATTTGAAAATACACTCTCACCATATGGCATACCTTGATTTCTTCCTTGTTATTTAGCCATTGAATATAGTATGGATGTGGGCATGGATTGTAATGCAACCTTAGCTTTGCACATAGCTCCTTGCTTGCTAGATTTCTACAACTCCCTCCATCAATGATCACCTTGCAAGCCATATTGGGTCCAACAATTGCCTTGGTTTGAAATAAATTGCATCTTTGGCTCTCATCATTGCTAGGAATAACACTCAAAGCCTTGGTGCAAACAATGGTTGGATAATTGGTAGCAAAAGCATTAAGTGGACCATCATCATCATCATATGGATCCTCTCCATTAGGATCAGCATCATCTCCACTCTCATACTCCTCATTAGCATTGATCACCATAACTTTCTTATTAGGACAATCTCTTTTAAAGTGCCCTCTTCCTCCACAAGTATGGCATGTCATGTCTCTATGTCTAGCTGTTGATTGAGTAGAACCACTTCCACTAGCCGCAGGTTGTGGTGTTTTCCTTGTATTGGAGATGCTTGGCTCGGATTTGGATGGTGTAGTATCTCGAATTAGAGTAATTGGAGGTATAGGTGGTGAAAATTAAGAGGATCTCGAAGGCCAAATCTTTCTTGGAGCCATAGTAACCTCCTCGGCCAACCTCTTTTCTGCCGCCCTTGCTTGATGCAACAATTCTGTCATATTGCTATATTGAACATGCCTCACAATGCATCTAATTTGGAAAGATAATCCTGACAGAAATCTTTGCATTGTTTTCTCTTTTGGTTCAACAACTCGAGCTCTTTGCAGCACTAATTCCATCTCCTTGTAATATTGATCCACTGAATTTGTTCCTTGTTTCAAATTTTGCAACTTGTCATAGAGAGTCCTCAAATAATTTGTTGGAACAAACCTGTCAGTCATAAGTTGTTTCATCTCAGCACAAGTAGTGATTTCTGGTTGATTTTGTGTTTCCCTCAATCTTATGATGCCATCCCACCACAAGAGAGCATAACCATCAAATCCAGAAGATGCTAGCCTGATTTTCCTCTCATCAGTGTAATTATGCAATCTCCATAGCTTTTCTATCTTCAATTCCCACATCAAGAACTCCTCAACATCATCATTATCACATGTGAGAGTAGGCACAAAGAATTTTGGCTTCACAAGGCCATCTTCTTCTCTATTATCTTCCAATGGTATCCTTCTAGGTGGAAAATTGCCACGGCCTCCATAAGCAATGGCTCGGCCATCTTCATTATTGCGACCAAAATTAGTTATTTGTAATTGAGCATTGATATTTGCAATGTACCTTGTAACATTAGTCATGGCTTCTTCAATAAGCCATTTCAGATCTCTTCTAAGGACTTGATCATATTCTTCAATTTTCTTCTCAACTCTTTGCTCAATCCGATTAGCAACTCCTCCTCTAAAGAGATTAAAATCTGCCATGTACATATATCATCAGCAGTCTTTGCTTTAGGCATCACATCAGCTCCCTCCTTGTTATCCTGCATAGAAGATTCACTAGGAAAACTCATGATTAATATGTTAGTGAACAAATAATCAATGTGTTATGGTGCCTCTCAAACTCACTCAAACCAGCAAAGAAAGGTTCACTTACTGTTCCAAAGTGAAAAGGATCAACTTACCAACAAGTACCAATGAGAACTGTGTCCAAGTGTGAGAAGAGAATACCCAGGCTATCAAGTGTCACAATGCAAAACAGGGTATTTGGTGGGGCTTGGTTGGGATTCCTAACAACACCAAAATAACAACTCCAATGCACTGCTCAATGTGATAAAATAACTAAAGGAAACACACTCACTCTTGGAGACAAATGTGGCATAGCAAATATATGGTAGAGATTTTGCAAGCACTAGAAAGACACTAGAAAATACTCAATGAAACAGGCACAAGATTGCTCAATTTGTCCACAAAAATTCCAATAGAAAATAGCTTCCACTAGTGATATGTAGCACGACCTCTTTTGAATTTTTCTTTCTTTCTATTTTTTTTATACTTTTTCCTTTTTTCTATTTTTTTGATTTTTTCAATGGCCTTTGAATCAACTAGGAGCAATAAGTAGATGGAAAACAAAAATTAGTGCACAGTTATGATCAAATGAGCAGCCTGCAGAGGAATAAAATAGCTAGTCTTTGGGTTTTGTGAACCTAAATATAGCTGTAGAATGGCTGTGGCTATGGCTTATCAAGGATCAGACAAGAAACCTAGAGATAAACAGGAGTAAGCAAAAGAAAAACTATGAAAATCAGATGTGGAAACAGCTCACGGCAGCACTAGGGACTCACGGCAGGAAAATCTGCTGATTCTGTGCCGTACGGCAGCAAAACAGAGCGTTTTTGGCTCACGGCAGAGCTCACGGCAGCGCGTGCGGTGGGTGTTGCGGTGGTGTGCTGCGGGGTGTGCGCGCGGTAAGGAAAAATATGGGCGCGGTAAGGGAAATCCGATACCGATTCGAGGTGGGCGCGGAAGTGGCGGCAGCGGCGGCAGAGTTTTACGCGGTTTTGGAGCGCGCGGCAGCGAGTCCGAGCTAGGCTAGGAAACCGAGTGCGGGTGGGTGGGTTGCGCGCTGGTAATGAAAAGTGGGCACCGCGGGGGCGTTTGGTAAGGATGTTACAGTGCGAATCCGACCGCGGGTAGGGGTGGTTGGCGGCAGCGATTTGAGCGATTTTTTGTGCCACGGCAGGAACCCGAAAACAACTATGATTGCAAATATGATATGGCTCGGATTGGCAACAGCAGCAAAGCAATCTTATGAAACCTAGGAACTAGATCAACTCGAACAAGTTGTAGGTCTAAAAATTCCAAAGAGCAACAAGATCCACAATATTTTTGGTGGGGATTTTCGGATAGAAACACAAGAACCCTAATAGATGAAAACTAAAAACAGAAAAACAGGAACACAAATCAACAAAAAGCAGCAACTATGTAGATGCAAATTGGTGTTGATCTAGGCTCTGGCAATGATCTAAACAACTATTTTTGTGTGGCTTTTTCTGGATAGGTATAAAAATAACAAAAACTAAGGATAACTTTGCTCACCGAGTAAACCTGGAGAATCTGATACCAAGATGATATGGGGTGGCCCAATCTTCTCAATGAGCTTCTCTCTCTCTTTTTGTATTTTCTGATATATGTGGATAACTAGTGCTACACTGAGACCTCTCACTTGGATGACCCCTTTTGCCAATGCAACAACAATCAAGCCCTTTGGATATTCTCAACTACACACTCTTGCACAAGCAATCAATGATCACAAGTGGTCCTGTATCCCCCTATTCCCAATGGAATAACAAGATATCACGCAAGCTTTGACTTGGTATACTTCAAGATGAATGCTTAGCAGCAATACAATCTTAAGGCTACGGTTTTCTTTGTCTAAATAGTTCTCCCCTAATCCACTCGCAGGTGGCTAGTATATAAGGGGGAGGGGTGCGGCCACAACGGTCCTTGCGCAAGCAATCCCCCTCCTACTAGGACTAGGACTCCTATTAGCACTAGGAGTCCAACTAGGACACTAATAGCACAATTATGGATACAAACCGACCCACACTATGGGATTTCGGCCACACATGGTATACAAACCATACCTATTCGAAAATAGGGTTTCTATGGTGCATTTGACTTGGTGGAGGCACCTATCCCCATGTCTTGATGAAATAACAATTGTTTCATTGAAATAACAATTGTTATGAATTGTTTTCACCATCTTGATTGATTGTTTTCAACAATGTGATCTTGTTTTCACCATGGTCATGTTGTCTTCTATCAACTCTCCATTCATGCTTGTGAGAACATAATCCTTAGGCATGTCCTTATCAATAAGTAAATTTCTTTCTTCGACAAAGAGAGAGAGATAGGGAAGAATACATTGCAAGCAATATACTCTATGAGTACTACAGTAGAGTACGAGCACTACAAGATATCGCAGGAATAGAAGTTGAGAAAAATTCAAGAAAATATTGTAGGAATTATACTCGAAAAAATTAAACTCATTCTCAGGAGGATTACTGCATCTCAGAATAAGGAAGCTTGGAGAGTGTAGCCTAATATCACAGTAAGCGGTGCAAGCAAAGAAGAGATACATGTACTCCATTCAAAGCTTGCAGTAAGAGATACAAGCAAAGCTTGCAGTAAATTTGTGCAAGCACTGGAGTACATTAAAGCTTGCATAATTATTCTAGCTACTCCAGTAAATTTGTGCAAGCACTGGACCTCACGCCATAAGTAGAATACCTGAATTGCACACTTAAGGGCGCGATGATCAATACATTAGCAGTTCAGTGACCAATCCATAGATGACTTAAGAGATGCAAATAAAACATTTACAGGGGGCAAAGTAGTGTGATCATGTACAAAGGAACAGTGGAGTTAGAACTGCTTGCGCAAACCTGAGGCATAAACCTGTAGAAGCAAGCATTTCAAACAAGTACCTCATATGTGGAGGGACAGGTAGGAAACATGTATATTGGATAATAACGGTGATCTGAGAACGATACAGTAGGCTTCAAGATTTCTCTAAAACTAGAAAGCTTTTCTGGCACTAGACAAAAACAAAAGGGACCAAATATTTGTTGCTGCACACCTTAAAGCAGCAGTTCATGACAGGAGAATAGCAAAGCAAAACAAAAATAGGAAGACAGACATCTAAGCGAACATGATTGGCAGCAATGCGACATCATTTGCCGACTGCCCTGTGTAGCTAACCCTACAACGACAGAGCTCCTTTGGTAAAGGAAAATTTCTAAATCACAAAGTTGTGGTTAACAAATATAAATAAAAAGCTTCAGAACGGATGGGCAAAAGGGCATGGGCGTCCGGTATCATGCTAGCCTTTTCAGATGGTTTCAGACGTAGGATTGCTGAAATATTGGGCCCATATGTGGGTAGCCCAATAGACAAATCCTGAAATCTCAAAATGGCCCATGTGTACAAGTGAGTGGTGGGAGTGAGAAGTTTAGTCCCACATTGGAAGTTTGAGGAGTTGCACACCACCTTATAAGGTGGAGTGTTGTAGGGATTGTATGTGAGTGAGAACAAGAGAGCCTCTCGCGCACTCCTCCTCCTCCTCCGCCGCTTGCTCGTCTCGACTCGACACGACACGTCGCGATCGCGTTTCGTGAATCGAGCCTCGAGCCGAGACAATACTTATGTTTATTTTGCTGTTTTGGAAAACCGATTTCGTAGTCGTGACGGACGCGTCACAGCTGAGGCGGTTCGGGTCGCTCCCGTATCGCGTGCTGCAACCGACTCGGACGTGAACCAATCTAGGTTTTGCCACACCTCGTTCCTTGCGCCGCCACCGTAGTCTACTCCATCCCGAGCGCCGGCGTCCACCGGCGAACGGGAGAGCAGGTCTCCGGAACCAGTCGCCCTTGTGATCCTGTACGGGAGAGGGCGAATTAGGTTTTTGGGAAGCGCTTCGCGCGACTGCTCGCTGCTTCCACGACGGCTCGTCTGCCTAGAAAGTCAGGCGGTGCTGCGTACCGCCGTCTCAAGCGTCGTCTACTCCGACCCGTCATCGCCAACGTTGTCATCAACAACGTTACTACAAACGAACGATACGGAATCTGCGTCCTGATCTGTCTGTTTAACATGTCTGTTGTTTACATGTTTAGAGAGATCGTGTTGCTATTATTCATGTTGTCTGCTGCATCTAGTATGTTCGACTTTCACATGTTAATAGCTGCTGTCATCATGATTTATATTCTGGAATTAATCGTGGAAATTATGCCTAATTGCTCAATAGTCCAAAAACCTAATTGTAGGCAATTTCCTGAACTGACTATGGCCCACTTAAGTGATTCGATGAAACCGGAAAGGTTCAATGGTACCACCTTTAAGAGATGGCAACTGAGAAGCCAACTGTGGCTCCAGTCCATGAAAGTGTGGGACATTGTTATGAATGGCCTTCCTGAAGGAGCTTCTGACGAGGTTCAGAATAAGTTCAAGGAAGCCAATAACAATTTTAGAGGCTGTATTCTGAGTGTCCTGGAGGGACGTCTGTGTGATGTGTATATGCACATCGAAGACGCTAAGGAGCTCTGGGATGCACTGAATACTAAATTCGGTGCGTCCGATGCTGGCAGTGAGCTGTATATCATGGAGAGCTTTAACGACTACACGATGGTGAATAACCGTTCTGTAGTCGAACAGGCTCATGAAATACAGTGCATTGCGAAGGAGCTTGATCTGCTCAAGTGTGTGATTCCTGATAAGTTTGTGGCTGGATGCATTATTGCAAAGCTGCCTTCTTCGTGGAGGAATTTTGCCACATCTCTCAAACATAAGAGACAGGAGATATCGGTTGAAAACCTGATAGCGTCTCTTGATGTTGAGGAGAAAGCTCGGGCAAAGGACACAACTGAGAGAGGTGGTGATTTGCAGTCTAGTGCCAATATGGTGCAGAAAAATCATCACGTCAAGAATAACAGCAAGAACAAAGGGAACTATAAGGCCCAGTTCAATGGCCCTGTGAACACTACTGCCTTTAAGAATAATAAGAAGAAGAAGGTGCTGAACAAAGCTGGGCTCGAGTGCTTTACGTGTGGAGCGCTCGGCCACTTTTCTGTTGACTGCCCAGACCGTGCAGACAAGAAAGGGAAGAAAGGCTCCAAGAATGTCAACGTGGTGACCGCTAGCAACACTGATGGGTACGGTAATATACCGATGGTACTTTCAGTTCTTCAATCTCCATGTTGGTGGATTGATACGGGTGCTAATGTTCATGTGTGTGCTGACATCTCTATGTTCACTTCTTATCAGGTCGCACGGGATTCCTCCGTCCTAATGGGGAATGGGTCACATGCTTCTGTTCGTGGTGTTGGAACGGTAGATCTGAAGTTTACTTCGGGGAAGATCGTGCAGCTGAGGAACGTGCAACATGTCCCTTCTATGAATAAGAATCTCGTCAGCGGCTCCCTTGTTTGCAGAGATGGGTTTAAAGTAGTGTTTGAGTCCAATAAAGTAGTTGTGTCGAGATTTGGACAATTTATTGGTAAAGGCTATGAGTGCGGAGGCTTGTTCCGCTTTTCTCTTTCCGAATTTTGCAATAAGTCAGTAAACCATATTTGTGGCAATGTTGATTCAGATGCTAGTGTTTGGCACTCTCGTTTATGTCATGTTAATTTTGGTTTACTGTCGCGGCTATCCAGTTTAAGTTTAATTCCGAATTTCACCATTGCCAAAGGTTCTAAGTGCCATAGTTGTGTGCAATCTAAGCAACCTCGAAAGCCTCACACGGCAGCTGAGGAGAGACACTTGGCACCTCTAGAACTCATACATTCTGATCTATGCGAGATGAATGGTGTGTTGACAAAAGGTGGAAAGAGATATTTCATGACACTCATTGATGATGCTACTAGATTCTGCTATGTTTATTTGTTGCAAACTAAAGATGAGGCTTTAGACTACTTTAAAATCTATAAGGCTGAAGTTGAAAATCAATTAGAGAGAAAGATCAAGCGTTTTAGGTCGAATCGTGGTGGAGAGTATTTCTCTAGAGTATTTGATGAATTCTGTGAGGAACACGGTATTATTCACGAGAGGACGCCTCCCTATTCACCACAATCAAACGGAATTGCTGAGAGGAAAAACCGCACGCTGACCGACTTGGTGAACGCCATGTTGGACACTGCTGGTTTATCTAAGGCATGGTGGGGGGAGGCTCTGTTGACTTCGTGTCATGTCCTGAATAAAGTTCCTAACAAGAATAAAGAGAAAACCCCTTATGAGGAGTGGGTTGGGAGAAAACCATCACTTTCTTATTTGCGTACTTGGGGATGCTTGGCAAAGGTCAACGTTCAAATTCCAAAGAAACGCAAACTCGGACCGAAAACAGTGGATTGTATCTTTCTAGGTTATGGTCAGCGTAGCATTGGTTATAGATTTCTAGTGGTTAAATCCGAGGTACCTGATATGCATGTTGATACTATTGTGGAATCTCGGGATGCAACATTTTTTGAGAATATGTTTCCTATGAAAGATATGCATAGCTTTGCTGAATTTTCTTCTGAATTAATTCCGGAATCTGGTACATCTAGTGATCATACTGAACAACCACATGATGAGAACGTCCTTGAGAAGGATGGCAATGAAGCTCCGAAACGGAGTAAGAGACAGAGGATTGAAAAATCCTTTGGTAATGATTTCATTGTGTACCCTGTGGACAATACTCCTACGTCTATTACAGAGGCATTTGCATCTCCACATGCAGATGACTGGAAAGAAGCTGTCCATAACGAGATGGACTCCATTCTTTCTAATGGGACGTGGGAGTTATCTGAACGACCTTATGGTTGTAAGCAAGTGGGCTGTAAGTGGGTGTTCAAGAAGAAGCTAAGGCCTGATGGTACTATTGAGAAGTACAAGGCACGGCTTGTAGACAAGGGCTACACTCAACGAGAAGGTGAAGATTATTTTGACACCTATTCACCTGTTGCTAGACTGACCACCATTCGTGTACTACTTTCCCTGGCTGCCTTTTATGGTCTTATCGTTCATCAAATGGACATAAAGACAGTTTTCCTTAATGGAGAGTTAGAAGAGGAAATCTATATGGATCAGCCTGATGGGTTTGTGGTAAAAGGTGAAGAGAGAAAAGTGTGCAAATTGTTAAAATCTTTGTATGGACTGAAACAAGCACCTAAGCAATGGCATGAGAAGTTCGACAGAACTTTAACTTCCGCGGGCTTTGTCATTAATGAGGCTGACAGGTGTGTATACTATCGCCATGGTGGGGGCGATAGTGTTATATTATGCTTGTATGTTGATGACATACTGATTTTCGGTACAAGCATAATTGTGATCAATGAGGTCAAGTCTTTTCTATCAAAGTGTTTTGATATGAAAGATCTAGGAGAAGCTGATGTAATTCTAAACATCAAGCTTATTAAGGATGAGAGTGGGATTACATTGACGCAATCACACTATGTTGAGAAGATCTTGAGCCGTTTCGGCTTTATTGATAGCAAGCCTTCTCCAACACCTTATGATCCTAGCGTGACGCTTCGAAAGAACAAGAGGATTACGAAAGATCAATTGAGATACTCTCAAATAATCGGTTCACTCATGTACCTTGGGAGCGCAACGAGGCCTGACATCTCTTTTGCTGTGAGCAAATTGAGCAGGTTCATGTCAAACCCGGGTAATGATCATTGGCATGCACTTGAAAGGGTCATGCGCTATCTGAATGGTACTATGAGCTATGGGATTCATTATTCAGGGCACCCTGCTGTGCTTGAGGGATATAGTGACTCCAACTGGATCTCAGATGTAGATGATCTCTACGCCACAAGTGGATATGCATTTCTTCTTGGAGGTGGCGCAGTGTCATGGAGGTCTTGTAAACAAACCATATTGACGAGGTCAACCATGGAAGCAGAACTTACTGCTTTAGATACAACTACTGTTGAGGCAGAATGGCTGCGTGAGCTCTTGATGGACTTGCCGGTGGTTGAGAAACCATTACCGGCTATCCTCATGAACTGTGACAATCAAACGGTGATTGCCAAGGTGACCAGTTCTAAGGATAATGCGAAGTCATCACGACACGTCAAAAGACGTTTGAAGTCTGTCAGGAAATTGAGAAACTCCGGAGTAATTACTGTTACGTATATTCAAACAGACAAAAACCTGGCAGATCCCTTTACGAAGGGACTATCACGTAATGTGATAGATAGTGCATCGAGGGAGATGGGTATGAGACCCGTGAGCGTTACACCATAGTGGTAACCCAACCTATGTGATCGGAGATCCCGTGAATTAGGACCTGGGAAGAACAAGCTAGTGGTTTGACTGAGGAGAGTATTTGGTAAACCCTCTCTGAGTGATGATGCATAACTCTCAAAGAGCTGTAAGGTAGGTTGGCAACATGCCTTAATGTGTTTATGTTGGCTATTCATAGCAAAGATGTTGTCCTACAGAGCATTCTTAAAAGAACACACCTATGTGAGTCCGACTGTAAACGTCGCAGTCTATGAGATTTGGGTGATCTCTAGTAAACTCATGAAGAGACCACGCAGTATGACGCGTATGCTCCACCCGCGGGGTAGGCTACTGGCAGCCAAGTACTAGTTATGACTTTGAGTAAAGTCTATTGGCACAAAACTTGCAATTCAAGGCATAGTCCATTGTTCAAGTTGCTGATAGATGTAGCTTAAGGCTCTAGGCGGAAGTTCAACTTAACAGTCTCTGCTGAAACACTGGTATATAAACAAGTAGCGAGGATTGGCAAATCGTCAAATGGGCATTTGAGATCTGGTGGGGGATTGCTGAAATATTGGGCCCATATGTGGGTAGCCCAATAGACAAATCCTGAAATCTCAAAATGGCCCATGTGTACAAGTGAGTGGTGGGAGTGGGAAGTTTAGTCCCACATTGGAAGTTTGAGGAGTTGCACACCACCTTATAAGGTGGAGAGTTGTAGGGATTGTATGTGAGTGAGAACAAGAGAGCCTCTCGCGCACTCCTCCTCCTCCTCCGCCGCTCGCTCGTCTCGACTCGACACGACACGTCGCGATCGCGTTTCGTGAATCGAGCCTCGAGCCGAGACAATACTTATGTTTATTTTGTTGTTTTGGAAAACCGATTTCGTAGTCGTGACGGACGCGTCACAGCTGAGGCGGTTCGGGTCGCTCCCGTATCGCGTGCTGCAACCGACTCGGACGTGCGGCGTGGGCCTCCCACGTCGCACATGTTAGGGTTTTCCGAACCGCACTATAAAATACGCGCACCGTGGGCGCTGTACACACACCGAACCAATCTAGGTTTTGCCACACCTCGTTCCTTGCGCCGCCACCGTAGTCTACTCCATCCCGAGCGCCGGCGTCCACCGGCGAACGGGAGAGCAGGTCTCCGGAACCAGTCGCTCTTGTGATCCTGTACGGGAGAGGGCGAATTAGGTTTTTGGGAAGCGCTTCGCGCGACTGCTCGCTGCTTCCACGACGGCTCGTCTGCCTAGCAAGTCAGGCGGTGCTGCGTACCACCGTCTCAAGCGTCGTCTACTCCGACCCGTCATCGCCAACGTTGTCATCAACAACGTTACTACAAACGAACGGTACGGAATCTGCGTCCTGATCTGTCTGTTTAACATGTCTGTTGTTTACATGTTTAGAGAGATCGTGTTGCTATTATTCATGTTGTCTGCTGCATCTAGTATGTTCGACTTTCACATGTTAATAGCTGCTGTCATCATGATTTATATTCTGGAATTAATCGTGGAAATTATGCCTAATTGCTCAACAAGGATGAGGGCAGAAAGGCAGAAACAGATAAGTTTTACTGGGGCAGAACATTTCTAGTCCAGCCCTAAACAAGAAAAACAAACATGGGTCAGCAGAAGTATAAAGAAGTAAGTAAATGCCAGATTCAAACTGATAGAGCAGGAGCAGAGCGCAGCAGGCACTAGCCTCTGAGCATACGTAAAATCCAGATAGAGTTGCATCTTTTGCAGGCAGTATGCGTGTGAATCTAGTTTAGAACACCCTGCTCTAAACTTCCATCAGAGCAGCAGAGAACCACTCTGTTCTTCTGAGGCTAAAATCTGGCCCCAGAAAAGCATGGTCAGATGCTGCAAGGCAGTAGCACGATCTAAGCAAGCACAGATCATGACAAGTTGTCAGAAGAGCACCGATACAAAACAGATCCTACTATCTTCTGATGCAATCAAGCGCAACAATGAAACCATCACATGTTACTAGCAGGCATTTCATCAGTGCATGAGTGCATCCATCTAGTATCTGACAGTGAACAGGTAGGTAAACAAAAACAGCTGGGGAGTTTGTAGAGAAGGCGATGGAGATTACCTAAAATCTTTTTTCCCAGTAGCACCAGCGGTCGCGTAAGGAGCAGCATTGTCCATGTGCATCCTCCCATTAGAAAAGGTGACTTCTGATCTTTGAAAACCTAATAAACACTAGTGGAAACAGGGGCATTAGTCCCGGTTCGTAGGCCCCATTTGTCCCGGTTGTGCAACCGGGACGGGGCATCCGGGACAAATACCCCTCCCCCATTGGTCCCGGTTGTGCCAGGACCCGGGACAAATGGGGCTGACCACGTGGCCCGTGAGCTGGAACCTGGCCAGGGCTATTAGTCCCGGTTCTCAATACGACCCGGGATGCATGCCCCTTCTGCCGCGGCAGGGCTTTTGCCCTTTTCTCTGCCGCGGCAGAAATTTACAATTTCCGTTTTTTGGCCCCCCAGACCTCCTGGCGGCCCCTCCCCGGACCTCGAGAAGAGAGGAGCCTCGGTGGACCCTCCACTGAGCTCCCGGATCGCACGAGTGAATAAGTATATAAAGCAGAATAAGAAACACTTATATTACGGAAGAAAAGTATATCGAGCATATTACATGACCGATGGTGTGTATTACAAAATCAAACTTAGTTCCAACCGGAGGCATGGTACTCTCCATCTACGTTTATGACCTCTGCATCTAAGAAGCCCGCAATTTCCTCCTGAATTGCTCGTATGCGGTCCCTTGGTAGAAGACCGTCCCGAAGCCGTTCGATCTAATATAAAGAAAAGTGGTCAATATATATATATATATATATATATATATATATATATATATATATATATATAGAAACTAAGTAACTAAAATAGATAGTAATAAGAAGAATTGACGACTAACGTACATGAAGTTGCTTTAAATTTCTGCCCTTGGGAGATGCCGTCTGACGAATGAACTCGCAAACGTAATATCCACACAAGTTATTCCCGTCTCCTTGTTGCAAGCACTTTACGAGAAGATTGTTTCAATCAAAATAATAATCAACCAGGCATGATAATGGTATCGACACTAGAATCAAGGAGATGGGCGCGGATCTAGATAGTACTTACTTCCACAACATCAAATGTAAGCTTTTTTTCCCATTCACCGGGAGACTTCTTTATGAACCTCTTCCAAACCCTACCCGAGAAAGAAAAAGAATAAAAAGAGTTAGTAATTACTTGATATCCGAAAATGAAACAAAGTAGTCGATATATTGCCATATATAAATACTGAAATTGATAAAGATTGAAATTACCTCTGGATCATTTCCTGCATGTCAGCCCACATTGAGAGGGGTTTACGTTTTGGGTCCATTACAATTACATTTCCTTTGTCAATTTGAAAGATTAGCAGAATATAGTGGAAGCTGCGCACGCAGAACTCATCAATTATACAGTGAACATCGAGTAAAGAAAACATAATGTTTACAACAGAGTAACACACTTACTTGAAGTTGTAAGGAAATAGTATTTCCCGTCGCTGTTGGTTAAATATTATTGCCCTCAGAATATTATTTTCTGTATCCTTGGGAGATTGCTGAACAGTCTTTTCATAAATAATATTTGGATCTATATATGCACCTCGGAGCCAGTGTTTGTAATTTGTATGGTTCCACCGGAACCGTCGGCTGCTCCCATATCGGAGCCGTCGGCTTCTCCCTCATCGGAGTCGTCTTCCTAAGTGAGCACCGGATCTCCCTCACCGGAGTCGTTCATCCACTGGCTCACATCGGTCTCTACGTCGGGCCCGCGGATTAAACCCTTGATCATATTTTCGGCATCTTCGTCTCTTCGCTCCATACTATACAAAAAGAGTAAGTATATATTTCAGATCTATTTCATTAAAATTGCTTATACATAATAATTAACTAATGATCAATTATTTTCATCAAAATTGCTTATAGATAATACACTAAAAGAGCAACATATTCATGAAATATTTAAACGTACGATAACATTTCTAGCATTTTTTAACATTTATAAGTAATAATTAATAACTTTGTGAGCCAGAGGACCCTATATTCAAAATTTCTAACGTACGATAACATTTCTAGCATTTCTAACATACGATAACATTTGTAGCATTTTCTAACTTTGTGAGCCAGAGGACCCTATATTCAAAATTTTCTAACATTTATAATTAATAATTCTAACATTCTTAAATTTCCTATATCAATTCTAGACGTACAAATCTAAAATTTCTAAGTCTAATCTAAAATTTCTAACATTCACAACTAATAATTTTAACATTCTTAAATTTCCTATATCAATTCTAAACGTACAAATCTAAAATTTCTAAATCTAATCTAAAATTTCTAACATTCACAACTAATAATTCTAACATTCTTAAATTTCCTATATCAATTCTAAACAAATCTAAAGTTAATAAGTCTAATCTAAAATTTCTAACATTCATAAACTAATAATTCTAACATTTGTAACACTAATAAAAAACAGTAATTAAGTAACAAAAAGGAAAAAAACAAAAAGGCCCCGGGCTAGGGCGAGATGGAGGCAGGCCTTACCTCCTCTCGGGGCAGCGGCGGGCCGGCGGCGCGGGGCAGCGGCGGCAGGGGCGGTGGAGGCCGGCGCGAGACGGGATCGAGGACGGGGCGAGGGGCGGCGCGGGTTAGACGGGGGACCGAGGGGCGGGTGCGCTCGACGGGGAGCGATCAGGCCTGAGGGCGGCGGCGCCGCAGAGGAGGACGCCGACGGGGGCGAGGGGCGGCGCGGGGTCGACGGGATCGAGGGGCGGCGCCGCAGAGGAGGACGCCGACGGGGGCGAGGGGCGGCGCGGGTGCGACGGGACCGAGGGGCGGCGCCGCAGAGGAGGACGCCGACGGGGGCGAGGGGCGGCGCGGGGGGACGGAAAAAATGGGCAGCCTGGTGGCGTCGATTTCGTCCCTGCGCGCAGTCTGAAACTAGGAGGGGGGCGGTGATGTGTATATATCTATCTACCATCCGTCCCGGTTGGTGGCAACAACCGGGACGAAAGCCCCTTCCGTCCCGGTTGGTGGCAACAACCGGGACGCAAGACCCTTCCGTCCCGGTTGGTGGCAACAACCGGGACGAAAGCCCCGTCTGGTCGGGCGCGCCAATTGTTAGCGCCAAAATTTGAATATCTTAAATATGCACGCGAATAACTTCTAAATACTTTTAAATTTGAAAAAAATTACAACATGAAAATTGTTTGAATTTGTATAACTAATTCTAATCCATTTTCTGTTTACCTAAATAATTATTCTAACTATTCAAACTATTCACTATTTGCACTTAATTTAAATATAAATATCTTTTATTGTTTTAAAATTAGTAATAATTACATTAAACAGAAAACAGACGCGCTAGCGCGCCGCAGTGTCGCCGGAATATAAATTCTTTTATTAAAAAGAGAAAACATACTGGCTGATCCTCTTGATTGGCCTCCATCTACTATTCCTCTTCCTAGCCAGGTAATAATAAGAAATATAAAACTATTACCATTTTTCTTCCTTGATCAACTGTCTCCCTTATGCTGGTAGCCACCATGCATTCACAAACCGGTGTATTAGGATCTGTCATGCACGAAACTCCTATAAACCATCCAACCATCTGCACAATCGTCATCAGAAACATAATATCAACCGATACTTCATTTGTATTCTACAGGTCGAAAATTACCACTTCATGGAAGAGCCCAAGCCATGGCGATACAAATACTTGGGTGGTCATAGCTCCATCTCTTCCACAGAAGCCACCGTACTTACAGAATGTGCCTTCGGCAGAGAGGTCAATATAGGAAAGATGACAAGCACTGGACACAGGACGAAGTGATTAAGCTAGCCAAGGGTGTTGAGAAATATGGCGCTGGGCAATGGAAAAAGATCGAGCTTCATTACTTCTCACTACCTGACGGAGAACCAGTCTGATCAAACGAAAATCTGAATGTATATACAGAAGTCTACTCCAAAAAAAAAGTGGTTATTGGAAAATATTGAAGTTGTTTTATCTAGCAGATGAATAATAAAATGTTTTTTTTCATCTTGCGGGACGCCGCGGAAGCCGGTGGTGATGTTACCGTGCACATTACTACCCGAGCTCAAAGTGAACTGAATATATGATATATCAAACCTTAAAGGGGATGTAGAACAAAACAAACGGTATCGCCATCATACAGCCCAACCGTGGCTACTGGGTGCATATATGCATACCAAATGCACGGCTGGACGTATGATGGCGAATCCGGATGTTTTGTATTTGGGAGATGAGCTGACCGGTGTATGAAGCTGGGCTATATATAGGGTCCTCTGGCTCACAAAGTGTTGAGCTAGGGTTTTGATCCAACGGTTAAGAAACACCTCATCCAACGGCTCACATCAGCTCGAAAGAAACACACCGTAGCCCTGATCGAACGGCTCACAACAGCTCGAAAAAAACACACCCGGATCCAACGACTCACGAGCGCTTGAAAGAAACACACGATCCGTGTGATTCTATCTGATTGGTCCAAACGAAACCCTAATTCCCATTTAGTCCCGGTTGGTGTCCCCAACCGGGACTAAAGGGATGATCCGTTTCCCAATGAAACCCTAACCCATTTAGTCCCGGTTGGTGTCCCCAACCGGGACTAAAGGGATGTTTTCTTCTCGCTATATATATGTATGCATTGCCACACCATTGGCATAAACACATACAAACTCACCACTCTCTCATGGCTTCTACCGTACCCACTCTAACATTCATCCAGGCGGAGGCACTTTCCGCCTCGAGCTACCCCTGCCCGTGCGGCTACCACGTTCCCGCCGGTTGGATGCTGAGCGCCGGAGGAGTGCCGGTCCCTCCTCTTCCTCAAGGTGTGGCGCATCGGGCGGCAATCACGAACCACTACTACCACGAGCTCACGCCGGAGCAGCGGAGGAATCCCAGTTGGCATCCCGATAACCAGCATACTTGGGATGACTTCTTCATCAATCGGCGTGAGAGGGCGCTTGCCAGGTATGAGTAGGACGGTCTGCCTCCTGGGAACTTTCACGAGCCCGGTCGTCGGCTATGGTGGTCCGGCCGGACTCTACAGAGCGTCATGGACTACATCAGGGCCGGCGATATCCCCCGCCTGCGGTACCCTCGGGCCCAGTCCTAGAGTCGTGATCCTCCGAGGGAGTGCAGAGCACCGTCAGACGATAGTGACGACGACCGGAGTATGACTAGTAGATCGATGCACTCTTGCCATTATGTACTGCCTTGTTTATTTATATCTATGCTCTCCGTTTAGATTTAGATCCAATCTTGCCATTATGTGTACTGTGCCTTGTTTATCTATCGAAATGCATGTCCCCCTCCTAATGTGAATGCATACTTTGCGGCGTCGATGCCTGACCTCATGTGGCCGCCGGCATGTGCAAGTCGCATAGCGGCAATAGGAAGATGGACTTGCCCTTCGTTTCTGAAATGTGTGGCCGGTCGACCTTCAAAAAGAGGAGGGTAGAGAGTGGTTGGACATTAACGCAACCGCCTAATATGAATGCTGCTTTTTGTTGGGAGTTGTGCAACGGAGACGAATATCGTGGCCGGACAGTAAGCGCAGCTTCTTCTACCACCTGCAGAGGTCTTCTACTTAGGTTTAGCTTGTATTTCTGATTTTGGAGAGAAAATATCTTCAACCAATATTACAAATGCGTTTAGAAATTGGTTGAATGGGGTGGATAAAAAGACTATTTGTTGGCCTGTGGCTAGGTATTGGTCCCGGGTCGTGCCACAAACCGGGACCAATGCCCATGCGCGTGCCACGTGGCCTGTGGCTAGGTATTGGTCCCGGGTCGTGCCACAAACCGGGAACAATGCCTCCCCACGAACCGGGACAGATGCCCCCAGGTGGTTTCTGCTGCCTCGGGCAACCAAACCGGGACCAATGCAAAGCATTTGTCCCGGGTTTTTGTGTGACCGGGACAGATGCCCCCTGGCCCCCTGGACGAAAGGGGTTGTTTCCACTAGTGAAAGATCGAACGTTTACTACTCACTGGCAAATAAATCCTGCGTAGGAGTCTAAAATCAAGAGAAAACTTACAAATAACACAAAATCAGGAATGCAAATAACACAAATGTTTACCTAAATGTTTTTTTTTCGTTATAAAATCAGGAATGCAAATAACACAAAATAAGTCAAAGTGTACCATATTTGCTTACTGCATCGTACCTGATCACCAATTTTTAAAGCTACTACGTCGCCAACCACAATATCAAAGATTGACACTTGAATCCTTATACCGCCCCTAATAACCTGATCACCATACCACAGTTTCAATACTATCAGAGGACTAAAAATGGCAAATAGTCAAAAATTTGTTATGTTAAGCTCACAAACCTCGACTTGGATATTTTGTTTCTCTTCATTAAGGTGCTGGAACTGCAGGGACTGTTTGTAATCACTTACAGCTAACACAATAAGACAAAAGGAATCTTCAGTCAGGTACAACTGGATTGTTCAAACTCGGCACCCTTTCATTGGGCGTAGTGAGCAAAAGGAGAGAAAAGGTGAAGTTTAAAGAAATAACATGTATGAGAAAAAAAAGATTTACTTGAAGGACATATTTGTTATTAACTGAGGCACAAAATAAAGCAGCATCTATCTTCCAAATACAATGTATTAAGATGGACCCAAGCATAGAACTGAAGAATAAAACTAAAACTAAAGGTCTCGTGGTTATCTTTCAAAATTACGGTAAAATCCCAAGTTACAATTTTTTTGATTTAAGACCTATATTTCCAACTTGCTGAAGTACAATAATGGTAATATTGGTAATACTGCATGCATATTTACTGTCACAAAATATTGAATTACTTAACAGTTGAACATGTGAGAGAAGAAACAGCATACCAGTAACAAGTATCACAAGAAAGACAGCAAATGCTATACTGCCACCATCATACCATCCTTCCTTGATGCCCTAATGACATTCTTAAAGTTAGAACTAGGGAATCCACAGGAATCCACAGTTAACTGTTGTTTGGAAGTTTATGAACAAGATTTATTAAAACTCGCAAGGGGGAAAACATATATAGTCATTAAAGCATCAGCTAACAGCTAGAAAAAAATACGAAAGAGTGGAAATAGGGAAAAGTCAGGTGGACCAGGAGCTCACCTCTGTTGCGATGCCCAAGGCGAAGGAGCCGCCTCCGCCGCCATTGGCGATCGCCGGATAGAGCGAGTGGTTCTGGAAAGCGGCGGCGGTGGCGCTAGCTGGCGCGATGGCGGGGAGTGATGTTGAACGGGAAGAGGGAGAGGCTGGCAGTCAAGTTGAAGTCCGGGACAGGGCAGCCATGGCCGTCGCCGGCGAAGGCGACCACCAGGGCATCGATCTGCTACGGGGGCGAACAGGAGCGCCTGGGGTAGAGACACTAGTAGAAAAATGCCTATCTGTGGCGCACCATTTTGGCATTCTGTGGCGCACCTAGGGGCCAGAGGGGTGCGCCACAGAATACACGCCACTAAATTTTTTTATGTGGCGCACCTCAGCCGTGCACCACAGAAATGTCAATTCTGTGGCGCACCTCCGCCGTGCGCCACAGAAATTTGCAATTATGTGGCGCACCAAGTAGGGGTGCGCCACAGAATTTTTTTTGAATTTCAAAAAAAAAGGCGGCCAGATCTGGCCGCGGGAATTTTTCGAAATTTTGAAATTTCGCCGGATCTCGTCGGATGCTCGCCGGAGTTGGTGGGTGGAGGATGGGGGTCACCGGAGTTGGTGGGGAGGAAAAGGAGAAGCTCGCCGAAGGTGGTGGTGGTGGTGGTGGAGGAGGAGGAGGAGGAGCTCGCCGGAGGTGGTGGTGGTGGAGGAGGAGGAGCTCGCCGGAGTTGGTGGTGGTGGAGGAGGAAGGGTGGTGGTGGTGGTGGTGGAGGAGGAGAGGTGGAGTAGTAGTGGAGGAGAGGAGAGAAGTGGAGAGGTAGAAGAGAGAAGGGAAGATGAGAAGTGGAGGAGAAGGGAAGAAGAGGAGGGGAGGAGGGTAGAAGAGGAGAAGGGAAAGAAGAGGAAGAAGAGGAGGGGAGGAGGCAGGATTTCGAATCCTGCCTCCACAATTCTGTGGCGCACCAAATGAAGGGGCGCGCCACAGATTTTTTTTTTCTTTTTTTTTTCTAGTCAAAAACTTCAAATGACCATAACTTTTGTTCCTTTTGGAATTTGGCGATTCCAAAAAAATCTCACAGGCCGAAGGCGAGTGAGGTTGGGTTCCTTTTTTCTCTAGTTTCTTTTGATATCTTGATCATTTTTTTTCGACATCGTATGCAAAATTTATGTCCATTTTACTTTTTTTAACAAATTTTTGCTCAGAAAGTCGAAATTCATATTTCGAAATTTGATTTAAAAAGTAGACTTAAAACTCTCCGTGCATCTATAAGAGATCTATTTTTTTGATTCTTTTTAGACCGACAACTCTTCTGTCAAAACTAGAAAAGGCGTGTGTGTGTGTGTGTGGAGAGTACAAAAAAAATCTGTGGCTCCACGTGTGGTTGGTGCGCCACAAAATCCAGTGCGCCATAGAATTCCCTATTTCTGTGGCGCACCAGATTACGTGCGCCACAGAAATGCTTGCCTGCAATGGTTGAGGCGGGCCCCATCCAGTTTCTGTGGCGCACCCTTCCTCCGTGCGCCACAGAATACAGCATTTCTGTGGCGCATATTTTGACGTGCGCCACAGAACTAAATTTCTATGGCGCACCACAATCTGGTGCGCCACAGAAAGCCTTCCATAGAAAGGCAGTTTCCTACTAGTGAGAAAGGGAGGAGTGGTCGGGACTCGGGAAGGAGGATGCAGCGGCGGAGGGGGCGCAGGAAGACGTCGACGACGATTTAGATCGGGGAGGAAGAGAGAATGAGATGGGAGAGAGGTGTGGGGTGGTGATTGGGGAGCGGAGCTGTCGGTGTGGGCTTGGGCTTGGGGCTCCAAAATTCCGGAAGCGCAGCTATTATACGAGGCGCATTCAGATGAATATGCGCCTCCTATACCTCTAGCTATACAAGGCGCACGGTGCAAGATGAGCCTCGCCTACGCTGCCACCGACGCTACCCGGGCCCACACAAACTATACGAGGCACATATTATAGAAGTGCGCCTGCTATACATACATTATAGTAGGCGCATAAGACCACATGCGCCTCGCATAACCCGGGGTCAGGAGGCTGTGGTCCCCACATGAAGTATGCGAGGCACATATCTTGGAAATGCGCCAACTATATATGCATTATAGGAGGCACATCTTGGCAGTGCGCCTCGCATAATATATAGGAGACGCATTTTCCCAATATGCGCCTCGAGCCCTCATTTCCTCCTATAGTCTTTTCTCTAGTAGTGAATGACGGATGTTATGGCCACACTCATGGCATAGTTTGTTGAAATGTGCCCATATTCTACACAAGTATGCATAATGTAACAACTAACAATGTTCACGAAGAAACTTTTATTTTTTCATTGAATAAAAACATCATTTTCCATTTTCGGAGTGTCAAAAAAAGGGTTTTTTTGTGAAGCACCTACTGGAAATATGTTACAGAATTGTACAAAGTAAAATTATAAATATATTATGTCATATTTCATCTACAAATAACAAATTTACTACCTCTCAATAGTTTTAAATATACCTCTTTTGAAAAAGACAAATTTCTGCCGATTAAGTTGAAACCGGGCGAAATTTGAACTACAGGTACCTTGTAGTTTGCTCATGATTTTTTGAAAAATCATTTTTAGGTACAAAAGTACCTATTTCTTCAGATATATAGCAATATTTTCACAAAATTTCATAATTAGATCAGCATGGTCTTGCCCGTCATTTTGACTCAAAAACCGTAATTCAAAACCCCCTAAAGTCTCAAGAAAAATATGCTGAACGATTTAAAATTCTTAACGATTCTTTAAAGCGTGAACAAATTTCAAATATGAACTTTTTAAAATTCTGAACGATTTTTTATTTTGAACAAATTACAATTTTGAACATATTTTAAGTGTGAACACATTTGAAATCTAAGCATATTTTCAAAATTAGAACAGATTTCAAAAACGTATGTTTTCGAAGAAAGGAAAATAAAAACTAAAAACAAACAATAAAACATAAAAAAATAAAAACATAAAAGAAATAAAAACGGAAATAAAAAACAGAAAATAGAAAGAAAAAAAGAATAGTGAGACAATAAAACGCTGGAAGAAAATGTTGTACACAAGATGCCTTGTAGCGTAGTGGTTGCATGCTTGTCACCCAACGCAGCAGATCTTGGGATCAAATCCTACACTAGCTCCTTTTTTACGTATCAATTTCTGTTTATATAAGGAGCTAATGGGCCGGCCCACTCCAGACTTGCGCGTGGGCGAGTCCTATATAGGGCTAGCACTGAATTCCCTCTCCCGGATAAATTTCGTGCGCAGGATGGGCCTTGGCCCAAAGTCATCTCGATAGAGAACAAAAGAAGCGAACACGTTATTCTTACAAGAACCGTGTTGTGGCCTTGTGGTTTGGTGAGGCAACGGTGGCACCTGAGGTGCATGGTTCGAACCCATTTTTGCGATTTTCTACATGTGGTGGCATTTTCCACATGTACGTCCCAGCTGTCCCAGGTCCCACATGTCAATGGGGGTGTGTTACCAAGTGGTAGAAGTAACACATGCCAAGTGGTAGATGTGTTTATCCAACATACATGCCACGTGGACGGAGTTGATGACGTGTCTATCCACTAGACATGCCACGTAGGCAGGTTGATGATGTGTCTATCCAACAGAGATGCTACGTAGGCGAAGTTGATGATATGTCCATCCAACAGACATGCCACGTAGGCGGAGTTGATGATGTGTTCGTCCAATCGTACCAACACATCCACATCTACAATGTCATGACGATTTAAATTCGTCGTGATTGGTTAAAAACAAGGCCATGATCGTTCATGACGATATCACTTTACAAAATCATGACGTTTTTTAACCAAATCGTCATGCAAAGTCAACATTTTGTTCCCCTTCAGCGGCTAATGACAATATGGCAACAAATCGTCGTAACTTTATGACGATTCCGTCCATCGTCGTTGCGAGAACGTCATGTATCAACACATTTCTTGTAGTGGAAAATAATATTTTGTGTCCCATATTCTTTCCTGGAAAATAATATTTTGTGTCCCATATTCTTTCCTTGGTTTCTCTAAATATTAGTTTTAGTATGACCTTAACGAGTAGGAGGAACGATAGGTTACACCTTGGCAAGCGACAAACAAGGGCAGAAGTATCTGTCGAACCTGATAGTTTCGTTTGGAGACTAAAAGATACTAGTTTGGAATCAATGTATGAGGACTTCATGAATGGACACACGAGATTTATTCCTTAAACTGATTGGAACTCAAATCTCCCTGAAAATCAATATTTTCTTAGAAAAGATAACTTACCTAAGAGATAATGTCATGTGAGTAAAGATGCATGACTCAAAGGAGACTATATATAGAACAATTTATTGTCTGTAATGCCCTTTTGCTAGACTTGTTCTTACACGTGGTATATTTTACTTTCCATCTTCCTCCACCAATAAATACAACGAATATGTTTAGAAATTTGTTGAAAATTTTAAAAAGAACAAAGGTTAAAGACCGTATTGGGGTATCTGCTTTATGTTGTTCGATTTGGAATTGCAGGAATAACTTGGTTTTTAACAAGTCAAAAGTATTGAACTTTCTGCAGGTTTTTCACAGGGCCACACACTATGTTATGGTCCTGCCACCTTCCTCAAGAGTAACGGTAACTTATAGATTCTGGGTGCCCAAGGCTATTAGGATGGCCACTCAGAATAACTTCATCTAGGTTGGCTCACAGTATGCTAGTAGAATCCATGATGTCTAGTCGCTTCATACATACTTTGTTTCGATGGTTGATTCATGTATCGACCATGTGTGATCCGTGATGTATAATATGCTAAACCTTTAAACTTGGTAATAAATGAGATGTGTGCATCGATTAATGCAAAGACCCGGGCCTTTCCCCATTTAAAAACAAATATAATCCATGTGCAAAAATCATTAACATGTTAGCAATTCCAACGCACCCTCATTCCGAACAAAAAAGTGTGTCTGTTTTGTTGGCTCCGTGGACAGGCGTCCGACTCATGTCCGACCAGTCCAAGCCATATCACCCACCGGCACCCCCGATTTTGTCCGGCGTATCCGTGTACACATTAGGTACCCTTGGCACAAAATCGACGATCTCAGGAGACCCGTCACGGGGCGTGAAGGTGGACAATTGAGATCGAGATGGGGTGTGTCATGTACTTTTGATGTTGAAGACGCGACGAGCGACTCGAGACGCCAAGGTGGGTGGTTCACGGAAGATCCCAAGCTCGCCATCGTGGTATCCGTAACGACTTAGACATGTGGCTCCTCCTGATCATTATGAGAGCCTAAAGCGCGGCTTGGGAGGCGATGGCGTCGGCGGTGATGCGGTCCTGAATTGCGGTGGTGTCTCAAATGTCGAACTCTCGGGCCATTTTGACAAAAGTTTATTTTTCCAATTGTTTCACGTTCTTCCTCTAGCCCTATTGCTTCGTGCTCTTGGGGTGAGCTCCTTCTTGGACTTGCAGTAGGGTGCGGTAGGGCCAACATCTATGATTGGCAAGTCGACCATGGGTCGGTAGGGCAGCGACAGGAGGGTGGAGAGGAAATGACGAGATGGTAGGGTGGAAATGGCGGTATGCTGCATTAGGGAGAGTGTGGAGTGCAAATGTGGGGTCAGCGACTTGCGAGTCAAGAGAGAGGAAGAGCCGGACGTGGGCCGGCACGGTCCATTTTACTGCAAATCTGGCCCGAAACTGGTATGAAAACGGGTCTAAACGGAAACTCGTGTGGACACCGGTCTGTTCACGGTGCCTTGTTAGGCCATGGTTTATGTCCTTCCGGACAAAAATGGACACCCGGGGGAGCCACTTTAGAGTTTCCCTTACGAACTTCATCTTCTTTCCCATAGTTTTGCGGTTCTCTTCTGTTCTGAACCTACTGATCTTGACAACGTATGAATATCAAACTTGAGACCTTTCAAAGGAAGAAAAATGCTCAAAACGAATGATTGTCTTGTTAGAGAAACTTAACATATAAAAAGGACTTGAAACGTACATGAACTGAGATTTATCGAATACATTGCTCCTGCAATCATTCAAATAGACTTGATTCAAGCATGTCTGATTATTCTTGATTCGAACTAGTTATTAAAAATGCAACATATGCAGAAAGCCGACCGATAGGCTGGCAAGAAGGGAAGGCGCCCAGTACCCCAAGAAAACAAGGGCGCAATGTAAACTATGGAGTACTCACTATACTATTTTCCACTACACCCAAGGATATGTTTCAAACATACTCCATAAATATTTATTAAAGCATGAATAACTTTTTCTATTAAAAATATACAATTTAAATAATTATTCATGTATATTATGTCTAAATAGTACACAGACATATGAAAACAAGTATTCGACATGAGACAACGCAACATCGCCATGTAAACAATCTCAATCCAAACACTTCGGTATATATTAGTGGTCACATACTTGAATTAACGAAGGTGAAAAATCATGCACAACAATATATACATACCACATGTCTTTTGATATGTTAAAACAAACCAATGTGATTAGTGGGAACATGTTTAATTGTCATTTTAGGGTGGTAGGTCCTATAGGTTTGACATAATCCCATGTAACTCGATTTCATGTTTTATTCATAGCAACACATTTACTTTTAATAAATTCGCGCGAAGAGGGGGGGGGAGGGGGTGGGGGGGGAGGGGGAAGGGGCTTGTATACACCAGATTATCATCTTAATCTAAATATAGGTTTTATTATTAATTGCATAAAATTATATAAAATAATTAAATTATATACAAACATATTAGAATCAACACTATTTTATGTTATTTGTGATTGCTTAGAAAAATCTTGTTTCAATATACCAAGTAGTGAGTATGCACACTTGGTTAAATGTTGATAATTTCTTGCCAGAGAGAAGAACAATTAATTATAGTTTCTATCTATCCTAAAAGTTTATAGAAATATGATTCCTTAATCATACACTAGATATCTCTATTGAGATATTTGTTAGATCATAATATTTACATAAAATACGTACAATTTAATACTTTTAGTGATATTCAATACAAACAAAAAACACACCATCTACTCAATCCGTTCTAAATTGTAAGATTTTTTATCCTTTTTATGATTCACATGTATATAGACGTGTTTTTTTGTTAGCTTAATTCATTTTCCTCTCTATGTAGACCATATGGAAAAACCTAAAGCATATTATATTTTGAAACAAAGTGAGTAATATTTAGTTGCACTGCTAGTTATATGGTTAAACTATGATAACAAATAAATACCGTAACATGCCAAAATAAGATATGGAAAAGTATAATAGTTTAGTATAAATTATACTTGTAATACGAAGACATTGGGATTCCGTGAATTACCAGAAACTTAGTATAGGTTTTGGTCTCGAGACACATATAACTAGAAGATTGTTTGTATTAGAAGCAACAAGACAAGTGACGACCAGGTCATTAGATTTGTTTATCGAAAGTACCCTCGACTGCATTTAGAATGGTTGTGAAGTTCACCTTGATAGAGCTGAACCAACTCTCAAGAGTCTGACTTCCAACATTAACGTTCTCATCTCTAGGCTGAACTCGTCCATCAATGCTTAATAGCCCCTTGCTGATTTGCTGTTCTAAAGGCACTTCATCAATCTTGATTTTAAGATTCGTCTCAAGATATACGAAATCGAGTAACACTAGACCTCGACCTGGGCCAGTTAAAATCAATCTATCATCCTACTAAAAGAGTGGCCAAATATTAGAGTCTATTCTTCTAAAGACCACCAGTAAAGCGTACGACAGAGTATGTAATAGAGTTATAGAGTAAACATAATCACGATGCACATCTATTGACAACAACCAACTAGTACAAGTAATGGTTTTGAAGAAAATATGTACCTGTCGTGGATATGGGAAACGGGTACCCACATGGAGGTAGGCCGTAACCCATCATGAGAACCGACCCAGTAGGCCGGGTTAAGTAGTCCGGATCAAGGAGTCTGAGTAGCACCCGGGCACTTATTTGACTTGGAGTAGAACACGGACTAGTTTGTATCCAACTAGGACTCTACATATAAGCTGGCCGCTTCCACTTATATAAGGAGGGGCAATGCGGCCCAAGAGGTCAGACCTCAGACAGACCAAGACAGAGATATAGGGAGATATAACCTCTTTGATCTAGACACAACTAGCGGAGAGCCGGCACACCGGCGGCTCCCTCGTGAGCATACAGAATAAGACCTCCACAAAGAGCATGTAGACTTTTTACCGGATGATGTTTCCCGGGGGCTGAAGCTGTATAAATCGTGTCTTTCTGTGTGCTAACCCACCTCGAGATCTCCACGCGTACACCATCCTCGCTTTATCATCTTAGGATGGTACCCTTGATTTATAACATCGACATTGGCGCCCTCGGTGGGGCTACGTGCGCGCTCAACATCATCATTGCCCCTTGGTGCAGATTCGTTAGTCAGCAGTATCGAGTCAACGCAATATTGTCTGCTTCGTGTTCATCGTTTCTAGCGATCTGTGGCGTCATAGGCATCACGACTCGCCCAAAAGAATTCCAGCTGAAAATTTACTATCCGGTTTGCCTGCGTGTCAATTGATCTCCGATCTCCGTTTCTTAGCCTGCGACCTTTTTTTTTGAGAAACACAGTACAAATCGCAAGCGCTCATATACATGCGCATATACTCATCCCTATGAACGTACACACACACACCCTAACCCTATGAGCACCTCCGAGAGACCGAGCCGGCGGGTCTTGAGATTGACGAAGTCACCACGGGTGCCTCGCTGTCGACGGGAACGTCGCCTCCCACTGAAAGAATATTCCGACTAAATGCAACACACAAATGTCAAACTTGAGGTCTGCACTCTGATGGGTTGGGGGTACAACCACACTCCTAACCATCCAACCACAGTTTGGTTTGCTTTCCTAGCCTGCGACCTGATACGTTGGCAATCAAAGTATGAGCCGGATATGGTTGGTCTTTACGAAACGCGTGCCGGTCCGATCTGTACCGGTACTTCCGTATGACTTGGAGATTGGTTTGGCATGCAGGCCAAGGCAGGTTACCGGAAGATAAAGCAAATTGGAGGCGGCATCGGATACGTGAACATACATAAAGTCAAAGTCAAAGGGAAGTATCTCACGTCAAGGCCAAGGAAAAAAATAGGGAAACGCTGCTTATCAGGCGGGGATTGTGTCATCGTGACTTTTTTATTCACAGTACAAATGCAAACGCTCATATACACGCGCATACATTTACCCCCTATGAACGCACACACGCACACTCTACCCCTATGAGCATCTCCGAGATACCAAGCCGGCGGGTCTTGAGATTGACGAAGTCACCATTGGCGCCTCGCTGTCGACGGGAACGTCGCCTCCCACTGAAAGAATATTCCGCCTAAATGCAACACACAGATGTCAAACCTGGGGTTTGAACTCTGGTGGGCTGGGGGTACAACCACCATCCTAACCACCCAACCACAGGTTGGTTTCCTTGTGTCATCGTGTCCTCCGCCTTCTGCTGTCGACATGCGGTCGTTAGAGGCCCACAGACCACCGCCCCGCAGCCTTATCCGTTCCCCCACACGCTACACCCGTCCACTCCCTCCCCTGGTCGTATTTTTTATCCCATCTCGGCCATGGACAATAGAAACTCATGGCACCGTTGACTTCCCAGCCACTCTTTCGCCGCTACAGCCGGCGCGTCGCGACCCCGCCGGTGCTGAGTCTCCGAGCATACGCCCCATCCCCCTCAGCATCTGCTACTCCCTCTCCTCCTCCACTCATCCCATCCTTCCCGGCGGCGAGGAGCTGGAGATACTCCCGGCGGCGAGGAGCTGGAGATGCTCCCGGTGGCGAGGAGATGCTCCCGGCGGCGGAAGGTCGTGCTTGCTTTGACGGGGAGAGGATGCTCCTGGCAGCCGAAGCTCGTGCTGCACGCGGCATGTGGAGTTGCTCCCGGAGGCGAGGAGATGCTCCCGGCGGCGCCGAGGTGCTCCCGGGGGCGGGAGGTCGAGGATGCTCCCGGCGGCCATAGTTGTTGCTCCCAACGGCCGTCGGCGTTGCTCCCCACGGCAAAACGCGATGCTCCCCACGGCGAACATGGATGCTCCCACGGCCGTCGGTAATGCTCCGATGGGCGACCGGCGGTGCTCCCATGGTGAAGGCGGCGGTGCTCCCGACGAGCTCGGAGGTGCTCCGATAGGAGGGTGGGGATGTTCCCATGGTGACGCGGCGGTGCTCCCGACGAGCTCGGAGGTGCTCCAATAGGAGGGTTGGGATGCTCCCATGGCGAGGCGGCGGTGCTCCCGACGAGCTCGGAGGTGCTCCGATAGGAGGGTGGGGATGCTCCCGGCAGCCGTCGTTGCTGCTCCAATAGGGTGGACCATGGCTGACGGGGAGCGACGCAGGCGGCGCGGGGTGTGCTGTGGGAAGGGGGCATGAAAGTTTTTGGCCGGGCTTCCATGGCCGTGCTCCTGGAGAGACGGTGCTCCTGGCAATACAAAGGATGACGAACCGATGGGGACCATGCACATGGTCCTTTCCAGCCTTTTTGAGCGTGCGAGGTGGGATGCCAGTTCAATCGTACGGGTCAGAATCGAGCGAACGGACGGCTGGGGACCAGGGGGATGGAAAAGTTTGATCCCCCGAGGGATGCCCAGCACTATCCAAAAAAAATAAGGGATAACAATTCCAGTTGCTAGCGGAAGGAACCGGAGTTTGATGGGTTCTTCTTTCTTCCTGCGGAAGGAACCGGTGGAGGTATCCTGCTTGCCTGGCAATCTGCGGCGGTCTCTATCTCAAACCCGCACCTTTCTACAAACGCCATCACTGCTAGCATCTCTTTCGGTGGAGGACCCGGCTGGTGGTTCACAGGGGTCTATGGCCCGCAATCAGTCGCCGGCAAGAGGGCCTTTCTGGCAGAGCTCCGAGATATTCGGGACCTGCACGCAGGTCCGTGGGTGGTAGCAGGAGATTTCAACCTCATTACGCACGCCTCCGACAAGAACCAGGGCCAGGGCGACCGCCCCATGATGGGCCGTTTCAGGGGAGCACTTGCGTCCCTGGAACTTAAAGAGATCTACCTTAATGGACGTCGCTTCACGTGGTCCAACGAACGACAACAGGCCATGTTGGAAAAACTTGACAGGGTCTTTGCGACCGTGGATTGGGAAGCGCGCTTCCCGGATGCCTTCCTTTCGGCCCTCTCCTCGGGGCCCTCGGACCATGGCCCGCTGCTGTTAGAACTTCACCGGATTGGTCCTGTAGACGGAGATTTCAGTTTCAGTCATTTTGGCCAAAGGTGGATGGTTTCGCCGAGGTTGTCCAGGAGGCATGGACCTCGACCCCTGACGAGAGGAATCCTTTTAAGAGGCTTGATGGCAAGCTGAGGGCCACCGCCAAGGCACTCTCGAGGTGGAGCACCAAATATGTGGGGAGCATCAGGGACCAAATCCTCTTGGCCAACAAAGTCATCCTCAGACTGGATACAGCTATGGACAGTAGGACCCTCTCGGTGGAAGAGCATGGCCTCGGGAAGCTCCCGAAGAAGAAATTACTTGGCCTTTCCTCCTTGGAGCGTTCCATGGCGAGACAGAGATCCCGCCTTCTTTGGCTTAGGGAGGGAGATGCGTGCACACGTTTCTTTCACCTACATGCGAGCAACAGGAAGAGGAAGAATTTCATTGGACATCTTCTGGTGGATGGTACTCGAGCCTCTGAGCATGCGGCGAAGGCAGAAGTGGTGGATAACTTCTTTGAGAACATACTCTCGGTGGAGGAGGAGCGCCCTTTCTCGTTGGATCTTGACTTCCTTGGGCTCCGCATGAGGGACCTCACACATCTGGAGACGGACTTCACGGTGGAGGAAGTGTGGAACGCCATTAGAGAGATGCCCCAGGATAAGTGCCCAGGACCAGACGGCTTCACCAACCGCTTCTTCCTCTCCTGCGGCGACATCATCAAAGTGGACGTGATGGCGGCTTTTGACTCCCTCTCCCGGCTGGACGCTAGGGGTTTTGGCGCCATCAACCAGGCACTTGTCACTCTCCTTCCAAAGGTCCCAGGGGCGGAAGAGCTCAAGGACTACCGACCCATCAGCCTCATCCACGGGGTGGCCAAGTTGATGACCAAGGTCATCGCCACACATATCACCCCGGTGCTCCCCACCCTTGTGGGCGCACACCAGAGTGCCTTCGTCAGGGGCCGCTGCTTGCACGATAACTTCATGTTGGTCCAGCGCACAGCGAGGAAACTGCACAGCTCTTCGACACCCTCGATCCTCTTCAAACTTGACATCACCAAGGCGTTTGATACGATGGACTGAGCCTTCTTGCTGGAGGTGCTGCGGAAGCTAGGGTTTGGTGAGCGTCTGATCGCGTGGATTTGCAAATTGTTAGGTTCCTCCTGCACTCGGATCCTACTCAATGGCTTCCCTGGTAGAAAGACCCACAACAGACGGGGGTTGCGCCAAGGGGACCCCCTTTCCCCGCAGCTGTTCAACACAGTCATGGAGGTGCTCCACCTGCTCATCGAGAAGGCCACCGATCTTGGGCTTCTCGCCCCGCTGGCCATCAGGGGCCTCAAGCATCGTACCTCCATATATGCTGATGACGTGGTCACTTTCGTTAGGCCAAACACGTTGGACATCATGGTGCTCGGTAGGATCTTGCAGGATTTTGGTCACGCCTCTGGACTGCATGCAAACCTAGGCAAATCCTCAGCACAACTCATCAGATGTGGACAAGAGGTGGCGCCTCTAGTCGAGCAGATGATGCATTGTCAGATACAGTCTTTCCCGATGAGGTATCTAGGACTTCCTCTCACCTTACGGAAGCCCACTGCACCTCAACTCCGATACCTGGTGGAGAGTGCGGCCGATCATCTTCCCGGCTGGAGAGCAGGCCTGCTCAACAGGGGAGGCAGGCTAGAGCATGTCAAAACGACACTTGCCGCCACCCCGGTCTTTGCGATGATGGCTCTCGACATACCAGCGGAAACTATTGGTGAGCTGGACAAGGTGCTGAGAGGTTTCCTGTGGAAAGGCAGGAGGAACGTTCACGGTGGACACTGCCTGGTGGCCTGGGACAAGGTTTGCATGCCCAAGCAGTTCGGCGGGCTAGGCATCCCCAACCTCCGCCTGATGAACCACGCGCTCCGGGCGAGATGGCTGTGGCTAAGAAGGGTGGATGGCTTAAAGCCGTGGAAAGAATTCAACATTCAAGTCCCACGAGTTGTCAGGCAAATTTTCGACGCAGCCACACGCTCGATCATAGGAGATAGTTCCTCCACGTTCTTTTGGACGGACAGGTGGCTGACAGATGGGAGGATTCGCGACTTGGCCCCAAACCTATTCCTTCGGATACCCAAGCGTGCGAGACGCACAAGATTGGTATCCGATGGTCTTCATGGTGGGTGGATCCAGGACGTCCCGGTCAATCTCTTGGGACCGGAGATACATGAACTGCTCCTCATTGCGGATCGACAGGTGGACGTAACACTGACCGAGGGGACCGAGGACCGATTCATATGGCAGTGGGAACAGAACAACGACTATTCTGCTAGATCGGCCTACAAGGCCCGCTTTGCCGGGAAGGTCAGGATGGCTGGAGCTTGTGAGATGTGGCAATCGCGAGCACCGGTCAAATGCAAGATTTTCCTTTGGCTCGCCCTCAGAGGCAGATGTTGGACGGCGGACAGACTTGCACGGAGGGGTCTCCCCCACCCTACTGCATGTCCTTTCTGCGACCAACATGACGAGGACATCGACCACCTGCTTATTAGATGCGTTTTCGACCGAGAGACCTGATCTTCCCTCAAGCGAATGTGGGGGACTGAGGTGGAGATCGCTTTACCCCTGCCGACGCATTGCCTCGAGACCTGGCTACCGTCCATGCAGAGAGGTAGGGACGAGTGGACGGCGGGGGCCCTCGTCACTTGGTGTCTGTGAAAGCACCGGAACGACATAGTTTTTGAGGGCGCGCGCCCTTCGGTGGCAACGGCCCTTAGTAGTACAGTTGAGGAGGCTGAGCGCTGGCGCCTAGCAGTCCTCTTTAGAGCTAGCTAGGCTAGCATCGGTGGAGAGGTGGAGATGCCGCGAGTAGTCCTCCATCTTGCATCCATGGTGGAATTGTGCGTTCTTGGCGTATGTGCCAACGGCATTGTAATCGGCCTTCTGGGCTCTTGTATCCTTAAAAAGTTGCTAGCTGCAGTGACGTCACGTGTGAAAAAAGAAAGAGATCGGAAAAGTGCTCAGCTCAAAATCCTGATGAGATAAGAGCTAGTTGCCCACGCAGCAGTTCAAAGGAAAGAAGGAGAGAGAAGTTCGAATCCAATCAGGTACCGACAAAAGAAGGACATGGAAGTTGCTAGCCGTGTTGGTGTGGCATAGTCCTCACGTAAGAAAAAAACGGAATCGATCCAGATGCTAGTTTAGACGTAGCTTGCAACTATAAGCTGGCCGCTGCCGAATAGAGCAGGAGACAAGGGCGGGCCGACCGCCAGGTCTAAGTGGAGTTCCAAAAATTACCGACTAACGCGACCGCACCATTATCAAGTTCCGTCTGTCCGCACCGGCTTCCAGCGCTACGGCCGACTCCTCCGTGCCGATTTCTATGTTCCTATGGCCCAAGATGGGGTCCCATCCGGATTTCGCTAAAGAACATACGTGGGATCGAAAGCCTACACGTATTAAGGAAAGCAGCCTAAAGGCAGGATGCACTAGTGGAGGACAGCTCTTTTGCTTTTGCCCCCGGGCTTATGCACCGGCTGTCCAACCGGGTTTCGCAATCCCGGACAACCAGAGGTTTGACATGTTTCTTTTTGCTGTGTTATTTTTTACTTTTTTTTCGGTGAGGCTGTAAATGACATGTTTTTTTGTACATTGATAGTAATCATCATAAAAATCATTGCATGCATTGATATCATCAAAATATAATTACATTGATCTCAATTAGATCATTACATCCGAATAGAGTTATATACATTGAGATCATTACATGCAGATCATTATTTATACTTAACAATGCAATCTTCCATTTTCAGCTATGATCTCCTTCATCAGAAAAACCCGCAAATTCCTCTTGAAGTGCTTGTAAGAAGTCTGCCGATAGGAGCTCCTTCTAGAGATCGTGGAGCGTTATATTTATCCTTCTTCTTAACCGCTCATTCACGATTGTCCTTGTGTTCTCCATGACATAGAAGCCACATGACGGTGTTCAGGTCAGGCTGCAAGTCGGACGTGAGGCCGGCGCCCAACAATATCGGAGGCACACATATTACCTTCTCTGCTCCACGCCGCACTCCCTCTCTGTCTCTGATCCACACACACATGCACCCGAGGATGAAAGGATTGGTGTGAAATTTGTGCCAGGACGTACGATATTGAACCAGAATTTCAGGAAGACGAGCTAGGATCGATTTATTCCAGGGATCTCTTTTGGTCGTGCGACGAGGAAGAGGAGAACTCACATGGAGAAAAGGAGACAAATTTTCCGGCTGAGCGCAGTTGTCTCCATATTGCTGGCTTCGGTGATGCTAAGCTCGGTACTGTCGATGTCGACATTGCAATGCAGTGCCCATATCATGCCCCTTCGCAGCATTTTTTTTAGCTCAGCCGGAACATGTTGTTTTGCAATTAAAATATATAAACCCGTGGGAAGTTGGGATGGATGTCATGTAGAATTATGGAGGCAGGCTGTGGCATAAATGGTTTGAAAGAGATCAAGCATTCGGCCGGAGAGTATACCTCCAGGTTGGCGATGGATCATTTAAGTACTCCCTCTGTCTCAAATTAAGTGTCGCAAAGTTTGATAAAAGTGGATGTATCTAGACATAATTTAGTGTTAGATACATCTACTTTTGTGAAACTCCGTGACACTTAATTTGAGACGGAGGGAGTACAAGCTTTTCAAAGTGAGCAGACTATTGATACAGTTTACCAACAATGGCTAGACCGCTATACACATCTTGACCTGTTATTTCTCATGACCTCTTTTGCACCGCTCTATTCCATCTTGTAGTTTTAGAGCATTGACATCCATGAGTTATCCATTGGCTTTGGAACAGCAGCCTCATGTTATCGTGCGCCAAAGTACCTGATGGAATTAGCAGGCAGAATCGAGGTACGCGACAGGGTCCTGCTTTTTAACAGTAATGATATCATGTATGCCTGGTTAATTGCTTCCCATATGTGCACTTGGTTTCCTTTTCCATAATATTTTTACGAAGCGGGAATTGTTTTTGGGTACAATTATCATAGATCAAGATCAGAAAGATAGAAACTGTCTGTATTCATCTATGCATGGTTGGGTCCATCATGATATTTACCAATGAGACAACAATCTATTCGTTTTATTGACGATGTTTTTTTCCAACTGGGCTAGCCCCTTTCTATTACTCTCATAACAGAAACAACAGGTTCTTACAAGATAAAGAAGGGAGAGAAAGGGACATGAAACGAGTCCAGCTAGAAAAGGGGTATCGTACAGGAAACCCGCTGAAAGTGCTCGATTTCGAGCACCCCTACGGGGCAAAAACCAGTCGATAGAATTCCCCTCTAACCTAACTAAACATAAGGAGTTCAAAATATCCTAACAGCAACACGAACAAATATCTCAACATGAAATAAAATTAACAGGAAACCAACAAAATTTGATGATATTTGATCAATCATCAACCTCTTCCCTTGAAGATGCATATTCTTGTATAGTGCTTCACAATAGGAATTAAATACACTCGGGGTTTTTTGTTTTTTATAGGTCTGTACAATATGGATTAAATACACTCAGGTTTTCTGATTTATTTTTGGTTGCATATTTGCAGGGCCCTAGAGGTTCTTTATTATTGTATTGGTCAAATATAGGGTTGTTAGTTGTAAGTATGCTACAATAGGAGATGGGAAATGATTAAGTCAAAAATACGTAGAAATATAAGAATTCAAAAATATTATTATTTTAAACAAGAAATTGATAAAGCCCATAGCAACGCACGTGCATTTTCGCTAGTACTTGTCATACGAAGACATTGGGATTCCGTGAATTACCTGAAACTTGGTATAGGTTTTGGTCCGGCGACACATATAACAAGATTGTTTGTATTAGAAGGAACAAGACAAGTGACGACCAGCTCATTAGATTTCTTTCTCAAACAATAATAACACTACCGAGATCTGCTCGGTTTCCATCTCTAGCGCAACTTCACCTTACAAGTTTTCATTCAGGAAATATTGATGTTCTCCTTGATATGCTAGTGTTTGAGGGAGAGGAACACAAGAAAACCAAAACAAATGGGGCACATATAGAAAAATGAGTAAAAGGGAAAGACATGCTTTAATGCAAGTAAGATACCAACATCAAGAATACAATAATTCAGTAGTCTTCTTAACTTCATTGCTACCAGATAGGGCTGCGCCTTGTCGCATAGTTCCCAAAATTTGTCATTCTTAACCACTAAAAAAACACAATTGTTGGCTGAGCCGGCCTGAACGGGTCTCTAGGTTCGACCGCCAATTTGGGGTTCCATGGCACCGGACTCAAATATTGTATGCAGTTTCTACACGTCAAATTTGTTTATTTACTAGAGTTGGATTGTATGGTATGTATGTCTGCATGTAGAGAGGGTTATGTCTAATGTTCTGTGGTTGTGTTTAGAGAATTGTGGTGCGTATATGTTGTTTGCCATGAGGAGGATTTGATCGACGTGTTTTTTGCGGTTTCAAGGAATAGTACACAATATGAGAGTTGTAATATATGTCTCTCGTGTATGTTGAATTATTTACGGGCTGGAAATTGCCTCACCTGCTGGCGGATGGTACAAGCAGTGAGACGACTGGACTATCATAGGGCGACATGAGTAGAATATTGGACTCCACAAGTTTTCAGTGAAAATCCATTATTGCCCTTTTTTTCGTGAATATAAAAAATATTTTGTGGGCCATTGGCCTCAAATGGAAAACTAACTTGGAAATCTATAGCATGATTAAGTATTGCAAAGCAAGATACTCAATAAATTAATGATGGAAATTTTGATCACCGGATGCTGGAGCTTATGGGATAAAAGAAAGGATGCAATATTCAATGGAATTGCACCATCACTATGGAGATGTATCACTAGATTTTAAATCTTTGTTAACCTTACAATGCATAGGACAAAACATAGTCTCAAGGAGGGTATGCAATCTTGGCTAGATACTCTTTGAGATCCTGTGATCCCATTCATAACCACACTGTACCATGTAAATATTCCATCCTTTTATAGTAATGAAATGATACTCCATACTTTTATAATGAGAAAATGACACAATAAGAGTCTTTCTCCCTATTTTATTTGTGTAAAAAAATCAAACATATCTCTTCATAGGCATGGAAAAAATATTCAGGATGCGTATAGCGAGGCAGCAAGCACTGCTAGACAAGTACATTTAATTTACTTGTGAACTAATAAGAAAATGAAACATGTCATGCTGGCATTGAAGGGGTACGTTGCATAGAAAACAAAAAATTTCCTACGCGCGATAAACCCGAATGGCCAAGACCTAATCTATGAGATGAAAGGCAACAGAGAGATAGAGATTCTTGAGATAACATACCCTTGAAGACTCAAAGTGGTACGACATAAGATCTCGTTGTTGGCGTAGTCGCTCTTATGCCGATCCCGAGCGAGAAGAAGTGCACCGCAATCCGGCGGTGCCTCCGTAATCGGTCACACGTTCAGCTCGATGAAGACTTTCGTTCCCTTGATCCAGCGGGTTGCGGAAGTAGAGGACCCCCGCCCCCCCCGGAATTCCAGCAGCACGACGGCGTGGTGGTGGTGAAGAATCCCACGCTCAGGACTTCGCCAAGCCGGAGACCATGGAATGTATCAGCGGGTGAAAGGGAAAAGAAGTGGGCAAGTGTGTGAAGAAGAGGGAGCCCTCACCCTCCTTTTATAGGGGAGGGGGAGGCAGCCCAAAGGGGGGGGGGTGCGGCCAGCCATGGGTGCCCCCACCCCTTCCTCTCTTCATGTGAGTGGAAGCTCCACTCACACCTACTCAAAATTCCTTAATTTCCCACTTAGAAAATCCAAAGGTTTTTTTTAATAAATAAATAAATAAAAATATTTCTTTATTTAAATTTGTTAATTCCATTAACAAACATTTTCATGCAACACCTCGAACCATTTGTTAATTCTATTAACAACCATTCGACGAAAAACCCCTTAAACTATTTCAATTTTCCCCGAAACAATTCCGGAGCTCCCCAAAATATTCTTCGGTATTCCGTATCCTCTCTAACGCTTCATCGAACCTTAGGTGTGTCACCCTACGGTTCACGAATATTATAGACATGATCGAGACTCCTCTCCGATCAATAATCAACAGCGGGATCTGGAGATCCGTGATTACTCCTATATATTCAACGATGAATGTCGTGATCGTGTGAACCTTTAAACGTCGTAACGATTTCCCTTTGTCTCGCGATATATTACTTGTCCGAGATCCGATCATCGGTATCCACTATACCTTGTTCGATCTCGTTATCTGACAAGTACTCTTTTCTCGTTCCCGTGATATAACATCCTTGTGATCATATCACTTGCTTGCAAGCGGTGTCGATGTGATATCACCGAGAGGGCCCTGAGTATATCTATCCGTCATATTGGATGGACAAATCCCATTCTCGATCCATGAGCTTCAACTAACACTTTCCGAATGTCTAATGCCACCTTTATAGTCACCCTTTTACGGTGTGACTTTTGATGTCATCAAAGTATTCTTTCGGTATTAGTGATTAACATGATCTCATGGTCTAAGGAACAATGTTACTCCGAATGTAAGACATAATAACAAAAATAAATGACTTGATCGTATTGTTATACTTAGTTAGGGTTTAAGTTCATCATGTCATTCTCCTAATGACATGACCCCGTTATTAACAACACCAATGTCTATGATCAGGAAACCTTGATCATCTGTCAATCAACGAGCTAGTTAAAAGAGAGGCTTCACTAGGAACGTTGGTTTGTTTATTAATCACACATGTATTAATATTTCCGGTTAATACAATTCTAGCATGAGAAATAAACAAGGAATAACATAATAAACACTTTATTATTGCCACTCGGGCATATTTCCTTCAGGCGTGGAGCACTTCAGTTGAAAAATAAGTATGATTGGTTGGTAGAGTTGCATCCATCGGCTAACTGTGTGTCCAATGGCGGAGCCGGAAACACAAAGAGGGCGTTGCAAACTGATGAAACAAGCAAAAAAAATCTACTAAACATACATACAGATTACTTACTCAAGCCGATGGTACATGAATCATGGTGGTGATGTTTTAGCTGAAGAGATATGAGTCTGAAATTATATTGAATCTGAATTCATTCAATAATAAATAACATACAAGCAACTTGCTAAGTCCTCTTAATGACTTTGGGTAATTGGCATGACCGATTATTGTAACCATGGAAACGAGTCAAAATGATCCCATCTTCAATTTCCGCAAAAATGCCTCGCTCAATGTAGCAAACCATGCTATGATCTACCCATTCATCATTCATCTTATTCCTCAACTCGGTCTTGATAATATTCATAGCTGAGAAAGCCCGCTCAACTGTTGTGGTGGCAACTAGCCATATCAAAGCAAGTTCAATGAGGCGATACACCAATGGGTAGCATGTGTGTCTATCTGTTTGAACCATTTTGACAATAAGATTTCGAAGATCACTACACCTTGAGAACTCTTCATCACTTCTCACGTCAACAACAAATGTGTCAAGTTGATCCCTTAAAGTAATACACTCATATTCTGAGAAATCAGCAGCATAAATCTTGGCAAGTTCAATTATTTTGTCTCCATCAAAGTTGACAAAAGACTTCTTAGGATCAAGACAAGCAATACATCCCAACAACTGAGTTGATTTTTCAGCAAAGCGGTGGTTTAACTCAACAAGAATCTGATCAAGAACAACATTGAAAATGCCATGAAGAAAATGATGATAGTAACTTACTAACTTTGCTCCACGACCCCTTGAACGACCTCTGGGTAGTATTGTATCATCCATATTTGGCACAATAATATTCCTAATGGCACAAAAGATCTTCACTTCTTCAAAAATCTCTTCCTAGCCACTTTCCCTCATGTCATTCATATTTTTTTAAACCGATCCAATCAACCCAATAGCACGAAAAATATTACGATTTTTCCTTTGTAAGCATTGTGACAATTCTTCTGTCTTCCCCACCACTCTAATCATAAGGTGCATTATAAGAACAAATTCAAAGTTTTCCATCCTCTCAATCAAACCTGATGCTTTAGTTTTTTGCTCGCTCTCTCCATCTTTACAACTATTTTCTAATACCTCTAAGACGGAGGTTCACATTAGTTGAAGACGTACTAGAGTTTTGTGATGTGTACCCCACCGTGTGTCACCAGGCCTTGCAAGACTAGTGGCTTGGTTTTTCCCTGTATCTGGAAAAATTTCACCGTTTTCCAATAGCTCCACAAGTTTGTCATGGTGGTCTTGGAGAAGTTGATCCTTTCTCTTACAAGAAGCTCCAATAGTGGTGACAAGCAGATTGCAATAATTGAAGAAATCCTCAACAGAAGTACAACACTTGGCAACAGAAACAACCACTAGTTGCAGTTGATGAGCAAAATAGTGTATATAAAAGGCATATAGATTTTGATCCAATATGCGTCTTTGCAACCCATGGAACTGACCTCTCATGTTGGAGACTCCATCATATCCTTGCCCTTGCAATTGTGCCATAGATAAACCTTATTTTATAAACATAGCATCCAAGGTTGTCTTAAGCATAGATGATGTAGTATCAGAAACATGCTTAATTCCGAGAAACCTTTCAATCACTTCACCTTTACTACTGACATACCTACATGAATGTTTTTGTTATAGTGGCATTTTATAACAACAAATAACAATAGGAAGGTTAGAACATACCTTAAAACCACAGCCATTTGCTCTTTTATTGATTTGTCACGAGACTTATCAACGAGCACCGCGAAAAGTCTCCCTTTCAACTCAGAAATAATCACATTTCTTGTCTCATGTGCACAAGCCTTCACTAAATATTTTTGTATATCAGGAGAAGTCATTTGACAATTCTTGTGAGAATTTACACCAAGAACACTCGCAGCTTTAGGACCTTTTTCTTTGTACCGTTCCAACATCTCGAGAAAGTTTCTCTTATTGCTAGAACTTGTGGACTCATCATGCCCTCGAAAAGCAAGAGCTTGCAAAAGAAGAAACCTTACAATACATAAAACAATAATCAAGCGATCTTTATATTTCATCTCCTTTTCCGCGCTTGTCTCAGACCACACATATGCTGCACTTTGTCTCTGATTTTTAAAATCCGCAGCATGCTTTCTTGACTTGTTGTGAGCACTATCAGGTCCTCCGACATGATTATTGAAAGTTTCAAGTCCTCGCCTCCAATTAACATAACCATCTTTAGTGAATGTATCATTTTCCCAATTACCAATCCTTTCAGGTTTGAAGAGATAACAATAAAAACAATAAGCCGCATCTTTGTGCACACTATATTCTAGCCAATCAAATCTGTCAAACCATGTTTTTATAAATCCCCTCATCTGTCCCCTTTCAATTCCCGTGGAAAAGCATGGCCACGTGGTTGACATGGAGTACCTACTCAGTGATTATTTTGTAGTAGTAGGAACAGAGCCTTCCGTGCCGATTCTAATGCACCAGCCAAGAAGATGAGGTTGCATCTTTGCTGACGTGTTCCGAGCGGCTCACCCTGCACAATCTTTGGGTGCTCCTGACGCGGTAGTCCAGCGGCAACCTGGTAAATTATGTGACCTGCGATCTTCTTGGTTTCCATAGGGTGGCAGAAATGACTTTCTATAATTAACTAATGAATGCTATGTAACCCTCCGAAGGGTCGACTTCTGATTTGGCTATGAATTTAACTTATAGAGGAGGGATGAGGGCAAACCTGGCTCTACCAAGGCGTTTGGCAAGGCAAAGTCCATGTCCTATGTCTAGTCTTGTCAATGAAACATAGACCGGTGGTCGTGTGGCCCGCGCTCTTTACCGTGGATGGCTACTGGGACCGGTTGTGATGTTCTGAGCCTTCCTTGTTTTTCCTCCCCAATCCCTGCCGCCACGCGCCTCCTCTACCCCAGAGTTTAACAAGAGTTTCACGGGCCGCTGTTGCGTTCTCCTTGGTGCTCAGCAGGAGGAGCACCAAGCGCCATGACGTGCTGCTGATGGGGATATTCGGGAGGGATGGGGTCGTCCGGGAGTCAGGCAACGGAAAAGCAAACAACACGGGATTCTGTTTCTATTCATTTTGCAGGAAACTGATTAGAGGTGCATGCAATAATTTGTATTTATTTTGCAAGAAATTCAGCTTTGAACCCATTTTCGCTACTCAAGTACTCAACACAACATACTAGTCAAAAATTAGCAGTAGTAAAAGGTACTATATAACTCGCCAAAATATAAGACAAATAAGGAGCTAATGGATGACTATATATGATGATCCAAAGTATGCACAAAAGTGAGGGTATTCGATAATAAGTAGCAATGTGTCCAATTAAACATCAAGTGGAAGAATTTATAGCACCTTTGTAAGGTAACCAAAAAATCTACATGAGTAAAGGCCCAACATCTAGATAGTTGTGCTTGGAAGGATGTGTACTCATTTTGGATATCTAAGCCATCAATTTGGATTTCAAGAAATTTTAAGGGCAGTTGTATAAATAAAATTAATACTAGGAAAGATCGAGATAGGCTTTAGAGAAAAAGGATTCCCCTCGTGTCGCCCCCTGGCGGCGCTAGGGGCGTCAAATTCCACCGCCGCGCCCCCTTCCTGCCTGCCTCCCTCGGCCGCTGCCGTCACATTCTCCTCCCGCGGCGGTGGCGGCACCCCTCTACTACCAAAGGTGGCCGGGGGGCGGTTCCCTGCGTCTGGTTGGAGGTGGCTGGCCTGGGGACGGTGGCAGCTGGGGACGAGGACGGTGAGCCGGCGGGCTCGGGCGTCTCTGGGAGGGGGCCTCGGAGGTGCGGCGGGCGCCTGGAAAAGGAGAACGCTTCGGAGGGGAGGTGGCGGCGCTGGATGGGCTGGACGGGCCCGATCTGGGCTCGTCGGGCCCGGGCAGCTGTGGACGGCGGGGGGGGGGGGGGGGGGGGGTTCTACTCCGCGGGGCGCGCTCGATGCGGTTCGTCGGCGTCGTCCTGCTGGCCTACTGCTCCCTCGCTCGGAAGGGGCTGGGGCGGGGCGCTGGGAGGCAGGGGCCGTTCTGGCCTGGGGCCGTCGCGCACCTGTCTCGGCTGGTACGGTGTTTTCCTGCGAGCGCTCTCTGCTCGGTGCAGAGGCCGCGACTTCTTTGGTGGTGACCGGTGTTGGTGGTGTGGTGCTCCTGCCGGCGTGGTGCTGGGAGGCGACGTCTTCTCTGTCCGGTGCATCCGCGCGGTGCGGAGCTCCGGCCGTGGGATCGAGGGTATCAAGGCACCGACTCTCGGCGGGGGTGGTGATAGTCGGAGAGGAGTAAGCCGAGGCGGCGGCCCCGGAGCTGCGGCTCCGACTTGGTCGTGGTCGGCATGGCGCTGCCCGTGGCGTGGGGTGCTGTGGGTGTTGCGACTTGCGGCGTTTGGTGGTCTGGCCGGACCCCGTCGGGCGGTTTGCGGGGTTGCGACACATCACAGTGTGAAAGCCCTGCCCTAGGGTCCGGGGCCGGCGACTGCGATGCCTCCGGGCGCCGCATCCTTCTTTAAGGCGTCATCGGGGCGGTGCTCTCTCTTATCCGCGCCGGGTTCTCCGGGGGAAACCCTAGATCCCTCGTGGGATTGGGCGAGGGCGGCGCTTTTGCGTCTCTTCCCTCTTGGGGCCTCGTCTTGGATATTCCGCTGGCCAGAGGGAGATGCGGTGTGCTGGTGGTTTGGCGGCAGCGTCTTCTCGTCATCGGCTAGGTGGTGCGCGGCACCGGGGCCGGCGTGGATGTCGGAGCAGTGGCTCCGGAAGACTTGCGTCGAGATCGACTCCGCCGTGTTTAGTGTTGGCTTTTTTCGCTCGGGCGACTTGGTCGTCGGCTAGGTTAGGGGCGCGGCCTTGGGGCCGACGTTGGTGTCGGAGCGGCGGCTCCAGGTTTTGTCTTGTGTTGAGCTTGCCTCCTCCGTGTGTACTGTCAGCTAGGGTTGCTTGGGCGACATGGTTGACGGCTAAGTTAGGGGCGCTGCCTCGGGGCCGGCGTGGATGTCGAAGCGTCGGCTCCGGGCTCCGTCTTGTGCGAGGTTGCCTCCGCCGTGGTAGTGTCGGCTTTGGTTGCTAGGGCAACGTGGCTGTCGACTAGAGTTGTAACCCTTTTTTCTTTTAGGTCTCATCCTTCGTGTTTGCTCCTTCTATATCAATATATAGGCAAAGCTTTTGCCTCGTTTAAAAAAAAACAATTTTGTATTATCATGACACTAAGCCTATACCCCACGACCAAAGCATACTTAATTGACCTATTGATGCCAATTAGCACTTACAATGGCATGGTGGAATAGAAGTACACATGATCGATCCACCAACATATAGGAAAAAAATTCAGATTGCACGTTTAAGTAGCTGGAAATATTTTATTCCTAAAATCACATCCTTCATCAGAACAGTTTCACGTGACCTTAGCCATTCTTTAAATGTTTGAACACCAGTTCATTTCTCTTTAGATTACGGCATGCATATATTGTATGAGTACCAGCTTATCGATGGGGATGTTGCTTTCCTTCTTTGCTCATGGGTTTAACAATTAGGTTGTTACTTCTGTGAGAAGAATATCTAAATTCAGAAACATATAGCATCCTTGTATTTCAGTCTGACACATCTACAATCATGTACTATCATATATGTGGTCTAAACAGGGAAAATCTTTCGATGCCACTTCAGAACACATGTTAAACATCCCTTGGGAAATATTGGCGCCCACAGATTAACTGATCAAAAGTAAAACTAACAGAAATTAGAAGCAACATCCAACTGCTGATAATTGTGTCACAAAAAGGAGAGTAACAAATCACATAATGCTATGGCTTCACTGAATATACCTAACCTGTTTTAGAGTATAAGGAATATGAAGAATTCCATTTGCAGCCTTGAAACTGAAAAGCCGAAATGAAGGTAGTACTCATAAGGTAATCTCATTTTCTTGGGTACGAACACACATGTGATTTTGTTTCCTGCAAGTAACGTCAAGGCAGCCAGGGCACATAAATCAGTATTGCCTATTTAGAGAGGAAACAACAAAATCCATAAGTTGCAAGCAAAATAAATCAGGCAAAAATGCCCAATCGTACTGAAACTGATCAATAAATTCAGGGACGTTTGTGGCATGAACAGGCGAATCCAACCATACATGGGCACGGCAAGCAAACCCCAGCAACAAAAGCTCCTAAGCCCAAGAGTAACCATACACATGAGAAACTATTGGTAAGCGTGTACAATCTGGTCGAGCAGGTAGAAATTCACATGTAAATGGGGGAGATGGGCCCGTTTGTCCCTTGCCGTCACTATTCTCATTGCCCCCCCCCCCCCCCCCCTGGCGGGACTCCATGGCGGGGGCCGACGTTGTAGCAGCGATGGTGGATCATGATGATGCCCACCTCGCTTCATACTTGATTGGGAGAGGAGAGAACTTGTTGCGAACGACCGAGGAGCATCACTGGGTCACGGGGGAAACTTCTGTGCGAATCTCTCGTATGCCTGCATCAGTTTTATGTGAAATTACTAAAATAAAAATTCCTGAACATCTATAAAAAGGTATGGTAAGTAGCCAAGCTTCCAATCTGGTACATCTATGCTATGGAGTGATGAGTTGATGGCTGCTGTCCTAACATGTATGAAATTTTTACTTCCTTGTATATCTAGTGGCAGGTATGTTACGTTCCCATTGAAATAAGTGGAAATGGTCAAGAACCTCTGTTCTTTAGCTACTCCAATGGAGGAAATGCCAACGTAATGAAAACAAATACAGAAGGAATTATGGGCATGAAGACGGAGGCGGCAGGAAGTACAGAGACCAAGGGATATGGCAGGTCGACTGATGTCTCATGATGTCAAACAGAACGGCCCATACAAAGGCGTCTCTTCCAGCGTACGGCACATTGAGATGTATACGGACCGCATAGCCTGTGGTCGTACGGTTCGCTGATTGGCTAGGAGAATACGGGGTGGCGTGGACGCATGGAAGGGCTGGAAAATCAGGTAGCGGGGTGTGTTCCTATTTAGATATAGACACTGGTAGAAAATAGGCCTTCGGTACGCCCCCATTAGTCCCCAAAATAATCGGCCCGCGACCATAAGGGTCTTCAGTCGCGGTTCAGGACGAGACCCGCGACCAATAGTCTGGGCCCAGCGCGCTCGGTCCACAGCTGTCGGAGGGGAGGGGCTTTAGTCCCGGTTGTCCAGACCAACCGGGGCTAATATGTCATCTGTCTGGCCCCACGGCCTTTAGCCGCGGTTGTCCAGGTGAACCGGGACTAAAGGCTCATCCCTATATATAGAACTCAGCTCGCTGCACTTAGCCACATTTGGTGTCACTTCTGCTCTCACAACATTCACAAGGGGTGGTGGGTATGCTTTTGGTTCCTACTATGCACACTAGGTGTTCGATGAAATGCCCGATAGCATGAAACACACATGATATTAAGTGTCCGAGCCGCACTTGAGCGTTTTCATTTATTTTACCTCCGCGGTCGCGGTTAGCAACTTGAACCCTTTCATGATTTGTATTATTTCCAGCTAGTTAGTTTAACAAATGCATGATGGTTAAATATATACTTTATATAATAATAATGCAGATGAATCGGCAATGGATGTACGGTAACCGACTCTCCGGCGAGTTCACTACGGGTTTGAAAGATTTCCTCGTAGTGGCAAATGCGAACAAGCAGCGAGGTTTTATTATCTGTCCATGTGCTGAATGTAAGAATGAGAAGGGTCACTCCTCCTCAAGAGTCGTTCACATGCACCTGCTTCGGCACGGTTTCATGCCAAGCTATAATTATTGGACCAAGCATGGAGAAAGAGGGGTTAGAATGGAAGAAGATGAAGAAGAGGATGATATCGATTTCAACTATCATGACGCTTTCGGTGATACCTTCATGGAGGATGATGCTGAAGGTGGGGAAGGGTTTGGTGAAGGTGAAGAAGAGGCACATGATGAGCCCGATGATGATCTTGGTCGGACCATTGCTGATGCAGGAGACGCTGCGAAACTGACAAGGAGAGGGAGAATTTGGATCGCACGTTAGAGGATCACACGAAGTCGCTGTACCCAGGATGCGACAATAGTCTGAAAAAGCTGGGCTGCACACTGGATTTGCTGAAATGGAAGGCACGGGAAGGTGTAGCTGACTCATCATTTGAAAATTTGCTGAAAATGTTGAAGAATATGTTTCCGAAGAATAACGAGTTGCCCGCCAGTACGTACGAAGCAAAGAAGGTTGTGTGCCCTCTAGGTTTAGAGATTCTGAAGATACATGCATGCATTAACGACTGCGTCCTCTACCGCGGTGCATACGAGGATTTGAATGAATGCCCTGTATGCACTGCATTGCGTTATAAGATCAGAGGCGATGGCCCTGGTGACGAAGTTGAGGGCGAGAAACCCAGGAAGAGGGTTCCCGCCAAGGTGATGTGGTATGCTCCTATAATACCTCGGCTGAAACGCCTGTTTATGAACAAAGAGCATGCCAAGTTGTTGCGATGGCACAAAGAGGACCGTAAGTCCGACGGGGAGTTGAGACACCCCGCTGATGGAACGCAATGGAGAAAGATCGACAGAGAGTTCAAAGATTTTGCAGCTGACGCAATGAACATAAGATTTGGTCTAAGTACTGATGGCATGAATCCTTTTGGCGAGCAGAGCTCCAGCCATAGCACCTGGCCCGTGACTCTATGCATCTACAACTTTCCTCCTTGGTTGTGCATGAAGCGGAAGTTCATTATGATGCCAGTGCTCATCCAAGGTCCGAAGCAACCCGGCAACGACATCGATGTGTACCTAAGGCCATTAGTTGATGAACTTTTACAATTGTGGGGCAGACCTGGTGTACCTGTGTGGGATGAGCACAAAGAAGAGGAATTTAACCTACGAGCGTTTCTTTTTGTAACCATCAACGATTGGCCTGCTCTCAGTAACCTTTCGGGACAGTCAAATAAGGGATACAAAGCATGCACGCACTGCTTACATGAGACTGAAAGTGTATTTTTGGATAATTGTAGGAAGAACGTGTACCTGGGTCATCGTCGATTTCTTCCCCGAAATCATAACGTAAGAAAGAAATGCAAGCATTTCAATGGCAAGGCAGATCACCGGCCGAAGCCTGCGGAACGTACTGGAGCTGAGATATTTGATATGGTCAAGGATTTGAATGTCATCTTTCGAAAGGGTCGACCTGGCGGACAATCAGTTCCGCAGGGAGTTGACGGGCACGTACCCATGTGGAAAAAGAAATCGATATTTTGGGAGCTACAGTATTGGAAAGTCCTAGATGTCCGCTCTGCAATCGACGTGATGCATGTTACGAAGAATGTTTGCGTGAACCTGCTAAGCTTTTTGGGCGTGTATGGGAAGACAAAGGATACAAAGGAAGCACGGCGGGATCAGCAACTTTTGAAAGACCCAGATGACCGGCATCCGGAATGGTTTCAAGGTCGTGCCAGCTACGCTCTTACGAAAGAAGAGAAGGTCATTTTTTTGAATGCCTGAGCAGTATGAAGGTCCCGTCTGGCTTCTCGTCGAATATAAAGGGAATAATAAACATGGCGGACAAAAAGTTCCAAAACCTGAAGTCTCACGACTGCCACGTGATTATGACGCAATTGCTTCCGATTGCTTTGAGGGGCCTCCTACAGGAAAATGTTCGAGTAGCCATTGTGAAGCTGTGTGCATTCCTCAATGCAATCTCTCAGAAGGTAATCAGTCCAGAAGATCTACCACGGTTACAGAACGATGTGGTCCAATGTCTTGTCAGTTTCGAGTTGCTGTTTCCACCATCCTTCTTCAATATTATGACGCACCTCCTGGTCCACCTAGTCGAAGAGATTTCCATTTTCGGTCCTGTATTTCTACACAATATGTTCCCCTTCGAGAGGTTTATGGGAGTATTAAAGAAATATGTTCGTAACCGTGCTAGGCCAGAAGGAAGCATCGTAAAGGGCTATGGAAATGAGGAGGTAATTGAGTTCTGTATTGACTATGTTCCTGACCTTAAGCCGATTGGTATTCTTCAATCGCGGCACGAGGGGAGACTAAGTGGAAGAGGCACGATCGGAAGGAAATCAACGATATGTATGGACGGTCATTCTATGACTGAAGCACACTACACAGTTCTGCAAAATTCGAGCTTGGTGGCTCCGTACTTCGAGCAACACAAGAATATTTTACGCTCTAACAACCCGGGAAAGCCTGAATCATGGATTAGAAAGGCCCACATGGAGACTTTCGGCAGTTGGTTGCGAAAACATTTAATGAATGACAATGATGTTGGAGATCAGCTGTACATGTTGGCCAAGACACCATCTTCGACTATAACGACTTTCCAAGGGTACGAGATTAATGGGAATACATTTTACACGATCTCCCAAGATAAAAAGAGCACCAACCAAAACAGTGGTGTCCGCTTTGATGCAGTAACCGAGATTGGGCAAAAGGTCACATATTATGGTTACATAGAGGAGATATGGGAACTTGACTATGGACCCTCCTTTAAGGTCCCTTTGTTCCGGTGCAAATGGTTCAAGCTAACAGGAGGTGGGGTAAAGGTGGACGAGCAATACGGAATGACAATGGTGGATTTCGACAATCTTGGTTACCTTGACGAACCATTCGTCCTAGCCAAAGATGTCGCTCAGGTTTTCTATGGAAAGATAATAAAACGATCAGTACATCATGTGATGATCCAAAGCGCCACATTGTTCTTTCAGGGAAAAGAAACATCGTGGGAGTGGAGGACAAGGCAGACATGTCAGAAGATTATAATATGTTTGGTGAAATTCCGCCCTTCAAAGTCAACACTGACCCAAGCATTAAGTTAAATGATGAGGATGCTCCATGGATACGGCCAGATCGTAAGAAAGCAGGGACACAAGGGAAGAATTGATGTGTAATAATTTATTGTGTACCAAACTTTTTTGAATGGATCATGTGAATTATATTATCTCTGATGTGTTTAAGACTAACTCCTTTGCAAAATATTTGAGAAAACGAGTGGAAAGCATGGAAAACAGAATGTTACTTAAATGTCTCAAAACTTTGTGAGATAAAATATCTGATTTCATAACTTTTATTAAAAACAGAAAACATACGAACATACGAACCTTGCGGAATACAAATTCTTTTATTAAAAAGAGAGAACATACGAACACTACTCCTCGTCGTCGTCGTCGGGGAACTCGTCGGTGACCTCCTCCGGGTCATCGACGTCGGCGAACTCGTCGGTGACCTCCTCGTCGTCGTCGGAGGTGCATGATGGTATGTCCGAGATAGGCCCCCACCTCGGATCGTCGGAGGCCCAGACTTCGCCGGCGCGGTCGGCCCGACGAAGCTCTTGCAGTGCCCTCGTCCTCGCCTTCCGAGCGGCATCTAACGCGAGGTGGCGTTCGAGGCGGCGCTCCGCCCGCTCAGCCGCGCGGGTCTGCCAGAGCTCCTCGTCGGCGCTCTCCTCCCCCGGGTTGTTCCGGTAATACTCGCGGACGACGCGTTCTTCCCTGGCGTCGACTAGGCCCTGAAACGCGCGGTGACAGAGGTGGAGGTGGTCGGCGGCAGTGACGATCTGCGGCTTCGGCGCCCTTGCCTCCGCTTCCCAGACGGTGTGGCAGTCGTTGAAGTTCATCAGCGAACGCGGGCGGTTGAGGCGCCAGGCCGCCGCGTCCCAGGCGCGGGCGGCCTCCGCCGCCGTCGCAAAGGAGCCGAGGGGGATGCGGTCGTCCCCCCAGCGGATATCTGCGCTGAACATTTCGTTCTGCCGTGCTCGGACGTCGCGAAAGCCGGTGGTGCTGTTCCTCCTCGGAGGCATGGTGGAAGCACGACGGTGCGTGGACAGGAGAAGACGCGCTCGAGGCGCGACAGTTTATACCGCGCCCTCCTGGCCACGCGTCACAACTCCCGCGCCACGCGTCGCAACTCCCGCGCCACGCGCCACCCTAACAGAACCAAGCAAATAGTTGCACATTACTAACCGAGCTCAAAGTGAACACTGACCCATAGCATGGATGGATGTGTTAAAGGGGTAGGGGGGTGTAGAACAAAACAATCGGTATCACCATCATACAGCCCTACCGTGGCTACTCGGTGCAATATGCATACAAAATGCACGGTAGGACGTATGATGGCGAATCCGGATGTTTTGTACTTGCTCGATAAACTGAATATATGATGTATCAAACCTTAAAGGGAGATGTAGAACAAAACAATCGGTATCGCCATCATACAGCCCCACCGTGGCTACTGGGTGCAATATGCATACCAAATGCACGACAGGACGTATGATGGCGAATCCGGATGTTTTGTATTTGCTCGATGAACTGACCGGTGTATGAAGGTGGGCTATATATAGGGTCCTCTGGCTCACAAAGTGTTGTGCTAGGGTTTTGATCCAACGGTTAAGAAACCACCTCATCCAACGGCTCACAACAGCTCAAAAGAAACACACCGTAGCCCTGATCGAACGGCTCACAACAGCTCGAAAGAAACACACCCCGGATCCAACGACTCACAAGCGCTTTAAAGAAACACACGATCCGTGTGATTCTATCTGATTGGTCCAAACGAAACCCTAACCCATTTAGTCCCGGTTGGTGTCCCCAACCGGGACTAAAGGGATGTTTTCTTCTCGCTATATATATGTATATATGCATTGCCACACCATTGGCATAAACACATACAAACTCACCACTCTCTCTCACGGCTTCTACCGTACCCACTCTAACATTCATCCAGGCGGAGGCACTTTCCGCCTCGAACTACCCCTGCCCGTGCGGCTACAACGTTCCCGCCGGTTGGATGCTGAGCGCCGGAGGAGTGCCGGTCCCTCCTCTTCCTGAAGGTGTGGCGCGTCGGGCGGCCATCACGAACCACTACTATCACGAGCTCACGCCGGAGCAGCGGAGGAATCCCAGTTGGCATCCCGATAACCAGCATACTTGGGATGCCTTCTTCATCAATCGGCGTGAGAGGGCGCTCGCCAGGTATGAGGAGGACGGCCTGCCTCCTGGGAACTTTCACGAGGCCGGTCGTCGGCTATGGTGGTCTGGCCGGACTCTATAGAGCGTCATGGACTACATCAGGGCCGGCGATATCCCCCGCCTGCGCTACCCTCAGGCCCAGTCGTGGAGTCGTGATCCTCCGAGGGAGTGCAGAGCACCGTCAGACGATAGTGACGACGACGGCGGCGGCGACTACGACGACTACGAGTACATGTACTATAGGCCTAGGCAGGAGTATGACTAGCAGATATCAGATCATGCATCTATGCTCTCCGTTTAGGTTTAGATCCACTCTAGCCATTATGTACTGCCTTTTTTATCTATATATATATTCAAGATGTGTGTGAATCTTTATGATTAGTTTTATTTTTCTGATATATTATTTGTATTTTTAAGATTTTAAAAAGAATTAGTTTTATTTTTCTAAATTTTCTGATATATTATTTGTATTTTTAAGTTTGGGAAAAGGAAAAGTATTTGAATAACCACCTTTAGTCGCGGTTCGTGTCACGAACCGGTACTAAAGGCTCGTTCTGCGCGGGAACGAAAACGCCGCGAAAAATTTCACCTTTAGTCCCGGTTCGTGACACCAACCGGGACTAAAGACCCGCGGAGGGTACCCCAGGGGACCTTTAGTCCCGGTTGGTGACACCAACCGGGACTAAAGGCTGGCCCTATATATTCCCGGCCCCAAAATTTTCTTCGTCCAAACCCTCGTCTTCCTCGCGCCGGCGCCCTGCTCGTCGATTCCGTCGTCGTCGCCTGCGAGAGTACCGCGCCGTCGCCGTCGCCGTCGCCCGCGCCCTTCTCTCCACCGCCTCCGCCCTGCTCCGGCCCCGCCCCGTCGCCGTCTCCGGTAGGTTCCCCGCGGGCCTCGCGCCGCCCTCGAACCAGCGCCGCCCTCCCGCTCTCGAGAGGGGACCACGAACCAACGCCGCCCTCGCCGCGGGCCTCGCGCCGCCCTTGAACCCTTCCCCGTGGCCGGAAACCCTTCCCCGTGGCCGGAATCGCCGGAGACAGAGAGCAGAAACTGCCACACCGCCGGCCACAGTGTCACGCCAGGGTGACGTCATCATGACGCCAGGGGCCCACTGTATATGGAATTACAGAAAATAATTAAATCTTCTAAATTAAACAACTTTTAATTTATAATTCCAAAAATTATGGAAAAATATGCGAAATGTTCGTAAAAATGTAAGCTATCTGTTTATATCATTTTCAATCATGTTTGACAAAGTTCAAAATGAGACCATATTTGAATTTGAGTTAAAATTCATTAAAATAATGAAAATAAGTTTTAATTCAATAAATTCAGAATATTAAGTGTAATATACCAAAATGACCAGAACGTAGCTATGGGGTTCTCCAAGTCATTTGAGAAACTAATCTTGGACACACCTCTAAAGTATGGTTTTCCCCCTCCGGTGGTCATCGTTCTTCCACCGGAGTGACATATGGCGGACAATTTGAGAAAGAGGGTGTAATATTTGCTAAGTCTCCTATATACTTAATTAATTTTTACTATATGCATGTCTGCAGGAGTGACATATGGCGGACAATGGAGCCTTGCCGTATACAGAGCAGGAGGCTGAAGGTATTATATACGGCATGATAGCCAACCAGACCCATTATGTGCCGGGCCCAGAAGATGAGCAACAAGACGATGTAGTCTCTTCTTATCTGAACCTTGATGATCAAGAACATGGAGGAACGGACATTGTCGATGATGAAACAGGTGAAGGAACGGACATTGTCGATGATCAAGGAGCTGAAGGAATGGACATTGATGAAGGAGGTCAACCGTCGACAAACGACGATCTCCAATTGCAAAGAACAACCACCTCCGGCGAGGTATATATATATATATATACATTTGGACTCTCGTGATACAAACTTACTGAAATGTGAATACATATGCACTAACGCGCGCGACTCTCTTTCTTATTTTAGCCCTCGGCCGGATCTAGTATGACAAAGCGTGGCAAATCCAAGTCGATGAAAGATGGAGAAACATATACCATCGAATCAGTCAGTGTAATCGGCAAGCCCCTACAGCACACCACAAAGTTTATCAATCAATGCGGAGTCATTGTTAGAGACACCGTCCCGATCACCGTCCAGGAATGGAAGGAGCCAAAGAAAGCACGTGTTGGTTTCACTTATGTCGACAAGAGAACGAAAAAGATTATGTTTAGAAAGCTTATTGCACATTTCATTCTACCTCCGGAATACAACAAAAAAGATGAATTCGGTCAGGACGTTCCGGGTGGACGTGAGAGGAGGAGGATAGTCAAAGAGTTCGCTTTTCAGAAGATGGACGAAGCATTCCGGAACTTCAAGAAAAAATTGTTCCGTGAATATGTCAGCAAGGGCAAGACTCCGATTTTCACTGGACAACATGAGAAACTGAGAGATGATTGGACAGAATTTGTGACGCAACATAAATCGGAACATTTCAAGGAAATGTAGGCAAAAAATAAGGCTAATGCGGAAAAGAAACAGTACCATCATGTTATGGGGCCAGGAGGATACCGCGTTTCGGCGCCTAAGTGGCAGGCAATGGAGGACGGCCTGAGGGCAAGAGGAATCCGTCTAGGTACAGAGGGATGGGACGAAAGAGCCAAAATGTGGTGGTACGGGCATGGGGGATCGCTAGACCCGGAGACAGGGGAGTGTGTTCACCGGCAGAAAAAGTTTGCTCCCACAAAAGACCTTGTTGACACAATGACCTCAGCTCAACAGGGCGTGATCACGTTCAACAGAGAGAGAGACCAACTGACCCATGCCCTCGGGAATCCTGAACACGGAGGACATGTACGAGGCAAAGGCAGATTGCCGTGGAAAGTAGGGTTTTCCCAGGAGGGTGACCCGTACTGTTACAGAAGCCGTAAGAGAGGTACGGACCGGGCTGCAGATCAACTGTCGAATCTTGCAGCGGAATTTAATGAGTTGAAGAAGATCGTGGCGGGAATACTTGAGAAAGAAAAAGCGGCGGCTGCAGGGCCCCATGAAGAACATGCAGCGGATCTCGGAAGCCAGCATCAGCGGAGAAGCAGCGTGGCTTCCACGGAGGCCCCGACCGCAGGTGCTAATGCACCGATGATCGAGAGTCGTGCACCGGAGCCTCACTACCCCGTGGATGATGTAAAGGAGATGAAAGAATGTGATCTGCATTATCCCGTGGGGAACATTTCCATGAAGGTAGCTACCGGCAGTGCTTTACCCTATACACCTGGAGCACTCCATCACAACAACCCCATTCCATATGGCTATGCTCGAGTCACGGTGGAAGACATAGTCCAAGCGTTTGAGGACCTGGAGATTGACATAGCTACACTCGAAGGGGAGAGAAGACTTGGAGATGTCAAGCGCCAGTTCATTCTATGGAAAAAGAAGTACATAGTGTTTCCAGGCGAGACGCCAAGGCTAACAAGTCCACCCCCCTCCGATGGTGCAGGTGCTGGTGGTGGTGGTGCTGGTGGTGCTGGTTCACCTACGCCTCCTTCACGCCATTCGACGCCGTCTCCGGCGGGTAAGATGCCGTCGCCCACGATTCCTCCTCCGGCGGTTAAGCAACCGTCGCCCACGATTCCCTCCGGAGGAAAAGCAGTCGTCTCCCCCCATTCCTCCTCCGGAGGAAAATCAGCCGTCTCCCCCATTCCTCCTCCGGAGGAAAAGCAGACGTCGCCCCCCATTCCTCCTCCGGAGGATAAGCAGACGTCGCCCTCCATTCCTCCTCCAGCGAAGAAACAGAGGCAGGCGGACAGCAAGGGAACCTGCTCTTGGTCTATTAACCCGGAGCCTTATGTAGCTAAGACCACACGGGTACCGGAGCCATCACTGAAGCCTCTCCCCCCAAGGCCTTGGGAACTTAGTGATGCTGAAACCAAACTGGCCGTGAAGGCTGACGTTGACAAATGGATTGGCCGACTGAAGGCGCTAAAGGAGCCTGAGCCCAAGGAAGTATTCCCTCCGATTGTAGACTATTGGGCTACGGGTTTTTTGTCGACACCGTCCCAAGCCGAGAAGAATTTGCCTAAAGACTATGATAATGAACTTCGTGCGCAAGCAGGAATATTGGAGGAGGAGAAAGAGAAAGCAAAAATAGTGGAGGAGGAGAAAGGAAAAGGAAAAATGAAAAGAAGCGGGAAACAAGTTGCCCAGCTCGGGATGCAGAGTAAAAAATTGACCCCCCCGCTCATAGTGAAAGCCGCTCCGGAACAGGACCCCGAGGTCATAAATGCTGTGGCAGAAATGGGATTGACTGTACCTACTGCCATACAAAATGCGTCCGAGGCCGGTATATCTCTTCGTCTCTTTTTAGGCCTAGACGATGCGCCAGTGGCTGAGGTAAGATTACAATATGAGAAGAAAGGGCCTCTCGTCGAGCCTGCGAAGGAAAAGGATCTACCACCACTAATGCAAGCTCTGCTACGTTGGTACTAACATTTCATAACATGGACCGACAAAGAATTTGTGTATGTGGATTATACAGAGGAGCATCACACTAAAAAGTACTTTGTAACAGTTGAGATGAGTGAATTGTTCCAGCTGTTCAATCTGCGTGAGCTCGACAAATCTATCCTGAGTTGCTACGTTCTGTAAGTGATTTATTTCTATGTCATCTCGTTCTTCATTGCCTACACTATATATATATATATATATATATATATATATATATATATATATATATATATATATTGTCCTAACTATATTGTTGCGTACGCTATTATGCAGATTGAAGATTTGGGAATGCAAAATAAGACTCATCCATGATGTTGGGTTCATTGACCCACAAATCATTAATGGAACTATGTTAGAACGTCACCCCAAAGAAGTGGAGAAAGACTTGTACAAATTTTTTAAAAAGCATGAATACAAAAGATATATTCTATTTCCTTACCTTTTTGGGTGAGTGTTTCTCTCATGTTCCCATTCTCTTTTTTTTACTCCATGCATGGTATGTCTAATCGATAAGTTATGCATGACTGTGCATCTAACGTGTCCGCAGGTTCCACTGGATTCTGCTAAAAATTGATCTTCAGGACTCCATAGTTTTGATCTTTGACTCTATGAATTCAAATACAGATCTTTGGATCAACATGAGAAAAATGATGCAAAGGTAATTATTTTTCAATCATTTGCGCTCTATATCGATCGGTCTCTTTTGTTCATTTCCTAAGCTAATAACTCCCTTGTTCATTTAATTTTATTTGCAATGTAGAGTTTGGAGAAAGTTCTCACTTGGACATGTCGGTGGATTCAAAAATGAGCTAAAATTTAAAAATGTGGTCAAAGGAGTGGATAAGCAGCCACCGGGGACCGGTCTATGTGGATACTATGTCTGTGAGAACATACGGAAAGAAATCTCTGAGAGGAAGAAGGACGAGGCCACGCGGAGGGGTCTCAATAACTTGAGGAGGGCGCTTACTCCAGAAGCTCGCTTCCGACCAATTCAAGAGGAAATAGCAGGATTTTTCCTTAGGCATGTCATCGATAAGGAAGGAGAGTACCATGCGTCCACCGATGATGACTATTATACGCATAAGCTATCTAATTAATTGTTCGAATTTGTGTATGGTCATCCATCTTAATTGTGTAATATGGAAACTTGTTTGAGGTTGTATATATGGTCACCCGATATTGAATATATATTATATATTCCTATTGAATTCTCCTTGTTTGAAATTTCATATATATATATATGCATGTATATAGTATCGTAAAATATATATATATATATATGTGTATTGAAACTTCATCAAAATTAAAATAAAACACAAAATAAAATATAAAAGAAATAAAACAAAACAAATTAAAAAGGAACCAGGTTTAGGGGGCCTAAAACCCTAAACCTGCGCAGGTTTTCAGTCCCGGTTGGCCACAAGAACCGGGACTAAAGGGCCTCCGCCGCGACGGATCCCTGGCGCTCACGTGGACGGGCCTTTAGTCCCGGTCCGTAAATGGCGGGACTATAGGGGGGGGTCTTTAGTCGCGCATTGCTAGTCCCGGTTGATGGGTCGGGACTACTGGCCCTGGCGAACCGGGACTACAGCCCTATTTTCTAGCAGTGAGAAGATACTATTTAGATATATAAGATATGATTACCTCTTTTTAACACGATGGTGAGCATATGTCATTTTAACATGATGATACAGCTTTTGGCAGGTGAGAGAAAGTGAAGGGCCGAAGGAGGTAAATATTTTCAGTATAACATGTAAATTTCTTTGAACTCACTTGTAAGAATAAAAATGTGTTATCCTTAGCACTATTACAAATTTGATTAAAGAAAGTTTCACTCTGATACACGATTACACGTCCAACATACAAAAATGTGGGCAACATAGAAACACGGTTACACATTTTCTTAGCCCATATTGTCTAACATTGAGTCGAAGATGACCTGATGAAAATGGCTTACACCTCACGAGTTCGACTCAATATGAGTAGCCGCTCAGCTACCACAGTCATGGATGGTCTTTGGTCTACATCAAGGCTAAGTCATTCCATGGCCATATCTGCTAGGCTATCAAGAAGATCCAAATCTTCTGCCATTGCAATTTCTTTGTCGAAAAGCTCGGTCACTTTTTCCTGTTTCTTATAGGCTTCAAGAAAGCTCTTTATCAAGCTATTATTCTCAGAATGTATGGACCTCCTGCCGGTAATAAGCTCCAAGATCACAACTCCGAAACTGTAGACATCATTTTTTTCTATGAGTAGGCCTTCTTGCAAATATATCGGATCCATATAATTCATGTCGCCGATGACTGATGCAGTGTGTTCCTTGTCTCTAGCAAGCAACCTAGATATGCCAAAGTCTGAAATCTTTGCTACAAAGTTATCATCTAAGAGTATATTTGCTGGTTTGACATCACCGTGTAGAATTGTAATATTTGCTTTTGAGTGCATATAAGCAAGACCATCCGCTGACTGTGCTGCAATATTTAAACGGGTATCCAAATTGAGAGCCACTTTTGTATTTTTGTTGTGAAGAATGTCATGGAGGCTACCTTGGGAGAAAACTCGTAGACCAACATGGGCGTATCAACTTCTAGGCAACAACCTACCAGCCTAACTATGTTCTTGTGGATGACTTGAGATTGGATGATGACTTCATTTACAAATTGTTCATTCTCTAGAACACTACCATTAATGGGCTTTTTTATAGCAACTAGTTTATTGTCAAGATGACCCTTATATACTTCTCCAAAACCACCTTTCCCAATCAAATTGTTAATCTTTAAAATTGGCTTGAGCTCCTCCCTTTTGAAAAGCTTAATGATATTTGCCTTCTCTAATGTAGGGCCACCATTCTTTTTGTAGAACTCTCTCGTCTTCCGTTTCTCTTTGCGAACGAGAATAATACATGCCATAACGACCATAAAAAGAATGCCACCTATTGTTCCTACATGGAGAAAAAAGAACTTGTTTAATATTCCTGAAATTATAATTAGTATTGTTGTTGTTTTATAATTAAGTACAAAGATAATCCACCACTTTGTTCCACATATGGGCTTCTATTATATAATCTCTTGATTAAATTTATGATTGATATTTAAAATTTCTAAGTACCTAATATGCACGTGAAATAAAATAAAAATAATGAAATAAAATGATATATGCTTCGATGGATGTAGAGGCCGAGGCTTTCCCATCTTAAAAAATAAAAAGAATCCATGTGAAATTGCCGCTTGGAGTTTTGGTCTGCTGGAAGTTAGTTTGGCTTGTAAAGGACTCGGATTGCAAATATAGATCAAATCCGTTCATTCTTGCATGTGAGCTACAAAAATCAAAACCGGCGCATGTATGCATTAGATGGCTACATGTTGTGCAATGAAGATGAAACTCGCACCAAAACATCATACAAATGTATTTTAATATTTGTTGTTAAAACACACAAATTAACATTTAATACATGACAAAACTAGCCGAATAAATGTACTACTCACTGTGCTAGAAGAATGGAGTGGTTGATTAGATATATATATATATATATATATATATATATATATAGAGAGAGAGAGAGAGAGAGAGGGGAAAAATGGTTTCTACTCCCGGGTGTAGCTACACCCACGTCTCATATACTGCCGTACGGAGGTATGTGTCATACTTTTTCGGTCTGAGTATGTTCATATACTATATCTAAGATAGTCTAAAACAATTTACGTGAAAATTATAAAAATGAGAATGTAGTTTGCACTATATATTCAAAATACCGGTATATATGTACATATAAAAGGAGTATGTAGAAAAATTACACATACTACATTAAAAGTAGTATATATACTGCCGAAATAGTAATATATACTGCATACTAACTGTACATACTCTTCGGTATGATAGATACTACATACATCATGCATTAATGATTTTTTTGGTGTCAACATTACCAATTATTTTAGCCAATCAAATATCCATGTTATCTCCACTAATATTAATTAATCTGTATGTGCAAACTCTACATCATTTAATTTTCCACGCTAATAATTTTTAATATGTACTTATTTTGTGCCATATAAATTTAGTATCTCGACCATGAAAAAATAAAATTTGCATACTCCATTATACAACTTTGTTTATCATACTTCTTATAAGTTTTTACTTACTCAGTAAATTTTCTCATGGATTCCCGCTAGAAGGTGATGCTTACCCCTCTAATATCTTATAAGATAAAAACCCACTAAGATGCAATTTAGTTTTTTATTTATCATACTCCCTCCGATCTTCTTTAAGTGCCGTGGCAAAAGAACCAAGCTAGATACAATTCATAACACAACCAACGACATTTATTTGGGATCACATGGAGTACTACTTATACGTTTTTTACTTACTTAGTAAATTTTCTCAGGGATTTCCGCTACAAGGCGCGGATTATCTCTCTAGTATCTTATAAGATAAAAAGCCTCATTAAGATGCATTTATGATTTTTCTATCCCAACATGCAAACTATCTGTATCACACTCTCTTAGCCAATAAATTGTGTTTGACATCTGCACTAACAACAATTAATAATATTATATCATGCGTTCTACCTATCTATTTCATGTTTTTTCAGCCATATAATTATCCATTTCACTCATATTTAGTACTCAAATATATAACAGTTTCATGTGAATTATATTTAGTATGTGAATTATTTTGATCAACTGAATCTTGAAAATTGAATATTTCATGTCTAATATATCCATCTAATTTATAGATTATTTTTAAATAGATACCCGCTGAAAACGCGCAGGTTATTCTTCTAGTATCTTCTAGAGGAAAAACTAACTAACAAACATTCATAATTTATTCTATATTAGTATGCAAGCTATCCATATCACATACTATTTTAGACTAACAAATTGGCTAGGTCATCCTCACTAACATTTATTGATGATTGTTTATCTTTACATGCAGGATATACACATCATCTATTGTTTTATGCCATACAATAGTCCATATCACCATTTTTTAACACATCATACCTTTTTATTCATTAACAATAAAAGTTACTGCATAAACCAAAAAGGGTACTATGTTTGGGGTTGGATTGTTGTTAAATACACGAGAATTTCACGTCAGGGAAATTTAGCCTGTCTACTGCAATTGAATTTACCATATAACATGTGTTTTACTAGATATATCCGCTGCAATGTGTGGAGTGCTCCTCTAGTAACTAGTCCTACTAAGATGCATTTATGATTTTTATTTATCATACTTCTTATAAGTTTTTACTTGCTCACTAAATATTCTCTGGATACTGGAAGGCCCGGAGTATTCCTCTAGTATTTTATAAGATAAAACTACACTAGGTTGTATTTATGATTTTTCTATCTTAACATGCAAATATCGTTTTCATCTTAGCCAATCAATTGTCCATGTCATCTCCACTAACAACAATTATTAATAGTATATATTACATGCAACCTATCCATTTCATCTTATTCATATAATTATCGATGTCACTCATATTTAGTTCTCAGTTATATAACAATTTCATGTGTATTATATTTAGTATATGAATTATTGTGATCAATTGAATCTTGGAAAATTGAATATTTCATGTGTAATATATCCATCTAATTTATGAAATATTTTTTAAATGGATTCCCGCTTCAAAGAACGTGGTATCTTTCTAGTACCTTACAAAGCAAAATCCCACTAATGTATCTATATTTCTTTTAGGACAAAACCCCACTAATATTTATTTATGATTTTTCTATCTCAAAATGCTAGTTATTTTAGCCAACCAAATGTCAAAGTCATCTCCACTAATATTAATTAATCTCTACATGCAAACTCAACATCATCCATGTTTTTAATCAATGTACTGTCCATGCTAACAGTTTGAATGCATAGTTGTTTTGGGTCATATAAATTATGTATCTCGACCATGACAAGTTGAATTTTGCATATTTCATTAGACAATCTTATAAATGTTTACTTACTCGGTATATTTTCTCAGGGATTCCCGCTGCAAAGCACCAGGCATCTTCTAGTATCTTATAAGATAAACCCCTACTAAGATGCATTTAAGATTTTTCTATCTTCAAAATGCAAATTTTACACATCACCTGCTCTCTTAGCCAATCACCATGTATCTCTACAAACAAAAAATAATAATAGTATACCTTGCATGCAACCTATCCATTTCATCTTTTTTCATCCATATAATTAGCCAGGTAACTCATATTATTCTTCAAATATATAACAATTTCATGCAAATTATATTTAGTATTTGAATTATTGTGATCGACTGAATCTTGACAATTGAATATTTCATGTGTCATATAATTAATTTTTTTTAGAGATTCCCGCTGCAACGCCCGGGGAATTTTTCTAGTATCTTATAAAGAATAACCCCACTAACAAGAATTTATGATTTTTCTATCTCAGCATGCAAGCTATCCATATAACATACTATTTTAGACAATAAATTTTCCATGTCATGCCCACTAAAATTTATTGTTGATTGTATATCTTGACATGCAACATATCCACATCATCTATAATTTTAAGCCATACATTAGTCCATGTCACCATTTTTAACACGTCATACCTTTTTATTCATTAATAATTAAAGTTACTTCATCAACCAAAAAAGGTACTATTTTTGGGGTTGGATTGTTCTTAAATACACCAGAATTTCATGTCAATGAAATTTAGGCTCTCGACTAAAATTGAATTCTCGTATAGCATGTGTCTTATAACTTTTATTTATATAGTTATTTTTCTACGGATAATACCCGTTGTAATGTGTGGGCATTGTTCTAGTAGCTTACAACGACGGCACGCACATACGATATAAAATATGGTGAAAAATGGATACATCGTCGGCAATGCTGTGTGTGTGGAAAATCACATTAATTTTATTATGCGTCAATTTTCATCTTATATTACGTAATTTAATAAGAGCCAAACGAGTGACCAATTTCGGTGACATAGATATAAATTTAATTTACCACTAATAATAAAAAAATTAGCGACTAAGAAAAAAACATCAAGATTGAAACCGCACAAAAGATGACCACAAAAGACAACATGATTTACCTAGCATGTAAATTTATAAAGTCTTGTCATAGATAGAATGCAAAAAACACCTTAGGTAACTTCTTTCAAACAACCTTGATTCTTTAACGACAGGTCACTGGCTGCGCTAGCCCTTTTTTCCTTCTCCAACAACTTATCTTTTTTTGTATATATATATAATTTTGAATATTTGGAAAATTAAATTGCACAAAAATAATCCGATGCATTTTCCCCACATGCTATCTGAAATGTTTCAGTAACTTCCAAAGTTTAAAATCCATATGTTGTATAATTTGAGAGATTAGAAAAAGAAAATCTCGAAACAGTAATGGGGTGTAGGTGACATCGAGGTCATTCAAAACTTTTCCTATTACATGTATCTTCCTAAAACAAAATTGATATCCGTGTAATAAAACTACTAATGTACTGGTGAAGTAGTGCAGCTGAATATATACTTACCGACAACAATCTTTGCAGCCAGGGGGAACATATCTGTACATGTTCCCGCTTTTCAATCGCCTTTCATTCCAACTTTGCATGGACAGTCGTAGCCACCTGGCCTGTTCTTGCAGACCCCACTCGAGCAGCTACCGGGCAACTTGCACTCGTCGATGTCTACAAAATTAATACAAGTATAAGTGGTACGAACGAATAAGTTGACTAGAGTTTTAGTGGTAACAAAAGAATAAATTACCTTGGCATCCGTTCGGGAGATATGGGTTGCCGGCGTAACCCGGTAGGCACTTGCAGACATAGCCATAGCCAACTTTTGCATTGGCGCAAGAGCTGTTGCTGCTGACACACAAGTAATCGGAAGGCCGTGGCTGGCCTTCCGCAGGACACGAAGCGTTCCCGATGGCGAAATCGAGGACGTAGGGGACGCCGCGGGGCTGATTCACTAGTGGAAACAACCCCTCTCATCCAGGGGGTCGGGAGGCAGCTGTCCCGGTTGCAACCAAATCCGGGACAAATGCCATGCATTGGTCCCGGTTCGTGCGTCCGGGGCAACAGGAATCGCCTGGGGCATTGGTCCCGGTTCGTGGGGGGCATATCGGTCCCGGCTCTTGCCACGGACCGGGACCAATGCCTAGCCACAGGCCACGTGGCACGTGCATGACCTATTGTCCCGGTTCAGTCCACGAACAGGGACCAATGCCCCCTTCCCCTATATATACTGCCCCAGCCCCCCCCTCATTCCATCTTTTTTTTTGCTTGGAGGTGTGAGAGAGTGTGGTGTTAGTGTGTTTTTTTTACTATGCACACGAGGTGTTCGACGAAATTCCCGAGACGCACACAAGCTCACTGAAAATGGTATCTTCGACCGAGGTTAACAAATTATTTTACGATGAGCCGAAGCGTCACATAGTTCTCTCAGGGAAAAGAAACATCGTGGGAATCGAGGACACGACAGACATGTCAGAAGATTATAATAAGTTTGTTGAAATTCCACCCTTCACAGTGAAAGCTGACCCCACCATCCCGTTAAATAATGAAGATACTCCATGGTTAAGGCTTAAGCGATCATAAGCAAGGGAGAATTCAGAAGAGTAGATAGGGATGTTGGTGATTTGTAATAATAAGCGTGGAATACATGATCATATAGTTCTGTTTGATCAGTATTTTATATTGACCGGTACAAAGCTGACAACTATGACCAGCCTGATTTCATTATTATCCCAACCAGCGGCACACCCACCCACTTTGTTGTTTCTCTCTCCTCCATCTGTTGGTGATGTGTAATAATAAGCGTATGCAGATATTGCAGGCACACTTCGAAGTGATAGTACGGATACCATCCTGACAGATATACTTAAAACAAAAATAGATCTTCGGTACTTCTAACTGAACAACAAGCTGACTACCTTGGAGTTCAAATGACGCAAAGGGTTGCACCTCTGCGGTTACTTTGGCAAGGTGCTAATGCATACACGCCTGCACTGTTTGAGATTTTCAGATTAGAATTTGAACTGATATTGGATTGCGTGGTCTATAACTGTGGCGAAATTGGACCCATATCCGAGTATTAGATAACTGTCAAAAACAGGCGTCGGGGTCATTTTGTTAGATTCGACTCATCAGAATACATTTGTAGATGCAAAAAGTTTGAAAATGTAGGTCTGCCGTGTTGCCAGGTACTGAAGGTTCTTGAGATCAGAAATATTAAAGAAATTCCATCACACTATGTTTTGAAAAGATGGCGAAATTAATGATGCTCAGATTGAACCATCTAAGGAGAACTATGGTTACACACAGGGCCGGTTACAGTTTGGTGGGTGCGCCGGTGGAGATAATAATGAAGCCAGGCTGTCATAGCTGTTAAACACTCGAATAAACTTCTAATTTACATAAATATTTAAGTTACCAATTTTAGGTGGGTAGCTGCCCTAAAAGAAGATGTCACCTTGAGTTGAGTAAGTATTTTAAGTATTCATTGTGTTGCTTGAGGAAGATCCCTAATTCTCCGTGTTAAGAAGGTACAATTCGATTTGTCGATATTTATATTAAAATTATATGTAAATGGTATAATAATTAATATGATCAATAGTTAAAATAATTATTTAGTTAAACGAAAAATGAATTTGAATTAGTTATGCAAATTCTAGCATTTTTCATGTTGAAATTTTTATCAAATTCGAAAGTATGTAGAAGTTGTTAAAGTGCAAACTTTAACAATTTTCAAATTTTGGCAATAAAATTTTTTGGCGCGCAGGGTGCCAACAAGTTTTGAAAAAAAAATTGGTCCCGGCCCGTGATACCAACCGGGACCAAAGGGGTGCCTCTAGTCCCGGTTGGTGGCACGGGCCGGGACTGAAGGCCCAGGTGTATAAATATCTCGGCCCTCTCTCCAGGCCGAGCAACAACTCAGGGACAGGGGGCTTGCCTTGGCGAAGCCCTGCCGGCGGCGGGAGGTAGGAAGATCCCGCCGGCGCTGATTCCGCCGGCGGGGCTAGGGTTGAGCTTACATAGGCGGGGATAGGGTTGAGATTACTGGACACGAATAAACATATATTAAAAAGGCCCGAGGGCCGTACTTACATAGGGGGGCGGCGCGGCCACAGACGGCCGTCCATGCTTACATAGGGGGGCGGCGCGGCCACAAACGGCCGGCCATGCTTACATCTAGGGGCGGTGGCGCTGCCACAGGCGGCCGGCCGTTTTCTTGGGGGGGCTAGTATATTAGCGGGGGGTGGGGGGTGGCGCGCGACGGCGCCGGCCTAGTCCTCCTCGTCGGAGGAGATGCACTGGTAGTCCGGTGCCTGCCACAGGTGGGCAGGCAGCTGGGGCGGGCCCACCGGAGGCTGCGGAGGCATCGGGGGCGCGTACTGCAGCGGCGGAGGCATCGGGGGCGCGTACTGCGGCGGCGACAGAGGCAGATCCTCCACAGGAGGCGGCGGCGGTGGCAGCTCCTCCGGCGACCAGACGCCACCGTTCCAGGCCCAGCTCATCCCGTACTCCAGGCCAGGGGGAGCGGCTGCGGCTGCGGCGGCGGCTGGTCCTCGGACGCCTCCCACTCGGCGTACAGCGCGTGCCACCAGGGGGTAGGCCACGACCCGCTTCCACCGCTTGATTTCGTCTTCCCGGAGGGAGCGGCGGGAGGCCTCGCAAGCCTCCTCCAAGCTGGGCCGGAGCTCGGGGTCCTCCTCCTCGGAGAAGTCCTCGATGTCCTCGAGGAGCCACAACTCCCTCTCCCGGCCGGGCGGTGGCGCGGGGTAGTCGTCCACGTTCACCTCCTCATGGGGGACGGGGATGAAGGAGCGCCGGCGCTGCTCGTGCTCCTGCTAGAACCAGGTGGCCCAGTAGGGTGAGCTGCGCGCGTACGCGCGGTCCCTGAGGAGGTGGGCCGGCAGGAGGCGGCGCCGGCGGTCGATCTCCTCGAGCGCGTCCTCGTTGGTCGGGGCCGGCGGCACGGGGATGCGTTGGGGGTTCAGGTGCCACCCGTCCGGGAGGTGGATGTCCGGCCAAAAGACCGGCATGGCGTGGTCCCAGTGCCACTCCGCCTCCGCCGTCCGGACGTACCGGCGGAAGCGTTTGCCCTTGGGCGCGGCGCGGGGCGGTGGGCGTGCCGCCGGAGGAGACGCGGGGACGTGCGGCGCCCCACCGATGCGGACACCTCCAGGGCCGAATCCGAAGGCCTCCGCCGGCGGGGGTAGGACGCCAGAGCCCCTCTAGCCGGCGCCGCTCGAGGAGCCGGACTGGTGGTCGTTCCGGGGGCGCTTGCCGAACCAGCGGGAAGACATGGCGGCGGCTAGGGTTCCTTTTGCTCGAGCGCGGCCGGGGTGGATGGGTTGTACGGGCGGCGGGGGCCCTTTAAAAAGGCCCGGGGGGAGGCTGGCATGCCAACCGGCGGCCGGAACGTGGCGCCGGTTGCAGACGAACATGAATGCGGGGCGGGAGCCGAGGCGTGCGGCGGTTGCAGCTGGCCACGCGCGCGTGGGGAAGTGGAGGGGAGGGAAGACGAGGCGGTAGTGGGCCCTTTGACCGTCCCTGTGGTCTTAAATTAAGGGACCGGGCAGGCCAGCCACCAGGCCACTGGCCAGTGGCCCCGCGAGTCGTTGACCGAACATAATAAAACACGCGGGCCAGTGGGCCTTTTGACCAAAAAATATGTCAGTGGGCTTAATTAAAGACGTGGGCCTGGAGCGGTTGGGGAAGGGGAGGCCGGTTGGCGATTGCGAGGCAGGAGGAAAAAAACGAACCAAAAAAACCTGCCGCGGCAGGAAAAATGGGCGGAATATATTCTTTTTTAAGAAGGCATCCATCCCGGTCCCTAAAACGAACCGGGACGAACTCCCTCGCGGTCCCTGGCCCAGAGTCGCCACGTGGGCCACCCTAAGCATCCCGGGTCCTGGCACAACCGGGACCAATGGGGGAGGGGCATTCGTCCCGGCTGGCCTATCCCGGTTGCATAACCGGGACAATTGGCCCTTACGACCCGGGACAAATGGTCCTGTTTCCACTAGTGATTGTTGGCAAGCACCATGCTGCCGTCCAGGTCCAGGGTAGAGAAGTTGTACCATGACTTCTCTACTAACATGGCGTAGGTGCACGGATGTGTATCCCACACACTGTTGGCATTTCCTATGATCAAAAGCGTGAATTCTCGGAGAGGGCTGTTTTTAGCGGAAAAGACACGCTCACAGCAGCCCTGCTCGGTGCACGACCCGTTTGTCGCGGACTCTATGTTTACTCTATTCAGCGGGTGGTCGGTAAGGCACACGACTTTATCTTCGTGTAGATTAGGATCTGAACGGATCCACAGATATGGTTCGACTTTCCAGCCGACTAATCAGGCCTCGGAATCACGAGGTCGTACGTCCCCGTTAGGGTTTTCTTCCTCCTGCCTGGCGACAGGCGGTGAGTCGCCGACTCCGATCCGTCTCCGTGAGGGGCTCGATCTGGAGGGAATCCCAAGGGCTCTCGGTGCGGAGGGCTTAAGTACTGCAGCGAGGAGACGCTCCCAGGGGAAGTTTCGAAGAACTAGGGTTGGACGGGCACCATGTCGAGCTCCAAATCGACGGAGTGTTCTGCATCGGCCTCGGGAGGACAGAAATTGAAGGAGCAAGAGGGATCAAGGAGGGCAGAGGATGCGGATGGATCAGATTACCTAGGTGGGACGTTCAATTCTCTGTTTGATCGGCTCGAGCTTGGAGAAGAGGAGTTTGACGACCTGGTTATTGAGGAAACCGAGATTGATCTTTCTGAAAGTACCCGATGGCTAGCGGTTGCTCGTGTCCACTGCGAGAAGGGGTTTAGCCATGAAGCTTTCTTCCTCCAGATGCGCGCTGCGTGGAATCCAGCGAAGGAGGTTTCGATTCGGCCGGTTGGTCTTAAGCGGTTTGTGATCCAATGCAATTGCTTGGGAGATTGGGAGAAGATTACCGAGAGGGGACCTTGGCTGTTCCGCGACTGGGTGGTGATCATTGCGCCGTATGATGGCATCTCCAACCCTGATGAAGTAGAACTGGAGTTCATGCCCATCTGGATACAGATACACAAAATCCCGGAGGGTTTTCGCAAGGAGACAATAGTAAAACAGCTTGTGAGTCGTCAGGCGGGCGAAGTTCTCGAAATTCAGATGATACCTCCGGGATCTTTCAGAGGTGATTATGTGAGGGTGAGAATAAATCAAGATGTACGGAAAGCTTTAACACGCTTTGTTTCCATCTCCTTAGGAGGAAAGAGATCCATCTTTGAAGTGAAATATGAGAAACTAGGGATGCTATGCTTTGCTTGTGGTCAGATAGGCCATGTTTACAAGGAGTGTGGAATTGGTGTATTCGAGGACAAAAATCTGAAATATGGCGACTGGATTCACGCCGAAGGATGGCGAGCTAGAGCATCGGGTGCAACCCGTGGAGGTTTGAGTGCTGCAAGAGGGGGCTTACGGGGAGGAGGTGGCAGAACAAATGCGAGTAATAGGGGTGCAATGCCAGGAAGGGGCGATTATGTGGATTGGAGGGCGCACCCCGAAAGATATCCAGCTTCCAATGATGAGCTTGCAGACACTGCGACTAGCCCCGTCAAGATGGCGGATCAACATATGTTAGATGCGGAGAAGAATGCCCGGAAGAGACTGGCCTTTGAGCAGGAGAATAAAAAGGCTAGTGGACTACTTGCGATCACGGATGGTGAACAGATGGAAGAGGCTCCACCAATGGCTGTAGTGGAAAGTATTCAAACTGCAAAAGGTGAAAAACGGCACAAGGGAGAAGGTGGTTCTTCCTACTCTGGACATTCCAATGGATCGGCGGCATCCCTCGAGGGTGACCGCCGGGTACAATGAGTATTTTAAGTTTGAATTGTCGCGGGTGCGGACGGCCCGAGACAATTCATGAAGTTAGCAACTTAGTTAAGTTGCTTCGTCCGAAGCTGGTCTTTCTCTCGGAGACTAAGCTTAGTAATACGAGAGCGCAAGATTTGAAAGGAAGGATAGGGTTCTCAAATGCCTTTGGAGTGAAGAGTGAAGGTTTAAGCGGAGGACTAGCACTGTTTTGGAATTCAGACTCAGTGGTTACTCTCAAATCGTATAGCAGATCACATATTGATGTTTTTGTGTCCAATGATGATACTGGAAATACCGAGTGGCGGTTTACGGGGTTCTATGGTGAGCCCAAACGATCTAGGAGGAAGCGTAGTTGGGAACTACTTAAATATTTGAGGAGAGAGTTTGATACTCCGTGGATTTGTGCGGGGGATTTCAATGAAATTGTCTCGGCAGGGGAACAGTTTGGGGGCATGGGAGAGAAGAATGGCAGATGGAGGGTTTCCGAGATGCGATAGAAGAGTGTGGTTTTGAAGACATGGGGTATTCTGGTACCCCATACACCTGGGATAACCGACAACAGGGTAGTAGCAACATAAAAGTAAGGCTGGACAGATGTATGGCTGATACTCGGTTTTTGGAGGTATTCGATAATTCCTTGGTTTCACATATCCAAACTACGCAAAGTGATCACTGTGCCCTTTATGTTCAAATTCACAAGTCTGATTGGTGTATGGATAACGGTGGGCCAAGACCGTTCCGGTTTGAAAACGCGTGGGTAAGGCACCACAACTATACCGAGGTAGTGGAAAATAACTTAAGCTTGCAGGTCAATAATCTCGGTGAAGTAGCAAGTGCTCTTGGTGGTGTTAGGAGGGTTCTGCAGCGATGGAGTAAGGAGGAATTCGGCTCAGTCCAACTACAGCTAAAAACCCTCCGAAATAGGCTCGAGCAAACGCGATGGAATTCACTTGGTACTGGTCCTTCGAGGAAGGAGTTACAACTTATGCGCAGAATCTCCGAACTACAGTCGAGAGAGGAGATCGAGGCGCATCAGAGATCTAGAGTGCTGTGGTTGAAGGAGGGTGATCGGAATACGGCTTATTTCCATTCCAAAGCTAAACAGAGAGGTAGAAACAATAAGATCAAAGCACTACGGAGAGAGGATGGTTCTATGGTGACTTCTCAAGAAGAATTGGTGAAAGTGGCAATAGATTTTTATAAATCTCTGTTCTTGGCACAGGAGGTCACGGTTCCGGAGGTGGTGACGGATTGGGTACCTCCTAGGGTATCTGATCTGATGAACGAGCAGCTATTGGCTCCCTTCTCGGGTATGGAGATCGAGAGGGCATTGTTTATGATGCATCCAAACAAATCTCCGGGCCCTGATGGTTTTAACTTGGGTTTTTATATCAAGCATTGGGCTGTTTTGAAGAATATGGTCTGTAAAGCAGTGCGTACTTTTTTGGAGGGTGGAAGCATGCCAGAGGATGTTAATGCAACAGTACTGGTATTAATCCCCAAGGTAAAATCTCCCCAAGATCTCACACAATATAGACCTATTGCTTTATGCAATGTGTTGTACAAAATTGTCTCCAAAGTTCTAGCTCTAAGATTGAGACCGGTCCTGGATGAGATCATATCAGAAGAACAGAGCGCCTTTGTGCCGGGACGGTTAATAACGGATAATGTGCTAACGGCGTATGAATGCATTCATTATCTTAAGAGGAAGAAAGGAAATTCAGCGGCTTGTGCGATTAAGCTTGATATGGCCAAAGCGTATGATAGGGTTGAATGGTGTTACTTGCGGAGCATTATGATCAAGTTGGGTTTCTCTGAACAATGGGTTGATCTCATCATGAAGTGTGTGGAATCTGTCACACTATCAGTGCGTGTGAATGGTGTGTTCTCTGATTTCTTCAAACCATCTAGGGGGATTCGACAAGGGGACCCCATATCCCCATACTTGTTTCTCTTATGTGGAGAAGGATTCAGTTGCATGCTTAAAAACAGAGGGCCTATTCATCTCTCCAAAGGAGTCCGGGTGGGAATCCATGCACCATGGGTTTCCCATCTCCTTTTCGCTGACGATTGTTTGATTTTCTCACAGGCCTCTCCTGCTGGTGCAAATAGAATACAATCCATTATTGACAATTATAGAAGGGGCTCGGGACAATTGGTGAATTATAACAAGTCAGCGGTTTTCTTTAGCAAAATACTACTCCTCCAGTAAAACATGTGATGCTTGAGGGACTTGGAATCGCTTCGGAAGCATTGGGTGAAAAATACTTGGGGCTCCCAACGGCTGTGGGTAGATCATCGGATTCTCACTTTGAGCATATTATTGCTAAGGTTAAAAAGCTACTTTTTGGAGGTATTCCAAGAATGCTAAGCAGTGCTGGTAGAGAAACATTTATCAAGTCGGTATGTCAGGCGATCCCCACATATTCAATGAGCTTCTTCAAGTTATCAAAGACTTTTTGTAAGAAACTAACTGCGGTAATCGCGAAGTTTTGGTGGGGAGGAGATGAGAAGAAGAGAAGACTCCATTGGAGGAAGTGGGAGAAAATTGCAATTCCTAAATGCGAAGGAGGTATGGGGTTTAGGGATTTTGAGCTTTTTAACCAATCCATGTTGGCTAAGCAAGGTTGGCGCTTAATGACGAGGCCGGATTCATTATGTGCAAGGGTTCTTAAAGGAAGATATTTCCATGACAAATCCTTCTTGGAGGCTGGGAGGAAGAAACACGCGTCTCATACCTGGAGAGCGATCATGCACGGTAGGGAGGCTTTAAATCTGGGTTTGATTAAAAGAGTTGGCAATGGATCTTCGATAAATATATGGAGGGACCCATGGATCGGGGAGAATCATGGCTCACGGCCACTGACCCGTATTTCATCTGCCACGGCCACGATGGTGGCTGATCTCATTGATCAAGACGGTGACTGGATCGAAGAGAAACTACTACAGAACTTTGTTCCGCCTGACATTGAGTCTATTAGGAGAATTGTTCGAGGAGAGGAGGAGGACGTCTGGGCTTGGAAGCCGGAGAAAAATGGAGTGTTTACTGTATGCTCTGCGTATATATTGCTGTGCAATGACAAACGAATCATGCAGGCTCCCTCGAGTTCGGGTGGGCTGATGAACAACTCCTGGAAAATTTTATGGAAGATGCAGGTACCTCCTAAGGTGAGAAATTTCTGGTGGAGGACTATCCACAATTTTATCCCTTGTCGGAAAGTGCTGTTTGATCGACATGTCGAAAGAATTGATAAGTGCGAGGATTGTGGGGAGGTGGAGACGAGCTTTCATGCTATGTTTACATGCACCTGGGCTAGGTTGTTTTGGGAAGAGGTGAAGAGATTAACCAAGGTCAAAATTCCAATTCTGCATCTGGTCTCGTGGGCTCTGGATATGATCAACGATAAACTGGTGCCTAGTCGCAATGCATGTGTTATCCTCTGTGGCTGCTGGGTGGTTTGGTCTGAGCGGAACAACAGGAGACACAGAGAGCGAGGAAAAGATTTGAAAGCTTCTGTGCGCTGGGCGGTTGATATTGCATGTGACCTAGCTAGTCCTAGCAATTCGCCTAGCAAACCTACTGTTAAACTGAAGGTCGACTGGAAACCACCGAAGGAGAGCTATGTTAAGGTGAATGTTGATGCGGGTTTTATCTTGTCATCAAGATCGGGGTCCTCTGGTGCAGTAATTCGCAATCATATGGGTGAGCTAATAAGAGGACAGGCAATGTGGTATGAGCATGTGGCTAATGCAAGGGCCATGGAGGCGTTAGCGATAAGAGATGGTCTCAGGTTCGTGGCAGACCTAGGCTATACGCATATTGAGCTCGAGAGCGATGCAATGGTAGTGGTGAAGCTGTGCAATTCAGAAAATGCAGTGAGAGCTGACATTGGTGCGGTGTGTATGGAGATTAGCAATCTTGCTTTCAGCTTTGAGGAGTGCTCTATATCATATGTTCCGCGGTCTGGCAACGAAGCTGCGCACCTTTGTGCCAAACAGGCCACTTCTGTTAGGCGTAGGTGCCTTTGGGTGAATTACATCCCCCCGTTCTTACGTGATTGTATTCAAACAATTTGTAATGGTGCTGAGTAATCAATGAAGTTTAAGTTTCAAAAAAAAAAGACTTTCCAGCCTACACCTATGAGAACATTACGCGCCGCCGACAGGGCGAACGAAGTGTTCACAAAACGCGTGGTCCACTCGGTATAGTTCCGAGTGGTACTATTTAGGCTGCAGTCAGACAACACCTCGCCATATACCAGTGCTTCACTCTCAGCAACTGATACGCTGAACACTTCAAGCCGCAATGACGAATCATGGTTCGTACCTGTGTCGGCGAAGGACCAGTACAGAGTCTGGTGTATTTTTGTGTCGGCGAGGAAGGCACGAGGTGGGACGAAGGAGTCACCACAATAAATCTCAAGGCCCTCCCGGAAGCAGCCGGAGCCGATGCCAAACGGGAAGGGGATGCTGATGTTCCCGCACTTGTCGCGGCAACTTGGACGTGGCATCGGGTCTTCAGCCGCGCCGGCAAGGATTACTGGCAGCAGCAGCAGCAACATCAGCATCTGGGACTGGAATTGTGAGCAGCTTGGTGTGGTGCATGGTGCTCTACTAGGTACCTCTGTGGGCTAGGATGGAACTAGGTAGTGTGGAGTGAGTGCCAAAGGATTCCACTGACTTGGGCTACTGGGGAGAGGCAATCGTTGCCGTGTGACTAATACACACGGCAAAGCTGCAAAAACACACGGTAAAGGCTTTGCCGTGTGCAGCTCCACACGGCAAAGCGCACACGGTAAAGAATTGCACGGTAACGAGGTCTTTACCGTGTGGCGAATCTCGGACACACGGGAACGTTAATAAGTGGGCCCTGCTACATTTGACGTCGCCAGCGCGCTCCTGACATGTGGAGCCCATGACCAGCACACGTCCTTTACCGTGTCGCGGGGTGGCACACGGCAAACCGGAGGACATGAACAAAAAAAATAGCGTGCCCAAGCCTGGCAACACCGTCGACGAGCAGGGAGCAGCTCGTTGTGGCGTCGAGCCAGACGCGGAGGAGGGCGCGACTTGGCTGTTGGTCCCGCCCCAACATGCTGGTCGGAAGGCGGTGACCTTGTCCCTGAGGTCTGCGAGCACGACACATCGTGCCCGCCGCGGCGGCGTCGACGCCCTTGTGGTGAGCGCTTATGGGAGCGAGATGGGCGCGCAGGACAGCGAGGCTCTCCAGCGGGACGAGCATGGAGGCGATGAGCCGGCGCTTGGCTTCCCGCACTTGCTCGTGCTGCGCAGAGAGAACGGAGAGGGAGGCAGGCGAACGGAGTCAGAGCGGAAGGAAAAGGAAGAGGCGACCCTGCCGCGGTCGCAGAGGCCCCGGATGAGGGGTGTGTACTTGTAGGCGTCGGGCGGGACGGGCATGGAGGCGATGAACCGGCGTGCGGAGTCGAGGCGGCCGTCGCGGTAGTAACCTGCGACGAGTGTGTTGTAGGCGAAGACATCTACCGGGGCCCCGGAGGACTCGGCGGTGCGAAGGACGCGCGCGGGGTCGAAGATGCGGCCGCGGCGGCAGAGGTTGCGGATGAGCTTGGTGCAGAGGTAGACGTCTGGGGCCTCGCCGCGGGAGGTGGAGTGCTTGACGAGGCGCGCGGGCTCGGCGAGGTCGTGGCGGGCGATGAGGCGGCGGAGGCGGGAGCTGGCCGGTTTCGGGGCGACGTTGGGGGCCTCGGGCCTGATGGTGGCAGCGGCAACGTGAGAGTGCTGGAGATGGTGGGGCTTGGAGAGTGTGTGCGGAAATGAGGGGAGCGGCGTGGCCATGGCTGAAGGCGGGCTGAGCGAATGAGCGATGGTGGCGTCGATCGTGGGTTTTCTTTTTTTCTTCTAATTTGACTAGTACGTGTGTCGTTTGTAGCCAGGTGATTGAGTTGGATTTTGGACCAATCAAAGGAGAGTACATGGATTGTGTCTTTTCTCTAGAGATGGAGGCAGTCGTTGGATCGCATCCAACGGATCGGAGGCTTGATCCGTGTGCACACATTCCAGCCAATCAGCACGCATGATTTCTTTACCGTGTGTCGACACACGGTAACGATTTTTTTTTTCGAGAAACTCGCAGGAGTTCTGCGAGTTTATTGAATTAAGCTGAAGAGAAACATCCGCAAACGATTACACGGCCTAAGCCACCACCCACCCTTCAGGTCAGGTGCCACCAAAAAGAAAAACTACCGTATTACAAGTTCATACCCGCGTCTACAGGATGTCCAGCTGCTCCACTCGTCCAAAACACTGCGTATGAGCACAGCTGAATTACAGGTTTTGTGGTCGAACACGCACGAGTTCCGTTCCAACCACAGGCTGCGGAGAATTAGCAGTAGGCAAGCGTTCGCCTCGCGCTGTCTCTTGGCAGAAAGGTTCCGAACTGCGTCAGGCCACCACACGGGGAGCTCAACTCCCGGCTGCGGTCCTAGGTTCTGTGCGCCTAGAGCAGCGAGGGTGCCTGCCCAGACGGCCTGAGCAAAGGTGCAGTCGATGAGGACGTGTGCCAGGGTCTCGGCGTGGAGCAAGCAAAACGGGCAGACGCCATGGTTGGGGAGGCCCCTGCTCTGCAGCCTATCCGACGTCCAGCATCGTCCCCGCAGCGCAAGCCACCCAAATACCTTGAACTTCAGTGGCGCAAAGGAGCCCCAAACCTGGGCAGCCCCAGGGAGAGCGGTGGTGCCCTCAAACATGAGCTTGTACGCCGATCGCGTACTGAAGACTCCACTTGCCGTGAACTTCCAGACGAACCTGTCCTCCGTGTCTGCCAACACCTGGGCGTTCTGGAGACAATCCCATAGGTGGAAGAACTGGGTGATCACGTCGATGGAGAGCGTCCCGGAGATGTCGCGCGTCCACGCATTCGCGAGCCTTCCTTGGCGCACCGTTCTGGAGCTCCTGATCCCTGGGCGTACGAGCCGTAGCAATTCTGGTGCAATCGCCGCCACGCTGATGCAATTGATCCATGGGTCCTCCCAGAATAGAACCCGGTCTCCACGCCCGAGCTCGATGGTCACTGCCGCCGTGAAGATGGATCGGGCGTCCGAGGAGACGGGGAAGTCGAGGCCGAGCCATGGTTTGACGCAGCTGGTGCGCTGAAACCAGACCCAACGGGCGCGCAGGGCGGCGCTAAGCCACCTGAGGTTATGAAACCCAAGGCCGCCCAGGTTTTTAGGCTGGCAGACGGCGCGCCAGGCCACTAGGCAGCACCCACCCCACGCATCATCCGTGCCATTCCACAGGAAACCGCGCCGCAATTTGTCGATGGCTTTGAACACCCAAGGTTCCAGGTCGAGCGCGAGTAGCTGGTAGACCACGGAAGCCGTCAGCACTGTCTGAACATAAGCCACACGTCCCTCTCTGGTCAGAAGCTTGGCCTTCCAGAACGGGAGCTTGTTCGCGAGCTTGTCGACGAGCGGCTGAATGTCCCCTTTACGGATCCGAGAGAGGGACAGCGGGAGACCTAGATACTTGCACGGGAAGGCGCCGATCGGGCAGGCCAATGCAGGTTCAACGGCGGCCATCACCTGCTCAGTGCATCGTATAGGAATGGCATGGCTCTTGCCGTAGTTGACTTGGAGCCCCGACGCCGCCCCAAAGCATTCAAGCACACCTCTCACCACATCCAACTCCGCAGCCAGGGGGCGCGCGAAGACCACGACATCGTCGGCGTACAGCGAGACACGATGCCGGATCCCATGCTGCCGTAGATCAGACAGGAGGCCACCCCTCTCCGCGGACCTGAACATGGCAGAAACCACATTCATGACGATGATGAATAGGAGTGGGGAGATCGGGTCACCCTGCCGCAGGCCGCGCCCGTGGCCAAACTTATATCCCGGGGCGCCATTGATCAGCACACGCGTGGATGCCGTGCTGAGGAGCAGCATGATCCATCTGATCCAACGAACACCAAATCCTCGCTGCCGAAGGACGCTGATCAGGAAGGGCCATGACACGTTGTCGAAAGCACGTGCGACATCTAGTTTCAGCAGTAGCGCAGGAGTCCTGGTGCGGTACAACGCGCGCGCAGACTGCTGTACGAGCACGAAGTTGTCGTGAATGCATCGACCGCGGACGAAAGCGCTTTGGTTCTGATCCACCAACTCCGGGAGGCGTGGCGCAAGCCGTAGAGCAAGGATCTTGGCCAGCAGCTTCGAGAAACTATGGACGAGGCTAATCGGTCGATAATCCTTGATCTCTGAAGCGCCGTCTTTCTTGGGCAGAAGCGTGATCAAGGCTCCGTTTAGCAGCCCAAAATTTTGCCCTTGCCCAAGGAAAACCGCGCGCAGCGCCGCCAGTATATCCCTCTTGATCACCCCCCAGCACGCCTTGTAGAAGTCCCACGAGAATCCATTCGGGCCGGGATCCTTGTTTGCGGGAAGATCCCGGATGGCCTTCCAGACCTCGCACTCGGTGAACGCGGCGTCAAGTCCCCCCAAATCCACCTCATCCAGCCCCATAGATCTAAGGGACAGGTCGTGCTCCCTTGGCTGCGCGTGCCCAAGAAGCTGGGCGAAGTAGTCAGATGCCAGCGATTCCATGTCCGATTGCCCTGTGGCCAGCCGATCGCCATTGCGCAAGCTAGTGATCAGGTTCCGACGTCGCCTCGACGATGCCAAAATCCTGAAGAATTGGGCGCTGGCGTCGCCCTCCTTGATGCCCACCACCCGGGCCCTTTGCCGCGCTATTGTCCGGTCCAACGACGCAAGGCCGAGAACCCTCGCCTTCAGACTCCTGCACAGCCAGGACTCCAAGGCCGACAGCACACGCCCATCTTGGGCCTTGTCGAACTGCAGAATGAGCTCATTCGCCATCCGCAGTTGGTCTCTAATGGAGCCAACTTTCCGTTGGCTCCAGCTCTGCAGCCCGCGTGCCAACGCCCTAAGTTTGGCGTCCAGACGCCGCAGGGCGTCCCCCTCTACGATCGTGCCCTCCCAGAGCCTCTTGACCTCGTCCATGAAGCCCTCCATCCTGGTCCAAACACGCTCGAAACGGAAACGTTGTTTGGCGAAGAAGGGGACGCTAGTGGCCATCAAGATGGGGGAATGGTCGGACAGCGAAGAAGACAGCGCGGAGAGGGAGGCATCCGGGTGTTGCTCGTCCCATTCCACCGATCCGAACCAACGATCCAAACGAACCAGAGTGGGTGGGGATCTCTCGTTGCTCCACGTGTAGCGCCGCCCCACCAGGGCGGATTCCTTGAGCTCCAAGTCATTGACAAGGCGACGAAAGCGCCCCATCGCTCTCCTGTTCAGCAAGGTGTTATTTTTGTCGCGCGCATCAAGAATAAGGTTGAAATCTCCTGTGATGGACCACGGCCCCGTGATGGCTAGCCGCAGCGCGCGCAGTTCGTCTAAGAACAAGGGCTGTAGGGCTTTCGCCGTAGGCCCATACACAGCCGTAAGCCACCAGTCGTCGCCATGAGCAGTGGCTAGGTGAATCGACACGGAGAAAACGTCCACCCTACTCTCGATGACTTGCGCATCAGAAGAGTTCCAGGCAACAATCACACCCCCCGCGGTGCCAACAGCCGGCAAATAATCGAACCCGTCGAAGCGGGGGCCGAGAGTTTCATTGATGGTGAACGGAGTAACAACATGTAACTTAGACTCCATGAGGCAGACGACCGAGGCGGCAGCGTCCACAACTACTCGCTTAACGGAGGTGCGGCGCGCCGGGTCGTTTAATCCCCGCGGGTTCCACGACAGGATGTTCAGGTTGGGGAAATCCATGGGGAAGACCCGCCCGATCCACACACTACCAGTCTACGCTGGTGCAGCGCCCACCGCAAGAGCACCGGACAGTTCCTCCTCGCCCATAGCAGGGCAGCTGAGGCCGAAGAGCGCGGCAAGGGCCGCCACTTGGTTCGGTCCCAATGGCGATGCGAAGATGTCGGCATAGTCCTTCAGCTGCTTGGCCGAGAGCCTTTCTTCATCGTGGCAAACTCCGAGCTTCTTCATGAGTAGCCGCTGGGCCCTCTTAACGGTGGACATAGAGATCCCCTTGTCCTTTGCCGCGATGCGACGACTACGCATGGCAGACGTCGAGAAGGCGGCGAAGAGCCTGCGTCTCACAATCTTAGGGTCCGGCAGCGGAAGCAAAGGATCCTCAAGCTGCAGACGGAACTGACGAAGGAGCGACAACAGCGTTTGGACGTCGTTTGGGGATGCAGGCCTTTGCTCAGCCTCCAACTGGGCCGGGGCCCAAAGGGGAGGGGGCGGCGTCTCGGTCGAACCCTAAAGATGGGCGGTCAACTGGCGAGCACACGGAAGACAGGACCGTGGTCAAAAGTGCAGCACTTGTGGTGTTAGCGGTCCCACCACAAGGGGGAGTGAGACGTGGAGACTGGGGATCGCAGCGCTCCCCGACAACGCCAGTGTCCGCTTTGTCAGCGCCAATCAGCGCGCATGCAGGGGGGGACAGAGGGGAGCCAGCCGATCCTGCCCCGACAGCACCGGTCAGGTAACGATTTTTTTTGTCTTGTTTTCTTTTATTACGTAGCAGTGGCTACAACATAGAATAATTTTTTTTACTTAAATATAAAAAGTATAGAAACTTTATTTTCTTTAAGGTTTTATTTTCTAGAAAATTGAATGGTTCCTATTTAGCGCCATATTTTATATACTTGCTTCAAAAAAAAATGTCATATATTGCACAAAAAATAAATAAAAGATGATATTTCTAATAATAATTTGAAAACCGAATTTGGCACTATTGTTTTCCATACGAATACACCACTATGTGTCAAATATAGACAAGTTATAAAAAAAATATGGCATGGGAATGATTATTGGTCTAAGAAAATAGAAAAAAAATAGGTCTTTACCGTGTGTAACACACGGTAAAGAATAAATCTTTGCCGTGTGCAAACACACGGTAAAGAATATTTGAAATTGTGCCGTCTGACGCGCCGTCTGGGCGGACACGTAAGTAGTGCCTTTGCCATGCGTGCGTCTTTACCGTGTGTATTTTATTTTCTTTACCGTGTGCCAAACGTTACCGTGTGCATTTTATTTTCTTTACCATGTGCTAAACGTTACCGTGTGTTTTTGGTGCTACTATGCCGTGCATTATTCTTTCCCGTGTGCCCAATATGAAGCACACGGTAAACACCAGAGCCACACAGGAACGATTAGCTCTCCCGTAGTGACCCACCCTATTATATAGACGCCGGCCCGGCCACATCCCACGTGCTCCTCACCAATTTTGTGATCCAGCGGCAGGATGATACTCTTTTGGTCGACGGTAAAGATTTATCGAGCCGTTTGATCTCAATTCCGAATATTGCAAACAGTGTCATGCAAGCTACAAAATGTTTGATGTGGTTGAGTTATTTTCTTCCCATGCGAGCTGTTTAGCAGCACTGAAAGTATATAGTCTCAACCAGTCTTATAGAAATTTGGTGAGAAGGGTATTTGCACGTTATACGTCGAGTAGTGGCCAAAGTTGTGATCACAAGAGGCTGCATTCGAATGCCCACTATATATGTTTTTTCTCCGCATTTTATCTACTTAAGTGTGTCAACAAAAGGCGAATTGATCGGTATAGCAAACACCCCTGGTCTAGCAGTAAACCATGGTGACATTCAGTACCCATAGATCCAAACTGTGGGCGGAAGGGTTACAAGCTGTATCGTCAGTTAGAACAAAAAAAGGCATCGACACACTTGCCATATGAGCCAACGTGGAGAAGAAAATAGGTTGCTGCTTCGATCCCGATTTGGCAGAGCAAGTTGATATTTCCATGTAACGTTTCTTCTCGCTCCTTACTGACTATTGCTTAAACCCGAGGAAACCAGCAAATTTAGGCCTTGTTTACTTTGGGGGGTATTTTCATCCCCAAGGGATTGGGGATAAGAGGGGATTTGGTGATCACAAAATCCCCACAAATACCTTCCCCTCAAATACACTAGCATAGGGTAGAGTTTTAAACTTAGTCAAAAATGGGGTGTTTGGTGGGGGATATCTAGAGATTATCCCCTCTAAAACCGGACTAGTAAACGGACTATTAGGGATTTTTTGGGATTCGAAATAATCCCCTCCCATCCCCTTGAATACCCTTGAAGTAAACAAGCCCTTAGGCGTTGGATCAACCTTCAGCGTTGGTACCTGCGCTTGGATACCCGCCAGGCCCAAGTTGCTGCAAATTGCACCCGCGAGTAGACTTTTCTTATTAATGCTATAAATGCTAGCTATGTCAAATTGCATTGGACAACTCAAGTCACACCGTTACGGACTCAGCGAGAGATTAAAAATCCCACTGGATTCATTCAGTACAGAAACAGAATCTTGAACCTGGTATAGATTAGTCAAGTGGAACGTTACATCAAAATCAACTTGTTCTGCCGCGCCTAATCAAGATCTAAGCAGCAACGTACGTATGGAATACAAATTCAAATGAGATTGCTAGCGTCATCTATTATCTGGCCTTAAGCGAAAGTGGTGTATACTAGCAATCATATGGAGTAAAAATTCAAAGATCGCCTTTGTATAAATATGAAGGTGTATACAAAGATCGCCTTTGTATCACTACAGGAATCGGTCGATAGGCCGACGGCCAAATTCTATGACGACGGCAATTTGTCGGGGCCGACGGCATAGACCCAGTGAGAAAAATCTCAAATTGCGAAAAAAAAAAATTAGCTACGCCGACGGCAATGCCGTCGGCCTATTTTTTTGTTTTTTTTTGAGCTACGCCGACGGCTGCCGTCGGCATCGACCCTAAGAGGGAATTCTGAATTGCCAAAAAAAATTGAGCTATGCCTTTGCCGTCAGCATAGGCAAGCACAATTTTTTTTTGACTTAATCACCGTTTTGATCATAACTTTTGCATTCCAACTCGGATTTTGACGTTCTTTAGCTCGTTTCGAAAAGGAGAAACATATCTAAATTATCATGCATATTGTTAAAGCTAAATAATTAGAAAAAAAATCATGAGAAAGAACGCAACTAACAATAATGAGTTAACAGTTTCGTCTGAGAGGGTTGTGGCGCGTCTGAATCCAACCAAAATCTAGGTGGACCTAAAAATCATGAGAAATAGGTAGTTGTGTACCTAAAAATGATTTTTTCCAAAAATCATGAGCAAACTAGGATGCGCCTGTAGTTCAAATTTGACCCGTTTCCAACAGAATCGGCAGAAACTTGTGTTTTTTAAAAGAGGTGGATGAAAACCTTTTCAGAGAAAAATAATTGGTTATTTGTGCATATAACATGGTCTAGGATTTAAAAAAAATGCAGCTTCCAGGTTTTGCAACATATTTGTGGTTGATGCTTCACAAAAAAAATGCCATTTTTCACACTCGAAGAATGGAAAATGGTTTTTTATTCAATGAAAAGGAAAACTTTCTTCAGGAACATTGTCCGTGCTTCCAATATGCATGTTTGTGTGGAATATGGGCATATTTAAACAAACTATGCCAAGGATTTGGCCATTACACCCGTCATTTGGCCCGAAACCCTAGAATGTTCGTAGGAGATAGCTCATTTATGTGAACATATTTTCACCACAACTGTCGTCTTCCAAGTTTACTATTTTTGGTGGATACAAGGACATATATAATGACACCACGCGAAGGTCTTGCATCATTTTGGGGGTTTTTTAAATTTTCTGGATTTTCTAAGTCGGTTTCATGAAAAAATTTCTAAGTCCATTTGTAGCTAGGGCTTGAATATTGAAAAACTCTTGGTGTATCTCTGACGAAATAGGTAGTTGTGTACCTAAAAATGATTTTTTCCAAAAATCATGAGCAAACTAGGAGGCACCTGTAGTTCAAATTTGACCCGTTTCCAACTGAATCGGCGAAACTTGTGTTTTTTAAAAGAGGTGGATGAAAAACTTTTCAGAGAAAAATAATTGGTTATTTATGCATATAACATGGTCTAGTATTTTTAAAAAATGCAGCTCCCAGGTTTTGCAACATATTTGTGGTTGATGCTTCACAAAAAAGCCATTTTTCACACTCGGAGAATGGAAAATGGTTTTTTTATTCAATGAAAAGGAAAACTTTTTTTGGGAACATTGTCCGTGCTTCCAATATGCATGTTTTTGTGGAATATGGGGACATTTAAACAAACTATGGCATGGATTTGACCATTACACCCGTCATTTGGCCCGAAACCCTACAATGTTCGTAGGAGATAGCTCATTATGTAAACATATTTTCACCACAACTGTCGTATTCCAAGTTTACTATTTTTGGTGGATACTAGGACATATATAATGACACCACGCGAAGGTCTTGCATCATTTTGGGGTTTTTTAAATTTTCTGGAATTTTCTAAGTCGGTTTCATGAAAAAGTCAAGACGGCGGGCATGACCGTTCGTAGCTAGGGCTTGAATATTGACAAACTCTTGGTGTATCTCTGATGAAATAGGTAGTTGTGTACCTAAAAATGATTTTTTCCAAAAAAATCATGAGCAAACTAGGAGGCACCTGTAGTTCAAATTTGACCCGTTTCCACCTGAATCGACAGAAACTTGTGTTCTTCAAAAGAGGTGGATGAAAACCTTTTCAGAGGAAAATATTTGGTTATTTCTGCATATAACATGGTCTAGTATTTTCAAAAAATGCAGCTCCCAGGTTTTGCAACATATTTGTGGTTGATGCTACACAAAAAAGCCATTTTTCACACTAGAAGAATGGAAAATGGATTTTTTATTCAATGAAAAGGAAAACTTTCTTCGGGAACATTGTTCGTGCTTCCAATATGCATGTTTGTGTGGAATATGGGCACATTTAAACAAACTATGCCATGGATTTGGCCATTACACCCGTCATTTGACCCGAAACCCTAGAATGTTCGTAGGAGATAGCTCATTTATGTGAACATATTTTCACCACAACTGTCGTATTCCAAGTTTACTATTTTTGGTGGATACTAGGACATATATAATGGCACCACGCGAAGGTCTTGCATCATTTTGGGTTTTTTTAAATTTTTTGGAATTTTCTAAGTCGGCTTCCAGAAAAAGTCAAGACGGCGGGCATGACCGTTCGTACCTAGGGCTTTAATATTGAGAAACTCTTGGTATATCTCTGATGAAATAGGTAGTTGTGTACCTAAAAATGATTTTTTCCAAAATCATGAGCAAACTAGGAGGCACCTGTAGTTCAAATTTGACCCGTTTCCACCTGAATAGGCAGAAACTTGTGTTCTTCAAAAGAGGTGGATGAAAACCTTTTCAGAGAAAAATAATTGGTTATTTATGCGTTTAACATGGTCTAGTATTTTCAAAAAATTCAGCTCCCAGGTTTTGCAACATATTTGTGCTTGATGCTTCAAAAAAAAGCCATTTTTCACACTCGGAGAATGGAAAATGGTTTTTTTATTCAATGAAAAGGAAAACTTTCTTCGGGAACATTGTCCGTGCTTCCAATATGCATGTTTGTGTGGAATATGGGCACATTTAAACAAACTATGCCATGGATTTGACCATTACACCCGTCATTTGGCCCGAAACCCTAGAATGTTCGTAGGAGATAGCTCATTATGTAAACATATTTTCACCACAACTGTCGTATTCCAAGTTTACTATTTTTGGTTGATACTAGGACATATATAATGACACCACGCAAAGGTCTTGCATCATTTTGGGGTTTTTTAAATTTTCTGGAATTTTCTAAGTCGGTTTCATGAAAAAGTCAAGACGGCGGGCATGACCGTTCGTAGCTAGGGCTTGAATATTGAGAAAATCTTGGTGTATCTTTAATGAAATAGGTAGTTGTGTACCTAAAAATGATTTTTTCCAAAAATCATGAGCAAACTAGGAGGCACCTGTAGTTCAAATTTGACCCGTTTCCAGCTGAATCGACAGAAACTTGTGTTCTTCAAAAGAGGTGGATGAAAAACTTTTCAGAGGAAAATATTTGGTTATTTGTGCATATAACATGGTCTAGTATTTTCAAAAAATGCAGCTCCCAGGTTTTGCAACATATTTGTGGTTGATGTTACACAAAAAAAGCCATTTTTCACGCTCGGAGAATGGAAAATGGTTTTTATATTCAATGAAAAGGAAAATTTTCTTCGGGAACATTGTCCGTGCTTCCAATATGCATGTTTGTGTGGAATATGGGCACATTTAAACAAACTATGCTATGGATTTGGCCATTACACCCGTCATTTTGCCCGAAACCCTAGAATGTTCGTAGGAGATAGCTCATTTATGTGAACATATTTTCACCACAACTGTCGTATTCCAAGTTTACTATTTTTGGTGGATACTAGGACATATATAATGACACCACGCGAATGTCCTGCATCATTTTGGGGTTTTTTAAATTTTCTGGAATTTTCTAAGTCGGTTTCATGAAAAAGTCAAGACGGCGGGCATGACCGTTCGTAGCTAGGGCTTGAATATTGAGAAACTCTTGGTGTATCTCTGATGAAATAGGTAGTTGTGTACCTAAAAATTATTTTTTCCAAAAATCATGAGCAAACTAGGACGCACCTGTAGTTCAAATTTGACCCGTTTCCATCTGAATCGGCAGAAACTTGTGTTCTTCAAAAGAGGTGGATGAAAACCTTTTCAGAGGAAAATAATTGGTTATTTGTGCAGATAACATGGTCTAGTATTTTCAAAAAATGCAGCTCCCAGGTTTTGCAACATATTTGTGGTTGATGCTTCACAAAAAAGCCATTTTACACACTCGGAGAATGAAAAATGGTTTTTTATTCAATGAAAAGGAAAACTTTCTTCGATAACATTGTCCGTGCTTCCAATATGCATGTTTGTGTGGAATATGGGCACATTTAAACAAACTATGCCATGGATTTGGCCATTACACCCGTCATTTGGCCTGTTTCCAGCTGAATCGGCAGAAACTGTCAAAATGGCCACCATGGCTATTCATCAAAAGAGTTTAAATTTTTTAAAACTATCGATGTTTTTATGATATGGATGTCATATTTTAATTTCTCTAATTTTTCTAATCGATTTAGACATTTTATTTGTCAAATTTTGATTTACGGATTTAAAGATATAAATTATTGTATATTAAATAATTTATTCACAAAATAAAGTAATTTCTAACATTATATTGTTATTTAGTCAATAAAGATAATTATATAATCATTGTTATTTGTTCAAATATTGTTTTAAATTTAAAAAATAGAAAAGTTTAACTTCATTCCCCACAAGTTAATATGACTGATATGATAATAATATTAGTTAGTTCTAACATCTCATATGGAATCTAGTTTGGAAGAAACTCAAATGTTAAGCGTGTTTGGGCTGGAGGAATTTCATGATGGGTGACCGAACGGGAAGTTTGACTAAGTTAAGTATGTTGACTAGATTAATTGTGTAATTAGAGATTAGAGATTAAATGTGTGGCTAAGTGAAAAATTCTGGAATAGAATTACAAAAACGTTCAAAAAAAAATAAAAAAATTCAAAAATTTTGAGTTTTTTCTTGAATTTTTTTCAATTATTTTGGAAATATTGTGCCGACGGCAAAGCCGTCGGCATAGAGCGTGGTATGCCGACGGCACTGTGTCGACGGGCAATTGGGCTCTGCCGACGCGGGCTTACGCCGACGGCGTTGTGCCGACGGTGGCCGTCGGCACCGTCTGTGCCGACGGTATTCATCCTTGTGCCGATAGCTTCTGGCCGTCGGCGTAGTGACAGTTTCCTGTAGTGTATAAATATGAAGGCTGGCCTCAATAGCACACTTAAAAAATTGATAATCATTTTTCTAAAGTTATAAAATTTTCTGAATTTTTTTATCAAAGATATATATTGTAACAGGGAAAATGTCCATTCGAAATACCTTGTATATATATTATAGACTACACAAAAATAAGTAACCTGAGCAGAATTGCGAAAAAATGATTTGTTGTTCCTCCAAAATACATGTTGCCTTCAAATCGTTGTGGAGTAGTAGCCAAAGTAGGGCTAAAGTGTCTCCACACGTTCGGCCTCAGGCCGTTTCTTCGGTAGAAAATGACACCGCTTGGGGGCGTATCGGCGCAATTTTCGGCCTTGATCGTTCCCGGTCATCAGCCCAGACACGCCCAAAAAATTTGCCAAAATTCGAGAGGGTGCGTCCGGGTACACCCTACCAAACTCGGCGGGGTGTTGCCGGCAACGACGTGGTCCATGACGGCCGAGAGGGTGCGTCCGGGTACACCCTACCAAACTCGGCGTCCGCCGGAGTTCTGCTAACCGGTCGTCGCGCCGGAGATATGGTGACTGGTGACGACCGCCACGCCATTTGTCCGCCGTTCACTCAAAATACCACACGTCCACTCGGCTGCGTTTTTGGCCGCCAAGTGATACCACGTCCACTGGGCTGCGTTTTTGGCCGCCTAGTGTAGGTCGAGCTGCGCGTCCGCCGGCAAGGCTGTCACCCATCTTCCCACTACTCCTGCTCCAGCACGCTTAACTCCTTAGTTCCATCCCTATGAGCTACCTAGGAACAGCTCATTCTTTCTTGTAACTATAGTACTATCAATTCTCTTAACAATTGGACCATAGTGTCACACGCTTTCACTTTTTTGGGTCGAAAAAATTATTTACGTAAAAAAAATGAATAAGTAGTGTTAATCTTGAAATCAAATAGCAATACATAAATTTAAATATTTATTGAATTTTGTTATTTAATATTGAATAATTCATATGTACAAATCCGTAATAACGAATTAGACAAATGATATCTCTAAATTGATCAGCAAACTACAAGGAATCCAAATATGACATCCATATCATCTTTTCTTAAAAACTTTTTTTTTGGAATTTTTTATTTTTTTATTAATTTGATTTTGTCGGAAAATTTCGTCTATCTCAAATAACTTTTTTTTCTTGTTGAATTTGCCAATTCTGTGAAAACCTGACCGGGTAAACCCTGGTGAGGTCGGATTGGAAAATTAATCACGATTCTTTTAATATATTAAACGCGTTTTTTCGACGTCGTATGCAAAAGTTATGGCCGTTTTACGTTTTATTTTAGAATTTTGCATAAAAGGTCAAAATTCATATTTCAAAATTTCTATGTCAACTAGACACTACACTACACTGTACCCACATTTCAATGGATTTTATTTTTTGAACATTTTATCAGTTTTGTTTGTGCTTTAGAAAACTAAAAAGGCGGTCCACGAGGAGAGGGGTGTGGAGCAAAAAATTCAAATTTTACCGCTGGCGAACAAAAATAGTAGTTGTCTTGCGGTAACTATAGCGCTGGCGAACCACTGTGTTGGCCAGCGGTAACTATACCGCTGGCGAACCAACCCCATGTTCGCCAGCGCTATGTCAGTTACCGCTGGTGAACCAACTGGCTCGTTCGCTAGCGGTACTTTCTGCCGCCCGCGCCGCCATGCCCACACTTACCTGGCGAACAAAGTGGCGCGTTCGCCAGCGGTAAGCTGGGTAGCGCTGGCGAACACCGAGCCGCGTTGTCCAACGGTAATAGCACCGGCGCACACCAATTATTGTTGCCCATCGGTAAGCTAGTGGCTATAGCCTGTTTCCGACTAGTGCGGCCGCCGTCACGTGGCGCGAGGGAAGACGGCACATTGATTCTCACGGGGAACGAGACAAGACAATGAACATGATGCCGCATCACTCGCTGATAGGCCAGGGCCACCGCCGAGTTTTTTTTTCGGCGAGCCGTTTCCCGCGCAGAAGATATTTCAGATTCAAATCTCAATAAACTCATTTGAATTGAAATTCATTTCAATTCCAGTAAATTTGAATTACAGAAGATATTTCAGGAATTCAAATCTCAATAAACTCATTTGAATTACAGAACATATTTCAGGAATTCAAATAATCACAGAGCACAAAATGACATACTCCAGGTTCAAATAACAACATACCAAAATTACAATCAGTAACAAGGTCCCGCGGAGGAGGACGCCGGAGAGGAGGTGGCCGCGGTAGTGAAGGAGGTCGCCGGAGAGGAGATGGCCGTCGGAGAGGAGGTGGCCGCCGGCGTAGAGGTGGCCGGAGTGGACACGAGGATGTAGTCGCCGGAGTGGATGTGAGGTGGTGGTGGTGGTGGTGGTGGTGGTGGTAGGAGGAGGAAGGGAGAAGAGAGAAAGAAGAGAGAATGGAGAGTGGAGGAAGGAGAAAGAAGAAATGAGAGAGGAATGGAGAAGAGTGGTGGAAGGAGGAGGAAGGGGAGTATATATAGGTGGGGGCCTCTCCCGGGTTCGAATTTCAAAAATCCTGCTCAGACTTAGCCGTGACGCACCATACATGTGGTGCGTCACGCCTATATTTTTATTTTTTAATTTTCTAGTCAAAAATCTTCAAACGGCCATATATTTTTTTCCTTTCGGAATTTGGAGAATCTAAAAAAGGCTCACAGGCCGAAGGCCAGTGAGGTTGAGTTCCTTTTTTTTCTCTAGTTTCCGTTGGTATATTGAACTTTAAATTCCGACATCGTATGCAAAAGTTATGCCCATTTTACTTTTTTTAACGAACTTTTGCTCAGAAAGTCGAAATACATATTTCAAAATTTGTTAATAAAGTAAACCTTAAACTCTCCGTGCATCTATAAGGAATTTATTTTTTAATGATTTTTAGACATGGAACTCTTCCGTGACAAAACTAGAAAGGCGGTCCCGGGGGGGGGGGGGTCACTAGTGGAAACAACCCCTTTCATCCAGGGGGCCAGGGGGCACCTGTCCCGTTTGCAACCAAATCCGGGACAAATGCTATGCATTGGTCCGGGTTTGTGTGCCCGGGGCAACAGAAATCGCTAGGGGGCATTGGTCCCGGTTCGCGGGGAGATATTGGTCCTGGTTCGTGCCACGGACCGGGACCAATGCCTAGCCACAGGCCACGTGGCACGCGCATGGGCATTGGTCCCGGTTCAGGCCACGAACCGGGACCAATGTCCCCCCTTCCCCTATATATACTTCCCCAGCCCCCCTTCCATCTTTTTTTTGCTTGGAGGTGTGAGTGAGGTGGGTGTTAGTGTGTTTTATTTTACTATGCACACGAGGTGTTCGACGAAATTCCCGAGCCACACATAAGCTCACTGAAAATGGTATCTTCCACCGAGGTTAACAAACTTATCTTTTTCATCTGTAACTGATACATAAAAAAGTAATATTTGTCGATGTACTGTGGTCATTTCTGTATTAATATGTTATTGTAATGTATTTTGATAAACTTAATTATACGATGCAGATGGATGCACAGCAGCGATGGATGTACGGTGACTGACGCACTTCCGAGTATATGGAACACCTGAATGCATTTCTTGCTGTAGCTCAGGCGAACAAAGATAATGGCTTCATGTGTTGCCCATGTGTTGATTGTCGGAACGTCAGAGAGCACTCTTCCGAAAGAATCCTTCATGGCCATCTACTTCGGAGAGGTTTCATGCCCAGCTATAATTGCTGGACCAAGCATGGAGAAAGAGGGGTTGTGATGGAAGACGATGAAGAAGAAGATCCTTTGTTCCCTGAATATGACGATACTGCAATGGAAGAGAATGCAGAAGAAGGAGGTGATCAAGAACAGGCATCAGAAGAGCCCGATGATGATCTTGGCCGAGTTATTGCTGATGCAAGGGAAGACTGTGAAAATAAATTAGAGAGGTTGAAGCTGGACAACATGTTAAAGGTCACAAAAAGTTGTTGTACCCAAATTGCGAAGATGGTAGCACAAAGCTCGGTACCACAATGGAGTTGCTGAAATGGAAGGCACAGAACGGTGTGACTGACAAGGCATTTGAGAGTTTACTTCAACTAATGAAGCCAAAACTTCCAAAGGATAATGAATTGCCTGAGGGTACGTACGAATCAAAGAAAGCTCTCTGCCCTCTAGGATTAGATGTGCAGAAGATACATGCATGCATTAATGACTGCATCCTCTACCGCGGTGAGAAGTACGAGAATTTAGATGAATGTCCGGTATGCACTGCACTGTGGTATAAGATCAGAGCAGATGACCCTGGTGATGTTGACGGCTAGCCCCCCTGTAAGAGGGTTCCTGCTAAGGTGATGTGGTATGCTCCTATAATACCACGGTTGAAACGTCTGTTTAGAAACAAAGAGCATGCTAGGTTGTTGCGATGGCACAAAGAAGACCGTAAGAAAGACGGAAAGTTGAGACACCCCGCTGATGGATCGCAGTGGAGCAAGATCGAGAGAGACTTCCCGGACTTTACAGGAGAGGCGAGAAACTTATTGTTTGGTCTAAGTACAGATGGCTTTAATCCTTTTGGGGAGTAGAGCTCCAGTCATAGCACCTAGCCCGTAACTCTATGTATGTACAACCTTCCTCCTTGGTTGTGCATGAAGAGCAAGTTCATTATGATGCCAGTTCTCATCCAAGGCCCGAGGCAACCTGGCAACGACATTGATGTGTATCTAAGGCCATTAGTGGAAGAACTCTTACAATTGTGGGGCAAACCAGGTGTACGTGTGTGGGATGAGAACGAACAAAAGCCATTTGACCTACGGGCGTTGCTTTTCGTAACCATCAATGATTGGCCTGCTCTTAGTAACATTTCCGGACATACAAACAAGGGATACAATGCATGCACACACTGTTTAGATAAGACTGACAGTGTTTATTTGGATAAATTTAAAAAGGTTGTACACCTATGGTATCGTAGATTTCTTCCGATCAAGCATCCCGTAAGAAAGAAAGGAGGGAAGCATTTCAGAGGTGAGGCAGATAACCGAAAGAAGCCTGAGCTCCGTAGTGGTAATGATATATTCGATATGGTCAAGGACCTAGAAGTAATCTTTGGTAAGGCTGCTGGCAGCCAACCAGTTCCGAACGGCCCTGATAAGCGTGCACCCATGTGGAAGAAGAAATCTATATTTTGGGAGCTACCCTATTGGAAAGTTTTAGAGGTCCGGTCTTCGATCGACGTGATGCACGTGACAAAGAATCTCTGCGTCAATCTGCTATGCTTCCTGGGCGTGTATGGGAAGTCAAAAGATACGCCAGAAGCACGGGAGGACCAGCAACTTATGAAAGACCCAAGCAACAAGCACACGGATACAGGGCGCCCTTACTTAAGCAGCTATGCTCTTACTAAAGTAGAGAAGGAAATATTTTTTGAAGTCCTTTACAGTATCAAGGTTCCGTCTGGCTTCTCGTCGAATATAAAGGGGATAATAAACATGGCAGAGAAAAAATTCCAAAACCTGAAGTCTCATGACTGTCACGTGATTATGACGCGGTTGCTTCCGATTGCATTGAGGGGGCTTCTACCGGAAAATGTTCGAGTACCCATTGTGAAGCTATGTGCATTCATGAACGCAATATCTCAGAAGGTAATCGATCCATAAATTATGACAAGATTACAGAGGGATGTGGTCCAGTGTCTTGTTAGTTTTGAGTTGGAGTTCCTACCATCCTTCTTCAACATTATGAATCATCTCCTTGTTCACCTATGTGAAGAGATTCATATTCTCGGTCCGGTATTTCTACACAATATGTTCCCCTTTGAGAGTTTCATGGGAGTCTTGAAGAAATATGTTCATAACCGTGCTAGGCCAGAAGGAAGCATCTAGAAGGGTTATGGAACAGAGGAGGTCATTGGGTTCTGTGTTGACTTTATTCCTGACCTTAAGACGATTGGTGTTCCTGAATCACGGCATGAGGGGAGACTTAGGGGAAAAGGAACGATGGGAAAGAAAACAATGATACCCAGGGACGGGCATTCTTTCACCAAAGCACACTACACAGTTCTACAAAATTCTATGTTCAAGGCTACGTATTTCGAGGAACACAAGAATATTGTACGCTCCACAAACCCGGGGAAGGATGACTCATGTATTAAACGCAAACACATGGAGACTTTCGGAAGTTGGTTGCAAACACATCTTATAAATGACACCACTATTGAAGATCAGCTGTACATGTTGGCAGGGTCACCATCTTCGACAATTGGGAGTTTTCAAGGGTACGAGATAAATGGGAATACATTTTACACGATCTCCCAAGATAAGAAGAGCACCAACTAAAACAGTGGTGTCTGCTTTGATACAACAAACAAGAATGGAAAAAATGACACATACTATGGTTACATAGAGGAGATATGAGAACTTGACTATGGACCTTCTTTTAAGGTCACTTTGTTCAAGTGCAAATGGGTCAACCTGAATGGAGAACGGGTAAAGGTAGACCCACTTTATGAAATGACAACAGTGGATCTCAATAATATTGGTTACAATAACAAACCATTCGTCCTAGCCAATGATGTGGCTCAGGTCTTCTATGTGAAGGACATGTCTTCCAGACCGAAAAAAGAAAAAATAAGCAAACAAATTCATCATACGATGAGCCGAAGCGTCACATAGTTCTTTCATGGAAAAGAAACATCGTGGGAATCGAGGACACGACAGACATGTCAGAAGATTATAATAAGTTTGTTGAAATTCCACCCTTCACAGTGAAAGCTGACCCCACCATCCCGTTAAATAATGAAGATGCTCCATGGTTACGGCTGAAGAGATCATAAGTAAGGGAAAATTCAGAAGACTAGATAGGGATGTTGTTGGTGATGTGTAATAATAAACGTGGAATACATGATCATAGTTCTGTTTGAACAGTAATTTGTATTGACCGGTAAAAAGCTGACAACAATGACCAGGCTGATTTCATTATTATCCCAACCAGCGGCACACCCACCCACTTTTCGTTTTCTCTCTCCTCCGTCTGTTGGTGACGTCTAATAATAAACGTGGAATACATGATCATATAGTTCTGTTTGACCAGTAATTTGTATTGACTAAAAGCTCACAACTATGACCCATATCCGAGTATGAGATAACTGTAGGCAGATATTGCAGGCACACTTCGAAGCGATAGTACGGATACCATCCTGACAGATATCCTTAGAACAAAAATAGATCTTCGATACTTCTTTAACAGAGATAATTTTTTTGAGGAGAAACATCTAGCTGAACAACAAGCTGACTAACTTGGAGTTCAAATGACACAGAGGGTTGCACCTCTGCGGTTACTTTGGCAAACTGCTAATGCATACACTCCTGCACTGTTTGAGACATTCAGATTAGAATTTGAACTGATATTGGATTGCGTGGTCTATAACTGTGGCGAAATTGGACCCATATCCGAGTATGAGATAACTGTCAAAAACAGGTGTCGGGGTCATTTTGTTAGATTCGACTCATCAGAATATATTGTCGTTTGTAGCTGCAAGAAGTTTGAAAATGTAGGTCTTCCGTGTTGCCATGTACTGAAGGTTCTTTAGATCAGAAATATCAAAGCAATTCCACGACACTATGTTTTGAAAAGATGGCGAAAGGATGCTTAAAGTGAACCTTCGAAGGATAACTATGCTTTTTCTGTTGTAGACGAAGATCCCAAATTCTCCATGTAAAAAAGGTACAACTCGCTTTGTCGAACTTTATATAAAGTTGCAGGAAAGGCTGCAGAAAATGTTGAAGCTGATGCATTCAGGGAGAGCCAATATGATCATCTCCTAGAGCAAGTTGAGCTTATTTTGCAAGCAAAGCTGCATGACAAACCTTCCTTGAGCACTATCCTGAAAAGTCATCAGCAAAATCTGGTTCAAAACGATGTTACCAACAGTGAACCTCGCAGAGGAAGTAGTAAGAAGAATAGAAATGTAGAGATGCGCGGCCGGCAGAGAAGTCCTCTTGAATCAAGGAAAAATAAAAACGGTAGGAAGGGTGTGTCCTGATCTGATTAAGTTTCTCCCACGGCAGGGCTGTAGGCTGGCGATACCGATTGTTGTGTTCTACATCCCCCCTTGAAGGTTTGATAAATCATTCAGTTCATTGACCAAATACAAATCATCCGGATTCGCCGTCATACGTCCGACCGTTCTTTTGATTCGCCATCATATGTCCGACATTTTTGTTCTACATCCCTCTTAAAGGTTCATCGACGGAATACAAATCACCCGGATGCCTTGTATATAGAAGTTTATATGCAAATAGCAAAATAATTAATAGTTTCAATAGTTAGAATAATTATTTAGTTAAGCAAAAAATGGATTTGAATTAGTTATGCAAATTCAAGCACTTTTCATGTTGAAATTTTTGTCAAATTCGAAAGTATATAGAAGTTATTAATGTGTATACTTAAACAATTTTCAAATTTAGGCGCTAAAAAATTTGGGCGCGCAGGGCGGCACCAAATTTCGAAATATGTTTTGGTCCCGGCCCGTGCCACCAACCGGGACCACAGGGGGTACCTCTAGTCCCGGTTGGTGGCACGGGCCGGGACTAGAGGCCCATTTGTATAAATATCTCGGACCTCTCTCTAGGCCGAGCAACCACCCAGGACCGAGCGGAGTAGCCTTGGTGAAGCGCTGCCGGCGGCGGGAATGGATACGAAGATCCCGCCGATGCTGGTTCCGCCGGCGGGGTTGAACTAGGACGTAGATTGGCCGGGGGACGAGTTTTTGGACGGGAATGCATTTATATATTAAAAGGTCCGGAGACCCGTGCTTACATCGGGGGGGGGGGGGGGGGGCGGCGCGGCCACAGGCGGCCGACCGTGTTTCTTGACGACGGCCCTATTGGCCGTCCTTACATCCATCGGGGGCGGCGGCGCGGCCACAGGCGGCGGGCCGTTTCTTGGGGGGGGGGGTAGCCTAGGTACTATAGGTAGCCAGGGGCGCGCCGGCGCCGGCCTAGTCCTCCTCATCGGAGGAGATGCAGTGGTAGGCAGGCTGCTGCCACAGGTGGGCAGGAAGCTGGGGGCGCCCGCAGGTGGCTGCGGAGGCATCGGGGGCGCGTTCGCCGGTGGCGGCGGCAGCTCCTCCGGCGACCATTCGCCGCCGGTCCAGGCCTAGCTCATCCCGTACTCCAGGCCCGGGGGCAGCGGCTGTGGCAGCGGCTGGTCCTCCGACGCCTCCATGGCGGCGTTCATCGTTTGCCACCACGGCCCAGGCGGCGGAGGGGGCGGCATCGCGTCGGCGTCGGCGGCCGCGCTGGCCAGGACCTGCTCCCACCACTTAATCTCTTCCTCGACGAGGGAGTGGCGGGAGGCCTCGTAGGCGGCCTCCAATCCGGCATGGAGCTCAGGGTCCTCCTCGTCCTCCTCGAACCACAGCTCCGGCTCGCTGCCGGGCGGCGGTGCTGGGTAGGTGTCGGCGGTCTCCTCCGGGGCCGTGGGGAAGTAGTAGCGGCGGCGCTCGTCGTGCTCCTGCTGGAACCAGATGTTCCAGTTCAGGGAGCTCCGCGCGTAGGCGGGGTCCCTGAGGAGGTGGGCCGGCAGGAGCGCGCGCCGGCGGTCGATCTCCTCGCGGGGGTTTCATTGGTCGGGGGCTTCATTGGTCGGGGGCGCTGGCAGCTTCATTGGTCGGGGGCGGCGGCACCGGGATCCTCTGGGGGTTGAGGTGCCAGCCGTCCGGGAGGTGGACGTCCGGCCAGAAGACCGGCGTGGCATGCTCCCAGTGCCACGTCTCCTCCTCCTTCCGCACGTAGCGGCGGATCCTCTTGCCTGGTGGGGCGCGAGGCGGCGGGTTGCGCGCAGCAGGAGGTGGTGCGGGTACGCGCGGGCCGCGCCCGATCCGCATGCCTCCCGGACCGTAGCCGCACGCCTCCTGCGGTGGCGGGGGAACGCCGGCGCCTTTCTGGCCGGCGCCGCTGGAGGACCCGGCCTCGTGCTCGTTCTTAGCGCACTTGAACCAGCGGCGGGGTGACATGTCTAGGGTTGAGGTGCTGGGAGCGGGATGTGCGGTGTACGGGGCGGCGGGGGCCCTTTAAAAAGGACCCGGGTGGGGTTGGCATGCCAACCTGTGGTGAGAACGTGGCGGCGGTTGCAGGTGGCCATGAATGCGCGGGGAGGAAGCCGAGGCATGGCGTGACCGTTCGTGGCCACGCGTGGGGTAGTGGAGGCGCGGGGAAGCCGAGGCGGCCGCTGGGGTCGCTGGCCAGTCGGCCCTTTGACCGTGCGCGGCTGCGGTTATGGTCTTACTTAAAGACGTGGGGACATGGAAACGGGCGAGCCAACCACTAGGTCGCCGGCCAGTGGCCCCTTTGACCCCGCGTGGCCAGTGGGCCCTTTGACCGAATGTGGCCAGTGGGCTTAATTAAAGACGCGGGCCAGTGGTCCCTTTGACCAAATGTGGCCAGTGGGCTTAATTAAAGACATGGGCCAGTGGACGCGGTTGGAGAAGGGGAGGCCGATTGGGGATTACGAGGCATGCATCGTAAATTGCAAAAAAAATGCGAAAAAACCCCTGCCGCGGCAGAGAAAGTGGCCAAACTGCTGCTTTTTCAGAGGAGGCATTCATCCCGGTTCCTAACACGAACCGGGACTAACTCCCCTGGCCAGGTTCGCCACGTGGTCAGTCCCATTTGTCCCGGGTCATGACACAACCGGGACCAATGGGGCAGGTGCATTCCTAACACCAACCGGGACTAGTGCCCGTGTTTCCACTAGTGGGTGTGGAGGGAAAATTTCGGTGGATACCATAGCCGTGACGCACCATATGTTTGGTGTGTCACGTCTATTGCAATACCCGTGACGCACCAAACATATGGTGCGTCACGGCTATCTTTGCCCACGGCTATGCCCTTAGGCCCCCGGCCGCCCAGCACCCACCTATAGCCGTGACGCAACCGTATGTTTGGTGCGTCACGGCTATGCCCTTAGGCGTGACGCACCGACGCCCACTAGTGTGTGGTGCGCCACGGGTACATAGCCGTGACGCACCGAGCATGTGGTGCGTCACGGGTATCCAGCATGTGGTTTACTCCTATAGCTGTTTTCCTAGTAGTGTCTGTTCTTATCAAGTGATGCACAAAGGCAGCACATCAGCGGAGTATAGATCTTATCAGAAAATAGAATCTTGAATCAAGCCTTAAGCCAAAGAGCTACTGTATCACATCATATATCCTCAATATAATTGCTAGGCACCAGATCCAAGGATCTGATACCTCAACACAACCACATAAGGGTATATAAGCAGAAAAATGGAAAATTAGGGATGATGGTATATTCTCTGAACTTATGATTCAGAGTAACACCTATCAAAATAAAGTACACCCATAGAAAGTATTGAAGCAACATATACTAGTGAGATCTGTTCAACAGACAGCAAGCCACATGGATTAACCACAAGAAGATATCCTAAGGGATCTCTTCACAGCATAGGCACAGGGAATTAATCCCTGATAAATTTTCCATCACAAGCATCAGGAATAATCCGAAGATGATTTCCCCAACAAATTGCATCAAATAGATAAACCTAAGTGCAAACCAATCCACCTAAAGCATATGTATCTCCAATCCATCATTGTATATACCAATTTCTCCACAACCTCAGTACCAAGGCTTTAATGGGAAAAATCCCCAAAACCTAAACAATCCAGCAACCACCTCACAGAGGTACCTCAGGGAGCATGGCATGAACACTGGCACGAAGGCCAGGCTCCAGAGCAAAGGAGGGAGGAGGCAGAGAGATAGTGGAGAAGGGGACATAGAGAGAAGGGGGTGAGGAGGTACTCACAGGTGGTCACCATCGTGGTGACCACAGCCAGTTGAAGAAGCGCAGAACGACAACGAGGCCGCGGTTGCACTCCAGGAGGCCATCCGGGTGGTGCCTCATCCTCGCAACCAGCGGCAACCACGAAGAAGAAGCAGCAGCAACGCTAGAACCGCACGGGAGCACCCTGGACCACCTCGAGGAGCAGGAACCACCGGAGAGTGGTGGAGCACCCCGAGCTCCCGAACCCTAGGGTTAGGGTTTGCTTGTGCTCAAGGGGCACAGCAAGCAGAAAGCGGATCGAGGTGGAGGAGGGGGTAGTGGTCGAAGTGGCGCATCGTTTGCTTCCACCCACAGCGGCGGGGGTGGCCGGAAGGAGTAGGGATAAATCGCCGGAGGCGGAGGCGACTCCGTAGCCCGAGAATCGCCCGAGGGCGAGGAGGAGGTGAGAGGAGAGGAACGCGCGAGTGCGCGTGTGGTCTGGCTCGGCCAGCTGAGTGGGTTGGGTTCAACCCTAACAGGGTTGACCCACCTGTCAGCCTAGGGGCAAATTGATCATTTGACCATTTTTTGAAGAATTAAAAATAATAATAAATGATAAATAAAATTCTATAAATTACAAACCAATACAATATAATTAAATTTAATCCATCAAAGTATCTGTATATTAAAATTAAGAAAAATAATACAATCATACTTACAGTCTTAAAATTATGATTTTCAAATAATAATTTAATAATAAAAACTTGATATTAAAATGTAGAAGAATTTTGATTTATTTAATCAAATAAAATTATATTCCCTCAAACTTATTTCAATAATTTATCATTTAAAAAAATCCAAAATGAATGTTTTCTAAGAAAACAATAATTATTTAATGAATTAAATAAAAAAAATAAAAATAAAAAATACTACTAATAATAATAATCATTAATTCTAAAAAATAATAAATTCACTAACAATTAAGTATAACAAAAGACTTAGTACACAAAATAATCATTGAGTTAAAAATGCATACATATCATCATTATGCATAATAGCATCATTTGCTTCTTTGAACATTGTTTTTACCAGACAATGATGGTGTTTTGTAGAACAAGGAAGTCAGGATCTGCTCCAAGCATCAGACTTCATTACCTGTCCATATCAAGGCAAGTTCATCACTTGCTCATGTCCTTTGAATTATTTCATAGCAACTAATTTCAAAACCCCTATCGTAATACCACCGCCGCTCAAAAGAATGCATGATCCTACTTTTATAATAATATGACTAATTGAATGACTACCCGAGTGGTTGTGTTCTGTTTTGTGGGCGGATGGAACCATGATAAGATGAATAGGTCAAAGGAAGGTTCCATCTGCATGGGAAAGTATTACCTAACAGTTAACAACCAATGCCGTCAGAACTCGGTGCGTCGTAGATATCGCGTTGACCATGGGTCTTCTATGGGGGGGAGTAAGTCAGCTGTGATCTTATCTCGTTCGCATGCCAACGGGCTGCCAGAGACGTACGTTGTAGGTCTTGCGAGACTACTTGTACATGAGAAGGATCCCTTAATTCCCGCGGACTCTGAGTCTATGATGGTCTGCCAGCGGCGCCTACATATCCATCGTGAGGGGTGGAATCAGGGGTTCAACCTACTAGTGGAAATGGGTGGGCATGCGTTGTGCGGAGAAGCATGGTTTGGCTTGGACCAACAACTGGGCCCCACACCTGAGTGGGAGTGGACAGGATCGCGCGCCTGGTTGTGCACCATGGTCTTGGTCGCCCATGGGTAAAGTAACGCACCTCTGCAGAGTGTAAAAGCATGTGGCATGTTACCCCTTGTTCCGGGATGAAACTGCGAACACTACAGGAAAGGCAACTCCATGAAGTTCTAGTCCTATGATGGTCTGGCGGGCATAGTTTTCAGTATTAAAAGCAACCTCTTGAAGAAAGATTGACAAAACGTTGCATCTGTCTAGACTCGTTAGAGTCGAGGACCGTAGCTAGTGAATCAATTACTTCCGTACTTAATGAAATTGTTGAGTAACGCTCGTAACTCATTCAATCCCGTTTGACCCCCTGCTTAGGCTATGAGAACTTAGAGGAATCATCCTTCAATATTCTCGGAGGCCAAGACGACATCTTCTACGAGGAGCAGGATCTCTCCGGAACGAGCACGGTCGAAACGAGCAGCCTTGGACTCTATAATTGGATGTTGAGTTCCCGTGTTTGCACCTGCTTTATGTTTCAGTTGTCGTTCTAACTTTAATAAGGGATGACCTCATCATGAGGTCATTATCTTGTCAGCCCATTTTGTTTTGTAATATATTTGTTGTATGACAATCAAGTCCGGCAATGTTTCTGCTGTACCACCCTGAGGGATGTAATATTTGCGGAACGGTGTTCTGCGAGTGTTATATAAACGACTGGCATACTACAACATGCAGTGGTATGCTAGGTCACCACAATTTCATCCGCTGTTTTCCGAGGATAGGGACTCTGCTAGAGATACTGTTAGGAAGTTCCGTTTTCCGAGGAAATCATGGGACATGTCGATAATCGATTTCCATGTTGATGATCAGAGAAGGGGAATGTCAAAATGGATGTGATCAGACGATCAAGGTTGGCGGATGCGGGTTTTCATGTGATGAAGAGTAATCTTCACAGGCTTTGTGCTTATGAGCCTAGTGAGTGATGCTTTACCGCATAATCGCAGCATGATGTGAAGGAGAGTGGTACCGAAGAACTGTATGGCTGAGGCGGCAACTTCCAACCATGGCTTAGAGGGCGGGCGTATGTTAGAAAAAGATGACGCAGAACAACGTTTGGGCCATAATGTTTAGATCATTCACTCTAGAAAATGTTTTGTTGGCTTTAGTTTGCATATAGAACTATAAGTGTAGTACCAGCTAGTTAGGGCGCACATTACTTTGCTACTTGAATTGGAATGGCCGTACAGGGAACATAATTGCATTACTTGTGCGTGTAAATGTTCCATTGAACATTTGCAATCTCATCGAGTCGAAATTTCAAAATGTGTCATGTCTAAATTGAATATTATTGGAAATGATAAGCTGACTTGGAACATTTTCTTGTAATAAATGACACTAGGAATTAAGTGGACCAACAAATGGTTGGATCACATGCCTCGATATTATGATCACCAATTGGTGTATTTAACAAGTGTACATATTCCAGATCTGCGTGCCTATGGGGTAATCCTCTTGTGTATACCTAGATATTTTGACTAATCCTGATCCAATCTCGATCCTGCCTCCTATTCAACCCTAAACCACCCTAACCCTAAACCACCTAACCCTAAACCATGTGCTTGATGTGGATGATGTAATTCTAGTATCTGTATGTCAACTAAAAGGGCTATAAAAGGGGGGATGAAGCAGTATTCATGGGTATCAAACCAATCAAGCAAGCAAACAATCCACACACAGTATTCTGCTATGGTGAGTGGAAACAAGATATTGGCGCTGGTGGCTGCAATGGTTCTTCTGCAGCTGGTTTTTGCTCCAGCGGCCATGGCTCGCACACCCAAGGGTATGAAAGCAGCTGACCCCCTCATACGACTATTCGAGGAGGGAATGCTGAATGGTAGGGTTATGTGTGCGGAAACATGTAATTTTCTTCCATGTTCTTACACTGTTAAATATGGTTGCTATTGTCTTTATGGCTTGTGCGTGGCTGACACGTGATGCTCTTGCTGAAGCCAGCCCGTGTGAGTTCATGTGTTGTTGTCTAGTTATCCACATTTGGTGTGTGGGGGAGATGGAGAAGGTGTTATCCTTGTGTATCTGGTGGTTAAATTTTATTATAAATTAAATAAAGGCGATATGTTGGATGTGTGAAAAACTGGCCGTTGCATATCATTTTCCTACCTAGCTGTTACTTCTTCCGTCTCATAATATAAGATGTTATCATTTAAAAACAAAAGATGTTATTATATCACTGTATGTTGGAGCTTGTATTTGGATTGGCCATTTGGATTGGCCGATGTTCATCCTCTCTCCTCCCCTACCTAATGAATGCAAAAGAGAAGTACATATGACTTGATCCGTCGTTTAACTAGCAGCAGAGTCGTCTCATAATATCTTGGAACCGCCTATTGGTCTACTAAGAGTTGGTAAGGCAAGTGTTGCCATGATGCTCCAAACCGCTCCTTTTGTTCTAGAAAATGCTGTGTTGGGTTGTGAATTAAGCAGAGAGATACAAAAGGTAAAACCAACCAAGACGTACATGCACTAGCGTAGCAACCAACCTAATTAAGAGGGAAACAGAATATCTGCTGCCATTGAAGACTAATATGTAAACCTTGTGGCGCATCAAATCGGGCACTCTGCCTCCCTTGGCCTTCAGCCAAGCAAGAGACGGTAAGCCCCCGTAATGCATCGTATGTTAGCGCGCTATATCCTAGGTAAGAGTATAATTTAAGAAACAATCATCCTAATTCACCGTTTCATACAGATTGTATCTAAGTGAAATTGCATTTAATGATTTTTCCCTAATACTTGCTTGCGATTAGGCTAGCAATCTTTTTTGCCTATGATCTCGTACAAGAGTTTTATCTTATATAAGAGTCCAGGTATTTAGGCCCCCTAACAAAAAACTATTTGTCCCGAATTGCAACAAAAATAAGACCCTTATGAATTAAATGGGCCTAGCAAACTCCTATAATTACTCGTTCCCTTCAGCAAATTTCTCTCTCTTTACTTTTATCTATCTAGTGCGAACATTTACCGTGCATGGAGGTGTGAACACCTTCTCCCATGCATGCATGCGTCGACCATGACAGTTTGGTTGGGTCCAATTATTACGCAAATTAATAAATAATCCTAACTAAATAGATGATTGGATAAACGATACCAGTCAGGTGATCGAGCGTGCCCAGTGAAATCCCACCTTGGTCTCGCTGCATATTGTTAGGCGACCTAAATACCTGGACGGAGTAGAGTGTACAATATGTTTTTTCATTAAATATGGTGCCACATAAGCAAATTGTCTATGATACCGCGCTAAGGCCGGTCACAGTGGAAGTAACATAGCTGGTAACATAAGTGTCACATTGGCAAAAAAGATGATGTGACACTTATTTAATGAGAAGAGAAAGTAGAGTGATAACTAGCTATGTTACCATCATATCACACGTTCCAATACACAATGAGTCTGCATGCTAATAAATATGACACTACCTATATGTTACTTTCCATTGTGGATGTAGTAACATAGTATAGAAAAATGTGTATGTTACTCCGCATTGTGACTAGTCTAAGATACCCCTGTGACGGAAGGCCTAAGAGGAATTCCTCGACTCGCGTTCTGTTAATACCACTTGCTTTGGCATCGATCATGTCAATTTTCTTCTGTGTATATGGACATTGTACAAGTTGGTTAACTTATAGCCACATGTCCACTTACAGTTGACATGCATGTGCAGAAGCGCGGTATAGACAGAAGGTGGGCCTGTAGTCTTTAAATTTATAAGTTCAACTTGGTCCTATTTCATCAAAAATCGAGTCAATGCTCAATACACTTCTCGGAAACCGACTCCAACCCAAGAATATAGTATAAGTAGTTGAGAAAATAAATATTCGCCTCTCTATACATTGGAATGTTACCCGGCCGAGGGTAGAATTGCTGATCATGGTTGAGATTTATGGTGATGTTTTCATAGCGACCAAGTTGCCCTATTATGCCTTATAACCTTTTACCATTACTTACCACTGCCGCAAGCGCATCCCAGCTTTAAAAAAACTATGTGCGCCTATTTGGCGTGTTACCACGACTTCGGGTGCCACGAATGGCGCAGAGTGTCAACTCTCGAGGCAGTGGATTTTGTTTCCCCTGTGTTACAATTTGTATCTATATGTGACAAAATTTCACATGGCATACCCTGGACTGGAACGGGTCTAAAAGGCATAATGAATGGATCTAGCTAGTTACCCTCCAAAAAAAAAGAATGGATTTAGCTAGATGGATTTCACGACCTAGCACAATATAAAGGTGAAAGTTATACCTCTTTGTGTAATAATATCATGTCTTTTACAATTAATGGATGAACAAGAGTGAAATTTTTCTATTTCAGATGATGCCCTCTTGGCAAAAGTTTTTCCTGTGCGTGTGTTCATCTGGTTTGATGTGATCGATCCTGTGGGGGAATCCCATCATAACTGAGTGATCAGTGTGAATACACTACCTAGAAACAAACTGCAGTGTGTGTCATCCAACAGAATTTGCAAAATATTTTATTCTGCGCGATTAATCAACCTCTCCTAGAAAAATACTCTCTCTGTTTCTAAATATAATACGTTTTGGGCTACCAAAGCGTCTTACTTGTCCTTGTAAAAAAACGTCTCACTTGTAGGAAAAAAGAGATTACTCCCTCCGTTCCTAAATATATGATGTTATAGCTATTGTTCATGTTGACTAGGTATACAGTAATATGAGTGAACATATACACTAAAAATTGTCTAGATACATATAAATATATGTGAATGTGGGAAAGGGCTTAAACATCTTATAATTAGGAACGGAGGGAGTACAAAAGCAAGCTCGTTTGTTACGAACCATCAGATCAGATGTTTGGTAAGCCCGAGCTCCACGTTTCGTTTTTGAAACACCTTCCTACTTCTCCTTATAATGTTGCATCTCCGTTCCATAGGACTCATTCCGTGGTGATGTGTTCGTATAACCTTCGCACATATCTATTTTAACGAGTATTGTTAAAAGGAAAATGCATTTTGTAGCCGTCTTCAGTTTAGCAGAATAAGATAAAGGCATCCCAATGTTACAGGGTGCTAGAGAAAGCAGTGTAATAACATGATTCTATTCTTGTTCTGCTTTTCCACGGCATAGTACTAGTAGCGTCGAACCAGTCCCACTCTTGAAACACAACAATGTTGGGAAAAATTCGCCTAGATGAAGAGAGATTCGACATGGCTAGGTCCTTAATTTGTCTCCATTTCTCACGCTTTGTTAACTAAAGTTTACAGGCTCATATGAGTAACAGATGATTTAAGGTTATATTTGGTTGGTTGTACTATGTGAATATGATTACCTCCTTTTAACACGATGGGGATCATATGTCATTTTAACAGAATGATACAGCTTGTGGCAGGTGAGAGAAAGTGAAGGACTGAAGGAGGTAAATATTTTCAACATAACATGTAAATTTCTTTGAACTCACTTGTAAGATTAAAAATGTGTTATCCTTAGCACTATTACAAATCTGATTAAATTTTTTTTTAACTCTCATAAACGATTACACATCCAACATACAAAACTGTGGCCAACATAGAAACACGGTTCCACATTTTCCTAGTCCATATTGTAAAGATTTTGTCAAAGATGACCTGGTGACAAATGGCTTACACCTCACGAGGTCGACTCAATATGAGTAGCCGCTCAGCTACCACAGTCATGGATGGTCTTTGGTCTACAACAAGGCTAAGGAATTCCAAAGCCATATCTGCTAGGCTATCAAGATCCATATCTTCCGTTATTGCAATTTCCTTGTCGAAAAGATCAGTCCTTTTTTCCTGTTTCTTATGGGCTTCAAGAAAGATCTTTATCAAGCTATTATTCTCAGAATGTATGGCCCTCCTGCCGGTAATAAGCTCCAAGGTCACAACTCCGAAACTGTAGGCATCACTTTTTTCTGTGAGTAGGCCTTCTTGCAAATATATCGGATCCATATAATTCATGTCGCCGATGACTGATGCAGTGTGTTCCTTGTCTCTAGCAAGCAACCTAGATATGCCAAAGTCTGAAATCTTTGCTACAAAGTTATCATCTAAGAGTATATTTGCTGGTTTGACATCACCATGTAGAATTGTAATATTTGCTTTTGAGTGCATATCAGCAAGACCATCCGCTGACTATGATGCAATATTTACACGGGTATCCAAATTGAGAGCCACCTTTCTATTGTTGTTGTGAAGAATGTCATGGAGGCTACCTTGGGAGATAAACTCGAAGACCAACATGGGGGTATCAACTTCTAGGCAACAACCTACCAGCCTAACTATGTTCTTGTGGATGACTTGAGATTGGATGATGACTTCATTTGCAAATTGTTCATTCTCTAGCACACTACCATTAATGAGCTTTTTTATAGCAACTAGTTTATTGTCAAGATGGCCCTTATATACTTCTCCAAAACCACCTTTCCCAATCAAATTGTTAATCTTTAAAATTGGCTTGAGCTCCTCCCTTTTGAAAAGCTTAATGATATTTGCCTTCTCTAATGTAGGACCACCATTCTTTTTGTAGAACTCTCTTGTCTTCCGTTTCGCTTTGCGAACGAGAATAATACATGCCATACCAGAAAAAGAATGGCACCTATTGCACCTACATGGAGAAAAAAACTTGTTTAATATTCCTGAAATTATAATTAGTATTGTTGTTGTTTTATAATTAAGTACAAACATAATCCACAACTTTGATTCACATATGCTATATTATATAATCTCTTGATTAAATTTTACGATTAATATTTAAAATTTCTAGGTACCTAATATGCACGTGAAATAAAATAAAAATAATGAAATAAAATGATATATGTTTCGATGGATGTAGAGGCCGAGGCTTTCCCATCTTAAAAAATAAAAAGAATGCATGTGAAATTCCCGCTTGGAGTTTTTGTCTGCTAGAAGTTAGTTCGACTTGTAAAGGACTCGGATTGCAAATACAGATCAAATCAGTTCATGCTTGCATGTGACCTTAAAAATCAAAACCGGTGCATATATGCATTAGATGGCTACATGTTGTGCAATGAAGATGAAACTTGCACCAAAACATCATACATATGTATTTTAATATTTGTTGTTAAAACACACAAATTAACATTTAACACCTGACAAACCTAACCGAGCAAATGTACGACTGACTGTGCTACAAGAATGGAGTACGGAGGTATGTACTATAGGGAAAATGGTTTCTACTCCCGGGTGTAGCTAAATATATAAGTGTGGATTTTCTACAAACGAGGGTAGCTACCCGGTGTTCTAAGACCGTTGATTCTTTGTCTCTAGATTCGTGCGGAGCTTGCTCATTACCCCCACTCGTTGACCGTGTTAGTGAACCTAAGCACGCTTTATTGTTGCCCGAATCGCTACGTATGTGCACACTCACACGAAAGGAATTTACTGCTCTAGTACCGTGTTGATGATATTGTAAACTACTCGTTCTCATATGCTAGTTTTAGCACGTACGCGTTGCTACTAGGTCATCACTACCGGCTGCAGAAACGAGGTAGCTAAAGCGTGAGTTAGCACGTACGCGTCCCTACTAGATCATTGTTACCGGTTTGTCTAAACACAAAAATCTTGCTATTGAGTTGCTGAGTGCTGACACATGCTCAACGGCTGTGAGCTGGCCGAGAAAAAAAATGCCAGGGGTTGAAAAGCTGACCGGTGAAGAGAAAAATTTCTCATAATCTATTTTTTACTTTTACTTGCCGCTGGAGTAGTCTGCATAGGTGTCAAATTTCAAGAATTTTACATCACATTCTATAGCTGGCAGCACACGATTTGTACCGAACCTACAAATAAAGTGACCTCCAACGGTGCTTTATTTTGGTACTTTCGTAGGCACATAAAGCCTGAAACGTGATGATGTCTTTATGCTGCGCTCTTTATGCTGCGCGTGTCTGCAATATCCGCTGGTCCCACAGATGATACCAAAAGCTGAACATCAACATGTGTGTATACATACTAATCAAGGTGCTCACTATTTCTCTAATTACTTTGCGGTTTGACCAGCAGGAATCTTGTAGGTAGCATCGGACGGTGGCTAGAGTGTGCGTAGCTACCCTCCTTTGTAGCCAGCAATTTTCGATATATATATATATATATATATATATATATATATATAGGTAAATTAACAGATGCTCCATGGTGCCCATGCTCCTGTATGAACAGCTGTATATTTTGGGTATATAGACACCATGGATATCGCAGGTATGTATACCTTCGGTATGTAGGAGGTATATATATCATGTGTATACGTATCTAAGTTAACTACATACCTTCTATACCTAGAATACACATACCCAAATATACAGGTACAGAACAGATATGTGTATATATATATATATACATGTATGTGTATACATTTTTAGGTACATATACCCGATAATATGCATAGCTAAGGTTACATATACCTCTTACATACCCAAGATATACATACTCGATGTATTCATGGTGTCTACATACCTAAAATGTACAGTATTTGATACCGGTGCCCATATTCTTAGGTGCCCCATTTGGCTATATATACCCTATTCAGCACCCACAATTGTATTTTCTGTTGCTAAGTCAAAATATTTTATTATGTATGTAAATATTTACGTTCATGTTGATCCATACTATAAAAAATGTCGTAAAAAATAAAAAAATATGGTTCATAGGAACATAAAAGTCATAAAAATAGCATAAATATGTCTATTTTTGTTATTGTTTTGTAGCGTCACATAAATAAAAAAATTACGACATGAATATATTTTATTTCGTTCTACTCGATAAGGAATACGACAAAATTTACATGCCGTAAAAATCAAATACGGTTGCAAAGATAGAGGGTGGGTGTAGAATAACTATTCTATACCCTGTGTGTCAAATATAGGAAGCTCAAATGGGGCATGCCCGGGCACCAGTATGAAATACCTTACATTTTAGGTATGTAGAAACCATGGATACTTCGGGTATTTATACCTTGCATATTTAGTACGTATATGTAATCATAAGTATATATAGTGGGGTATACATACCTAAAAAATATACATATACACATAGGTATATATGTAACTGTCAGGTACACGTACACTAGGGTATATGTATTGTAGGTATATAAGGTACGTAGATATCTTAGGTATGTACATATTTTAGGTATGTAAGGTCGTACATACCCAAAGTACATGTATCCGAGGTATCATAGTATATATAACTGTACAAATTGAACAGTATTTCGTACAGGAGCATGGGCACCATGGAGCATCTGTTAATTTAACTTTATATATAAGTAAATATATATATAATAAGACAAAACCCTATATGGCTGCATTAATGATTTTTCTGTGTCAATGTTACCTATTATTTTAGCCAATCAAATATCCATGTTATCTCCACTAATATTAATATATCTGTACATGCAAACTCCACATCATTTAATTTTCCATGCTAATAATTTTTAATAGGCACTTATTTTGTGTAATATAAATTTAGTATCTCGATCAGGAAAAATAAAATTTTGCATACTTCATTAGCAAACTTTGTTTATCATACTTCTTATAAGTTTTTACTTACTCGGTAAATTTTCACAGGGATTACCGCTACAAGTTGAGGATTATCCCTCTAATATATTACAAAATAAAAACTCACTAAGATGGATTTATGTTTTTTATTTATCATACTCCCTCCGATCCGCTTTAAGTGTCGTGGCAAAAGAACCAAGCTAGATAAAATTCATAACACAACCAACGACATTTTTTTGGGATCAAAGGGAGAACTACTTATACTTTTTTACTTACTGAGTAATTTTTTTGAGGGATTCCCGCTACAAGGAAGGATTATCCCTCTAATATCTTATAAGGTAAATTCCCACTAAGATTCATTTATGATTTTTCTATCTCAACGTGCAAACTATCCGTATCACACTCTCTTAGCCAATCAATTGTGTTTGACATCTGCACTAACACCAATTAATAATATTATATTATGTGTGCTACCTATCTATTTCATGTTTCTTCGGCCATATAATTATCCACGTCACACATATTTAGTACTCAAATATATAACAGTTTCATGTGAATTATATTTAGTATGTGAATAATTCTGATCAACTGAATCTTGAAAATTGAATATTTCATGTCTAATATATGCATCTAATTTCTAGATTATTTTTTAAATAAATAACCGCTGAAACGCGCAGGGTATTCTTCTAGTATCTTATAAAGCAAACCGCTAACAAACATTCATAATTTATTCTATCTTAACATGCAAGCTATCCATATCACATACTATTTGAGACAATAAATTGTCCAAGTCATCCTCACTAACATTTATTGATGATTGTTTATCTTTACATGCAACATATACACATCATCTATTCTTTTAAGCTATACAATAGTCCATGTCACCATTTTTTAACAGAACATACCTTTTTATTCATTAATAATAAAAGTTACTTCATCAAACAAAAATGTACTATCTTTGCGGCTGGATTGTTGTTAAATACACGGGAATTTCATGTCAAGCAAGTTTAGCCTGTCAACTGCAATTGAATTTTCCATATAACATGTGTTTTACTAGACATACCTGCTGCAATGTGTGGAGTGCTCCTCTTGTAACTAATCCTATTAATATGCATTAGTGATTTTAATTTATCATACTTCTTATAAGTTTTACTAACTCACTAAATATTCTCAGGGATACTAGAAGGCACGGAGTATTCCTCTAGTATCTTATAAGATAAAACCACACTTGGTTGCATTTACGATTTTTCTATCTCAACATACAAACTATCCATTTCATCTTAGCCAATCAATTGTCCATGTCATCTCCACTAACAATAATTAATAATATTATATCTTGCATGCAACTTATCCATTTCATCTTTTTCATATAATTATCAACGTCACCCATATTTAGTTCGCAATTATATAACAATTTCATGTGTATTATATTTAGTATATGAATTTTTGTGATCAATTGAATCTTGGAAAATTGAATATTTCATGTGTAATATATCCATCTAATTTATGCAATATTTTTTAAATGTATTCTCGCTGCAAAGAACGTGGTATTCTTCTAGTATCTTACAAAGCAACATCCCACTAATGTATCTATATCTCTTTTAGGACAAAACCCCACTAAGATTCATTTATGATTTTTCTATCTCAAAATTCAAGTTATCCACATGACTTATTATTTTAGCCAACCAAATGTCCAAGTCATCTCCACTAATATTAATTAATTGCTAAATGCAAACTCCACATCATCCATTATTTTAATCAATGAAATGTCCATACTAACAGTTTGAATGCACAGTTGTTTTGGGTCATACAAATTAAGTATCTCAACCTTGACAAGTTGAATTTTTCATATTTCAGTAGACAATGTTATAAATGTTTACTTACTGAGTATATTTTCTGAGGGATTCCCGCTGCAAAGCACTAGGTATCTTCTAGGATAAAACCCCACTAAGAAGCATTTATGATTTTTCTATCGTAAAATGCAAATTTCCACATCACCCGCTCTCTTAGCCAATCAATTGTCCATGTCATCTCCACGAACAAAAAAAAAATAGTATACATTGCATGCAACCTATCCATTTCATATTTTTCATCCATATAATTAGCAAGGTAACTCATATTAGTCCTCAAATATATAACAATTTCATGCAAATTATCTTTAGTATTTGAATTATTGTGATCAAATGAATCTTGACACTTCAATATTTCATGTGACATATATCCATTTAATTTATTTATATTTTTTCAAGAGACCTGCTGCAACGCCCGGGGAATTCTTCTAGTATCTTATGAAGAATATCCCCACTAACAAAAATTTATGGTTTCTATCTCACCATGCAAGCTATCCATATAACATACTATTTTAGACAATAAATTTTCCATGTCATCCCCACTAAAATTTACTGCTGATTGTATATCTTGACATGCAACATATCCACATCATCTATCGTTTTTAGCCATAAAGTAGTCCATGTCACCATTTTATAACACGCCGTACCTTTTTATTCATTAATAACTAAAGTTACTTCATCAACCAAAAAATGTACTATGTTTGGGTTGGATTGTTGTTAAATACACCAGAATTTCATGTCAATGAAATTTGGCTCTCGACTACAATTGAATTTCTCATATAGCATGTGTCTTATAACTTTTATTTATACAGTGTTTTTTGTACACATACTACCCGTTGTAATGTGTGGGTGTTGTTCTAGTAGCTTACAACGACGACAAGCACATCCGGTATAAAATATGGTGAAAATGGATACATCGTCGGCAATGCTATGTGTGTGGAAAAATCACGTTAATTTTATTATGCGCCAATTTTCATCTTATATTACATTATTTAGTAAGAGCCAAAGGAGCCACCGATTTTGGTGACATAGATATAAATTAAATTTACCGTTAATAATAGATTTTTTAGCGACTAAGAAAAAACATCAAGATTGAAACCGCGCAAAAGATGACCACAAAAGACAACATGATTTACATAGGATGTGAATTTATAAAGTCAGGTCATAGATAGAATGCAAAGAGACAACTTAGGTCCTTTCAAACAACCTTGATGCTTTAACGTGAGGTCATCGACTCAGTTAGCCCCCCCCCCCCTCACACACACACACCACCACCACATCTAGGTTGGTCATATGTGCGTCAAGATCTTCCCTAGCCCCTTTTTCCCTCTCCAACAACTTACATGTGTGTGTGTGTGTGTGTGTATACGAAAATGAATATGAATTTTAAATATTTGGAAAATTAAATTGCACAAATAAAAAATCGATGCATTTTCCCCACATGCTATCTATAATGTTTCAGTAACTTCCAAAGTTTAAAATCCAGATGTTACATAATTTGAGAGATTAGAAAAAGAAAATATCCAAACAGTAATGGGGTGTAGGTGACATCGAGGTCATTCAAAACTTTTCCTATTGCATGTATCTTCCTAAAACAAAATTGATATCCGTGTAATAAAACTACTAATGTACTGGTGAAGTAGTGCAGCTGAATATATACTTATCGACAACAATCTTTGCTGCCAGGGGGAACATATACATGTTCCCGCTTTTCCATCGCCTTTCATTCCAACTTTGCATGGACAGTCGTAGCCACCTGGCCTGTTCTTGCAGACCCCACTCGAGCAGCTACCGGGCAACTTGCACTGGTCGATGTCTACAAAATAAACATGAGTATAAGTGGTACGAACGAAGAAGTACGTTGAGAGTGTAGAGTAGAGTTTTAGTGGTAGCAGAAGAGTAAATTACCTTGGCATCCGTTAGGGAGATATGGGTTGCGGCGTAACCCGGCAGGCACTTGCAGACATAGCCATAGCCAACTTTTGCATTGGCGCAAGAGCTGTTGCTGCTGACACATAAGTAATCCGAAGGCCGTGGCTGGCCTTCCGCGCGACACGAAGCGTTCCCGATGGCGAAATCGAGGACGTAGGGCACGCCGCGGGGGTGATTGTTGGCAAGCACCATGCTGCCGTCCAGGTCCAGCGGCGTAGGTGCACGGGTGTGTATCCCAAACACTGTTGGCATTTCCTATGATCAAAAGCGTGAATTCTCGGAGAGTGCTGTTTTTAGCGGAGAAGATACGCTCACAGCAGCCCTGCTCCGTGCACGACTTTATCTTCGTGGACATCAGGATCTGAACGGATCCACAGATGTGGTTCGACTTTCCAGCCTACTCCTATGAGAACATTACGCGCCGCCGACAGGGCGAACGAAGTGTTCACAAAACTCGTGGTCCACTCGGTATAGTTCCATGTGGTACTATTTAGGCTGCAGTCAGACAAGACCTCGCCGTATACCAGTGCTTCACTCTCAGCAACTGATACGCTGAACACTTCAAGCGGCAATGACGAATCATGGTTTGTACCTGTGTCGGCGAAGGTCCAGTACAGAGTCTGGTGTATTTTTGTGTCGGTGAGGAAGGCACAACGTGGGACGAAGGAGTCATCGCAAGAGATCTCGAGGCCCTCCCGGAAGCAGCCGGAGCCGATGCCAAACGGGAAAGGGATGCTGATGTTTCCGCACTTGTCGCGGCAACTTGACGTGGCATCGGCTCTTCAGCCGCGCCAGCAAGGATTACTGGAAGCAGCAGCAGCAGCAACATCTGGGAGTGGAATTGCGAGCAGCTTGGTGTGGTCATGGTGACTCTACTAGTACCTCTATGGGCTAGGATGGAACTAGGTAGAGTTTAGTGAGTGCCAAACAGCCAAAGGATTCCACTGACTTGGGCTACTACCCACCACCCCCTATTATATAGAGTTTAGTGAGTGCCAAACAGCCAAAGGATTCCACATGCTCCTCACCAATATTGCGATCCAGCGGCAGGATGATACTCTTTTGGTCGACGTTAAAGATTTATCGAGCCGTTTTATCTCAATTCCAAATATTTCAAATAGTCTAATGCAAGCTACGAACGGTTTAGTGATTTTCTTCCCATGCGAGCTGTTTAGCAGCAGTGAAAGTATATAGTCTCAACCAGTCTTATAGATATTTGGTGACAAGGGTATATGACCGTGCACGTTGTACGTCGAGTAGTGGCCAGTGTTGTGACAGGAGGCTGCATTCGAATGCCACTATATATATATATATGTTTTTTCTCCGCATTTTATCTACTTAAGTGTCAACAAAAGGAGAATTGATCGGTATAACAAACACCCCTGGTCTAGCAGTAAACCATGGTGACATTCAGTTCCCATAGATCCAAACTGTGGGCGGAAGGGTTACAAGCTGTTTCGTCAGACAGAACAAAAAAAAAATGCGTCGACACACTTGCCATATGAGCCAACATGGAGAAGAAAATAGGTTGCTGCTTCGATCCCGATTTGGCAGAGCAACATGAAGAACTATTGCTTAAACCCGAGGAACCGGAAGTTGTGATAACGAAACCAGCAGGACCAACCTTCACCGTTGGTACCTGCGCTTGGATACCCGCCAGGCCCAAGTTGCTGCTATAAATACTAGCTATGTCAAATTGCATTGGACAACTCAAGTCACACCGTTACGGACTCAATGAGAGATTAAATATTCCACTAGATTCATTCAGTACAGAAAACGAAACATGAAACTGGTATAGATTAGTCAAGTTGAACGTTACATCAAAATCAACTTGCTCTGCCGCGCCTAATCAAGATCTAAGCAGCAACGTACGTATGGAATACAAATTCAAATGAGATTGCTAGCGCCATCTATTATCTGGCCTTAAGCGAAAGTGGTGTATACTAGCAATCATATGGCACTACAGGAATGGCTTACTGTGCCGACGGACAAAATCTACACCGACGGCCATTTGTCGAGGCCGTCGGCATAGAGCTGAAGATGGAAACCCGAATTGCGGAAAAAAAATTGAGCTATATTGACGGCAACGCCGTCGGCCTATCTTTTTTTAAGCTCATTTTTTTATACTTAATCACCGTTTTGATCATAACTTTTGCATTCGAATTCGGATTTCAACGTTCTTTAGTTCGTTTCGGAAAGGAGAAACATGTCTTGTAAAGCTACTTTTTTAGAAACAAAATCATGAGAAATAATGGAACTAACAATAATGGGTTAAGGTTTCGTCGGAGAGGGCTGTGGGACGTCTGAATCCAACCAAAATCTAGGTGGTACCATACCAAGTGTGTACAAGTGTGTTTTGGGTTGTATATGTCCAGTATTCCACTCCGTATGTTAAGGGTTTCACTGTCATCAGTTTTTTTTGAATTTGTTCGATTTATCTATGCCTATTTCAAAACGAAGTCAAGACGGCGGGCATGACCATTCATAGGTAGGGCTAGAATATTGAGAAACTCTTGGTGTATCTCTGATAAAATAGATAGTTGTGTAACTAAAAATAATTTTTGAAAAACTACGAGACACCTCTAGTTCAAATTTGACCCGTTTACAGCTGAATCGGCAGAAACATGTGTTTTTCAAAAGAGTTGGATGAAAACCGTTTCAGAGGCAACAATTTGGTTATTTGTGTATATAACATGGTCTAGTATTTTCAAAAATATGGCTCCCAAGTTTTGCAACATATTTGTGATTGGTGCTACACAAAAAAGTCATTTTTCACACTCGGAAAATGGAAAATGATTTTTTAATTCAGTGAAAAGGAAAACTTTGTCCGTGAACATTGTCCATGCTTTCAATATGCATGTTTATGCGGAATATGTGCACATTTAAACAAACTATGCCATGGATTTGGCAATAACACCTGTCTGTTGGCCCGAATCCCTAGAATGTTCGTAGGAGATAGCTCATTTATGTGAAAAAAATTCAACACAGCTGTCGTATTCCAAGTTTATTATTTTTAATGGATACTAGGACATATATAATGACACCACGCGAAGGTCTTGCATCATTTTGGGGGTTTGAAAATTTTCTGGAATTTTCTAAGCCAGTTTCACCAAAAAGTCAAGACGGCGGGATGACGTTCGTAGATATGTGTTAAATATTGATAAACTTTTGGTGCATCTCTGATGAAATAGGTAGATGTGTACCTAAAAATGATTTTTCCAAAAATCATGAGCAAACTACGAGGCACCTGTAGTTCAAATTTGATTTGTTTTCAACTAAATAGGAAGAATCTTGTGTTTTTTAAAGGAGATGGATGGAAACCTTTTCGGAGGGAACAATTTGGTTATTTGTGCATATAACATGGTCTATTATTTAAAAAAAATCACCTCCCAAGTTTTCCAACATATTTGTGGTTGGTGCTTCACAAAAAAAAACCATTTTTCACACTCGGAAAATGGAAAATTATTTTTTATTCAGTGAAAAGGTAAACTTTCTCCATGAACATTGTTCGTTATTCCAATATGCATATTTAAGTGGAAAATGGGCACATTCAAAAAAATTATGCATGGATTTGACCATAACACCCGTCATTTAGAACGAAACCTTGGAATGTTCGTAGCAGATAGCTCATTTATGTGAACAAATTTTCAACACAACTGTCGTATTCCAAGTTTATTATTTTTGGTGGCTAATAGGACGTATATAATGACACCACGTGATGGTCTTGCATCATTTTGTGTGTGTTTTTAAAGAATTTCTAGAATTTTCTAATCCAGTTTCACGAAAAATTCAACACGGCGGACATAACCGTTCGTAGTTAGGGGTTGAATATTGAGGAAGTCTTGGTGTATCTCTGATGAAATAGGTAATTCCGTATCTAAAAATTATTTTTTGCAAAAATCATGAGCAAACTACGAGTCACCTATAGTTCAAATTTGACCTCTTTCAACCTGAATCAGCAGAAACTGTCAAAATAGCCACCATGACTATTCATTAAAAGAGTTCAAATTTTCGAAAACTATCAATGTTCCTATGATATGGATGTCATATTTGAATTCCTCTAATTTTTCTAATCGACTTAGATTTTGATTTTCAAATCTCGATTTACGGATTTAGAGAAATGAATTATTACATATTAAATAATTTATTAAAAAAATAAAGTGATTTCTAACATAGTATTGTTATTTATTAAAAAAGATCATTATATAATCATTGTTATTTTATCAAATATTTTTTAAAAATTTAAACAATAGAAAAAGTATAACACCATTCCCGACAGATTAATATGATTGATATGATACATCTCATTTGGAATCTAGTTTGGAAGAAACCTAAAACTTAAGCATGCTTGGGCTGAAAGAATTTTAGGATGAGTGACCGAACGGGAAGTTTGACTAAATTAAGTATGTTGACTAGATTAATTGTGCAATTAAAGATTAAGTATGTGGCTAAGCGCAAAATTTCGGAATAGAATTTAAACAAAGTTAAAAAAATCGATTTTTCTAAAAAAGTTAAATTATTTCAAAAATATTATGCCGTCGGCGTAGCCCTATACACTACGGGAGAGCGCTTCTTTGCCGTGTGCCGAAAACACACGGCAAAGGCCTAAATACACACGGTAACGTCTTTGCCGTGTGTCGCACACGGCAAAGCGCACACGGCAGCCTTTTGCACGGTAGCGTTCTCTTTGCCGTGTGGCTAATTTCGAGCACATGGCAATGCTGCTGGGTGGGGTCCAATGTTACTTGACGATGATGGACGGACGGTGACGGCGAGCGGGTCGTTGCCGTGGTAAAATTACACACGGCAAAGAGCTTATGCCATCTAAAAAAATGTCGCGCGCACAGGACGGCCGGCCGGCGTCCTCCGGGTAGCGTCGTCGCCACGAGGTCGACGGCGAGCAGTGTTCATGGCGGAGGTCGTCGAGAAGGGAGGCGGCGTCCTCCGGCCAGTGTCCTCGCTGCGAGGTCGACGGCGAGTTGTGTCCATGGATAAGGTCAACGAGGGCGGCGGCCGGCGGCGCCAACGCGTTATCGGTCACGGTAAGTTTCTGCTCGAGTTCCTTGGCCATGGAGATTTTCCATGACGTCTAGGTTGCAGGTGCGGGAGGTGGCGCCGAGACGCGGTCCAGCTCGACGGCGCCGCGGACGGCGAGGACGCAAGGATGGTTGCCGGGGAAGGAGAAGGTCGACAACAGGGAGATGGCCGTGGCCGAGGAAGGAGACGGCCGGCGAGGGCGCGAGGACGGTGCTGAGGCCGCGCTGCCGGAAACGGAGAGCTGGTCGCTGCGAACGCCGAGGTTGTCGCCGGCGGGAGGAGGAGCAGAGGAGGTCACGGCCATGGAGGAGTGATGGAGGTCATCGCCGGTGGGAGGACTAGAGGAGGTCGTGGCCATGCATGGAGGTGTGGAGCAGAGAGATGTAGATGTGCGCGGGGATAACCAGAGGGCCAAGCACATGACGCCACTGACAGAGAGACGTAGATGTGTGGGTCAGCTTTATGTCTCCAAGCAGCGACCAATGAGAGAGACATGCAAGACAAGCCACGGATTGTGTGTTTGTTCAGAAATGATCAGAGCCATCGGATTGTTATCCACGTGAAAGCAACTCCAACCAATCAGCGCGCACAGGAATGGCCGTGACTGCCCCGCTAGCTATTCTGTTTGGCTACATTTTCTTTGCCGTGTGGCTATCTTTGCCATGCGCATTCGTTAATTTTTGCCGTGCTCTTTTCTTTCCCGTGTGTTTTTCGTTGTCTTAACCGTGTGCTATTCTTTGCCGTGTGCCCGACATCCAGCACACGGTAAAGAGCAGGACACACGGCAAAGTTCTCCTCTCCCGTAGTGATACCGCCGGCTTTTAGTACGCCGACAGTAATTTGACCTATTCCGACACCGGTGTTACGCCGACGGCCATATAAATAAGCGCATACGGTAAACCCTACCCGTCACTTCGATATATGGTTTCGCATAGTTTCAAAACACTGCACCGACAATCAAGCCTTCTCCATCCCTTCTTCCAGCGTGCACTGCGAGAAGGAAGAGTAGGCCTCCGGAACCCCGCCTCTTGTGATCCTGTACGGGAGAGGGGCGATCAGGTTTCTAGGGGCGCACTCGCGCGATTGCTGACGGCGACTACTTCTCCAACGACTCTTCATCGATGACATGGGGGACAACACGGGCAACACCGCAGCCGGTGCCGCTACAGCTATACCATACGTATCTCTCTTCTTCCTACGAGATATTATTACAATTCCTATGTCTAGTGTTTGCTGTAGATTGGATCTGTTTATCTATTGTAGTAGATATTTGCATGCTTACTTTATTTGATACCGCCTTAATTTATTTGATGCTATTTAAAATTAAATTATATGCTAAATTGCTTATATATTCAACATGTGTGAGATGCGAGTGCGGGTAGGGCCCCACAAGGGAGAAATATTGTCTAAACTACCCGGAGTTATTAACACCGTAAAGCACGATTCTGGATAGGAAATGACGCGCATTTGCTGGGAGTGTGTTCACACCCAAGGATTCGGTCAAAGCAGATGCACGAATCTCCAACACAGTCTGATGGCCATGATATATCGGTGACCTCCAGGTAATTGTGGCGTTGCATTTTCGAAAACCCCATCCCTTTCCTGCCGCACAGCCCAACGAGGAATGCAGCTGAGGTCTTCGGGCGCACCTTGTTCACACTGCCTCCTTGCGTGTGGCAGAGGTGGACATCCTCTTCGCCGTGGAATGTGATCATGTTCCCCAAAGTAGACGAGGCTTGGGTCGCTGAGAACCACGGGTGAACTAGTGGAAAGGGCGATTCAGCCGCCGGACGCACTGTCGAGGAAGATGCTCGAGTGTACCGCAACAGATCTAGAGCTTGAAGACTCCATTTACGCGCTTGACAAGGCCGTCCAGGACCGGGTCCATGCAATTTGACGTCTACCTCAATAGCGTTTGCGGGACGCCGGGGTATCAGTTCGTTCAACAGCCTGCAGCAGCGGGCGGCCGGTTGCTACCATGGCGGGCATGGGCACCACAGCAGTATGTGTCCTAGTGTCATCGGGGGATAGGTCAGTATACAACTATACATGCTTCTTTCCCTGAAAAAAAAACTACACATGCTAATTTTCAACCAATTATATCAATTGTAAGAGTCACTAACAGTCGCAGTGTAAAGTTTTGTGCATTTAACATCAGCAGGATCACTGGATATAAACAGAAGGATGGACCCCAGTGTGTGTCATAAGTAAGTTCTTTAGGAGTAGCTGGGAGTTCATCGTGTTGTATTGGCTTCTTGAACTTGCAGTACATATCTCAGTTGGTCCGAAGTGAGAATTGTGATCGCTTCTGCAGGTTCATGTGTTGTAACGTGCAAAAGGAATGGAAAACTGGATCTAAAGTTTGGTACTCAAAGAGCTGGGTCAAAGTTGTGCACGTAGGAGATTCTGTTCACGTCATGCGGTGCTACTCGGTGTCTTCAAGTTAGTTTAGTTCCATCTGCAACAGTGGATGCAGAAATTAAAAGTTATGCCTTAATTATTACTAGCAAAACATGCCCGTGCGTTGCACCGGGAGTAAAAAAATCATACTTACTAATCTGGTGGCCAACGACCACATTTGGTTGCATTACGATATTCTCTCTTATTGAGACACTACTCAAAACATTAGCAATGTAATGTATTTACCGACAATGTTCAACATAAAAAAGTGCATGTACGAAATTCTACACTTCAATTATAAAAGCATGCAATAGCTGGCTTGGATGCATTGGTTTTGTGTTGATGTCAATTGCAGTCTTTTTTTAACCACGCGGAGACATGTGCATCCCTTTAGACATACACTAATAGAAGGGAAAAAAAAGGAGCTATATTCACATATATAGCGGTGCTTATAAATGACATGTTAATCTTCATCATACAAAATTGGTTAATTTAAATAAATATCTAAATTACCATACTTGTTAATTCACCAAGTGTAAAGAGCCATTACTTTCATCAGTTGACATATTAGTGAGAGAGCCTAAAATCACAAGGATCACACACGTATGTCCGCATACTAAAGAAATTTGACGAATGAGGGATTTCCGTTTTTGCACGCGAGACCTACAAAGCTTGTGTGCTGTCCATCCGCAATTGAAGAGCTTCTTTCCACGAGGGTTGACCATAAACTGTAAAATTTTTTTTTCGAGAAATACGGGGGGGAAATGTTCCCCACCGCTTATTATATTACTCGACGCGTGTTACAAGCAATGGCACATCCGAGGACGGACGAGAAAGTTACAGGGGGAACAAAGAGGGGAAAAATTAGTTACAACAAGTAAGGAGAAAGGAGCGGAGACGATCGATGGCGTCTCGGTCGGGTAGGCGGAAACGGAACCGCCAGGAGAGAAGATCCTCGGCCGCACGCCGAAGGACCTCATCCGGGGAGCAAGAATGATGGTTGAAGACGAGGTCGTTCCTAGCCTTCCATATGTGCCACATGACGACCGCAATAGCGGAGTGCCAAGCGTCGGTGACGGGAGCCGGAGCAGCGATGTCCCAAATCGAGGATAGACCGGAGGTACGAGCACCAAGTCTACGCCAGACCGTGGAGGCGAAGTGGCAATCGAAGAAGAGGTGGCGACTGTCCTCCTCAAGACCACACCGTTCGCAAGCTGCGGATGGGGCGCAGTTCTTTGCGAACAGGCATAAACTGTAAAATGACAAGGCAACCGTGTGTTCGCTTCAGAAGTTTAGAGCGCTCCGCTAATGTAGACAGAGCTCTTCATATTTGACATCGCCGCTGTAAGACGCTCCTAAACGTAGCACATGGCTATGTCTTCAAAGCTCGTTTTGAACATGTGAGCTTGACCGACGTGATGCGTGTCTGTACATTCATACATATTGCACCTTGAACATACTAATCGAGCCAGGGCCCAGAGGCCAAACGTGAGTGGATAATAGTGCAAAATAGTCTCAAGTACAACCACAATATGCTGCCATCTACCGTCTCTTGTAAGAGACACAAAGATACTTCAAAACCGTAATTTATCTTGGACGGTTGTACTAATTCAGTATATCGGGCCAGCGCCGTCATTGCCGCCATCGGGGGAGATCACCTTCACGGTGAACTCGGGCAGCACCTGTATGAGCGGTGCCGCACCATCCTCACCGTCGTTGAGGTACTCAAACCAGCACTCGTCTGGGCCAGCGAGGGACATCCGCTTGTTGTTCCCGACGCAGTGGACAGGGAGGCCAGTCGTGACGGCGGCGAGCAGCAGCACCTTGCCGGAGGAAGAGAAGGGTAGCGTGCGGCGGGGAGGGTGGCAACCTCTGCAGCGACTTGGCGCCCCGTGTCTCATGGATGAACTTGCTTCTCGGGGAAGACCGTAGCTTATAGGTAATGCCAGACACCTTCTGCTCCGACAAGATTACGACGGCCACCTCGCCTTCATTCATGACGGGATAACCGAGTACTCCCGATTCAGCGGCGTGCGCGCGCTTGATGTTTGAGAAGGCGGAGAAGGTTCTACGACCGTGCCGATATGTGTGAGGCTCTTGGCTGACTCGAGGTCGCCGAAGGCGAAAAGCTAGTCCGTCGGCCGCCTCTTACTACTGCGTCACGTCCTCGCACTCCAGCAGAAGGTTCCTGGTGACCGAGGCTCGGTGGCGGGGCACATCGCCGAAGCGGGCGTCATGTCATCCTGAAGCGTCTCGAGACGGCGGATCCGGCGGAGCGAGTTGAACTTGGTACGTCTAGGACTCCAGGTGCACAGCAGCTGCCGCAAAATTCGTAGTGGCCGTCGCCTCCTGCCCACTCGACGGGGACACCATTGGTAGTCCGTGACTCCGTGCTCGTCCACCGCAGAGGGAAGTAGCAGGAGCGGCCAATCTCGGCAGATCTGTCGGTGTCTAGTTTAGAGTGTGGTGCGCTCGATTAGTGCGACACAGTCGGGACGACGTTCGTCCATATATAAGCTTGTCTCGCACGAGGTGAGGATCGATGACTCCCCAGAGAAGAACCTGTTCATGATGGCGATGGGCCCCAGCTGCTGCTGCCGGTGCTTCACTGGCACGGCGCCACGGCCGCGACGCCGGCGATGGTGTCAAGGAAGTAACCTGCCATCAGGCCTGTTCTGCTGCTCGGCCTGCGGAGAGGCTCTGGGAAGGCATATTTATGGGAGGGGTTCCACCGTAGGAGAGTCCGCATTGACTCCACCTAGAGAAGAGTCTTGATCGAGAGCTACACCGCCCGAAAAAATTCATCATGACGCACATGGACAACGTACGAACCAAACGACGGACGAAAATATATGGGAACGGACGAAATCTTGGGGAAGAAACCTTACTGTTTTTATTATTAGGTATAGATATACCACTTTATGTCCACGTAAAAATTAACTATGCTCATATTAGGTTCCATAGAATAGAAATCCCACATAGAAAATTTAAATTTTAGAAAACAACCAGATGAAACCAATTCTAGTCTAGCGACGGGTCCATACACAAGCTATGTAAATACATAACGTTGTCAGTGATTTTTTGTTGTTGTATTGTTTGGATGCTTCATTGTCAAAGCTAATAATGACAGCGAGGGGTCTCGCAGCGTCGGGGCTGTGATGCTTGAATAATGGCGGCGGTACTAGGGTTCCAATTCGTGCAGGGACGAAGATCTGCTTGACCCCGGTCCTCTTCGATCTGGCTGGAGTGCCGAGTCCCGGAAGGCTCCGCCAGCGATCTCGCATGGACGTTATGCCTATAGATTGTTGGATCGGATGGTATTCGGTCGCAACGCACAGAGCGGCACGAAGCTCTGCTTCATTTGCCACCATGGGCAAATCCATGGTGAAGTCAGAGGTGGAGAAGGTCATCGAAGCTGAGATTTGGAGGACTAGCAATGACGTTCGGAGTATTTGCATCGAAGAAGAACTGGCTTGGTGTCGCATGACTTGGAGCAGCGGCATGTAAGAGGGGGTGACAGCATACGTGAAGTCCAAAGTCCTACCTTTCAGCGTGAAAACCCAAGGTCTGGCCTTAATTGGTTGTGCCTGACATCGGTCTTGTTGGAGACATTGTTTTGAGAGCGAGGATTATCTTCAGGGTGAAAACCCAAGGTCTGGCCTTAATTGGTTGTGTCTGGCACCGTTCTTCTTGAAGACACTGCTTTTGAAGAGTTGGACATCAGGTGTTGTTTACGTGGTGGTTGTGCGGCTGCTGCAAGGATTGTAACACTGTAGCAGGACTTTTCTTTTTTATTTCTTCTTCTTATTGTCTTCGGGATGTGTGCATCCGTAATGGCTCTGGTTATTACGTGGTTGCAAAGGCTAGGTGTAATTTGTATCTCCGTGATATTAATATACATTTCCCTTTATCAAAAATTGTCAAAGCTAATAGAATACAAACAACACACCCTCCTAGTCAACACCAAGTAATGCTTTTGCGCATGGCATCACTTCACCCTGATTTATGTTGTTCTTTTCCATGCCCAAAAGATACACATAGTTAGTTTTGCATCGCAAAACCATCCTGGCGTGAAGTGAACTGGCAATATTATTGTTCAGAGCTCCATGTCAAAATATCTTCATCTGTTGTTTTTTGCATGGACTTAAAATAAAGACTATGGTAAACTATGGTAAACATATCTGCATTTTTTTTTGTTTGTAAATCGACCGAAAATCTTCTCATAGGCACACAAATAAATATGTTCATAGATAACTAAGGGAGAGTCCATCAAAATTATTTTTATTGCTTCACAGACTATAGTTATTACTTATTTATTACATAAATATTGTCATAAATGTGGGAACATACTTTCAGCTATGACATTCATGAGTTCCTTAAAGCTGAGAAGAAATTGAAGAGTGCCTTGTATTCACAAGAGAAATGGAGGTTTTTTCTCATAATAATGATAAGTTTTTTCATTTGACTGTACCTTTTATTATTTTGGTTCAAAGGAATGAAGTAAACATAAACGGTAGAAAATAAGAACTATTAACATCGCTAGGGTCACAATTTTAGTTTTCCTAATACTTTAGCTTATGTTGACTGTGCTTATTAAGCTTGCCATAATATGTTTGTAATGATGTGCCAAACCCTTAATGCCCCACTTAGATTGTTGTATTTTTAGCCCAAAATTCGGCCTTTTTTCAAAGCCCACATATTTCCCGACCATGCCTAGTTTCACCACTTGGTTTTGGTGTTTCCGTCTGTTCTAATTGTTGACATGTGGAGGTCACAGTTTTTTCATACCGTATAAGTGTGCAGTAAGAAACACGCCTATGGGAAGTTATGGTCAGGAAATTAAACCAGTCCTCCAAGCAGGGATACATATAGCTACACCCACGTCTCATATACTACCGAATGGACGTATGTGTGTCATACTATTTCAGTTTGAGTATATGTTCATATAATATACCTAGTTTGCACTATATATTTGAAATACCGTCATATTTGTATATAAAAAAATGTTGTGTGAAAAAGTTACACATACTCCCTCCGATCCATATTAATGGTCGCTAAATCGGATGTATCTAGATATATTTTAGTGCTAGATACATCCGATTTAGCGACCATTAATATGGATCGGAGGGAGTACTTTACTTGCTAATATAATAGGGTTTACGGTGGCCGCCTTACGTTGTCGCCTGTTTTGCACTTTAGTCCACAAAAACTGGGAAATCAACCCGCGCTCCTATGTTGCAACAGTTTTACACAAAATCCCCTAAGAAATCAGAAATCAATCTCCATTCGACTACCACTTATCCCCTCCACAGCTTTCAGACCAGCTAGGCCCGACGGCCATGGCGTCCTCCTCCGTGGTGCTCGTCACGTCGGAGCAGCCTTTTTGTTCCTCTTCCCCACACGCACCCGCTCCTCCCGGTTCGCTTCCTCCTCTATTGTCCAGATGCGTACGCCATCAGTCCGAGGAAGAGGCAAGGTGCAGATACGAGATGGTGTGGGAGAGATCCGGCGGCCCAGCGCCGAAGACGGGAGGAACTCTGTGTTAGCTTGATCCGGGCGTCGGAGGCGCGAGCATGATGGATTCCGTATAAGTTGCTCGGAAAAAAAGGGAGGGAACGGAGGATTTTGGGGAGACAGAGGAAGAAGAAATAGCGATGGGGATTTATTTTTGGTCGATGTAGTGCCTCGCCGCCGGCCGGGCCGGCGCTCTTGTCTGCAGCAGACAGCTGCGCCTCGCACCCTCGCCTCCTTCCTTCGCCATGAGCGCGCCCACGGGCCTCTGCTACTCCTCCCGCTGACAGAGAATGCATATCTAATTACCTGCAGCTGGTTAATGCTTCAGAGTAGTCGACCAGAAACCGATCTCAGACTCTGGTAATCAAATCCAATTTCTCTTTCCAATTAGGTGCGTGAGCTACTTCACCACATTCCTTCGCCAGCGCATCACAGCTTCCTGGACTCCACGTATATAATAATTGTTCTTCAGATGTATATTCATTTTAAAGATCTCCACGGTTAGGATATTGTAATCAGCATTAGCATGCTACCCTTGCATTTCTACACACTTATAGAGTACATTCAGTAATTCAGTACGTAAATACCTTTTTAGTAATACATAAATAGATATCCACTTTATTTTATGTTTTTTCTTCTTAACCATATGGTCAGATGGACACCCTTCTTAGAGCAATCACAACGCCGCAATCTAAACGCCTGTTGAGCAGTTCCACCCTGCACATATGCGCCAATAGCCTTATTGCCATATTTTCTACTATTGTTTAGGAGACGGGCTCTTACTTATGCCTCCACGCTAGGAAAACTATTGGGAACTAAGCAAAGCGGCCGGAATTTTAATCTCTAGAACATGTGAATAAGTGTTCCATTGTTGATGCTCTTAAACGATCAGAAAATATCCAATTCTCACCAAATAATCTTTTTTTTATTTTTTTGCAAAAATAATTTATCGTTTGTTGACACGTAGCAGCGCACGGGTATTTGTGCTAGTATACTTGCTAAAAAGTGGTATATATATTTCCAAAATAAACATACCTACTTCATACTACATGTACATACTCTTTAGTGTGATGGATACTACTAAGATCGTATAAAACAAACGTGGGTGTAACTAAACCTGAGGGTAGTATGAATATGTCTTTGGTAATGGGCTACCATCGGCCAATGTTAGAATATTGGTATTTACCAGAAAGTCGAAATCTCCTTTTGCAATATATTTGTAACAAATATTTTAAAATAACTGTGGCATATGTCACCTTCGAACATGCGGCCCATTTCTAGCAGGCCTCGTCCTCCATTAAAAATTACGTTTAACCATGGGATTTCTACTTTTCCTCGCCATAGGGGGTTCCCTTAGTATCGTTCTATACTACTACCTCCTTTTCTCAAAACAAGGCGTGTAATTTTTTCTAAAAGTCAAACTATGTAAATTTGACCAAGTTATTAGAAAACACTAACAATCTTCACAATATAAAAGCAATATAGTAAGATAGATCATGAATGTACTTTCACATGATATCTTCATAGTATCATAAGTGTTGATAGTTTTTTCTAAAACGGTGGTCAATCTTTACATCAGTTGATTTTTAGAAAAAGTTGTAGGCCTTCTTTTAAGGAATGGAGGTAGTAGTGCTTTGCTAAATTTAGACTAGACAGTCATTTTTGACACAAAATAAGAATACAAAATAATTCCATTTTTCATTTTGTATTCAACATTTTTGTATAACTATTCTTACTTCATCATGCACTAGAAAGTGGTACTGAGATATTTGTAGATCATACAATTTAAGATTTCTTACCATAGATACATATAACTTATAGATTATGTACTGAATTTTGTTCTAAAATACAATTTATTACCTTTCTATGATATTCACTTTGAACAAAAACATACCAACTAATATTTTGTAGCACTGAAATTGCTTGCCTTTCATGGTTTTTCAGCAACCAATGAAGTGGGCTTCTTAGATACCAATGTCTAAGAAGTGTTATCCCACTTTGTTCCACATTTCGAATTCTAATAATGGAACATAGTTTCAATAAAATGGACCTAGGGACCTGACAAAGTGGGCAGTGTGGCCGCAATTACACCTTTTCTATTCCTTTCTTTGTTTACATTTTTTGAAATCTAGGCCAACTTTGTTAGTCTATCATTCATACAGAAATGGAAAGGTTAAAATAATCACCCGTTACATGGTTAAACTATGATACAAATAGATGGTTATACTTTTCATCAATTACATCCCAAAAATAACATTTACAAAAGTACTAAAGTTTAGTATAATTGCAAACCTAGAAGATTTGAGATAATAATATTAATGTTAATTAGCTCATCATAGTTCATTATTGACAATAATTGTTCCCGGGTCCGTTAGGTTTGAATTTTTGGCGCAATTTCATGTTGGAATTTTCTATTCGGGAAACTTTGATGATGTCTATGATAGGCTAGTGCTTGGGGGAGAGCAATACAAGAATTTTTCTATCCATCTAACCAAATGGGGCACATATAGGATAATGAGTAAAAGGGGAAATAAATTCTTTGATGCAAGTACAATACCAAAATAGGAATAAAATCAGTCATCTTCTAAACTCCATTGCTATTTCTGCAAAGAAAAAGTTTGACGATCGAAGGTATCAACTGAATCATGAAGTTGAGAAATAGACCAACACTAGTCACGGCGACACTTATAAAAATGGTGGAAACGAGGGACATGATAAATACAATGAGGACTCAAAGCATTACAAGAAGAAGGATGATAATAATGACAATACATGGTTCAATCATTCCGCCCTCAAGACTTATGTCCCACAAGGAAGGCAAAATGTTAACATGGTACACCATTACTGCAACACCCGGGGGTTTCCCCAATTAGAACTTGTGTGTTTGTTTTTCCTTTTCGCATCATAATGCATCATGCCATCATGTCATTCGCATTAGAACTCACAAAATATTTAACTGGTTGCAATCCTAAATTTTCATAACATCTAGGTTCAGTTTGTGGCCTCAAAGCTATTTTAAATAGTGGCAAAACAATCTCTGAAAATTAATAAAACAAACCCTAAAAAAAATCTTTTGAGAGAAAGAGAGAGAGCAGGCCACCAGGCCGAAACCAGCCCAGCCCACCTCCTTCCTCTTCTTCCGTACGTACAAGCACGAGGAGAGCGTGAACCTCTCTCCCCTCCTATCGCTTTCCTCTCCCAACGAAACCACCACCACCTCCATGGTCCCCTCCCCCTCACCTTTCCCCTCCCTTATAGCCACCCCTCTGCCTCTCCTCAACCCTAGGCTCCCCACTTCTTCCTCTCCAGCAGCCGCCACCCCTTTTCCTCTCCTCTTCTTCCTCTGTTTTTCTGCACCACCGTACCTCCATGGCCGGAGAAAACGAGCACGTGGAGCCGGTGACGGGTTGTCTGCGAGGAGCTGCCGATGGCGGGAATCGGTCCGTGGTGTCGTCCTTGTCCTCCACGCTGAAGATCAGGAGCCGAAGTCGTCTAGGTCGTCGCCGACGAGGTCGTCTTCCTCCCTCGTTCTTGAGCACGTAGGCATCAACATCGTCACCGAGCACGCCCGCGATATCGAGCACCTCGGTGAGCTTCCGTCCCTTGGGGCCTCTTCTCTCCCTATTATCTTGCTCTATGTGTCCGCCTTCGAGCATCACAGTGGCGTCGCCCGCTTCTGGATGTCGCCAGCCTTCCGTTCCCTTTTCCGTTCGCACCTCCGTCGTGAAGATAAACTGAGTTTCAGTTTCGTCAGTAATCCACGCACTGCTTTCACCTCTTAAGACATCAGATCCCGATCCATACAAAAGCACGCACATATCCCAGTGGCTTCTGCGCCGATCTGTGTCCTGGGAGACCCAGATTCGAAACCCACCCGACGCACTCCCCGTTTTTCTTTCTTTTCCACCGCGCGCAGCCGGGCCCCACCCGTCAGTCACCCCGAAGGACACCTCAGCTACCACCGCGCCTCGTCAGCGCCCGCGTGGCATTGGGGCCCGCTGGTCAGCCTCTCTACCTAGCCGGTGCGTTGGTAGAATTTTCCTAGATCTAGATCTGGATCTGGAATTTCTCACCCAGGCCCCTGGTCTTCTCTGTTTTGTACCGGAGCCCTCCAGATCTCTGTTTTCCTCACGAACAAGTCCTTGTTTTTGCAGAAAACACCTCAACTTTCAAATGCATATAACTTTTGTTTTACAATTCCAAATAATGCAAATTTTATGTCTATTTCAATCAGAAAAATGCAAGGAATCTTAATATTCCATGCATGTTGATGTTTGCATCTCGAATCTTGCATTTTCCTAGTGTTATGCATGTGCATCTAAATAACAAACATGGAATGTGTTTAGGTGCCCAATTAAATTGTCCCCTATTCCATTTAATTTCGTTTAGCTCACCTATTATTTGTTTTTGATGCTAATCTACATTTAATGTGATGGTTAGCTGATGAAACAGGCTTTCGCCCCGCTTTATAAATGAAACAAACGACCACAAGAGTTTACAAGAACCCAGATACAACACACCCACAATGCTGGGGCCACAGCACAATATAGCCCAACAGAAAGAAAAAACAAACCACGCACGACACACACTCTAGGAAACAAAGCGAGGGGGGGTTGTGTGGGTAGAGAGTACGCCCCGACCAAGGGAGGGCTGGTCCTGGCGGCACCGAAGCGGAGAGGCGTCGCGCGGACACGAGAAGTATGTCGATGGAGTCGTCAAGCCGCGCCCTGTCCCGCTGCCTACACAGCGGATGCCACTGCTGCAGAAAAGCCAAGAATTTGAACATTGCGTCAGAAGCCCGTCTCAGAAAAATCTTCTCAATCACCATCTTATTACGGGTCGTCCACAATGACCACGCCATCGCCGCAAACACCAGCCAGAGAGGCGTCGCCCCCCCCCCCCCCGGCATGGTGCGCCCTAGCTTCTAGAAACTCCCCGAGATCCAGGGCCAGCCAAGCCGGCCCCAAGGCCTCACGGACGAAGTTCCATAGAAACCGGGCAGCGGGACACTTAAATTGGTTAGCTAAAACAACTTAAACCTATGATTAATTGTTGGGATTCCGATTCCACTTAAATTGGTTTAGTTGCATCTCGCATGTCATGCATCCATATCTTATCTCGATCATGCTGGATCTTTTGTCGTAGTAGTAAGTGTTTGCATCCGTTGTTTCTTTTAGTGCTTTGCCTCTCCGCGGATAGGACGTTGAGATGATTTGAGCACCGACAAGTTCTGCTTCCTCTACAAGCTGGAATTCCATGCAAGCTTTACTCACTTGCTACCTATGGCTGCTGTTCCTCACTTGTTACCGATATTTTCCCGTTGCCTTTATTCTAGCCTTATGATTTGATGCTTGTGCCTTGATCCTATCTTATGTTTACCTTGCCGCCATGATATAGACTTTCCTCCACTTCCTATTAACTGTTGATTGTTTACTTGTTGGTCCTAGTGTCGTAGTTGCATGCTTAGTGTTGTTTGCGCTCGCGTCTTGTTATACTTTGTCCCGTCACCTGTTTAGTATGATAGTTGGGTTTCAACTTAATCAACATCATGTGAATGTTTGGGGTAATAATAATTTGATGATAAGCCACCGGCAGGAGGCCCGACGTGGTTTTGGAGCCCGCTAGTGTCGAACTTAGGAAAAGAGTCTTGTCCTCTGATACATGATGAGCGCGCTAACCGCGTGTGGGTGGTGAGTATGGGCACTCCCCTTGATTTAGTACTAGAGCTGCTATTCATGCAGGAGCCACACTTAGTTCGGGCTTTCCATTTGGCACGATAACTTCCAGGTACGAGCCCATGGTGCTACGGGGACCTGATGTAGTCGTTGCGGTTAGGGAGACACGATCTTAGAGTGTTATGAAGGTCCGTATTTCGGGGTGGAATAACCGTGCGCTCAAATTTTCCCGTGGTGCCTTGGATGTGCAGTGGTGATTGGAAAGGTCGAGTTGAGATATCCTGCCTTTGTGGTTGTAGATTGATCGAACATGTACGGGTACTGTAGCGCATCTTGCATGGATAAATCTTCTCGAGAAGCCGTGTTGTCCGTAGTTATGTGACTACTTGGTGAAAGTGTTGGCTAACAAGTAGTCAGAAAACTTACACCTAATGATGATAACTTGAATAGTAATATAGACATACCTTCACCATACTATAAATGTCATCTTAATCAACATGTGTGAGTTTTTCTCGGGTTACTTCCAGACACTTTGTTGAGGGGGTGAATCCTGGATGGGTATTGTTTCTGGTGAGTAGTTGTAGTTGGTTTCGTCGCGCTCTCTCATCCCTTTCTTATAGACGAGAGATGTAGCGTGTCTCTATAGATTGCTTAGTGCTGCCCGCTGCCGCTTCATTACAACAACTTCCTCCTTTGTACCCAAAGTATTTGTATCTTTTGATGTCTGGTTGCACTGGTATCTCGTGAGTATTGCTTGCCGCTTGTTGGTACATTCAAAGTACTGACCCCCATGATTCGGGGCTATATTCACAATGCAGTCAGCAGGTTTGAAGTTGACGACGTTAGCTTGGGAATCCCTCCGGCTTGGCCTGGGCAGGGATTGGACGCCATCAGTTATCTTCAGGACTCTTAGTCCAATTTGTATCTTGTTCGTAGTCGGATACTATTTCGTCTTCCGTTGTTATTTGGTTCTTTGTATTGTATCAGTTATATTCTTGACTCGTTTGAGTCGTCTTGTATATATCTCTTCTGTTGTTGTTGTGGATTATTCGTGAACTGTTGTAATGATTACCGAAGGTTGACAACCCGGGATCGGTATTATGCGGCTTCTGGCGGGAACGCTGAAATCCCCATAGTACCCTATCCAGGGGCGTCACAATTATATAGTTTCTATTTATCTTCTATGCATTTTTTATGGAACTACACAAATAGAAAACATGGACATACATATGATTCGTGATGTATTTTGTGAAAAATTCGCTCAATCTTGTATTCTGAAGCTCAACTTGTAGATATTCTTTAACATGCCATGATGGTAAAGCAGATGTTCAAATGTCTGCAATTGCTGACAAACACATACAAGCTCCTCTCGATGAAAATGTAGTCTTTATTTTATAGCTTCGAGTTTATTCGAAAAATCATACCATCAAGAGGGGTTAGATCTTCAAAGAAGAAGGTGAAATTTGTTTTTGTCCTCAATTCAATTTAATCCTCACAAAGAAAATTATTTGAAAATGTTGGATCCATCATTATGGTGAAAAAATAATCATTAGAATTGAACTCAAGGTATAATTGTCAATGGCTTCAATATAACCTATATTGGGTGTAGTTCTTCAGTTCACATCAGTATGGTGAAAAAAAAATGAAGCGATGGATTTAAAGCAAGGAAGAACTGGCTATGTTTTCAGTATAACCTATATTGAGTCCAGTCCTTTAGTTTCTGAAAATTGACGATCTGAAGAGCTGGTTCTTCATGGTTGTTTATTGAAGCATAAGTGATTGATTCCTATGGGGTGCAACAGTTCTTGTCGCCCGAGAATTTTGACATTTCTAACATGTATATACATTTAATATTTATGTAACTAGCAAGGTGGCCCTCGCAAGTGCGAGGGCATCATTTTTGTGGTTTGAATTTGTTTGATGAATAAGACATCATTTCGTAGATGTTACATTATTTCTCGTTATGCAATAAGAAATAGAAACACTATACAACTTCTATAAATTTTATGGCAAATAAAATAAAACAGTAGTGCCATTGTTGATTTTATGGTTACTAAAGATGAAACAAATAAATGAATTACGACAACATGAAATCATAGCTATATCGTCCTATCCAGCTTCACTCATCCTATCCCCCGGAAATGTAGGATCACATACTCTTGTTAGCATATATATACAGATTGGGCCCATGATTAAGGGTGTTACATTCAAGAGAAGGAGACATGTACCTTAGGCATAACCTTTTAGTAAACCAAGATAAAAATAATATTTGTACTCGAGTAAAAAAAGGTATTTTTTTTAACGATGTGAACCTATGATTAGATCGTTGTACCCCGTCCGCATCCGCAAAAGATTAGAAAGTTGGTTTACCGCCTAGCTACTCCAATTTTTGTAGTCGAAATAGTATTTCAATATGAAGGGAGTTCACATCGATAGTGAAGCATTTCTGTGACTTCGTTAATCTGAAACTTTGTCTATACATGCCTTGTGAATGTGCCTGTCTAGAGATAGTCCAACTAAGTGGTTATTTTTGCATACCAAAGCATACATTGTACATACGTATAACCTCTGATTGGATGGTTATAAAGGTGGTTGTATTCATGCCTCGTCTACAGCGGTTCAAACAATCAGTGTTACATCGCGTGTGTCTCGTTAATGTTGCATATTCTCTCGGCCGACGGACATTCCTGGCATGGCGGGACATGCGAGGTGACTTTGCATATTTCTCTTATTAAACCAAAGTAGTATCTAACTCAAGCTAAAGGATAATGTTACATTATGGTGAATTTGTGTACGTGATTTGTGAATGTCGTTGTAGTCAAATCAAGTTGTTACTTTTTGTATGCTAACAAATATAGCTTGTACGGAATTCACTCAAGCTAAAGGATAATGTTACATTTTGGTGAATTCGTAACCGTGAAACTGCGTGCATGTGCATGGTTTTTTGAATGTGCGTGTGTAGTGGTAGTCAAATAAAGTTTTTATTTTTGTATGATCAACCAATATACATGTGTAGAAAAATACATACTGAAAAGTTTACAGTACATATATTTTTCGTTGCAAAATAGTTCATTTTTTTTTGACAATGCAAAATACTTTTTAAATTAAATTCTAGCCTTAAATTTTAGATCCAACTATCCGAATTAATTTAGATGATGTGGCTTAACATCACTAGTGGAAACAGGGGCTTTAGTCCCGGTTCGTAGGCCCCCATTTGTCCCGGTTGTGCAACCGGGACGGGGCATCCGGGACAAATACCCCTCCCCATTGGTCCCGGTTGTGGCAGGACCCGGCACAAATGGGGCTGACCACGTGGCCCGTGCGTTGAAACCTGGCCAGGGCTATTAGTCCCGGTTCTCAATACGACCCGGGATGCATGCCCCTTCTGCCGCGGCAGGGCTTTTTCCCTTTTCTCTGCCGCGGCAGAAATTTACAATTTCCGTTTTTTGGCCCCCCCAGACCTCCTAGCGGCCCCTCCCCGGACCTCGAGAAGAGAGGAGCCTCGGTGGACCCTCCACGGAGCCCCCGGATTGCACGAGTGAATAAGTATATAAAGCAGAATAAGAAACACTTATATTACAGAAGGAAAGTATATCGAGCATATTACATGACCGATGGAGTGTATTACAAAATCAAACTTAGTTCCAACCGGAGGCATGGTACTCTCCATCTACGTTTATGACCTCTGCATCTAAGAAGCCCGCAATTTCCTCCTGAATTGCTCGTATGCGGTCTCTTGGTAGAAGACCGTCTCGAAGCCGTTCGATCTAATATAAAGAAGAGTGGTCACTAAAATATATGAAACTAAGTAACTAAAATAGATAGTAATAAGAAGAATTCACGACTAACGTACATGAAGTTGCTTTAAATTTCTTCCCTTGGGAGATGTGGTCTGACGAATGAATTCGCAAATGTAGTATCCACACAAGTTATTCCCGTCTCCTTGTTGCAAGCACTATACGAGAAGATTGTTTCAATCAAAATAATAATCAACCAGGCATGATAATGGTATCGACACTAGAATCAAGGAGATGGGCGCGGATCTAGATAGTACTTACTTGCACAACATCAAATGTAAGTTGTTTTTCCCATTCACCGGGAGACTTCTTTATGAACCTATTCCAAACCCTACCCGAGAAAGAAAAAGAATAAAAAGAGTTATTAATTACTTGATATCCGAAAATGAAACAAAGTAGTCGATATATTGCCATATATAAATACTGAAATTAATAAAGATTGAAATTACCGCTGGATCATTTCCTGCATGTCAGCCCACATTGAGAGGGGTTTACGTTTTGAGTCCATTATAATTAATTTTCCTTTGTCAATTTGGAAGATTAGGAGAATATAGTGGAAGCTGCGCATGCAGAACTCATCAATTATACAGTGAACATCGAGTAAGGAAAACAGAATGTTTACAACAGAGTAACACACTTACTTGAAGTTGTAAGGAAATAGTATTTCCCGTCGGTGTTGGTTAAATATTATTGCCCTCAGAATATTATTTTCTGTATCCTTGGGAGATTGCCGAAGAGTCTTTTCAAAAATAATATTTGGATCAATGAACCCAATATCATAGATTCCACATCTTTTGCATTCGAGAATTTTCATTCTGCAATTATAATATATGAGTGTACTATATATATATATATATATATATATATATATATATATATATATATATATATATATATATATATGAATATGCAATTGAATGAGGTGAGCTAGAGAAATAAGTGCTTACAGACAATAGGCACTAAGGATAGATTTGTCGAGGGCCTACTGCTGGTATAACTGAAACAATTCCTTAAATTGTATCATAACATATCCATTTCCATTTTCATAGTGCTCGTCCTTAACGTTGAGACATATCCAGTCCGTAGATTCCTCAACGGCTTCCATATACCAACTATGCACTCTTCGCATTTTCGTTGGTAGATCCTTTATCTCCTCGGGTTTGACAAGAGGCTTCCCGTACTGGTATTTGTCCGCACATTCAGCTGCGGGGAAATAGTTCACTGTTTGCATATACTCAGCAATGGACAAACCCGCATCAACTGCCTTGTCTGCGTACAGTGTTATAAACTCCGGATCAATATGCTCGTCAGCAATATTAGTGCTCGGCCCCACCTGGGTATTGGAAATCACTTTGAGCGGGGACGTGGATTGTTTTTTCTGCTCTCCGAGCTGAGCAACTGATTTTCCCTTTTTCCCGCTTGCGCTACTACTCTTCGTCGACCGCACCATTTCCTGGTGTGATTTTAGAATAGAGCGGTCATAGTCAGATGACAGACTCGGCTCGGGTTGATGAAGAGTCTTCACCATTTTCCAAGCTCGTTCTATCTCTTCTTCGGTCTCGGGGAAATCTGGCTTTTGCTTCTCCTTCCGCTTTGATTTCCACGCCTCGTATTGGTCCTTTGCGATTTTCTGGTTTTCCTCGGGAGTATAGTCGTAAGGTAACTTGGGTACCTCTTTTGGTACCGTCGGGAGGGGTGACCGTTAACGTTTCGGTGATTTTTTACGTTTCGGCAGAAACTTAGTGGGCGGAGAAGGCTGACGCGGCGGCGTAGGCGAACGCGCTGGAGACGTGCACGGCGTAGGCGACCGCGCCGGAGACGGCATGCGTTGCGAAGACGACCTAGCTGGATCCTTTTGCGCTGGAGAAAGGCGAGGATTCGATGGCTTTGCCGTCTGATTTGTGAGCACATTGCATTCCTTTAGCCATAAAACGGTCAAGTTCTTGGCTTCTCCGAGTTCAGTCAACTCTTCGTCTTCACCTTCACGAAAATCAAGCTTTACCCGCTCGAATCCGTTGACAACTTCATCGACCCCAACAACAGCGTAGCCCCGTGGAACCGGAAGAGTATGGTGAGTTGGTCCGTTGCCAATTGGTAAGACATAGCCGGCCGCCGCCTTGATGGTTATATTGACGACCTTCACGTGGAGCTCACAGGATGTCAGTTCCGTGATCTCATCCACCGGGTGAATCATCGGCGGTGCATCATCACCCGGTAGCTGCGTGGACGCAACGCTGCTTTTGCGATGAGAATGTGCGGCGTCGGGAGCCTCGACTTCAACTTCTACCATGTGTACTGATGCGCCGGTAGACACTATCTGCTGGCTAAGTATGTTAATTTGGTCCTGCTGCTTCTTTGCTACATCCTGTGTCAGCTTTACCATTTCTTCAAGTTGACGCCTCCAGTTTGCCTGATTCTCTGCTTCAGCTGCCTCCTTGTCCTTTTTACGTTGACGGCTTCTATCTGGATATAAATTTCTAGTGGAGTCGAACGCAACACTCCACGGAGGAGTGCCTTTTGTGCCTCGTGTACGCCCTGCGTGTTCCTTATTCCCGAGGGCTCGTGTGAGCTCGTCATTCTCTCTATCTGGCACAAACTTCCCATCTTTAACGTCCTTTATTGCGTCTCTCAGCTTCTCTATGGGTAGAGGACTCTCTTTATGCCTTAGGTTATATATTGCTTTTCCTTCGGCGTCCAACGTGCCCCCATGCCCGTAGAACCATGACCTTGTCCGCTCGACCCACAAGAACGGCTCGGGAGTGATCCCCTTCTGAAGTAGGTTGTTCTCCCATGTGTCCCACTTGGGACTGGAACCCTTGTAGCCACCTTGCCCCATAACATGGTGATATACCTTTTTGGCGGCGTTTTTCTCATTTGTTTTTGTCCTTTCCAGTTCATTCTATGCCAGCTTGTACTTCACGAAGTCTGCCCATACGGGTTTTATTTTCTCATACCCTTGAGTGAAATCAGGAGTCTTGTTCTTCTTAACATAATCAAGGTTCAATCTTTTCTTCCAGTTTTTAAATTGCTCGGCCATCTTTTTCAGGGTCCACGCTTTGACCTTTTCCCGTATCTCATGTTTCATTTTAGTAACATCGGCCTCATTCACCCCCGCTTCATTCTCGTCCACCTCTGGCACGGGTAAGTTGAAATTAGCCAAAAATTTTGAGAAAAGATGATCTTTGGCTATTTTGCCGACATATGAAATTCCTTGTTTCCGCGGATCTTTTGGCTTATTCCACTCATTAACAGTGATCGGGATGTGATCTCTAACTAGCACTCCGCATTGCTACACAAATTTTTGGGCAACATCAGCGGGAAGCTCGGGTGCGCCGTCTGCTGCGATCGTGTCGATCCTGTATCTTTCTGTATCTTTCAACTTCCTTGTTGCGCCTCGTTTAGTCTTTTTTCCGGTTGATATACTTGAACCGGATGGCTAAAAATATAAAGACTGTTAATACATGTATATAGACAACGGATGCTTCATTAATTAACATATCTATATATGCACCTCGGAGCCGGTGTTTGTAATTTGTATGGTTCCACCGGAGCCGTCGGCTGCTCCCATATCGGAACCGTCGGCTTCTCCCTCATCGGAGTCGTCTCCCTGGGTGAGCACCGGATCTCCCTCACCGGAGTCGTTGATCCACTGGCTCACATCGTTCTCTACGTCGGGCCCGCGGATTAAACCCTCGATCATATCTTCGGCATCTTCGTCTCTTGGCTCCATACTATACAAAAAGAGTAAGTATATATTTCAGATCAATTTCATTAAAATTTCTTATACATAATAATTAACTAATGATCAATTATTTTCATCAAAATTGTTTATAGATAATACACAAAAATAGCAACATATTCATGAAATATTTAAACGTACGATAACATTTCTAGCATTCTTAAATTTATAACACTATATTAATTAAATTTTCTAACATTCATAATTAATAATTTTAACATACAAATCTAAAATTTCGAACATTCTTAAATTTCCTATATCAATTCTAAACGTACAAATCTAAAATTTCTAACATTCATAACTAATAATTGTAACATTCTTAAATTTCCTATATCAGTTCTAAACGTACAAATCTAAAATTTCTAAACATAGAACTAATAATTCTAACATTTTGTAACACTAATAAAAAACAGTAATTAAGTAAAAAAAAAGAAAAAAACAAAAAGGCCCCGGGCTAGGGCGAGATGGAGGCAGGCCTTACCTCCCCTCGGGGGCAGCGGCGGGCCGGCGGCGCGGGGGCAGCGGCGGCGCGGGGCAGCGAGTGCGCAGAGGAGGACGCCGACAGGGGCGAGGGGCGGCGCGACGGGACCGAGGGCGGCGCCGCAGAGGAGGACACCGACGGGGGCGGCGCGACCGAGCTAGGGGCGGCGCGGGGGCGAGTGGCGGCGCGACCGAGTGGCGGCGCCGCAGAGGAGGACGGGGGCGAGGAGCGGCGCGACCGAGTGGAGGCGCCGCAGAGGAGGACGGGGGCGAGGGGCGACGCGGCGGGGGGCGACGCGACCGAGGGGCGGAGCGGGTGCGACGGGACCGAGGGGCCGCGCCACGCCGACGGGGGCGAGGGGCGGCGCGGGGGGACGGAAAAAATGGGCAGCCTGGCGGCGTCGATTTCGTCCCTGCGCGCGATCTGAAACTAGGAGGGACGGTGACGTGTATATATCTATCTAGCATCCGTCCCGGTTGGTGGCAACAACCGGGACGAAAGGCCATTCCGTCCCGGTTGGTGGCAACAACCGGGACGAAAACCCCGGCTGGTCGGGCGCGCCGGGACCAGAAGTGCTTTTGGGCCGGGCGCGCCAATTGTTTTAGCGCCAAAATTTGAATATCTTAAATATGCACGTGAATAACTTCTATATACTTTCAAATTTGAAAAAAATACAACATGAAAATTGTTTGAATTTGCATAACTATTTCAAATCCGTTTTCTGTTTACCTAAATAATTATTCTAACTATTCTAACTATTAACTATTTCACTATTTACACTTAATTTAAATATAAATATCTTAGATTGTATTAAAATTAGTAATAATTACATTAAACAGAAAACAGCCGCGCTAGCGTGCCGCAGTGTCGTCGGAATACAAATTATTTTATTAAAAAGAGAAAACAAACGAACACCGAGGGGGATGCGGTAAACATTCTGTTCTGCCGTGCTCGGACGCCGCGAAAGCCGGTGGTGATGTTCCCGTGCACATTACTACCCGATCTCAAAGTGAACACTGACCCAAGCATGCATGAATGAATGTGTTAAAGGGGGATGAATGTGTTAAACACTGACCCAAATGCACGGCAGGACGTATGATGTCGAATCCGGATGTTTTGTATTTGCTCGATGAACTGAATATGTGATGTATCAAACCTTAAAGGGAGTGTAGCACAAAACAAACGGTATCGCCATCATACAGCCCAACCGTGGCTACTGGGTGCATATATGCATACCAAATGCACGGCTGGACGTATGATGGCGAATCCGGATGTTTTGTATTTGGGAGATGAACTGACCGGTGTATGAATCTGGGCTATATATAGGGTCCTCTGGCTCACAAAGTGTTGAGCTAGGGTTATGATCCAACGGTTAAGAAACACCTCATCCAACGGCTCACAGCAGCTCGAAAGAAACACACCGTAGCCCTGATCGGACGGCTCACAACAACTCGAAAAAAACACACCCGGATCCAACAACTCAAGAGCGCTTGAAAGAAACACACGATCCGTGTGATTCTATCTGATTGGTCCAAACGAAACCCTAATTCCCATTTAGTCCCGGTTGGTGTCCCCAACCGGGACTAAAGGGATGATCCGTTTCCCAATGAAACCCTAACCCATTTAGTCCCGGTTGGTGTCCCCAACCGGGACTAAAGGGATGTTTTCTTCTCGCTATATATATGTATGCATTGCCACTCCATTGCCATAAACACATACAAACTCACCACTCTGTCATGGCTTCTACCGTACCCACTCTAACATTCATCCAGGCGGAGGCACTTTCCGCCTCGAACTACCCCTGCCCGTGCGGCTACAACGTTCCCGCCGGTTGGATGCTGAGCGCCGGAGGAGTGCCGGTCCCTCCTCTTCCTCAAGGTGTGGCGTGTCGGGCGGCCATCACGAACCACTACTACCACGAGCTCACGCCGGAGCAGCGGAGGAATCCCAGTTGGCATCCCGATAACCAGCATACTTGGGATGCCTTCTTCATCAATCGGCGTGAGAGGGCGCTCGCCAGGTATGAGGACGACGGTCTGCCTCCTGGGAACTATCACGAGGCCGGTCGTCGGCTATGGTGGTCCGGCCGGACTCTACAGAGCGTCATGGACTACATCAGGGCCGGCGATATCCCTCGCCTGCGCTACCCTCAGGCCCAGTCCTGGAGTCGTGATCCTCCGAGGGAGTGCAGAGCACCGTCAGACGATAGTGACGACGACGGCGGCGGCGACTACGACGACTACGAGTACATGTACTATAGGCCTAGGCAGGAGTATGACTAGTAGATCGATGCACTTTTGCCATTATGTACTGCCTTGTTTATTTCGATCTATGCTCTCCGTTTAGATTTAGATCCAATCTTGCCATTATGTGTACTGTGCCTTGTTTATCTATCGAAATGCATGTCCCCCTCTTTTTAACGTCTATCGAAATGCCATTAGATGTCTGAATCCAACAAATCAGGAAAAATCACACGGAAAACAGAAAACGGACGAGCTAGAGGGCCACTGTTTGCCGGAATACAACAAATTATTTTATTAAACAGCCAACAGAAAACAGACGCGCTAGCGCGCTACTCCTCGTCCTCGTCGTCGTCGGTGACCTCCTCGTCGTCGGAGGATGTGCATGATGGTATTTCCGAGATAGCCCCCCACCTCGGATCGTCGGAGGCCCAGACTTCGCCGGCGTGGTCGGCCCGACGGAGCTCTTGCAGCGCCTTCGTCCTCGCCTCCCGAGCGGCATCTAACTCGAGGTGGCGTTCGAGGCGCCGCTCCGCCCGCTCAGCCGCGCGGGTCTTCCATAGCTCCCCGTTGGCGCTCTCCTCACCCGGATTGTTCCGGTAATACTCGCGGACCACGCGGTCGTCCCTGGCGTCGACTAGGCCCTGAAACGCGTGGTGCCTGAGGTGGCGGTGGTCGGCGGCAGTGACGATCTGCGGCGTCGGCGCCCTGGCCTCCGCTTCCCAGAGGGTGTGGCAGTCGTTAAAATTCATCAACGACCGCGGGCGGCTGAGGCGCCAGGCCGCCGCGTCCCAAGTGCGGGCGGCCTCCGACGCCGTCGCAAAGGAGCCGAGGGGGATGCGGTCGTCCCCGAAGCGGATAGTCGCGGTGAACATTCCGTTCTGCCGCGATCGGACGCCGCGGAAACCGGTAGTGTTGTTCCTCCTCGGAGGCATGGTGGTGGCACGACGGTGCGTGGAGTGGAGGTGCGGCAGTTTATAACGCGCATTCATGGCCACGCGTTACAACTCCCGCGCCACGCGGCAGGACTCCCGCGCCACGAGGTACAATACACACTACCACACACACCTCTCTCTCACTCCCCCAAGCTAAAAAAAAAGGATGAGGGTTGTGGCCGCATTTGTAGGGGAAGGGACATTGGTCCCGTTTTGGGGGATGATCCGGTACCAATGCCCATGCGCGCGCCACGTGGCCTGTGGCTAGGGATTCGTCCCGGGTCGTGCCACGAACCGGGACCATTGGCTCCCCACGAACCGGGACAGATGCCCCCAGGTGGTTTCTGCTGCCTCGGTCACACGAACCGGGACCAATGCGTGGCACTTGTCCCGGATTTTGGTGCAACCGGGACAGATGCCCCCTGCCCCCCTGGACGAAAGGGGTTGTTTCCACTAGTGCATGGTGGCTCCGTTAGAATTCCGTATATTGCTTTTAGTATATAATAGATAGATAGTTGCGACATGTGACTATAAATAGGACTTGATGCCTAGTATAGAAAGTTTGCAACTTGGAATACGTGAGCAGAATTCTAGATCTAAGTACTATTCTTGTCGTGCAAGTTCCTTCGTTCTTTCATCTGACCACTTGGAAGTCGAGAGAATATTTCTAGTCCACACACGAGTGAGTTTGGTTGAGCACTAAGAAAGAGAAAGTTCTAGTTAAAAAGATCGGCATGTTACTTATGTACAATTGGCATCTCCTAGACAATTAGACGTCAGAACACCGAGCATCAGATGTATGGATTTTCTGTGACAAGTCTGTAAAGGTTGGGAGGTCACCTCACGCTATGTCATTGTTGTGTGGGAAAACCTTTGCAAAGCTTGAGCCGACAAAAATGTAGATCTGGTGCCTACATCTTGAACTTCCAGAAATAAATCAGCGACTACGCACTCTCTCTTTACAATTCATTTTTTTCCCACTCATTTCAGATACTAGTTGAAATCCCACGTGTTGTTTTGGGATTGAAAGATTATTTTCCATACATGCAAATCTATCATAAATTGGGTTGGAGTGCACTTTGTGAAAAAAACTCATATGAATGTGAAAAATATTATAAATTATGCAGATGACATGCACAGGTGATGTGGCAGACCGCATGACAATTTTCAACATTAAATATCTATGTACTTTGGCAAGAAAAACATACATGCTTGCGTGCACTATGCCAAGATAAATAAAAATGAGTGTGCATCCCGGGCTGCCTATTATGATGATTATGTATAGATTTATGAATGAATGGTAAAGGACATGCACTAAGCTAAGAAAAAACTTCCTTATGAGATAATGGATATGTATGTGGAGCTTGGAAACATTAAATGAGTAAGGACCCCTTTTATTTAAAGGAATAACATCAGATTTTTTGTAGGATTCAATTCAATAGGAAAATTTTCTATAAAACTTGTTTGAATCATGGGATTGTAACCTATATGAAATAATCCCATATGAATCTTATACTATAAATTCCATAGGAAAATAACATGAGCCCCGTCCAAATAGAAAAATTGCTTCACCATAATAAAAGTTAATCCCTCTTCCCGTCGGATTCAGTTAGATAGTACATACCAATACTATAGGTTTTATATTCCAACACTTTTCATAATCTATGAATAAAAGGAGCCCTAAAGTCGGGACCCGCTTTATAAATATTATATATTTTCTTACTACTCTCTTTACATCCTTGAGGCATCAAGTTTATCATGTGTTGACTCATATCCTATTATAACTTGTTCACACACGCGCGCACGCACGCACACAACACACATATATACATATATCTATATAAGTAATTTATATATAACTTGAGTACCCCACAAATATTTTGCATTTTATGCTTATTTTACCAACTTAATTTTTTTCTAAAGCATATGTTTTTCTATAAATATTATTTGCTCTCTATCTACTTGATGAGGACGTCCCTACTATAAGGGTGTGTTTGGTTGAGTGGTTATCCACTGGATGGCTAGGGATAGCCACTTTTTTAGTGGTTGCCAGGTGTTTGGTTTAGAGACTCAGAGGGGGCAGGGATAGCCGGATTACTAGAATATTCCTCCAAAAACTGGTTGGGTTGCTCCGCCCAAAAGTGCTGGACGACGTCAACCACTTTGTGCCGGCGCACCTGCGAACCGTTTTCCGCTCGCTCACCTCCCAAAACACAAAAGCGGCCCAACCTTATCCATTCCTCCTCTGGTTCTTGCTGATGGCGGCGGCAAATCAAGCGACCACGACGGCGCATCAAGGGAACTGGTTCCTCGAGGAGCCAACAGGTGATTGTGGCCGCCCTCTGTCTCTTCCGCATTTCTCACGCAGCTATCTGAGCTTGCAGCGTTTGCTTTCTGGCCGCACGGATGTGGGACACATGATTGGTGCTGGGAAGAGGCGCAACACGCGGGTGGGCAACTGAACCGAATCGAGATGGGAACGCGCCGATGGCAGATTTGGCGACGGGCTAGCTAGCTTCCTCTCGCATGCGGAGATCCCATGGGAAAGCCACGACTTGAGCTCCCAGTTCTTGCAGCCTGGAGCTTATTTCTAGTGCGTTCGTGTATGTCCTCTAGTGTTGACGTCTGCGGATGTTCTCTAGTGAGCAAACATGTGATATTTGGTACTTTAGATAAACTTACACCGATCTCTCTATTCATCTTGGAAAAAATCACACATGCTTGGAAAAATCACCCCCAAAATACAATTAGAATTAGTATATTTTAACTGAGCTGAGTTTATATCTATATGGGTATTCTCACCACATCAATGAAAGAGGTGACCATATCTATCCCGTCCCCTCTTCATCCTTTGAACCAAACACAAAATTGGCTATCCCTGACCATCTCTTGTCCTACCCAACCAAACAGAAAAATTGGCTATCTCTAACCAGGTGGTTGGGGATGCCCTTATCCCTCAAATCATACCCCCTCAACCAAACACACCCTAAATGCAGTCCCAACTACAACACCACCACATGTATTTTTGTTTCTGTGAGTTGTTCCTAATATAGACGAGAATATGATGATGCATAAATAAAATGTGTATGACCTAGGATGGACAATAGGGACACACTTTGGAGCATGTTCTCGCACGGAGGTGGTAGCAGGAGCCCAAGTGTTGGAGATCAGGATGCTACGTCTGGTGAAGATTTCATTAATGTGAACCACCGTGATGACGAACAAAGCCTCAGACATATTATACAAGATATCACTTTCATTATCTTTGTCTAAAGCCTTCCATTGGTGTGCACCACCTCATTTTTAGGCGAGGACCATGTTTTTTCGAGATACCCAATTTTGCAAAGTTTTCAGAGTGCGTATTAACAGGCAATGTGATTTAGCAAAAAATTTGGGCCCTCTCCCAAAGTAGCATGAGTTTCCCCTCATTTTACCTTATAAATATAGACCCTAGTACATCGTTTAAACTTGAGTGTTCTTTACTTAAAATACTCGCTAGCTTAACGCTGCATCTTCGTCTAATCGTCTAGTGCTCGACAACATATTGAAGACTGCTTATGGATTTCCATCTTATTAATATAGATCATGTTTTATCTGCAATTTCTGATCGCTTTACTAGTTCTTTCTTGTTTCTTGATTGCCGGTAGAACTAGACCTTTTGCTCATGTTGATCGTGTTTCCATAGGATTGATATCTACCAAAGATTGGTTTAGAGATTGCATTATCGCTTATACATATACGTAGCAGTAGGATCGCTATGGTCGAACCCTACCACAAATTGACATATCTATCTCGTCGAAAGATCTGACTACATTTGCTCCATCAAGTGGTATCAGATTTAACATTGATTGATGAAATTTACTACTCCCTTCGATCCTAAAAAGTATCGGAGCTTTAGCATTAAGTTTTTACATGGTTAGTTCATTTTGAGCCATACTTTTTTCGGATAGGAGGGCATATTTTAGTAGGACTGTATTTGTTCTTCATACATACAGAACACAAAAAAGCCAAATAAAATGTAAGATTTAGATCGTCGTCCTTTTTAAAACCAGTCTCATCACATGGCATCTTATTTTTGTCTGCATCTTCGTGCTGCTTACTATCCAATAATTTTCCTTGAAGTGTAATGTATCATCCGTGTCCCCCACCTGCATGCTAAATTTCTCTTGCTCATCATCAGAACTAACGGGAGTAAATTTTGTGGTTAAACATCTAGTGAACATAACAAATCCATTTAGAACAACGATCCTGCTCATGAAAAGACTTCTCAGTCTGAAAATTTCATAAATTATATCTATTTATGACATAACTATGTCAAAAAAATGCACTAAATAACTCTAGGTTCTAGTTTTCAATTATCAACATGAGCATGAGCTGTTCAACCGTAAACTCTGATTTTTGAATAGTTAGTAGGTGTACCAGACCATATCTTAATGGGAGTTTTCTTATTGAGTGGGATAGAAGGCGACATGTTAGTCAAGTGGCAGGAGGTGGAGGTTGCTTCAGCCAAAAATCGCTTGCTCACGCGAGCACTAGATATCATGTAGTGATGTATGGAGATGATGGTTATTTTCATGCACCCAGTCACAACATTTTGCTGAAACGTGAATTGGGTGGTGTGGTGCCTCACAATTCTTTTTCCCACAAAAATCATCAAAAGCATCCAGACAGAACTCTTCGTTATTGTGTATACAAAGGAATTTAAACTTCCTTTCATTTTGTCTTTCTATCATATCTTTCCACTCTTTAAATGCACCAAAGGTTTTGTATTTAGTATTCATGAAATAAGGGGACACTTATGTATATATTTTAAATATTACTTGTACGCTTATTGCGATAGAAGTAGGGTAAATTATTTCAACACTACCTAGGACAATTCATACAAAAGATTCGAAGGTTCTAGATATTATTCAAACTCCAGGGTTGAAGGTTGGGAGATTGATGCACATACTGAAAGAGGAACAAGTCCAACATTCACCACAAGAATCACAGTTAGTTGATTGGTATCTTGGTCAAGCCTTGTCGATAATAAATTTACATAGTTATGTCTAGTTATGTTGATGTTGTAACAATGTGCTTCATATGAATCAAGAGACGAACTGTAATTTATTAAACTCATCTACCATCAGGCTTGCACCATGTTTATTCGTTTTGTTTCGTTGAACCAGGATGTTTATTTGCACTCAACTTATTTGTGATCTTTGTATTCTAAATGAACATAAACTCTTCAGTTGAAATTAATTGCATTTTGATGGTTAGGAACTTACCATGTTTACGAACGCTAAGTATAATTTTTTTCACACATTATGATTAGACTAATAACATCCGCAGCAATGACCCAAGTAAGCATCCCCCTTAGAAGTTTCAACAAGTCCAGCGCCCTATCTTGTTATAAGAAATAGCACAATTAAATGGTGAACAAAGAGATCAAGTGTGACAGAGGACACATGATTTTAACGTGGAAAATTCTTCCAAGAGAAAAGAGAAAAAACCAGGTGCCCGAGCTAGGGAAACATCATTATATCAGGTGCGGTTATGGACGCCATGGATTTAGAAATTTTGACACATCTCAAAGCGGTGGTTTACAAGAGGTATATATAATGGTGCAACTCTAGTCCAAGTCTATAAAAAATCGAATGCTCGGTTGAAGTTCAGCCTTTATCTATATATATGAATTTGGATCACAACAAAATAACACATCCGATGAATGCTTCACAGAAATGGTCTAGTGACAAGTGCCCGTTCACGGCATATCTGCATTAGGTGACTGTATTCCTTTATAAGTTACCACTTGACTTGTTCTAAATGTCTTACTGCATCTTCTATATGTATACTTAGGTATTAAGAAACGACATAGTGAAGTTGACAAATCAACATCAAAAGAAGCCCGAGAAATATATTAACCATTATGAAACATCCTAGAAAGGTTCTGAACCCACCATACGTTCATTAAGCAACAAGCGATATTGGAGTCCAGTTTGATCCTTCCACACAACGCAGAGCAACAAGAAGTCTATCCAGAAATTACGAGCCATTTGTGTTATTTTGCATCCTCTCAAATGCTTATAACTTAAGGTAGAGCAGTATGGATCCATATAGAGCCTAGAGCTTTGAGTACATAGAGGTTCTGGACATCCAAAACACTTTGCTCGAGAAATTTATTTACTATTTCACCGTATCAAGGAACGGAACATCGCAGTAGCAAGATCAGAAAGCTCGCAGATGACATGGAATTCGCCACTAGAAGCTAGGAGAAGAGGAGATGTCAGCTTCGTCAAGGCAGGCCTCGACTATGATTCCACACGGTTCAAGCCAATCTCGTTAAGTGAGTTGTCACTGGTAGAAAATAGGCCTACAGTCCCGGTTCACCAGGACTATTAATCCCGTCCGGGCAACCGGGACTAGCTATGCGCGACTAAATGCCCCCCCCTATAGTCCCGCCACTTACGGACCGGGACTAAAAGCCCGTCCACGTGGGCGCTAGGGGTCCGTTGCGGCGGAGGACCTTTAGTCCCGGGTCTTGTGGTTAACCGGGACTGAAAACCTGCGCAGGTTTAGGGTTTTAGGCCCCCTAAACCTGTTTCCTTTTTAATTTGTTTTGTTTTAATTTCAGTACACATATTCATGCATATATATATATATGAAATATCAAACGAGGAGAATTCAATAGGAATATATAATATATATTCAATATCGGGTGACCATATATACAACCTCGAACAAGTTTCCATATTACACAATTAAGATGGACGAGCATACACAAATTCGCACAAGTTTCAAAGTACTTAGGGCTTATACATGCTTATAAAAGTCATCGTCGGTGGACGCATGGAACTCTCCTTTCTTGTGGATGACATGCCTAAGGAAAAATCCTGCTATTTCCTCTTGAATTGGTCGGAAGCGAGCTTCTGGAGTAAGCGCCCTCCGCAAGTTATTGAGACCGTTCCGCGTTTGCTCGTCCTTCTTCCTCTAAGATATTTCTTTCCGTATGTTCTCACAGACATAGTATCCACATAGACCGGTCCCCGGTGGCTGCTTATCCACACCTTTGAACACATTTTTAAATTTTAGCGCATCTTTGAATTCACCGACATGTTGATGTGAGAGCCGTCTCCAAACTCTACAATGCAAATAAAATTAAATGAACAAGGGAGTTATTAGCTTAGAAAATGAACAAAAGAGACCGATCGATATAGAGCGCAAATGATTGAAAAATAATTACTTTTGCATCATTTTTCTCATGTCGACCCAAAGATCTGTATTTGAATTCATAGAGTCAATGATGAAAACTATGGACTGGTGAAGATCAATTTTTAGCAGAATCCAGTGGTACCTGCGGACACATTAGATGCAGAGTCATGCATAATTTATCGATTGGACATACCATGCATGGAGTAAACAAAAGAGAATGGGAACATGAGAGAAACACTCACCCAAAATGGTAAGGAAATAGAATATATCTTTTGGATTCATGCTTTTTAAAAAAATTGTACAAGTCTTTCTCCACGTCTATGGGGTGACGTTCTAACATAGTTCCATTAATGATTTGTGGGTCAATGAACCCAATATCATGGATGAGTCTTACTTTGCATTCCCAAATCTTCAATCTGCATAATAGCGTACGGAACAATATAGTTAGGACAATTATATATATATATATATATATATATAGTGTAGGCAAATGAAGAACGAGATGAGGTAGAAATAAATCACTTACAGAACGTAGCAACTCAGGATAGATTTGTCGAGCTCACGCATATTGAACAGTTGGAACAATTCACTCAACTCAACTGTTACAGAGTACTTTTTGGTGTGATGCTCCTCTGTATAATCCACATACACATATTCTTTGTCGGTAAAAGTTATGAAATCTTTGTACCAACGTAGCAGACTTTGCATTAGTGGTGGTAGATCCTTTTCCTTCGCAGGCTCGACGAGAGGCCCTTTCTTCACATATTTTAATGCTACATCAGCCACTGGCATATCGTCCATGTCTAAAAAGGCACGGAGAGACATACCGGCCTCGGACGCATTTTGCATGGCAGTAGCTACAGTCAATCCCATTGCTGTCACAGCATTTATGACCTCGGGGTCATGTTCCGGAGCGGCTTTCACTATGAGGGGGGATATCGATTGTTTACTCTGCATCCCGAGCTGGGCAACTTGTTTCCCGCTTTGTATCATTTTTGCTTTTTTTTTCTCCTCCTCCAATATTCCTGCTTGCTTACGAAGTTCAATATCATAGTCTTTAGGCAAATTCTTCACGGATTGGGACACTGTCGATAAAAAATCCGTAGCCCAATAGTCTACAATCGGAGGGAATACTTCCTTGGGCTCAGGCTCCTTTAGCGCCTTCAGTTTGCCCTTCCATTTCTCAACGTCAGCCTTCACGACCAATTTGGTTTCAGCATCACTAAGTTCCCAAGGCCTTGGGGTGAGAGGCTTCAGTGATGGCTCCGGTACCCGTGTGGTCTTAGGTACATAAGGGTCCGGGTTAATAGACCAAGAGCGTGTTCCCTTGCTGCCCGCCTGCTTCTGTTTCTTCGCTGGAGGAGGAATGGGGGGCGACGTCTGCTTATCCTCCGGAGGAGGAATGGGGGGCGACGTCCGCTTATCCTCCGGAGGAGGAATGGGGGGCGACGACGTCTGCTTTTCCTCCGGAGGAGGAATAGTGGGAGACGTCTGCTTTTCCTCCGGAGGAGGAATCGTGGGCGACGGCTGCTTAACCACCGGAGGAGGAAGATCGGGGGACGGCGTCGAATGGCGTGAAGGAGGCGTAGGTGAACCAGCACTAGCACCACCACCACCACCAGCACCTGCACCATCGTAGGGGGGTGGACTTGTTAGCCTTGGCGTCTCGCCTGGAAACACTATGTACTTCTTTTTCCATAGAATGAACTGGCGCTTGACATCTCCAAGTCTTCTCTCCCCTTCGGGTGTAGCTATGTCAATCTCCAGGTCCTCAAACGCTTGGACTATGTCTTCCACCGTGACACGAGCATAGCCATATGGAATGGGGTTGTTGTGATGGAGTGCTCCAGGTGTATAGGGTAAAGCACTGCCGGTAGCCACCTTCATGGAAATGTTCCCCACGGGATAATGCAGATCACATTCTTTCATCTCCTTTACGTCATCCACGGGGTAGTGAGGCTCCGGTGCACGACTCTCGATCACCGGTGCATTAGCACCTGCAGTCGGGGCCTCCGTGGAAGCCACGCTGCTTCTCCGCTGCTGGCTTCCGAGATCCGTTGCATGTTCTTGATGCGGCCCTGCAGCCGACGCTTTTTCTTTCTCAAGTATTCCCGCCACGACCTTCTTCAGGTCAGAAACTTCCATTGCAAGATTCGCCAGTTCATCTGCAGCCCGGTCCGTACCTCTCCTACGGCTTCTGTAACAGTACGGGTCACCCTCCTGGGAAAACCCTACTTTCCACGGCATTCTGCCTTTGCCTCGTATATGTCCTCCGTGTTCAGGATTTCCGAGGGCAACTGTCAGTTGGTCTCTCTCTCTGTTGAACGTGATCTTGCCCTGTTGAGCTTTGGTCATTGCGTCAACAAGTTCTTTTGTGGGAGCAAACTTTTTCTGCCGGTGAACACACTCCCCTGTCTCCGGGTCTAGCGATCCCCCATGCCCGTACCACCACATTTTGGCTCTTTCGTCCCATCCCTCTGTACCTAGACGGATTCCTCTTGCCCTTAGGCCGTCCTCCATTGCCTGCCACTTAGGCGCCGAAACGCGGTATCCTCCTGGCCCCATAACATGATGGTACTGTTTCTTTTTCGCATTAGCCTTATTTTTTGCCGACATTACCTTGAAATGCTCCGATTTATGTTGCGTCACAAATTCTGTCCAATCATCTCTCAGTTTCTCATATTGTCCAGTGAAATTCGGAGTCTTGCCCTGGCTGACATATTCACGGAACAATTTTTTCTTGAAGTTCCGGAATGCTTCGGCCATCTTCTGAAGAGCGAACTCTTTGACTATCCTCCTCCTCTCACGTCCACCCGGAACGTCCTGACCGAATTCATCTTTTTTGTTGTATTCCGGAGGTAGAATGAAATGTGCAATAAGCTTTCTAAACATAATCTTTTTCGTTCTCTTGTCGACATAAGTGAAACCAACACGTGCTTTCTTTGGCTCCTTCCATTCCTGGACGGTGATCGGGACGACGTCTCTAACAATGACTCCGCATTGGTTGATAAACTTTGTGGTGTGCTGTAGGGGCTTGCCGATTTGACTGACTGATTCGATGGTATATATTTCGGAATCTTTCATCGCCTTGGATTTGCCACGCTTTGTCATACTAGATCCGACCGAGGGCTAAAATAAGAAAGAGAGTCGCGCGCGTTAGTCTTTGCAATTGGACCGAGGGCTAAAATAAGACCGAGGGCTAAAATATATACCTCGCCGGAGGTGGTTGTTCTTTGCAATTGGAGATTGTCGTTTGTCGACGGTTGACCTCCGTCATCAATGTCCATTCCTTCACCTCCTTGATCATCGACAATGTCTGTTCCTTCTTCACCTCCTTGATCATCGACAATGTCTGTTCCTCCTTCACCTTCTTGATCGTCAAGGTTCAGATAAGAAGAGATTACATCATCGTCAATGTCTGTTCCTCCTCCGGCTATGATATCTAATATATAACCTTCAGCCACCTGTTCCGCCGTCAGGTCTCTATTGTCTGCCATATGTCACTCCTGCAGACATGCATGTAGTAAAAATTAATTAAGTATATAGGAGACTTAGCAAATATTGTCGTAGAAAGAGGGAAAACAGATTGGTAGGGTCTCTCAAATGACTTGGAGAACCCCATAGCTAGGTTGCATTTGCTTTTCTGGTCATTTTGGTATATTATACTTAATATTCTGAATTTATTGAATTAAAACTTACTTTCATTATTTTAATGAATTTAACTCAAATTCAAATATGGTCTCATTTTAAACTTTGTCAAACATGAATGATAATGATATAAACAGATAGCTTACATTTTTGTGAACATTTTGCATATTTTTCCATAATTTTTGGAATTATAAATTAAAAGTTATTTAATTTAGAAGATTTAATTATGTTCTGTAATTCCATATACAGTGGGCCCCACGTGTCATGATGACGTCATTAAAAAAACTCGTCAACACGTGGCCAGGTGACGTCATGATGACGTCACCCCTGGCGTCACACGGTGGCCGGCGGTGGCAGTTCAGGCTCTCGGGTCTCCGGCGATTCCGACGATTCCGGCCACGGGGGAGGGAACGGAGATGGGGAGGAGGCCACTGTGGTGCTCGCCACGGGGGAGGGGACGGAGATGGGGACGAGGCCACGGCCACTGTTGTCTCGCCGGCGGCGAATCTGGCCGCGGTAGCGAGCGCGAGGGCGGCGCGTTCTCAGTTCGTGGTCGCCGTTCGAGGGCGGCGCGTTCGCGCGTGATTCGTGGTCTCCGTTCGATGGCGTTCGCGCGTTGGATCTAGGGCGACGGCGACGGCCCGCGGGGAACCTACCGGAGAGACGGCGACGGGACGGGGGCGGAGCAGGGTGGAGGCGGTGGAGAGAAGGGCTCGACGACGGCGACGGCGACGGCGATGGAGACGGCGCGGTCCTCTGCGCGGGCGACGGCGACGGGGTAGAAAGACGAGCAGGCGCCGGCGCGAGGGAAGAAGAGGGTTTGTGACTTAGAAAATTTTGGGGCAGGAAGGCATCCACATATATAGTTCCAGCCTTTAGTCCCGGGTGGTGTCACGAACCGGGACTAAAGGTCCCCTGGGGTACCCTCCGCGGGCCTTTAGTCCCGGGTGGTGTCACGAACCGGGACTAATGGTGAAAATTTTCGCGGCTTTCTCGTTCCCGCGCAGAACGAGCCTTTAGTCCCGGTTCGTGACACGAACCGCGACTAAAGGTGGTTATTCGAATAGAAATAATAGATGCGTGCAACCTTAAAAATACAAATAATATATCAGAAAATTCAGAAAAATAAAACTAATTCTTTTTCCAATCTTAAAAATACAAATAATATATCAGAAAATTCAGAAAAATAGAACTAATTCTTTTTCCAATCTTAAAAATTCCCATAGATAAAAAAGGCAGTACATAATGGCAAGAGTGGATCTAAACCTAAACGGAGAGCATAGATGCATGCATGATCTGATATCTGCTGCTAGTCATACTCCTGCCTAGGCCTACGACATGAGAAAATTCAGAGCCCAGGACTGGGCCTGAGGGTAGCGCAGGCGGGGGTTATCGCCGGCCCTGATGTAGTCCATGACGCTCTGTAGAGTCCGGCCGGACCACCATAGCCGACGACCGGCCTCGTGAAAGTTCCCAGGAGGCAGGCCGTCCTCCTCATACCTGGCGAGCGCCCTCTCACGCCGATTGATGAAGAAGGCATCCCAAGTATGTTGGTTATCGGGATGCCAGCTGGGATCTCTCCGCTGCTCCGGCGTGAGCTCGTTGTAGTAATGGTTCGTGATGGCCGCCCGACGTGCCACACCTTGAGGAAGAGGAGGGACCGGCACTCCTCCGGCGCTCAGCATCCAACCGGCGGGAACACTGTAGCCGGGCGGGCAGGGGTAGTTCGAGGCGGAAAGTGCCTCGGCCTGGTTGAATGTTAGAGTGGGTACGGTAGAAGCCATGAGAGAGTGGTGAGTTTGTATGTGTTTATGCCAATGGTGTGGCAATGCACATATATATAGCGAGAAGAAAACATCCCTTTAGTCCCGGTTGGGGACACCAACCGGGACTAAATGGGTTAGGGTTTCGTTTGGACCAATCAGATAGAATCACACGGATCGTGTGTTTCTTTAAAGCGCTTCTGAGTCGTTGGATCCGGGGTGTGTTTCTTTTGAGCTGTTGTGAGCCGTTCGATCAGGGCTACGGTGTGTTTCTTTCGAGTTGTTGTGAGCCGTGGATGAGGTGGTTTCTTAACCGTTGGATCAAAACCCTAGCACCACTTTGTGAGCCAGAGGACCCTATATATAGCCCACCTTCATACACCGGTCAGTTCATCGAGCAAATACAAAACATCCGGATTCGCCATCATACGTCCTACCGGGCATTTGGTAGGGCTGTAATGTGCAACTATTTGCTTGGTTGTGTTAGGGTGGCGCGTGGCGCGGGAATTGTGACGCGTGGCGCGGGAGTTGCGACGCGTGGCGCGGTAGTTTGTGACGCGTGGCCAGGAGGGCGCGGTATAAACTGTCGCGCCTCGAGCGCGTCTTCTCCTCTCCACGCACCGTCGCGCTTCCACCATGCCTCCGAGGAGGAACAGCACCACCGGCTTCCGCGGCGTGCGAGCACGGCAGAACGGAATGTTCAGCGCAGATATCCGCTGGGGGGACGACCGCATCCCCCTCGGCACCTTTGCGACGGCGGCGGAGGCAGCCCGCGCCTGGGACGCGGCGGCCTGGCGCCTCAACCGCCCGCGGTCGCTGATGAACTTCAACGACTGCCACACCGTCTGGGAAGCGGAGGCCAGGGCGCCGAAGCCGCAGATCATCACTGCCGCCGACCACCTCCACCTCCGCCACCGCGCGTTTCAGGGCCTAGTCGACGCCAGGGAAGACCGCGTCGTCCGCGAGTATTACCGGAACAACCCGGGGGAGGAGAGCGCCGACGAGGAGCTCTGGCAGACCCGCGCGGGTCAGCGGGCGGAGCGCCGCCTCGAACGCCACCTCGCGTTAGATGCCGCTCGGGAGGCGAGGACGAGGGCGCTGCAGGAGCTTCGTCGGGCCGACCGCGCCGGCGAAGTCTGGGCCTCCGACGATCCGAGGTGGGGGCCTATCTCGGACATACCATCATGCACCTCCGACGACGACGAGGAGGTCACGGACGAGTTCGGCGACGATGATGACCCGGAGGAGGTCACCGACGAGTTCCCCGACGACGACGGCGAGGAGTAGCTAGTGTTCGTCTGTTTTCTCTTTTTAATAAAAGAATTTGCATTCCGGCGACACTGCGGCGCGCTAGCGCGTCTGTTTTCTGTTTTTAGTAAAAGTTTGGTACAATAAATTAATTAGAGATAATATAATTCAAAATGATCCATTAAACATGATCCATTCAACAAAGTTTGGTACAATAAATTATTACACATCAATTCTTTCCTTGTGTCCCCGCTTTCTTACGATTTGGACGTATCCATGGAGCATCCTCATCATTTAACTTAATGCTTGGGTCAGAGTTCACTTTGAAGGGCGGAATTTCACCAAACATATTATAATCTTCTGACATGTCTGTCTTGTCCTCCACTCCCACGATGTTTCTTTTCCCTGAAAGAACAATGTGACGCTTTGGATCATCGCATGATGCACTGATCGTTTTCTTATCTTTCCGTTTCCTCGGTTTGCTACTCATGTCCTTCAAATAGAAAACCTGAGCGACATCTTTGGCTAGGACGAATGGTTCGTCAAGGTAACCAAGATTGTCGAAATCCACCATTGTCATTCCGTATTGCTCGTCCACCTTTACCCCACCTCCTGTTAGCTTGAACCATTTGCACCGGAACAAAGGGACCTTAAAATAGGGTCCGTAGTCAAGTTCCCATATCTCCTCTATGTAACCATAATATGTGACCTTTTGCCCAATCTCGGTTGCTGCATCAAAGCGGACACCACTGTTTTGGTTGGTGCTCTTTTTATCTTGGGAGATCGTGTAAAATGTATTCCCATTAATCTCGTACCCTTGGAAAGTCGTGATAGTCGAAGATGGTGTGTTGGCCAACATGTACAGCTGATCTTCAACATCATTGTCATTCATTAAATGTTTTCGCAACCAACTGCCGAAAGTCTCCATGTGGGCCTTTCTAATCCATGATTCAGGCTTCCCCGGGTTGTTCGAGCGTAAAATTTCTTGTGTTGCTCGAAGTACGGAGCCACCAAGCTCGAATTTTGCAGAACTGTGTAGTGTGCTTCAGTCATAGAATGACCGTCCATACATATCGTTGATTTCCTTCCGATCGTGCCTCTTCCACTTAGTCTCCCCTCGTGCCGCGATTGAGGAATACCAATCGGCTTAAGGTCAGGAACATAGTCAATACAGAACTCAATTACCTCCTCATTTCCATAGCCCTTTACGATGCTTCCTTCTGGCCTAGCACGATTACGAACATATTTCTTTAATACTCCCATAAACCTCTCGAAGGGGAACATATTGTGTAGAAATACAGGACCGAGAATGGAAATCTCTTCGACTAGGTGGACCAGGAGGTGCGTCATAATATCGAAGAAGGATGGTGGAAACAGCAACTCAAAACTGACAAGACATTGGACCACATCGTTCTGTAACCGTGGTAGATCTTCTGGACTGATTACCTTCTGAGAGATTGCATTGAGGAATGCACACAGCTTCACAATGGCTACTCGAACATTTTCCTGTAGGAGGCCCCTCAAAGCAATCGGAAGCAATTGCGTCATAATCACGTGGCAGTCGTGAGACTTCAGGTTTTGGAACTTTTTCTCCGCCATGTTTATTATTCCCTTTATATTCGACGAGAAGCCAGACGGGACCTTCATACTGCTCAGGCATTCAAAAAAAATGACCTTCTCTTCTTTCGTAAGAGCGTAGCTGGCACGACCTTGAAACCATTCCGGATGCCGGTCATCTGGGTCTTTCAAAAGTTGTTGATCCCGCCGTGCTTCCTTTGTATCCTTTGTCTTCCCATACACGCCCAAGAAGCTTAGCAGGTTCACGCAAACATTCTTCGTAACATGCATCACGTCGATTGCAGAGCGGACATCTAGGACTTTCCAATACTGTAGCTCCCAAAATATAGATTTCTTTTTCCACATGGGTACGTGCCCGTCAACTCCCTGCGGAACTGATTGTCCGCCAGGACCCTTTCCAAAGATGACATTCAAATCCTTGACCATATCAAATATCTCATCTCCAGTACGTTCCGCAGGCTTCGGCCGGTGATCTGCCTTGCCGTTGAAATGCTTGCCTTTCTTTCTTACGTTATGATTTCGGGGAAGAAATCGACGATGACCCAGGTACACGTTCTTCCTACAGTTATCCAAAAATACACTTTCAGTCTCATGTAAGCAGTGCGTGCATGCTTTGTATCCCTTATTTGACTGTCCAGAAAGGTTACTGAGAGCAGGCCAATCGTTGATGGTTACAAAAAGCAACGCTCGTAGGTTAAATTCCTCTTCTTTGTGCTCATCCCACACAGGTACACCAGGTTTGCCCCACAATTGTAAAAGTTCATCAACTAATGGCCTTAGGTACACATCGATGTCGTTGCCGGGTTGCTTCGGACCTTGGATGAGCACTGGCATCATAATGAACTTCCGCTTCATGCACAACCAAGGAGGAAGGTTGTAGATGCATAGAGTCACGGGCCAGGTGCTATGGCTGGAGCTCTGCTCGCCAAAAGGATTCATGCCATCAGTACTTAGACCAAATCTTATGTTCCTTGCGTCAGCTGCAAAATCTTTGAACTCTCTGTCGATCTTTCTCCATTGCGTTCCATCAGCGGGGTGTCTCAACTCCCTGTCGGACTTACGGTCCTCTTTGTGCCATCGCAACAACTTGGCATGATCTTTGTTCCTGAACAGGCGTTTCAACCGAGGTATTATAGGAGCATACCACATCACCTTGGCGGGAACCCTCTTCCTGGGTTTCTCGCCCTCAACATCGTCACCAGGGTCATCGCCTCTGATCTTATAACGCAATGCAGTGCATACAGGGCATTCATTCAAATCCTCGTATGCACCGCGGTAGAGGACGCAGTCGTTAATGCATGCATGTATCTTCAGAATCTCTAAACCTAGAGGGCACACAACCTTCTTTGCTTCGTACGTACTGGTGGGCAACTCGTTATTCTTCGGAAGCATATTCTTCAAAATTTTCAGCAAATTTTCAAATGATGAGTCAGCTACACCTTCCCGTGCCTTCCATTTCAGCAAATCCAGTGTGGAGCCCAGCTTTTTCAGACTATTGTCGCATCCTGGGTACAGTGACTTCGTGTGATCCTCTAACATGCGATCCAAATTCTCCCTCTCCTTGTCAGTTTCGCAGCGTCTCCGTGCATCAGCAATGGTCCGACCAAGATCATCAGCGGGCTCATCATGTGCCTCTTCTTCACCTTCACCAAACCCTTCCCCACCTTCAGCATCATCCTCCATGAAAGTATCACCGAAAAGGTCATGATAGTTGAAATCGATATCATCCTCTTCTTCATCTTCTTCCATTCTAACCCCTCTTTCTCCATGCTTGGTCCAACAATTATAGCTTGGCATGAAACCGTGCCGAAGCTGGTGCATGTGAACGACTCTTGAGGAGGAGTGACCCTTCTCATTCTTACATTCAGCACATGGACACATAATAAAACCTCGCTGTTTGTTCGCATTTGCCACTACGAGGAAATCTTTCAAACCCGTAGTGAACTCACCGGAGAGTCGGTTACCGTACATCCATTGCCGATTCATCTGCATTATTATTATATAAAGTATATAATTAACCATCATGCATCTGTTAAACTAACTAGCTAGCTGGAAATAATACAAATCATGAAAGGTTCAAGTTGCTAACCGCGATCACGGAGGTAAAATAAATGAAAACGCTCAAGTGTGTTTCATGCTATGGGGCATTTCATCGAACACCTTGTGTGCATAGTAGGAACCAAAAGCATACCCACCACCCCCTTGTGAATATTGTGAGCAAATGTGGCCAAGTGCAGCGAGGTGAGTCCTATATATAGGGATGGGCCTTTAGTCCCGGTTCACCTGGACAACCGCGGCTAAAGGCCGTGGGGCCGGCCCGAGGACCTATTAGTCCCCGTTGGTCTGGCCAACCGGGACTAAATCCCCTCCCCTCCGCCAGCTGTGGGCCGAGCGCGCTGGGCCCAGACTATTGGTCGCGGGTCTCGTCCCGAACCGTGACTAAAGACCCCTATGGTCGCGGGTCCATTATTTTGGGGACTAATGGGGGCGTACCGAAGGCCTATTTTCTACCAGTGTGTATTCCCAGGTTATCACTTTTGAACAACATACGGATCTTCTCCAGGTATGAGGCACTAGTAGAAACAGGGCCAACCATCCCGGTTGGTAAGCCCCATGCATCCCGGTTGTGCAACCGGGATGGGCAAGCCGGGACAAATTGCCCAAAGCCATTCGTCCCGGTTGTACCAGCACCCGGGATGCTTGGGGGTGGCCCACGTGGCAGGGCGCGTGCCATTCTGACAGGGACTATTCGTCACGGTTCTTCCCACGAACCGGGATGAATACCCCTTCTACCACGACAGCATTTTTGCCTTTTTCTCTGCCGCGGTAGACTTTTTATTTTTTCGGATCATTGTTTTCCTTTTTTATGTTTTACGTTCCCCACGGACGTCCGGGTGGCCCCTTCCCGGACCTCCCGGATCCCATGAGAAGAGAGGAGCCCTGGTGTCCCCTCCCCGGATCCAAGGAGAATAGAGGAGCCCGGTGGCCCTTCCCCGGACATCCCGGATCCCACGAGAAGAGAGGAGCCCCGATGGCCCCTCCCTGGACCTCCTGGATCCCACGAGAACAGAGGAGCCTCGGTGGCCCCTCCCCGGACCTCCCGGATCCCACGAGTGACTAAGTAATGCATATATATAGCAAAAGAAGGAACACTTATATTACAGAATCAAAGTATATCGAGCATATTACATGACCAATGGATGAATTACGAAATCAAGTTCATTCCCAAGCGCGATAGTATTCTCCATTTACATTTAGGACCTCTGCATCTAAGAAGCCCGCAATTTCCTCCTGAATTGCTCGTGTGCGGTCCCTTGGTAGAAGACCGTTCCGGAGCCGTTCGATCTAATATAAAGAAGAGTGGTCAATATATATTAATGAAACTAAGTAACTAAAATAGATAGTAATAAGAAAAATTGACGACTGACGTACATGAAGTTTTTTGAAATCTCTGCCCTTGGGACAGGTCGTCTGGCGAGTGAACTCGCAGACGTAGTATCCACACAAGTGATTCCCGTCTCCCTGTTGCAAGCACTTTACGAGAACATGGTTTCAATCAAAATAATAATCAACCAGCCATGATAATGGTATCGAAACTAGAATCAAGGAGATGCGCGGATCTAGATAGTAGTACTTACTTGCACAATTTCAAATGTAATCTCTGATTTCCATTCACCCCTAGCCTTTTTTGTGAACCTCTTCCAAGCGCTGCCCGGGAAAGAAAAAGAATAAAAAGAGTTAGTAATTACTTGATATCCGAAAATAAAACAAAGTAGTCGATATAGTGCCATATATAAAAATTGAAATTACCGCTGGATCATTTCCTGCATGTCCGCCCAGAGCTCAAGGGGTTTACGTTTTTGGGTCCATTACTAGTACTTTTCCTTTGTCAAGTTGGAGGATTAGCATAATAAAGTGGAAGCTACGCACGCATAACTCATCAATTATACACTGAACATCGAGCAAGGAAAGCAAAATGTGTACAACACAGTAACACTCACCAAAAGTTGTAAGGAAATAGTATTTCCCGTCGGTGTTCTTGAAACCTTATTTCCCTTAGAAGGTTATCTTCTGTATCCTTAGGAGATAGCTCAAGAGTCTTATGATTAACAAAATGCGGGTCAATGAACCCAATATCATAGATTTGTCCTCTTTTGCATTCGAGAATCTTCATTCTGCAATTATAATACAATGAGTGTACTATACATATGAATGCAATGAACGAGGTGAGCTAGCTAGAGACTTAATTAGAGAAATAAGTACTTACAGACAATAGGCACTAACGATAGATTTGTCGAGGGCCTTCTGCTGGAATAACTGAAACAATTCCCCAAATTGAATCAGAATCAGTCCATCTCCATACCCATAGTGCTAGTCCCTAACTCCGACCACTATCCAGTCCTAAGATTTCTGAGCGGCTTCCATATACCAATTATGCACTCTTCGTATTTTGGTTGGTAGATTCTTTACCTCCTCGGGTTTGACGAGAGGATTCCCGTACCGGTATTTGTACGCACATTCAGAAGCGGGGAAGTACTCTACTCTTTGCATATACTCAGCAATGGACAAACCCGCAGCAGCTGCCCCTCGTCCATACAGTTCTATAAACTCTGGATCAATTTGCTCGTCAGCATTAGTGCTTGGCCCCACCTGGGTATTGGAAATCACTGTGAGCGGGGAGATGGATTTTTTTCTGCTCTCTGAGCTGGGCAATTGATTTCCCGCTTTTCGCGCTTGCGCTAGTACTCTTCGTCGACCGCACCATTTCCTGGTGTGACTTCAGAATAGAGCGGTCATAGTCAGATGAGAGACTCGGCTCGGGTTGATGAAGAGTCTTCACCATTTTACAAGCTCGTTCTACATCTTCTTCGCTGTCGGGGAAATCTTCCTTTTTCTGCTCTTTCGGCTTCGATTTCCATGTCTCGTATTCGTCCCTTGCGATTTCCTAGGTTTGCTTAGGATTATAGTCGTAAGGTAACTTGGGTAACTGCTATGGTACCTTCGGGAGGGGCGACCGTTGACGTTTGGGTGATCTTTTACGACTCCGCAGAAACTTAGTGGGCGAAGGCTGACGCGGTGGCGTAGACGGCCGTGCTGGAGACAATATGCACGACGTAGGCGACCGCGCTGGAGACGGCATGCACGGCGAAGACGACTGCGCTGGAGACGGCATGCACGTCGGAGACTGTTGCGCTGGAGAATGGTGAGGAGTCGATGGCCTTGTCGTCTGATTTGGAAGGACAATGTGTTCCTTTAGCCATAGAACGGTCAACTTCTTGGCTTCTCCGAGTTCAGTCACCTCTCCGTCTTCACCTTCAGAGAATTCAAGGTTCACCCGCTCGAATCCGTTGAAAACTTCATCGACCCCAACAACAGCGTAGCCTCGTGGAACTCGAAGACTATGGTGAGTTGGTTCATGTCCAATTGGTAAGGCATAGCCGACCGCTGCCTTGATGGTCATGTTGATGACCTTCACGTGGAGCTCACAAGTTTTCATCTTCGTGATATCATCCACGGGGTGCATCATCGGCGGTGCATACACACCCTGGAGCTGCGTGGACGCAATGTTGCTTTTGCAATGAGAATGTGCGGCGCGGGTAGCATCGACTTCACCTTCTACCACGTGTGGTACGCCGGTAGTACATAGCTGCTCCTGCTGCCTCCGCGTCCTTTTTCCGCGGATGGCTTCTATCAGAATATTTCTTTTTGCTCTCGTCAAACTCAGTACTCCATGGAATACCGCCTCTTGTGGCTCGTGTACGCCTGACATGTTCCGCATTCTTGAGGGTGTGTGTGAGCTTGTCGTTCTCTCTATCTGGCACGAACCTCCCCTCTTTAGCATCTTTATTGCGTTTCTAAGATCTTCGATGGGTAGAGGATTCTCTTTATGCCTTTGATTATAGATGCAGTTTCCTTCGGCGTCCAACTTGCCCCATGCCCGTAGAACCAAGACCTTGCCCGCTCGACCCACATGAATGGCTCGGGAGTGATTCCCTTCTCAAGCAGGTCGTTCTCCCATTTCTCCCATTTGGGCAGGGAACCCTTGTAGCCAGCTTGCCCCATAATATGGTGGTATACCTTTTTGGCGGCGTTTTTCTGATTTTTGTTTGACTTTATCTTCGCATCATCTGACAGCTTGTACTTCACAAAATCTGCCCATAAGGGTTTTATTTTCTTATACCCTCGAGTGAAATCCGGAGTCTTACCCTTCTTGATAAAGTCAAGGTGCAATATTTTCTTCCAGTTGTTGAATTGCTGGGCCATCTTTTTCAGAGTCCACGCCTTGACCTTTTTCACTAACTCAAGTTTCTTTTTATTAGCATCGGCTTCACCATCTACCTCCTCATTCTCATCCGCCTCATTCTCGTCCACCTGCGGCGTCGGCAAGGTGAGATTACACATGATCTTTTTGAAAAGATTATCTTTGGATATGTTGCAGACAAATGAAATTCATTGTCTCTGCGGATCTTCTGTCTCATTCCACTCTTGAACTGTGATCGGGATGTGATCCCTAACTAGCACTCCGGATTGCTTTACAATTTTTTGGGCAACATCAGTGGGAAGCTCGGGTGCGCCGTCTGCTGCGATCGTTTCGATCCTATATCTTTCTGTATCTTTCAACTTCTTTGTTGTGCATCGTTTAGTCTTTTTTCCAGTTGATATGCTTGAACCGGATGGATAAAAAATAAAGAGTGTTAATACATGTATATAGAAAACAGATGCTTCATTAATTAACATATCTATATGCACCTCGGAGGCGGTGTTTGTAATTTGTACGACTCCACCGGAGCCGTCGGCTTCTCCCTCACCGGAGTCGTCAGCTTCTCCCTCAGCAGAGACGTCTCTTCGGGTGAGCTCCGGATCTCCCTCACCGGAGTTGTTCATCCACTGGCTCACATCAGGCTCACCCTCGGACCCGCGGATTAAACTCGCGAGCAAGTTTTCCGCATCTTCGTCTCTTGGTTCCATACTTTTATGCAAATACATAAAATTCCCTAAGTTTTCCGTATCTTCGTCTCTTGGTTCCATACTAAAAATTACAAAGTGCTACTAAAATTTCGTAATTTAAATACACTAAGTCAAAAACATAAAAAATTACCAAATGTTTTACACTATGTATAATTTGATTCTACACTAATTCAAAATACTAAAAAAAATCTTAAGTGAAATTCCCTAAGTGAAATACACTAAGTCAAATTTCCAAAATTCTTATTTTTTTACACTTAGACAAATTACTGAAAATGCTAATATTTTACACTAAGTCAAATTACACCAAGTTAAATTAGTAAAAAATAAACCAGTGGTACTAAAATCCCCTAAGTCAAAAAACATAAAAAATTACCAAAAGTTTTACACTAAGTATAATTTGATTCTACACTAAGTCAAAATACTACCAAAAAATATTTATTCTTAAGTCAAATTCCCTAAGTCAAATTTCTACAAATTCTTACTTTTTTACACTTAGACAAATTACTGAAAATTCTAATATTTTACACTAAGTCAAATTACACGAAGTTAAATTACTAAAAAATAAAGTAGTGGTGCTAAAATCCCTGGCTATAACTTCTCTGATCTCTCTCAGATTTCTCTATCCACTCTCTCGAAACACAATGAGCACCTCCCGCATGATCATGAATTCGTCATCTTCATCTGATTACGATGAACTCATGCTTGCACTGGCCAAGCGTGAGGAGGAAGACGAGCGGCGCCGGCGGCTTGTCTCTGCTGCGACCTCCAGATGCGCGCGGGAGATTTCTCGCTCGGGAGAGGTTGCTTTGGCAGATCAGCTCACCGTCCCCCAAATGTGGCTGATGGGTAGAGAATTTTGGGGTCAGCTAAACCTAGACGACGCGATAGCTGAGCTGCTGGGACCGTTTTTTTTGCCGCTCGGTCAGCTATACTAGTATAGATGTCCGTTTGGACATTCTGCTGGAGATGCTCTTAAGCGAAAGTGGTGTATACTAGCAATCATATGGCACTACAGGAATGGCTTACTGTGCCGACGGACAAAATCTACACCGACGGCCATTTGTCGAGGCCGTCGACATAGAGCCGAAGATGAAAACCCAAATTGCGGGAAAAAAAATTGAGCTATGTTGACGGCAACGCCGTCGGCCTATCTTTTTTTTAAGCTCATTTTTTTATACTTAATCACCGTTTTGATCATAACTTTTGCATTCAAACTCGGATTTCAACGTTTTTTAGCTCGTTTCGGAAAGGAGAAACATGTCTAAATTATCATACATATTGTACAGTTACATTTTTAGAAATATAATCATGAGAAAGAATTGAACTAACAATAATGGGTTAAGGTTTCGTCGGAGAGGGCTGTCGGACGTCTGAATCCAACCAAAATCTAGGTGGTACCATACCAAGTGTGTACAAGTGTGTTTTGGGTTGTATATGTCCAGTATTCCACTCTGTATGTTAATGGTTTCACTGTCATCATTTTTTTTGAATTTGTTGGATTTATCTATGCCTATTTCAAAACGAAGTCAAGACGGCGGGCATGACCATTCATAGCTAGGGCTTGAATATTGAGAAACTCTTGGTGTATATCTAATGAAATAGATAGTTGTGTACCTAAAAATAATTTTTAAAAAACTACGAGACACCTCTAGTTCAAATTTTACCCGTTTCCAGCTGAATCGGCAGAAACATGTGTTTTTCAAAAGAGTTGGATGAAAACCTTTTCAGAGGCAACAATTTGGTTATTTGTGCATATAACATGGTCTAGTATTTTCAAAAAATATAGCTCCCAAGTTTTGCAACATATTTGTGATTGGTGCTTCACAAAAAAGTCATTTTTCACACTCGGAAAATGGAAAACGATTTTTTAATTCAGTGAAAAGGAAAACTTTGTCCGTGAACATTGTCCATGCTTCCAATATGCATGTTTATGTGGAATATGTGCACATTTAAACAAAATATGCCATGAATTTGGTCATAACATCTGTCAGTTGGCCCGAATCCCTAGAATGTTCGTAGGAGATAGCTCATTTATGTGAAGAAATTTCAACACAGCTGTCGTATTCCAAGTTTATTATTTTTAGTGGATATTAGGACATATATAATGACACCACGCGAAGGTCTTGCATCATTTTGGGGGTTTTAAAATTTTCTGGAATTTTCTAAGCCGGTTTCACCAAAAAGTCAAGACGGCGGGGATGACGTTCGAAGATAGGGGTTAAATATTTATAAACTTTTGGTGCATCTCTGATGAAATAGGTAGTTGTGTACCTAAAAATGATTTTTCCAAAAATCATGAGCAAACTACAAGGCATCTGTAGTTCAAATTTGATTCGTTTTCAACTAAATAGGCAGAATCTTGTGTTTTTTAAAGGAGATGGATGGAAACCTTTTCATAGGAAACAATTTGATTATTTGTTCATATAACATGGTCTATTATTTAAAAAAAATCACCCCTCAAGTTTTCCACCATATTTGTGGTTGGTGCTTCACAAAAAAAAAAACGATTTTTCACTCTCGGAAAATGGAAAATGGTTTTTTATTCAGTGAAAAGGTAAACTTTCTCCATGAACATTGTTCGTTATTCCAATATGCATATTTGAGTGGAATATGAGCACATTTAAAAAAAATATGCATGGATTTGACCATAACACCTGTCATTTAGAACGAAACCCTGGAATGTTCATAGCAGATAGCTCATTTACGTGAACAAAATTTCAACATAACTGTCGTATTCCAAGTTTATTATTTTTGGTGGCTAATAGGACGTATATAATGACGCCACGTGATGGTTTTGCATCATTTTGTGTGTGTTTTTAAAGAATTTCTAGAATTTTCTAAGCCAGTTTCACGAAAAATTCAAGACGGCGGACATAACCGTTCGTACTTAGGGGTTGAATATTGAGGAACTCTTGGTGTATGTCTGATGAAATAGGTAATTTCGTATCTAAAAATGAATTTTTGCAAAAATCATGAGCAAACTACGAGTCACCTATAGTTCAAATTTGACCTCTTTCAACCTGAATCAGCAGAAACTGTCAAAATTGTCAAAATACCCACCATGACTATTCATCAAAAGAGTTCCAATTTTTGAAAACTATCGATGTTTCTATGATATGGATGCCATATAAAAATTCCTCTAAATTTTCTAATCGACTCAGATTTTTTTTTTCAAATCTCGATTTACGGATTTAGAGAAATGAATTATTACATATTAAATAATTTATTCAAAGAATAAAGTGATTTCTAACATAGTATTGTTATTTATTAAAAAATATCATTATATAATCATTGTTATTTTATCAAATATTTTTTAAAAATTTAAACAATAGAAAAGTATAACACCATTCCCCACAGATTAATATGATTGATATGATACATCTCATTTGGAATCTAGTTTGGAAGGAAATCAAAGGTTAAGCATGCTTGGGCTGGAGGAATTTCAGGATGGGTGACCGAACGGGAAGTTTGACTAAATTAAGTATGTTGACTAGATTAATTGTGTAATTAAAGATTAAGTATGTGGCTAAGCGCAAAATTTCGGAATAGAATTTAGAAAAAGTTAAAAAAATCGATTTTTAAAAAAAAGTTAAATTATTTCAGAAATGTTATGCCGTCGGCGTAGCCCTATACCGCCGGCTTTTAGTACGCCGACAGTAATTTGACCTATTCCGACACCGTGTTACGCCGACGACCATATAAATAAGCGCGTACGGTAAACCCTACCCGCCACTTCGATATATGGTTTCGCACATTTCTAAAGCACTGCGCCGACAATCAAGACTTCTCCATCCCTCCTTCCGGCGTGCACCGCGAGAAGAAAGAGTAGGCCTCCGGAACCCCGCCTCTTGTGATCCTGTACGGGAGAGGGGCGATCAGGTTTCTAGGGGCGCATTCGCGCGATTGCTGACGGCGACTACTTCTCCAACGACTCTTCATCGATGACATGGGGGACAACACGGGGCAACACCGCAGCCGGTGCCTACAGCTATACCATACGTATCTCTCTTCTTCCTACGAGATATTATTACAATTCCTATGTCTAGTGTTTGCTGTAGATTGGATCTGTTTATCTATTGTAGTAGATATTTGCATGCTTACTTTATTTGATACCGCCTTAATTTATTTGATGCTATTTAAAATTAAATTATATGCTAAATTGCTTATATATTCAACATGTGTGAGATGCGAGTGCGGGTAGGGCCCCACAAGGGAGAAATATTGTCTAAACTACCCGGAGTTATTAACACCGTAAAGCACGATTCTGGATAGGAAATGACGCGCATTTGCTGGGAGTGTGTTCACACCCAAGGATTCGGTCAAAGCAGATGCACGAATCTCCAACACAGTCTGATGGCCATGATATATCGGTGACCTCCAGGTAATTGTGGCGTTGCATTTTCGAAAACCCCATCCCTTTCCTGCCGCACAGCCCAACGAGGAATGCAGCTGAGGTCTTCGGGCGCACCTTGTTCACACTGCCTCCTTGCGTGTGGCAGAGGTGGACATCCTCTTCGCCGTGGAATGTGATCATGTTCCCCAAAGTAGACGAGGCTTGGGTCGCTGAGAACCACGGGTGAACTAGTGGAAAGGGCGATTCAGCCGCCGGACGCACTGTCGAGGAAGATGCTCGAGTGTACCGCAACAGATCTAGAGCTTGAAGACTCCATTTACGCGCTTGACAAGGCCGTCCAGGACCGGGTCCATGCAATTTGACGTCTACCTCAATAGCGTTTGCGGGACGCCGGGGTATCAGTTCGTTCAACAGCCTGCAGCAGCGGGCGGCCGGTTGCTACCATGGCGGGCATGGGCACCACAGCAGTATGTGTCCTAGTGTCATCGGGGGATAGGTCAGTATACAACTATACATGCTTCTTTCCCTGAAAAAAAAACTACACATGCTAATTTTCAACCAATTATATCAATTGTAAGAGTCACTAACAGTCGCAGTGTAAAGTTTTGTGCATTTAACATCAGCAGGATCACTGGATATAAACAGAAGGATGGACCCCAGTGTGTGTCATAAGTAAGTTCTTTAGGAGTAGCTGGGAGTTCATCGTGTTGTATTGGCTTCTTGAACTTGCAGTACATATCTCAGTTGGTCCGAAGTGAGAATTGTGATCGCTTCTGCAGGTTCATGTGTTGTAACGTGCAAAAGGAATGGAAAACTGGATCTAAAGTTTGGTACTCAAAGAGCTGGGTCAAAGTTGTGCACGTAGGAGATTCTGTTCACGTCATGCGGTGCTACTCGGTGTCTTCAAGTTAGTTTAGTTCCATCTGCAACAGTGGATGCAGAAATTAAAAGTTATGCCTTAATTATTATATACCACTTTATGTCCACGTAAAAATTAACTATGCTCATATTAGGTTCCATAGAATAGAAATCCCACATAGAAAATTTAAATTTTAGAAAACAACCAGATGAAACCAATTCTAGTCTAGCGACGGGTCCATACACAAGCTATGTAAATACATAACGTTGTCAGTGATTTTTTGTTGTTGTATTGTTTGGATGCTTCATTGTCAAAGCTAATAGAATACAAATTACAACACACACCCTCCTACAACAAACCAAGTAATGCTTTTGCACATGGCATCACTTCATCCTGATTTATATAGTTCTTTTTCCATGCCCAAAAGATACACATAGTTAGTTTTGCATTGCAAAACCATCGTGACATGAAGTGAACTGGCAATATTATTGTTCAAAGCTCCATGTCAAAATATCTTCATCAGGACTATGGTAAATATATCTGCATCTGTTTTCTTTTTCATCGACTGAATCTTCTCATAGGCACACAAATAAATATGTTCATATATAACTAAGGGAGAGTCGATCAAAATTATTTTTATTGCTTCACAGACTATAGTTATTACTTATTTACTTACATAAATATTGTCATAAATGTGGGAACATACTTTCAGGTATTACATTCATGAGTTCCTTAAAGCTGAGAAGAAATTTAAGAGTGCCTTGTATTCACAAGAGAAATGGAGGGTTTTTTTTTCATAATAATGATAATTTTTTTTCATTTGACTGTACCTTTTATTATTTTGGTTCAAAGGAATGAAGTAAACAGAACCGGTAGAAAATAAGAAGAACTATTAACATCGCTAGGGTCAGAATTGCAGTTTTCAAGCGTGGATGGTCGCTGGTGATTTCAACCTTATCACAAGTCCGGAGGACAAAAATCGAGGCACTGTGAATCGTCCGATGACGGGTCGTTTCAAGCGTGCTCTCTTGGCGCTCGAGCTCAACGAGGTTTATCTTAATGGGAGGAGGTACACATGGTCTAACGAGAGGCAAGAGCCAACGCTGGAGAGGCTCGACAGAGTTTTCACGACAGTGGATTGGGAGGATAGCTTCTGGGATGCTTTCCTCTCAGCAGGATCATCCGACCCCTCCGATCATTGCCCACTGATACTAAGCTTGGCCCCGGATCTGCAGTTGGGGCGTAGGTTCCACTTTCAAGCCTTCTGGACAAAAGTGGAGCGTTTTATGGACGTGGTACGTGGGGCGTGGACCTCGTGGAACATGATGCTAACCCATTCAAGCTCCTAGATAACAAGCTGAGAGCAACGGCCAAGAAGCTCGCCAGTTGGAGCAGCAAATTCATAGGGAACATCAAGTTGCAGATTCTGCTGGCAAATGAGGTGATCCTGAGGCTGGACGCGGCTATGGAATCCAGAGCTCTCTCGGCCGAGGAAAGAGCGTTGCGAAAGCTGCTGAAAGGAAAACTGTTAGGGCTTGCCTCACTGGAAAGGTCGTTGGCTAGACAGCGGGCACGGATCTCCTGGCTGTGTGATGGAGACGCTTGCACGAAATTCTTCCACACCCATGCTAGTCATCGGAAGCGGGAAAATTTCATTGGACACCTCATGGTGGACGGGGAGAGATTAACGAGCCACGAAGATAAAGCTGAAGCCTTGGATGAGTTTTATGATAACATCCTCGGCGTGGAAGTGGAGCGCGACTTCTCAGTAGATTTGGATTTCCTGCAGCTTCCCTCGTTAGAGCTAAATCACCTTGAGGATGGCTTCACTAAGGAGGAAGTGTGGAATGCTATCAAAGGAATGCCGCTTGACAAATGTCCTAGAACGGATGGCTTCACTAGTAGGTTTTTCGTGGAATGTTGGAGCATCATAAAGGCAGACGTCATGAATGCTTTCAGTTCCTTGGGTCGTCGGGACATGCGGGGGTTTGGAGCAGTCAATCATGCATACATCACCCTTATTCCGAAGAAAGCAGGCGCTGAGGAGCCAAAGGATTTCCGCCCCATCAGTCTTATCCATGGCTTTGCAAAGCTTGTGGCCAACGTGCTGGCCTGCCGAATTGCACCAGTGCTCCCACAGTTGGTGGGTGTGCATCAGAGTTCCTTCGTGCGTGGACGCTGCATACATGATAACTTCATGACTGTCAAGGAAACGGAAAAGAAACTGAATGGGTCGGCCACCCCAGCGGTGCTTCTGAAGCTCGACATAACCAAGGCCTTTGACACGGTCAGCTGAGCCTTTTTGTTGGAAGTCTTGAGGAAAATGGGTCTTGGAGATACCCTGATTTCCATCATATGCGCTCTCCTCTCATCCGCCTCCACGAGAGTCTTGCTAAATGGTTGGTCGGGTTCCAAAATTGACAATAGGCGGGGGCTGAGACAAGGGGACCCACTCTCCCCGCAACTTTTCATCTTGGTAATGGAAGTGTTACATCTCATGATTGAGAAGGCCAAAGACATGGGACTGCTGACCCGGCTGGCACAGTCAGGCCTGAGACACAGAACTTCCATTTATGCCGACGATGTGGTAACCTTCCTGAGGCATACAATGCAGGACTTCAAGGTTTATACGGAGATCCTAGAGACTTTTGGTATGGCCTCGGGGCTACGAGCTAACCCGGAGAAGTGCTCGGCTCACTTGATCAGGTGTGGAGACAGGGAAAGGGAGCTGGTGGAGCGAGAGTTACAGTGCCCCATCCAGCCTTTCCCGTTGCGCAACCTGAGGATGCCACTCTCGCTCAAAAAACTGCCAGCCGCACTGTTGCAATATATCGTGGACAGTATCGCTGGCCACCTGCCGGGTTGGAGGGCGAACTTGCTGAACAAAGGTGGAAGGTTGGAGCTGGTAAAAACCACTCTGTCGGCTGTCTCAATCTTTGCTATGATGTCTCTTGATCTGCCAGCAAAAACCTTTGCGGATATTGACAAGATTCTCAGAGGCTTCTTTTGGAAAGGAAGGAAAGATGTCCATGGTGGACATTGTCTTGTGGCTTGGGAGAGAGTCTGCATGCCAAAACACCTTGGTGGCCTCGGTATTCCCAACCTCAGAGTTTTGAACCAGGCGTTGCGAGCCAAGTGGCTGTGGCTCCAACGGATGGAGGCCACAAAGCCGTGGAGTGAGTTCAACATTCAGGTGCCCAAGACTGTGACACACCTTTTTTAAGCAGGAACGACCTCTGTGATTGGCGATGGGACAAGCACTTTTTCTGGACTGATAGGTGGTTGCCAGTGGGCAGAGTTAGACACGTGGCCCCCACCTTATGGAAGAGGATCCCTAAACGTGCAAGGTTAACCTGCAGGGTGAGAGAAGGCCTGGCGGGAGCATGGTTACAGGATGTTCCCCCTGACCTCGCTGAGGTTGAGCTTCGAGAGCTCCTCAACTTGGCTGATCTTCTTCCCAACGTGGCCCTCATGGAGGGCGTGGATGACGAGTTCCGTTGGAACTGGGAACCAAGTCTGCGGTTCTCGGCCCGCTCCGCCTACCGCGCCATGTTCGAGGGTTCTGAAAGGCTGGCCGGAGCGGAGCAAGTTTGGCGATCCCATGCGCCCAACAAATGCAAATTCTTCATGTGGCTGGCATTGAGGAACAGGTGTTGGACTGCCGACAGGCTTGGCCGGAGAGGGATCCCGCACCCCACGAATTGCCCCTTGTGTGACCAACAAGGAGAAGATATTGACCAATTGCTGCTGGGATGCGTCCTGGCAAGACAGGTCCGGGCGACTCTTCTGCACAAGTGGGGCCTTGACTAGTGAATCCCAAACCAGCAGGATAAGGTGACCGTCTGGCTTTTGGCTAGTTGAAGGTTGGGACCGGAGCAGAACGACCTCTGGACGGCTATCACCCTGACTTGCTGGTGTCTGTGGAGGCGTAGAAACAATGTGGTCTTTTAAGGGCACCAACCGTCAGTGGAGGAGGTGATTAGGATGATAGAGGCCGAGGCAGGTTTGCGGTGTTCGGCCGGACTATTTAGGAGTAGTCTAAGTTCAGTAGAAAAGAGGAGGTTTCGCGAGTAGTCCCCTTATGTAAGGGTTGTGTTCCTAGCGCCTATGCCGAACGCGTTGTAATTGGCCGCTTGGCTCTTCTTCTATGAAACCGATGCGTCTGTCCAGGACGTATCCTTAAAAAAGAATTTCAGTTTTCCTAATACTTTAGCTTATGTTGACAGTGCTTATTAGGCTTGCCATAATATGTTTGTAAAGATGTGCCAAACGCTTAATGCCCCACTTAGATTGTTGTATTTTTAGCCCAAAATTCGGGCTTTTTTCGAAGCCCACATATTTCCCGACCATGCTTAGTTTCACCACTTGGTTTTGGTGTTTTATTTTTCCGCTGTTCTAATCTTTTACATGTGGATGTCAGGGTTTTTCGTACCATACAAGTGTGCAGTAAGAAACACGCCTATGGGAAGTTATGGTCATGAAATTAAACCAATCATCCAAGAAGGGATATATATGGCTACACCCACGTCTCATATCACTAGTAGGAGAATGCTTACTAGTGAGCAACAAAATATAGCTACCGCTGGCGAAGTGGTGTTCACCAGCGGTAACCCGCTAGTGGTATATGTTACCTCTAGAGAAGCATCCTGTTCGACAGCGCTATTTAGCTACCGCTGGCGAACATTTCTTACGTTTGCCAGCGGTAGTAGGTCATGTTCGCCAGCGGTAGTAGGTCATGTTCGCAAGCGGTAGGTTTTCTGAAATTTAATTTTTTCCGGTATATTCGTATTCCAGCAGTATATATACTGGTAGAACAGTAGCATATCAAATATATTGTTGACACAAAACAGTATAAACACACAATTTTCAGAGGCACACGTAGAAAAGTGACCAAACCATTGATCCATATCACATTTTTAATAGGTCGTTATTCAATAGTTCATAATACACCTTTACATCAGTCATCTACGGAACTGTACAAAAAGATCGCCGCCGTTGTGTCGATGTCGTCGTTGCGATAGCGGTGTGTCTCTGTAGTCTCTGCCGCAGCCTCGTGTCTATGCCGTCGTATCTTGCACAGCCCCATGTAGATGTTGCGACAGCAGCCCGTGACGATGACTTCGTCGTTGTTGCATCCCGTAGATACCATCCAAGAACTTCCTGATATCCTTATTCTTTTTTTTAAGGATACGTCTGGAAGACGTATCGGTTTCATAGAAGAAAGGCCAAGGCCAAATACAACGCGTCTGTCACAGGCGCCCAGGACGCAACCCACTCACACACACACCGCAGAGCGTACATGATTACTCGCCAACCCTCCAGCGGTCCACCTGACGAAGACTACCCTGGAATAAGCCAGCGGCGCACCAAAGGGCCGCCTCGGCCTCCACCATTCTTCATACGACATTTCTATGAAACAGCCAGCAAAAGAAGACTTGTATAAGTACTATTAATTGGGTATAATAGACATGTCCATGTTTTTTTTGTACAAATTGCGGCACCGAGGTGCCAATTCCATTAGCTCAAAGACAATGTACAGAAGTCATTACATTCCCGTGATGTCTCAGAGATTGCACCACCGAGACAACAGGACACATATTCATGTCATGAGTTGTCACTACTAGGGAAACCCCTACCGCCGGCGCTCTATTTTGGCTTACCGCCGGCGCCCTGGCACGCGCCGGCGATGATCACGCCGGTGGTAAAATACTACCGCCGGTGCCCCTGCCCAACGCACCGGGGGTATTGCATTTAGCGTCGGCGCTCTACTCTGGCGCGCCGGGGGTAACTTTAGCGCCGGCGCTTCAGGACAATGCGCCAGTGGTATTGCTGGCTTAGCCCCGGCGCGCGCCGCGCCGGTGATAGGTCCACCCAGAGCGTCGGCGCTATGTATTGCTATTTTAAAAAATAAACAGAAAACAATATATATAGGTTTTATAATGTTACAGGTATATACAGAAAAATAAACAAAATATATATCTCACAAAACAGAATTTGTTACAGGTATATACAAAAAATAAACAGAATATATATCTCACAAAACAGAATTTATACGGCAGAAATCAAGTAGCTAATACTCAGATGTATCACACACGAATATAACAAGTCTCAAAGCCGAATACAAAGTATCGAACTGAAGCATAGACAAAACAAGTAGCTAAGACATCCATGATAGAATACAAAGTGATGGATACAAAGTGTCGGAAGATATCTAGCTAAGGAGACATCGATCTAAACTAGACGGTAGAATAGAAAGGTGGAAACGATGTGCATCATCATGACGAAGATGGTCTTCATCCACTTCCTTCTCTTCTCGCCCGCTAGATATGTCTCTCCCGCTAGATAGCTCGCATATCGAGCTTGTGCCTCCGCCATAGTGGTGTACCCTTTGTAGCTATTGCCGTTGAACCGGTGCACCTGTCTCCGGCAAGCCTCCCAGTCGTCGTATACTCCGGGAATATGTCCCCGGTACACGACATAGAACGTCATCTATTATTTGGACAAGACAAAATAGACACCAGTAGCCAAATCATATATGCAACAAGTATATGCAACAACGTAGCAAATTCAAATATGAAACAAGTATATGCAGAAAGGATTCGGCTGCCACAACAAGTATATGGGCTGAGAAATAAGTTTTCTTACTCTAAGCATTCGGCTTTGGCGGGAAGGGGCAGATGCCGTATAGCGAGTTGAATGGGTGCTTGTCACCGTATGCCTCTAGGCGGGCTTCTATCTCGTCATTCATCGGTGGTATGTGACCCGCGAAGAAGAGGCCACCCTTAGTGACGACATCTTGATGGATTATTGTGGCAATCTGTCGTTGGATGTGACGAAAATCATTTCTCACCGTATCGCTAGGGGCGTTCGCCATGTCGATGCCCCGTCTTTGGAGACTAGATGGCAACAAGAGGTCGTTTGCATCCTTCACGAACTCCCTCATATGAAGGATGGTGTACCAGGTGTCCATCCCACTCTCTGGGTGCAACTGCTTCATGCAGGCAAACGTGGTTGTGTGGACGCACCAGAGGCATCATCGGCTGGTTTCTTTCCTTACCTTGAGGGGACCTGCCTTGGCGGCGAATCCGGTGAGAGCTGCGTCAAGAACAGACTTGAGGATGGTGTAGTTCTTCGGCTTGGCACTCCCCGAGTCGAGATAAGTAACGTGCGACTGCCGCGGGTGCATGACCAAGAGGACGCAGTACATGTCTCTGCACAAAATAATCCATGCGCCATCCTCAGATTAATCTTCTCACACACGCAAAAGAGTGATGGAAATATACTAAAGAATGTAACGATGGCTAGCGGTCGATCGTAAACTTACTCGGGGAAATATGGCATGAGGAAGGTTTCCTTAGTATGATTCGCCACCAAGAAATCCTCCATATGCTTCGTTGCAATCACTCGGTCCCGTGGGTTGGCCAAGACGCTTTCACGCATGTAGTAGGGGTCCATTATCGCTACGCCCGGTGTTCTCTCTTGCATGATATCGTGCGCCATTTTGAGAGCTACGAGACGCACGAAGGGTGGGAAGAGACGTTTCAGATGGAAGACGTTGAACAGGTCATCAAACCTGAGAAAGAACTGTTCTGCGGGGTATTTCTCCACAAAGCCCACGCCGAGGGGCACCTTGACCACGTGGAGCGGGTACGAGGGGGAACTCGACTGCATAAGTTCCCTCTCCTTCTGCAGAACACCATCATGGCATCTCCTCATGTCCCCTATCAAGAGTTTGACAAGGTCTGGCGGTAGCATCGGCTGGCCCAGAACATGGTGTTGGCGCCACTTGTCGGGTAACTTGTCCAGAACCCGAGGTGCTGGCTGGCTGGCGGAGGCAGCGGCCGCTTTTTTCTTCTGAGGCCTTTTCCTGATGGTCTTCCTCGTCTTTAAGCATGGGGGAGCGTCGTCGCTCTCTCTTATCGCGTCGAGTGTCGTACCACGACAAGTGTTTGGGCTTAGCAAAGCTTCCGCTTGATGGGGGATGATAACCCGGTAGGCCAAACTCCAAGGAGTAACCCGGCCCAAAGGACGCTGTGTAGAATCCGGCTAAGGATAAGGAAACCTGTGAAGGCCCAAGCTTGTAGGCCCATTAACCCGGATTGTGGGTTATGGTAGAAGAAAGTTAGGGTTTGTGCGCCGTGTCCGGGTAGGATCCAGGATGCGCCTTGGAGAATAAGCCAGGGGGTACGGGTGCTTTATAAACCGACCCCCAGGTCTAGTTTAGGCAGAGATCTAAGAACCCTAGCAATATCGCTTGATATCGAGCATCTAGTGTAATCCCAGAGTTGAGTTGTTATATCAAGATCGGAGACTCGGCGACTTTGATTGCCGGCTACCAGATCGAATTGCACCATGTTTTCCTCTGAGCTAAACCCTCTCCCAAACGCCTGTGTCGTCTTGCCCCAAGATCAGTTACCCCCGGTAACGTCTGCCGTGATTATCCCACGACAGTTGGCGCCCACCGTGGGGCCTGCGTCCAAAGGTGTTTACATCACGGGAGAAGCTCGGAAGAGCATGGAGAGTCTTGTCGTCGGCGAAATCTACATCAACCACAAAGGAGAAAAGATGGTGGACGATTCCGGCTGGGGGCCAGAGTCGGATCACCTCGAGTCCGGATCTAAGGTGACGATCGGCCGGATCAACATCTTCGTCGGTATGGAACTTCTAGCAGGAACAAAGAGACATTAAAGCAAGCGGCAAACTCGGTTTCGTCGGCCGCGCCGGGATACCTTAGATGGGCGGAACAAGAGGTAACGTGGAGTAGAAGAGATCATCCGGAAAAAGTAGAGCGTCCAGGAGTCTTGGCATTGGTGGTTGCTCCACAGGTTAATGGTTACGAACTGAAGAGGGTCCTGATGGACGGTGGAAGTAGCATTAACATCCTTTATTGGGAAACCTTCTTACGGATGAGTCTCAAAGAGTCCCAGTTACAGAAAAGTTCGACAATCTTTCATGGGATCGTGCCAGGTCACTCGGCGAGCCCCGAGGGAAAGATCACCTTGGAGGTTGCTTTTGGAGAATCGACGGATAATTATCGAGTTGAGTGGCTCACGTTCGAGGTGGTCAAATTGCGCAGTCCTTATCACGCACTATTTGGAAGACCGGCTTACGCCAAATTCATGGCTAGGCTGTGCTACGTGTATTTGCAGCTAAAGATCCCGGGTCCTAAACGGACCATCACCATACATGGGAACCGGGATATAGCGGCCGAGTGTGACGAAGGAGATTCGGTTATGGCTGAGCAAGCATGCAGAAAGGAAGAACTCGAATATTACCGGTCTCAAGTAAATCCGGATGATAGAACAACCTTGAAAAAGCCGAATACCGAGGATGAGAGAGCAAAATTCAAGGAAGCACAAGACACCAAGAAGATAGATTTTGTCGAAGGTGATTCCACTAAGCAGTTTACCATAGGGTCTAACTTGGGAAAAGAGCATGAGAAAGCGCTTGTGGAGTTTATTCGTTCAAATGCAGATGTGTTCGCCTGGACACCTAGCGACATGCAGGGTATCCCTACAGAGCTGGCCGAGCACAGTTTGCATGTGGATCCCAAGTCCAGTCCCGTGAAGCAGGGTTTGAGGAAAATGAACGAGGAAAGAAGGAAGGCTATAGGCGAAGAGATCGCTCGGCTATTGGCAGCCGGCTTTATCATGGAAGTATTTCACCCGGATTGGTTGGCAAACCCGGTTCTAGTGATGAAAAAGACCAATGAGTGGAGGATGTGCATTGATTTTACGAGTCTCAACAAACATTGCCCAAAGGATCCGTTCGCGCTACCAAGGATAGATCAGATTATAGATGCAGTAGCTGGAAGCGATCTATTATGCTTCATGGACGCATATTCCGGGTATCATCAGATTAAGCTCAAGAGGGAGGATTGGGAGAAAACATCATTCATAACCCCTTTTGGGGCCTTCTGTTATAAAACTATGACGTTTGGATTGAAGAACGCCGGTGCAACTTACCAACGGTGTATTCAAAAGTGCTTCGAGGACCAAATCGGACGCAACGTCCATGCCTATGTGGATGATGTGGTCATCAAGACCAGGAAGGCGGAGACGTTTATCGATGATCTAAAGGAGACGTTCAAAAACTTGAGGAGGTACCAGATGAAGCTTAACCCGACAAAGTCCGTGTTCGGAGTTCCAGCCGGGAAATTACTCGGCTTTATAGTTTCCGAGAGAGGAATCGAGGCAAACCCGGATAAAATCAAGGCCATTCAGAGTCTGAAAAAACCGGAAAATTTGAAGCATGTTCAAAAGCTCACGGGCTGCGTAGCAGCCTTGAGCCGATTAATATCCAGACTCGGAGAAAAGGCAATACCCTTGTACCGGCTCTTGCGCAAATCAGATAAATTCGTGTGGGATCAAGAGGCGGATGAGGCGTTTGAGGCACTAAAGAAGCAGTTATCTGAAGCACCAGTACTAGCGGCGCCGGGTCCTAAAGAGCCTATGTTGCTATACGTGGCAGCTGGCCCCCGAGCCGTCAGCGCAGTAGTTGTTGTGGAACGCAAAGAGGATGGGAAAGGTTACCCGGTTCAGAGACCGGTTTATTACGTCAGCGAGGTATTATCAGAAGCAAAGCAGCGCTATCCACATTGGCAAAAGTTGGTGTTCGAGGTCTTTATGGCTAGCCGGAAATTGAAGTCGTACTTCCAAGAACACCCCATAACAGTGGTTAGTTCAATACCAATGTCGGATATCATCAGAAACTCGGACGCGACGGGAAGAATAGCCAAATGGGCGATAGAGATGGGGGATTATCACATCAACTACGAACCCAGGTCAGCAATCAAATCTCAAGCTTTAATTGATTTCGTTAACGACTGGACACATACATGCATGACTACAACGGTTCCAAATTCCGAATCATGGATCATGCACTTCGATGGATCTAAGCAATATGAGGGATCAGGAGCTGGGGTGGTGCTAACGTCACCCAAAGGAGATAAACTAAGTTACGTACTACAAATCCACTTCGACTGTTCCAACAACGTGGCCGAGTATGAGGCCCTATTGCACGGCCTAAGGGCAGCTAAGGAGATGAACGTCAAGAGGATACGGTGCTTCGGAGATTCGGACCTTGTGGTACAGCAGGTGTCAGGAACTTGGGATAGAAAGGACGCAACTATGGCAGCATACCGCAGGGAAGTTGATAGGGTTGCAGGATGTTTTTCCGGGTATGAGGTGGAGCATATAGACAGAAGAAAGAATGAGGCAGCCGACGCGCTCGCTAGACTCGGCTCGCGCAGAGAGCCGGTTCCACCTAACGTTTTCCTGGATGAATTATGGCGACCATCAGTTAAAACCGAGTCACAGGAGGAATTGGCAAATCAAGACCCGGATTCAGGACTTGTGGCTACCGTACGTACTGTTCCCGAATAGACAGAACCGTTTTTGGCCTACCTGTCGCGAGGCGAGCTACCACAGCAGGAGGTATTAGCAAGGCAAATTTTGAGGCGAGCAAAGGGATATTCTATCATCAACGGGGAACTATATAAAAGAAGCGCAGCAGGGGTCTTTTTGCGCTGCGTAGCGCCCGAAGAAGGCCGACAGATTCTCAAGGAAATACATGAAGGCGACTGTGGACATCACGCATCCACAAGATCTCTTGTGGCTAAAGCTTATCGACACGGATTTTTCTGGCTCACGGCTCTAGCAGATGCGGAGCGATTGGTAGCAAGGTGTGACGGATGTCAAAGGTACGCTCGCCAAACCCATGTGCCGGCTATGGAGTTACGGACCATCCCGTTAACTTGGCCGTTCGCTGTATGGGGTATGGACATGGTTGGCCCCTTTCATATGTCACCATGCAAGAAGACACATCTTTTGGTGGCTATTGATAAGTTTACCAAGTGGGTTGAGGTTATGCCAGTTACTAATTGCGAATCAGCCACAGCAGTCAAGTTCCTGAAGAGGATTATCTACCGGTTCGGGTATCCCCACAGCATAATTACCGACAATGGAACCAACATGTCCCTTGGTGAGATGGAGAAGTTCTGTGGCAACAATGGAATCCGACTTGACGTCGCGTCAGTGGCTCATCCGCAGGCCAACAGACAAGTGGAGAGGGCAAATCAAGAATTGCTTCGCGGGTTAAAACCACGATTACGAGTCCCCTGTATCAGGGCAGCTGGCGCATGGGTCGAAGAACTCCCTTCTGTGGTTTGGGGCATCAATACTACGCCTAATAGATCTACTCAGATGACACCCTTCTTCATGGTCTATGGCGCGGAGGCAGTACTACCGAGTGATATTATTCATGATTCACCACGAGTATCAGCATACGTCGAAGTGGAGAATGAAAAGACCCGGCAAGACGCCGTGGATATGTTAGAAGAGCAAAGGGAACAAGCCCTGGAAAGATCAGCCATATATCAGCAGGATTTACGAATGTATCATAGCCGGCACGTGAAAACCCGGGTCTTCCAGGAAGGAGACCTGGTTTTGCGCCTGGTGCAGTCGAACGAAGGAAAGCACAAGTTATCACCACCCTGGGAAGGACCGTTTATCATAAGCCGGAGTTTGCATAATGGGTCATATTACTTGATAGATGCAAGGGAAGAATCGACCACAGTTAATGACACTGCTCACACCACTTCATCTATGCAAGAAAGAGACAGACCGTGGAACGTGGCTCAGCTACGTCCATATTATACTTAGCAAAAATTGTATTGGCATATGGAATTGAACGATGTAATAGGCAGCAGGTTTTCAGACGTACTCTTTTCCTATCCAGGGTACCCTCGGGGACTGGACGGGTTTTTAATGAGGCGGCTTGCTGGCCTAGATTTTTCATATCAAGTAAAGAGGTGATTATCAAGAAAAGAGATGGTTATTATCAGGTTATGTACTCTCAGTATGATGCGTATATCTAGGTCTTGGGGGCTGGTCGCTTGAATAGCACAGTTACAAACTCAAAGACCCGGCCATGATGCCTATGAGTTATAAGGGCCGATTACTTGCAAACGAGTACGGCTGCAATCTTATAACCGGACAAAGAAGTCCAAATTTCTTGGCTATTCTTACTTAAGCTCGATGTGACTCGCATTAAAGTGGCATGATTTGTTCGCTTACGATTACAGTCAGTCATGAACCCAACGGGGCTTGACTGGCTACGTTTTCGTATATATGTAACAACATGGTATCCACGCGAAAGCCGGCTTATAGTACAAGATAGTCAAAAGGGTCATCTAAACCACAAGTTATGCAGAGTACAAGGCTAAACAGCTGGAAGCTCAACGATTATTAAGCATAACTTCAAAACCTATGTGAAACAACTCAGGGATCTTTGTGAATTTAGCAGTTGGCAGTTCGTTCCCCTTTCAAGATCAAGTGCCCTAGACTTGGAGATCCGGGTCCGTGTGACTTGAAATCTTGAAAAGAGAAAAAATTGCTTACTTGTAGGATTCCAGAAACCCAAATATCCGAGTCTTGGGGACTTGGGACTTGGAAGCAAATCCGCTTGTCAATACCCATGAGACCCGGAAATCGAGTTTTCACAAAAGGAACAATAAAGAAAGCCGGATATCGAGAACAGATTATCAAGACCTTAGCGTGCATTACAAAATCCCGGTAAAAAGATATCAAAGGTGCACAGGCGCACCACCCAAAATATAACTGTTTAAGCAGCATGTTGACCAACCAGTGCATAAGAAGAGGCATTAGAGATCAGATGTCACTCGGCATTCATCTTGGCCTTGCCCTTGCCATCATTGGTAGTAGCAGCAGCACCCGGATCAGCGGTACCAGCCCGTGCAGGAGGGGGAACGACCGGTGTTGAGGTAGCGGGGGCAGAGCCGGCTTCAGCTTGCTTCTTGGCAGCCTCCGCCCTCAACGCAGCAGCTTCCTCCTTCCACCGAGCCAGCGTGTCATACGGCTCGGGAAGATCCGACTTAATTGCTTCACCAGCAGCATCATATGCTGGAACAAGGATATTAACATCCAGTTCGTCAGCGATCACGCTGGCCGGGTAACGGACCTCCTTCTGGACGGCCTGAAAATCCTTCACCGAGAACTTGGACCCATCAAGCTTGAACTCTGGGAAGCCGCCCATAAGCTTCGCTAGCTCGAGCTTGGGGAAATAAGCCTTGGCGAGTGCAAGCCCCCGGGTCACTCCAACCCGGCAAGACGAGCGTTTCCAGTGCCAAATCCACTCAGGAATAGTGGAGAAGGCATCGAGCATCCTCTGCAGATCAACATGTCCTTTACCCGGCCACCGTAATTCCTGCAGGATCCATTTGGTTCCGGCACATAGCTGCCGGATAACGCTCTTCATGGTCTTCAGCTTGGCAATGTCATCCTCTTCCGGCATGGTTTCGTCCGGGCCTGAAAAAATGGAAACGTAAGTCGGGAAAACTCTTGCTATCTATTAAAAGGATAAACCCGGAGGAGGAAACGTACCAAGTAAAGCACGATATGTGTCTGATATTTGGACAGAAAGGCTTGTTAGATCATCTTCTGCTTTGTGAGCCCTTTTCCTATATTTCCTCATTATCAGCCTATTCCTCCTGGCCTCAGCTTCGGCTGCTTCACGCAAAGCTACCTCCTTTTCGATGAGCTTGGTGGCGTCTGCCAGTTTCTCCTCAGATTGAGTCACAAAATACTGCATGCATGCAAACAAGGATCAGTCGGGTAGAGGGGCAAGTTATCAGTCGCTTGTATAATAAAGTCCCAAGCAAATTATGAATCAATTCACTCGGAACTTGGGCACTGGACAAGGGCACAAGCAACATTAGTCGGATTTACCTCGTGTTTGGCTATTAAAGCCCCCAAGATGTTTTCTTCATTAGCCCTCAAAGTGCGCAGGGTTTCCAGCATCTGGGCAAACGTCAGTTCCTCGGATCGAGTACCGGAAGAGCCGGCAGCTTGGTCGCCTGGTGGGGGGGCTCTCCCCGCCCTTGGAGTCGAGACCCGGACAGTTTGAGTACCCGGGTTGGGAGAACCCATCCTTGTATCTAAAACCTCGATCTCCTCGTCTACTGGTTCCGATGAGGAAGGAGATCCGGCGGCTCGGGGAAGCGGATTCTTCAGAGGGCCTTGTTCCTGGTTATTCGCCGTATCACCGCCAGTCGCGGCGTCTGCGTTATCAGTCGGCTTCTCCACCCGATGGTTATCTGTTTCTACGTTTTCCGGGTCACTGACGGTGACTTGAGTGCTGAAAGAAAGATGAGAAAAGGAAGTTATTAGTGATGACGGTGGCTTGAGTGAAAATTTGTCAGACGTAAAAGGAAATCATGTAGCAAAAACTTACCCGGCATTCACGGTGTAGTCCGGCGGGAGCTCGCCGCTGGAAGCAGATGAGGTCGTCACAGGGACCACTAATGGAACCCGGAATTGCCCGGCACGTGGATGGTTAGGAGAAGGGTGGCGTTGAGGAGAGTCGGAAGGACGAGACGGAGGAGCGCTGGCACGAGGGACCGAGGGGGTAGAGATGCCCGGGTTAAGGGGATCTTCACCCGGGGAGCTCCGAGTTACTCTGCGTTTGGCTGGGAAAGAATCCTTCAAGCACGACGAATTTGCTAATTGATGGTTAAGTCGTCGCATGGCGTCAAAGGAGTAAGGTTCAGAGGATAATGAGGAAAAAGGAACCGTGGACACTGCCCCCCTGGCCTTCCTCTTGCCTCCAACTGTTGCCTCTTGGTCAGACTCGGTTGCCTCCGGGTCATCCTCGTTGGTCTCACCTTCGTCCTCCAGCCCTGCGAACCGGGTGTGTGTTCGTTGGAAAAAAGGTAAATGGGAGGAAAATAATACAAGTAAAGATATACAAATTCTGTGCAAATACCTTCACTATCATCAGCCGGCTCGTCCTCTTCTTCCGGGTCTCTGGAAGGGGGGGAGGGTTCAACTCTCCAGAAAGGGTCATCAGCCTAAGACAAAAGAATGAGACTAAGGGTTAGAAGCTGTATCAAGTCAAAATGTGGAAATAAGTTATGAATATCGGGTATTACCGCTGGAGCCGGGTTCTCCCGAGTAAACGGGGGTAACCCGGTGATGCCCTTTATCACCTCCAGCTTCTCTGTTAAGAAGCCCTTGATGGTCTTGTTGGTATCGCCGGTCGCAAAGCTCTTGGTGGAGTATCTGAGTGCATCTGTGGTGTGCCCCGAATACTCGCACATCAATTTGGTGCGGATGGAGTTGGGTTGGATCCGAAAATCAACCCATGTTTTTACTAAGTTTAGCCCGAGGAGGCCTTGGGCTGAAAGGATGGCTATCTTGGCTAATAAGGGAAGGATCGCCTCCCTGTCTGAGTCTGGTGCAAAGGCATTGAAAGACTCGGAAGGTTCGAGGGGATTTTCCGAGTAACCCGGCAGTTTCTTTTCGCCGTCTGGGGAGGTATCGTGGCAGTAAAAGAAAGACAGCTGCCAATGTTTGACGTGGGAGTTTAAATTGAGAGTTGGCATCAGTGAATTCTTGCGGCGTTGGATGGATACCCCGCCGCAAGTAAGAAGTGCTCCGTCACCACTTTCGCGGCACGGCTTACACTGGAATAGTTCGATGAAGAGAGTCAGACTTGGCGGTATGCACAAGTACGACTCGGATAAAACGATGAAGTGGGTAATATTCAACATAGAGTTAGGCCCTATGTCGAATACCCGGAGGCCATAATGGCTTAAGACCTCCCTGAAGAAAGGGTGACCCGGAGGACGGAATCCCCGGGTCACGTGCTCTACGAAGCAGATTACCTCGTTATCAGCAGGTGTGGGCCGGGTCTCGTTGCCCGGCGCCCTCCAGTGAATGTCCTTCTGAGAAGGGAGAATTCCTAATTCGGCTAGCTCGTCCAACTTGGCCTTCGTAGCTGTGGAACGCCCCCAGTTGGCAGATATGGTTTGGGTAGTCCTCGCCTGAGTCGGCTGTTTTCCTTGTCGTTTGGAAGCCATGGGATCAACCTGCGAAACACAAGAAAAAGAGGCATAGGAAATAAGACCCGGGAGTGTTGGATTATCCGAGTATAAGATATCAAGAAAGTATGAAGCTAAAAATTATCCGGGTATCACGCTGTGAAGAAGAGATTACAAGGTATCCGGGTGTCAAGTACAATTGTGGAGATTATTGGTCACTTACGTATGGAAAAGAATTTGGGGAGGATGGGTGGTTGCCCATGTGTCTACTGCAAGCAAAATAGCTGGAAAAGGAGGGTTTTCCGGGTGTTAATGCAATGAGCGGAAAATCAAGGAGGTATGGATCTAGATGGGAAAGTTTGCGAGCGATTTTACCGGAGATTTGGTGATTAGTAATGGTAGAAGGATGAGTTGTAACTATCTAGCAGGTGGTTAAAGGAGTTGGCGAGCATCGAGTCGATCTAATTTGATGCAATCGGAAAAATGATTCACGGGTTGACCTAGATTCGATCTTGGATGAATTGAAAAATTGCGGGGCTAGATTAAACGGCTGCGAGAGGCTTACTGGAGGGATTGGAGTCTAGCGCAACGGCGGCGAGCGGCGTGGCTCGAATGCCCCTTCGCAATTCTTGGCGAGAGGAATAAAGGCGCGACGGTGACACTTGACGGCGGCGCGAGATGGCTCGAGGGCGGGCGCGGCCGGCGGCGATCTTGCTTCGATGACAAGCACGAGCTTCTTGCGGTGGTGCCGCGAGGATGTAAGGAGCAAGGAAGGAAAGGGGAAGCTGAGGCGTAGTGATGGGTTTAGGGTTACCCTTTGTGTGCTATTTATAAGGTAAGGGTGGGTCTCTCTCAACGGCCAGAAGCCGGAAATCGTGGGGTGATGGTTATCCACGTGGATTCTACGAGATATGCGCCAAATGTTAAGCAAGGCATTTGGATAAAAGAAAGAAGGAGATCTACCCCGTGATATCAGGATCGATTATCGAGTATAGGGATCTTGGCATTTTTATTAGGGTTTGGACCTGGAAAATTAAACCAAAGTGTTTGGAGGAAAAACCCGGGTTACTACATGGCCACCATGGAGTAAGACCTAGCTGAATATTAAAGCATCTTAACCCGGCCTCCATATGCATGTGTGTTTGATATCTTTGCAGGGAATAGCGAGCGCTTCAAAGGAGTATCCATGAAGCCCAGGCTATTCTGGGGACTACTGATGGGGGGATGATAACCCGGTAGGCCAAACTCCAAGGAGTAACCCGGCCCAAAGGACGCTGTGCAGGATCCGGCTAAGGATAAGGAAACCTGTGAAGGCCCAAGCTTGTAGGCCCATTAACCCGGATTGTGGGTTATGGTAGAAGAAAGTTAGGGTTTGTGCGCCGTGTCCGGGTAGGATCCAGGATGCGCCTTGGAGAATAAGCCAGGGGGTACGGGTGCTTTATAAACCGACCCCCAGGTCTAGTTTAGGCAGAGATCTAAGAACCCTAGCAATATCGCTTGATATCGAGCATCTAGTGTAATCCCAGAGTTGAGTTGTTATATCAAGATCGGAGACTCGGCGACTTTGATTGCCGGCTACCAGATCGAATTGCACCATGTTTTCCTCTGAGCTAAACCCTCTCCCAAACGCATGTGTCGTCTTGCCCCAAGATCAGTTACCCCCGGTAACGTCTGCCGTGATTATCCCACGACACCGCTGGCAGATCACGGTGGTCACCGAGCGCTGGAGCGCTGAAGCCGACATCTTCCTCGAGGGGTTTCTTGAGAACCGAACAACCTCTGCTTCAAGCATTCCGCTTTCCCCGCTGGGAGATCACGGTGGTCGGGTGAATCACGAGGCGGCTGGTCCATATCAGCGAGCTGATCCAGATCGAGGTCAGCAACAGGCTCGAGATCATCATAATGATGGTCCATATCGAGATCATCGATGAATTCATCAATGAGATCCTCGCTTCGGTGTTGTGTCGCGGGCTCAGAAGGATCAACGACAGGTTGAGGAGTTGGAGCCGCCGGCGCAGCCGATGGAGTGGCCTTGTCTTGGCTTGCCGCCGTCCCTGATTTGGCGTTCAATCGAATCAGTCGCTTCGGCCATACCAATATTTGATTCTCCAGTCCTGATATCGTCAGCTCGCTGTCGGTTTCCGGGGGCTGATAAGGAGGATACATGTCTCCGCATCCCTCTAAAGCCCGATCCACGCGAACCCGATGGACGTCCTCAGACATTTGCTGGAAATGGAACCTGCGGTTTTGTGGCCAAAGGATTATTCCCTTCGCCACATCCTTCAACTCATTGTCCACGTCCAATAGCAAGGTGCAAGGAACTTCGGGGTCCTATAAGAAAATATGTAGGTTAGAGGGGGCGGTGACGAAGTAGTTAAGTAACGAGTTCACGCTTGAATATTAATTACCGTGAGGGCGTCAAGCTCGGCGCGTGTCGACGGACCGAGGACGGGCTTGGGAGAGACAGCAGAGGGGATCTGGGCGCGTGTCGACGGACCGGTGGGGGGCATTGGAGTGACAGCGGGGAGCTTAGCGCGTGTCGAAGGACCGAGGGCGGGATCGGCGTGCAGGTGACAGAGGGGCTGCTAGCCGGCATTGACGACGACTCCCGCCTATTATCACCTTTGTTTGCCGCGCCAGGAGTTACAAATATAACAGGTCGAGCTGCATCCTGCGGCGCCCTATTGTGAGAGTTGCTTCCGCCTAAGCTTATCAACAGGAGCGGCCCTTGTCCGCCGGCTTTGAAATAGTTCGTCCACGACTAAAACATGGAAGGCATGATTTCATTTAACGTGTTAGCCACCCTGTCATTAACCTTGTCTTTCATCGTGGATTCCAATTCAACCAACTTGTGCCTTAGCACCCTCGTCTCTTCCCTTAGCTCCGCCGTCTCCTCCAGCAGTTGGCTAGTCTGGCTAGTCTGATGCTTCCTCTTCTGCGCTCGTGCCACCATTCGCTCCTCTTTGGTAGTTGCCACGGCGAAGCCATGGTTAACATGCTTGCGACCTCCTCCGTGTGCGATCGTACGGCCCTGATGTGGCCTTGTCAACGGTGGCAGTTCCTTCACCTTGTTCAACGCCCTGACAAGGGGTATGTCCCACGGAAGCTTATCCGTCGACGCCTGAGACGAGGAGGCAGCTTCTGTCGTTTGTTCTGCTATCTGCAGAAGTAACGTGAAGCATTAAGAAATGCCAATACTAGAACTTAATCGAGAGTAGGATCTAACTAAGCTGAAACCGGTAAATTTGCTCACCAGTTCTTTCTCAAGTGCAAGCACCTTCTTGTCCGTGGCCAACTTGAGACCGACCACCTTCCTGGGGTCCGTGACGACATCCCCAGTATCGGTTTCTTTATGGTACCGGGACCTCAGAAATCTCCGCGTCTCCGGGTGGGGGTACTTGTGCCACGGGTTTTCGATGCCGGATTCTATATAGGCCTTGTCCTCCTTCGCCCATATCTCCTCCTTGCCGGCGTAACCGTTGCTACCCAGGCGGTGGACTCCGATGTTCTTGTTTCTCATGTCCACTCCCCACTTGGTTTGCTCTAGATCTTCACTGGCCACGAAAGCATCGAAGTCTTCTTGCGTATTCTTCGGAGAGTGGCTGTGGATCTTCTCGAAATCGTCACCCGCGGCACGCATATCCCTCACCATATATTTATAACCGCTCAGTGCTTTGGTGAACTTGGTCATGGAATGGGTGTTCACCACATTACCTTCGAGATCCTGGTTGTTGTACTCGCCTGGAAACTCGTATCGAGCGTGCAGCCTCGAAATAAGTTGAGCGCGCAAATGCTTCTTGTCCTTGTGTTGGAGGTTAGTTTCGTTGAGTTTGACGACGTCCCGAAGGATTGCTGCCAATTGGATGCTGTAACCCCTCGCGCGAGTTTTAGGCTCCCGAGGCACACCATCGCTGTCAGCCACCGTGAATTGTTCTCGGGTGGCACCGACCTGGTTTGGGCGCCGCTCCCGACGCCGTTTCCTAGCTTGGTTACTGGTCTCGGAGCCACCACCCGCGCCACTATCGGTGGTTTCTTCTCCTCTACGACCTTGCTCCTCGGCATCCTCCCTTTTCTCATCCGCGGTAGGGTTATAATCAACATCATCGTTGCCCCTTTGTTCATTCTGCTGGTCTAAGAACATCATATGATAGTGCGCCCCCAACTCTTGTTCAGAAGTCTCGGCGCCGGTGTTGTCGTTCTGGTCTCCGCGAGACGACATTGCAATCGTGTTTCAAGGGAGTCACGCTGTCATTTCAGAGAAATAAAACAACACCACATTAATTTTATTATCTTAGACATATCTAACAAAGGGGCCACACATATTTCAATCATTCAAGTGGTACTTTTTAAAGTTGATAATTTCTTCTATTGTGGCACATAATACTTTCTTGATGGCTAGAACAATTTCCAAAAAGGAAAACATATACGTGAAGCATTTTGATGTTTGTAGGCACTTGCCATCTCTTGTTTCATGTGCCATGAGCCACTTGTTGTCTGGACCAGATTATTGTTTGGTTGACATGGCTAGGTTCAGTTCATATGGGGGATGTATCATCTAAATTAATCACACCTGAGTAACCACTAACCACTAAATACTAGCTTGCATGCTGCTTACACGGCGGCGGCCGTCGCTGCCGCAGGCAAAGTCGCCCGCCCAAGCACCATGCTATGGCCACCGGCCGCCGAGTACTCTGCTCACGGTTCAGAGGAGGGGAAGGGTTTGGGAATTGGGAGGGAGGGAGAGACTACTCAGGGGCGGCATTGGTGGTTGCTAGAACGAGCTAAAGTTAGAAGCCGAGAAGGGGCATTGATCTTTTTACCCCAACCGCGTCAGTACTAGCTGTTCCTCTAGACGCAGCCGCCGATGGGCGACGGCTGCTCAACGTTCCTTTTTCCTAGAAAAATGGGCGGCGCTCGACTGATCGTTGCGGTGTGGTACAGCTCTGCTGTGCACCGCCGTATGCAAGTCAACTGTTCGATGGATTTACTTATCCCAACCAGAGCTGGACCAAGCTGTTTCTCCTGAACTTGCTCACCTTCAGGTGAACTTCTCCTTCCCCTCGTCATCTTGGATACAACTACTGAAGCTATGAGTAATCTTTTAATTTGCATATGTGGTGGTTGGCACTTAGCATGATTCTTGTTGTCTTTAGCCATTCACAGCTATGTGCAAATAAATCGTTCGATGTAACAGGGATTTTTTTTTCGAATAAAAGAATCTTTTACCATTTTTCACACTGTGAATTTCACATGATTTAGTTACCTAGTGATCGTTAAATTACTCTTTAAGTAATACTTAGTTAATACATTTAACCAAATTCACAAGTGACAAAACAACAGATATGACACTACAGGACTGGCGTTCTATGCCGACGGCAATTGCCGTCGGCATAGGCCTAAAAACCGTCGGCGTATGGATAACCCGACGGCCGCCGTCGGCACAACCCCGTCGGCTTACCTGCTCGTCAGCGTCGCGAAAATACCGTCGGCATAGCTTGGCCGTCGGCGTAGACCGTTGTGCCGACGGTTCCCTCGTCCGTCGGCATAGCGTTACCGTCGGCGTAGCCATTTTGACGGGACGGCCGTCTAACGGCACGTCAGCTATGCCGACGGTAGTACCGTCGGCTTAGAACCCCACGTGGCAGCCTCAGGTAGCTATTCGTTCTCGCTGGGCCGACGGCGATACGGTCGGCCTAGCTCCCAACGTGGGCACAGTGGTAGCATCTATGCCGACGGCAATACGGTCGGCGTAGCTCCCAACGTGGGCACAGTGGTAGCATCTATGCCGACGGCAATACGGTCGGCGTAGCTCCCACGTGTCGTCATCCGGACGTGCACCTATGCATTAGGGTCGTAGCTATGCCAACGCTATTACCGTCGGCTTAGCTTCCAGCACCAGTTTTTTTTTTTGGTGTTTTGCTGCTGTTTTATAATTTCTCAGCCACACCATTGCATATTAAATTCAATACATATTCAAATCTACATACAATAGATCACCATAGCATATCAGATTCAAATTTCCATACATAGATCACCATACATATCAAATCCAAATTTCCATACATAGATCACCATAGCATGTCGATTTCGATACATTGATCACCATAACATGTCGATTTTGATACATAGATCACCATAGTTCAAACAGTGTGCATAGTTCAATACATATAAAGGATTTCAATGCTATGCCACTTCTAACCAAAAGACATGTTCATTACATATCGATCATCAACGGACTCCAATCACCGGCCAAATGGACACCTCACTGCCGAGATCATCGTCACTACAAAATGAAGAAAGACAACACCATTTAGTATGTAAAATTAAGAACCCAAAAACAGCATAACCATCAAAACAATCACATGAAGCAGCAGGTCTGAGATAATGCATACGATCGAATCTTGACAAGATAACATACTCCAGCATCATGTCACATGCACACAGTCACTAGAACTCAATCTGCACATCTAGATTTATTTATTTATTTATTTTATGCATCTAAAGTTTTACCAAATCGAAAGAACAGAACCCTACACTGATACAATAGCCTGAATTTGCAACACGCTGAAACACCATAGCCTGTTATGCTTATATGTGTATAGCACCAGGGCTAACCTTCTTCAGGCTCAATCTTACAGACATCAAAAGGAAGATATTCATAGTTGGCCACACTGCAACTATGGTAGTAAACTCTTAGTAGGCCAGACTGCAACTATGCTTAGATATTCATAGGCATTTCTCATCATACGGTATGAAACAAGGATAAGCTCCACCAGCAGCAAGTGCAATTGTTAAAGGCAGGTTCAGGATCAGCTCAACTTGGACCCTCATCCAGCAGTTAATACTAGCACACTTAACAGCAGCACTACCTGAACGAACACCATCATCTTTTAATATAAGCAGTATCATGCCATTCTGGTATAAGATGGCCGGGTTAATATCGAGTAACGAACGCTGCAAGTGGCAATTTCGATCATGTCCAGAGAAAAGACAGGGCCGGGTAATCCGATGTTGATATTCAGTGTCTGGTTGCGTTGGGCGCCGGCCTACATAGATATACTAATAGATCAAGTGTTAATTCTGCGGCTCCTTTGGTACTACTACGCGCGTATGTGTGTGTGATTAATGGTTTTCTTATTCTGGCTACCCTTGACTTGTGTGACCATGTCATGTGTGCTTTCTGGGTTCACACATACATACGACCTGCTATTCTTTACTGCTGTCAGGCTATTCTTTACTGCTGTCAGGTGCTCGCTCGCTCGCTCTCTCTCTGTCTCGCTCTGAATTAGGGTCAGATACGAACACTACTTGGCATGCAAGCTCCTGGACATGTTTTCGTTTTGAAAAATAAAATTCTACTATAGCTCCTGGACATGAAGCCAAATTTTTGCTCTCTCGCTCTCTCTGTCGATGATTCAGAGAATATATCTTCAACTTGTCATCTCGTATTATAAGCACAAGGTCATGGAATCTACAACAGTTCATGAGCCCAATATTATCATTTAAGTTATGCAAGGAATGTCAAGGTACGGGCAAGGAATCTGCAACAGTTCATGAGCCTAATACAGGCTCCACTATTTTATCATGTGGTACTCAGTACTATGTGAATTTGGCACAATGAACTCAGTTCAGGAACTGGATCCGGGGTGTGCCTCCACAATCATGCAACTCAACCTATTTGACTTCTGATTGTAGTTGTGAGCTCAAACAAACAGTGACACGGCCAAATTGATAAACAGCAGTTTCGGTACAAACAAATGCTTGAAGCAATGCGTTCTGAGCTCCAAAAGGCTGAAACTAACCTGCATCGGCGTATCTCGGCGCGTCTCGGGGCTCTCGCCATGGGTCATGCGACGGGGTGAGGCAGAGACACCAGGAGAAGGACCACCATGGTGAATTGGAGTGATAATGCGTGACTCGTTGGGTGAGGCAGAGCGACCCGGAGAAGGACCAAAGGGAGAGTGACATTGAGACGTTCCCTACGCGTTTGAGCAAAATATTGCAATTGTAAATATGGATGTGCAAGGAAACGTGAGCTAGTAGCCAAGTAGTATGGAAAATTACTAACCGGAGTCTGTGTGCCAAGACTTGCTTTGAATTCTTCCTTCGTTGGTAACCTTGGCATTGGTGGTTTTTCTGGAGGAGGGACATACACGGGCATTGGAGAACCAGTCGTCGAAGCAAGAAAAAATGCCTGCGAGTTAATTTACATGTCACGTGTGGCAAAGGAATAAAGTTAGAAAATAGCAAAGGTAGGTAGAATGGGCAACATCTAACCTTCACGAATTCATTCTGTTGCAAGTCGTATGCCTTAACCGCCTCGTCATATTCCTGCAACTTCTGATTATGTTCCTCATGAAGCTTGGCATAGGCTTCCTCCCAAATGTCCTACAATATGGCATAATGAATCGGCTCAACATATGCATGCACGAATGGAAGTCAAATGGAGACAAAAATGTGAGAACACTTACATCGTCGATAGTCTTTCTCGATCCACCACGCTGTGGACGAGGTGGCCTAGACAGAGTGTCGCACGTGGTGGTATGCCGGATCCGTGGGAGAGTGGTAGTACTCTCGGTAACCGCACCAAGAACCCTCAAGCGGCCATGTTGCTTGCCCTTCCCTGCGATCATCGCCACAACCTCGTCGAACGGCTAAGAGAGGGGGTCGGAATCCGGCAACTAGTTCCACTTTGCTACCCCCTTCCGGCTCACGTAGAGGGGCCAGAACGCTAGTTTCGTCTTTTTCTAGAGCGGGGACATGGTTTCTCCAGACAGGGGCTCCGGAGCGTCTGAATCCCACCTAAACCAAGGGTTTGCGACACCATGTGTGTTAAAGTGTGTCATGGTTATTGGGTGCCAAAATACCATAACTCTTTGTGCTAGGGCTTCACCGGAGTCGGATTCTATCTTTCGGGTTCCAGGACTGCTCACACCCCGAAACTCCCGGATCTGACGTAACAGGGGGAATATTGCCAATAGGTGGGCACTACCATTGTATTGTGTGTTCCTTGTGCCTAAAATAACACAAACAAGCAACTAGTTCCACTTTGCTACCCCCTTCCGGCTCACGTAGAGGGGCCAGAACGCCAGTTCCGTCTTTTTAGCTGGGACAGGGTTTCTCCGGACAGGGGCTCCGGAGCGTCCGAATCCCACCTAAACCAAGGGTTTGCCATACCATGTGTGTTATAGTGTGTCATGGGTCTTGGGTGCCAAAGATACCATCACTCTTTGTATTAGGTCTTCACCGACATCGGATTCTCTCTTCCGGGTTCTAGGACTGCTCACACCCCGAAACTCCCGGATCTGACGTCACAAGGGGAATCTTGACAAGAGGTGGGCCCTAACAATGTCTAGGGTGTTCCTTGGGCCTAAAATAACACAACCAAGCAACTATTTCCACTTTGCTACCCCCTTCCGGCTCACGTAGAGGGGCCAGAACGCTAGTTTCGTCTTTTTCTAGAGCGGGGACATGGTTTCTCCAGACAGGGGCTCCGGAGCGTCTGAATCCCACCTAAACCAAGGGTTTGCGATACCATGTGTGTTATAGTGTGTCATGGGTATTGGGTGCCAAAGATACCATCAATCTTTGTGCTAGGTCTTCACCCACATCGGATTCCCTCTTCCGGGTTCCAGGACTGCTCACACCCGAAACTCCCGGATCTGACATCACAGGGGGAATCTTGATAAGAGGTGGGCTCTACCATTGTCTCGGGTGTTACTTGGGCCTAACATAACTTGGGCCTAACATAACACAGCCAAGCAACTAGTTCCTCTTTGCTACCCCTTTTCGGATCACGTAGATGGGCCAGAACGCAAGTTTCGTCTTTTTCTACAGCGGGGACAGGGTTTCTCCGGACAAGGGCTCCGGAGCGTCTGAATCCCACCTAAACCAAGGGTTTGCCATACTATGTGTGTTAGAGTATTTCATGGGTCTTGGGTTCCAAAGATGCCATCACTCTTTGTGTTAGGGCTTCACCGGCGTCGGATTTTCTCTTCCGGGTTCCAGGACTGCTCACACCCCAAAACTCCCGGATCTGGCGTAACAGTGGGAATCTTGCCAAGAGGTGGGCCCTACCATTGTCTTGGGTGCTCCTTGTCCCTAACATGACACAACCAAGCAACTAGTTCCACTTTGCTACCCCCTTCCGGCTCACGTAGAGGGGCCAGAACGCTAGTTCCGTCTTTTTCTACATCGGGGACAGGGTTTCTCCGGACAGGGGCTCCGCAGCGTGTGAATCCCACCTAAACCAAGGGTTTGCCATACCATGTGTGTTATAGTGTGTCATGGGTCTTGGGTGCCAAAGATACCATCAATCTTTGTGTTAGGTCTTCACCGACATCGGATTCCGCCTCTTCCGGGTTCTAGGACTGCTCACACCCGAAACTCCCGGATCTGACGTCACAGGGGGAATCTTGACAAGAGGTGGGCCCTACCATTGTCTTGGGTGTTCCTTAAACCTAACATAACACAACCAAGACACTAGTTCCTCTTTGCTACCCCTTTTCGGATCACGTAGAGGGGCTAGAACGCAAGTTTCGTCTTTTTCTACAGCGGGGACAGGGTTTCTCCGGACAGGGGCTCTGGAGCGTCTGAATCCCACCTAAACCAAGGGTTTTCCATACCATGTGTGTTATAGTATTTCATGGGTCTTGGATTCCAAAGATTCCATCACTCTTTGTGTTAGGGCTTCACCGGCGTCAGATTCTCTCTTCCATGTTCCAGGACTGCTCACACCCCGAAACTCCCGGATCTGACGTAACAGTGGGAATATTGACAAGAGGTGGGCCCTAAAATTGTCTTGGGTGTTCCTTGGTCCTAACATGACACAACCAAGCAACTAGTTCCACTTTGCTACCCCATTCCGGCTCACGTAGAGGGGCCAGAACGCCAGTTTCGTCTTTTTCTACAACGGGGACAGGGTTTCTCCGGACAGGGGCTCCGGAGCGTCTGAATCCCACCTAAACCAAGGGTTTTTCATACCATGTGTGTTATAGTGTGTCATGGGCCTTGGGTTCCAAAGATACCATCAATCTTTGTGCTAGGTCTTCACCGACATTGGATTCTCTATTCCGGGTTCCAGGACTGCTCACCCCCCAAAACTCTCGGATCTGACGTAACGGGGGGAATCTTTCCAAGAGGTGGGACCTACCATTGTCTAGGGTGTTCCTTGGTCCTAAAATAACACAACCAAGCAACTAGTTCCACTTTGCTACCCCCTTCCGGCTCACGTAGAGGGGCCAGAACGCCAGTTCCGTCTTTTTCTACAACGGGGACAGTGTTTCTCCGAACAGGGGCACCGGAGCGTCTGAATCCCACCTAAACCAAGGTTTTGCCATACCATGTGTGTTAGAGTGTGTCATGGGTCTTGGGTTCCAAAATACCATCACTCTTTGTGCTAGGGCTTCACCGGAGTCGGATTCTATCTTCCGAGTTCCAGGACTGCTCACACCCCGAAACTCCCGGATCTGACGTAACGGGGGGAATCTTGCCAATAGGTGGGCACTACCATTCTATTGTGTGTTCCTTGTGACTAAAATAACACAAACAAGCAACTAGTTCCACTTTGCTACCCCCTTCCGTCTCACGTAGAGGGGCCAGAACGCCAGTTTCGTCTTTTTCTACAGCTGGGACAGGGTTTCTCCGGACAGGGGCTCCGGAGCGTCGGAATCCCACCTAAACCAAGGGTTTGCCATACCATGTGTGTTATAGTGTGTCATGGGTCTTGGGTGCCAAAGATACCATCACTCTTTGTGTTAGGTCTTCACCGACATCGGATTCCCTCTTCCGGGTTCCAGGACTGCTCACACCCCGAAACTCCCGGATCTGACGTCAAAAGGGGAATCTTGACAAGAGGTGGGCCCTAACATTGTCTAGGGTGTTCCTTGGGCCTAAAATAACACAACCAAGCAACTAGTTCCACTTTGCTACCCCCTTCCGGCTCACGTAGAGGGGCCAGAACGCTAGTTTCATCTTTTTCTAGAGCGGGGACATGGTTTCTCCAGACAGGGGCTCCGGAGCGTCTGAATCCCACCTAAACCAAGGGTTTGCGATACCATGTGTGTTATAGTGTGTCATGGGTATTGGGTGCCAAAATACCATAACTCTTTGTGCTAGGGCTTCACCGGAGTCGGATTCTATCTTCCGGGTTCCAGGACTGCTCACACCCCGAAACTCCCGGATCTGACGTAACAGGGGGAATCTTGCCAATAGGTGGGCCCTACCATTGTATTGTGTGTTCCTTGTGCCACACATAACACAAACAAGCAACTAGTTCCACATTGCTACCCCCTTCCGGCTCACGTAGAGGGGCCAGAACGCAAGTTTCGTGTTTTTAGCTGGGACAGGGTTTCTCCGGACAGGGGCTCCGGAGCGTCTGAATCCCACCTAAAACAAGGGTGTGTTACAGTATTTCATGGGTCTTGGGTTCCAAAGATTCCATCTTTCTTTGTGTTAGGGCTTCACCGGCGTCGGATTCTCTCTTCCGGGTTCCAGGACTGCTCACACCCCAAAACTCCCGGATCTGGCGTAACAGTGGGAATCTTGCCAAGAGGTGGGCCCTACCATTGTCTTGGGTTCTCCTTGGCCCTAACATGACACAACCAAGCAACTAGTTCCACTTTGCTACCCCCTTCCGGCTCACGTAGAGGGGCGAGAACGCTAGTTCCGTCTTTTTCTACATCGGGGACAGGGTTTCTCCGGACAGGGGCTCGGGAGCGTGTGAATCCCACCTAAACCAAGGGTTTGCCATACCATGTGTTTTATAGTGTGTCATGGGTCTTGGGTGGCAAAGATACCATCAATCTTTGTGTTAGGTCTTCACCGACATCGGATTCACTCTTCCGGGTTCCAGGACTGCTCACACCCGAAACTCTCGGATCTGACGTCACAGGGGGAATCTTGATAAGAGGTGGGCCCTACCATTTTCTCGGGTGTTCCTTGGTCCTAACATAACACAACCAAGCAACTAGTTCCACTTTGCTAACCCTTTTCGGATCACGTAGAGGGGCCAGAACGCAAGTTTCGTCTTTTTCTACAACGGGGACAGGGTTTCTCCGGACAGGGGCTCCGGAGCGTCTGAATCCCACCTAAACCAAGGGTTTTCCATACTATGTGTGTTAGAGTATTTCATGGGTCTTGGGTTCCAAAGATGCCATCACTCTTTGTGTTAGGGCTTCACGGGCGTCGGATTCTCTCTTCCGGGTTCTAGGACTGCTCACACCCCAAAACTCCCGGATCTGGCGTAACAGTGGGAATCTTGCCAAGATGTGGGCCCTACCATTGTCTTGGGTCCTCCTTGGCCCTAACATGACACAAACAAGCAACTAGTTCCACTTTGCTACCCCCTTCCGGCTCACGTAGAGGGGCCAGAACGCTAGTTCCGTCTTTTTCTACATCGGGGACAGGGTTTCTCCGGACAGGGGCTCCGGAGCGTGTGAATCCCACCTAAACCAAGGGTTTGCCATACCATGTGTGTTATAGTGTGTCATGGGTCTTGGGTGCCAAAGATACCATCACGCTTTGTGCTAGGGCTTCACCGGAGTCGGATTCTCTTTTCCGGGTTCTAGGACTGCTCACACCCCGAAACTCCCGGATCTGACGTAGCGGGGGGTAATCTTGACAAGAGGTGGGCCCTACCATTGTCTTCGGTGTTCTTTAAGCCTAATCTAACACAACCAAGCCACTAGTTCCTCTTTGCTATCCCTTTTCGGATCACGTAGAGGGGCTAGAACGCAAGTTTCGTCTTTTTCTACAGCGGGGACAGGGTTTCTCCGGACAGGGGCTCCGGAGCGTCTGAATCCCACCTAAACCAAGGGTTTTCCATACCATGTGTGTTATAGTATTTCATGGGTCTTGGGTTCCAAAGATTCCAGCACTCTTTGTGTTAGGGCTTCACCGGCGTCGGATTCTCTCTTCCATGTTCCAGGACTGCTCACACCCCGAAACTCCCGGATCTGACGTAACAGTGGGAATATTGACAAGAGGTGGGCCCTAACATTGTCTTGGGTGTTCCTTGGTCCTAACATGACACAACCAAGCAACTAGTTACACTTTGCTACCCCATTCCGGCTCACGTAGAGGGGCCAGAACGCTAGTTTCGTCTTTTTCTAGAGCGGGGACATGGTTTCTCCAGACAGGGGCTCCAGAGCGTCTGAATCCCACCTAAACCAAGGGTTTGCGATACCATGTGTGTTATAGTGTGTCATGGGTCTTGGGTGGCGAAGATACCATCAATCTTTGTGCTAGGTCTTCACCCACATCGGATTCCCTCTTCCGGGTTCCAGGACTGCTCACACCCGAAACTCTCGGATCTGACGTCACAGGGGGAATCTTGATAAGAGGTGGGCCCTACCATTGTCTCGGGTGTTCCTTGGTCCTAACATAACACAACCAAGCAACTAGTTCCACTTTGCTACCCCTTTTCGGATCACGTAGAGGGGCCAGAACGCAAGTTTCGTCTTTTTCTACAGCGGGGACAGGGTTTCTCCGGACAGGGGCTCCGGAGCGTCTGAATCCCACCTAAACCAAGGGTTTTCCATACTATGTTTGTTAGAGTATTTCATGGGTCTTGGGTTCCAAAGATGCCATCACTCTTTGTGTTAGGGCTTCACGGGCGTCGGATTCTCTCTTCCGGGTTCTAGGACTGCTCACACCCCAAAACTCCCGGATCTGGCGTAACAGTGGGAATCTTGCCAAGAGGTGGGCCCTACCATTGTCTTGGGTTCTCCTTGGCCCTAACATGACACAACCAAGCAACTAGTTCCACTTTACTACCCCCTTCCGGCTCACGTAGAGGGGCCAGAACGCTAGTTCCGTCTTTTTCTACATCGGGGACAGGGTTTCTCCGGACAGGGGCTCCGGAGCGTGTGAATCCCACCTAAACCAAGGGTTTGCCATACCATGTGTGTTATAGTGTGTCATGGGTCTTGGGTGCCAAAGATACCATCACGCTTTGTGCTAGGGCTTCACCGGAGTCGGATTCTCTTTTCCGGGTTCTAGGACTGCTCACACGCCGAAACTCCCGGATCTGACGTAGCGGGGGGTAATCTTGACAAGAGGTGGGCCCTACCATTGTCTTGGGTGTTCTTTAAGCCTAATCTAACACAACCAAGCCACTAGTTCCTCTTTGCTACCCCTTTTCGGATCACGTAGAGGGGCTAAAACGCAAGTTTCGTCTTTTTCTACAGCGGGGACAGGGTTTCTCCGGACAGGGGCTCCGGAGCGTCTGAATCCCACCTAAACCAAGGGTTTTCCATACCATGTGTGTTATATTATTTCATGGGTCTTGGGTTCCAAAGATTCCATCACTCTTTGTGTTAGGGCTTCACCGGCGTCGGATTCTCTCTTCCATGTTCCAGGACTGCTCACACCCCGAAACTCCCGGATCTGACGTAACAGTGGGAATATTGACAAGAGGTGGGCCCTAACATTGTCTTGGGTGTTCCTTGGTCCTAACATGACACAACCAAGCAACTAGTTACACTTTGCTACCCCATTCCGGCTCACGTAGAGGGGCCAGAACGCTAGTTTCGTCTTTTTCTAGAGCGGGGACATGGTTTCTCCAGACAGGGGCTCCAGAGCGTCTGAATCCCACCTAAACCAAGGGTTTGCGATACCATGTGTGTTATAGTGTTTCATGGGTCTTGGGTGGCGAAGATACCATCAATCTTTGTGCTAGGTCTTCACCCACATCGGATTCCCTCTTCCGGGTTCCAGGACTGCTCACACCTGAAACTCTCGGATCTGACGTCACAGGGGGAATCTTGATAAGAGGTGGGCCCTACCATTGTCTCGGGTGTTCCTTGGTCCTAACATAACACAACCAAGCAACTAGTTCCACTTTGCTACCCCTTTTGGGATCACGTAGAGGGGCCAGAACGCAAGTTTCGTCTTTTTCTACAGCGGGGACAGGGTTTCTCCGGACAAGGGCTCCGGAGCGTCTGAATCCCACCTAAACCAAGGGTTTGCCATACTATATGTGTTAGAGTATTTCATGGGTATTGGGTTCCAAATATGCCATCACTCTTTGTGTTAGGGCTTCACCGGCGTCGGATTCTCTCTTCCGGGTTTCAGGACTGCTCACACCCCAAAACTCCCGGATCTGGCGTAACAGTGGGAATCTTGCCAAGAGGTGGGCCCTACCATTGTCTTGGGTGCTCCTCGGCCCTAACATGACACAACCAAGCAACTAGTTCCACTTTGCTACCCCCTTCCGGCTCACGTAGAGGGGCCAGAACGCTAGTTCCGTCTTTTTCTACATCGGGGACAGGGTTTCTCCGGACAGGGGCTCCGGAGCGTGTGAATCCCACCTAAACCAAGGGTTTGACATACCATGTGTGTTATAGTGTGTCATGGGTCTTGGGTGCCAAATATACCATCAATCTTTGTGTTAGGTCTTCACCGACATCGGATTCCCTCTTCCGGGTTCCAGGACTGCTCACACCCGAAACTCCCGGATCTGACGTCACAAGGGGAATCTTGACAAGAGGTGGGCCCTACCATTGTCTTGGGTGTTCCTTAAGCCTAACATAACACAACCAAGCCACTATTTCCTCTTTGCTACCCCTTTTCGGATCACGTAGAGGGGCTAGAACGCAAGTTTCGTCTTTTTCTATAGCGGGGACAGGGTTTCTCCGGACAGGGGCTCCGGAGCGTCTGAATCCCACCTAAACCAAGGGTTTTCCATACCATGTGTGTTATAGTATTTCATGGGCCTTGGGTTCCAAAGATACCATCAATCCTTGTGCTAGGTCTTCACCGACATTGGATTCTCTATTCCGGGTTCCAGGACTGCTCACCCCCCAAAACTCCCGGATCTGACGTAACGGGGGGAATATTGCCAAGAGGTGGGACCTACCATTTTCTAGGGTGTTCCTTGGTCCTAAAATAACACAACCAAGCAACTAGTTCCACTTTGCTACCCCATTCCGGCTCACGTAGAGGGGCCAGAACGCCAGTTCCGTCTTTTTCTACAACGGGGACAGGGTTTCTCCGAACAGGGGCTCCGGAGCGTCTGAATCCCACCTAAACCAAGGGTTTGCCATACCATGTGTGTTAGAGTGTGTCATGGGTCTTGGGTTCCAAAATACCATCACTCTTTGTGCTAGGGATTCACCGGAGTCGGATTCTATCTTCCGAGTTCCAGGACTGCTCACACCCCGAAACTCCCGGATCTGACGTAACGGGGGGAATCTTGCCAATAGGTGGGCACTACCATTTTATTGTGTGTTCCTTGTGCCTAAAATAACACAAACAAGCAACTAGTTCCACTTTGCTACCCCCTTCCGGCTCACGTAGAGGGGCCAGAACGCCAGTTTCGTCTTTTTCTACAGCTGGGACAGGGTTTCTCCGGACAGGGGCTCCGGAGCGTCTGAATCCCACCTAAACCAAGGGCTTGCCATACCATGTGTGTTATAGTGTGTCATGGGTCTTGGGTGCCAAAGATACCATCACTCTTTGTGTTAGGTCTTCACCGACATCGGATTCCCTCTTCCGGGTTCCAGGACTGCTCACACCCCGAAACTCCCGGATCTGACGTCACAAGGGGAATCTGACAAGAGGTGGGCTCTAACATTGTCTAGGGTGTTCCTTGGGCCTAAAATAACACAACCAAGCAACTAGTTCCACTATGCTACCCCCTTCCGGCTCACGTAGAGGGGCCAGAACGCTAGTTTCGTCTTTTTCTAGAGCGGGGACATGGTTTCTCCAGACAGGGGCTCCGGAGCGTCTGAATCCCACCTAAACCAAGGGTTTGCGATACCATGTGTGTTATAGTGTGTCATGGGTATTGGGTTCCAAAATACCATAACTCTTTGTGCTACGGCTTCACCGGAGTCGGATTCTATCTTCCGGGTTCCAGGACTGCTCACACCCCCAAACTCCCGGATCTGACATAACAGGGGGAATCTTGCCAATAGGTGGGCCCTACCATTGTATTGTGTGTTCCTTGTGCCACACATAACACAAACAAGCAACTAGTTCCACTTTGGTACCCCCTTCCGGCTCACGTAGAGGGGCCAGAACGCAAGTTTCGTCTTTTTCTACAGCGGGGACAGGGTTTCTCCGGACAGGGGCTCCGGAGCGTCTGAATCCCACCTAAACCAAGGGTGTTTTATAGTATTTCATGGGTCTTGGGTTCCAAAGATGCCATCTTTCTTTGTGTTAGGGCTTCACCGGCGTCAGATTCTCTCTTCCGGGTTCCAGGACTGCTCACACCCCAAAACTCCCGGATCTGGCGTAACAGTGGGAATCTTGCCAAGAGGTGGGCCCTACCATTGTCTTGGGTTCTCCTTGGACCTAACATGACACAAAAAAGCAACTAGTTCCACTTTGCTACCCCCTTCCGGCTCACGTAGAGGGGCGAGAACGCTAGTTCCGTCTTTTTCTACATCGGGGACAGGGTTTCTCCGGACAGGGGCTCTGGAGATCCCACCTAAACCAAGAGTTTGCCATACCATGTGTGTTATAGTGTGTCATGGGTCTTGGGTGCCAAAGATACCATCAATCTTTGTGTTAGGTCTTCACCGACATCGGATTCCCTCTTCCGGGTTCCAGGACTGCTCACACCCGAAACTCCCGGATCTGACGTCACAGGGGGAATCTTGACAAGAGGTGGGCCCTACCATTGTCTTGGGTGTTCCTTAAGCCTAACATAAAACAACCAAGCCACTAGTTCCTCTTTGCTACCCCTTTTCGGATCACGTAGAGGGGCTAGAACGCAAGTTTCGTCTTTTTCTACAGCGGGGACAGGGTTTCTCCGGACAGGGGCTCCGGAGCGTCTGAATCCCACCTAAACCAAGGGTTTTCCATACCATGTGTGTTATAGTATTTCATGGGTCTTGGGTTCCAAAGATTCCATCACTCTTTGTGTTAGGGCTTCACCGGCGTCGGATTCTCTCTTCCATGTTCCAGGACTGCTCACACCCCGAATCTCCCGGATCTGACGTAACAGTGGGAATATTGACAAGAGGTGGGCCCTAACATTGTCTTGGGTGTTCCTTGGTCCTAACATGACACAACCAATGTAACAGCCCAAGTATGAAAAACCTACCATTTAGAATGTTTGTTTCATGTTTATTAAGGTATTGCATCATGTCATCATGTTGTTGCATTTGTTCCTTTTGTTTTGCATCTGTTATTCTTTGTTTTCACAATGAAAATCAAACAAATTCAACTGCTTTGTTTTCATACTTGTTCTGTTACAACTTTTGGAATAAAAATAACAAATAAAAACAACTCCTTTGTTGTCATATTATTTCATAGTTATCAATTACTAAAATGGTGCTTCTATTTCAATTAAATAATTCCCAAATTGTTTTCAAACTCAAACTCAAATTCATCAACACCTCATTTGGAAATTATCAAATATCAAACCATTCCAATAATTCTAACCCAACTAATAATAGGGTTCACCCTATTAAATTGTGGTTTCTATTTTAATTAACCAAATATTCCAATTTCAAATCAAATTCTTTCAAACAGCACACAAGTTGAGTTATAACCAATGTATAAACATCATCACTTCAATCAACTAATTTAATCTTTTAATTCATAGGGGCTACCCTATCAAAATGCTTTTATTTCATAATGTTGACTTAATAGGAAAATTCATTCAAAATTGGTTTAAATACCAAACAACAATTTATTTTCAAACCTTCTGTAAAACAAAAACTTGGCAGTGTTTTCTTTTGATCAAATTAGCTTAACCTAATTTTCCTACAATTTTACTAACCTAAAATATCTCCTTTTTCTTCCATTTGGTTTTCAGCAAAAAAATTAATAAAAACAGAAAACAGGAAAATAGAAAAGAGAGAGGGAGAAAGCCAGCCAGCCCATCTCTCTTCTAACCTACCCCAAGCCCACCTCCTTGAAGCCCACCACCCCAGCACCCACTCGCGCAATAGGCCTGCCAGCCTATTTTCTTCCACCTCCGTACAGGTGAGGTCATCACACGACAGCAACGAGCTCCACCTGCTCCCCAAAGCGACTATATCTACCCCAATCCCCATCAAACCCTAGCTCCAAGCCCTACTCCCCTCTACCCTCGCGCCGCCGCCGATCCCTTCCCCCACCGGCGCCATTCCCCCTCCTCTCTGCTAGCCCTTACCTGAACATCTCTGAAACCACCTCTGCCTCCGCCGTCAGACGTTGCTCCACCCCGACCACCACCGTCACCTCGAGGTGGATCCGTGGCCGGGAATGGATGCGCGGTGCGTCCAGCAACCTCGCTGCGTCCTCGCCGTCCGCTGGGAGCAGCCGTGAAGGCCGCGCCGTGCCGGGATTTCTCCTCCGCCACCGTCTGCTGCTTCGACAACATCCTCGACGACTGCAGCAAGCAGGTGATCGCCTCCGCTCCTTTCCCCTGCCTCTTTCTATCTGCTCCCGCACGGCAACCACACCACGCATCCACGCATCCACGCATCGCCAGCAGCCGCCGTCATGCACACCGGAGAGCCACCGTCGGGCACGGCTGCTGTTCCGTCAGGTTCAGACTGAACCTGTTCGGGTTCAGTTAAACCTCGCAGAGACAGCTTAACCACCATCCTACCCCTACATGCTAACGAACCACGATCCACCGCAGTGGTTGCCCACCGTGCAGCGCAACGCCAGCGCGCGGGTTCGAGTCCCGGCCGGCGCAAAACCCACTCTTTTTGGCTATTATTCTTCACACCCGTGGCCCACTGTCATTGACTCCTTCTGCCACGCGCGCGCCACGCTGGGCAAGGGTCCACTGGTCAGTGGCGTTGGGTAGGGTACAGCTAGGTACCAAACCTATCTGCGCAATTTCTGTAATTCCAAAATGCATTTAAATAACAGAATTAATACCAAAACTTCAAACCTTAATATCTTTTAATCCATAATTCCAATAAATAAAAACTTTATATGTTTTCTGTTCCAAATTTCTTAATCTTTCCAAATAATCCATTTGTGCACTGTTTTGAATTTGCCAAATGCATTTAAAATTCAAACTTAACTAATTCAAATGCTAATTTATAAATTCAATAACTAATTATTTATTAATCCAATAAATGCAAATAAAATATGTTTTCCATACCATTTCAACTCACCTTTCCAAATATAAAATTTGTTTTATTGTTTGAATAATTTAAATTGCCTAAACAATTTAAATCTTGCTTAATTCAATTAAAATTGATAAAATCTTAACTTGCTAAAAATAAAATATTTTTGAACATGCAAAATATGTTTTCAAACCACCAAAGTGTGAACTTTGCAAATGTGAATTTGAATTTATGATTTGAACAAATAAAATTCAATTAATATTCAAACTTGCTTTAAATTCAATTAAAACTTGTTTAATAATGTTTAATTCATAATTAAATTATCCTAACTCCTATTTCAACATTTGAAACATGTAATCCAATTAAAATTTGATGTTCTTTTCAAATATAAACTTAGTTATTTGTTTTGCACACTTTAACTTGGTGAAAACAACAATTACTTGTGTGGCAAGTTTAGTTAACCAAACTTTCCTAAACTTAATAAATGATTTCCAAAACTTGTTAATCCTTTTAACACTTGCATCCATCATTGTTACCTTGTTGTTATCTTGTTATCATCATCATGCATGCATCATGTTTAACTACTTACACTTGTTAATCAAATGTAGATCATTGCTTCAATCTAAACAATTTGCATCCATATGAAATTCACATTGCATATGGGTCCAATTAAATTGTGTTATTTTGTTAAGTAGTTATTCTGATGCATCTATTAACATGACATGCATCATCCTATGTTTGTGCACCTATGCCATGATAATGATTGTTTATCTTTCTGCCTTGTTTGTTTGCTTCTTCTCGGATACACGACGACGTTGAGACCGACGATACTTACGACATCCATTCTAAGGATTTAGCTCAGTACCAGGCTACTGGGTTTGCAGGCAAGTTATCACTCACATGAACCACTGTGTTCCTTTCAACATTGATTACCGATACTTTCCGTTGTTCTTTTCTGCTAGCCTTAGTAGTAGTTGTTTCTGTTACGAACCCATCACATGAATCCCTTAACCTTGATATTGCCTCACCTCCATACCTAAAACCCCTTGCTTGTTGCCTTAGTCTTATTTAGCATGCTTAGGTTGCTTTTGCTCGAGTCTGTTATCCGTTACTTTCTGTTACTATCTATTACGTTGTGGGGGCTCGATGTTTAATCAATCAATCATGCTAATGTTACTATTAATAATAAATTTGATGATAAGGCACCGGCAGGAGGCCCATGAGAGGTTTTGGAGCCTGCTAGTGTCGACCCTAATAGGAAAAGGGTCTTGTCTACTGATCCATGATGAGCGCACTACCCGCATTTGGGAAGCGAGTATGGGCGCCCCCCTCAACTTGACCTGATTCGCATCTCGTCCAAATCGCCTCATTTAGTTCGTGTTTTCCATTTGCCGCATGCATGTTTTTGCGAGCCCAGGCCAGGGTGGAACTTTTGTAGTCGGCATATAGGGGGACACGGTCTTAGAGTGCTATGAGGGTCCCTTTTCTTCGGGGCTTGATTAGCCGTGCGCCCAAGGTTCTTTGGGCTTGATGCGAAGAATGGTTGGTTGTGTTGAGTGCCCCGCTTGGTGGGGTGATCTCCCATCTGGCGGGCCATTCATGAGTGTACGGCCAAATTGGTGCAACCCTGCAGGGATAATCTTCTCGAGAAGCCGTGTTTTCCGCGGTTATGGATTACTTGGTGAAAGTACTGGCTAACAAGTACTCAGGACAACTTAAACATAATGATCAAACCTGTTACACCTAATGATTAATAACTTGACTAGTAATAGGTTGATGACACAATAACTGGATTCACCTTTAATACAACTGCGTGAGTTATCCTCGGATTGCCTCTTTGGATAAGGGGCGAGATCCAGGTTGGGTTTGTTTGAAGTTATCTTTCAGTTGGTTACAATCCTCGATCTTATCTCCTTTCTGTTAGTCGGAAGTGGTAGAATCTCTGTAGTTGGTTAGAGCAGCCAGTTGCAGCATCTTTTATATCCTTTTCCTTCCGTTGAACCCAAAGCATCTGTGCTGGGTGTTGACGGGTTACACTTTGGTGAACTGTGAGTCTTGCTTGCCAGTACGTTTATGTACTGACCCCTTTGGGGCTGTGGTTTCCGCAGACCTACGTTTCCGAGGATCTACATGGTGGCTACTACGTGGAGTATGACGAGACTGCTGACGAGTAGATAGCGGACCCGGGCAGGATCCGAGACTTCGTGGATGGGCTCCGTCTTTTCGTTTCCGGCCTCTTAGGCCTATTTGGTTCTTGTCTGTACTCAGACATGTTGAATGCTTCCGCTGTATTGTAACGATGTATTGTTGGGGCATGTGCCCTCTGAATGATTGTATTTGCTATCTCTGCTCTAATGAGGGCCAGTTGCAACTTATTTCAATCTTTTGTGTCGTAGAGATCTGTTGTGATATCACTCGTTAAACGCCGTTGACGTACCATGTGTGTATGGTTTGAAGTACGTCGACGGAAGTGCCTTTGATCTCTAGTGGATAGTTTACATCGACGATGAAATAGCAGGGCTTGTGTTGTCGCGCATAAGCGCAGGCCTACCAGGAAGCTGGGACGTGGGAGCAGTTATGCCCCATAATCCAAGCATCTGCTATCCAGTTCGTACGGTGAGTATCCCCTAGAAATCAGGGTGCGACAAATGGTATCAGAGCCTGTCTGCCTGTAGGATCCCTTTTTACTGGTCGCAGTTGAGTCTAGAAACTATTTTGTAGCTATATAGGAAAAATGAAACGTGAGAGTAGGAATTCTGTTCTTTTTCTTCTTTTCCCCACCCTCCCTCCCTTTTCTGGTAAGGAAGTGTAACGTTGTTTTCCCTTCTCATCTAAACTTTCAAGTTAGGATTTCACGAATTCTGGTTTCTCTAGGATGGGTATATCTACTAGACCATAGGAATGGAGGTGGTTGTGACATGAATTATCATGTTGCCTACTCATGATTGAGAACGGAGGCGTGTAAGCCCCGCAAGCAGATCCTCTATTCCTTAAGCAGTAGATATTGATCCTTTAGAAGCCCGGATGGGTTTTCCGTAGTAACTCAGGAGTTTTGTTCTCGTTTTCCCCGATGTTGATATCCTGTTCATCTCAACATCCTTTTCGCCCGTTGAAATCTTGTTGTTGTTTTCCACTTCAATTCTTCCACCGGCGTCTAAGCAAAGTTTCCCCGTTCATCTTCTAAACTCTATTCCAGCTAAAGTGTTGTTTCATACCGGAGCATCACATTCCTTTGTGTCAACAATCTTTTCCACAACATACAACCCAATTCTGGTTCCACTAAGCAATCAATACTTTGTTCACTCCCCGGGATCTCAAATGTTGACTTCCAAGATAAGTAAGAACAATCCAATTCTAATGAGAGACCACATATTCCTCGTTACTCTCATGTTGATGATTCTGACATTGATGTTATTCTTGGTGTGGCATTGATGTTATTTCTCCAAATGAATCAAATTATATCCAGCTATACACCCTCCATACAAAACCTATACCTCTACTAATATTGTTCCGGTGGTTTGCTAATTCCCTGACGTCTACCCTAGAAGTATCCGGACCTTTTCTTTTCTCAGTAGGAATCTCGGGGCGCGATTCCTTCAAGGGGGGGCGTTTTGTAACAGCCCAAGTATGAAAAACCTACCATTTAGAATGTTTGTTTCATGTTTATTAAGGTATTGCATCATGTCATCATGTTGTTGCATTTGTTCCTTTTGTTTTGCATCTGTTATTCTTTGTTTTCACAATGAAAATCAAACAAATTCAACTGCTTTGTTTTCATACTTGTTCTGTTACAACTTTTGGAATAAAAATAACAAATAAAAACAACTCCTTTGTTGTCATATTATTTCATAGTTATCAATTACTAAAATGGTGCTTCTATTTCAATTAAATAATTCCCAAATTGTTTTCAAACTCAAACTCAAATTCATCAACACCTCATTTGGAAATTATCAAATATCAAACCATTCCAATAATTCTAACCCAACTAATAATAGGGTTCACCCTATTAAATTGTGGTTTCTATTTTAATTAACCAAATATTCCAATTTCAAATCAAATTCTTTCAAACAGCACACAAGTTGAGTTATAACCAATGTATAAACATCATCACTTCAATCAACTAATTTAATCTTTTAATTCATAGGGGCTACCCTATCAAAATGCTTTTATTTCATAATGTTGACTTAATAGGAAAATTCATTCAAAATTGGTTTAAATACCAAACAACAATTTATTTTCAAACCTTCTGTAAAACAAAAACTTGGCAGTGTTTTCTTTTGATCAAATTAGCTTAACCTAATTTTCCTACAATTTTACTAACCTAAAATATCTCCTTTTTCTTCCATTTGGTTTTCAGCAAAAAAATTAATAAAAACAGAAAACAGGAAAATAGAAAAGAGAGAGGGAGAAAGCCAGCCAGCCCATCTCTCTTCTAACCTACCCCAAGCCCACCTCCTTGAAGCCCACCACCCCAGCACCCACTCGCGCAATAGGCCTGCCAGCCTATTTTCTTCCACCTCCGTACAGGTGAGGTCATCACACGACAGCAACGAGCTCCACCTGCTCCCCAAAGCGACTATATCTACCCCAATCCCCATCAAACCCTAGCTCCAAGCCCTACTCCCCTCTACCCTCGCGCCGCCGCCGATCCCTTCCCCCACCGGCGCCATTCCCCCTCCTCTCTGCTAGCCCTTACCTGAACATCTCTGAAACCACCTCTGCCTCCGCCGTCAGACGTTGCTCCACCCCGACCACCACCGTCACCTCGAGGTGGATCCGTGGCCGGGAATGGATGCGCGGTGCGTCCAGCAACCTCGCTGCGTCCTCGCCGTCCGCTGGGAGCAGCCGTGAAGGCCGCGCCGTGCCGGGATTTCTCCTCCGCCACCGTCTGCTGCTTCGACAACATCCTCGACGACTGCAGCAAGCAGGTGATCGCCTCCGCTCCTTTCCCCTGCCTCTTTCTATCTGCTCCCGCACGGCAACCACACCACGCATCCACGCATCCACGCATCGCCAGCAGCCGCCGTCATGCACACCGGAGAGCCACCGTCGGGCACGGCTGCTGTTCCGTCAGGTTCAGACTGAACCTGTTCGGGTTCAGTTAAACCTCGCAGAGACAGCTTAACCACCATCCTACCCCTACATGCTAACGAACCACGATCCACCGCAGTGGTTGCCCACCGTGCAGCACAACGCCAGCGCGCGGGTTCGAGTCCCGGCCGGCGCAAAACCCACTCTTTTTGGCTATTATTCTTCACACCCGTGGCCCACTGTCATTGACTCCTTCTGCCACGCGCGCGCCACGCTGGGCAAGGGTCCACTGGTCAGTGGCGTTGGGTAGGGTACAGCTAGGTACCAAACCTATCTGCGCAATTTCTGTAATTCCAAAATGCATTTAAATAACAGAATTAATACCAAAACTTCAAACCTTAATATCTTTTAATCCATAATTCCAATAAATAAAAACTTTATATGTTTTCTGTTCCAAATTTCTTAATCTTTCCAAATAATCCATTTGTGCACTGTTTTGAATTTGCCAAATGCATTTAAAATTCAAACTTAACTAATTCAAATGCTAATTTATAAATTCAATAACTAATTATTTATTAATCCAATAAATGCAAATAAAATATGTTTTCCATACCATTTCAACTCACCTTTCCAAATATAAAATTTGTTTTATTGTTTGAATAATTTAAATTGCCTAAACAATTTAAATCTTGCTTAATTCAATTAAAATTGATAAAATCTTAACTTGCTAAAAATAAAATATTTTTGAACATGCAAAATATGTTTTCAAACCACCAAAGTGTGAACTTTGCAAATGTGAATTTGAATTTATGATTTGAACAAATAAAATTCAATTAATATTCAAACTTGCTTTAAATTCAATTAAAACTTGTTTAATAATGTTTAATTCATAATTAAATTATCCTAACTCCTATTTCAACATTTGAAACATGTAATCCAATTAAAATTTGATGTTCTTTTCAAATATAAACTTAGTTATTTGTTTTGCACACTTTAACTTGGTGAAAACAACAATTACTTGTGTGGCAAGTTTAGTTAACCAAACTTTCCTAAACTTAATAAATGATTTCCAAAACTTGTTAATCCTTTTAACACTTGCATCCATCATTGTTACCTTGTTGTTATCTTGTTATCATCATCATGCATGCATCATGGTTAACTACTTACACTTGTTAATCAAATGTAGATCATTGCTTCAATCTAAACAATTTGCATCCATATGAAATTCACATTGCATATGGGTCCAATTAAATTGTGTTATTTTGTTAAGTAGTTATTCTGATGCATCTATTAACATGACATGCATCATCCTATGTTTGTGCACCTATGCCATGATAATGATTGTTTATCTTTCTGCCTTGTTTGTTTGCTTCTTCTCGGATACACGACGACGTTGAGACCGACGATACTTACGACATCCATTCTAAGGATTTAGCTCAGTACCAGGCTACTGGGTTTGCAGGCAAGTTATCACTCACATGAACCACTGTGTTCCTTTCAACATTGATTACCGATACTTTCCGTTGTTCTTTTCTGCTAGCCTTAGTAGTAGTTGTTTCTGTTACGAACCCATCACATGAATCCCTTAACCTTGATATTGCCTCACCTCCATACCTAAAACCCCTTGCTTGTTGCCTTAGTCTTATTTAGCATGCTTAGGTTGCTTTTGCTCGAGTCTGTTATCCGTTACTTTCTGTTACTATCTATTACGTTGTGGGGGCTCGATGTTTAATCAATCAATCATGCTAATGTTACTATTAATAATAAATTTGATGATAAGGCACCGGCAGGAGGCCCATGAGAGGTTTTGGAGCCTGCTAGTGTCGACCCTAATAGGAAAAGGGTCTTGTCTACTGATCCATGATGAGCGCACTACCCGCATTTGGGAAGCGAGTATGGGCGCCCCCCTCAACTTGACCTGATTCGCATCTCGTCCAAATCGCCTCATTTAGTTCGTGTTTTCCATTTGCCGCATGCATGTTTTTGCGAGCCCAGGCCAGGGTGGAACTTTTGTAGTCGGCATATAGGGGGACACGGTCTTAGAGTGCTATGAGGGTCCCTTTTCTTCGGGGCTTGATTAGCCGTGCGCCCAAGGTTCTTTGGGCTTGATGCGAAGAATGGTTGGTTGTGTTGAGTGCCCCGCTTGGTGGGGTGATCTCCCATCTGGCGGGCCATTCATGAGTGTACGGCCAAATTGGTGCAACCCTGCAGGGATAATCTTCTCGAGAAGCCGTGTTTTCCGCGGTTATGGATTACTTGGTGAAAGTACTGGCTAACAAGTACTCAGGACAACTTAAACATAATGATCAAACCTGTTACACCTAATGATTAATAACTTGACTAGTAATAGGTTGATGACACAATAACTGGATTCACCTTTAATACAACTGCGTGAGTTATCCTCGGATTGCCTCTTTGGATAAGGGGCGAGATCCAGGATGGGTTTGTTTGAAGTTATCTTTCAGTTGGTTACAATCCTCGATCTTATCTCCTTTCTGTTAGTCGGAAGTGGTAGAATCTCTGTAGTTGGTTAGAGCAGCCAGTTGCAGCATCTTTTATATCCTTTTCCTTCCGTTGAACCCAAAGCATCTGTGCTGGGTGTTGACGGGTTACACTTTGGTGAACTGTGAGTCTTGCTTGCCAGTACGTTTATGTACTGACCCCTTTGGGGCTGTGGTTTCCGCAGACCTACGTTTCCGAGGATCTACATGGTGGCTACTACGTGGAGTATGACGAGACTGCTGACGAGTAGATAGCGGACCCGGGCAGGATCCGAGACTTCGTGGATGGGCTCCGTCTTTTCGTTTCCGGCCTCTTAGGCCTATTTGGTTCTTGTCTGTACTCAGACATGTTGAATGCTTCCGCTGTATTGTAACGATGTATTGTTGGGGCATGTGCCCTCTGAATGATTGTATTTGCTATCTCTGCTCTAATGAGGGCCAGTTGCAACTTATTTCAATCTTTTGTGTCGTAGAGATCTGTTGTGATATCACTCGTTAAACGCCGTTGACGTACCATGTGTGTATGGTTTGAAGTACGTCGACGGAAGTGCCTTTGATCTCTAGTGGATAGTTTACATCGACGATGAAATAGCAGGGCTTGTGTTGTCGCGCATAAGCGCAGGCCTACCAGGAAGCTGGGACGTGGGAGCAGTTATGCCCCATAATCCAAGCATCTGCTATCCAGTTCGTACGGTGAGTATCCCCTAGAAATCAGGGTGCGACAACCAAGCAACTAGTTCCACTTTGCTACCCCATTCCGGCTCACGTAGAGGGGCCAGAACGCCAGTTTCGTCTTTTTCTACAACGGGGACAGGGTTTCTCCGGACAGGGGCTCCGGAGCGTCTGAATCCCACCTAAACCAAGTGTTTTTCATACCATGTGTGTTATAGTGTGTCATGGGCCTTGGGTTCCAAAGATACCATCAATCCTTGTGCTACGTCTTCACCGACATTGGATTCTCTATTCCGGGTTCCAGGTTTGCTCACCCCCCAAAACTCCCGGATCTGACGTAACGGGGGCAATCTTGCCAAGAGGTGGGACCTACCATTTTCTAGGGTGTTCCTTGGTCCTAAAATAACACAACAAAGCAACTATTTCCACTTTGCTACCCCCTTCCGGCTCACGTAGAGTGGCCAGAACGCCAGTTCCGTCTTTTTCTACAACGGGGACAGTGTTTCTCCGAACAGGGGCTCCGGAGCGTCTGAATCCCACCTAAACCAAGGGTTTGCCATACCATGTGTGTTAGAGTGTGTCATGGGTCTTGGGTTCCAAAATACCATCACTCTTTGTGCTAGGGCTTCACCGGAGTCGGATTCTATCTTCCGAGTTCCAGGACTGGTCACACCCCGAAACTCCCGGATCTGACGTAACGGGGGGAATCTTGCCAATAGGTGGGCACTACCATTGTATTGTGTGTTCCTTGTGCCTAAAATAACACAAACAAGCAACTAGTTCCACTTTGCTACCCCCTTCCGGCTCACGTAGAGGGGCCAGAACGCCAGTTTCGTCTTTTTCTACAGCTGGGACAGGGTTTCTCCGGACAGGGGCTCCGCAGCGTCTGAATCCCACCTAAACCAAGGGTTTGCCATACCATGTTTGTTATAGTGTGTCATGGGTCTTGGGTGCCAAAGATACCATCACTCTTTGTGTTAGGTCTTCACCGACATCGGATTCCCTCTTCCGGGTTCCAGGACTGCTCACACCCCGAAACTCCCGGATCTGACGTCACAAGGGGAATCTTGAAAAGAGGTGGGCCCTAACATTGTCTAGGGTGTTCCTTGGGCCTAAAATAACACAACCAAGCAACTAGTTCCACTTTGCTACCCCCTTCCGGCTCACGTAGAGGGGCCACAACGCTAGTTTCGTCTTTTTCTAGAGCGGGGACATGGTTTCTCCAAACAGGGGCTCCGGAGCGTCTGAATGCCACCTAAACCAAGGGTTTGCGATACCATGTGTGTTATAGTGTGTCATGGGTATTGGGTTCCAAAATACCATAACTCTTTGTGCTAGGGCTTCACCGGAGTCGGATTCTATCTTCCGGGTTCCAGGACTGCTCACACCCCGAAACTCCCGGATCTGACGTAACAGGGGGAATCTTGCCAATAGGTGGGCCCTACCATTGCATTGTGTGTTCCTTGTGCCACACATAACACAAACAAGCAACTAGTTCCACTTTGCTACCCCCTTCCGGCTCACGTAGAGGGGCCAAAACGCAAGTTTCGTCTTTTTCTACAGCAGGGACAGGGTTTCTCCGGACAGGGGCTCCGGAGCGTCTGAATCCCACCTAAACCAAGGGTGTTTTATAGTATTTCATGGGTCTTGGGTTCCAAATATGCCATCTTTCTTTGTGTTAGGGCTTCACCGGCGTTGGATTCTCTCTTCCGGGTTCCAGGACTGCTCACACCCCAAAACTCCCGGATCTGGCGTAACAGTGGGAATCTTGCCAAGAGGTGGGCCCTACCATTGTCTTGGGTTCTCCTTGGCCCTAACATGACACAACCAAGCAACTAGTTCCACTTTGCTACCCCCTTCCGGCTCACGTAGAGGGGCGAGAACGCTAGTTCCGTCTTTTTCTACATCGGGGACAGGGTTTCTCTAGACAGGGGCTCCGGAGCGTGTGAATCCCACCTAAACCAAGCGTTTGCCATACCATGTGTGTTATAGTGTGTCATGGGTCTTGGGTGCCAAAGATACCATCAATCTCTGTGTTAGGTCTTCACCGACATCGGATTCCCTCTTCCGGGTTCCAGGACTGCTCACACCCGAAACTCCCGGATCTGACGTCACAGGGGGAATCTTGACAAGAGGTGGGCCCTAACATTGTCTTGGGTGTTCCTTAAGCCTAACATAAAACAACCAAGCCACTAGTTCCTCTTTGCTACCCCTTTTCGGATCACGTAGAGGGGCTAGAACGCAAGTTTCGTCTTTTTCTACAGCGGGGACAGGGTTTCTCCGGACAGGGGCTCCGGAGCGTCTGAATCCCACCTAAACCAAGGGTTTCCATACCATGTGTGTTATAGTATTTCATGGGTCTTGGGTTCCAAAGATTCCATCACTCTTTGTGTTAGGGCTTCACCGGCGTCGGATTCTCTCTTCCATGTTCCAGGACTGCTCACACCCCGAAACTCCCGGATCTGACGTAACAGTGGGAATATTGACAAGAGGTGGGCCCTAACATTGTCTTGGGTGTTCCTTGGTCCTAACATGACACAACCAAGAAACTAGTTCCACTTTGCTACCCCATTCCGGCTCACGTAGAGGGGCCAGAACGCCAGTTTCGTCTTTTTCTACAACGGGGACAGGGTTTCTCCGGACAGGGGCTCCGGAGCGTCTGAATCCCACCTAAAACAAGTGTTTTTCATACCATGTGTGTTATAGTGTGTCATGGGCCTTGGGTTCCAAAGATACCATCAATCCTTGTGCTAGGTCTTCACCGACATTGGATTCTCTATTCCGGGTTCCAGGACTGCTCACCCCCCAAAACTCCCGGATCTGACGTAACGGGTGCAATCTTGCCAAGAGGTGGGACCTACCATTTTCTAGGGTGTTCCTTGGTCCTAAAATAACACAACCAAGCAACTAGTTCCACTTTGCTACCCCCTTCCGGCTCACGTAGAGGGGCCAGAACGCCAGTTCCGTCTTTTTCTACAACGGGGACAGTGTTTCTCTGAACAGGGGCTCCGGAGCGTCTGAATCCCACCTAAACCAAGGGTTTTCCATACCATGTGTGTTAAAGTGTGTCATGGGTCTTGGGTTCCAAAATACCATCACTCTTTGTGCTAGGGCTTCACCGGAGTCGGATTCTATCTTCCGAGTTCCAGGACTGCTCACACCCCGAAACTCCCGGATCTGACGTAACGGGGGGAATCTTGCCAATAGGTGGGCACTAACATTGTATTGTGTGTTCCTTGTGCCTAAAATAACACAAACAAGCAACTAGTTCCACTTTGCTACCCCCTTCCGGCTCACGTAGAGGGGCCAGAACGCCAGTTTCGTCTTTTTCTACAGCTGGGACAGGGTTTCTCCGGACAGGGGCTCCGGAGCGTCTGAATCCCACCTAAACCAAGGGTTTGCCATACCATGTGTGTTATAGTGTGTCATGGGTCTTGTGTGCGAAAGATACCATCACTCTTTGTGTTAGGTCTTCACCGACATCGGATTCCCTCTTCCGGGTTCCAGGACAGCTCACACCCCGAAACTCTCGGATCTGACGTCACAAGGGGAATCTTGACAATAGGTGGGCCCTAACATTGTCTAGGGTGTTCCTTGGGCCTAAAATAACACAACCAAGCAACTAGTTCCACTTTGCTACCCCCTTCCGGCTCACGTAGAGGGGCCAGAACGCTAGTTTCGTCTTTTTCTAGAGCGGGGACATGGTTTCTCCAGACAGGGGCTCCGGAGCGTCTGAATCCCACCTAAACCAAGGGTTTGCGATACCATGTGTTTTATAGTGTTTCATGGGTATTGGGTGCCAAAATACCATAACTCTTTGTGCTAGGGCTTCACCGGAGTCGGATTCTATCTTCCGGGTTCCAGGACTGCTCACACCCCGAAACTCCCGGATCTTACGTAACAGGGGGAATCTTGACAATAGGTGGGCCCTACCATTGTATTGTGTGTTCCTTGTGCCACACATAACACAAACAAGCAACTAGTTCCACTTTGCTACCCCCTTCCGGCTCACGTAGAGGGGCCAGAACGCAAGTTTCGTGTTTTTCTACAGCGGGGACAGGGTTTCTCCGGACAGGGGCGCGGAGCGTCTGAATCCCACCTAAACCAAGGGTGTTTTATAGTATTTCATGGGTCTTGGGTCCCAAAGATGCCATCTTTCTTTGTGTTAGGGCTTCACCGGCGTCGGATTCTCTCTTCCGGGTTCCAGGACTGCTCACACCCCAAAACACCCGGATCTGGCGTAACAGTGGGAATCTTGCCAAGAGGTGGGCCCTACCATTGTCTTGGGTTCTCCTTGGACCTAACATGACACAACCAAGCAACTAGTTCCACTTTGCTACCCCCTTCCGGCTCACGTAGAGGGGCGAGAACGCTAGTTCCGTCTTTTTCTACATCGGGGACAGGGTTTCTCCGGACAGGGGCTCCGGAGCGTGTGAATCCCACCTAAACCAAGGGTTTGCCATACCATGTGTTTTATAGTGTGTCATGGGTCTTGGGTGGCAAAGATACCATCAATCTTTGTGTTAGGTCTTCACCGACATCGGTTTCCCTCTTCCGGGTTCCAGGACTGCTCACACCCGAAACTCTCGGATCTGACGTCACAGGGGGAGTCTTGATAAGAGGTGGGCCGTACCATTGTCTCGGGTGTTCCTTGGTCCTAACATAACACAACCAAGCAACTAGTTCCACTTTGCTACCCCTTTTCGGATCACGTAGAGGGGCCAGAACGCAAGTTTCGTCTTTTTCTACAGCGGGGACAGGGTTTCTCCGGACAGGGGCTCCGGAGCGTCTGAATCCCACCTAGACCAAGGGTTTGCCATACTATGTGTGTTAGAGTATTTCATGGGTCTTGGGTTCCAAAGATGCCATCACTCTTTGTGTTAGGGCTTCACTGGCGTCGGATTCTCTCTTCCGGGTTCTAGGACTGCTCACACCCCAAATCTCCCGGATCTGGCGTATCAGTGGGAATCTTGCCAAGAGGTGGGCCCTACCATTGTCTTGGGTGCTCCTTGGCCCTAACATGACACAACCAAGCAACTAGTTCCACTTTGCTACCCCCTTCCGGCTCACGTAGAGGGGCCAGAACGCTAGTTCCGTCTTTTTCTACATCGGGGACAGGGTTTCTCCGGACAGGGGCTCCGGAGCGTGTGAATCCCACCTAAACCAAGGGTTTGCCATACCATGTGTGTTATAGTGTGTCATGGGTCTTGGGTGCCAAACATACCATCACTCTTTGTGCTAGGGCTTCACCGGAGTCGGATTCTCTTTTCCGGGTTCTAGGACTGCTCACACCCCGAAACTCCCGGATCTGACGTAGCGGGGGGTAATCTTGACAAGAGGTGGGCCCTACCATTGTCTTGGGTGTTCCTTAAGCCTAATCTAACACAACCAGCGAATATTTTATTGGGGTTCAAACGCTCTTGAGCCTTTCCAGCGAAACCCTTAACCTGCTGAAGAATATGCAAGATTGTCTGGCTACCCCTAGACATGCGTCGAAGAGGGTTGTCTAGTGGAATTTCTTGCTTTTTTTAGTTAGGTTAGGCCATAGGAATATGCCAAAGCAAATATCTACCCCAACTTTTCAAACGATTCCCTCCGGTATGGCCCAAACTTATCGTCTACCCCGTTTGAACTTATCGTTTACCCCCTTTCGCTCCGGCGGTCTTTTTCCAACGAAACCCTAGTCTGGGGGCCCAAATATCTACCCCTATACGAGGGTTGAACAATAAACTTTTATCCTTATTTTTATTTGTTTACACCACATCAACACGGAAAAGTAAGACCGGTCCCACAAAATTTGAAATTATTCTCTTCTATTGAATCATATATCATTTCATGTGATTACAACCTTCATACTATGGAAAGGGAGCAGGGAGTTATGTGAACTATTGATTTTATGTGAAAGGCAGCAGGGGATACGCCGACGGCAATGCCGTCGGCATAGGTCCAAAGCTATGCCGACGGCATTACTGTCGGCATAGGTCCAAAGCTATGCCGACGGCATTACCGTCGGCGTCTCTGACGCCGTATACGCGCCGTGCCGGCTGTGCCACGGTGGCTATACGTATGGCGACGGTGAAGCTAATTTGTCGAAGGCCGTCGGCGTATGTCATGTTGCGCTGACGGCAAGAGCTATGCCGACTGTGGCTTCATGTGGTCGTCGGCGTAGGTAAGAGATGCCGACGGTCATACCTAAGCCGACGGGAATTTATCCGTCGTCGGCACACAACCACCTATGCCGACGGCCCCGACTTATTGCCGTCGGCATAGGTATTGCCGTCGGCGTTTTTCTTGTTTCCTGTAGTGTGAGAACTAGTTGCTTGCCCTGTGTTTCCACTTACTAATCATATGCATCACATCTAGGTTCTTTTTTCAAGTGGTACAAGAAAAAAAACCAGACATCTTGATGTACATTCGAGGCATGGTCAAGCAATGAATGTATAGCAAGCAAAATATTGCAGAGACAAGCCCAACAACTCCTGCCAAAACAAAGACTAGTTAATTAACCTGACAGTAAGCAGTTAGTTAGATATTTATGCTAGAAAAGCATGGATGCGAAAGAGGAAGATTCATGGCTTAATTTAAATAGTCAAAAAGAAGGAAAGTAAAGGTGTAGTAGACCAGGCAACCCTTTGTTGCCATGGGGCCTTGGATTCGGAAAGGTTTCTTGCAGGAACAAATCTCTGAATCATGCCTAATATTGGCTGTAAACAGCATGAAAGAAAAGTTAAGGATCCTTTAATTGTTAAAAAATTGTGACGTACTGTATGCGGGAGTGGGACTAGTGGCTCCACCGGGAACTACCCATAATACTGGGATTAACTAGTACTGATCAAAGCAACAACCAGTTTAGCACCGGCTTTCTTTAATTATATTTAGCAAAATAAAGATCGATCTTGCAGTCAACACTAGTGGAAACAACCCATTTCGTCCAGGGGGCAGGGGGCATCTGTCCCGGTTGCACCAAAATCCGGGACAAGTGCCATGCATTGGTCCCGGTTCGTGTGCCCGAGGCAGCAGAAACCACCTGGGGGCATCTGTCCCGGTTCGTGGGGAGCCAATGGTCCCGGTTCGTGGCACGACCCGGGACGAATCCCTAGCCACAGGCCACGTGGCGCGCGCATGGGCATTGGTCCCGGATCATCCCCCAAACCGGGACCAATGTCCCTTCCCCTACAAATGCGGCCACAGCCTCATCCCTTTTTTTTTAGCTTGGGGGAGTGAGAGAGAGGTGTGGGTGGTAGTGTGTATTGTACCTCGTGGCGCGGGAGTCCTGCCGCGTGGCGCGGGAGTTGTAACGCGTGGCCATGAATGCGCGTTATAAACTGCCGCACCTCCACTCCACGCTCCGTCGTGCCACCACCATGCCTCCGAGGAGGAACAACACTACCGGTTTCCGCGGCGTGCGATCGCGGCAGAACGGAATGTTCACCGCGACTATCCGCTTCAGGGACGACCGCATCCCCCTCGGCTCCTTTGCGACGACGTCGGAGGCCGCCCGCGCTTGGAACGCGGCGGCCTGGCGCCTCAGCCGCCCGCGGTCGTTGATGAATTTTAACGACTGCCACACCCTCTGGGAAGCGGAGGCCAGGGCGCCGATGCCGCAGATCGTCACTGCCGCCGACCACCGCCACCTCAGGCACCGCGCGTTTCAGGGCCTAGTCGACGCCAGGGACGACCGCGTGGTCCGCGAGTATTACCGGAACAATCCGAGTGAGGAGAGCGCCGACGGGGAGCTATGGCAGACCCGCGCGGCTGAGCGGGCGGAGCGGCGCCTCGAACGCCACCTCGAGTTAGATGCCGCTCGGGAGGCGAGGACGCAGGCGCTGCAAGAGCTCCGTCGGGCCGACCACGCCGGCGAAGTCTGGGCCTCCGACGATCCGAGGTGGGGGCCTATCTCGGAAATACCATCATGCACCTCCTCCGACGACGAGGAGGTCACCGACGACGACGAGGACGAGGAGTAGCGCGCTAGCGCGTCTGTTTTCTGTTGGCTGTTTAATAAAATAATTTGTTGTATTCCGGCAAACAGTGGCCCTCTAGCTCGTCTGTTTTCTTATTTCCGTGTGATTTTTCCTGATTTGTTGGATTCAGATCTAATGGCATTTCGATAGACGTTAAAAAGAGGGGGACATGCATTTCGATAGATAAACAAGGCACAGTACACATAATGGCAAGATTGGATCTAAATCTAAACGGAGAGCATAGATCTAAATAAACAAGGCAATACATAATGGCAAAAGTGCATCGATCTACTAGTCATACTCCTGCCTAGGCCTATAGTACATGTACTCGTAGTCGTCGTAGTCGCCGCCGCCGTCGTCGTCACTATCGTCTGACGGTGCTCTGCACTCCCTCGGAGGATCACGACTCCAGGGCTGGGCCTGACGGTAGCGCAGGCGAGGGATATCGCCGGCCCTGATGTAGTCCATGACGCTCTGTAGAGTCCGGCCGGACCACCATAGCCGACGACCGGCCTCGTGATAGTTCCCAGGAGGCAGACCGTCGTCCTCATACCTGGCGAGCGCCCTCTCACGCCGATTGATGAAGAAGGCATCCCAAGTATGCTGGTTATCGGGATGCCAACTGGGATTCCTCCGCTGCTCCGGCGTGAGCTCGTGGTAGTAGTGGTTCGTGATGGCCGCCCGACGCGCCACACCTTGAGGAAGAGGAGGGACCGGCACTCCTCCGGCGCTCAGCATCCAACCGGCGGGAACGTTGTAGCCGCACGGGCAGGGGTAGTTCGAGGCGGAAAGTGCCTCCGCCTGGATGAATGTTAGAGTGGGTACGGTAGAAGCCATGAGAGAGTGGTGAGTTTGTATGTGTTTATGGCAATGGAGTGGCAATGCATACATATATATAGCGAGAAGAAAACATCCCTTTAGTCCCGGTTGGGGACACCAACCGGGACTAAATAGGTTAGGGTTTCATTGGGAAACAGATCATCCCTTTAGTCCCGGTTGGGGACACCAACCGGGACTAAATGGGAATTAGGGTTTCGTTTGGACCAATCAGATAGAATCACACGGAGCGTGTGTTTCTTTCAAGCGCTCTTGAGTCGTTGGATCCGGGTGTGTTTTTTTCGAGCTGTTGTGAGCCGTCCGATCAGGGCTACGGTGTGTTTCTTTCGAGCTGCTGTGAGCCGTTGGATGAGGTGTTTCTTAACCGTTGGATCAAAACCCTAGCTCAACACTTTGTGAGCCAGAGGACCCTATATATAGCCCAGATTCATACACCGGTCAGTTCATCTCCCAAATACAAAACATCCGGATTCGTCATCATACGTCCAGCCGTGCATTTGGTATGCATATATGCACCCAGTAGCCACGGTTGGGCTGTATGATGGCGATACCGTTTGTTTTGTGCTACACTCCCTTTAAGGTTTGATACATCACATATTCAGTTCATCGAGCAAATACAAAACATCCGGATTCGACATCATACGTGCTGCCGTGCATTTGGGTCAGTGTTTAACACATCCATCCCCCTTTAACACATTCATCCATGCATGCTTGGGTCAGTGTTCACTTTGAGCTCGGGTAGTAATGTGCACGGGAACATCACCACCGGCTTTCGCGGCGTCCGAGGACGGCAGAACAGAATGTTTACCGCATCCCCCTCGGTGTTCGTTTGTTTTCTCTTTTTAATAAAAGAATTTGTATTCCGACGACACTGCGGCGCGCTAGCGCGTCTGTTTTCTGTTTAATGTAATTATTACTAATTTTAAAACAATCTAAGATATTTATATTTAAATTAAGTGTAAATAGTGAAATAGTTTGAATAGTTAGAATAATTATTTAGGTAAACAGAAAACGGATTTGAAATAGTTATACAAATTCAAACAATTTTCATGTTGTATTTTTTTTTCAAATTTGAAAGTATATAGAAGTTATTCACGTGCATATTTAAGATATTCAAATTTTGGCGCTAAAACAATTGGCGCGCCCGGCCCAAAAGTACTTCTAGTCTCGGCGCGCCCGACCAGCCGGGGCTTTCGTCCCGGTTGTTGCCACCAACCGGTACGGAAGGGCCTTTCGTCCCGGTTGTTGCCACCAACCGGGACGGATGTTAGATAGATATATACACGTCACCGCCCCTCCTAGTTCCAGACCGCGCGCAGGGACGAAATCGACGCCGCCAGGCTGCCCATTTTTTCCGTCCCCCCGCGCCGCCCCTCGCCCTCGTCGGCGTCCCCCTCTGTGGCGCCGCCCCTCGGTCCCGTCGCACCCGCTCCCGCCCCTCGGTCGCGTCGCCCCCCGCCGCGCCGCCCCTCGCCCCCGTCCTCCTCTGTGGCGCCGCCACTCGGTCGCGCCGCTCCTCGCCCCCGTCCTCCTCTGCGGCGCCGCCACTCGGTCGCGCAGCCACTCGCCCCCGCGCCGCCCCCCGTCGGTGTCCTCCTCTGCGGCGCCGCCCTCGGTCCCGTCGCGCCGCCCCTCGCCCCCGTCGGCGTCCTCCTCTGCGCACCCGCTGCCCCGCGCCGCCGCTGCCCCCGCGCCGCCGGCCCGCCGCTGCCCCCCGAGGGGAGGTAAGGCCTGTCTCCATCTCGCCCTATCCCGGGGCCTTTTTGTTTTTTTTTTCTTTTTTTTAATTAATTACTGTTTTTTATTAGTGTTACAAAATGTTAGAATTATTAGTTGTACGTTTAGAAATTTTAGATTTGTACGTTTAGAATTGATATAGGAAATTTAAGAATGTTAGAATTATTAGTTATGAATGTTAGAAATTTTAGATTTGTACGTTTAGAATTGATATAGGAAATTTAAGAATGTTCGAAATTTTAGATTTGTATGTTAGAATTATTAATTATAAATGTTAGAAAATTTAATTAAGATAGTGTTATAAATTTAAGAATGCTAGAAATGTTATCGTACGTTTAAATATTTCATGAATATGTTGCTATTTTTGTGTATTATCTATAAACAATTTTGATGAAAATAATTGATCATTAGTTAATTATTATGTATAAGCAATTTTAATGAAATTGATCTGAAATATATACTTACTCTTTTTGTATAGTATGGAGCCAAGAGACGAAGATGCCAAAAATATGATCGAGGGTTTAATCCGCGGGCCCGACGTAGAGAACGATGTGAGCCAGTGGATGAACGACTCCGGTGAGGGAGATCCGGTGCTCACCCAGGGAGACGACTCCGATGAGGGAGAAGCCGACGGCTCCGATATGGGAGCAGCCGATGGCTCCGGTGGAACCATACAAATTACAAACACCGCCTCCGAGGTGCATATATAGATATGTTAATTAATGAAGCATCCGTTGTCTATATACATGTATTAACAGTCTTTATATTTTTAGCCATCCGGTTCAAGTATATCAACCGTAAAAAAGACTAAACGAGGCGCAACAAGGAAGTTGAAAGATACAGAAAGATACAGGATCGACACGATCGCAGCAGACGGCGCACCCGAGCTTCCCGCTGATGTTGCCCAAAAATTTGTGAAGCAATGCGGAGTGCTAGTTAGAGATCACATCCCGATCACTGTTAATGAGTGGAATAAGCCAAAAGATCCGCGGAAACAAGGAATTTCATATGTCGGCAAAATAGCCAAAGATCATCTTTTCTCAAAGATTTTGGCTAATTTCAACTTACCCGTGCCGGAGGTGGACGAGAATGAAGCGGGGGTGAATGAGGCCGATGTTACTAAAATGAAACATGAGATACGGGAAAAGGTCAAAGCGTGGACCCTGAAAAAGATGGCCGAGCAATTCAAAAACTGGAAGAAAAGATTGAATCTTGATTATGTTAAGAAGAACAAGACTCCTGATTTCACTCAAGGGTATGAGAAAATAAAACCCGTATGGGCAGACTTCCTGAAGTACAAGCTGGCAGAGAATGAACTGGAAAGGACAAAAACAAATGAGAAAAACGCCGCCAAAAAGGTATATCACCATGTTATGGGGCAAGGTGGCTACAAGGGTTCCAGTCCCAAGTGGGAGACATGGGAGAACAACCTGCTTCAGCAGGGGATCACTCCCGAGCCGTTCTTGTGGGTCGAGCGGACAAGGTCATGGTTCTACGGGCATGGGGGCACATTGGACGCCGAAGGAAAAGCAATATATAACCTAAGGCATAAAGAGAGTCGTCCTCTACCCATAGAGAAGCTGAGAGACGCAATAAAGGACGTTAAAGATGGGAAGTTCGTGCCAGATAGACAGAACGACGAGCTCACACGAGCCCTCGGGAATAAGGAACACGCAGGGCGTACACGAGGCACAAAAGGCACTCCTCCGTGGAGTGTTGCGTTCGACTCCACCAGAAAGTTATATCCAGATAGAAGCCGTCAACGTAAAAAGGACAAGGAGGCAGCTGAAGCAGAGAATCAGGCAAACTGGAGGCGTCAACTTGAAGAAATGGTAAAACTGACACAGGATGTAGCAAAGAAGCAGCAGGACCAAATTAACACACTTAGCCAGCAGATAGTGTCTACCGGCGCATCAGTACACATGGTAGAAGTTGAAGTCGAGGCTCCCGATGCCGCACATTCTCATCGCAAAAGCACCGTTGCGTCCACGCAGCTACCGGGTGATGATGCACCGCCGATGATTCACCTGGTGGATGAGATCACGGAACTGACATCCTGTGAGCTCAACGTGAAGTTCGTCAATATAACCATCAAGGCGGCGGCCGGCTATGTCTTACCAATTGGCAACGAACCAACTCACCATACTCTTCCGGTTCCACGGGGCTACGCTGTTGTTGTGGTCGATGAAGTTGTCAACGGATTCGAGCGGGTAAATCTTGATTATCCTGAAGGTGAAGACGAAGAGTTGACTGAACTCGGAGAAGCCAAGAACTTGACCGTTTTATGGCTAAAGGAATGCATTGTGCTCACAAATCAGACGGCAAAGCCATTGAATCCTCGCCTTTCTCCAGCGCAAAAGTCTCTAGCGCGGTCGTCTTCGCAACGCATGCCGTCTCCGGCGCGTCGCCTACGCCGTGCACGTCTCCAGCGCGTTCGCCTACGCCGCCGCGTCAGCCTTCTCCGCCCACTAAGTTTCTGCCGAAACGTAAAAAATCACCGAAACGTCAACGGTCACCCCTCCCGAAGGTACCAAAAGAGGTACCCAAGTTACCTTACGACTATACTCCCGAGGAAAACCAGAAAATCGCAAAGGACCAATACGAGGCGTGGAAATCAAAGCGGAAGGAGAAGCAAAAGCCAGATTTCCCCGAGACCGAAGAAGATATAGAACGAGCTTGGAAAATGGTGAAGACTCTTCATCAACCCGAGCCGAGTCTGTCATCTGACTATGACCGCTCTATTATGAAATCACACCAGGAAATGGTGCGGTTGACGAAGAGTAGTAGCGCAAGCGGGAAAATGGGAAAATCAGTTGCTCAGCTCGGAGAGCAGAAAAAACAATCCAGGTCCCCGCTCAAAGTGATTTCCAATACCCAGGTGGGGCCGAGCACTAATATTGCTGACGAGCATATTGATCCGGAGTTTATAACACTGTACGCAGACAAGGCAGCTGATGCGGGTTTGTCCATTGCTGAGTATATGCAAACAGTGAACTACTTCCCCGCAGCTGAATGTGCGTACAAATACCAGTACGGGAAGCCTCTTGTCAAACCCGAGGAGATAAAGGATCTACCAAAGAAAATGCGAAGAGTGCATAGTTGGTATATGGAAGCCGTTGAGGAATCTACGGACTAGATATGTCTCAACGTTAAGGACGAGCACTATGGAAATGGAAATGGATATGTTATGATACAATTTGAGGAATTGTTTCAGTTATACCAGCAGCAGGCCCTCGACAAATCTATCCTTAGTGCCTATTGTCTGTAAGCACTTATTTCTCTAGCTCACCTCATTCAATTGCATATTCATATATATATATATATATATATATAGTACACTCATATATTATAATTGCAGAATGAAGATTTTCGAATGCAAAAGAGGTGGAATCTATGATATTGGGTTCATTGATCCAAATATTATTTTTGAAAAGACTCTTCGGCAATCTCCTAAGGATACAGAAAATAATATTCTGAGGGCAATAATATTTAACATACACCGACGGGAAATACTATTTCCTTACAACTTCAAGTAAGTGTGTTACTATGTTGTAAACATTCTGTTTTCCTTACTCGATGTTCACTGTATAATTGATGAGTTCTGCGTGCGCAGCTTCCACTATATTCTGCTAATCTTCCAAATTGACAAAGGAAAAGTAATTGTAATGGACTCAAAACGTAAACCCCTCTCAATGTGGGCTGACATGCAGGAAATGATCCAGCGGTAATTTCAATCATTATTAATTTCAGAGTTATATATGGCAATATATCGACTACTTTGTTTCATTTTAGGATATCAAGTAATTACTAACTCTTTTTATTATTTTTATTTCTCGGGTAGGGTTTGGAAGAGGTTCATAAAGAAGTCTCCCGGTGAATGGGAAAAACAGCTTACATTTGATGTTGTGCAAGTAAGTACTATCTAGATCCGCGCCCATCTCCTTGATTCTAGTGTCGATACCATTATCATGCCTGGTTGATTATTATTTTGATTGAAACAATCTTCTCGTATAGTGCTTGCAACAAGGAGACGGGAATAACTTGTGTGGATACTACGTTTGCGAGTTCATTCGTCAGACCACATCTCTCAAGGGCAGAAATTTAAAGCAACTTCATGTACGTTAGTCGTCAATTCTTCTTATTACTATCTATTTTAGTTACTTAGTTTCATATATTTTAGTGACCACTCTTCTTTATATTAGATCGAACGACTTCGGGACGGTCTTCTACCAAGGGACCGCATACGAGCAATTCAGGAGGAAATTGCGGGCTTCTTAGATGCAGAGGTCATAAACGTAGATGGAGAGTACCATGCCTCCGGTTGGAACTAAGTTTGATTTTGTAATACACTCCATCGGTCATGTAATATGCTCGATATACTTTGCTTCTGTAATATAAGTGTTTCTTATTCTGCTTTATATACTTATTCACTCGTGCGATCCGGGGGCTCCGTGGAGGGTCCATCGAGGCTCCTCTCTTCTCGAGGTCCGGGGAGGGGCCGCCAGGAGGTCTCGGGGACCAAAACACGGAAATTGTAAATTTCTGTCGCGGCAGAGAAAAGGGCAAAAGCCCTGCCGCGACAGAAGGGGCATGCATCCCGGGTCGTATTGAGAACCAGGACTAATAGCCCTGGCCAGGTTCCAGCGCACGGCCACGTGGTCAGCCCCATTTGTCCCGGGTCCTGCCACAACCGGGACCAATGGGGAGGGGTATTTGTCCCAGATGCCCCGTCCCGGTTGCACAACCGGGACAAATGGGGGCCTACGAACCGGGACTAAAGCCCCTGTTTCCACTAGTGCTATTCGGCACTCATTGTTGATCTCTGAAGAATAGCTCTTATGATGGTGTTGAGTAGGTGTCATCATCCGTGAGGAAACTCTTAACTTGTGATAGAAGCATCATCACACATTTAAGCTTACCGCACCGACTTGCAATTTCACCACATTAGGCAACCAAAAAGGAGAGCAGAGCTAGCAAAAGTTACTAGCCAGAGTAGAATCAACGTAGTCATACACTCCTAGTTAGTATTTCACCGCATTAGGCAACCAAAAAGGAGTATAGATCAACTGAGGCTAGCTGCCAATGTGAATTAATCAGGCAATGTAGATCGTTTCCCCACTAGAATCAATTCAGGACCTAATCTCTGCAGCAACAACAGCAAAGAAAAATACAGATGGTCTGTCTGCCCCTATATAAAGGGAAAATTTTCTATAGGAAAGTTGTTTGATTCGTAGGACTCAATTCTATATTTATATTCTTCAAGTAATTTATTTTGTAGTGATTTCCAAAGGGAAAATTTTCATAGTGAAACCAAACAACTTTCCAAAATTTAGGGACTAAGAAAGTCGTTGTTTTTTGGGACAAAATTGTGTACTGGATGGAGAGAGATTGTAAAAGAGCCCAAAAAATAAATGTTGATATATATATATATGGCTCTCGGGCTTCAGTGAGATGGATATTTATAGAAGTACACAAAAATATTTAGATTTAAAAAAATCGATGGCTACAGCTAATTGTAAATGTCTTCTACTATGTGCAATGTTTTATTGAAAATACATACATACGACATACGTTTTTCGAAATGGATACATATGTGTACATGTATTTTGTTTCAGTTCTATTATCTCTCTTTTTTCCAATTAGGATTTTCAAAAGTTGAATGAACTGAAAAGGTGTCAAGAGTTTATCATTTTTTCTGTATTCACTTGCTTTTGCAAAAGGACTTTGATTTCAACTTCAGTTTTGTAAACAAAAGAACATGTAGTTAAGTAGGTCCTTGTGATTCTAAGAAAATGATGATATGCACTTCCTAAAATATATTAAAAGTGCACTACTGCTTTGAACAACAGAATTATTGGTTTCAGTTACTAGATGATATGCACTTCCCAAAATATAGAGCAATGATAGTTACATTTCAACTTTAAGAACAGAACTATTGGTCATCGACTTAGTTATTCAAGCCAATATCTGATCAAAGTAGAACTGGAATTAGTCCATTCTTTAAAAACATGGATACCCCAAATTTCAGTTAACTATTTAAGCTACTCCAAAACACATGAGTAATTTAGTCCAAGAACTTTTTGTTCTCAAGTTGAGTGAATAATTCAAATGTGCTCTCAAATTCATGAGCATATAGTGCAACAAGATACTGCTACTCCCCTCTATTTTGTTCTAAGAAAGTTGTTTCCCTCTATTTTGTTCTACGCAAGCAGCAACAACTTATAACAGAAGTTGCAGAAGCAGAGAGAACAGCGGGTACGTTAACTTAACTGAACTTAGAACATACTATCTTCCCATAGCGGGTACGTTAACTTAACTGAACTTAGAACTTAGGACAACAGAGGGTATGTTTATCTTCCCGTAGTTGCAAATAGAACATATTAATGAATGCTGCATGATAATCATCGACCGTGTCATCTACCGAAAGATCAATTTCTACATGTCAGAGAGCACGAAAAAATCCGGCATGACCTTTGTGCCCGAGAGCCAGAAATTCGCCGGAACGGAAATGAATCGACGTTCCGGCGAAACATTGGCAACTCAATAGTATTGTACCTGCACAGATTTCTTTTTCCACTCATCTCTCCTCTCTCTCGGCTCTCGTCTGTAAAATGAAAAGAGTGGCACAAGTACAGAGTGGCGCAAGATACAAAAATTTAAAAATTCAGTCGTTCTACTGTATCATAAGTCTTCTCTCGAGATATAAAAATCTCAACACTGCTAATAACGCTGACAGAATACTCCATTGCTGACAAGGCACGCTGCTAATAAATCTCACAAGTACAGAGTGAGTTCTTGTTTGTAGGTACAAGCTACCAGCCTTCCATTGCTGATAGAACAGGGGACTTGTGTCTCAGGCATTTTTAACCATGCTAATAACGCTGGGTTGGACTGAATACTCAGAGCTGGAGAAGAGGGGGTGGGTAGTACCGGAGCTTAAGCTTGGTGCAGGTGCGATGGTCAGCAGAGGCGAGGGGCGACGGGCAGCAGGTGTGGCTCCTCGACGGCGGCTTCCAAGGGCTTCGTGGGCTCCACAATGGCGGCTTCCACGGGCTCTTCGACGGTGGCTTCCACGGCTCGACGAAGGCGTAGCAGGTGCGGCTCCTCGACGGTGGTGTGCGCGGCGGGCGGCAGACGAAGGGGCTTCCACGGGCTCGACAGCGGCCTCCACGGGCTCGACGAAGGGGCAGAAGGTGCGGCTCCTCGATGGCGGTGTGCGCAGTGGGCGGCAGAGGGGGGTGTGCGCGGCGGGCGGCAGACGGGACGACAGAGGGGAGCGGCTAGGTTTCGTCGACGTCGTGAGAGAATGGGGAATTTGATCGATTGAGTGTCGAGAGAGAGGGGAGAGCGAAGGAGAAATGACTAAGTCCTGGGGGAAACTTAGCACCGGCGCAGATATGCCAGCAGCGCGCCGGGGCTAAGTTAGCGTCGGCGCGACAAACACTACACGCGCCGGGGATAAGTGTGGACGGCCCCCGCTGGCAGCGAGGCCAATAGTTAGCGCCGGCACGGCAAACACTATACGCGCCGGGGATACATTAGCACCCGCGCAGAGCTAGTACTGCGCGTCGGGGATATATTTGTTTTCTTTTTCTTTTCTTTCTCCTGTTTGCCTTTGATTTTTATTTCACTTTATCTATTGTGCCTAAATAAAAGATGGCATGTAGCTATATATATACAACTAATGTCATTTCATTATATACAAAAAGAAGTCGCCAAAACACATGTATATATATATATATATATATATATATATATATATATATATATATATATATATATATATATATATATATATATATATAGGTAAATTAACAGATGCTCCATGGTGCCCATGTGTATATATATATATATAATCATTATTATAATATAATATAATCGATACAAACACACATATCATCGTTAAAATCGATACAGAATTAGAGACACACATATGGGATGCATATAATACAATGTTAACGATAGTTCCATCGTCACAACACACATTGCGAGTGTTTCTGTCTCATCGTTTCATCACAATCTTCTTATTTCCCTTCTTGCATGTCGTTGTATACTTTACCCCTATCTGATGACTTGTTCTTGTGCTGGGATCACCTGACCTAGGTAGCGTGGTCCTGCTTCTTCTTTTGGTGTATGTTGCATTGTCTTCATCGGGTTCTTCTACCACCGGGTCTCCGACGAGGCCGTCAAAGTCATTCTCGTTAGCAACTCCATCCATTCCGACAACGTTCCTTTTTCCTCTCCTTACGACAACACGGCTAGGCCTGGACGGGTCGGTTATGAAGAAGCATTGCTCCACGTGCTTAGCTAGTACCCATGGCTCATTTTGAGCGGTGGCGTTTGTGGTCTTGCATTTGTTGGCTTCTGGTAAACACATGGTGACAAAATATTTGCCTTCGGTTTCGACGTTCTTAGCCCATCTGACACGAAACATCGGCACCTTCTCCCTAGCGTAGTCAAGCTCCCAGATGTGCTCGATCCTTCCGTAGTATCTTTTCTTGACATCGCCTGTAGGGTTCCATCGTTACCCCAGAGTTCTGGTAGTCGCTACTTTTGTCTTTTTCCTCCGTGTAGAATGTGAACCCGTTGATGTCGTATGCTTGGTAAGTCATGAGGTTGGGCGCGGGGCCATATGAAAAAGACAAAATTAGTTTACCGTTCTCGCTGGTCATTGTCGGGGGATCAGCATCAGTCTGGTCTTTGAACCAGCGAAGGAAAGAGGAGTTGTGCGCTCTTAGTATATCTGCTTCGGTCATCGGCTTGCGAGCATTGTTTGCTATCAATTTTTGTGCTCTTCTAACCAAGGATCCACATCGTCGATGTGCTGAAGTACTACTAAGTTGGCCCTATCAAAGTCGGATGTCCGCCCCTCAAAGGCCACGTGCATTCCCCGCCTGCTCGTTTTGTGGCATGCTCCCTCGAACCTGCCAATGTGCTTGTTTTCCGGCAAACCAACCGGCTTTTCGACGTCTAGATAATTCTCGCAGAAAGAGATTCGCTCTTCGGTGAGAAACCCCTGGACGATGCTTCCATCCGGATGTGACCTGTTATGAACGAAACCTTTGATGACCCCGTTAATTCTTTCGAACGACATCATGTTGTGCAGGAATGCCGGCCCGAGATCGATGATATCATCTACGATATGGACCAAGAGATGGACCATTATGTCGAAGAATGCGGGCGGGAAGTACATCTCAAGCTCGCATAGGATCGTAACGATCTCTTCCTGCAGCCTTCCGAGTTTCTTCACGGTGGTCGACTTCCGAGTGATGACGTCAAAAAAGTTACATAGACCAGTCAGCGTTTCACGGACGTGAGGTTCCATTATCCCTCGGATTGCAACTGGAAGTATCTGGATCATCATCACGTGACAGTTATGAGACTTCATCCCGCTAAAGATTTTCTTGTTCGGGTCCATGTATCTCCTTATCAGCCCCGAGTAACCAAAGGGCACTTTGACTCCTAGAAGGCAACAGAACAATTGATCGAGCTCGTTGGGACTTGGAGTGAAGCAGGAGGGATGGCATACCCAATGTTGCGGCTTACCCCTTTTGCGCTTGCAACCGTCCGCCTCCTCCTCGTCCAACTGGTCATCTTTGGTCCTAGCAGCCGGTCGAGGTATTTGAAGGTCTTTCCTGGTGTTTAGGGCCGTCAGGTCGTATCTTGCTTTCGGCCCGTCTTTGGTCCTATCCGGCATGTTGAACAGGGTGCCGAGCAAGCTCTCGCACACGTTCTTCGTGATATGCATGACATCAAGGCAATGAGGCGTACCGGGGATTGGCTAGTACGTCAAGTCCCAAAACACGGACCTCCTTTTCTATACCCCCAGGAGCGGTCCCGCTGCCTTCTCTTTCTTCATCTCTTCTCGCTTTCGCTTCTTTTCCTTTCCCTTTCCCTTTCCCGGCGCATGGCACTATTTCCAATTGTCCAATAACTGCTTGATCTATTCACCGCTCCTCTGAGGTGGACGTCCTTCGGGCTCATCTTTACCGTTGAATAGATCTCCACGCTTCCTCCACGGGTCATTTTTGTCTAGCCACCTTCGATGCCTCATGTAGACAGTCTTACAAGACCCCGGTTCCTTAAGCTGTAAAGATGGCGTATGTTCCATGCAACTCACGCACGCCTTGTATCCATGGCATACCTGGCATGAAATATATCCGTATCCGAGAAAGTCCTGCACCGTCGTGATCAACGCGGCTCTCATAGGGAAATATTCTTCCGCGTAGGCATCCCATGTTTGTACTCCTTCATCCTCCCACAACGTTTCTAGCTCCTCCTTCAGCAGCTCGAGATACAGGTTGATATCGCTCCCTGGTTGTGTCGGTTCTTGAATTAGCATACTCATGTGTATGTACTTCCTATTCATGCAGAGCCAGGGGGAGGTTGTATATCCAAACAAACACGGGCCACGTGCTATGTTCGCTGCTCTGGTTGCCAAACGGATTGAGTCCGTCCGTGCTCGCACCCAACCTGATGCTCCTTGCCTCTTTCCGAAAATCTTCGTACTCGTTGTCTAGTGCCTTCCACTGGCTTGCATCCGAAGGGTGTGTCAGCACTGAGTTTTCAGCCCGCTCTGGATCATTCATCACTGCCTCCTTTCTGTTCGCGTGCAATCGCATCATCTTTGTTTCCTTAGGGTCCACAAAGTACCAATGCAGACGAGGCGTGAGCGGAAAGTACCACAGCACTTTCCGAGGAGAGGCTTTCTTCCCTCTCTTGTACCGGTTAGCGCCACACACTGGGCATTGGTTCTTGTCCGCGTGTTCGTTCCGATAAAAGACAGAGACATGGATGCATGCATGATACTTTGTGTGCGGTAAATCAAGAGGGCACACGACTTTCTTCGCCTCGTCTAGACTAGTAGAACACGTGTTTTCTTTAGGAAGACGCTTTTTCATGTATTGCAGTAGGTCGTCAAAGCTTGCGTCGGTCCATCCGTGTTTTGCCTTCATCTAGATAATATCGAGTGCTACTCTTAAGCGGGACTCCTCCGGATCACGGTCTGCTGCATCGTACAACGGAGTGTTCGAGTCTATCTCCAGTTGCGCCAGCTTAGATTTCCGTCTACCGGCGGCTCTCGCGTCAGTTGTCGACCTATCGCTGAGAAGTAACTCTTGAACATGAGGGTCCCGCACGACTGACGTTAGCGGAGTATTGTTGTCCGTTGTTTTTTCCTCTCCAATACCGCCGTGTGCGGTAGCCTGTTCGTCATCGTCGTTCTCCTCCTGCCATTCTTCCCCATTTTCAGCGGCTGTCGTCGCGCCCTCCTCCTCATGATCATACCCATGATCATCTTCCTCATCACTCATGGTCCACTGAGTGTAACCGTCCATGAAACCACGTCTAAGCAGGTGATCCTTCACTACGCCCGAAGATGGGTCGAACAGGGACCCAAGTTTGCATCTTCGACACGGACAAAGTATGTTTATGTGGTCCCTTCGATGCATGTCGGCCATTGCACGTTCCACATATCTATCCACGACGCTTTCCCTCATCGAGATGACCATTGTCTCCTGCACGGTCGACAAGAGTAGATTTTGATTAGATCCACACCCGGCCGGTTTCACGGAAAATTTTGGCATGACCTTTGCTAAAAAAGGTCCAAACGGAGTGGCAAAAATTTGCCGAAACGGAAATGAATCGAGATTTCGGCAAAACATTGCCAACTCATTTACATGTCATCACATCTTACACGGTCGCAACAAACTTAATACAATTCCCATGAATAGGGGTCATCATCACATATTTTGGTTGCAAACACAATAATTATATATATATATAGATATAAGTATATTCCGCCGGCACGAGATATGGAAGATCGTAACGTACACATGACACGTGTGTCGACCGGAGAGAGCGGTTTGTGTAGACTCTAGCTATCTAGATCTAGCTAGATCCAGATATATGAATATGGTGCATTTGGGGGAGAGAGATTCTTCATAGTAGATCTGGATCTAACTAGATAGAAGAGAGGGGCATGTTTGGAAGAGAAAGTTTTGACAAAACATATCATATTTGGTTGGTTAAATATGCTAAAATTGGCAAAAAGGAGTGAGAAAATGGGATGGAAAGAGAGGAGTTTCGAGTTGGAGATGAGGAGTGAGTGGAGTGAGTGGTGTAGGTGGTGTGGGTGGTGGCTGGATAAGGTGTACCTTACCTCCGGCGCACCATCAAACAACTGCGCCGGGGGTAAGTATTAGCGCCGGCGCTCGAGTGACAGCACGCGCCGGCGGTAAATGGGGGCCTGGTCAGTCCTTTAGCGCCAGCGCGCGGTGCCAGCAACGCGCCGGGGCTAAATATTTACCACCGGCGTACGTGTAGTGGGCCGCGCCGGGGCTAAGTTTGCCCCGAGGGGGGGCCTGGCCTGCCTTTAGCGCCGGCGCGCTTGGTACTGCGAGCGCCGGTGGTAAGATAGTAGCACCTGCGGTATTCTTTCTAGCGCGCCGGGGGTACTTACCGCCGGCGGGTTCTGCAGTGGGTGCGCCGGTGCTACCTAATGCTGCTATAGGCTATTCCCTAGTAGTGTGTGTTCCTGCATGAACTGATAAGCTCTGATCCACACGATCTGAGAGCTTGCTGAGCACAATCATGAGCTACGCAATTAAATTCCCTGGAAACATGATGAGTAGAAGAGGACAGATCAGTCATGTGCAGCATGAACTCCGCGACATGCTTCCTGATACTCCAGGGAACCAAGTGAAGAGCGGCCGAGCGAGACTGAACAGCTGTCACAAGAGTCAAATTGTCTGAGAAGAATTGCACCGGAGAGATCCGAAACGCTGAAATGTTTTTTGCCGCCAAAGAGAAGCTCTCCACCTTAGCACACAGAGCTGAATAAGTCCCGGGGATACGAGCATGCACAAATATATCTGAAACGACTTAGTCTTGCTTCCAGCAAAGGAAAATACCAAGTCCAGCAGGAGAGATGTTCCTGTTCTGCAAGTGTTTCCAGGCTGCATCCACAAAGACATACGAATTGTTGATGATCCTAGGAGGGTGCAACGACTTGGACACCTGCTGATGAGCTTGATCCGAATGGCACTGGATGCTATAATCATGAAGCATCGCTTTCATTGCCATTCCCACCTGGAAAGGGGAACCTGTCTTCCTAGAAAATAAAGCTTCATTTCCGGATTTCCAAAGACACCAAAGAAAGTTCATCAAATTTGTTAAATTTGCAAATGGATGATTCATGGAAAGAAAGGCTTTAATCATGAGGCCTAAAGAAGCCAAATTTTCAGTTAAGATATCCGCCCTGATAAACCAAGGAGAAATGAACCAAGCAGCCGGGGCGAAATGACATGTGAAGAACATGTGCCTATGATCTTCCTCTTGATCACATCTGCAACAACGCCCATCAATGTGCTTGGATCTTCTCGCTATCCTTGTACCTCCAGGAAGAGATCTACGAAGTAGCCTCCAAGCAAAAGTTTTAACTCTGGGACTGATATCCTTTGACTTCCAAACTTGCTGAAGTAACTGAAGGGTGGCAACGTCAAGACCTGTAGCGAGAGGTGGAGCCAAACCCTGCAAATTCTTGAGAGCAATCAAAGAAGCAGATTTTGAGGAGCACTTACCAGAGACAGCTAGCCTCCAACAAAGGATATCTTCATCATCTGAATGAAGAACTGGAGTATCCAAAACGATTTGTGCTGTAGGGTTAGAAAACAGAGAAGTAACCAACTGCACATTCCAAGTTTTTGTACCTGGGTACCAAAGCTGATTAACAACATCAGGGTATGTGAAAGGATGATCTTGTAAAATAAGGTCGTCATAAACCCTCTCCCAGGCTTGGCACCAAGGTGTGCTCCAAATAGAAATATTGCCTACAGAAAGCTGATAAAAGGAGTTTGTTTGCAGCATAGGCAAAACCTTAAGAACCGAGTCCCAAAAGGCAGACTTGGGCACATTGGGCTTGGGTCTCCAAATGGACGAGTCTGAGAAATATTTGGATTTAAGCACTTGATATAAATGACTTCCTGGCTGCAAAGCTATCCTCCGAGCAGCAGCAAGAATTAAGCTTTGATTGACCGCGGATTCCGAATACCCAGCCCACCTTCTTTTTTCGGAGAAGCAATGTTGTTCCAAGGCAAAAAAACAAACCGGTTTCTTATTCTGATCCGAAGATATTCCCTGCCACCAAAACGTTCTAATAATACCTGTTATCTTGGCAATGAATTTCTTGGAGAATATAATGTTAGACATGTAATACACAGGTATGGAAGCAAAAACAGAGTTGATTAATTCCAACCTTGCTGCCTGGGAAAGAGAGTTTGCTTTGTAAGTGTTAAGCTTATTCTTAAATTTCTGAAGGATGAAATTATAAGCTTCTATCTGTTTTTTGCCGGCAGAATAAGAGGATGACCAAGATGAACAAAAGCAGCATCCATAGTGTTAACAGGGAAAATCGACTTGATTTGCTGAATTACCTGCGGTGGAACTGTTTTAATGAAGATGATCCCCGATTTATTCCAGTTTGGAAGTTGACCTGAATCTTGATAGAAAGAGGCAAGAATTTGCTTGATCTTTGAAGTTTCAGCCACAGCAGCCTGTCCACAAATGTGGAGGTCGTCTGCAAATAATAAAGAATGAATAGGAGAGCAGAGAGGACCTAACCTGATTCCAGTCAGCTGTTGATTCTGCAAAAATGATCCAACTGAAGTTTTCTTTTAAAACATACGCCTGAAACTTGCGTGAAAAAACTGAACGACAATAATAAGTTTGCAAAACTGAACTACTATAATTGGTCTAAGAATTTCTCGAGCAGTTTTTGCATCCTACTTTACTCAGTCTATTTATTGTACAAAGTGAAGCTATACATAAACAATGGCAAAATAGCATATGTATGATCCTTCAATGCGAAATAATAAAGAACCTCGAGAAAATCATATATTTGGTAGCGCTCCTATGCCAGAACTGGTCTGGGTTGCATCTAAGAACGACATCTGCATTGTGATCCGGTTGGCTGGCTTGGCAGTTGTGCTAATTACACAGATGTATAAAAGCAGCAGCGCTAACTGAACATTGACACTTTCAAAAGCGGAGTCAGTGCAACGGGGACGGACACTAGCAGGAGCTACTAGTCCTCGCACGTCCTGGGAACAAAGGGTGCAGATGTAGCTAGTAGTGCGTCGAGGTGCTGCTGTGTGTGTGGAATGCGATGGGTTTGTAACTTTGTATGCGAGGAGAAGGTGACAACACGAGGCGAGTTGGACCTTGCTGCTACCGCGTTCATGGCAGCAGATAAATTGAATGACAGCTAGGGAAACCTACAGCATGGAATCGAGCACGCAAACATGGGGAATCAAATGGGGTACTCACTTGGAGGCTGCTGGTGTCGACGAACATACTTGGAGATGACCGCCGATGGCCCTGTTCCTCGGTGGCCGCCCCATCTTATTCTTCTACACCCCCACCGCCGCCAGCACCTGCATATGTTGCTGGCCCGTGGACGGAGCTGGAGCCGGGGGCGTGCCGGATGCGGTCTCCGAAGCCGGTTGCCTTGCAGCGCCAGCGCCACCCGCCGATGTTGCCATGGATGCCCCCAAAATCTTGGCTTCTAGGGTTTTTGGTGCGGCTGCGATTCGGTGTATCCACGCCGTGGAATCTATAGAGAAGGTGGAGGAACGGCCAGGACGGTGGATGGCGGTGCGAGATCTCGCTGGAGACGGCCGGGATGGACCGGCGACGGAGGCGGGAAAGGGGATCGTGAGGAGAGGGGGCGTGCATTTGTGTTTTTTTACTTTTGGGGAGACGTCATGCGTGAGGAGAAGATAAGAATCTCTCCTATCAAAAAGAAAAAAATTTGTTCCTTCAATCGTCTCCGTCCACGTCCTGTCATCAAGGTTTCGGTCAAATGTTCGCCATCGACTGAATCCACATAATGAATTATGCATAATAAGCGGGCCAATTAATTATATGGTGACCAATCCCATATTCCCCTGTCTGTCCCTTCCTTTCCCGCAACGCACTGTCTCTTCTCCCGTACCCAGCCGCCCTCCTCTTCCTCCTCACACCTCCTCCTCCATCGCCTCCTCGCTACGGCTGCCGCTGGATCCAGAAATCACTGGTACCCTTTAAATTTTCAATCAGGGGGTTGAACAATAGGGGAAGATATTAAAACCTTCTTTAAAGTGGGCAAGTAGAATGATCAAATAGAGAAAATCAAATCTATCTTGCAAAAGACTATTAAAAAATCAAGAAAAAAATTGGGTTAAGAAATTAAATGATGCTCTTTGGGCTTATAGAACTGCTTATAAAAATCCCATGGGCATGTCTCCTTATAAAATGGTTTATGGAAAAGCTTGTCACTTGCCCTACAATTAGAACACAAAGCTTATTGGGCAGTGAGAGACCTAAATAGAGATTTTAAACTTGCCGGTGAGAAAAGGTTGCTTGAGTTAAGTTCTTTAGATGAATGGAGGAGTGAAGCATATGAAAATGCTAAGCTCTTTAAAGAGAAAGATAAAAGGTGGCACAATAAGAGAATTATTAAAAGAGAATTTCATGTTGGTGAGAAAGTGGTATTGTATAGGTCTTGTCTCAGATTTTTTGCAGGAAAATTACTCTCGAGATGGGAAGGACCTTTTGTTATCGAAGAGGTATATCGTTTCGGGGCAATTAAAATTGTTTCCCTTGAAGACAACACTTCACAAGTGGTTAATGACCAAAGACTCAAGCATTATATTTCTAGAGATCCTTATAATGAAAATGTTGATTGTATTCGAGCCATGATCCCGGATGAATTTATTAAGAAGCATATTTCAGAAACTGCAGAGTCAGTTTTTGAATATGTATCAGTTTTGGTAAGAAAACGTTCGCGAAACATCTTCCAACTTTTATTTTTACTGTTTTTGTAAAATATGAAAAATTATGAGCCACAAACGAGGCGGAGACGGAGCCCGGAGGCTCCACACCATGGGGTGGCGCGCCCTCCCCCTGGCCGCGCCAGGATAAGGTGTGGACGCCTCGGAGTCCGTCTCCGACCCGTTTTCACCCAGTACCTTCCTTTCATTGTGAAACTTTTTGCTCTATAATCCCCCGGACCCCCCGAGGTTCGTATATCGTTTTCTTGTCGTGTTTTCGTTTCTAGCTGTTTTCCTGTCAGGAGTTCGGAGTTTTCCAGGTCAAGATGTCCTCCTTCGGCTCTAGCATTGAGGATTACGCTTCACGTCGTCTTCGACAAATCCAGCAAGACATCAACGAGGGTGTTTTCGCGAGATGGGCGACGAAAGGTAAGATAGATGCAAGGAAGGAAGACATGGTTAACAACTTGAGGGAAGAGATCCGAAGGGCTGCACCAGCGCCAACGAGGAACCCCACCTTTGTCGCATACAAAGTTAATGTCAGCAATAAAGTTATCAATAAGGCCCGACGCACTCCCAGATCGCGCGCAAGAGTAGCAGCACGAGTGACGGCTCAAGGCATGGAGGACTGGGTCTGGGCACAATAGGTTTGTCGTGGGATTATCACAGCAGACGTTACCGGGGGTAACTGATCTTGGGGCAAGACGACACAGGCGTTTGGGAGAGGGTTTAGCTCAGAGGAAAACATGATGGAACTCGATCTGGTAGCCGGCAATCAAGTCGCCGAGTCACCGATCTCAATATATTAGCTCGATCTCTCGTATACACTGGATGCTCGATATCAACTGGTACCACTAGGGTTCTTCGATCCCTCTCAACTAATCCTAGGGGTCGGTTTATAAAGCACCCGTACCCCCTGGCTTACTCTCCAAGGTGCACCCTGGATCCTACCCGGACACGGCATACAAACCCTAACCTTCCTTTACCGTAACCCACAATCCGGGTTACTGCGCCTACAAACTTGGGCCTTCCGAAAGTTTCTTTATCCTTAGCCGGATCCTGCGCAGCGTCCTTTGGGCCGGGTTATACGTTGGAGTTGGCCTACCGGGTTATTATCCCTCCATCAGTAGTCCCCAGAATAGCTTGGGCTTCACGGATCCTTCCTTGAAGCGTTCGCTATTCCCTGCAAGAATATCAAACACACATGTGTATGGAGGCCGGGTTAAGGTGCTTTGATAGATAGCTAGGCCTAACTCCATGGTGGCCATACAGTAACCCGGCTTTTCCCAAAGTACTTGGCTTAACTTTCCAGGTCTGAATACTAATAATGATGTCAAGATTCTATACTCGATAATTAACCCTGATATCACGGGGTGGATCTCCTTCTCTTTTTTGTCCAGGTACCTTGCCAAATACTCGAAGCATATCTCGCAGAATCCGTGTGGATAACCATTCCCCCCTAATTTCCGGCTTCCGGCCGTTGGGATAAGTTCATCCTCACCTTATAAATAGTGTTCAGAGGGCGACCTAGAACCCAACGGCTCACTCCATCCTCTCCTTTCCTTCCTCACTCCCTGCGCTCTCGTAACACCACCGCAGGATTTTCGTGCTCGCCGCCGGAGCAAAGCCACCGCCGGCCGCGTCCGCTTTCGAGCCATCCCGCGCCGCCGCCAAATTTCTCCGCTGCGCGCTCACCCCGCTCGCCAAGAATCGCAAAGGAGCACTCGAGCCACGCCGTCCACCGTCGTCGCGCTAAACTCCAACATCTCCCAGTAAGTTCCTTGTACTTGTTTAATTTAGCCTCGCAATTTTTCGATTCATCCCAGATTGGATCTAGGTCAACCTGTCGGCCGTTTTTTTCTGTCACACCGAATTTAGACGGCTTAAATGCTTGCTAACTTCTTCAACAACCTGTTTGATGATCACACACCACCCTCCTACCATTACTAATCACCAATCTCTTTGTAGAATCATCGCAAGTTTTCCAATCTAGATCCATTTCACCTCAATTTTCCGCACATAACATTGACACCCGGAAAATCCTCCTTTTCCGGCTATTTTGTTTGCAGTAGATACATGGGCAACCATCCGTCTTCCCCAAACACTTTTCCATACGTAAGTGACCAATAATCTCCGTAGTTATACCTAATACCCGGATACCTTGCAATCTCCAATTCATGGCGTGATACCCGGATAGTTCTTAGTGTTCACACTTTCTTGATACCCGGATAATCCAATACTTCCGAGTCTTATTTCCTGCACCTCTTTTTCTTGTGTTTTGCAGGTTGATCCCATGGCTCCCAAACGGCAAGGAAAAGAGCCGACTCAGGCAAAGACTACCCAGACCATATCCGCCAATTGGGGGCGTTCCACGGTTACAAAGGCCAAGCTGGACGGGCTAGCCGAGTTAGGAATTCTCCCTTCTCATAAGGATATTCACTGGAGAGCACCAGGCGACGAGACCCGGCCCACACCCACCGATAATGAGGTAATCTGCTTCATAGAGCACGTGACCCGGGGATTCCGTCCTCCGGGTCACCCTTTCTTTAGGGAGGTCCTAAACCATTATGGCCTCCGGGTATTCGACATAGGGACTAACTCTATGTTGAACATTACCCACTTCATCGTTCTATCCGAGTCGTACTTGTGCGTACCGCCAAGTTTGACTCTCTTCATCGAACTATTCCAGTGTAAGCCGTGCCGCGAAAGCGGTGACGGGGCACTTCTTACCTGCGGCGGGGTATCCATCCAACGCCGCAAGAATTCACCGATGCCAACCCTCAATCTAAACTCCCACGTCAAACACTGGCAACTGTCTTTCTTTTACTGCCACGATACCTCCCCAGATAGCGAGAAGAAACTGCCGGGCTACTCGGAGAGTCTCCTCGAGCCTTCCGAGTCTTTCAATGCTTTTGCTCCTGACTCAGACAGGGAGGCGATCCTTCCCTTGTTAGCTAAAATAGCCATCCTCTCAGCCCAAGGCCTCCTTGGGCTCAATTTAGTGAAAACATGGGTTGATTTTCGAATCCAACCCAACTCCATCCGCACCAAATTAATGTGCGAGTACTCGGGGCATACCACGGATGCACTCCGATACTCCACCAAGAGCTTCGCGACCGGCGATACCAACAAGACCATCAAGGGCTTCCTGACAGAGAAGCTACAGGTGATAAAGAACATCGCCGGGTTACCCCCATTCACCCGGGAAAACCCGGCTCTAGTGGTAAGATCCGATATTCATAACTTATTTCCACACTTTGACTTGATACAGCTTCTAACCCTTAATTTCATCCTTTTGTCTTAGGCTGATGATCCCTTTTGGAGAGTTGAACCCTCCCCCCCTTCCAGAGACCCGGAAGAAGAGGACGAGCCGGCCGATGATAGTGAAGGTACTTGCCCGGATCTTGTATTATATTTACTTGCATCATTTTCTTCCCATTTAACTTTTTTCCACGGACACACACTCGGTTCGCAGGGCTGGAGGACGAAGGTGAGAATAACGAGGATGACCCGGAGGCTACCGAATCTGATCAAGAGGCAACAGTTGGAGCCAAGAGGAAGACTAGAGGGGCAGTGTCCAAGGTTCCTTTCTCCTCTATATCCTCTGAACCTTACTCCTTTGATGCCATGCGTCGACTTAACCATCAATTATCGAACTCGTCGTACTTGAAGGATTCTCTTCCAGCCAAGCGCAGAGTAACTCGGAGTTCCCCGGGTGAGGATCCCCTTAACCCGGGCATCTCTACCTCCTCTGTCCACCGTGCCAATGCTCCTCCGCCTCGTCCTTCCAATTCTCCTCAGCGCCACCCTTCTCCTAACCATCCACGTGCCGGGCAATTCCGGGTTCCACTGTCGGTCCCTTTGACATCTTCGTCTGCTTCCAGCGGCGAGCTCCCGCCGGATTACGCCGTAAACACCGGGTAAGTTTTTGGCTATATGACACCCTTTGATACCTGACAATTTTCAATCACCATTTCTAACTGCCTTCTTCCATCTTTATTTTAGCGCTCAAGTCATCGTTAGTGACCCGGAGAATGTGGAGATGGATAACCGGGAGGCGGACAACCGTCAGGCAGAGGAACCGACTGAGAACATAGAATCCGCGACTGGCGGTGATACTACGAACGACCAGGAACAAGGCCCCTTGGGCGACTCACTTTACCAAGCTGCCGAGTCTCCTGCCTCATCCGAACCAGTAGACAAGGAGATCGAGGTTCCGGATACGAGGATGGGTTCTCCTAACCCGGATACTCAGACTGTCCGGGTCTCGACCCCGAGGGCGGGGAGAGCTCCCCCATCAGGCGACCAGGCTGCCGGCTCTTCCGGTGTCCGACCCGAGGACCTGACGTTTGCCTAGATGCTCGAAACCCTGCGCGCTTTGAGAGCTAATGAAGAAAATATCTTGGATGCTTTAGTAGCCAAACACGAGGTAAACCCGACTAATATTGCTTGTGTCCTTATCCAGTCCCCAAGTTCCGAGTGAATTATTTCACAATTTGCTTGGAACTTTTACGATATAAACGACTGATACCTTTCCCCCTTACCCGGCTAATCCTTCCTTGCATCCATGCAGTCCTTCGTGACTCAATCTGAGGAGAAACTGGCAAAGGCCACCAAGCTCATTGAAAAGGAGGTGGCTCTGCGTGAAGCGGCCGAGGCTGAGGCCAGGAGGAACAGGATGATAATGAAGAAGTATAGGAAGAGGGCTCACATAGCAGAAGATGATCTAACGAGCCTTTCTGTTCAAATCGCTGACACATATCGTGCTTTGCTTGGTATGTTTCTTCATCCGGGTTACCCTTTTGATAAATAGCCGGAGTTACCTGACTTATGTTTCCATTTCTGCAGGTCCGGATGAAGTGATGCCAGACGAGGGTGACATTGCCAGGCTGAAAACTATCAAGAGCGTTATCCGGCAGCTATGCGCCGGAACCAAATGGATCCTTCAAGAAATACGGTGGCCGGGTACAGGGCACGGCGACCTGAAGAGAATGCTAGACGCCTGCTCCACTATCCCTGAATGGATTTGGCACTGGAAACGCTCGTCCTGCCGGGTGGGAGTAACCCGGGGGCTTGCACTTGCCAAGGCTTATTTCCCTAAGCTTGAGCTGGTTAAACTTATGGGCGTTTTCCCGGAATTCAAGCTTGATGGGTCCAAGTTCTCCGTGAAGGATTTTCAAGCCGTCCAGAAGGAGGTCCGTTACCCGGCCAGCGTGATTGCTGACGGTTTAGATGTGGATTCCCTCGTTCCTGCGTATGACGCTGCTGGTGAAGTTGTCAAATCGGATCTTCCCGAGCCATATTGTCGTGGGATAATCACGGCAGATGTTACCAGAGGTAACTGATCTTGGGGCAAGTCGACACAGGCGTTCGGGAGAGGGTTTAGCTCAAAGGAAGACATGATACAACTTGATCTGACAGCCGGCAATCGAAGTCGCCGGATCTCTATTCTTGATACAATAACTCGATTAGGGTTTACACTGGATACTCGATACCACTTGATATTGCTAAGGTTCTCAGATCTCTCTCTCAAACTATACCCGGGGGTCGGTTTATATAACACCCGTACCCCCTAGCTTTTTCTACAAGGAACACCCGGATCCTACCCAGACACGGCGTGCTATCTCTAACTTTCCTTTACAACACCCCTAATCCGGGTCACTAGGCCCACGAACTTGGGCCTCCACAAACATCTTTATCATTAATCGAATCCTGCACACCATCCTTTGGGCCGGGTTACTTCCCGGAGCCTGGCATACCGGGTTAGTATCCCCCCGTCAGTAGTCCCCAGAATAGCTTGGGCTTCACAGATCTCCTTGAAGCGCTTGCTATTCCCTGCAAAGATACCGATCATACGGGCGTACGAAAACTGAGTTAAGATATCGCGATATTCAGCTAGGCCTCACTCCATGGTGGCCATACAATAACCCGGACCTTTCCTCCATATGCTTGGGTCCAAATTCCTAAGTCCAAACCACAATAAGGAATGACAAGATCTCATGCTCGATAACCAGTCCTGTCATTACGGACGAACCCCTTCCTTCCTCTGTCACGATGCCTTGCCCAACACTTAACGCACATCTTGCGAAATCTTCGTGGATAACCATTACCCCGCGGTTCCCGGCTCCTAGCCGTTAAGATAAGCTCTCCCTTGCCTTATAAATAGCGCTTAGAGGGTAACCCTAAGCCCATCACCACGCCACAACTTCTCCTCTCCCTCATTGCTCCTAGCACCTTCGCAGCACCATCGTGAAGAACTCGCGCCTGTTACTGACGCAAGATTAACAGCGGCCGCGCCCGCCCTTGAATCGCCTCGCGCCGCCGTCAAGCGCCACCTTTGTACCTCCATTCCTCCCATTCGAGCCGCACCGCTCGTCGCCATCACATTAAGCCCCAATCTTCTCGGTAAGCTCTTCGCAACCAATTAATTCAGCCCCGCAGCTTTTAATCCATCCAAGATCAGATCTAGGTCATCCCGCGAGTTACTTGTCCGATTGCACCAGATTAGATCGATTCAATGCTCGCCAACCCCTTTAATTGCCTGCCTGATAGTCACAAATGATCCTCCAACCATTACTGATCACCAATTTTACTTAAAAGCCATCCGCGAACCTTTCCATCTAGATCCGTTCCTCCGCTGTTTTCCGCTTATTGCATTAACACCCGGAAAAACCCTCCTTTTCCAGCTATTTCATTTGCGGTATAAATATGGGCAACCATCCGTCATCCCCAAATACCTTTTCCTACGTAAGTGACCAACAATTTCCACAAGTGTGCTCAATACCCGGACAGTTCTCAACTTCGTACCTTCTTGATACCTTATACTCGGATATTTCAACTTTCCCGGGTCTTATTTCATACATCTTTTTCTTTTTGTGTTTCGCAGGCTGACCCCATGGCTCCCAAGCGACAAGGAAAACATCCGGCTCAAGCAAGGACCACCCAAGCCATATCCGCCAATTGGGGGCGCTCCACAACCACTAAGGCCAAGTTGGACGAACTAACCGAGTTAGGCACCCTCCCCTCTCAGAAAGACATCCACTGGAGGGTGCCAGGTAACGAAACTCATCCCACACCCGCAGAAGACGAGGTAATCTGCTTTGTAGAGCATGTGACCCGAGGATTTCGCCCTCCGGGTCACCCTTTCTTTAGGGAGGTCTTAGATCACTACGGACTCCGGGTGTTCGACATAGGGCCTAACTCTATGTTGAACATCACCCACTTCATAGTTCTGTCTGAGTCGTATTTGTGCATGCCACCAAACCTGACTCTTTTCACTGAATTATTCCAATGCAAACCGTGCCGCGAAAGCGGCGACGGGGCGCTTCTCACTTGCGGCGGGGTATCCATCCAACGCCGTAGGAATTCCTTAATGCCAACCCTCAACCTGCAATCCTGTGCCAAACATTGGCAGTTATCCTTTTTTTATTGCCGCGATACCTCCTCCGACAGCGAAAAGAAGCTGCCGGGTTACTCAGAGACCCCCCTCAAACACTCCGAGTCTTTCAGTGCCTTCGCACCTGACTCGGACAGGGAAGCAATCCTTCCTGCACTAGCCAAAATAGCCATTCTCTCAGCCCAAGGCCTCCTAGGGCTCAATTTGATAAAGACATGGGTCGACTTCCGAATCCAACCTAATTCCATCCGCACCAAATTGATGTGCGAATATTCGGGTCACACTACAGATGCACTTCGCTATTCCTCCAAAAGCTTTGCGACCGGTGACACTATCAAGACCATCAAGAGCCTCTTGGCAGAGAAGCTGGAGGTGATAAAGGGCATCTCCGGGTTACCTCCGTTTACTCGGGAAAATCCAGCTCCAGCGGTAATACCCGGCACTCATAACTTGTTTCCACATTTCAACTCGATACTGCTTCTAAACCTTAACTTTATCTTTTTATTTTAGGCTGATGACCCCTTCTGGAGAGTGGACCCACTCCCCCCCTCCAGAGACCCGGAAGAGGAGGACGAGACGACTGACGACAGCGAAGGTACTCACCCAGGATCTGTATACTTTTGCTTATATTACTTTCCTTTCGTCTGTCTTTTTCCCAACGAATACACATCTGGTTCGCAGGGCTGGAGGACGAAGGTGGAAACAACGAGGACGACCCGGAGAGAACCGAGTCTGACCCAGAGGCAACAGCCGGGGCCAAGAGGAAAAGCAGGGGGACAGTATCCAAGGTTCCTTTTTCCTCACTATCTTCTGAATCTTACTCCTTTGACGCCATGCGAAGACTTAACCATCAATTATCAAATTCGCCGTGCTTGAAGGAATCTTTCCCCGCCAAACGCAGGGTGACTCGGAGCTCCCCGGGTGAAGATCCCCTTAACCCGGGCATCTCCGCCCCTTTAGTCCCTCGTGGCAGTGCTCCTCCATCTCGTTCTTCCAACTCTCCTCAGCGCCACCCTTCTCCTAACCACCCACGTGCCGGGCAATTCCGGGTTCCATTAGCGGTTCCTGCGAATACCTCATCTACTTCAAGTGGCGAGCTCCCATCGGATTACACCGTAAATGCCGGGTAAGTTTTTGCCTTACTATTTCTTTTTGCCTCTAGCGAACTTTCAACCGAGACACCATCATCATTAATAACTGCCTTTTTTCATCTTTCTTTCAGTGCTCAGGTCACCATCAGTGACCCGGAAAACACAGAAACGGATAACCTCCAGGTGAAGAAGCCGACTGACGACGCAGACGCCGCAACTGGTGGTGATGCGGCCGCTAACCGGGAACAAGGCCCTCTGAACAATCCACTTTCCCAAACCGTCGGATCTCCTTCCTTATCGGAACCAGTAGACGAAGAGATAGAAATTCTAGATACAAAGATGGGCCCTCCCAACCCGGACACTCAGACTGTCCGGGTCTCCACTCCAAATGCAAGGGGAACCCCCCTACCAGATGATCAAGCTGCCGGCTCTTCCGGCACTCGCTCCGAGGAGTTAACTTTTGCCCAGATGCTAGAGACCCTGCGCGCCTTAAGGGCTAACGAGGAAAATATCTTGGGGTCTTTGATAACCAAACACGAGGTAAGTTTGATTAATGTTGCTTGTACCTTTGTCCAGTCCCCAAGTTCCGAGGGAGTTCATTCATGACTTGCTCGGTACTTTTATTATACCAATGACTGATAACCGTGCTCCTCTATCCGACTAACACTTTTTAACATCCACGCAGTCTTTCGTGACTCAATATGAGGAGAAACTTGCAGACGCCACCAAGCTCATTGAAAAAGAAATATCTTTACGCGAAGCGGCCGAGACTGAGGCCAGAAGGAATAGGCAATTAATGAAGAAGTACCGAAGAAGGGCTCACCGAGCCGAAGAGGACCTGACAAGCCTTTCTGTCGAAATTTCTGATACCTATCGTTCTTTGCTTGGTATGCTTCCTTCTCCGGGTTTATCCTTTTGACCAACAACAAAAAATGCTTAGCTTATATATTCATTTTACTCCAGGCCCGGACGAAACCATGCCGGATGAGGATGATATTGCCAAGCTGAAGACCATGAAGAATGTTATCCGGCAGCTGTGTGCCGGAACCAGATGGATCTTGGAAGAGTTACGGTGGCCAGGTAGAGGACATGTTGACCTGAAGAGGATGCTAGACGCCTTTTCCACGATTCCTGAGTGGATTTGGCACTGGAAGCGCTCGTCCTGCCGGGTTGGAATGACCCGGGGGCTATCACTCGCCAAGGCTTACTTCCCCAAACTCGATCTGGCAAAGCTCATGGGCGGTTTCCCCGAATTCAAGCTTGATGGTTCAAAATTCTCGCGGGAGGATTTTCAGGCTGTGCAGAAAGAGGTCCGTTACCCGGCTAGCGTGATCGCTGATGAACTGGACGTCAATACTCTTGTCCCCGCTTATGATGCTGCTGGTGTGGCAATTAAGTCAGATCTTCCTGAACCATATGACATGATGGCTCGGTGGAAGGAGGAAGCTGCTGCGATAAGGGCGGAGGCTGCCAAGAAACAAGCTGAAGCCGGCTCTGCTCCTGCTGCCTCAACATCAGTCGTTCCGCCCCCTGCGGGGGCTGGCGCCGCCGATCCGGGTGTTGCTGCTACCACCAATGATGGCAAGGGTAAGGCCAAGATGGGCGCCGAGTGATATATGGTTTCCGATGCCTCTTCTTAAGCGTCAGTCGGTCGACATACTTTTTGAAACAGTCATTCTTTAGGCGGTGCGCCTGTGCACCTTTGATATTTTTTCACCAGTATTTTGTAATGCACACTAAGGCCTTGGTATACTCGATCCCCGTTCCGACCTTTGTAAGTTTAAGCTCATCTGTTCTCGATATCTGGTTTTATTTATTGCTCCTTTTGTGAAAACTCAATTTCCGGGTCTCATGGGTATTGACAAGCGGATTTTGCTTCGAAGTCCCCAAGTCCCCAAGACTCGGATACTTGGATTTTTGCAATTATACAAGTAAGCCAGCTCTTTTGAAGATTCCAAGCTACCGGGCCCGGATTGCCGAGCCTAGGACACTTGATCTTGAAAAGGCAACAAAATGCTCATTGCTATTTTCACAAAGATCCATGAGTTGTTTCACATCGGATTTGAAGTTATGCTTAATAGTCATTGAGTTTCCAGCTATTCAGCCTTGTACTCTGCATAACTTGTGGTTTAGATGACCCTTTTGACTTTCTTGTACTGTAAGCCGGCTTTCGCGTGGATACCATGTTGTTACATCAATACGAAGACGTAGCCAGCCAATCCCCGTCGGGTTTCATGACTAACTGCCATCGTAAGCGAACAAATCATGCCACTTTAATGCGAGTCACATCGAGCTTAAGTAAGAGTAGCCAAGAAATTTGGACTTCTTTGTCCGGTTATAAGATTGTAGCCGTACTCGTTTGCAAGTAATCGGCCCTTATAACTCATAGGCATCATGGCCGGGTCTTTGAGTTTGTAACTGTGCTATTTAAGCGATCAGCCCCCAAGACCTAGATATACGCATCGTACTGAGAATACATAACCTGATAACAACCATCTCTTTTCTTGATAACCATCTCTTTACTTGATATGAAAAACTGATAACAACCATCTCTTTTCTTGATAACCATCTCTTTACTTGATATGAAAAATGTAGGTCAGCAAGCCGCCTCATTAAAAACCCGTCCAGTCCCCAAAGGTGCCCTGGATAGGAAAAGAGTACGTCAGAAAACCTGCTGCCTATTACATCGTGCAATTCCACTTGCCGATATAGTCTTTACTAAGTATAATACGGACGCAGCTGAGCCACGTTCCATGGTCTATCTCTTTCTTGCATAGATGAAGTGGTGTGCGCGGTGTCATTGACTGTAGCCGACTCTTCCCTTGCATCTATCAAATAATATGATCCGTTATGTAGGTTCCGGCTTATGATAAATGGTCCTTCCCATGGTGGTGATAATTTGTGTTTTCCTTCGTTTGACTGTACCAGACGCAGAACCAAATCTCCTTCCTGGAATACCCGGGTCTTCACACGCCGGCTATGATACCTCCGTAGATCTTGCTGATATATGGTTGATCTTTCCAGGGCTTGTTCTCTTTGTTCTTCTAACATATCTACGGCGTCCTGCCGGGTTTTTTCGTTCTCTACTTCGACGTAAGCTGATACTCTGGGCGAATCGTGAATAATATCACTTGGTAACACTGCCTCCGCACCATAGACCATGAAGAAAGGTGTCATCTGGGTAGACCTGTTAGGTGTAGTGTTGATACCCCAAACCACAGAGGGTAGTTCTTCGACCCATGCGCCAGCAGCCCTAACACAGGGGACTCGCAACCGTGGTTTTAACCCACGAAGCAATTCTTGGTTTGCTCTCTCCACTTGCCCATTGGCCTGCGGGTGAGCCACTGATGCAACATCAAGCCGGATGCCATTGTTGCCACAGAATTTGTCCATCTCGCCAAGAGACATGTTAGTTCCGTTGTCGGTGATTATGTTGTGGGGATACCCAAACCGGTAGATGATCCTTTTCAGGAACTTGACTGCTGTAGCCGCTTCGCAATTAGTAACTGGCATAACCTCAACCCACTTGGTAAACTTGTCAATAGCCACCAAAAGATGTGTCTTTTTGCATGGTGACATATGGAAGGGACCAACCATGTCCATACCCCAGACGGCGAACGGCCAAGTTAATGGGATGGTCCTTAATTCCATAGCCGGTACGTGTGTTTGGCGAGCGTACCTTTGACATCCGTCACATCTCGCTACCAAACGTTCTGCATCTGCTAGAGCTGTAAGCCAGAAAAATCCGTGTCGATAAGCTTTAGCCACCAGAGACCTTGTAGATGCATGATGCCCACAGTCGCCTTCGTGTATTTCCTTGAGGATCTGTCGGCCTTCTTCTGGCGCTACGCAGCGCAAGAAGACTCCTGTTGCGCTTCTCTTGTATAATTCTCCATTGATGATAGAATACCCCTTTGCTCGCCTCAGAATTTGTCTTGCTAATACCTCCTGTTCTCGTAACTCGCCCCGTGATAGGTAGGCCAGGTATGGCTCTGTCCACTCGGGGATGGCATGTACTGCGGCCACGTACTCCAAATCCGGGTCTTGATTTGCCAGTTCTTCCTCGGACTCGGTTTTAACTGATGGTCGCCACAACTCGTCCAGGAACACATTAGGTGGAACCGGCTCTCTACGCGAGCCGAGTCTGGCGAGTGCGTCTGCTGCCTCGTTTTTTCTTCTGTCTATGTGCTCCACCTCATACCCGGAAAAGCACCCGGCAACCCTGTCGACCTCCCTGCGATATGCTGCCATAGTTGCATCCTTTCTGTCCCAAGTTCCCGATACCTGTTGCACCACAAGATCCGAATCTCCGAAGCATCGTATCCTTTTAATGTTCATTTCCTTGGCTACCTTTAAACCATGCAACAGGGCCTCATACTCGGCCACGTTGTTTGAGCAATCGAAGTGAATTTGCAGTACGTAACTCAATTTGTCTCCCTTGGGCGATGTCAGCACTACTCCAGCTCCTGATCCCTCATATTGCTTTGACCCATCGAAGTGCATGGTCCATGACTCGGATTTTGGAACTGTGGTAGCCATACCTGTATGTGTCCAGTCGTTAACGAAATCAATTAAAGCTTGGGACTTGATTGCTGACCTGGGTTCGTAGTTTATGTGATAATCTCCCATCTCTATTGCCCACTTGGCTATTCTTCCCGTCGCGTCCGAGTTTCTGATAATATCCGACATTGGTATTGAGCTGACCACCGTTATAGGATGTTCTTGGAAATACGGCTTCAACTTCCTGCTGGCCATGAAGACTCCGAACACCAACTTTTGCCAATGTGGATAGCGCTGCTTTGCTTCTGATAATACTTCACTGACGTAATAAACCGGCCTCTGAACCGGGTAACCTTTCCCGTCCTCTTTGCGTTCCACGACAACCACTGCGCTAACGGCTCGGGGGCCAGCTGCCACGTATAGCAACATAGGCTCTTTAGGACCCGGCGCCGCTAGTACTGGTGCTTCAGATAATTGCTTCTTTAGTGCTTCAAACGCTTCATCTGCCTCTTCGTCCCATACGAATTTATCCGATTTTCGCAAGAGCCGATACAAGGGTATTGCTTTTTCTCCGAGTCTAGATATGAACCGGCTCAAGGCTGCTACACAGCCCGTGAGCTTTTGAACATGCTTCAAGTTCTCCGGCTTTTTCAAACTCTGGATTGCCTTGATTTTATCTGGATTTGCCTCAATTCCTCTCTCGGAAACTATGAAGCCGAGTAATTTCCCAGCCGGAACTCCGAACACGCACTTCGTTGGATTAAGTTTCATCTGGTACCTCCTCAGGTTTTTGAATGTCTCCTTTAGATCATCGATAAATGTCTCCGCCTTCCTGGTCTTGATGACCACGTCATCCACATAAGCATGGACGTTACGTCCGATTTGGTCCTCAAAGCACTTTTGAATACACCGTTGGTAAGTTGCGCCAGCGTTCTTCAACCCAAATGTCATAGTTTTATAACAAAAGGCCCCAAACGGGGTTATGAATGATGTTTTCTCCCAATCCTCCCTTTTGAGCTTAATCTGATGATACCCGGAATATGCATCCAGGAAGCATAACAGATCGCTTCCAGCTACTGCGTCTATAATCTGATCTATCCTTGGGAGCGCGAACGGATCCTTCGGGCAATGCTTGTTAAGACTAGTGAAGTCAATGCACATCCTCCACTCGTTGGTCTTTTTCATCACCAGAACCGGGTTAGCCAACCAGTCCGGGTGAAATACTTCCATGATAAAGCCGGCTGCCAGTATCCGAGCGATCTCTTCGCCTATAGCTTTCCTTCTTTCCTCATTCATTTTCCTCAAACCTTGTTTCACGGGCCTGGACTTGGGATCCACATGCAAACTGTGCTCAGCCAATTCGGTAGGGATACCCGGCATGTCGCTGGGTGTCCAGGCAAACACATCTGCATTCGAGCGAATGAACTCCACGAGCGCTCCCTCCTGCTCCTTTCCCAGGTTAGACCCTATAGTAAACTGCTTAGTAGAATCCCCTTCGACAAAATCTATCTTCTTGGTGTCTTGCGCTGCCTTGAATTTTGCTCTCTCATCCTCAGTATTCGGCTTTTTCAAGGCTGTTCTATCGTCCGGGTTTACTTGAGACCGGTAATATTCGAGCTCTTCCTTCCTGCATGCCTGCTCGGCCATAACTGAATCTCCTTCGTCGCACTCGGCCGCTATATCCCGGTTCCCATGTATAGTGATGGTCCGTTTAGGACCCGGGATTTTCAGCTGTAAATACACGTAACACGGCCTAGCCATGAATTGGGCGTAAGCCGGCCTCCCCAACAGCGCGTGGTAAGGACTGCGCAGCTTGACCACCTCGAACGTGAGCCACTCCACTCGATAATTATCCGTCGATTCCCCAAAAGCAACTTCCAAGGTGATCCTTCCCTCGGGGCTCGCCGAGTGACCCGGTACGATCCCGTGAAAGATTGTTGAACTTTTCTGCAGCTGGGACTCCTTGAGACTCATCCGTAAGAAGGTCTCCCAGTAAAGGATGTTGATGCTACTTCCACCGTCCATCAGGACCTTCTTCAGCTCGTAACCATTAACCTGTGGAGCGACCACCAACGCCAAGATTCCTGGACGCTCCACCTTTTCCGGATGATCTCTTCTACTCCACGTTATCTCTTGTTCTGCCCATCTAAGGTATCCCGGCGCGGCTGATGAAACCGAATTTGCCGCTTGCTTTGATGTCTCTTTGTTCCTGCTAGAAGTTCCTGTAGTATGCACATGATATTGTCCTTTTAAGTTAATCGTTCGTACCGTGTCGACGAAGATATTGATCCGGCCGATCGTCAATATAAATCCGGAATCGAGGTGATCCGATTCTGGCCCCCGGCCGGGATCGTCCACCGACTTTTCTTCTTCGTGGTCGATGTAGATTTCGCCAATGACAAGATCCTCCATGCCCTTCCGATCTTCTCCCGTGATGTAAACACCTTTGGACGCAGGCCCCACGGTGGGCGCCAACTGTCGTGGGATAATCACGGCAGATGTTACCAGAGGTAACTGATCTTGGGGCAAGTCGACACAGGCGTTCGGGAGAGGGTTTAGCTCAAAGGAAGACATGATACAACTTGATCTGACAGCCGGCAATCGAATTCGCCGGATCTCTATTCTCGATACAATAACTCGATTAGGGTTTACACTGGATACTCGATACCACTTGATATTGCTAAGGTTCTCAGATCTCTCTCTCAAACTATACCCGGGGGTCGGTTTATATAACACCCGTACCCCCTAGCTTTTTCTACAAGGCACAGCCGGATCCTACCCAGACACGGCGTGCTATCTCTAACTTTCCTTTACAACACCCCTAATCCGGGTCACTAGGCCCACGAACTTGGGCCTCCACAAACATCTTTATCATTAATCAAATCCTGCACACCATCCTTTGGGCCGGGTTACTTCCCGGAGCCTGGCATACCGGGTTAGTATCCCCCCGTCACATATGACATGCTTGCTCGATGGAAGGAGGAAGCTGCTAAGCTGAGGGAGGAGGCTGCCAAAAAGAAGGCTGAAGCAGATTCTGCACCCGCTACCTCCACGCCAGTCGTTACTCCTCCTGCGCGAGCCGGCGCTGCTGATCCGGGTGCTGCTGCTACCCCAAGCGATGGTAAGGGTAAGGCGAAGATGGACACCGAGGCTTAGAATGCCGAGTGATACCTGCTCCTTAATGCCACTTCTCATGCGTCAGTCGGCCGATGTGCCGTTTAAATAATTATTTTTGGATGGTGCGCCTGTGCACCTTTGATACTATTTACCGGAGTTTGTAATGCACTCTAAGTTCTTGATACACTTTGTGCTTGTTATGTCCGTTTAAATTTATCCACTTTTGAGTCAACTTGTTCTTGATATCCGGCTTTCTTTACGATTCCTTTTGTGAGACTCGGTTTCCAAGCTTCATGGGTGTTTTGACGAGCGGGCTTGCTTCTAAGCCCCCAAGTCCCCAAGACTCGGATGTTTGGGTGTTTTTGAGCCTTAGCAACTACTTTTTCCTTTCCAAAATCCCCAATCGCCAAGACCCGAATTTCCGAGTCTGGGATATGTGGTCTTTTCGAAGAGAACGAGTTTTGTTGTTTGCTAAGCTCAAACCCGGAGCCGTTTCACCTATGTAGTGAAGTTATGCTTGATAAACATTGAGTTTCCAGCTTTTAGCCTTATACTCTGCATAACTTGTGGTTTAGATGACCCTTTTGACAATCTTGTACTATAAGCCGGCTTTCGCGTGGATAGCATGTTGTTACATCTATACGAAAACAGGGTCAGGCAAGTCCCATTGGGCTTCATGGCTGATTGTAATCGTAAGCGAGCAAATCATGCCACTTTTATTGCGAGTCACATCGAGCTTAAGTAAGAAAAGTCAAGAAAGTTTGGCTCCTTTGTCCGGTTATAAGATTGCAGCCGTACTCGTTTGCGAGTAATCGGCCCTTATAACTCATAGGCATCAAGGCCGGGTCATTGAGTTTGTAGCTGTGCTACTCAAGCAAACAGCCCCCAAGACCTATACATATGCAACGTACTGAGATGAGAATAACCACTTCTTTTCTTGATATGAGAATGTTGGGTCAGCAAGCCGCCTCATTAAAAACCCATCCAGTCCCAAAGGTACCCTGGATAGGAAAAGAGTACGTCTGAAACCTGCTGCCTGTTACATCGTGCAATTCCACTTGCCAATATAGTCTTTACTAAGTATAATATGGACGTAGCTGAGCCACGTTCCATGGTCTGTCTCTTTCTTGCATGGATGAAGTGGTATGAGCGGTGTCGTTAACTGTAGCCGACTCTTCCCTTGCATCTACCAAGTAATATGATCCATTATGCAGATTCCGGCTTATGATAAATGGTCCTTCCCATGGTGGTGATAATTTGTGTTTTCCTTCGTTTGACTGTACCAGGCGCAGAACCAAGTCTCCTTCCTGGAATACCCGGTACAAGGGTATTGCCTTTTCTCCGATTCTTGATATAAATCGGCTCAAGGCCGCCACGCAGCCCGTTAGCTTCTGAACATGCTTCAAATTTTCCGGCTTTTTCAGATTTTGAATAGCTTTGATTTTGTCCGGGTTTTCTTCAATTCCTCTCTCGGAAACGATAAAGCCGAGTAATTTCCCGGCTGGAACTCCAAATACGCACTTTGTCGGATTAAGCTTCATCTGGTACCTCCTTAAGTTTTTGAACGTTTCCCTCAGGTCATCGATAAATGTTTCCGCCTTCCTGGTCTTGATAACCACATCATCCACATAAGCATGGACGTTGCGTCCAATTTGGTCCTCGAAGCACTTCTAAATACACCGTTGATAAGTTGCGTCAGCGTTCTTCAACCCAAATGTCATGGTTTTGTAACAAAAGGCCCCGAAAGGGGTTATAAATGACGTTTTCTCCCAATCCTCCCTCTTGAGTTTAATCTGATGATATCCGGAATAAACGTCCAGAAAGCATAATAGGTGGCTCCCAGCTACTGCATCTATGATCTGATCTATCCTTGGTAATGCGAACGGATCTTTTGGGCAATGCTTGTTGAGACTCGTAAAATCAATGCACATCCTCCACTCATTTGTCTTTTTCATTACCAGCACCGGATTTTCTAACCAATCCGGGTGAAACACTTCCATGATGAAGCCGGCTGTTAATAGTCGAGCAATTTCTTGACCTATGGCTTTCCTTCTTTCCTCATTCATCTTCCTCAAGCCTTGCTTCTTAGGCCTGGACTTGGGATCTACATGCAAACTGTGCTCTGCCAATTCTGTAGGGATACCCGGCATGTCGCTAGGTGTCCAGGCGAATACATCCGCGTTCGAACGAATAAACTCCACAAGTGCTTTCTCCTGCTCGCTGTCCAAGTTAGACCCTATAGTAAATTGCTTAGTGGGATCACCTTCGACAAAATCTATCATCTTGGTGTCCTGTGCTGCCTTGAATTTTGCTCTTTCGTCCTCAGTATTCGGCCTTTTCAATGCGGTTCCGTCATCTGGATCTACTTGAGACCGATAATACTTGAGTTCCTCTTTTCTGCGAGCTTGCTCGGCCATTACCGAATCTCCCTCGTCGCACTCGGCCGCTATATCCCGGCTTCCATGTATGGTGATGGTCCGCTTAGGACTCGGAATCTTCAGCTGCAAATACACGTAACACGGCCTGGCCATGAATTTGGCGTAAGCCGGTCTTCCAAATAGTGCGTGATAAGGACTGCGCAATTTGACCACCTCGAACGTGAGCCACTCGACTCGATAATTATCCGCTGATTCTCCGAAAGCCACCTCCAATGCGATTTTCCCCTCAGGACATGCCGAGTGACCCGGCACTATTCCATGAAAAATTGTTGAGCTTTTCTGTAGCTGGGACTCTCTAAGACCCATGCGTGAGAAAGTTTCCCAGTACAAGACTCCTGGGTGCTCTATCCATTAGGACCTTCTTTAACTCGTATCCATTAACCTGTGGTGCGACTACCAATGCTAAGACTCCTGGGTGCTCTATCCTTTCCGGGTGATCTTTTCTGCTCCACGTTATTTCTTGTTCCGCCCATCTCAGGTATCCCGAAACAGCCGAGGAAGCCGAGTTCACGGCTTGCTTGAGTATCTTTTTGTCCCTGCTAGAAGTTCCTGTAGTATGCACATGATATTGTCCTTTTGAATCAGACGTACGTACCATACCGATGAAGAGGCTGATCTGGCCGATCGTCACAATGGACCCGGATGCAAGGTGATCCGACTCTGGCTCCCAGCCGGAATCGTCCACCATCTTCTCCCCTTCGTGGTTGATGTAGATCTCGCCGACGACAAGATTCTCCATGTTCTTCCGAGCTTCTCCCGTGATGTAAACACCTTTGGACGCAGGCCCCACGGTGGGCGCCAACTGTCGTGGGATTATCACGGCAGACGTTACCGGGGGTAACTGATCTTGGGGCAAGACGACACAGGCGTTTGGGAGAGGGTTTAGCTCAGAGGAAAACATGATGGAACTCGATCTGGTAGCCGGCAATCAAGTCGCCGAGTCTCCGATCTCAATATATTAGCTCGATCTCTCGTATACACTGGATGCTCGATATCAACTGGTACCACTAGGGTTCTTCGATCCCTCTCAACTAATCCTAGGGGTCGGTTTATAAAGCACCCGTACCCCTGGCTTACTCTCCAAGGTGCACCCTGGATCCTACCCGGACACGGCATACAAACCCTAACCTTCCTTTACCGTAACCCACAATCCGGGTTACTGGGCCTACAAACTTGGGCCTTCCGAAAGTTTCTTTATCCTTAGCCGGATCCTGCGCAGCGTCCTTTGGGCCGGGTTATACCTTGGAGTTGGCCTACCGGGTTATTATCCCTCCATCAAGGTTCCCGAGATTTGGGCATGGAGGCTTGAATCGAACCTCCCGTTTTAACCTTTTTTTTCAATGACTTTTATTTCTGGATCCAGTTTTGGTTGAATCTAAGGTTAACCTGTGGATTTCTCTGATTGATTTTGGTTGATTCGATGGATCCCTAGGGTTGGAACAATTTTTTTTCTTAACCTGTGCTCCGCGTGCTCTGGCCATGGCGCACTTCTATGGCCTCGCAATGTCTCCATCCACTGGACCTTGTGTTTGCATTATGGTGCCTCTGGAAGAGGTACAACTATTGTTTCCATCAATGCCTCTGATTTACATGCTATCACAATGTACTTCCCTTCGGAAACAATTTGTCACCAACTTGTCCTTCCGAAATAAAACACGAGCGTTAGAAATTGCGCACATTGAAAACTACTTTTTCCATCAATGCCTCTGATTTGCGGTTGATTTTAGTGATAGACTGAGCTCAAAATTAATATTGACGTGTTTCCATCCTCTATCCAGCCTCTATTATAGATGAGCTAGAACCGTATATCGAGATTTTAAGTAATTTCGTTGATCTTGAACTCAAAATTAATTTGTTCTTTGGTAAGAACTGTATCCTTTGTTTGTCTTGTTTTATTGGCTCCCATTACTTTGTAGTAGCTGTGATCAGTCAAATTAAAAAAATCATCTACCTCGACTAAGATTGTTGGAGGGGTTTTTTGTAGAGAAGATATCAAGACTGGCTCAAGCAAAACATTAAGATGCCAACATTTCTCATCTCCATTACTCCCAGTGCAACACCTATATGCTTGTAAGAAACAAGCCTACCTCTGCTTAACAGCTTGTGCAATAGCTTGTGATTTTTTCAGGTAGATCTTTATTAATACCCACTGGAAATTACGAGTTCACTTTTTTTCCTGTAAGTTATTGTCAGATTGAAGAGTCTAGGTGCATAAACTATATGATGGACATAAAATACTGGAAGGAAGTCCAGATTTGAGATGAAAATATGATGTTAAATTTCACTTGTTTTGCGAATGTCTTATGCTCCAATAAATAGCTTTTGGGACGCATACTCGCCTGTACAAAACTTTCAGCTATATCTGTTCACCTATTTCCTTGTTTAATTTTGTCTAACCATGTCTGAACATGTGGAAGGAGGTCATAAGTCTGCCTTTGTTCGTCATTTTGTTTCCCAGCTCGATGTGACTACGCGAGACACATGCCGACTCATTGGTTATGTTACCTTATGATGGAGAAGATGCTAGAGGCTATTGTGCTGTTTCTGCTCGTTTTATCGTCAAATAGCAGAAACCAACTACCAGTATGAAGGAGAGGTCCAATAGGTATGAGAATTTCAATTGCTTCATATATTCATGGAGATTTCCAAGTCAGTCAAGGCCAGCCCAATTTACACTAAGGAGCAGTTGCTTGTTGTGTTTCACAGAATAGGTGATCATTTATAAAGTATTAGTGTATGATGTGGAACACGTTAACGTTATAGAATCCTCAAATGTACATGATGTAGGATCAACTGATCTTATTTATTTGTAGATGTGACAGGCCAGCTTTTAGTAACCGGCTTGTTTGGAGTTCTTATCCAACATTTTTTTGGGGAACACTTGTAGGCTGAATGCCCACTCGATACTTTCCTGAAATCACTTGAACCTGGAAAAGTATAATGTTTCCTTCCAGGCAGAAGAGGTTTGGTTATTCCCCTAAATCTCTAAATTGTGTTTTTGTTCTGTTTGGTTGACAATTTTTGTTTTGTAGGTTGACATGGAGGCAGAGCGTCACATGACTAGAAATGGTCTATGGTAAGTGAATCTCATGCTAAAATCGGCATTTTTTTGCTACTTTGTCCGTCACCTATAGAGTAATTTCAAATGGGCTATATGTTGCATAAATTGTAGACTCAACTGTTCAGAAGGTAGACAAAAGTGGTTAGAATGCATGAAAGGGGTTCATTTTGCTGCGGAATTGGACCAGCTTGCAAAAAATTTGTTTGCACTTACATTTGTTTTAGGATATGGTACATAGTCAATGTCAGATTTAACGTAAAGTATCGTTAGTCTACAATGTTTCTTGTGCATATGTATAATTTGATTTGAGGTGCAAACGTAAAGGTGAAGGTGTTTGTTCTTTCAGGATCCTAGGAAGAAGATTAGCCTGCATTGGAACCCATAGTTTAGCGCATCGCCATGGGGGCGTACAATGTAGAAAAGCATCGATATGGGATAGGTTTTTCTCATCTGCAAGTCTGTCATATGTTGGAAAGGGTAAATGTACAACAATACGGGGTCCATTGCAATTTGGAATGCTTCTGTCCTCATGAGCATGGAAGAACCTGTTTTAGAGGTTGCTGAGAAGAACAAGGTGTGGTGGTCAAGAAGGATGATGTTGATATTGTATCCCGCAAGATTATTAGTGTGCTTTTTATTTATGTGGTATGCATGCTTTGCTTGCCAGACCAGCTGATTAACTTATAGGTTTCAGTGTCATGGAAATGCTCGCTTCACTATGTACTATTGTTAACAACCCATTTTTCATTGACGGGGTTGCATTTGAAACTAGCATTTCAAGCTAGGAATGCTTTCTTTGGTATTTCAATTTTCGGTGCTCGGTAGAAAGACACTATAGATTTGACATTTCTCTTGGCCTAGTTTAATTAACGAGGTCGAACATTGTCATCTCCTAAACAGCACGGTGTGCTCGTCGGTGTTGATCGTTAGTTTTGCAAGTCCTAGCGAGCTCCTAGAATAGGATCAAGGTCGAAAGCTGCTATTATGAGAAGTAGATTGTACCGCTTATACGTAACAAAGATACCGTTAACTCTTGCCAAACACTTTTTTGATAAGTTAAAACAAAGGTTTATCAATGCTAAAATGTATTTTGATATTCCCTTTAGCAATGCACAGGCATTTAGCTAGTCAGGAGAGAAATCGGACACAGCGCGATGATGGTTACTGCTGGCGGATGCCTTCACTTCGTCGGTGGTGTAATTATACTGCTGGCGAACACGCAAAAGACTTCGCCAGTGGTCACTGACGGCAGCCCAGAAACACATAGCTACATCCGGGTATTCTTACCGCTGGCAAACGAACTGCCATGTTCGCTAGCGGTAAGTATGCTAGCGCTGGCGAACACCAAAATCGCTTCGCCAGTGGTAATATCGCTGGCTAACACCGAAAGAACTTCGCCAGCGATAAGCTGGTGTCTATAAGCCTTTTCCTACTGGTGTATATTACCGAACAGACGTATGTGTGTCATACTATTTCAGTTTGAGTATGTTCATATAATATACCTAGTTTGCACTATATATTTGAAATACCGTCATATTTGTATATAACAAAATGTTGTGTGAAAAAGTTACACATACTTGCTAAAAAGTGGTATATATATTTCTGAAATAGTCATACATACTTCATACTAAATGTACATACTCTTTAGTATGATGGATACTACTTAGATCTTATAAAACAAACGTGGGTGTAACTAAACCTGAGAGTATGTCTTTGGTAATGGGCAACCATCGACCAATGTTAGAATATAGGTATTTACCAAAAAGTCGAAATCTCCTTTTGCAATATATTTGTAACAAATATTTTAAAATAATCATATGTCACCTTCGAAGATGCCGCCCATTTCTAGCAGGCCTCGTCCTCCATTAAAAATTACGTTTAACCACGGGCTTTCTAGTTGTCGTTGCCATAGGGGGTGCCCTCAATATCGTTCTTACTACTACCTCATTTTCTCAAAATAAGGCGCGTAAATTTTTCTAAAAGTAAAACTATGTAAAGTTTGACCAAGTTATTAGAAAAAACTGACAATCTTCACAATATAAAAGCAATATAGTAAGATACATCATAAAATATACTTTCACATGATATCTTTATAGTATCATAAGTGTTGATAGTTTTTTCTAAAACGTTGGTCAAAGTTTACATCAGTTGATTTTTAGAAAAAGTTGTAGGCCTTCTTTTAAGGAATGGAGGTAGTAGTGCTTTGCTAAATTTAGACCTGCCAGTCATTTTTACACAAAAGAAGAATAAAATATAATTCCATTTTTCACTTTGTACTCTAGAAGTTTGTATAACTATTCTTACTTCATCATACACTAGAAAATGGTATTCAGATATTTGTAGATCATACACGTTAAAATTTCTTACCATAGATACATATAACTTATAGATTATGTAATGAATTTTGTTCTAAAATACAATTTATTACCTTTCTATGATATTCACTTCGAACAAAAACATACCAGCTAATATTTAGTAGCACTGAAATTGCTTGCCTTTCATGGTTTTTCAGCAACCAATGAAGTGGGCTTCTTGCATACCAATGTCTAAGTAGTGTTATCCCACTTTGTTCCACATTTTCAATTCGAATAATGGAACATAATTCCAATAAAACGGACCTAGGGACCTGACAAAGTGGGCTGTGTGTCCGCAATGAAACCAGTTTTATTCGTCTCTTTGTTTACATTTTTTGAAAAGTAGGCCAACTTTGTTAGCCTATCATTCATACAGAAATGGAAATGTTAAAATAATCACATGTTACGTGGTTAAACTATGATACAAATAGATAATTGTACTTTTCATCAATTACATCCTAAAAATAACATTTACAAAAGTACAAAAGTTTAGTATAATTGCAAACCTAGAAGATTTGAGATAATTATATGAATGTTAATCAGCTCATCATAGTTCTTTATTGACAATAATTGTTCTTTAGCCTGTTAGGTTTGCATTTTTGGTGCAATTTTATGTTGGAATTTTCTATTAAGGAAACTTTGATGATGTCCATGATAGGCTAGTGCTTGGGGGAGAGCAATACAAGAATTTTTCTCTCCATCTAACCAAAAGGGGAAATAAATTCTTCGATGCAAGTACAATACCAAAAACAGGATTAAAATCGTTCATCTTCTAAACTCCATTGCTATTTTTGCAAAGAAAAAGTTTGACGATGGAAGGTATCAACTGAAGCATGAAGTTGAGAAATAGACCAACACTAGTGACGGCGACACTTACAAAAATGGTGGAAACGAGGGACATGATAAATACAATGAGGACTCAAAGCATGGCAAGAAGAAGGATGATAATGATGACAATACATGGTTCAATCATGCTGCCCTCAAGACTTATGTCCCACAAGGAAGGCAAAATGTTAACATGGTACACCATTATGTAGTTTCTATTTATCTTCTATGCATTTTTATGGAACTATACAAATAGAAAACATGAACATACATATGATTCGTGATGTCTTTTGTGAAAATTTCGCTCAATCTTGTATACCGAAGCTCAACTTGTAGATATTCTTTAACATGCCATGATGGTAAAGCAGATGTTCACATGTCCGCAATTGCTGACAAACACATACAAGCTCCTCTCGATGAAAATGTAGTCCTTATTTTATAGCTTCGAGTTTATTCGAAAAATCATACCATTAAGAGGGGTTAGATCTTCAAAGAAGAAGGTGAAATTTGTTTTAGTCCTCACTTCAATTTATTCCTCACAAAGAAATTCATTTGAAAATGTTGGATCCATCATTATTGAAAATGTTGCTTCAATATAACCTATATTGGGTGTAGTTCTTCAGTTTACATTGGCTATGTTTTCAGTATAACCTATATTGAGTCCAGCCCTTTAGTTTATGAAAACTGACGATCTGAAGAGCTGGTTCTTCATGGTTGTTGATTGAAGCATCAAGTGATTGATTCCTATGGGGTGCAACAGTTCTTGTTGCCCGAGAATTTTGACATTTGTAACGTGTACATACATGTAATATTTATGTAATGGATAGCTGCGACATGTGACTATAAATAGGACTTGATGCCTAGTGTAAAAGGTTTGCAACTTGGAATACGTGATCAGAATTCTAGATCTAAGTACTATTCTTGTTGTGCAAGTTCCTTCGTTCTTTCGTCTGACCACTTGGAAGTCGAGAGAAGACTTCTAGTCCAGACGAATGAGTTTGGTTGAGCACTAAGAAAGAGAAAGTTCTAGTTAAAAAGACCGACATGTTACTTATGTACAATTGGCATCTCCTAAACAATTAGACGTCAGAAGACCGAGCATAGGATGTATGGATTTTTTTTACAAGTATGTAAAGGTTGGGAGATCACCTCACGCTATATCATTGTTGTGTGGGAAAACCTTTGCAAAGCTTGAGCTGTCAAAAATGTAGAGCTGGTGCCTACATCTTGAACTTCCAGAAATAAATGAGCGACTACGTTCTCTCTTTTTACAATTCATTTTTGTTCCCACTCATTTCAGATACTAGTTGAAATCCCACATGTTGTTGTGGGATTGAAAGATTATTTTTCATACATGCAAAGATATCATAAATTGGGTTGGATTGTACTTTGTTAAAAAAAACTCATATGAATGTGAAAAATATCATAAATTATGCGCATGACATGCAGAGGTGATGTGGCATACTACATGACAATTTTCTAAAATTAAATAACTATGTACTTTGGCAAGAAAAACATACATGCTTGGGTGCACAACCAAGATAAATAAAAATTTGTGTGCATCTCGGGCTGCCTATTATGATGATTATGTATAGATTTATGAATGAATGGTAAAGGACATAAACTTGGCTAAGAAAAAACTTCCTTATGAGATAATGGATATGCATCTGGAGCTTACAAACATTAAATGAGTAAGGACTCCTTTGATTTAAAGGAATAGCATCAGATTATTTGTAGGATTCAATTCAATAGGAAAAATTTCTATTAAACTTGTTTGAATCATGGGATTGTAACCTATATGAAATAATCCCATAAGAATCTTATAGTGTAAATTCCATAGGAAAATAACATGAGTCCCGTCCAAATAGAAAAATTGTTTCACCATAATAAAAGTTAATCCCTCTTCCCATAGGATTCAATTAGATAGTACATACCAATACTATAGGTTTTCTATTCCAACACTTTTCATAATCTATTAATAAAAGGAGCCCCAAAGTAGAGACCAGATTTATAAATATTATATATTTTCTTACTAGTCTCTTTACATCCTTGAGGCATCAACTTTATCATGTGTTGACTCATATCCTATTATACCTTGTTCACACACACACGCACGCACGCATGCACACACACACACGCACGCACACAACACACATATATACATATATCTATATAGGTAAATTTATATATAACTTGAGTACCCTAAAATATTTTGCATTTTATGCTTATTTTACCAACTCAATTTTTTTCTAAAGCATATGTTTTCCTATAAATCTTATTTGCTCTCCATCTACTTGATGAGGACGTCCCTACTATAGATGCAGCCCCAACTACTACACCACCTCATGTATTTTCGTTTCTGTGAGTTGTTCCTAATATAGATGATAAAAATGATGATGCATAAATAAAATGTGTATGACCTAGCATGGATGATAGGGACACACTTTTGAGCATGTTCTCGCACGGAGGTGGTAGTAGGAGCCCAAGTGTTGGAGATCAGGATGCTACGGCTGGTGAAGATTTCATTAATGTGAACCACCATGATGACGAACAAAGCCTCAGACGTATTATACAAGATATCATTTTCATTATTTTTGTCTAAAGCCTTCCATTAGTGTGCACCACCTCATTTTTTTGGTGAGGCCCATGTTTTTTCGAGATACCCGACTGTGCAAAGTTTTCGGAGTGCGTATTAACATGCAATGTGATTTAGCAAAAAAAATTGGGCCCTCTCCCAAAGTAGCATGAGTTTCCCCTCATTTTACCTTATAAATGTAGACCCTAGGACATCGTTTAAACTTGAGTTTTCTTTACTTAAATACTCGCTAGCTTAACGCTGCATCTTCGTCTAATCGTCTAGTGCTCGACATCATATTCAAAACTGCTTATGGATTTCCATCTTATTAATATAGATCATGTTTTATCCGCAATTTCTGATCGCTTTACTAGTTCTTTCTTGTTTCTTGATTGCCGGTAAAACTAGACCTTTTTCTCATGTTGATCGTGTTTCCGCAAGATTGATATCTACCAAAGATTGGTTTAGAAATTACATTAGCGCTCATACATGTACGTAGTAGTAGGATCGCTACGGTCGAATTCTACCACAAATTGACATATATATCTCGTCAAAAGATCTGACAACATTTGCTCCATCAAGTGGTATCAGATTTAACATTGATCGATGAAATTTACTACTCCCTCCGATCCTAAAAAGTGTCGAAGCTGTAGCATTAAGTTTTTACATAGTTAGTTCATTTTAAGCCACACTTTTTTCGGATAGGAGGGCGTATTTTAGTAGGACCGTATTTGTTCTTCATACATGCAGTCCACAAAAAAGCCAAAAAAATGTAAGATTTAGATCATAGTCCTTTTTAAAATCAGTCTGATCACATTGCATCTTACTTTTGTCTACATCTTCGTGCTACTTACTAGCCAATACTTTTCCTTGAAGTGTAATGTATCATCCGTGTCCCCTACCTGCATGCTAAATTTCTCCTGCTCATCATCAGAACTAACGGGAGTAAAATTTGTGGTTAAACATTTAGTGAACATAACATATCCATTTAAAACAATGGTCGTGCTCACGAAAAGACTTCTCAATCTCAAAAATTTCATAACCTATATCTATTTATGACATAACTATGTCCAAAAAAATGAACGAATTAACTATAGGTTCTAGTTTTCAATTATCAACATGAGCATGAGCGGTTCAACCATAAATTCTGATTTTTGAATAGTCAGCAGGTGTACCAAACCATATCTTAATGGGAGTTTTCTTATCGAGTGGGATAGAAGGAGACATGTTAGTCAAGTAGCAGGCGGTGGAGGTTGCTTCAGCGAAAAATCGCTTGCTCACCCGAGTGCTAGATATCATGTAGCGAGGTCTGGAGAGGATGGTTATTTTCATGCGCTCAGTCACAACATTTTGCTGAAACGTGAATTGGGTGGTGTGGTGCGTCACGATTCCTTTTTTCCCACATAAATCATCAAAAGCATCCAAACAGAACTCTCCATTATTGTCTGTACGAAGCAATTTAACATTCCTTTCACTTTGTCTTTCTATCATATCTTTCTACTCTTTAAATGCACCAAATGTTTCATATTTAGTATTTAGGAAATAAGGGAACACTTGTGTATATATTTTAAATATTACTTGTACGCTTATTGCGATAGAGGTAGGGTAAATTATTTCAACACTACCTAGGACAATTCATACAAAAGATTCAAAGGTTCTAGATATTATTCGAACTCCAGGGTTGAAGGTTGGGAGATTGATGCACATACTGAAAGAGAACAAGTCCAACATTCACCACAAGAATCACAGTTAGTTGATTGGTATCTTGGTCAAGCCTTGGCGATAATAAATTTACATAGTTATGTCCAATTATGTTTATGTTGTAATAATGTGATTCATCTGAATCAAGGGACGAATTGTAATTTATTAAACTCATCTACCATCAGGCTTGCACCATGTTTATTCGTTTTATTTCGTTGAACCAGGATGTTTATTTGCACTCAACTTATTTGTGATCTTTGTATTCTAACTGAACATACACTCTTCAGTTCAAATTAATTGCAGTTTGATGGTTACGAACTTACCATGGTTAACGAATGCTAAGTATAATTTTTTTCAAACATTATGATTAGACTAATAACATCCGCAGCAATGACCCAAGTAATCATTCCCCTTAGAAGTTTCAAAAAGTCAAGCGCCCTATCTTGTTATAAAAAATAGCACAAATAAATGATGAACAAAGAGATGAAGCGTGACAGAGGACACATGATTTTAACGTGGAAAATTCTTCCAAGAAGAAAGAGAAAAAACCAGGTGCCCGAGCTAGGGAAACTTCATTAATTATATCAGGTGCGGTTATGGACGCCTGGGATTTAGAACTTTTGACACATCTCAAAGCGGTGGTTTACAAGAGGTATATATAATGGTGCAACTCTAATCCAAGTCTTTAACAACTCGTATGCTCGGTTGAAGTTCAGCCTTTATGTATATATATGAATTTGGATCACAACAAAATAACACATTTGATGAATGCTTCACAGAAATGGTCTAGTGACAAGTGCCCGTTCATGGCATATCTGCATTAGGTGTTTGTATTCCTTTATAAGCTACCACTTGACTTGTTCTAAATGTATTGCTACTTCAAAGCTTCTTCTATATGTATACTTAGGCATTAAGAAACGACACAGTGAAGTTGACAAATCAACAAGGAAAGAAGCCCGAGAAATCTGTTGGTATCTTGATATATTAACCATTATCAAACATCCTAGAAAGGTTCTGAACCCGCCATACGTTCATTAAGCAGCAAAAGATATTGATCCTTCCACACAACGTAGAGCAACAAGAAGTCTATCCAGAAATTACGAGCCATTTGTGTTATTTTGCATCCTCTCAAATGCTTACAACTTACAGTACAGTGGTATGGATGCATATAGAGCCTATAGCTTTGAGGACACAGAGGTTATGGACATCCAAACCACTTTGCTCGATAAATTTATTTATGTTTTCACCGTATCAAGGAACGGAACATCGCAGTAGCAAGATCAGAAAGCTCACAGATGACATGAAATTCGCCAACTAGAAGCTAGGAGAAGAGGAGATGTCAGCTTCGTCATGGCAGGCCGGCCTCGACTACGATTCCACACGGTTCAAGCCAATCTCATTAAGTGAGTTGTATTCCCAGGTTATCTCATTTGAACTACATATGGATCTTCTCCAGGTAGGAGGCTCAGTATCTTCTGTTAATGTTGCCAACCGTGATGAACGTATGGTTATCCACGGGAGGCCGTGGCGATCGGAGAGGATTCGGCAGTGGTGGTGGTTATTGTCCGCGACATAAAAAAAACTCTGAGATCAACCAAAAAGATTTGGCACACGGTTCCTTTGTGCTGAGAATTTGCGAAAAAATGAGTGTAGGATTTACGACGAAATCTTCATACATAGTTGATACGTATAAATAAGCTTGATGTTAGGATGAATCAATGTTTCTGTCTCGGGCTCGGTTGCGTGTTGATACAGCCAGGAACAGCCCAATCGCGGACTGACTAATAAAAACCCAACTAATAGAGATAGAGAGACAAATAATTAGGGGATTAATTCTTACATTATTGATTAATCTCAACTTAACTTCGAAATCATTAGATGAAGCCCCCGGGTGTGTTCAAGGGAGATTTTGTCCGTGTTAGGATCAACCAGGATGTCCGAAAACCACTTGCTCGGTTTGTCTCTGTATCGATGGGTGGCAAGAGATCAATTTTCATGGTCAAGTTTGAGAAGCTGGGCTTATTCTGCTTTGCATGTGGTATGTTGGGTCACAGTCACAAAGAATGCGGGTTTGGAGTTTATGAGGAGAAGGAGCTGAAGTTCGGAGACTGGTTACACGCCTACCCGAACCGTGTCCGTGGCCTTGGCATGGGGAGGGGTGGCCTGAGAGGAGGTTTTGCGGGTTCTTCGACTGGTGGAAGAGGTGATGCCTATATTCCCATCAATAGGAGTGGCACGTATGTAGACTGGCGCCGTCACCCTGAACGCAAGACATCAGGGGAGGATGAGGAGCTATTAGATACCGGTACTAGCCCGGTGAAAATTGTTGATCATGAGATGTCGGAAGCTGAGAAAAACGCAAGAAAGAGACTCAACTTTGAGAATCCACCAGAAGCTTCCAACAAACAGCTTGCTCTCGCTAACGAGAAATTAGTGCCTGAAAATCTCCTGGAGTCAGTGGAATCAGAAAAAGAAAAGGTGGTCAGTGAGAAGAAGAGATACAAAAGGGAAGATGGTACCTCGATTTCGAGCAAATCTAATGGATCGGCGGCATCCCGAGAGGATGACCGCCGGGCGCAATGAAAATCTTAAGCTGGAATTGCCGGGGATTGGGAAAATCCTCGGCAATTCGTGCGCTCCTGGTTATCCTGGGGCGGGTAAAACCAGATGTTCTTTTTCTGTCTGAGACACATCTGAGTAAAGCTAGGGCAGAATCATTGAGAATTCGTTTGATGTTTGACCATATGATCTTGTCAGAAAGTGATGGTAGGAGTGGGGGTCTGTTGATGCTTTGGAGGAATGAATTGAATGTCACTTCCTCTGTGGTGCATAATAACTACTTGGACATTCGCGTGGATGAACATTGTGCTACGGGATGGCGTATTACAGGCATCTACGGGGAGCCAAGTTCTCAAAGGAAGTTTAAAACTTGGGAGTATATTAGAGATCTTAACTCGATGAGTGGTCTCCCATGGATCTTATTGGGAGATTTTAATGAAATTCTTTGGGCTTCGGAGAAAGAGGGTGGAAATTTGAGGCCCCAAGGTTGTATGCAATTGTTCAGGGATACTCTTACTGAGTGCAACCTGGACGATATGGGTTTCACTGGAGAATGCTTCACGTGGAGGCGGGGACGGATTAGAGAACGCTTGGATCGTGCTATTTGTTCTCAGGCGTGGTCATCTCGGTTTCCATCAGCTAGCTTGATCCACGAGGAGTTCTCCAAGTCTGATCACCGGCCTATTACAGTTGATACTGAATATTTGGAAAACACTATTCCAGTGAGAGCTCATGTCCACCGAAATTTCGAGGCCCGGTGGCTCCTCGAGGAGGCCTTCGACGATATTGTTGGTACGGCCTGGGCCACGGCCCAGCAGGGGCATGAGCCGAACCTGGCTACGAAACTTAATGCTGTCCATGCTGCACTTCATGCATGGGATCGGGAGGCCCTCCAGCTTCCCCGTATTCGCCTCGCCGAGCTGCAACAGGAGCTGAACGCAGTGATGGATGGCCCGTTGTCTGATGATGCGACTGCTAGGCTACATGAAATTCAACTGAAGATTGAGAACATCCATGAACAAGAAGAGGTGATGTGGGTCCAGCGTAGTAGGGCCAACTGGATGAAATACGGGGACAGAAATACAAATTTCTTCCACCGTTTTGCTTCGGCTAGAAGGAAGAAAAATACTATCAAACGCCTTAAGAACGAAGATGATGAGTGGGTGGATGATCCTGATATTATTTCGGACCACATTGTGAATTATTTCAAGGGGCTCTTTTCCTCGGAGGTTGCTACACCGGATCCTTCGGTTATTGGTAAGATCAAGCCGTGTGTTACATCGGGTATGAATGAGGCCCTTTGTGCGGAGTACACGCGGGAGGAGGTTAAAGCAGCGGTGTTTAATATTGGGGACCTTAAGGCACCGGGGCCTGATGGACTGCACGCGATCTTCTTTAAAAAATACTGGGATCTCATTGGTAATGATCTGACTGATTCTGTTCTTGATGTTCTCAACACAAGGAAGATACCCGAGGGATGGAATGAGACCACCATTGTTCTTATCCCGAAAACGGAGTCCCCGGAAAAGGTAACACAATTCAGGCCAATTTCACTTCGCAATGTCATCTACAAGGTTATCTCTAAAGTTCTGGCTGCTAGATTGAAAACTATCCTTCCTGATATTATTTCCCCTACACAAAGTGCGTTTGTGCCGGGTAGACTAATAACTGACAATTTCTTGATTGCTTACGAGTCTTATCATGCCATCAAGAAGAAATCATCGGGGAAATTTGGATATTGTGCGATTAAACTGGACATGCATAAAGCATATGATCGTGTGGAGTGGCCTTTTCTTCGTGGAGTATTGGAAAAATTGGGTTTCAACCCGAATTGGATTTCTCTCATTATGGAGTGTGTGTGTTCGGTCAACTATAAAATCCGAATTAATGGCAATCATACTGAGGCTTTCTCCCCTACGAGGGGCCTCCGTCAAGGTGATCCTATATCTCCATACTTATTCCTACTTTGCGCCGAAGGATTAACCAGTTTGCTCAAGTTTGAGGAGGATGCTGGTAATTTAATTGGTGTTAAAGTATGTCGAGCTGCCCCTTCTATTTCTCACTTGCTGTTTGCGGATGACTCCCTAATTCTGATGAGAGCCGACATTTCCAATGCAAACACTCTTAAGAGGATTCTTCATGATTATTGTCAATCTTCGGGGCAGTTGGTAAGCGAGGATAAATCTAGCATATTTTTCAGCCCATGCACGGATGTGGCTGTGAGAGAATTGGTTTGCACTGAGTTGAATATTCTCACCGAGTCCATTACCGATAAATATTTGGGGCTGCCACCTATTGTGGGTGTTGACCGATCGGATTGCTTTATGCACCTTGTTGATAGAGTGTGCTCGAGACTTAAGGGGTACAAGGAGAAAATGCTCTCTTTTGGAGGTAAAGAGGTTCTATTAAAAGCTGTCGCACAGGCCATACCAGCGTACGCAATGTCTGTTTTTAAGCTGCCTAAACTAGTCATCAAAGGGTTAACTGATGCAATGACCCGATACTGGTGGGGAGATGAAGAGGGACAAAAGCATATGCATTGGTTTGCGTGGTGGAAAATGTGCACTCCGAAGAAGAAAGGAGGTATGGGTTTTAGAGATTTACATTGTTTTAACTTGGCTATGCTTTCTAAACAGGTTTGGCGACTACTGTGCGAACCAGAGTCCTTATGTGCTAGAGTCTTAAGAGCTAAATACTTCCCATCTGGTGACCTTCTTAATGCCCCTCTGAAAAAGGGAGCGTCATTTACTTGGCAGAGCATATGGGCAGGAATCCAGACCTTTAAGAAGGGTCACATCTGGCGAGTTGGTGATGGCGCCAACATTAATATCTGGGATGATCCGTGGATACCTTCTAGCCCATCTAGGAAGGTGATTTCGAGCCAGGGTAATAGTGATCTTGTCCACGTCTCCGAGCTGATTGACCCGGTGTCCAGGACGTGGAATGAATCTCTGCTTCGTACCGTGTTCCTCTCTGTTGATGTCAACAGGATATTAAAAATTCCGTTGGCTGTGGGCTTTATGGAGGATTTTATCTCCTGGAACAATACCAAAATTGGGATCTTCACAGTCCGTTCTGCCTATTATACTGAGTGGGACTTCCAACATGGCAGGAAATTACTGAGAACAAGTGGCCAAGGTACCGCTCAGATTAACCCTGTGTGGGCTAAAATATGGAGACTGAAGGTTTCGCCAAAGGTCAAAATTTTCTCATGGCGCCGTCTACATGACACGATCCCATGCCATTGTATTTTGGCTAACCGGCATATTATTCCCAGCAGCCTCTGTCCGGTATGTTCTATTTATTGTGAAGATTCGCTTCATGCATTTTTTGAATGCCCACGGGTGCAAGAAATATGGGAGCACCTGGGACTCTCGGAAACTATCAGCTCCATGTCCACCTTTGACCGGTCAGGGGTTGGAGTGTTCGAAGCCCTTTTATGCCAACCAGACCGACAAGCACCGAGAATACCTGATACAGGGATGGGTGAGCTCATTGCTACCGCTTGCTGGTATATTTGGTGGCAAAGGAGACAGATCAAACATGACGAGACGGTTTCTAGTCCCTCTAGATCAGCACATGCAATCTCAGCAATTACAGTGAACTATTCTCGAGCGGCTAAGAAAAATTCAAGAGCTCGGACCATTGGCTGGGAAAAACCAAAAGAGGGATACACTAAACTTAATATCGATGCTTCTTTCTGTGCAGATTCCTTCTCGGGTGCATCTGGGGCAGTAATTCGGGATGATAGGGGAACCTTCATAGCTGCTAGCAACTGTGGAATACCTGTGATCGCGGATGCTGCTACGGCTGAAGCCCGGGCGTTGCGAGATGGTCTTATTCTAGCAGGACAAGTTGGGTGTAACAGGTTGATCATCAACATGGACTGCTTGGAGGTCATTACGACGATGCAGGAGGGGGGGAACTCTAGTGGACCTGCAGCTGCGATCTACGAAGAGTGCACTTTCCTTGCAAGGGGTTTTACACATGTTTTGTTTAGTCACTGTAATAGAGAGGTTAACCAAGTTGCTCATATTCTAGCTAGCAAGGCGGAGGGACCCCAGACTGTAGTTTGGCTGGAGGATCCGCCTGATTTTATTCTTGAGCAACTGACACTGGATGTAACCATATTTTGACTTGGTGCCGCAAGTTTCACGACGCACTCTTTTCCCTACCAGGGTACCTACGGGGACTGGAGGGTTTTTAATGAGGCGGCTTGCGTGCACTTATTTATATAAAGCTTTAAAATTCAAAAAAAAAAAACTTCGAAATCTTGGAAGCTTTTCTTCGTCAACCGAATGTTACTACAGTCGGTCCAACAGACACACATGCAACCCACGAGCACCGCACCGGTCCGTGTGCAAAGATGCATGCAGCATGCAACGGCCAACCACCTTGATTTTTTTCTACAGGTTACATCCATATTAAATCATTAGAGATGTGTGTGTTTTGCATGTATGCATTTCCCATCCAGCTAGCTGCTTGCTTTTCTAGGATGAGTGTCCACGTCCCGCCTCGCGATCGACCTAATTATTTTTATCTACCCTACGCCAAGATAATTTTCAACCGTGTCTTGCGTCTCATCGCCTCGCATTTGGCGCACGAAGACACACCGAGAAAAAATGTCCCACATAGGCCATTATGCTCCGCCCAAGCCACCGGAGCCGGAGAACACGACGTCCCGCAAGTGTATTGCCTAGAAAGGAGCAAAATCCATGGATGGATTGGTCGGCAGATCACTCGATCTAACTCCGGCGAGTTTCCGGCATTGCGGATTGGTTGCTGATGAGAGTGGATTGGTTATGGAGGTGCCTCCATGGTTAATTGTAGCGGTCAAAGTTTAGAGACTTTTTTATGATGGTTTGCAATTTGCTACAAGCGTCTGTAAATGTTGTAGCGTAAGACCGAGTAAAATATGCTATAATTTTTTTGAACATACGATACAAAGTGCTTGCTCAAATGTTGCAAACTTGTTTGTATAATGTTGGATATGTTGGACATATATGTTGGACTCGCTGATATTTTTTGTTAATGGGAACATTTTCTTACATTTTTGTTAATGAAGTGTTTGTTTCATGTCTTTTTTTTGCTACAAAGTTGTGTACAAAATGCTACAATAATTTTTCCATTGCAAGACATTTTGACCCCGTCATAGAGAGAAATAAATTTTGGTACATACACGAAATATTTTTTGCTACATGGGTGATGCGTGTGAACGCACGTTTGTTGGGAGACCCCAAGAGGAAGGTATGAAGAGTGCAGCAGCAAGTTTTCCTTCAGAAAGAAATCAAGGTTGAATCGAGCAGTATGAGGAAGGAGTAACTTCAGAAGGTTGAAACAACTGAGATGGCAGGACGAACTACCGGTTCAGAAGCAAGTTGGAAGCAACAGATAATCGTAGTAAGAAAAGGGTGTAATGTAAACAATTACATCATTCTTAGACAAAGCATTGTTGCTTTCTCACTAATAGCAACAACACATCCTCAATCCTTCACGTTTCTTTCACTCGAGCACAGATGCAAAGGAGGCATGAACCCATTATCGAGCATAAATACTCCCTCTTGTAGTTATTAGCATCCACTTTGCCAAAGCATATACTAATAACGGAGAGCATGCAAGATCAGAAATAACATAAGCATGAAGATAACATGATAGATTGATAATCAGCATTCAGCATTCATCAGATCCCAACAAACACACTATGTAGCACTACATAAAGATGATCTTGATCATGTTAGTCAGCTCACAAGATATAAACATGAGTCACTAAGTGGAGAGAACAACCATCTAGATACTGCTATGGACCCGTAGTCCAGGGATGAACTACTCACGCATCACTTCGGAGGAGGGCATGGTGGTGTAGACCCCTCCGGTGATAAATTTCCCTCCCGATAGGGTGCCAGGGAGAGCTCTAGAACCCTCCCGGTCTCGCGATGACGAAGACGGCCGCCTCAGGTGTTTTTCGAGACGAAGTGGGATATATTTAGGGTTTACGCTTCGGTAGGATTAAATAGGCGAAATGGGCAAAGGAGGTGGAGGCCGGAGGGCCCCACACCACCCCATGGCGCAGCCCGGGGCCGCGCCGCCCTATGGTGTGGGCCCCCTGAGACCCCCCCCCCACACCGGGTCTATTCGGGACTCCGTGGAACCTTCGGGAATTCTAAGACTTCCGGGCTTCGAATTTTCCAATTCCGAGAATATTTAAATAACAACTCTTCTGAAACTAAAAACAGCACAAAATAGGGAACTGGCTCCGTGGCATCTAGTCAATAGGTTAGTCCGACAAATCGATAAAAATGACATAAAGTGTATAGCAAACATGTGGAAAACAACCTGAAAACAACATGAAACATCAGAAATCAAGGATATGTTTATGACGTATCAATGGGCAAGCGTAAAATGATACAAAAAATTAGTTATTTTGACATGCTCATATTAAAAACTAGTGGATGCTGACGAAGGGATGGACCCTAGGCCTGTCGGATGAGCCTACCCGGTCTCAGGCCCACGGCCCAATCTCCAAAGGAGGCGTCATGGATTACTCTAGAAGGCCCAATTGAAGCCCAGCCGCAAAGCCTTGCGGATCAAGTTAGGAAACTTGTAACCGACTCTAGGTTAGAGTTCGAGTCCTCTCCGGGTACGGTTTGAGACATGGCCGCCTATATTAGGCCAGGAGAACCACAGGAGAGGGACCAAGCAACACCGCACCACCAAGCCTTGGGATCGAGATCATTCTCTCGACTTGAGCAACCACCATTGTAACCGATCTACTCGTTAATACAGATCGACAGAGGAAGTAGTAAGGGTTTTACCTCTACGAGGGCCCCGAACCTGGGTAAATCGTGCACCCTGTCTAGCCGACGATTGTCACTAGCGCCTACATGTTCTCCTAATCGAAACCCTATGGGTTCACCCGAGGGACTTGTTGAGATATAGATTCGACAATTGGCGCCGTCTGTGGGAACGGCGGGCGCTGGATCTCCGGCATCTTCGGCTTTATCGACAACCAACTCACGCTGGAACCCCAGGGCTTCGACTTCAACCAATCCGATCCGAATCGGGTCGGTCATCGTTGCTCCTCACTCGCCGGAATCACGCCCGGTATTTAGCGACTTGGAGAAGAGCATCACGCTGACGTTCGGAAGCTTCCAGTTTTACACCAACAAAGACGGAATTCTACACTTCCCCGAGAAAATCGATCTCGAAGGATCAGAATATGGATCAATCTATAGCCCGGAAGCCGTCGACTCACGACCCCGCTACGCGGATCGTGACTTGGTGAAAAGTGGCGAATCCGTCCGCCTTAACACGCGCAACTTCCATACCCTCTCTACAGAGGAACCTTCTCGGGTCAGAAAGCCTGCCTAACTGCGCTTAGGACTCCCGAGCCATATCTGGCTCAGGTCTGCACGGCAGGGTCAGGAGCCCCACCCGAAAAAACTGACAATAGCTTAAAGGAGCGCACTGCCTTCGGCGTCTCGTGAGCTGCTTGGAATCGAGCAAAGGAGGCCATCCGCACAAGCACGCCACTGGAACAAGGGGCCCCCCATGAGGACATGACCGCCTACCACTATCATCTAGTGAGAGCGCCCACTGCAATAAAGGAAGCTCAGATAGACCTAGCCGAGCAAAAGAAGCTAGCGGATGAGTCGAGCCAGCGCCGGCCCGCGTTATCCATGACACCTTCTGTCGGGAACCGGCCCCCGAAGAAAGGATACGTCTCAAAAACTGCGACCATGGACGGCGAGTCCTTGAGCGGAATCAGCAAATCACTTATGCGCGTTGACGAGGATGGAAACATCCATCCGCAAACTCCCGCAGCCGCGGTGCTAGCCGCAGCCACCTACATGCAGATAAATCAATCAGGGGAAAACGACCCCCGCGCGGAACAATACAAGAAAGTGCAGAAGGAATTAGGCATGCCAGCCGCAAAACTCGACTCCTACGATCGCAGGAAAGCAGCCGCACAGAAGGACAAAGAAGCACCACGTGGACATAGGGGAACATCACCTGGCAAGGAAAAATCACCCCTACGGGCACGAGGGAAAGAATCTCGACGACGCGGAGATAGCCCGAGTGGCAGCGATAGCAGCCAGAGGGGTCGAGATCGTAGCCGCAGCCCGCGGAGGGATCGAGATCGCAGCCCAAGAAGAGATCGAGACAGCAGCCGCTCGCGACATCGCAGCAAGGAGCCGAGAGAAGACGCCAATCGGGACGAACCCGCGTACAACGCGCGATCGGACATCGCCCAGCGCAAGGTTGATAAAGGTCGGGCGGCCAGAAACCGAACGCGCTCCCCATCTACATCCTCCGACGACGAAGTCTGCGGAGCGCTATGCTTTGCCCGCAGCATCCGCGAGGCACCGCTACCCAAGAGATTTAAGCTATCCACGGAAGTACAAAATACGATGGTTCGCAAGAGCCTCAGGCCTGGTTGTCAGATTACCTCACGGCAGTAAAATGCCAACGTGGGAACAAAAACACGGCTATGCAGTACCTCAACTTACATTTAGTCGGCGCTGCCCGCAGCTGGCTCGAAGGAAGGCCGAAGGCATGCTACAGGTCTTGGGACGATCTGAACCTCGATTTCTGCAAAAATTTCTAGGCAACGTACAAAAGACCGGCGACCATCGAGGAGCTACGAGTTTGCAAGCAGAAAAGTGGCGAGTCTACTCGCGAATATATTCAGCGATGGACCACACTAAGGAATACAGCGGGAAATATATCAGAAGAAGTCGCGGTTGAAGCATTCGCCAAAGGAGCACGTCGAACCTCTTTCAGGGAAGAACTGGGACGACTCGCACCCAAAACTATGGGAGAATTGATGGTCATAGCCGACAGATGGGCAAACGGCGAAGACGCAGTGCGTAATGAGAAAGACTCATCCCCAGCATGCGATGACGATCGCCATAGTCGAAAGAAAAGAAGAAAGAATTACGACCACGATGATCGAGAAGAATTTGTGGCAGCGGAGTTCACAAAAAATCGCGACAGCGGATATCGTGGAAAACGCGAGTGGAAGCCAAAACTAGAAGACAAAACCCCCGAGGAGGACCTCGACGGTTACTGCACGCTACATCTATTACAGATAAGCGCACCGGCAAAACTAAGGCAACATACCTTCTCAAGGATTGCCAAAAGTTCATTGATATCCACGAGGCCTTCTCGAAGAAAAATAGAGCGGCCATTAATCAGGGTTACCCGCAGCTTCCTAGAGGAGGAGCTCAAGGATTTCAACAGCCGCAAGCCCTGCCCCCAGCAGGAAATCAAAACACGGTGCTAGCTGCGCTACCAGCGCCACCCGCCCCAAATCAGGGAGCCAATGGATACCCGAACCCAGCGGGACTCTTAGGCATGATACAAAAGGTATGTCCATCACGCAGGGTTCAGAAGACAAACACACGGCAATTATGCATGGCTGTGCAAACCCCACCTACAAGAACCGAGTACCTGAAGATGGCGGAACAACCAAAAACTTTCTCCAAGGAAGACCACCCTCCACGAGTCTATCGACCAGGACAAGCCGCACTAGTTATAAAGGCGCAATTGGCATTTACGAGCTGGCTCGCGTGTTCATGGACGGAGGCAGCGGCATCAACATCATCTACGCAGACACGCTCCGTCGTATGAACAAGAATTTGGATGGACTCGCAGAATCAGAGACATCCTTCCACGGGATAGTTCCAGGGAAAGCAATCCGTCCACTCGGAACAATCAACCTGGAGGTGGTGCTAGGCAACCGAAGTAATTACATGCGAGAATTTCTTGATTTCGAAGTCGTCGATTGGCCCTCACAGTACCATGCCATTCTCGGTCGAACGACGTTCGCCAGATTCATGGCAGTACCGCATTACGCATACTTGAAGCTCAAGTTGCCTAGAGAATATAGCACAATCACCATCGACGGCGATTTCCAAAAGTCCAATAAATGCGACATCGAATTCAACGAGATCGCCCAATCCTTCGGGATGCAAGAAGAACTGGAGGAGATAGCAAAAACCACGGATCACTCCGTGATGCCTCTCACCAAGAAGAACGCTCCAGAGCTCGAGTTCAACACAAATAGCGGTACCAGCAAGCATCAAGTGCACCCGACGGATTCTGCGAAGACGGCGATGGTGTCCACCGCCCTCTCGCCAGCATAGGAAGGCGTGCTCGTCGAGCTCCTCCATGAGTACTGGGAAATTTTTGCCTGGCAGCCTTCAGATATGCCAGGGATACCCAGTGAGTTCGCCGAGCACTCACTCGAAGTCTTCAAAGACGCCAAACCTATCAAGCAGAGCACCCGAAGCTTCTCAGAGCCCAAACAAAAAGCGCTCGGAGAAGAAGTAAACAGACTACTCACAGCAAAATTCATTCGCGAGATAAAATTTTCCACCTGGTTAGCAAACCCGGTGCTGCTCCCGAAGAAAAATACTAACATCCTCCGCGTCTGCATCGACTACACATCGTTGAATAAACACTGCCGCAAGGATAACTTTCCCCTGCCACGGATCGACCAGATCGTGGACTCTACAACAGGTTGGCAACGTGTCCCTTTCTTGGACGCCTATTCAGGCTATAATCAGATCAGGATGAAAAAGGAGGACGGGGAGAAGATGGCGTTTATAACACCCCACGGTGTTTACTGCTACACGACAATGCCCTTCGGGCTAAAGAACGCAGGCGTAACATATCAGCGCTGCATGCAAAAATGCCTCGCCAAGCTCATTGGCAAGAACGTACAAGTGTACGTTGACGACATCGTCATCAAGACTCGAGTGGAAGATACGCTTCTCGATGATATCAGAGAAACATTCGACGCATTGAACGCATAACGAATCAAGCTCAACCCGACCAATTGTGTCTTTGGTGTCCCTGCAGGACAACTTCTCAGATACCTGGTCTCCGTGGTGTGCAGCAGCTCGCAGGACGACTAGCCGCCCTAAGCAGATTCATTGCGAGGCTAGGCGAGGAAGCATTACCTTTCTACAAGTTACTGAAGAAAACGGATAAGTTCGAGTGGATACCCGAAGCACAGAAGGCATTCGCGGACCTCAAGCGAGCATTGCAGAGCAGGCGCGTCCTGGCAACACCGCAGGAACGGGAGCCACTGTATCTGTATCTGGCCGCAATAAATCAAGTCATCAGCATAGTAATTGTGGTCGAGACGCCGGAAGACAGCAAGGAGTTTGGCATCCAAAGGCCAATATATTATATCAGCGAGGTGCTTTTGCCTTGCAAACAGAGATATCCCCATTACCAGAAGCTCGCGTACGGTGTGGTGCTCACAGCCCGAAAGCTCAAGCATTACTTCCAGGAACACACCGTCACGGTGGTAACCGACGCATCACTGGGTACTATCATGAATAACCCAATGGCTTCCGGAAGAATTGCGAAGTGTAGTATCGAGCTCGGCGCCTGGGACATCATATACGCAGGTCGCAAATCTATCAAATCACAAGTGCTCATGGAGTTCCTAAGTGAGTGGATAGAACTACAAACGCCAGGCCCTCTAGAGTATACAAGCAACTGGATAATGTATTTCGATGGATTGAAGAGAAACGAAGGAGCCGGAGCTGGGGTAGTCCTGATATCCCCGAGAGGTGATAAGTTACAATACGTCTTGCGATTGGACTTTCCAACCGACGACCCGGCGTCGAATAATGACGCAGAGTATGAGGGCCTCCTCCATGGCATCAAGATGGCGATTGCCTGTGGAGCAACCCGACTAATGATCTATGGAGATTCAAACCTCATAGTACAGCAGACAATGAAACAGTGCAACGCCATTGCAGAAAACATGGTTGCTTATCGAGATATGTACAATCTACTCGAAGGAAGTTTCCAAGGGTGCGAACTAAACCACATTGCGCGATCCAGCAACGAAGAAGCAGATAAATTGGCAAACATGGGTTCTACAAACACATCCATACCGCCTGGAATATAGTTCGAAAGGATGATCAAGCGCTCAGTCAAAGTCAAAAAATCAGCAGAAGCACCCGTGACATTGGAGACGGAGGTCAGCCCGCAAACTGCTATGATTGAGCTCACCCACAACATCTCAAGACAAGTTTTTCTGGTCGAACCAGTCTGGACGCAGAAATACCTCGACTACTTGTCCAACAAACAGCTACCAGCAGATATTCGCGAGGCTAGACAGATAGTGCGACGCAGCAAAGCTTTTCGAGTACTCAATGGAGAACTATACAAGCAGAGCATATCAGGAATATTACGAAGATGCATAGAGCCCGAGGATGGAAAGGAACTACTACGAGATATACACCAAGGAGATTGCGGGCACCATGCTAGCTGGAAGGCAATCGTGGGTAAAGCTTTTCGCGCAGGGTTCTACTGGCTCACAGCAGCCAGGGATGCAAAGGACCTAGTCGACAAATGCAACGCATGTCAAAGATTTGCGCCCAAGCCGCACGCCCCTGCCACTGAGCTTCACATGATCCCAATCGCCTGGCCCTTTCCACAATGCAGGCTAAACATGGTAGGACCACTGAAAAAATCAACACTCGGAGGTTACACGCACTTGCTAGTTGAAGTCGACAAATTTACAAAGTGGATTGAGGCCATGCCAGTCACCTCGGCCAACGCTCAATGCGCCGTCAAATTCCTCGACTCCATCGTGTGCAGATTTGGGATACCACACAACATCATCACCGACAATGGAAGCAATTTCACAGCAAAGGAAACAGAGCAGTTCTGCGAGGAAAAGGGAATCACCCTCAATTTCGCTTCTGTGGCTCACCCGCAAACCAACGGTCAAGTTGAGCGATCCAACGGGTTGGTCTCGGCTAGAATAAAGAAACGACTACTATATCGTCTACACCCAGCGGCGGGGCACTGGGTAGACGAGTTACCCTCTGTACTATGGAGCCTCCGCACGACCATGAACCGATCAACAAAATACACGCCATTTTTCATGGTATATGGAGCTGAAGCAGTCCTTCCCGAAGATGTCAAGTTCAGCGCCCCACGAGTTGTCGCTTACAGTGAAGAAACCTCTAACAGGGACTCGCGGAATACGTGGATGCACTCGACGAGATACGCGACATTGCACTCGCAAGATCCGCGGTATATCAACAGTCGCTGCGCAACTACCATAGCCGCCGTATACGCCACAGAGCCTTCGGGTAGGAGATTTGGTGCTGCTACTCAAGCAGAATGAAGGACACAAGCTCTAGCCACCGTGGCAAGGACCCTTCATAGTACACGAAATTATCCCTGGTGGCGCTTATCGACTGAAGAACCCCGAGACCGGTGGCATCTACTCCAATTCGTGGAATGTTGCGCACCTCCGCAAATTCTATCCTTAGGATTATTCTACTCGTGGAAATAAGGATATACTAGCCACACTGTAGCTCGAAGAAAATACATGGCTTCTCAGTCATATTAATAAAATACATGGTTTCTCAACCATAGTTTCTCCAATCATTGATCTTTACACGCTAAATAACAGGCATACACCCCAAAAACACGGGGGCTACGCCTAACTTAGCATCATTTACAAATAAAAGAGTACAAACAAGGTTGGCACCTTATAAAATTTGAGGACAACAATACAGAATCAACAGGATACATACATCCTACAATTACATATGGCGACGAGCAGTTTCCTCGGCTAAAACCCGATTAACCTCATCAGAGGTCAGTCGAATAATCTCCTCTGCAGCAGGTCGAACGACTGTACAATGAGATGTCATATCGACTGGAGCATTTGGGAGCTTGGCCACGGAGTTGAAATTAACCTCAGGATGCCATAATCGAACAAACGAAAGTGCTACCAACGACCCGCGGATCAACTGTTGACGGACGCACTCCCGAATATCACCTACTCGACCAAAAGTTCTGAGTAGCTGGCTCAAATCTTCTGGACCCCTTCCCAAGGGATAAAAAGCGCCATTCAAAGCGCTATCGGGGCCTCGTGACAACTATCAACCAGTATCTTCGCTTGGCCCACACGATACTTCAGAGTGGCCAGAACAGAGCCTCGACTACGGTCAGACCAGAAGTTATTTGCATGTAGTTTAGAACTGCTGGCTTCGTGAAGAATTTGGTTTTCCACCCAATGCTTTTCACACCGTTCGCCAGGCTGAACAACTGCAAAGAAAGCTACAGAGAGTCAAAGAAAGAAAGAAGACACAAAGTGCTAGGGGGTTTAAGTACTTACAAAGCATATCCTTGGCAATAGCTGCCAATTCATCCATCACAAACTGCTCACGTTCAACCGGAAGCCTCTGTTTGCACTTGGCTACGTCAGCCACTCCACGCAAAGCTTTTAGCTTGCGTTCACCATCCGCGACACGGTCACGGAGGCCGGCAAAAGTACCAACAGCTGCAACAAGAGGATCTGCTTGTGTAGCAGATCCACTCGAATACTCCGCGATAGTGCCTGTTACCTGGAAGAAGATAAGAAAATTTAAGACGCTCCATACGAGAAATAAACCGCCTATTCGACAGGTGCTCGGGGGCTACTCCCATCGGGAGGAACTCATGACAATCAATCGCAAGAAACATCTCAGATATCAAAAGAACATTTCGATTAAAGACAGAATACGGGAATACATCCCAAGGTTCATTACATCAACAAACTACATAAAGTATATCCTAAGGAACTACAGAAGTACTGCCACTCATGGCAGATTGCCCCCTGCGACTAGCACGGGCGATCAAGTCAGATAACTTCCGGGCAAGGACGCCAGCCGGATCGCCAAAAGGACGAAGCGCTTCCTTTCTGCCCGTAGTAGCATCGACGGGAAGGTTCGAGTACGCCTCGTCCAAGCCTGCGACTCCGTGCGCCAGTGCAAACTGGATAGCAGTCTTCGCCCCGGACTCCGACTGAGCAACCGAGTAGGCCTGAAGGAGATCGCCCTCCAGGAAAACCTTCAGGAGACCATCCAACATGGGCGGAACCGCAGAGTCGACCAGAAGACTCCCGTGGAGTTGCGTCAACACTCGAGTAGCATTGCCAATGAGGGAGCAAATCCCGCTTGCATGCCTTCGAAGCTGAGCGCAAGAATCTGTCAAGGCGTCCACCCGCTGAACCCCGGCAGCTCCAGCGCAACGCCAAGAACACCTGCAAAGAGAAACGTTAATTCCAAAGAACATACCAGCCAGTCGAGAAACGACAAAGGATAAGTGCAACTTACATGCGAAACTCTGGGCCAGAGGGCGAAGGAAGTCAACGAGATCGTTGTCTTGCTTGGTGCCAGCCTCCTCCAATTTCTTCAGGGCATCTTGGGCATCAGCGAGCTTTCCCTCGAAGTCAGTCGACTGCTTCCGAGAGGATTCAACTTCCTTTCGAGCAGCTTCCAACTGAGCCTCCAGGGTGCTTACCCGAGTGACAACATCCATCTTCTCGGCCTTCAGCACTTCGGCTTGAGCTACACAGCAATAAGTTTAAAACACAAAGGAATTCGCATGATCGAAAAGATTGAATAGAGGGAGTAGATCAACTTACCCCGGAGAAGTTGGCCTTCCGAGATGAGTCGATCACGATCTGCCCGAAGGGTCACGCAATCTGTCTCAGCCAAAATAACACGACGGCCAATGGCTGCGAGGGAGTCAAGAAGAGACTACAAAAACATGAAAATGAAAAATTTAGAAAGGAGAAGATTGAGCCTATACACGACTGTAAACAGTCGAGTATAGCCTCGGGGGCTACTCCCATCGGGAGCACTGCCGTGCACCCGATAAAATGATGAGAAGAAAAGAGCTTAAGTTCTTGAGCCTGTAGGCAATCGCAAGCGATTAACTACAGCCTCGGGGGCTACTCCCATTGGGAGCACTGCCGTGCACCCGATAAAATCCTAAACGAACGAAGTACAGGAGGCAAAGGAAAATGGCAAAATTTACCTGGCCTTGAGCAATGCAGAGAGGATCAGCCGAGCTACCCGACACTTCTTTCAAAGTCGAGGCCCCAACTGCAAAGCTAGGGAGCCTATATTCCGTAGCCACGGCTGTGGGGCTGGGCTCGGTGAATTATGGACGGTCCCGGCAGTTGGGGTCCCACCCGTAGCGGCGGCATCTTTCCTCTTCTCGAGAGGAAGGGAAGAGGCAAACCGGCCGAGGCTGATGGACTGGAGCCTATCATGAAGGAAAACAACCATGTCAGACGAAACAAGAAGGAAACATTCGACTAGAACGAAGAAAGAAAAACTTACTCGTCATCGTCCTCATCGTCCAACATATCCGCGTTCCAGACGGTTTGGATCTTCGGCTGAGGAGCGAGAGGAGCGCGCACACTTAGTGGGGTCACAATGAGGGGCTCTTTATCAGATCCCCCACCCAAGGAGTTATCCTTGGAGGTGGCTTCATCGTCTCCCGCTCGGCGGCGTTTGCGGTGGTGGAGATCACTGCCCGATTCTTCCACGTCTTCCGAAGAATCGTGCTCGGAACTCGAGTCAGCGTCGGCAACGCTGGTGTCGATAGGAACATCCAGGTTGCTCGCCAACAGGTCCGAGGCTTCTTCACCGGAGACTGGCGGGTAGCAGGTGACCACCGCTAGACTCTACAAGAAGAAAACAAAAGAAGAAAAGGAAGAAGAAATTCGGTCGAGAAACTTTCGAACAAGAGAAAGGACTAAGACAAGGAAAAATTTGAACTTACTTCAGATGGAGGAGGATTCGAGGCTTCAAAAGATGCGATTGGACAATCGGCGAAAGACTCGCCTACCTTCAACTTCGTGATGGCCGCGATCTTCTTCTCGAACTCGGCATTCTAGAGTTCTTCTCGGCTCACTCGGCTGGGGTCTTCAGCTCCTTGATACTTCCACATGGTGGAGGGCCTCGCTTCCAGGGGCTGGATCCTGCGCTTAAGGAACAGGCTCGCAAGATGCAAGCCGTTCAGCGCAACTCCTACAGTTTGGTCGCGGAGCGCTGCAACCTTGGCGAGTAGAGGGGCGACGACTCGGCTCTCTTCGACTGAGAGCCTGTGCGCCCAAGACTTCCGCCACTTCAAGAAGACGAATGGGTGGAACTCATTGACTCCATCCGCGCTGTCGTCAACGACATAGAACCACTTCTTCCTCCACCCTTGCGCAGAGTCGAGGAGTTGCATGTCGAAGTAGAGGGTGTCCGATCTTGCCTGGATCCCGAAGCCGCCGGTGCGCAGCATCTCCCCAAGCTCCGTTTCCACCCGCGATCTCGCGTGGAAAGCCCACACCTTAAACAGGGACATCCAGAGGCCCCAGTGCGGGCGAATGCCAAGAAAGCACTCGCAAAGCACGATGAAGCACGAGATGTGCTGCACCGCGTTCGGAGGCAAGTCGTGAAGCTGTATGCCGTAGACATACAGCAATGCCACGAAGAAAGGATGGAGGGGAAGAGAAAGCCCACGCGAAACGTGATCCGCGAAGATCACGCGCTCGTTCGCGTGGGGATTGGCTACCTCGTCTTTCTTGCCGAGGCGAACCCGCTTCTCGGCTTCAGGAGGCAGCAGTCCCTCCCTTTGCATCTCCTTGATGCTCTTCTGCGTGGTGTTGGCGGAGCGCGGAGCGAGCGCATCACGAGCATCTTCGGGCGCCCGAGAGGAGGAAACCGCGGCGCTGCGTTTCTTGTCTCCCGCCATGAGCGCTGGTGCAAGCTTGAAGACAGAGAAGGAGCGTGAGGAAGACGAAGGCTAGGAAGGTGAAAGCTTGGAAGCGAATGACGGGAAGTTTTCACTTTTCACCTAAGGACCGTATTTATACACGGTATCATCTAATCATGGCCGCTCATCGAGCGACGTGGCGCTCATCGCGGCGGCCACGCGTGAAGCCGAAACGAAACGGCGGTGAACGTTGTTTCGTGCCACGATCTTAACAGAAGATCGTGAGCAATTACTGCGCGCAGTTCGCGTAAAAACCGGAAACGACGTCTCGTTTCCGGTCAAAAAGCTGACAAGGTGGGCCAGCGCCTCTGCTCTCGCTCCGTCACGTCCCATCGGGAGGATAAAGTGCGCCATGACGTCATCGGGAGGATAAAAGCTGACAAGGTGACGCGGCGGCCACGCGTGAAGCCGAAACGAAACGGCGGTGAACGTTGTTTCGTGCCACGATCTTAACAGAAGATCGTGAGCAATTACTGCGCGCAGTTCGCGTAAAAACCGGAAACGACGTCTCGTTTCCGGTCAAAAAGCTGACAAGGTGGGCCAGCGCCTCTGCTCTCGCTCCGTCACGTCCCATCGGGAGGATAAAGTGCGCCATGACGTCATTGTGGACATCATTAAGCTCAGAATTTCTTCGGAAAAAAGCCCCAAACACGAAATAAACTTCGTATGGGCAAATCAAGACGCGAAAATTCCTTCGCATAAGGCTCCAAACACGAAATAAACTTCGGATGGGCAAATCAAGACGCGAAAATTTCTTCGCATAAGGCTCCAAACACGAAATAACTTCGTATGGGCAAACTGTGACGCAAAAATTCTCTCGCATAAAAGCCCCAGATACGAAATTTTCTTTCAAATGGGCACGACAAGATTTCCAAACACAAAAACTCTTTCGTATGGAAGAAAGACTACAAAGCACAAAAAACTTTGTGCGCAAAATCAAGGGAGAAATTTTCACTCGAAATATCCCTCGATAAAAACTTGCGAGTGCGTAGCTCGTACTACTCGATTATACGGTGTACACACATCAATCTCCAGGATTGTTCGGCCGACTAGGCACATCTGGATGTCGTATTTCTTTCGAATACGAAGGTAAGACCCAAAAGATCTCTCTTGAGGGCCTGGAATCGCACTCAAGCTGCGTCCTCCGGTAAATTCCGTGTCAACAACACAAAGAAAAATCCTAGCGGACGCGCCGGGTACCCTATTAGGTTAAGTTCGACTCGGTAAGACCTCTACGGCCCAGTCGCAATGATCACCTCACCGGATTCGAGTCGGAGGTCTTGAAATCTATGTAGCCCAGAACTATTTTTGCCCTAGATGCAATTAATTGACCCTAAGCTTTCGGGAGAGCCAAGCAACTGAGCCACATCCTTCTGCGAAAACAGCCAAACACACAGGCATTTTTTATTTTCTCGATTCTCGAGTACAAGAAATGCATCGCATACAGGATATACATCCTCTTCAAACGATTGAAGCCACCAATCGAAAATAAACCAAGATAAGTTCTGAGAGTCCACTCGACGGATTCTCAGTCAAGTAAACGCTCGGGGGCTACTGACGAAGGGATGGACCCTAGGCATGTCGATGAGCCTACCCGATCTCAGGCCCACGGCCCAAGCTCTAAAGGAGGCGTCATGGATTATCTAGAAGGCCCAATTGAAGCCCACCCGCAAAGCCTTGCGGGTCAAGTTAGGAAACTTGTAACCGACTCTAGGTTAGAGTTCGAGTCCTCTCCGGGTATGGTTTGAGACCTGGCCACCTATATAAGGCCAGGAGAACCACATGAGAGGGACCAAGAAACACCGCACCATCAAGCCTTGAGATCGAGATCATACTCTCGACTTGAGCAACCACCATTGTAACCGATCTACTCGTTAATACAGATCAACAGAGGCAGGAGTAAGGGTTTTACCTCTACGAGGGCCCCGAACCTGGGTAAATCGTGCCCCCTGTCTAGCCGACGATTGTCACTAGCGACTACACGTTCTCCTAATCGAAACCCTATGGGTTCACCCGAGGGATTTGTTGAGATGCAGATTCGACAGATGCCCCGCGCGTTGCTGCGGAAATTTCAGCAAAAAATTCAGAATGCATACAATAAAATTTATGGAAATCAACCATAAATAGTGGACAAAGCATTTCATAATGACAACTTAATTCATATAGAAGTACCCCTGAAAGGTATATTTTACATAACATTTTTTGGACTCAAAAGGCTTCACTGTTCATTTGCCACAAAACTGATTTGGTCACACCATGAGATAGGAGGGTACACAATTACGAAAAGAGATAGGGAGCACCGTAGAAAATCACAGAGAGATCGGAAGCACCATAGAAAAAACTAAGGTTGCACATAACATTTTCTTTTGTCATACCAAGTTTTTTAAACTAAGGTTATATAATTTGTTTGTCAGACTATATAACTGGACAATGTTTTATTGCCAGATATATAGAACGGATAACAATCATAGAGAGCTAGGAAGTACCATAGGAGACCATACATACATTGGTTGAAGTAATACAGAAGAAAAGGATGCATGCTACCTAGTTGTACCAACCTGAAACAACATGAGAATCATATACGTTCTACCACTTGAATATTTGGTTGTAGACCTGCAATGCACGGGTGATAAATACCTTATTGGTTGACTACCATGTACCATATGAAGAAGGCCAGTTAGACTGCTCTGACTATAACACAGTTGAATCCTTGGATCCCAAAAAAAAATTTTGAATGCTTTTTTCTGTTGTTCAGGTCGACTGATCCCCAACTATAAAGGAAGAAGGAAGGCGACAGAAAGCCAGAAAGGGGGCTCGACCATTTAGCCGCAAAGTGATGGCCCATGAAGATAAAAGAACTATGGATCAATTGTCTTCAAGACATTTTCGTGATAAAGGTTAAAAGATGTCTGATGTTCCAACCTTACATGCAATAATCCTACTTGGTTGCTCCTAAGAACTATAGATGTAGCTGGCAGATTTAGTGTCGTCGGTTGCTTGTCAGACTGAGCCAATCCATCGCCTAGCTATAGACCAACGAAGGCGCAAGCATTTCCTAAATAGAGGCTATTGGTGACAGTTAAAACTTCACAAATCACACTAATATGCAAAATCGTGATTCAGACCAAGAGATGCAGGTGTAAATGACAGAATATATATAATTGTGAGGCTTCAAACATGTCAAATACAAAAGGCATAACCAACGTAACACCCTACGATTTCATTCTAGATCCGAACTGTACCCATGGATGGAGTAGTTAACCGTATGTTCAAGGCTTCAACAATAATTTTCCTGCAATATATATTTATAAGATAGTGAAATTCACATTAATGTTTTGCAGCACATAAACATCTACATGGGTAATACCGCGAATAGGAAAAGATTCAACACTAACTAAACTCCATGGTTCATACCCTGCACGGTTGCACCTGCAGACCAAGAACACCATATAGACACAAACAAATTCTCTACTACGGCAGGCAGTAGCATGTTATTCCCTACAGAAATAGCAGTCCACCCACTGGGATGTAAAGGATGGTAGGAACTACCTTGCATGCCACGGCAATCCTGTTGGCCGGAGGACGGTGAAAACAACCTTCCTTGTAGGATGACGGCTGCTTCGATCCTGAAGACGGTGGATAGTGATGGGAGGACAACATCCTGCAGTGGTGCCAATCTTTTTTTTTTTGAAAAGGGATACCCAGCCTCTGCATCTGGTTGATGCATACGGCTTTTATTAATAAGTAATCATTCAAATTTATCTTACAATCAAATAGCACTCACATAGGAACTCAATAGAACCTATAGAGCTAACAGCCGAAATACAGAAAACGGGCACAGTGATATCGAAATATCTAACTCCATCCTCATGAGACTATCCAGCACCAAGACGTTTACTAAGCAACCAGCCACCCTTGCTGAAGATAGGCTGAACGACCGCCATCAGACGAGTGCATCCACCATCCAAACGAGCACGCTGGTCCTCTGAAAGAAGAAGAGACTATTGGTGCATCAAATAATTGGCCTCATGAATGACCTGCAAAAAATTCCCAACTTTTTCACTGTTAAAAACAATATCATTTCGATGTTTCCAGAGAGCCCAAAGTAAAGCACATACTCCTATGCGTATAAGTGCTTTCGATAGTTTATCCACCCCACACAACCAATTACCAAACAAATTTGGAATACTAGAAGGAGGTGAAATGTTGAAAGTAAAATGCACCAACCTCCAAATTTTCTTAACAAAATCACAAGAAATAAAAAGGTGAATAACTGTTTCAGGCTCTCCACAGAACACACATTTCTTACACCCATCCCAATTTCTCCTAGCTAGGTTGTCTTTAGTCAGCAATTATTTCCTAGATAGAAACCACATAAAAATCTTTATCTTCAAAGGAACCTTTAATTTCCACAAATATCTATGAAGGAATCCTGAAACAGACGATGAGAGGTTGAGGCGCGAGCTACTGAAACAGACAGAGCTTCCTGCGAAGGTAACTGAGCGGAAGGGAGATGAAAGGTGGGGGAAGGGGAAGGGATTGGAAGGGGAAGACCGGAGGTCTAGAGACCGTATTGATTCGGCGCGGACCTTTCGTTTCCGCTGATAACCGAAGAGGCTTCCTTTTTATTCATGCGATACATCTTGTATGACATGTCTGCTAAAAATAAGATCTTGAACGTATGAGATAAGGAATGGGAGAGATGATCAGGACCACAAATTCGAAATCTGACGGAAAAAATAATAGTGGTGACTTGGCTGCACCAGGTTTGAGCTTGCAAACATTAAATCAATGTAGGTGGGGATGAACTTTATAGATTATAATTGTTGCATATGCACATTTTTTGTGAATCATGGGCATGTTTAAAATATTAAAAAAGTAATACTAATGATTTTTTATACAAATTTACATAATTATTACAAACACGTTTCATACAATCGTTGTATTCACAGATTGTAGAGGGGATGACCCGGTTTGTTTAGCTCTTATGGTCTGTCACATAAGCAACAACAAGAGATTCATAGAAAATGATACGGGAAAGAGCAAGCATAGAGAGCATCAGCACTTGACCGTTGAAAGAGATAAACCGTACCACGAAAAGTTTGTTTGAAATCGTTCTCTTACCAATTGAAAGCCCATTTCAATGTGTTTTACCTTGCATGAAACACTAGATCTGACTAAACCATACGAATACCTACACGTAACATGTGTGTGAACTTTTAAAAATAATTTCAAATGGTAATTTTTGTAAGTTGGAAAATTGTACACTGCAACCTCCATTGAAAATATACATCTTCCATCTTTATTTGGTGCTAGAAGGCGATGACAAGGAATACCTTTTTTTGTCCATGTATTTAATTTACTTGCTGAACTAAGTTGTGTGCATAGGATAGGTGTTGCGATCCGATGTGCATCCCAAGTAGTTGTTGTAGTAGTCGTACACATGTGGGATATGCAGCCATGCCTACATAACAGCCTCCCAGGTGAGTAATTAACTTTCAGACTTATGACCTTTACATAAGATATACTCCCTCCGTATCAAAATGTAAGATGTTTTACCATTTGCTGGGCAACACGTATCTAGACATGTTTTAGTGTAAGATACATATGAATCTATACACTATAGTATGTCTAGATATTGTTTGTTCTAAAAATGCTAAAACATCTTATAATTTGATACGGAGGGAGTACATGCCCACTGATCAAAGTTGTACCGTTACCTACGCAATCAGATTCCATTTCTTTTTGCCATCCCTTCTCAGTCATATTCTTGTTTTGCTAGCTCCTCTAGACAGGTTTATGGTGGAAAAGCCGCTGCTAGCATGTTGAATAAAGGAGATTCTTACATCCTTCTTATCACCTAGCTCAGATGTGGTTAGGTGATTGAATCCCTTCTAATGTAGTGATCATGCTTGTGAAAGAAAACAGTTTTCTCTATTCCGTGTGCACCAAGAAAATCCAGAATAATGTTCACCTTTTGCATTAGCCTTTGACGTTAGGATGAAGACAAGGATCTGAAGTTGCTTTCTCATATATAATTTTATAACTATCACATTAACTAACATCGAGTTAACATGACAAGTTCGTGTAGTGAAAAACGATGGGATAAAACGATGATCTCTGATTAAGAGGCATTTTAATTTTACGGTAGAGACCACATGCTTAAAAATGTCGATGAATTATTTTTTAGCTGCTTAGATGCTCGGTGTTAGTAGCTGACTGCTAATGGGCCATTTACACAAACAGAAGAGGGGTTACATCATATACACCTACTACTTAAGCTGAGCACCCTTAGCCCAGGCCCAACAAACACGAGAACGAACGCCGAAGCCCTTCCCCTCGATCGAGTTATGTACCCTCCTGTTGGCGTCAGCCCGTCACCCGACCTCGACGCCTCCCCTCTCATCGGAGCTCTCTCGGTGGAGACCCCGCCAGAATCTACCTTTGCTTCAACCACAATGTCTTCTTGACGCTGGTGTGCCCTCACTGACAGGGTTTCCGAGCCCAGCCACTACGAGGTTATCACCGGACGGTCCTCCTTCACAACATAAGGTTATATTTCTCCCCTCGCGTTGTTGCCTATTTATCAAATATATTACTCCAGTGGACATCAGATCAAATATTCGTGATTGTCTTCCCACTTATACTGCAATTTCTCCCGGGAACGAGTCCTCTTTTCTCCATGATCAACGGGCGAAACAGGGTATGAAGTGAATCATGGCCGGTCCAATAATTATTTTTGGCCAGCGGAGAATTACAATAAATATAATTTATATTAAACTTTATACTTCTATGTGTCTTATTTTTAGTATGTTATATTATTACTATTATATTTTTTTTGCATAGTTTAACCAGATAATTGACATTATTACTAAACTACGGTTGTTGTATTTTTCTTTTTAGTCAATTCATTGAAATATATTGAACTGTAGTTTGTAACATAGTATGTTATAGATCAATGTTTTGTATTATGCATAATATATATATTACTTATAAGTATTTATGGTAAATATGCTTAAACAATATGATCTCAGTAGGAGTTTCTAGTGTACAATTAAGTATGCATGGAGGTCGAAACTTGTACGGTATAAACTGAACTTATAGCACCACTTTCTGATTGTCAAAATTTCTAGTAAGTCAACATTAAAAAAAGTCCGCGTGCTTTGTACTTGGCATTGAAGTAACATTTTTTGAGTAACCATCAATGAAAACAATAGTTTGAATTCTAAAATGTTTGCGGAAGTAAACTTTATTATTTTGTATTATATTATGCAATGTGCATGCCATCATATGTTGTATAGAAGTACCCCGCCAGTTTATGAAATTAAAATTTGTTGAATGCTGGTAGAAAAAAAATTAAAATCTAGTTACATAAATTTGCGTAAAACTTGCAGGACATACGGGTTAGAGAATATCATGTTAACTAAACTTGTTGTCGTCAAGAGGCCCATGGAGTGTATTTACTTCCACAAATTAACCATACAATTATGTTATTAACATGATCCACCATTCGAAAATGCATGGCGCACATGATATTTTCTCATCTTTAGTTCACATCTTTCAAACTACAAAAATACCAAAGTATATGGACTAGACATGTCAAATTGACACCGCTGCATTTTGTCTTGTGAAATTATTTTTCATATATGTTTATAATATTTTATTATAAGTGAAAATAATATTCACAGTGTTAGTTCTTAAACAAAAGAGGAATGCATGATTTAAAATTTTTATAAGGAGTAACGAATAATAGCGTAGTGATTATTATATATTTTACTATTTTTGGGCCCTTCTCCTATTTGGACCCTAGGCGGTCACCCTTTACTACGCGGCCTATGGTTCAGCCCTGAATTCGGGATCTCGTCTCGCCCATCGGAATGGTGCTACAACGTGCTAAACTACCACCCCCAATGCGGTCATGGGATGTGAGCTTTGATTTTTTTTTTTTTTGAAGAAATGGCAAAAGCTTTGCCTTTTATATTGATATAGTAGAAGCAAACAGGTAGGACAAGGCCTAAAAAGAAAAAAGATACAAATCGATCCACGCCGGCCCCGAGCCGCGCCCCACACGGGTCGAGGACCAAGCTGCCGAAACAGCCAAGGTCGATACTAAAACACCTCAACGCTACACGGCGGAGGTAAAAGTCCGGAGCCGCCGCTCCGACGTCCACGCCGACCCCAGAGCCGCGCACCACACAGGTCGATGACCAAGACGCCCAAGCGACTAAAGCCGACACCAAGACCTCGATGCCTCGCAGAGGAGGCATAGTATTCAGAGCCACCGCTCCGACATCCTCGCCAGCCCCAAGGTTGCGCCCCAAACGAGCCGGCGGCTGATGCATGTAAAATGCATAGATGAATTTTGCATATTTTCACATGGTTTTTTATTACATATTGCATCATATAAGGTTATAATTCAATGTTTTATAGTATTTTGGGGTTAAATTACAAAGTCCCCCAACTTTTATGAAATTAACCCTGCCTGTCAGAAACCCCGTTTTCTATATTTTTGACGTTTCAGGGGGAAAACTTCCGCGAAATCACCTGAAAATCTACGGGGGTCATTTTCTTGGAAGGAGAAGACTTGCGGGCGAAGAATCCACGAGAATTGGGCAAGGAGGCCCAAAAGAGGATCTTCGACTTACCGACTCCGTCTTGACCTAAAACCGACTATAAAAAGGGTCCCCCGTACCCTTACGGAGAAGAGAGCCGCCGAAACACCGAAACACCGAAACAGAGACCAGAAGTTCCAGATTGGAGAGGGAAAACTCCGGCGGGGCGCCGCCGGTGTGATCTCCTACCCCTCCAACGTCATCTCCATCGACATCTCCATGAAGAGGGAGTAGTCCACCCCAGGGCTATGGGTTTGTGGAAGTAGCACTTGTATCTCTCTCTCTATGTGCTTCACTAATTAGATCCGTATGAGCTGCCTCACATGATTACGGGCACCGTTGTAATTCCTATGTGGTGGATCTTTTCTATGAGTTATTGAATCTTAGATTGCAATTGTTTCTCTTGAGTTATTTGAGTAGATGTATCTTACACTACTAGGGAAAAGTTTACCCGTGACGCACCATTTTTCTTATCCGTGACGCACCAGGGCTCGTCACGGCTATCACGCCGCGCCTATGGGTTTAGCCGTGACGCACCTAGCAGGTGCGCCGCGCCTATTTATACCCGTGACGCACGGGCACGGTGCGCCGCGGCTATTGCGTAGCGCGTCACGCCTAACTCCTAAGGTGCGCCACGGCTAGTAATTTAGGTGCGTCACGGCTATTCTATGCTGTATTTTTTAAAAAGGCAGTACCGTATTTATACAGGTATATACAGCTCAAATACAGAAGAATGTCAGTACACAAAATACAGAAGAATATCAATAGCTCAAACACAGGTATGCAATTGATAGAATAAATTTTCATAGCAGAAATATTACATAGTCTAGAAAACAAACATATATACTACTAATAAATCCAGGAGTTAGTCTCGAAAACAACCATATTACATATTTTTGATCATCACCACATAATCTATCTAGCGGGCGCGGATGTAGTCGATGACCATCATCATGTCCAAGTTGGCGATGTCACTATCCCTCATGGTGATCAGAATAGCTCGGCCAACCTCCATACCACCTCTTGCGGAATGGAACTGCCTCCATGCTTGAGAGTTGAGGATGACCCGACCATCAGCGTTATCCCTGGTGATCGGAACTACGGTGACAGGTCCTGATTCTCCACGGCGTACTCCAATGGTACCCATATGCTCCATGCCAGCACTGTCCGCTACCGCCAAAGGTATTTTCTACAACACACAATTCCAAGAAAGAATAAAAGCACAATGTCAAATACCGGATAAGAAAGTGTTAAGAACATAAGCAACTATACGAATAAGAAAGTGTTAAGAAACATACCATGACATGTCCATTGGAGATGTTAGTGTTGGTGATGCGATGCACGAAAGGGGACCCGATGTAGCTATCTATCTGGGCAAGTTTCTGAAGGACACGGTCCTTCTCAAACTCGCTAAGATTCGCTCTTTGAGCAACCACCACATGTTTCCATGGGTCCTCCTCGTCCATATCATCCTCAGTGTCCATATCCTCGGTGTTCTCAGTTTCCTCCTCACTCCCGCCATCCTCGCTCGCAATCCCGCCCATATACACAATTTTGATGCGAGGTTGCGGTCCTTCCATAGAGAAGTGAATGTAATCACCTCCGCTTAAATTGTACGTGGCGATGAGAACCTGCAATGCTTGCCCGCAGAAGTAGGTCTTCGTTCTTTCTTTTTTCACTCGAAGAATGTAGGTGGTCCCGTGAACATTGAAATCCACGTTACTGCCAACTAACTCGTTGAATTCTTCGCGAATATTGCATGGTAGAATCTAAAAAAGAAATATAAAGAATATTTTGTTAATAAACACAAGTCTCAAGCTAGATAGTAAAACGAAAGAACAAGTTAACATAAAAAGAATTGTTAATTACCAACGAATCAACGTCACCGTCGTGGAGTTGAAGCATAAAAGAAGCCCCAGTGAATCGTCCTTCGGCACATCGAGACCGACATACTTCGCAAGCCATGTTCTATTTAATTAAGAAAGTACACATAGAGGTTAGAGGAGCATAGCTATCACAAAACAAAGACAAATGACAGAACCTACCTATCACAAAACAAATGCAGAAAGTGACGCTATCTACTTTAATGGAATTCCTATACATATGCTTATATAAACACAAACTTGCATGCCTACAGATACCATTTAAGAGAAAAGAAAAGGAAACTAGGATTATTTGGGTACCAAGGTTGGTCCTGCTGTCTTGGCTTGCTGAAAAGTTACTGAATTTTTGCTAAGTGTTAAGAAAACAGAGAGGTTAGCTGAATGTTGGGTTTGTTTTCAGCCCTTTAAAATTCTCTAAATTTTATTTTCCAAGCATGGTTTTGTTAAGCAACTTTAAAAATGTAAGAGAATTTAAAAATGAACTTCAACTCCTTGGTGAAAATATCCAAGATCAAACCTGGTCAGTAATGTAAAAACTAAAAACAGAGTATATCAAATTAGACCAACTTGAAAAATAAGGCCTACACCTAATCGTGCATGTATGGACGAGGTGCCTTAATGTAGTTGATGAACCAACTACAAGAGATGTTTTTATAAAATTCCATCTGCGACAGTTATTTCAAGACGGAGGGAGTACATGCAGAACACCATATCTATTAATTGGTCCGTCGATATGCCGCTGGCTTGATGAGCCACCGGATTTTCCACTGCCCTGCCTAGTTAAAAGATTTACTGTAATTGTGTATTGGTGTTTCACTGAATAAAGAGGCTTCGGTTATGGTAAACACGAGAGGGAGCTGTCATTTGCAGTTGAACTATTGATGGTACAAAGTGACAAATTACTAAGTTGTGATTCTGAAGCACAAGTTCAGCTTGTGAGAGAGAGCAATTTATTAACCTGTGCTAGCTGCAAACCAACTTGACACTGATGCAGCAGCCTAAGCAATTTAATTCAGACCGGTGATACCACATCTACGTGTTCTGTTGAATGAAATTTGACAGCAGAATTCAGTCAACAATCTAAGTGGCGTATAACTTGGGAAGATTAAAAGATTGAACCCAAGCATCACAGAACAGGAGATTGAGACAATGAGACACATCTCTTGAAGATCAAGACCAGATAGGATAGCAGACAACACCAATCAAGTATCCATCAACACCACATCGATCCATTCATCCATATGCAACAGGTTACACAAGCCATCGACCAGAACCAACCAAACCCTAACAGCCTAAGCATCCGACAACCAGCTGCGAACACCCGATGGGATCTGGTGCTCAGCCTCCGAAGCCGTAGAGGGTGCGGCCCTGGCGCTTGAGCGCGTAGACGACGTCCATGGCGGTGACGGTCTTGCGGCGGGCGTGCTCGGTGTAGGTGACGGCGTCGCTGATGACCTACCCTATGCGCCTAGCTAGGTTGGAGGTGGCCGGAGCAGAGAGTGCCGCCGGCGGCGATGGCACGCACGCGAGGGAGAAGAGGGGGCTTACCCTTCAAGGCAGACGGCCGGTGTCGATGCAGAAGGGCGGCGCTCCTCGTCCTCCTCCCCCGCGGCTCCTCCTAGTCGATGCAGAAGGGCGGCGGCGCGTCGATGCAGAAGGGCGGCGCGCGGTGCGTAGTGTTGGTGTGTGTGTGGTGTGGAGAGATCGAAGGAAGGAGGGGAACGGCTGTAGGCCTGTACTCTCCGTAGTCGTGGCGCACCAGCCCAAGGTGCGTCACGTCTATCTAATCCGTGGCGCAGCGATGGAACGTGCGCCGCGCTTTATACCACATAGCCGTGACGCACCACAGTTCAGTGCGTCGCAGGTATGCCTCGGAGGCTCGCCACCCCGGCCCCACACATACGCGCGACGTGGCTCTCATTTGGTGCGCCGCGGCTATGCCTTTAGGCGCGACGCGCAGAGACGTGGTGCGCCGCGGGTAATAGGCGTGACGTGCGTCACGGGTATCATCACTCCTATAGCAATTTTCCTAGTAGTGTTATGTACCCCGTTCTTATTTGCTAGCTTTGATCAATCTAGTTCTTGAGAGCGTGTGTGGGGTGATGGGTGCATTAGTTGGAGTAACGGGGGGTGGCTAGTGCTGTGAAAGTGAAAGAAGTTCAGCGATCCACTTAGGTTTGTTAAACCTTTCTTAGTTACCTCACTAGGGATAAAAAGGAGTACTTTGTTACCGGGGATTTGAAGTGACCCTAATCAATCACCATGACTAGATCTAGCAAGTTCTTACTTCAACTTAATGTCACATTGCTTAAAGCTATACTCTGGTTTTTCCTTAATTATCGAGGTGTTATAATTTATTTCCCATCTTGGTGGAGTATAAGAGGGATCAATATGACCGTAGAGATCTCTATGCTAGGACGTGATGCCCATATGAAAGTACTCAATGTTAAACATGTTATTGTAATCTCACATGTAATTCTTTATGTCCACCGTCTACTACTTTATTTGAGAGAATGCAAGTGTGAAACCATGAACCCCGGTCCTATTTTAATTATAAGAAAACACTCTAGTTACTTTGCTGCAATTTACTTTACTTGCACTTTACTTTACTTGCATCTCCAATTCGAATTTACATTATCTCCATCACCACTTGCATCACAAAAATATAAAAACAATCCATTGCATATTTATTTTCTCATTTGCATTTAGTAGTAGATTTAATTATTGCACATTTACTTTCAGTTTTGCATTGCAATTTAGAAGTCTCACACCTGGTGCTTGACAACCACTTGGTGAGGTTGAGGGCACAAAATTTTCTACTTGTTTGCAGGATCCTGGAGGAAGCTTGGAAGACAACTGCTGAAATACTGGCTCCCCAAGAGTTCGATATAAACCCTCGAGTCACCCTCGTGGGGAAGAAGGCTTGCCACTAGCTACATACTCTGCACTTGGAGTCTCAACCTAGCCATCAAGCGTTTTTCTGGCGCCGTTGTCGGGGAGCCATAGGTGAAGGAGTTGTCCAAGGGAGCTCACAAGAAGTATTCATCACCAACAAGGTGTGCAAACACCTAAGCTTGGGGAGGTTGCACCTACGTGAGTACCGTCCTTTCTATCTCCACCTTCTTTCAAGTAGATTGTTTTGTTTCCTGTCTTGTTTTTGTTCTTGTTTTGTTTTTGTTCTTGTTTTTGTTTTGTCTTGCATATTTTATTTTAGTTTGCATTTTAGTTTTGCATTTAGTTATCTAGTTTATTTTACTATTTCGAATTTGCCTAGTTACTTTACTTTTCAGTTTTGCATAAAAAATTAAAAACTACATAAAAACTGTTAAAATGGGTGATAGAACTAAATTAGGTGACTACACAAATACACCCAATGACCAATTCATTGCTAGGCCAATTACTACACCTGAAATACAAGCTGAAAGCTATGAAGTAAGTCATAGTTTATTGAATTTAATTACTAGAGAGCAATTTGGTGGTAGTGCTATGGAGGATGCCTCTATGCATCTTCATGATTTCATGGAAATATATGATGTGCAAAAATTTAAAAATGTGGAAAGTAGTGTTTTAAAACTGAAATTATTTCCTTTTTCAATTAGAGGAAAGGCTAAAGAATGGTTACGTTCACTACCTACCGCTAGTATAAAGTCTTGGGATGATTTAAAAGAAGGTTTCATTAAGAAATATTTTCCTCCCGTTAAAATTTTGCAAAATAGGAATAATATCCTCTCATTTAGGCAAAATGATAATGAACATGTAGCCATGGCATGGGATAGAATTAAATTAATGATTAGAACATGCCCATCACATGGAGTAAATGAATGGACCATACTACACTCTTTTTATAATGGTCTAAACTACATGTCTAGAAATATACTTGATTCTGCTGCTGGAGGTGCCTTTAGGAGTAAAACTGTAGGTGAGGCTAAGAGCATATTAGAAAGCATATTGCAAAATTATAGTCAATGTAATACTGAAAGAGCACCCAATCCCACTAAGAAAATAAACTAAATTGAAGAAACCAATGATTTGTCTTCTAAAATGGACACTATTCTTGCTTTTATTAATAAACAAAATATGGAGAATGTGCCTTTGTAGGAGCTAGTTGGTAGTAATTCTGAAAGTGTGGATGTTAATGTTGTTAGGAATTATGGTAGCAATGGTTTTGGTAATGCTTACAATTCATATAGTAAACCTCCTTATGTGCCAAATAAACCTTTTGTTCCATATCCTAATGCTAATGAAAATAAGTGGAAGCCTTCTAGTGAAATTTCTGAATTTAATAAATTGCTTATGGAACAAGTTGCTAGTCACAATAATATGATACATGAGTTAAATAAGTCTATTGCATCCATTAGTAGTGATATTAAAGGATTGCAACTTCAATCTTCGAATTTAGATAAAGCATTGTCAAAATTAGCTGATAATCAAACAACTCTATTAAGCATGTCAGCAGGAAAGCCACAAGCACAACCTAGTGTAGGAATGAATTCTATTACTATTGCTGCTCCTATTATTGAAAATATTAATCATATTGCTGAGAATACAAGTGAGCATGTCCCTACTAGCTTAGAAGAAACTTTGAATGAAATAGTGAAGAACCCTGAATATTTACTTCCATATATGTCTTATCTTGCTAGCAAAGATGAAATTAGTACTCATGAATCAAGCATGCTAGCTAAATTAGAGAGTAAAGTAGAGGAAATTATGATGCTTACTAAAATTAAGGATCCATTGCTTGATTTAGAAAAAAGTAGCTTGCAAGAACTTATTGCTACTCTACAAAAATTTGCTAGTGATCCCACTATAAATGTTAATCAACCTGGCTTTGGATCTTATATTGCTAATCATGTCTTGTAAGAAAAAATTGCTAGGTACAATAATGAGGCCATGATACCTCCTAAGCTTGGAAAAGAAATCCACCATGCTATGTTAGATCTAGGTTCTAGTGTATCGGTACTCTCTAAAGAATTATATGAATTGCTAGAACTAGAAAATTTAGAAAAGTGCTCAAGTGAATTTTTCCTTGCTGATAACTCTACTAAACATGCTATAGGACAAGTAAAATATGTTATGATTGAATTGCACATGACTTTCGTACCCGTTGATTTCATTATTATGGATATGGGGGATAAATCCCCTAGTCCTATTATTTTGGGTAGACCTTTTCTTCGTACTACAGGTGCAATCATAGAGTCTAAGGAAGGGAATGTCAAGTTTCAGTTCCCTCACAAGAAAAGCATGGAGCACTTCCCAAGGAAGAGGGGCACGCTGAAGAACAAGCTCCCTCATGAGCTTTATCCCTCTTGATTATCAAGTAAATAAAGCCTAGCTATATGGCTATAAAGAAAGCGCTTTACGGGATGCAACCCGGTTGTTTTTGTTTGGATTTTCCTAGTGTCCTCTTGCTGTCTCAAGAGATTAGTTTTTTTGTTTTAATTCTGTAGTTTTCAATAAAGAGTCAAGTCAAACCCATTTGGACTTATAAGTTGCTATCCTAGTGCATGAAATTTCTGTTTCAGCACGCGTCTGCTCACCGTATGATTTTACGTTTTTTATTGGTATGTCGGATTGAGCTAATTTTGTAGTATGTTCTGAAACGTTTCGTCCTCTGTAAGCACAAAAATTGGCTTAATCTTTTGACGAGTCTAGCTTAGGGAAATACGTTCGTTTTGCTGCTGCTACTTTTCTGGACAGATTATGCCTTCTTTTATTTTATGCACTCTTTGGGCTTGGGAATCGAATTTCCATGATTCTTTCAAGCAAGAGAGTGAACATACAACATAATGAACCTTATTGTCTATCCACTGGAGCATTTGATTTGGAATTTTGCACAGCAAGCATGTGATTTGTTTGTCCTTACTAATCTCACCCCACAGAAAAAGTATGGGAGAAACATGTTTTGTGAAGTTTTTTCACAGGGAATATAGAGGAGCTGCGCCTCAAGACATCCAATAATGGTGAAAGCCATAAGCTTGGGGATGTGATGAATACCCCACTGGAGCTACACTCTTGGTTAGCACACATCTACTTTCTGTTTTTCTAAGCAAAGCATTTATCGTAGAGACTTGAAGCGTCTAGTTTTTGTTTTTATTTTTGTTTTGATAAGACCACCACCATCATTTTATATGATATTGAGCTACTGGAGTTTGGGGTTGGAATGTATTGGATGCTAGTATTATGACTTGGAATAGGGATGCCATGGTTGATTTGAAGAGCTACATATGTTTGCATGATTTATAGGCTTTTTATGTGTAGAAATTTGCAATAATGTTGTCTTGAGCTATCTCTTATTCATGTCCTTGATGTTAATTGCTGGTTTATTTAGTTTGTCATGAAATGAGTAGTTCTATGGACATATGCATGCATAGTAGCTGGTCAACTATCTCCCTCTTGCTAGCCCAAAAATTTAAAAATTCCAACAAGTAAAAACTTGTTTCCAACACTCCTTAGCCAAGTATTTCCAGTGAGTCCACCATATCTTCCCATTAGCTTCATTGCTATTCCGAGTATGTTCACCATGTTATTGTGTTATTTATGTTCTAAATTAAGATATTCACTTTATTAATTGTCATGGGTTGAACTTGGGATAGGACTCTCACGAAGTTTTGAAGGCACACTTTACTTTTTATGCATCTAATAAACATGACCCAATAATGGGATCCACAAGTTTTGCGTTTGACAAGTGTGTGGTTGGGAGCTAGCTATAAACGTGTATCACCGGAAAGCTTTCAACATTGCACAAAAAATTTACATTTGGTTGATATCATGTACTTTTGTTTTTGGACTCCTGCCATGCCGAAATGAAATAGAGGAATAGTAAGTTTTGATGAGTAAGTATCTATATGACTAGAGAAATGCATTGGGCCGCTAACCCAAGCCATGCTTTATCATGGTGGAAATTTACTTACAGCTTGAGTGACTCTACAACACATCCTATAATAAAATAAGAAGCTATGCATAATAGTGAATGAAAATAAAAAAGGATGATGAGTCTACTTCGTTTGTTCATCTTGTCATTGTAACATGGGCTTGTTTCCATGTCATGGGGCAAGAGGTACCTCTTTGCGGTTCTCTATGATGTCATTGATACTTATTATGATTGTACAAAGCTTATTAGGAATCTTAAGTTGAGTAATCATGGAGTAGGTTTTCACACTCACGGGGCATGAGGCTTTCAACCACCTTGTCATTCTCATTACTTCAATAGTCACAGTTTTAAGATGCTAGTGATAAAGGGGCAATGAGAGTCCTAGATCAATGGATACCACATTTCAATTAGTAATTTTAGTTGAATAATTTAGAGGCTAAATAAGACTTGATCATGTTTTACCTCTACTCAATTTTCTCCAAAGTGTCCACCATATTTTCTATTCTCCATTATGCTATTCTTTGACCAATATAGGATTTTATTTTTCATTTTGTGTATGCATTTGGTCCATAGTGCTTTTATTTCATTATACACTTTGTGAACTTTCATGAAGCATCTTTGCTTGCATATTTGATATTTCTTACAACATGAATTGTATATTGCTACTCATTTCTAGTATTAATCATTTGATTATAAGTAGCATGAATAATCCTCCTTGATATCCCATGATTGTTTCAATATGCAAAACCCATCTTAGTTTTATCACCTTCATACTCGGGGACGAGCATGGGTTAAGCTTGGGGATGTTGATGCATGTAAAATGCATAGATGAATTTTGCATATTTTCACATGGTTTTCTATTACATATTGCATCATATAAGGGTATAATTCAATGTTTTATAGTATTTTGGGGTTAAATTACAAAGTCCCCCAACTTTTATGGAATTAACCCTGCCTGTCAGAAACCTCGTTTTCTATATTTTTGACGTTTCAGGGGGGCAAACTTCCCCGAAATCACCTGAAAATCTGCGGGGGTCATTTTTCTTGGAAGGAGAAGACTTGCGGGCGAAGGATCCACGAGAATTGGGCAATGAGGCCCAGAAGAGGACCCTCCACGCGGCCAGATTCCTTGGTCGCGTGAGAGGCCCCCTTTTGGCCCCTGTGGCCCCAATTCCTTCCATCTTCGACTTACCGACTCCGTCTTGACCTAAAACCGACTATAAAAAGGGTCCCCCGTACCTTTACGGAGAAGAGAGCCGTCGAAACACCGAAACACCGAAACAGAGACCAGAAGTTCCAGATTGGAGAGGGAAAACTCCGGCGGGGCGCCGCCGGTGTGATCTCCTACCCCTCCAACGTCATCTCCATCGACATCTCCATGAAGAGGGAGTAGTCCACCCCAGGGCTATGGGTTTGTGGAAGTAGCACTTGTATCTCTCTCTCTATGTGCTTCACTAATTAGATCCGTATGAGCTGCCTCACATGATTACGGGCACCGTTGTAATTCCTATGTGGTGGATCTTTTCTATGAGTTATTGAATCTTAGATTGCAATTGTTTATCTTGAGTTATTTGAGTAGATGTATCTTATGTACCCCGTTCTTATTTGCTAGCTTTGATCAATCTAGTTCTTGAGAGCGTTTGTGGGGTGATGGGTGCATTAGTTGGAGTAACGGGGGGTGGCTAGTGCTGTGAAAGTGACAGAAGTTCAGCGATCCACTTAGGTTTTGTTAAACCTTTCTTAGTTACCTCACTAGGGATAAAAAGGAGTACCTTGTTACCGAGGATTTGAAGTGACACTAATCAATCTCCATGACTAGATCGAGCAAGTTCTTACCTCAACTTCATGTCACATTGCATAAAGATATACTCTCGTTTTTCCTTAATTATCGAGGTGTTATGATTTATTTCGCATCTTGGTGGATTATAAGAGGGATCAATATGACCGTAGATATCTCTATGCTAGGACGTGATGCCCATATGAAAGTACTCAATGTTAAACATGTTATTGTAATCTCACATATAATTCTTTATGTCCACCGTCTACTACTTTATTTGAGAGAATGCAAGTGTGAAACCAGGAACCCCGGTCCTATTTTAATTATAAGAAAACACTCTAGTTACTTTGCTGCAATTTACTTTACTTGCACTTTACTTGCATCTCCAATTCGAATTTACATTATCTCCATCACCACTTGCATCACAAAAATACAAAAACAATCCATTGCATATTTATTTTCTCATTTGCATTTAGTAGTAGATTTAATTATTGCACATTTATTTTCAGGTTTGCATTGCAATTTAGAAGTCTCACACCTGGTGCTTGACAACCACTTGGTGAGGTTGAGGACACAAAATTCTCTACTTGTTTGCAGGATCCTGGAGGAAGCTTGGAAGACAACTGCTAAAATACTGGCTCCCCAAGAGTTCGATATAAACCCTCGAGTCACCCTCGTGGGGAAGAAGGCTTGCCACTAGCTACACACTCTGCACTTGGAGTCTCAACCTAGCCATCAAGCGTTTTTCTGGCGCCGTTGCCGGGGAGCCATAGGTGAAGGAGTTGTCCAAGGGAGCTCACAAGAAGTCTTCATCAGCAACAAGGTGTGCAAACACCTAAGCTTGGGGAGGTTGCACCTACGTGAGTACCGTCCTTTCTATCTCCACCTTCTTTCAAGTAGATTGTTTTGTTTCCTGTCTTGTTTTTGTTTTTGTTTTGTTTTTGTTCTTGTTTTTGTTTTGTCTTGCATATTTTATTTTAGTTTGCATTTTAGTTTTGCATTTAGTTATCTAGTTTATTTTAGTATTTCAAATTCGCCTAGTTACTTTACTTTTCAGTTTTGCATAAAAAATTAAAAACTACATAAAAACTGTTAAAATGGGTGATAGAACTAAATTAAGTGACTACACAAATACACCCAATGACCAATTCATTGCTAGGCCAATTACTACACCTGAAATACAAGCTGAAAGATATGAAGTAAGTCCTAGTTTATTGAATTTAATTACTAGAGAGCAATTTGGTGTAGTGCTATGGAGGATGCCTCTATGCATCTTCATGATTTCATGGAAATATGTGATATGCAAAAATTTAAAAATATGGAAAGTAGTGTTTTAAAACTGAAATTATTTCCTTTTTCACTTAGAGGAAAGGCTAAAGAATGGTTACTTTCACTACCTACCGCTAGTATAAAGACTTGGGATGATTTAAAAGAAGCTTTCATTAAGAAATATTATCCTCCCGTTAAAATTTTGCAAAATAGGAATAATATCCTCTCATTTAGGCAAAATGATAATGAACATGTAGCCATGGAATGGGATAGAATTAAATTAATGATTAGAACATGCCCATCACATGGAGTAAATGAATGGACCATACTACACTCTTTTTATAATGGTCTAAACTACATGTCTAGAAATATACTTGATTCTGCTGCTGGAGGTGCCTTTATGAGTAAAACTGTAGGTGAGGCTAAGAGCATATTAGAAAGCATATTGCAAAATTATAGTCAATGGAATACTGAAAGAGCACCCAATCCCACTAAGAAAATAAACTCAATTGAAGAAACCAATGATTTGTCTTCTAAAATGGACACTATTCTTGCTTTTATTAATAAACAAAATATGGAGAATGTGCCTTTGCAGGAGCTAGTTGGTAGTAATTCTGAAAGTGTGGATGTTAATGTTGTTAGGAATTATGGTAGCAATGGTTTTGGTAATGCTTACAATTCATATAGTAAACCTCCTTATGTGCGAAATAAACCTTTTGTTCCATATCCTAATGCTAATGAAAATAAGTGGAAGCCTTCTAGTGAAATTTCTGAATTTAATAAATTGCTTATGGAACAAGTTGCTAGTCACAATAATATGATACATGAGTTAAATAAGTATATTGCATCCATTATTAGTGATATTAAAGGATTGCAACTTCAATCTTCGAATTTAGATAAAGCATTGTCAAAATTAGCTGATAATCAAACAACTCTATTAAGCATGTCAACAGGAAAGCCACAAGCACAACCTAGTGTAGGAATAAATTCTATTACTATTGCTGCTCCTATTATTGAAAATATTGATCATATTGCTGAGAATACAAGTGAGCATGTCCCTACTAGCTTAGAAGAAACTTTGAATGAAATAGTGAAGAACCCTGAATATTTACTTCCATATATGTCTTATCTTGCTAGCAAAGATGAAATTAGTCCTCATGAATCAAGCATGCTAGCTAAATTAGATAGTAAAGTAGAGGAAATTATGATGCTTACTGAAATTAAGGATCCATTTCTTGATTTAGAAAAAAAAGTAGCTTGCAAGAACTTATTGCTACTCTACAAAAATTTGCTAGTGATCCCACTATAAATGTTAATCAACCTGGCTTTGGATTTTATATTGCTAATCATGTCTTGCAAGAAAAAATTGCTAGGTACAAGAATGAGGCCATGATACCTCCTAAGCTTGGGGATGCATGGATCCCCAAGGTGCTAGTTTCAATTGGAAAAGAAATCCACCATGCTATGTTAGATCTAGGTTATAGTGTATCGGTACTCTCTAAAGATTTTTTATGAATTGCTAGAACTAGAAAATTTAGAAAAGTATTCAAGTGAATTTGTCCTTGCTGATAAGTCTACTAAACATGATATAGGACAAGTAAAATATGTTATGATTGAATTGCACATGACTTTCGTACCCGTTGATTTCATTATTATGGATATGGGGGATAAATCCCCTAGTCCTATTATTTTGGGTAGACCTTTTCTTCGTACTACAGGTGCAATCATAGACTCTAAGGAAGGGAATGTAAAGTTTCAGTTCCCTCACAAGAAAAGCATGGAGCACTTCCCAAGGAAGAGGGGCACGCTGAAGAACAAGCTCCCTCATGAGCTTTATCCCTCTTGATTATCAAGTAAGTAAAGCCTAGCTATATGGCTATAAAGAAAGCGCTTTACGGGAGGCAACCCGGTTGTTTTTGTTTGGATTTTCCTAGTGTCCTCTTTCTTTCTCAAGAGATTAGTTTTTTTGTTTTAATTCTGGAGTTTTCAATAAAGAGTCAAGTCAAACCCATTTGGACTTATAAGTTGCTATCCTAGTGCATGAAATTTCTGTTTCAGCACGAGTCTGCTCACCGTATGATTTTACGTTTTTTATTGGTATGTCGGATTGAGCTAATATTTTAGTATGTTCTCAAACTTTTCGTACTCTGTAAGAACAAAAATTGGATTAATTTTTTGACGAGTATAGCTTAGGGAAAAACGTTCGTTTTGCTGCTGGTGCTTTTCTGGACAGATTCTGCCTTCTTTTGTTTTATGCACTCTTTGGGCTTGGGAATTGAATTTCCATGATTCTTTCAAGAAAGAGAGTGAACATACAACATAATGAACCTTATTGTCTATCTACTGGAGCATTTGATTTGGAATTTTGCAGAGCAAGCATGTAATTTGTTTGTCCTTGCTAATCTCACCCCACAGAAAAAGAATGGGAGAAACATGTTGGGTGAAGTTTTTTCACAGGGAATAGAGGAGCTGCGCCTCAAGACATCCAAGAATGGTGATAGCCATAAGCTTGGGGATGTAATGAATACCCCACTGGAGCTACACTCTTTTGGTTAGCACACATCTACTTTCTGTTTTTCTAAGCAAAGCATTTATCGTAGAGACTTGAAGCGTCTAGTTTTTGTTTTTATTTTTGTTTTGATAAGACCACCACCATCATTTTATATGAGATTGAGCTACTGGAGTTTGGGGTTGGAATGTATTGGATGCTAGTATTATGACTTGGAATAGGGATGCCATGGTTGATTTGAAGAGCTACATATGTTTGCACGATTTATAGGCTTTTTATGTGTAGAAATTTGCAATAATGTTGTCTTGAGCTATCTCTTATTCATGTCCTTGATGTTAATTGCTGGTTTATTTAGTTTGTCATGAAATGAGTAGTTCTATGGACATATGCATGCATAGTAGCTGGTCAACTATCTCCCTTTTGCTAGCCCAAAAATTTAAAAATTCCAACAAGTAAAAACTTGTTTCCAACATTCCTTAGCCAAGTATTTCCAGTGAGTCCACCATATCTTCCCATTAGCTTCATTGCTATTCCGAGTATGTTCACCATGTTATTGTGTTATTTATGTTCTAAATTAAGATATTCACTTTATTAATTGTCATGGGTTGAACTTGGGATAGGACTCTCACGAAGTTTTGAAGGCACACTTTACTTTTTATGCATCTAATAAACATGACCCAATAATGGGATCCACAAGTTTTGCGTTTGACAAGTGTGTGGTTGGGAGCTAGCTATAAACGTGTATCACCGGAAAGCTTTCAACATTGCACAAAAAAAATTACATTTGGTTGATATCATGTACTTTTGTTTTTGGACTCCTGCCATGCCGAAATGAAATAGAGGAATAGTAAGTTTTGATGAGTAAGTATCTATATGACTAGAGAAACGCATTGGACCGCTAACCCAAGCCATGCTTTATCATGGTGGAAATTTACTTACAGCTTGAGTGACTCTACAACACATCCTATAATAAAATAAGAAGCTATGCATAATAGTGAATGAAAATAAAAAGGATGATGAGTCTACTTCGTTTGTTCATCTTGTAATTGTAACATGGGCTTGTTTCCATGTCATGGGGCAAGAGGTACCTCTTTTCGGTTCTCTATGATGTCATTGATACTTATTATGATTGTACAAAGCTTATTAGGAATCTTAAGTTGAGTAATTATGGAGTAGGTTTTCACACTCACGGGGCATGAGGCTTTCAACCACCTTGTCATTCTCATTACTTCAATAGTCACAGTTTTAAGATGCTAGTGATAAAGGGGCAATGAGAGTCCTAGATCAATGGATACCACATTTCAATTAGTAATTTTAGTTGAATAATTTAGAGGCTAAATAAGACTTGATCATGTTTTACCTCTACTCAATTTTCTCCAAAGTGTCCACCATATTTTCTGTTCTCCATTATGCTATTCTTTGACCAATATAGGATTTTATTTTTCATTTTGTGTATGCATTTGGTCCATAGTGCTTTTATTTCATTATACACTTTGTGAACTTTCATGAAGCATCTTTGCTTGCATATTTGATATTTCTTACAACATGAATTGTATATTGCTACTCATTTCTAGTATTAATCATTTGAATATAAGTAGCATGAATAATCCTCCTTGATATCCCATGATTGTTTCAATATGCAAAACCCATCTTAGTTTTATCACCTTCATACTCGAGGACGAGCATGGGTTAAGCTTGGGGATGTTGATGCATGTAAAATGTATAGATGAATTTTGCATATTTTCACATGGTTTTCTATTACATATTGCATCATATAAGGGTATAATTCAATGTTTTATAGTATTTTGGGGTTAAATTACAAAGTCCCCCAACTTTTATGGAATTAACCCTGCCTGTCAGAAACCCCGTTTTCTATATTTTTGACGTTTCAGGGGGCAAACTTCCGCGAAATCACCTGAAAATCTGTGGGGGTCATTTTTCTTGGAAGGAGAAGACTTGCGGGCGAAGGATCCACGAGAATTGGGCAAGGAGGCCCAAAAGAGGATCCTCCACACGGCCAGATTCCTTGGCCGCGTGAGAGGCCCCCTTTTGGCCCCTGTGGCCCCAATTCCTTCCATCTTCGACTTACCGACTCCGTCTTGACCTAAAACCGACTATAAAAAGGGTCCCCCGTACCCTTACGGAGAAGAGAGCCGCTGAAACACCGAAACAGAGACCAGAAGTTCCGGATTGGAGGGGGAAAAAACTCCGGCGGGGCGCCGCCGGTGTGATCTCCTACCCCTCCAACGTCATCTCCATCGACATCTCCATGAAGAGGGTGTAGTCCACCCCAGGGCTATGGGTTTGTGGAAGTAGCACTTGTATCTCTCTCTCTTTGTGCTTCACTAGTTAGATCCGTATGAGCTGCCTCACATGATTACGGGCACCGTTGTAATTCCTATGTGGTGGATCTTTTCTATGAGTTATTGAATCTTAGATTGCAATTGTTTCTCTTGAGTTATTTGAGTAGATGTATCTTATGTACCCCGTTCTTATTTGCTAGCTTTGATCAATCTAGTTCTTGAGAGCGTTTGTGGGGTGATGGGTGCATTAGTTGGAGTAACGGGGGGTGGTTAGTGCTGTGAAAGTGACAGAAGTTCAGCGATCCACTTAGGTTTTGTTAAACCTTTCTTAGTTACCTCACTAGGGATAAAAAGGAGTACCTTGTTACCGGGGATTTGAAGTGACACTAATCAATCTCCATGACTAGGTTTAGCAAGTTCTTACTTCAACTTCATGTCACATTGCTTAAAGCTATACTCTGGTTTTTCCTTAATTATCGAGGTGTTATGATTTATTTCGCATCTTGGTGGATTATGAGAGGGATCAATATGACTGTAGAGATCTCTATGCTAGAACGTGATGCCCATATAAAAGTACTCAATGTCAAACATGTTATTGTAATCTCACATATAATTCTTTATGTTCACCGTCTACTACTTTATTTGAGAGAATGCAAGTGTGAAACCATGAACCCCGGTCCTATTTTAATTATAAGAAAACACTCTAGTTACTTTGCTGCAATTTACTTTACTTGCACTTTACTTTACTTGCATCTCCAATTCGAATTTACATTATCTCCATCACCACTTGCATCACAAAAATACAAAAACAATCAATTGCATATTTATTTTCTCATCTGCATTTAGTAGTAGATTTAATTATTGCACATTTACTTTCAGTTTTGCATTGCAATTTAGAAGTCTCACACCTGGTGCTTGACAACCACTTGGTGAGGTTGAGGGCACAAAATTCTCTATTTGTTTGCAGTATCCTGGAGGAAGCTTGGAAGACAACTGCTGAAATACTGGCTCCCCAAGAGTTCGATATAAACCCTCAAGTCACCCTCGTGGGGAAGAAGGCTTGCCACTAGCTACACACTCTGCACTTGGAGTCTCAACCTAGCCATCAGCGACCACGACACCCAAGCGACCAAGGTCGACGCTCCATCACCTCAACGCAGCACGGAGGAGGTGAGAAAGCCCGGAGCCGCCGCTCCGGCATCCACGCCGACCCCAGGGCCGCGCACCCCCAAGCCGAAGACGAAGACTCGCTGCCGCCAGCCACCATCACCCCTCAGGTCCCCCTGGTCGGTGGAACATCCAAGACGCGGCCCCAAGAGGCAAAACGACGCAGGAGCGCCGCCCTAGCCCGATCCCTAGGATCTGGGGTTTCCCCTGGAGAACCCGACGTGGAGAAGCAAGAAAATCACCTCGACAACGCCTCCAAGAAGGATGCGGCGCCCGAAGGCGTCGCCGTCATCGGCCCTGGCCGACAGCCCAGACTAAGCTTTCGCCCGACGATGTGACACAACCCCACCACCGCCTGTGGTGGACCGGCCAGCCCACCATCTCTGCGTGCCGCACCCCCCGCGCCGCATCAAGCCGCGGCTGGCAGCACGCCGACCACGGCCCACCCGCAGTCGCAAGCTCCGGGGCCGCCGCCCGGCTTCCTCTTCCCGACCGGCACCACCAAACAAACCGACCACCTCCCCCCGAGTTGGGGTCCGGAAACCGCCCATCCCGCGCCCGGAGCACCGCACCACGCGGAGGCACCGGCCGTAGACGACGGCTCCTCCCAGCACCACGCCGACAGGAGAATCAGGACCCCGCCTCCGCGGCGTCCACCGGACGCAGCGCCACCCCCGCCGCAGCCACCACCTCCGCAGCATCCATCTCTGCGCCCACCTTAACCACCCGTCCCCGCGCCAACCTCCACCGGCCGCCGGCACAGCTGTCACGCTCCCAGCCCGCCGGCAACGGGCGGACGCCGGCCACAGCAGCGCGGCAGCGCCAGACCGCCGCCCTGAAGGCCTCCATTGGCGCAGACCCGTGCCAGGCCACCCGCGCCCGGGCCGACGGCCCAGATAGGGCCCGCCCCGACAGTAAAGAAAGGAGTACAAGTCTTTTCTAGATTTGTATTTTCTACCATGTATAATTTATGAGTATTTGTTGTAAATATCCGTAAACAGTACAATAGCAATTTCTAGTGTACAATTAAATAAGCATCTATATAGAAACTTGAAGAATTTAAGCTGAATCAAGGACCCTACTTTGTCATTGTCAAAATTTAACGAAGTGTGCATGCTTTGTACTTGGTATTCAGTGGCGGAGGCAGAAATAAATTTGAGGTGTGGCGGAGCCGATAAAGGATAAAATGCAGGACTCTAGTAAATAGATATCATTCTACGTTCAATAGGCACAATCTATTTTTATAAAGTTAAAATAAATCATTGCACAAAATACTTCACTAAATGGAAATTACATAGAAAAATGACCAAATTTTTTAACTAGTTGAACAAACAATTAAGCTGCAAAACAGAGGAACAATAGACAATGCAAGTATTGGTAGCTACTCTAGTATTGTCGTATGAGGACAGTGGCATGCTATGCGGCGAAGATAAAATACATACCCATAATGCGATTTTACTTGCATGGTGCCAATGTCATTCTTCTATCTTTTGACTGTAATTCTTTCTTATTTTCTGCAAGAACAGTGGTAGAGGTGTAGATCAATTTAGTAGACAACCTACTGGAGCTTATTTCAGTCAACAACAAGATTTGTCTCAGAGTACGTTAGTGCAATTTCAGTTCTGAAAACTGAAATCAAATACCTTCTTCAGCGCCAATCCTTTCTCGTCCTTGCGGCTTGCCGGCCACGGCGTCGTCTCGTCGGCCGCGGTTCTCTGCTTGCTGCGCCCGGCTGCGGTGCCGCCTCCGCTCTCCACAATCACGCCGAGGGATTCCGGGATATCAGATCTGGGAAGTTGCCTGGATCTTGTGTCGATTCTTTCCTGTAAATTGGAGGTAACTCACGTTCGTAAGCACATAAGCCAATTGCATTATCGATCATGCCCAACGCCCAAGAGTCACTAGGCCCAGCAGAGCAGGGGAGCCCCGCACCATATCGTTTTGTACTCCTTTCTTTACATGCACCGATGCCAAATTGCGCATCGTTGGCGGCAGAAGACACACGTGATATAGTAGCTAGGACTAGTACTAGTATTAGCGTTTAATTTTAGGTATGGCGGTTGCCAAATTGTATTTACACGTCATTTATTGCAATTAATAACCATCAATGAAAACAATAGTGTGAATTCTAATATGTCTGCTGTGGCGAATGAGTTGAGTTCGGTTTATGTCTGCCGTGGCGAATGAGATGATCTTTAATCTTGACCTCGCCCAGGAGTCAAGGGCACTCAGTGAGGAGGAGAGAGCTCTTAGAGCAAAACTGAAATGCAAGCTTCTGGGGTTCGCGGCCATTGACAGGATCATGTGGCGTCAAAGATCAAGACTTACTTGGATAAGGGAGGGGGATGCGAATACGAAACTGTTTCATCTTAGAGCCAATGGCCGCGGGCGTAAAAACCACATCCCCTCCCTTGTGGGTGATGCAGGTGCGACCAACGATCATGGATGCAAGGCCGAGATTCTTCTTCAGCACTTTCAGAAGCTGATGGGAACGCCAGAAGCTACAGAGGTCGATCTCAATTGGGAAGTTTTGGGCTTACCGTCTCTGGACCTAGCCCATCTCGATAGAGCTTTCATGATGCAAGAGCTTAAGTAGGCTGTGGACGAAATGCATGGGGAAAAGGCCCCTGGACCGGATGGATTCATCGGGGATTTCTTCAAGAGCTGCTGGGGTGTTATTTCTGTCGTCCTGCTTGCGGCAATGAATCAAATGCATGCGCTGAAAGGACATCAATGGAGGCAGATCAATACTGCTAACATTGTTCTTCTCCCTAAGAAGCTGGATGCAACAGGGCATGGGGATTATCGTCCAGTAAGCCTAATGCATGGCGCTGCAAAGATCCTTTGCCAGATTCTAGCAACCCGGCTCGCTCCGGAGATGAAGAAACTTGTTTCTTGCAGTCAGAGCGCGTTTATCCGTGGGCGCTCTATACAGGATCACTAGTGGAAACAGGGGCTTTAGTCCCGGTTCGTAGGCCCCCTTTTGTCCCGGTTGTGCAACCGGGACGGGGCATCCGGGACAAATACCCCTCCCCATTGGTCCCGGTTGTGGCAGGACCCGGGACAAATGGGGCTGACCACGTGGCCCGAGCGCTGGAACCTGGCCAGGGCTATTAGTCCCGGTTCTGAATACGACCCGAGATGCATGCCCCTTCTGCCGCGGCAGGGCTTTTGCCCTTTTCTCTGCCGCGGCAGAAATTTACAATTTCCGTTTTTTGGTCCCCGAGACCTCCTGGCGGCCCCTCCCCGGACCTCGAGAAGAGAGGAGCCTTGGTGGACCCTCCACCGAGCCCCCGGATCGCACGAGTGAATAAGTATATAAAGCAGAATAAGAAACACTTACGTTACAGAAGCAAAGTATATCGATCATATTACATGACCGATGGAGTGTATTACAAAATCAAACTTAGTTCCAACCGGAGGCATGGTACTCTCCATCTACATTTATGACCTCTGCATCTAAGAAGCCCGCAATTTCCTCCTGAATTGCTCGTATGCGGTCCCTAGGTAGAAGACCGTCCCGAAGCCGTTCGATCTAATATAAAGAAGAGTGATCACTAAAATATATGAAGCTAAGTAACTAAACTAGATAGTAATAAGAAGAATTGACGACTAACGTACATGAAGTTGTTTTAAATTTCTGTCCTTGGGAGATGTGGTCTGACGAATGAACTCGCAAACGTAGTATCCACACAAGTTATTCCCGTCTCCTTGTTGCAAGCACTATACGAGAAGATTGTTTCAATCAAAATAATAATCAACCAGGCATGATAATGGAGATGGGCACGGATCTAGATAGTACTTACTTGCACAACATCAAATGTAAGTTGTTTTTCCCATTCACCGGGAGACTTCTTTATGAACCTCTTCCAAACCCTACCCGAGAAAGAAAAAGAATAAAGAGAGTTAGTAATTACTTGATATCCGAAAATGAAACAAAGTAGTCGATATATTGCAATATATAAATACTGAAATTAATAAAGATTGAAATTACCGCTGGATCATTTCCTGCATGTCAGCCCACATTGAGAGGGGTTTACGTTTTGAGTCCATTACAATTACTTTTCCTTTGTCAATTTGGAAGATTAGCAGAATATAGTGGAAGTTGAGCACGCAGAACTCATCAATTATACAATGAACATCGAGTAAGGAAAACGGAATGTTTACAACAGAGTAACACACTTACTTGAAGTTGTAAGGAAATAGTATTTCCCGTCGGTGTTGGTTAAATATTATTGCCCTCAGAATATTATTTTCTGTATCCTTGGGAGATTGCCGAGAAGAGTCTTTTCAAAAATAATATTTGGATCAATGAACCCAATATCATAGATTCCACCTCTTTTGCATTCGAGAATCTTCATTCTGCAATTATAATATATGAGTGTACTATATATATATATATATATATATATATATATATATATATATATATATGAATATATATGCAATTGAATGAGGTGAGCTAGAGAAATAAGTGCTTACAGACAATAGGCACTAAGGATAGATTTGTCGAGGGCCTGCTGCTGGTATAACTGAAACAATTCCTCAAATTGAATCATAACATATCCATTTCCAGTTCCATAGTGCTCGTCCTTAACGTTGAGACATAGCCAGTCCTCAGATTCATCAGCGGCTTGCATATACCAACTATGCACTCTTCGCATTTTCGTTGGTAGATCCTTTATCTCCTCGGATTTGACAAGAGGCTGCCCGTACTCGTATTTGTACGCACATTCAGCTGCCGGGAAGTAGTTCACTGTTTGCATATACTCAGCAATGGACAAACCCGCATCAGCTGCCTTGTCTGCGTACAGTGTTATAAACTCCGGATCAATATCCTCATCAGCAATATTAGTGCTCGGCCCCACCTGGGTATTGGAAATCACTTTGAGCGGGGATGTGGATTGTTTTTTCTGCTCTCCGAGTTGAGCAATTGATTTCCCCTTTTTCCCGCTTGCGCTACTACTCTTCGTTGACCGCACCATTTCCTGGTGTGACTTCAGAATAGAGCGGTCATAGTCAGATGACAGACTCGGCTCGGGTTGATGAAGAGTCTTCACCATTTTCCAAGCTCGTTCTATCTCTTCTTCGGTCTCAGGGAAATCTGGCTTTTGCTTCTCCTTCCGCTTTGATTTCCACGCATCGTATTCGTCCTTTGCGATTTTCTGGGTTTCCTCGGGAGTATAGTCGTAAGGTAACTTGGGTATCTCTTTTGGTACCTTCGGGAGGGGTGACCGTTGACGTTTCGGTGATTTTTTACGTTTCGGCAAAAACTTAGTGGGCGGAGAGGGCTGACGCGGCGGCGTAGGCGACCGCGCTGGAGACGTGCACGGCGTAGGCGACCGCGCCGGAGACGGCATGCGTTGCGAAGACGACCGGGCTGGTGACCTTTGCGCTGGAGAAAGGCGAGGATTCGATGGCTTTGTCGTCTGATTTGTGAGCACAATGCATTCCTTTAGCCATAGAACGGTCAAGTTCTTGGCTTCTCCGAGTTCAGTCAACTCTTCGTCTTCACCTTCAGGAAAATCAAGCTTTACCCGCTCGAATCCGTTGACAACTTCATCGACCCCAACAACAGCGTAGCCCCGTGGAACCGAAAGACTATGGTGAGTTGGTTCGTTGCCAATTGGTAAGGCATATCCGGCCGCCGCCTTGATGGTTATATTGACGACCTTCACGTGGAGCTCACAGGATGTCATTTTCGTGATCTCATCCACCGGGTGAATCATCGGCGGTGCATCATCACCCGGTAGCTGCGTGGACGCAACGCTGCTTTTGCGATGAGAATGTGCGGCGTCGGGAGCCTCGACTTCAACTTCTACCATGTGTACTGTTGCGCCGGTAGACGCTATCTGCTGGCTAAGTGTGTTAATTTGGTCCTGCTGCTTCTTTGCTACATCATGTGTCAGCTTTACCATTTCTTCAAGTTGACGCCTCCAGTTTGCCTGATTCTCTGCTTCAGCTGCCTCCTTGTCCTTTTTACGTTGACGGCTTCTATCTGGGTATAACTTTTTGGTGGAGTCGAACGCAACACTCCACGGAGGAGTGCCTTTTGTGCCTCGTGTACGCCCTCCGTGTTCCTTATTCCCTAGGGCTCGTGTGAGCTCGTCGTTCTCTCTATCTGGCACGAACTTCCCATCTTTAACGTCCTTTATTGCGTCTCTCAGCTTCTCTATGGGTAGAGGACGACTCTTTTTATGCCTTAGGTTATATATTGCTTTTCCTTCGGCGTCCAACCTGCCCCCATGCCCGTAGAACCATGACCTTGTCCGCTCGACCCACAAGAACGGCTCGGGAGTGATCCCCTGCTGAATCAGGTTGTTCTCCCATGTCTCCCACTTGGGACTAGAACCCTTGTAGCCACCTTGCCCCATAACATGGTGATATACCTTTTTGGCGGCGTTTTTCTCATTTGTTTTCGTCCTTTCCAGTTCATTCTCTGCCAGCTTGTACTTCACGAAGTCTGCCCATACGGGTTTTATTTTCTCATACCCTTGAGTGAAATCAGGAGTCTTGTTCTTCTTAACATAATCAAGGTTCAATCTTTTCTTCCAGTTTTTGAATTGCTCGGCCATCTTTTTCAGGGTCCACGCTTTGACCTTTTCCCGTATCTCATGTTTCATTTTAGTAACATCGGCCTCAGTCACATCCGCTTCATTCTCGTCCACCTCCGGCACGGGTAAGTTGAAATTAGCCAAAATCTTTGAGAAAAGATGATCTTTGGCTATTTTGCCGACATATGAAATTCCTTGTTTCTGCGGATCTTTTGCCTCATTCCACTCATTAACAGTGATCGGGATGTGATCTCTAACTAGCACTCCGCATTGCTTCACAAATTTTTGGGCAACATCAGCGGGAAGCTCGGGTGCGCCGTTTGCTGTGATCGTGTCGATCCTGAATCTTTCTGTATCTTTCAACTTCTTTGTTGCGCCTCGTTTAGTCTTTTTTCCGGTTGATATATTTGAACCGGATGGCTAAAAATATAAAGACTGTTAATACATGTATATAGACAACGGATGCTTCATTAATTAACATATATATATATATGCACCTCGGAGCCGGTGTTTGTAATTTGTATGGTTCCACCGGAGCCGTCGGCTGCTCCCATATCGGAGCCGTCGGCTTCTCCCTCATTGGAGTCGTCTCCCTGGGTGAGCACCGGATCTCCCTCACCGGAGTCGTTCATCCACTGGCTCACATCGGGCTCTACGTCGAGCCCGCGGATTAAACCCTCGATCATATTTTCGGCATCTTCGTCTCTTGGCTCCATACTATACAAAAAGAGTAAGTATATATTTCAGATCCAATTCATTAAAATTGCTTATGCATAATAATATTTAAACATACGATAACATTTCTAGCATTCTTAAATTTATAACACTATCTTAATTAGATTTTCTAACATTCATAATTAATAATTTTAACATTCTTCAATTTCCTATATCAATTCTAAACGTACGAATCTAAAATTGGTAAGTCTAATAACTAATAATTCTAACATTCTTAATTTTCCTATATCAATTCTAAACGTACAAATCTAAAATTGCTAAGTCTAATCTAAAATTTCTAACATTCTTAAATTTTTTATATCAATTCTAAACAAATTTAAATTAATAAGTCTAATCTAAAATTTCTAACATTCATAAACTAATAATTCTAACATTTGTAACACTAATAAAAAACAGTAATTAAGTAAAAAAAAGGAAAAAAACAAAAAAAGGCCCCGGGTTAGGGCGAGATGGAGGCAGGCCTTACCTCCTGTCGGGACAGCGGTGGGCCGGCGGCGCGGGGCAGCGGCGGCGCGGGGCGGTGTAGGCCGGCGCGGGGCAGCGGCGGGCCGGCGGCGCGTGGGGCTAGGGGCGGCGCCGCAGAGGAGAACGCCGACGGGGGCGAGACGGGATCGAGGGGCGGCACCACAGAGGAGGACGCCGACGGGGCGAGGGGTGGCGGCGCAGAGGAGGCGCCGACGGGGGCAATGAGCGGCGCCGCAGAGGAGGGCTCCGACGGGCGAGGGGCGGCGCCGGGTGCGACGGGACGTAGGGACGGCGCCGCAGAGGCGAGGAAGCCGACGGGGCGAGGGGCGGCGCGGGGGAGCGGAAAAAATGGGCAGCCTGGCGGCGTCACTTTCGTCCCTGCGCGCGGTCTGGAGCTGAGGGGGGGCGGTGACGTGTATATATCCTATCCCCCTTTCGTCCCGGTCGGTGGCAACAACCGGGACGAAAGCCACTTCCGTCCCGGTTGGTGGCACCAACCGGGACAGAAGGGGCTTTCGTCCCGGTTATTGCCACCGACCGGGACGGAAGGCCCGGCTGGTCGCGCACCGGGACCAGAAGTACTTTTGGCCAATTGTTTTAGCGCCAAAATTTGAATATATTAAATATGCACGTGAATAACTTTTATATAGTTTCAAATTAGGAAAAAATTACAACATTAAAATTGTTTGAATTTGCATAACTAATTCAAATCCGTTTTCTGTTTAACTAAATAATTATTCTAACTATTCTAACTATTAACTATTTCACTATTTGCACTTAATTTAAATATAAATATCTTATATTATTTTAAAATTAGTAATAATTACTTTAAACAGAAAACAGACGCTGAAATACAAATTTCTTTTCTACCGTGCTCGGACGCCGCGGATGATGTTCCCGTGCACATTAATACCCGAGCGCCAAGTCAACAATGACCCAAGCATGCATGGATGAATGTGTTAAACACTGATCCGGATGTTTTGTATTTGGGAGATGAACTGACCGGTGTATGAAGCTGGGCAATATATATATAGGGTCCTCTGGCTCACAAAGTGTTGAGCTAGGGTTTTGATCCAACGGTTAAGAAACACCTCATCCAACGGCTCACAGCAGCTCGAAGGAAACACACTATAGCCCTGATCGGACGGCTCACAACAGCTCGAAAAAAACACACCCGGATCCAACGACTCAAGAGCGCTTGAAAGAAACACACGATCCGTGTGATTCTATCTGATTGGTCCAAACGAAACCCTAATTCCCATTTAGTCCCGGTTGGTGTCCCCAACCGGGACTAAAGGGATGATCCGTTTTCCAATGAAACCATAACCCATTTAGTCCCGGTTGGTGTCCCCAACCGGGACTAAAGGGATGTTTTCTTCTCGCTATATATATGTATACATTGCCACTGCATTGCCATAAACACATACAAACTCACTACTCTCTCATGGCTTCTACCGTACCCACTCTAACATTCATCCAGGCGGAGGCACTTTCCGCCTCGAACTACCCCTGCCCGTGCGGCTACAACGTTCCCGCCGGTTGGATGCTGAGCGCCGGAGGAGTGCCGGTCCCTCCTCTTCCTCAAGGTGTGGCGCGTCGGGCGGCCATCACAAACCACTACTACCACGAGCTCACGCCGGAGCAGCGGAGAAATCCCAGTTGGCATCCCGATAACCAGCATACTTGGGATGCCTTCTTCATCAATCGGCGTGAGAGGGCGCTCGCCAGGTATGAGGAGGACGGTCAGCCTCCTGGGAACTATCACGAGGCCGGTCGTCGGCTATGGTTGTCCGGCCGGACTCTACAGAGCGTCATGGACTACATCAGGGCCGGCGATATCCCTCGCCTGCGCTACCCTCAGGCCCAGCCCTGGAGTCGTGATCCTCCGAGGGAGTGCAGAGCACCGTCAGACGATAGTGACGACGACGGCGGCGGCGACTACGACGACTACGAGTACATGTACTATAGGCCTAGGCAGGAGTATGACTAGTAGATCGATGCACTTTTGCCATTATGTACTGCCTTGTTTATTTAGATCTATGCTCTCCGTTTAGATTTAGATCCAATCTTGCCATTATGTGTACCGTGCCTTGTTTATCTATCGAAATACATGTCCCCCTCTTTTTAACGTCTATCGAAAATGCCATTAGATCTGAATCCAACAAATCAGGAAAAATCACACGGAAAACAGAAAACAGACGAGCTAGAGGGCCACTGTTTGCCGGAATACAACAAATTATTTTATTAAACAGCCAACAGAAAACAGACACGCTAGCGCGCTACTCTTCGTCCTCGTCGTCGTCGGTGACCTCCTCGTCGTCGGAGGAGGTGCATGATGGTATTTCCGAGATAGGCCCCCACCTCGGATCGTCGGAGGCCCAGACTCCGCCGGCGTGGTCGGCCCGACGGAGCGCTTGCAGCGCCTTCGTCCTCGCCTCCCGAGCGGCATCTAACTCGAGGTGGCGTTCGAGGCGCCGCTCCGCCCGCTCAGCCGCGCGCGTCTGCCATAGCTCCTCGTCGGCGCTCTCCTCACCCGGATTGTTCCGGTAATACTCGCGGACCACGCGGTCGTCCCTGGCATCGACTAGGCCCTGAAACGCGCGGTGTCTGAGGTGGCGGTGGTCGGCGGCAGTGACGATCTGCGGCGTCGACGCCCTGGCCTCCGCTTCCCAGAGGGTGTGGCAGTCGCTAAAATTCATCAACGACCGCGGGCGCCTGAGGCGCCAGGCCGCCGCGTCCCAAGCGCGGGCGGCCTCCGAGGCCGTCGCAAAGGAGCCGAGGGGGATGCGGTCGTTCCCGAAGCGGATAGTCGCGGTGAACATTTCGTTCTACCGCGATCGAACTCCGCGGAAACCGGTAGTGTTGTCCTCCTCGGAGGCATGGTGGTGGCACGACGGTGCGTGGAGTGGAGGTGCGGCAGTTTATAACGCGCATTCATGGCCACGCGTTACAACTCCCGCGCCACGCGCAGGACTCCCGCGCCACGCGGCAGGACTCCCGCGCCACGCGGACAGACAATACCACCCACACCTCTCTCTCACTCTCCCAAGCTTAAAAAAAAGGGACGGGGGCTGTGGCCGCATTTGTAGGGGAAGGGACATTGGTCCCGGTTAGGGGTATGATCCGGGACCAATGCCCATGCGCGCGCCACGTGGCCTGTGGCTAGGGATTCTTCCCGGGTCGTGCCACGAACCGGGACCATTGGCTCCCCACGAACCGGGACAGATGCCCCCAGGTGGTTTCTGCTGCCTCGGGCACACGAACCGGGACCAATGCATGGCACTTGTCCCGGTTTTTGGTGCAACCGGGACAGATGCCCCCTGCCCCCCTGGATGAAAGGGGTTGTTTCCACTAGTGGATAACTTCATGTATGTTAAAAACGTCATCAAGGAAGCCCATGTGAAGAAGTCACCTCTGTTATTTCTGAAATTGGACATCGCGAAAGCTTTTGATTCGCTCGACTGGGGCCTTCTTCTGAGAGTTATGGAGCACATGGGTTTTGGGAGAAGATGGGGGAACCTCATCTCAATTTTGCTTGCCTCTGCCTCCTCTCGGGTGTTTCTCAATGGAGCCCTTGGCGCCCCGTTCCGGCATAGGAGAGGGCTGAGGCAGGGAGACCCTCTGTCTCTGCCGCTTTTTATTTTGGCTATGGAGCCATTACAGCAGTTGTTTGTCAATGCCACTAATCATAGCGTGCTAACTCCATTAAAAGTCAAGGCTGCAAGGTTGAGGGCCAGCCTGTATGCAGATGATGCTGCCCTATTTGTGAACCCGGTCAAGCAACATGTTACTGCCATACATCAAATCCTTACACTGTTTGGCAATGTCTCTGGGATACGAACAAGCTTCGCCAAGTGTGTCGCCTTGCCTATCGCCTGCAACTTGTTAAATCTGGAGGAGATTTTGCAGGATTTCGGTGGGGGGCTGGGCGACCTGCCTTGCAGTTACCTTGGTCTCCCTCTGGGGTTCAGGAAGCCAAAAAAAGGTGGAAGTGCAGCCCCTATTTGACAAGATCACTAGCAGATTGAAGGGTGGCAGGGGAAATCTTATGACTAGAAAGGGCAGGCTTACTGTCATCAATAGTGTTGCTACACCGACAGCTACTTATTTCTTGACAATTTTTCCGGCAGAGAAGTGGATGATAAAGAAGTTTGACAAATTAAGAAGGAATTACCTGTGGGCGCCGGATGAGGAGGCTAGAGGGAGCAAGTGCTTAGTCAGTTGGAAGAGGATTTGCGCTCCTATTGAGTGTGGAGGCTTGGGTATGAAGGATCTGCAAGCATTCAGTCGTGCTTTGCGATTGAGGTGGGAGTGGTTTAGATGGGATGACCAAGATCGACCATGGAAGGGAACGACCACGCCCTGTGACAAAGCTGACAAGGACATGTTCCAGGCTTGTTCAGATATCTCGATTGGAAACGGGGAAACCGCACGTTTTTGGACTGACGCCTGGCTAGACGGCTTGGCCCCGAGGTGCATGGCGCCACTGCTCTTCCCCTGGCCACCAGGAAGCAGCTCTCTGTCACACTAGTGGAAACAGGGGCATTAGTCCCGGTTGGTAAGGCCCATTTGTCCCGGTTGTGCAACCGGGATGGGCCAGCCGGGACAAATGGCCCTCCCACATTGGTCCCGGTTGTGCCAGGACCCGGGATGGTTAGGAATGGCCCACGTGGCGAACCTGGCCAGGGAGTTCGTCCCGGTTCGTGTTAGGAACCGGGATGAATGGCTCCCCTCAAAAAAAATATTGTGGCCACTTTCTCTGCCGCGGCAGGGGTTTCTATTCGTTTTTTTTCCCCAGATTATTCGATCCTATCGCGCAAACCCCAACCGGCCTCCCCTTCCCCAACCGCGTCCACTGGCCCACGTATTTAATTAAGCCCAGTGGCCACATTTTGGTCGAAGGGACGACTGGCCCGCATATTTTATTAAGACCACTGGCTACGCGGGGTCAAAGGGGTCACTGGCCACGCGGGGTCAAAGGGGCCACTGGCCGGCGACCTAGTGGATGGCTCGCCCGGTCCTTAAAGTAAGACCACAGTCGCGCGCGGTCAAAGGGCCCACTAACCGCCTCGTCTTCCCACGCCTCCACTTCCCCGCGCGCGCGTGGCCAGGAGCGGTACGCCTCGGCTCCCCCGCGCATTCATGGCCGCCTGCAACCGCCGCCGGTTGGCATGCCAACCCCTCCCGGGTCCTTTTTAAAGGGCCCCCGCCGCCCGTACACCCCATTCACCCAGGCCGTGCCCCAGCTCACCCAACCCTAGCCGCCATGTCGCCCCGCCTGTGGTTCAAGCGCCCGAAGAACGGGCACGAGGCCGGGTCCTCGAGCGGCGCCGGCCAGAGAGGCGCCGCCGTCCCCCGCGCGCCGCAGGAGGCCTTCGCCTTCGGTCCGGGAGGCGTCCGGATTGGGGGGCAGCCGCGCTTCCCCGCTCCACCTCCGGCAGCCCGCCCGCCGCCTCGCGCCGCGCCGGGCAAGCGGTTCCGCCGCTATGTGCGGAAGGAAGAGGCCGAGTGGAACTGGGACCACGCCACGCCGGTGTTCTGGCCGGACGTCCACCTCCCGGACGGCTGGCACTTGAACACGCAGCGCATCCCCGTGCCGCTGAGGCCATGCGCGAGGAGATCGACCGCCGGCGCGCGCTCCTGCCGACCCACCTCCTCAGGGACCGCGCGTACGCGCGCAGCTCCCCCTACTGGGTCGTCTGGCTCCAGCAGGAGCACGACCAGCGCCGCCGCTCCTACATCCCCACGGCCCCGGAGGAGGACGCCCACGACTACCCCGCGCCACCGCCCGGCAGGGAGCCGGAGCTGTGGCTCGAAGAGGACATCCCCGCCGAAGAGGACGACCCCGAGCTCCAGGCCAGCTTGGAGGAAGCCTACGAGGCCTCCCGCCGCTCCCTCATCGAGGACGAGGTCAAGCGGTGGGAGCAGGTCCTGGCCGCCGTCGCCGCCACCGCCGCCGACGATGCGATGCCGCCCCCTCCAGCGCCTGCGCCGTGGTGGCAGGCCATGGAGGCGTCCGAGGACCAGCCACCGCCACAGCCGCTGCCCCCGGGCCTGGAGTACGGGATGTCCTGGGCATGGACCGGTGGCGAATGGGCGTCGGAGCCGGAGGAGCTGCCGCCGCCGCTGTCGTAGCCAGAGGAGCTGCTGCCGTCGCCGCACGCGCCCCCGATGCCTCCGCAGCCACCGGCGGGCCCGCCCCAGCTGCCTACCCACCTGTGGCAGGCCCCTGCCTACCACTTCATCTCCTCCGATGAGGAGTAGGCCGGCGCCGGTGCGCCCCCCCCCCCTAAATAGATATAGCCTAGGCTACCCTCCCCCCCAAGAAACGGCCGGCCGCCTGTGGCCGCGCCGCCGACCCCTATGTAAGCACGGCCGGCCGTCTGTGGCCGCGCCGCGCCCCCTATGTAAGCACGACCCCCGGGCCTTTTTAATATATATGTTTTCTGTCGAAAAACGCGTCCCCTAGTTCAAACCCGCCGGCGGAACCAGCACCAGCGGGATCTTCTATCCATTCCCGCCGCCGGTAGGGCTTTGCCAAGGGCTTGTCCACTGTCCTGGGTGGTGGCTCGGCCTGGAGAGAGGGCCGAGATATTTATACAACTGGGCCTCTAGTCCCGGCCCGTGCCACCAACCGGGACTAGAGGTACCCCTCTTTGGTCCCGGTTGGTACCACGGGCCGGGACCAATACTTATTTCGAAATTTGGTAGCACCCTGCGCGCCAAAAAAAATTAGCGCCAAAATTTAAAAATTGTTTAAGTTTGCACATTAATAACTTCTATATACTTTCGAATTTGACAAAAATTTCAACATGAAAAGTGCAAGAATTTGCATAACTAATTCAAACCCATTTTTTTGTTTAACTAAATAATTGTTCTAACTATTGAAACTATTAATTATTTTACTATTTGCTTATAATTTGAATATAAATATCGTATAATTTTTTGTTTCTCTTGTGATCTTCCGAGTGAGTCCAGAGCATACAAGGCATTCTGCGTCGCCAAATGATGATGACCCGATCGAAGGCGTTTCTCCTCATAATCACTGCGATCGCCGCGACGGATGGATGGATAGATGAACCCACTAAGCCGAATTATTTAAGGCAAGGCCAATCAATTTCGGCAATGCTCCTCATAATCACTGTAACTTTATATAAAGTTCAACAAAGCGAGTTGTACCTTTTTAACACGGAGAATTTGGGATCTTCGTCTACAACAGAAAAACCATAGTTCTCCTTCGAAGGTTCACTCTGAGCATCATTTCGCCATCTTTTCAAAACATAGTGTGGTGGAATTTCTTTGATATTTCTGATCTCAAGAACCTTCAGTACCTGGCAACACGGAAGACCTACATTTTCGAACTTCTTGCAGCTACAAATGTATTCTGATGAGTCGAATCTAACAAAATGACCCCGACGCCTGTTTTTGACAGTTATCTCATACTCAGATATGGGTCCAATTTCGCCACAGTTATAGACCACGCAATCCAAGATCAGTTCAAATTCTAATCTGAAAATCTGAAACAGTGCAGGAGTGTATGCATTAGCAGCTTGCCAAAGTAACCGCAGAGGTGCAACCCTTTGCGTCATTTGAACTCCAAGGTAGTACCGAAGATCTATTTCTGTTTTAAGGATATCTGTCAAGATGGTATCCGTACTATCACTTCGAAGTGTGCCTGCAATATCTGCCTACAGTTATCTCATACTCGGGTGGGTGTGCCGCTGGTTGGAATAATAATAAAATCAGGCTGGTCATAGTTGTCAGCTTTTTACCGGTCAATACAAAATACTGATCAAATAGAACTATATGATCATGTATTGCACGCTTATTATTACACATCACCAACAGACGGAGGAGAGAGAAACAGAAAAGTGGGTGGGTGTGCCGCTGGTTGGAATAATAATGAAGTCAGGCTGGTCATAGTTGTCAAGCACTCAATGCTTGCCAGCTTTTGACCGATCAATACAAATTATTGGTCAAACTTGCACTTACTCCATTCATAATCACATAATATGTATAAATATCATTTTGGCTAACAAAATCTCGTTCATACTACGTTATAAGAACTATGATCATGTATTCCACGTTTATTATTACACATCACCAACAACATCCCTATCTAGTCTTCTGAATTTTCTTCGTGTCCCTTGCTTATGATCGCTTCGGCCGTAACCATGGAGCATCTTCATTATTTAACGGGATGGTGGGGTCAGCTTTCACTGTGAAGGGTGGAATTTCAACAAACTTATTATAATCTTCTGACATGTCTATCGTGTCCTCGATTCCCACGATGTTTCTTTTCCCTGAGAGAACTATGTGACGCTTCGGCTCATCGTATGATGAATTTGTTTCCTTATTTTTTCTTTTTTTCGGTCTAGAGGACATGTCCTTCACATAGAAGACCTGAGCCGCATCATTGGCTAGGACGAATGGTTCGTCATTGTAACCAATATTGTTGAGATCCACTGTTGTCATGCCATAAAGCGGGTCTACCTTTACCCCTTCTCCATTCAGGTTGACCCATTTGCACTTGAACAAAGGGACCTTAAAAGAAGGTCCATAGTCAAGTTCCCATATCTCCTCTATGTAACCATAGTATGTGTCATTTTTTCCATTCTCGTTTGTTGTATCAAAGCGGACACCACTGTTTTGGTTGGTTCTCTTCTTATCTTGGGAGATCGTATAAAATGTATTCCCATTTATCTCGTACCCTTGAAAACTCCCAATAGTCGAAGATGGTGACCCTGCCAACATGTACAGCTAATCTTCAACATTGGTGTCATTTATAAGATGTGTTTGCAACCAACTTCCGAAAGTCTCCATGTGTTTAAGTTTAATCCATGAGTCATCCTTCCCCGGGTTTGCGGAGCGTACAATATTCTTGTGTTCCTCGAGATACGTAGCCATGAACATAGAATTTTGTAGAACTGTGTAGTGTGCTTTGGTGAAAGAATGCTCGTCCCTGGGTATCATTGTTTTCTTTCCCAGCGTTCCTTTTCCCCTCAGTCTCCCCTCATGCCGCGATTCAGGAACACCAATCGTTTTAAGGTCAGGAATAAAGTCAACACAGAACCCAATGACCTCCTCTGTTCCATAGCCCTTCGAGATGCTTCCTTTTGGCCTAGCACGGTTATGAACATATTTCTTCAAGACTCCCATGAACCTCTCAAAGGGGAACATATTGTGTAGAAATACCGGACCGAGAATATGAATCTCTTCACATAGGTGAACCAGGAGATGAGTCATAATGTTGAAGAAGGACGGTGGGAACACCAACTCAAAACTAACAAGACACTGGACCACATCCCTCTGTAGTCTTGTCAGAATTTCTGGATCGATTACCTTCTGAGATATTGCGTTCATGAATGCACATAGCTTCACAATGGGTACTCGAACATTTTCCGGTAGAAGCCCCCTCAATGCAATCGGAAGCAACTGCGTCATAATCATGTGGCAGTCATGAGACTTCAGGTTTTGGAATTTTTTCTCTGCCATGTTTATTATCCCCTTTATATTCGACGAGAAGCTAGACGGAACCTTGATACTGTAAAGGACTTCAAAGAATATTTCCTTCTCTGCTTTAGTAAGAGCGTAGCTGCTTAAGTAATGGCGCCCTGTATCTGTGTGCTTGTTGCTTGGGTCTTTCATACGTTGCTGGTCCTCCCGTGCTTCTGGCGTATCTTTTGACTTCCCATACACGCCCAGGAAGGAGAGCAGATTGACACAGAGATTCTTTGTCACGTGCATCACGTCGATCGAAGACCGGACCTCTAAAACTTTCCAATAGGGTAGCTCCCAAAATATAGATTTCTTCTTCCACATGGGTGCGCGCTTATCAGGGCCGTACGGAACTGGTTGGCTGCCAGCAGCCTTACCAAAGATTACTTCTAGGACCTTGACCATATCGAATATATCATTACCACTACGGAGATCAGGCTTCTTCCGGTTATCTGCCTCACCTCTGAAATGCTTCCCTCCTTTCTTTCTTACGGGATGCTTGATCGGAAGAAATCTATGATGCCCCACGTATACAATCTTTTTACATTTATCCAAAAAAACATTGTCAGTCTTATCCAAACAGTGTGTGCATGCATTGTATCCCTTGTTTGTAGGTCCTAAAATGTAAGAGCAGGCCAATCATTGATGGTTACGGAAAGCAACGCCCGTAGGTCAAACGGCTTTTGTTCGTTCTCATCCCACACACGTACACCTGGTTTGCCCCACAATTGTAAGAGTTCTTCCACTAATGGCCTTAGATACACATCAATATTGTTGCCAGGTTTCCTCGGGTCTTGGATGAGAACTGGCATCATAATGAACTTGCGCTTCATGCACAACCAAGGAGGAAGGTTGTACATACATAGAGTTACAGGCCAGGTGCTATGACTGGAGCTCTGCTCCCCAAAAGGATTAAAGACATCTGTACCTAGACCAAACCATAAGTTTCTCGCCTCTCCTGTAAAGTCTGGGAAGTCTCTTTCGATCTTTCTCCACTGCGATCCATCGGCGGGGTGCCTCAACTTTCCGTCTTTATTACGGTCTTATTTGTGCCATCGCAACAACCTAGCATGCTCTTTGTTTCTGAACAGACGTTTCAACCGTGGTATTATAGGAGCATACCACATCACCTTAGCAGGAACCCTCTTACGGGGGGCTCGCCGTCAACATCACCAGGGTCATCTGCTCTGATCTTATACCGCAGTGCAGTGCATACCGGATATTCATCCAAATTCTCGTACTTCTCACCGCGGTAGAGGATGCAGTCATTAATGCATGCATGTATATTCTGCACATCTAATCCTAGAGGGCAGAGAACTTTCTTTGCTTCGTACGTACTCTCTGGCAATTCGTTATGCTTTGGAAGTTTTGCCTTCATTAGTTGAAGTAAACTCTCAAGTGCCTTTTCAGTCACACCGTTCTGTGCCTTCCATTTCAGCAACTCCAGTGTGGTACCGAGCTTTGTGCTACCATCTTCGCAATTTGGGTACGACAATTTTTTGTGATCCTGTAACATGTTGTCCAGCTTCAACCTCTCCAATTTATTTTCACAGTCTTCCCTTGCATCAGCAATAACTCGGCCAAGATCATCATCGGGCTCTTCTGATGCCTGTTTTTGATCACCTCCTTCTTCTGCATTCTCTTCCATTGCAGTATCGTCGTATTCAGGGAACAAAGGATCTTCTTCTTCTTCTTCATCGTCTTCCATCACAACCCCTCTTTCTCCATGCTTCGTCCAGCAATTATAGCTGGTCATGAAACCTCTCCGAAGTAGATGGCCGTGAAGGATTCTTTCGGAAGAGTGCTCTCTAACGTTCCGACAATCAACACATGGGCAACACATGAAGCCATTATCTTTGTTCGCCTGAGCTACAGCAAGAAATGCATTCAGGCCTGCCATATACTCGGAAGTGCGTCGGTCACCGTACATCCATCGCTGCCGTGCATCCATCTGCATCGTATAATTAAGTTTATCAAAATACATTACAATAACATATTAATACAGAAATGACCACAGTACATCGACAAATACTACTTTTATATGTATCAGTTACAGATGAAAAAGATAAGTTTGTTAACCTCGGTCGAAGATACCATTTTCAGTGAGCTTATGTGTGGCTCTGGAATTTCGTCGAACACCTCGTGTGCATAGTTAAAGAACACAAACTAACACCCACCTCCCTCACACCTCCAAGCAAAAAAATAAGATGGAGGGAGGCTGGGGCACTATATATAGGGGAAGAGGGACATTGGTCCCGGTTCGTGGCCTGAACCGGGACAAATTCTCATTCGTGTGCCACGTGGCCTGTGGCTAGGCATTGGTCCCGGTCCCTGGCACGAACCGGGACCAATATCTCCCAACGAACCGGGACCAATACCCCCAGGCGATTTCTGCTGCCCCGGGCACACAAATCGGGACCAATGCGTGGCATAGGTCCCGGATCTGGTTGCAACCGGGACAGGTGTCCCCTGGCCCCCTGGACGAGAGGGGTTGTTTCCACTAGTGTCAGGGATGCGCTGGAAAACGGCAAGTGGATGCGCGGTTTTATGCGCATCTTTGAGGAACAACTTCGGCAGTTTGTAATCTCTGTGGTCGAAGATCCAGTATGTTCAGTTGACAGAGGTCAAGGATTCTGTGAGATGGAAATACCGTAGACGGGGGTATTATAGGAGCATACCACATCACCTTAGCAGGAACCCTCTTACGGGGGGCTCGCCGTCAACATCACCAGGGTCATCTGCTCTGATCTTATACCGCAGTGCAGTGCATACCGGATATTCATCCAAATTCTCGTACTTCTCACCGCGGTAGAGGATGCAGTCATTAATGCATGCATGTATATTCTGCACATCTAATCCTAGAGGGCAGAGAACTTTCTTTGCTTCGTACGTACTCTCTGGCAATTCGTTATGCTTTGGAAGTTTTGCCTTCATTAGTTGAAGTAAACTCTCAAGTGCCTTTTCAGTCACACCGTTCTGTGCCTTCCATTTCAGCAACTCCAGTGTGGTACCGAGCTTTGTGCTACCATCTTCGCAATTTGGGTACGACAATTTTTTGTGATCCTGTAACATGTTGTCCAGCTTCAACCTCTCCAATTTATTTTCACAGTCTTCCCTTGCATCAGCAATAACTCGGCCAAGATCATCATCGGGCTCTTCTGATGCCTGTTTTTGATCACCTCCTTCTTCTGCATTCTCTTCCATTGCAGTATCGTCGTATTCAGGGAACAAAGGATCTTCTTCTTCTTCTTCATCGTCTTCCATCACAACCCCTCTTTCTCCATGCTTCGTCCAGCAATTATAGCTGGTCATGAAACCTCTCCGAAGTAGATGGCCGTGAAGGATTCTTTCGGAAGAGTGCTCTCTAACGTTCCGACAATCAACACATGGGCAACACATGAAGCCATTATCTTTGTTCGCCTGAGCTACAACAAGAAATGCATTCAGGCCTGCCATATACTCGGAAGTGCGTCGGTCACCGTACATCCATCGCTGCCTTGCATCCATCTGCATCGTATAATTAAGTTTATCAAAATACATTACAATAACATATTAATACAGAAATGACCACAGTACATCGACAAATACTACTTTTATATGTATCAGTTACAGATGAAAAAGATAAGTTTGTTAACCTCGGTCGAAGATACCATTTTCAGTGAGCTTATGTGTGGCTCTGGAATTTCGTCGAACACCTCGTGTGCATAGTTAAAGAACACAAACTAACACCCACCTCCCTCACACCTCCAAGCAAAAAAATAAGATGGAGGGAGGCTGGGGCACTATATATAGGGGAAGAGGGACATTGGTCCCGGTTCGTGGCCTGAACCGGGACAAATTCTCATTCGTGTGCCACGTGGCCTGTGGCTAGGCATTGGTCCCGGTCCCTGGCACGAACCGGGACCAATATCTCCCAACGAACCGGGACCAATACCCCCAGGCGATTTCTGCTGCCCCGGGCACACAAATCGGGACCAATGCGTGGCATAGGTCCCGGATCTGGTTGCAACCGGGACAGGTGTCCCCTGGCCCCCTGGACGAGAGGGGTTGTTTCCACTAGTGTCAGGGATGCGCTGGAAAACGGCAAGTGGATGCGCGGTTTTATGCGCATCTCTTCTGAGGAACAACTTCGGCAGTTTGTATCTCTGTGGTCGAAGATCCAGTATGTTCAGTTGACAGAGGTCAAGGATTCTGTGAGATGGAAACTTACCGTAGACGGGGTTTATTCAGCAAGCTCGGCTTACGCCATTCAGTTTATCGGCCGCGTCAGGGAGCCGCTGCTCCAGTCGGCCTGGAAGGTAAAAGCAGAAGGAAATGTGAGGTTCTTCCTTTGGCTGCTGCTGCAAAACCAGCTGTGGACGGCCGACCGACTTCAGGCGAAAGGCTGGCCGCACAACGATTCCTGCTGCTTCTGTCAGGCGCAGCTTGAGACTGCTGATCACCTGGCTTTGGGGTGCCGCTTTTCTAAGGAGGTCCGGAATGGGTTTAGGAGCTTGCGTCCCTGGATGGCTCTTTTGATGGACCGTGCGACCTCGATTCATGATTGGTGGGCGTCTGTCTGTCGTGAGAGCAGCACAACACACGGAAGACACGGTGTGCGCCCTGTACCTCGTCTGGCACATATGGAAAGAGCGTTGCAGACGAGTGTTTCAGAATGAGGAGCTGTCTAGTGTCTACAGCTTTAGTGGCAAGGCTAGTGCGAAACGATGTAGAGTTGGTGGTTTTAGCTACTAGAGTTGGAGTTTGATGGTTAGCTAGCGGTGACCACCTGGTTTAGCTTAAACCAGGCTGGGGTGCCCTTTGTACTTTGTAACTTACTTTCTCCCTCACTTTAATGCAAAAGCAGAACAACTGCTGTTCAGGTTAAAAAAAAACCAAGTTGCAAGGAGCTGTACACCGTCTATGTACACGTCAGATGCATAGACAAATGACAACTTGAGCAGCAAACAGAAGGCATGCGGCAACATGGTAATCAAAACAAAAATAGTTTACCTTAAAGAAGGCATGACTCTGCAACTTTTGGTCTCATGCCAGGATCCCATGAGCACAGAGACTATAAGATTTATATGGGAACACTTATTATCAACAGATACAATGATTTCGGGATATATCATCTAGGAAAAAAGAACTTAGGAACTTACAGATATAAGGTCAATTGCCTAACTGGTAGCCAATGTCATTACCTGCGAGTTGATCCCTCTGAGCTGGTGATGCCTTACTTGGGAGCTATCGGTAGTGAATACATCAGAAAAAAGTTCAAATTTAGCGAATTTCTATTTAGCAATTGTGCGGGCACCGGTGATGCCTCTATATATATCAGTGATACGTATATATCTTTCCATTTGTATGTGGGTCCAAAAGTAGTAATGGATATGCTAACAAGAATTTCAGCATTCCATTCCCCATAAAGAGAGAAAAGAACATAATTTAAACCGGCCTGCTACTTGTAAGCAGTCAGTCAAATTTACAGGATATAGACAGGTAACAGATTGAGGTTAATGGATGAGGCGGAATAAAAGGCATAGCTGACTATGGGAGGAAATAGGGTGATATAGCTTAATTATGACATTTTACCGAAATAAGTTGGATACTTGTACCATCTCCTCGGTTAATATCGACTAATACAATTGAGCTCAAATTGTACTACTACTATAATACTGTTGGTTTCACCAATGCCATGGAAAATGAGAACCAAAAGACTGGCCATCGATGAGTGACTTTCTCTAGGATCTTCTCGGGATCACTGGCTTCATTAGTGGCCCTATAAAAGATTGCCCGTTTGAAACTGAACAATAAAAAAATTAGAAAGAAGGAAAAAGGCGCACATGTTTCACAGTAATGTATTGCCATGAACAAAGAGAATAAGGAATTTATGTAGGAAATGTAAAGAGTAGCTTGTAGAGACTATATCAAAATTACAAAGTTGACTGTACAGACCATGGCCAAAAATCGTGACAAGAAAGGCTAATGCCAAGGTAGATTTTGTCAGTACCCAATTAGATGCAGCAAGAAAAGAAAAAAATGCAACTCCCAATTTTTCTGAAGTATAGATATATAACAAAACGAATTGATTGCATTGACAAATTACGACTACCGTTTGGAACTTCTATGTCAAATCTGTTACACATTTTAGAGTTTCACCACATAATTGTTCTATGCATATATTCGCTAGAATATTAAAAGTTGATCACTGCACAACAAAGAAGTGGAAGACATTACCAACATTCATTTGCGACTCTGACCCGCATGTTTCTCGCCAGCCTGCAACACCCCTACAGCACACGCAGGATGTGCTACGGAGGCCCTCCGATTCCTTCTTCTGACAACTGCATTTGTCGACAACAGAGTTCAACGACCACCACCATATCATCCATGCCAATCAGTGACTTGATCGCTTGCATTTGTGTCAAAGGTTTTGGTTCCCGGTAGAAAAAATTTCCCGAGGGGTGTCGGGATTGCCGGTTACCGGGTTACCGGAAAATCCCGACCGGTTACCGGACGAATTTCAAAATCAAAATTTGAAAATTCAAAAAAATTGATTCCCAATATAACCTTTGACTGAGGGGTTTTGTTAAAATTCAAAATTTTCAAAAAAAATTGGGATTTTTTGACCGGGACGAGCATTTCCCGGGGGTGGTCGGGATCTCCGGTTACCGAGCGGTTACCGGATTTCCCGACCGGTAACCAAAACCATGGGTCTGACCAGAATCAATTTGTAAGGCTCAATTCAATTGATCCAATTGTAATCTTCCCATAATGAAAGAAGATATACCAACCTGGAAACATCGTTCCAATTGATCTCCGAGCCCGGCACAGGGTCAGAACAATATTCGTCACCAGCCATACCACAAGAGCAGGAATGAAGGCACGTTCTTCCACTCGCACTCTACGTACAGCAGCATTTCTCCGTCCTCCAGCGGGGTGGTCGTGGTGCTGCCACATCGATCTTGTCACCTTGGCGCCGCTGACGCTGGCGACCACTATAATGATGTCGCTACAGCCGGCAAGGCCAGGAGGGCTACAGTCACGGACCGCCGGTTTTGGCAGTGCATTGGACAGCGCGCACCATCGGGCGGCAGCGACAACTCTTGGGGTTTGAGTCAAAGTCGGACGTGGTGCAGCAAGCATCGCATGGCGAGGTGAATGAGAGCGCCGTCAAGAGGACATCCTCCAATCATGCCCAATCCAAAAAATATTGATGCATAGGCAATGGTAAATTCAAATTACTACCAGAAGTCAATGTTACCGAACCCACATGCTGGTTAGCTTCATTTTCTTCATCCTGGAATACAAAGATAACATCGACAGGAGGGTGATTATATAAAGGCCAAATTTCTTCAAATAAACAACTGTACAAAGAAATGAGAACTCATTTTCTTCATCCTAGAATACAAGGATAGCATCGACAGCAGGGTGATCATATAAAGGCCAAATTTCTTTAAATCACTGGTAGAAAATAGGCCTTCCATACGCCCACATTAGTCCCCAAAAGTATCGACCCGCGACTATAGGGGTCTCTAGTCGCGGTTCGGGAGGAGACCCGCGACCAACAGTCTGGGCCCAGCGCGCTCGGTCCACAGCTGGCGGACGGGAGTGGCTTTAGTCCCGGTTGGCCAGGCCAACCGGGACTAATAGGTCCCCAAGGCCTTTAGTCGCGGTTGTCCAGGTGAACCGGGACTAAAGGCCCATCCCTATATATAGGGCTCAGGTGGCTGCACTTAGCCACATTTGGTGTCACTTCTACTCACAATATTCACAAGGGGTGGTGGGTTTGCTTTTTGTTCCTCCTATGCACACAAGGTGTTTGATGAAATGCCCGAGAGTATGAAACACACATGATATGGTGGGTTTTCATTTATTTTACCTCTGCGATCGCGGTTAGCAACTTGAACCTTTCATGATTTGTATTATTTCCAGCTAGTTAGTTTAACAAATGCATGATGGTTAATTAATTATATACTTTATATAATAATAATGCAGATGAATCGGCAATGGATGTACGGTAACCGACTCTCCGGCGAGTTCACTACGGGTTTGAAAGATTTCCTCGTAGTGGCAAATGCGAACAAGCAGCGAGGTTTTATTATCTGTCCATGTGCTGAATGTAAGAATGAGAAGGGTCACTCCTCCTCAAAAGTCGTTCACATGCACCTGCTTCGGCACGGTTTCATGCGAAGCTATAATTGTTGGACCAAGCATGGAGAAATAGGGGTTAAAATGGAAGGAGATGAAAAAGAGGATGATATCGATTTCAACTATCATGACGCTTTCGGTGATACTTTCATGGAGGATGATGCTGAAGGTGGGGAAGGGTTTGGTGAAGGTGAAGAAGAGGCACATGATGAGCCCGCTGATGATCTTGGTCGGACCATTGCTGATGCACGGAGACGCTGCGAAACTAACAAGGAGAGGGAGAATTTGGATCGCATGTTAGAGGATCACACGAAGTCGCTGTACCCAGGATGCGACAATAGTCTGAAAAAGTTGGGCTGCACACTGGATTTGCTAAAATGGAAGGCACGGGAAGGTGTAGCTGACTCATCATTTGAAAATTTGCTGAAAATGTTGAAGAATATGTTTCCGAAGAATAATGAGTTGCCCGCCAGTACGTACGAAGCAAAGAAGGTTGTCTGCCCTCTAGGTTTAGAGGTTCTGAAGATACATGCATGCATTAACGACTGCATCCTCTACCGCGGTGCATACGAGAATTTGGATGAATGCCCTGTATGCACTGCATTGCGTTATAAGATCAGAGGCGATGACCCTGGTGACGATGTTGAGGGCGAGAAATCCAGGAAGATGGTTCCCGCCAAGGTGATGTGGTATGCTCCTATAATACCTCGGCTGAAACGCCTGTTCAGGAACAAAGAGCATGCCAAGTTGTTGCGATGGCACAAAGAGGACCGTAAGTCCGACGGGGAGCTGAGACACCCCGCTGATGGAACGCGATGGAGAAAGATCGACAGAGAGTTCAAAGATTTTGCAGCTGACGCAAGGAACATAAGATTTGGTCTAAGTACTGATGGCATGAATCCTTTTGGCGAGCAGAGCTCCAGCCATAGCACCTGGCCCGTGACTCTATGCATCTACAACCTTCCTCCTTGGTTGTGCATGAAGCGGAAGTTCATTACGATGCCAGTGCTCATCCAAGGTCCGAAGCAACCCGGCAACTACATCGATGTGTACCTAAGGCCATTAGTTGATGAACTTTTACAGTTGTGGGGCAGACCTGGTGTACCTGTGTGGGATGAGCTTAAAGAAGAGGAATTTAACCTACGAGCGTTGCTTTTTGTAACCATCAACGATTGGACTGCTCTCTAAGGGATACAAAGCATGCACGCACTGCTTACATGAGACTGAAAGTGTATTTTTGGATAATTGTAGGAAGAACGTGTACCTGGGTCATCGTCGATTTCTTCCCCGAAATCATAACGTAAGAAAGAAAGGCAATCATTTCAACGGCAAGGCAGATCACCGGCCGAAGCCTGCGGAACGTACTGGAGCTGAGATATTTGATATGGTCAAGGATTTGAAAGTCATCTTTGGAAAGGGTCCTAGCGGGCAATCAGTTCCGCTGGGAGTTGACGGGCACGTACCCATGTGGAAAAAGAAATCGATATTTTGGGAGCTACAGTATTGGAAAGTCCTAGATGTCCGCTCTCAATCGATGTGATGCATGTTACGAAGAATATTTGCGTGAACCTGCTAAGCTTCTTGGGCGTGTATGGGAAGACACATGATACAAAGGAAGCACGGCAGGACCAGCAACTTTTGAAAGACCCAGATGACCGGCATCCGGAATGGTTTCAAGGTCGTGCCAGCTACGCTCTTACCAAAGAAGAGAAGGTCATTTTTTTTGAATGCCTGAGCAGTATGAAGGTCCCGTCTGGCTTCTCGTCGAATATAAAGGGAATAATAAACATGGCGGACAAAAAGTTCCAAAACCTGAAGTCTCACGACCGCCACGTGATTATGACGCAATTGCTTCCGATTGCTTTGAGGGGGCTCCTACCGGAAAATGTTCGAGTAGCCATTGTGAAGCTATGTGCATTCCTCAATGCAATCTCTCAGAAGGTAATCAGTCCAGAAGATCTACCACGGTTACAGAACGATGTGGTACAATGTCTTGTCAGTTTCGAGTTGGTGTTTCCACCATCCTTCTTCAATATCATGACGCACCTCCTGGTCCACCTAGTCGAAGAGATTTCCATTCTCGGTCCTGTATTTCTACACAATATGTTCCCCTTCGAGAGGTTTATGGGAGTATTAAAGAAATATGTTCGTAACCGTGCTAGGCCAGAAGGAAGCATCGTAAATGGCTATGGAAATGAGGAGGTAATTGAGTTCTGCATTGACTATGTTCCTGACCTTAAACCTATTGGTATTCCTCAATAGCGGCACGAGGGGAGACTAAGTGGATAAGGCACGATCGGAAGGAAATCAATGATATGTATGGACGGTCATTCTATGACTGAAGCACACCACACAGTTCTGCAAAATTCGAGCTTGGTGGCTCCGTACTTCGAGCAACACAAGAATATTTCACGCTCGGACAACCCGGGGAAGCCTGAATCATGGATTATAAAGGCCCACATGGAGACTTTCGGCAGTTGGTTGCGAAAACATTTAATGAGTGACAATGATGTTGGAGATCAGCTGTACATGTTGGCCAAGACACCATCTTCGACTATAACGACTTACCAAGGGTACGAGATTAATGGGAATACATTTTACACGATCTCCCAAGATAAAAAGAGCACCAACCAAAACAGTGGTGTCCGCTTTGATGCAGCAACCGAGATTGGGCAAAAGGTCACATATTATGGTTACATAGAGGAGATATGGGAACTTGACTATGGACCCTCCTTTAAGGTCCCTTTGTTCCGGTGCAAATGGTTCAAGCTAACAGGAGGTGGGGTAAAGGTGGACGAGCAATACGGAATGACAATGGTGGATTTCGACAATCTTGGTTACCTTGACGAACCATTCGTCCTAGCCAAAGATGTCGCTCAGGTTTTCTATTTGAAGGACATGAGTAGCAAACCGAGGAAACGGAAAGATAAGAAAACGATCAGTACATCATGCGATGATCCAAAGCGCCACATTGTTCTTTCAGGGAAAAGAAACATCGTGGGAGTGGAGGACAAGACATACATGTCAGAAGATTATAATATGTTTGGTGAAATTCCGCCCTTCAAAGTCAACACTGACCCAAGCATTAAGTTAAATGATGAGGATGCTCCATGGATACGGCCAAATCGTAAGAAAGCGGGGACACAAGGGAAGAATTGATTAGTAATAATTTATTGTGTACCAAACTTTTTTAAATGGATCATGTGAATTATATTATCTCTGATGTGTTTAAGACTAACTCCTTTGCAAAATATTTAATAAAACGAGTGGAAAGCATGGAAAACAGAAGGTTACTTAAATGTCTCAAAACCTTGTGAGATAAAATATCTGATTTCATAACTTTTATTAAAAACAGAAAACAGACGCGCTAGCGCGCCGCAGTGTCGCCGGAATACAAATTATTTTATTAAAAAGAGAGAACATACGAACACTACTCCTCGTCGTCGTCGGGGAACTCGTCGGTGACCTCCTACGGGTCATCGTCGTCGGCGAACTCGTCGATGACCTCCTCGTCGTCGTCGGAGGTGCATGATGGTATGTCCGAGATAGGCACCCACCTCGGATCGTCGGAGGCCCAGACTTCGCCGGCGTGGTCGGCCCGACGAAGCTCTTGCAGCGCCCTCGTCCTCGCCTCCCGAGCGGCATCTAACGCGAGGTGGCGTTCGAGGCGGCGCTCCGCCCGCTCAGCCGCGCGGGTCTGCCAGAGCTCCTCGTCGGCGCTCTCCTCTCCCGGGTTGTTCCGGTAATACTCGCAGACGACGCGTTCTTCCCTGGCGTCGACTAGGCCCTGAAACGCGCGGTGACGGAGGTGGAGCTGGTCGGCGGCAGTGACGATCTGCGGCTTCGGCGCCCTGGCCTCCGCTTCCCAGATGGTGTGATGGCGAATCCGGATGTTTTGTATTTGCTCGATGAACTGACCGGTGTATGAAGGTGGGCTATATATAGGGGCCTCTGGCTCACAAAGTGTTGTGCTAGGGTTTTGATCCAACGGTTAAGAAACCACCTCATCCAACGGCTCACAACAGCTCGAAAGAAACACACCGTAGCCCTGATCGAACGGCTCACAACAGCTCGAAAGAAACACACCCCGGATCCAACGACTCACAAGCGCTTTAAAGAAACACACGATCCGTGTGATTCTATCTGATTGGTCCAAACGAAACCCTAACCCATTTAGTCCCGGTTGGTGTCCCCAACCGGGACTAAAGGGATGTTTTCTTCTCGCTATATATATGTATGCGTTGCCACACCATTGGCATAAACACATACAAACCGTACCCACTCTAACATTCATCCAGGCGGAGGCACTTTCCGCCTCGAACTACCCCTGCCCGTGCGGCTACAACGTTCCCGCCGGTTGGATGCTGAGCGCCGGAGGAGTGCCGGTCCCTCCTCTTCCTCAAGGTGTGGCGCGTCGGGCGGCCATAACGAACCACTACTATCACGAGCTCACGCCGGAGCAGCGGAGGAATCCCAGTTGGCATCCCGATAACCAGCATACTTGGGATGCCTTCTTCATCAATCGGCGTGAGAGGGTGCTCGCCAGGTATGAGGAGGACGGCCTGCCTCCTGGGAACTTTCACGAGGCCGGTCGTCGGCTATGGTGGTCCGGCCGGACTCTACAGAGCGTCATGGACTACATCAGGGCCGGCGATATCCCCCGCCTGCGCTACCCTCAGGCCCAGTCCTGGAGTCGTGATCCTCCGAGGGAGTGCGGAGCACCGTCAGACGATAGTGACAACGACGGCGGCGGCGACTACGACGACTACGAGTACATGTACTATAGGCCTAGGCAGGAGTATGACTAGCAGATATCAGATCATGTATCTATGCTCTCCGTTTAGGTTTAGATCCACTCTAGCCATTATGTACTGCCTTTTTATCTATATATATATATTCAAGATGTGTGTGAATCTTTATTATTATATAATCTTTATGATTAGTTTTATTTTTCTGAATTTTCTGATATATTATTTGTATTTTTAAGATTTTAAAAAGAATTAGTTTTATTTTTCTGAATTTTCTGATATATTATTTGTATTTTTAAGTTTGGGAAAGGAAAAGTATCTGAATAACAACCTTTAGTCGCGGTTCGTGTCACGAACCGGGACTAAGGGCTCGTTCTGCGCGGGAACGAAAACACCGCTAAAATTGCACCTTTAGTCCCGGTTCGTGACACCAGCCGGGACTAGGGGGACCATTAGTCCCGGTTCGTGACACCAACCGGGACTAAAGGCCCGCGGAGGGTACCCCGGGGGACCTTTAGTCCCGGTTGCTGTCACGAACCGGGACTAAATGCTGGCCCTATATATTCCCGCCCCTGAAATTTTTCTAAGGACCAACCGCACCGTCTTCTCCGCGCCGCATGCAGTCGTCTTCTCCGTGCCGCCGTCGCCGATTCCGCCCGCAGAGACACAGAGGACGCGCCTGCGCCCTGCGCCCGTCATCTCCGGTAGGTGCCCGCCGCCCCTGCGCCTGTCATCCCCGTCGTCCGTTCCCGTCGCCCGCCGTGACCGTCCCCGCCGCTCCTCGGCCGTGCCCGCCATGACCGTCCCCGCCGCTCCTCGTCCCTGCCTCCTCCCCGTCGTCTCCGTTCCCTCCCCCGTGGCCGGAATCGACACGTTCGCCGGAGACCCGAGAGCCTCGTCGTCTCCGTTCCCTCCCCCGTGGCCGGAATCGCCACCGGCGACCGAATCTGCCACCGCGGCCACCGTGTGACGCCAAGGGTGACGTCACCTGGCCACGTGTTGTCGAGTTTTTTTAATGACGTCATCATGACACGTGGGACCCACTGTATATGGAATTACAGAAAATAGTTAAATCTTCTAAATTAAATAACTTTTAATTTATAATTCCAAAAATTATGGAAAAATATGCAAAATGTTCATAAAAATGTAAGCTATCTGTTTATATCATTTTCAATCATGTTTGACAAAGTTCAAAATGAGACCATATTTGAATTTTTATTAAATTCATTAAAATAATGAAAATAAGTTTTAATTCAATAAATTCATAATATTAAGTGTAATATACCAAAATGACCAGGAAAGAAAATGCAACCTAGCTATGGGGTTCTCCAAGTCATTTGAGAAACTAATCTTGGACACACCTCTAAATTATGGTTTTCCCCCTCCGGTGGTCATCGTTCTTCCACCCAAAACCCTAGCAATCTGTTTTCCCTCCTTCTACGACAATATTTGCTAAGTCTCCTATATACTTAATTAATTTTTACTACATGCATGTCTGCAGGAGTGACATATGGCGGATAATAGAGACCTGACGGAACAGGAGGCTGAAGGTTATCTATTAGATGTCATAGCCGGAGAACATGATGTAATCTCTTCTTATCTGAACCTTGATGATCAAGAACGTGAACGAACGGACATTGTCGATGATCAAGGAGGTGAAGCAACGGACATTGTGGATGATCAAGGAGGTGAAGGAATGGACATTGATGACGGAGGTCAACCGTCGACAAACGACGATCTCCAATTATATATATATATATATACATTGAGCCTCTCGTGATACAAACTTACTGAAATGTGAATACATATGCACTAACGCGCGCGACTGTCTTTCTTATTTTAGCCCTCGGCCGGATCGAGTACGACAACGCGTGGCAAATCCAAGGCGATGAAAGATGGAGAAACATATACCATCGAATCAGTCTGTGAAACCGGCAAGCCCCTACAGCACACTACAAAGTTTATCAACCAATGCGGAGTCATTGTTAGAGACACCGTCCCGATCACCATCCAGGAATGGAAGGAGCCAAAGAAAGCACGTCTTGGTTTCAGTTATGTCCACAAGAGAACGAAAAAGGAGATGTTCAGAAAGATTATGGTACATTTCATTCTACCTCCGGAATACAACAAAAAAGATGAATTCGGTGAAGAGGTTCCGGGTGGACGTCAGAGGAGGAGGCTAGTCAAAGAGTTCGCCTTTCAGAAGATGGCCGAAGCATTCCGGAACTTCAAGAAAAAATTGTTCCGTGAATATGTCAGCAAGGGCAAGACTCCGATTTTCACTGGACAACATGAGAAAATGAGAGATGATTGGCCAGAATTTGTGACGCAGAAGAAATCGGAACATTTCAAGGAAATATCGAAAAAAAATAAGGCTAACGCGGATAAGAAACAGTACCATCATGTTATGGGGCCAGGAGGATACCGCGTTTCGGCGCCTAAGTGGCAGGCGATGGAGGACGGCCTGAGGGCAAGAGGAATCCCTCTAGGTACAGAGGGATGGGACGAAAGAGCCAAAATGTGGTGGTACGGGCATGGGGGATCTCTAGACCCGGAGACAGGGGCGTGTGTTCATCGGCAGAAAACGTTTGCTCCCACAAAAAACCTTGTTGACGCAATGACCAAAGCTCAACAGGGCTGGATCACGTTCTGCAGAGAGAGAGACCAACTGACCCATGCCCTCGGAAATCCTGAACACGGAGGACATATACGAGTCAAAGGCAGATTGCCGTGGAAAGTAGGGTTTTCCCAGGAGGGTGACCCGTACTGTTACAGAAGCCGTAAGAGAAATACGGACCGGGCTGCAGATCTTCTGTCGAAGCTTGCAACGGAAGTTAGCGAGTTGAAGCAGACCGTGGCGGGAATACTTGAGAAAGAAACAGCGGCGGCTGCAGGGCCGCATGAAGAACATGCAGCGGATCTCGGAAGCCAGCATATGCAAAAGTTTCTTTTTTTCTCTAGTTTTTTTTAATATCTTGATCATTTTTTTTCGACATCGTATGCAAAAGTTATGCCCATTTTACTTTTTTTATAAAACTTTTGCTCAGAAAGTCGAAATTGATATTTCAAAATTTGATAAAAAAGTAGACATTAAACTCTCCGTGCATCTATAAGGGATTTATTTTTTGATGCTTTTTAGACCGCCAACTCTTGCGTCAAAAACTAGAAAAGGCGTTCCCGGGGGGGGGGGGGGGGGGTGGAGTTGGTGCGTGAGGGCAGAATTTTTTCGGATGGGAATTCTGTGGCGCACGTGGCAGTGGTGCGCCACAGAAATGTCATATTTCTGTGGCGCACTGACCACCATGCGCCACAGAATGGGAGTGTAAAGTTATTGGTGTGGGCCCCCAGCTCATTTCTGTGGCGCACCCCCATCCGGTGCGCCACAGAATTCCTGTTTTCTGTGGCGCACCACGGTCCCGTGCGCCACAGAATTCCTGTTTTCTGTGGCGCATGCCCACCCGTGCGCCACAGAATTACATTTCTGTGGCGCACCGAATAGGGGTGCGCCACAGAATCGATTCCATAGAAAGGCACTTCTCTACTAGTGTGTGCATGCATTGTATCCCTTGTTTGTAGGTCCTAAAATGTAAGAGCAGGCCAATCATTGATGGTTACGGAAAGCAACGCCCGTAGGTCAAACGGCTTTTGTTTGTTCTCATCCCACACACGTACACCTGGTTTGCCCCACAATTGTAAGAGTTCTTCCACTAATGGCCTTAGATACACATCAATATTGTTGCCAGGTTTCCTCGGGTCTTGGATGAGAACTGGCATCATAATGAACTTGCGCTTCATGCACAACCAAGGAGGAAGGTTGTACATACATAGAGTTACAGGCCAGGTGCTATGACTGGAGCTCTGCTCCCCAAAAGGATTAAAGACATCTGTACCTAGACCAAACCATAAGTTTCTCGCCTCTCCTGTAAAGTCTGGGAAGTCTCTTTCGATCTTTCTCCACTGCGATCCATCGGCGGGGTGCCTCAACTTTCCGTCTTTATTACGGTCTTATTTGTGCCATCGCAACAACCTAGCATGCTCTTTGTTTCTGAACAGACGTTTCAACCGTGGTATTATAGGAGCATACCACATCACCTTAGCAGGAACCCTCTTACGGGGGGCTCGCCGTCAACATCACCAGGGTCATCTGCTCTGATCTTATACCGCAGTGCAGTGCATACCGGATATTCATCCAAATTCTCGTACTTCTCACCGCGGTAGAGGATGCAGTCATTAATGCATGCATGTATATTCTGCACATCTAATCCTAGAGGGCAGAGAACTTTCTTTGCTTCGTACGTACTCTCTGGCAATTCGTTATGCTTTGGAAGTTTTGCCTTCATTAGTTGAAGTAAACTCTCAAGTGCCTTTTCAGTCACACCGTTCTGTGCCTTCCATTTCAGCAACTCCAGTGTGGTACCGAGCTTTGTGCTACCATCTTCGCAATTTGGGTACGACAATTTTTTGTGATCCTGTAACATGTTGTCCAGCTTCAACCTCTCCAATTTATTTTCACAGTCTTCCCTTGCATCAGCAATAACTCGGCCAAGATCATCATCGGGCTCTTCTGATGCCTGTTTTTGATCACCTCCTTCTTCTGCATTCTCTTCCATTGCAGTATCGTCGTATTCAGGGAACAAAGGATCTTCTTCTTCTTCTTCATCGTCTTCCATCACAACCCCTCTTTCTCCATGCTTCGTCCAGCAATTATAGCTGGTCATGAAACCTCTCCGAAGTAGATGGCCGTGAAGGATTCTTTCGGAAGAGTGCTCTCTAACGTTCCGACAATCAACACATGGGCAACACATGAAGCCATTATCTTTGTTCGCCTGAGCTACAGCAAGAAATGCATTCAGGCCTGCCATATACTCGGAAGTGCGTCGGTCACCGTACATCCATCGCTGCCTTGCATCCATCTGCATCGTATAATTAAGTTTATCAAAATACATTACAATAACATATTAATACAGAAATGACCACAGTACATCGACAAATACTACTTTTATATGTATCAGTTACAGATGAAAAAGATAAGTTTGTTAACCTCGGTCGAAGATACCATTTTCAGTGAGCTTATGTGTGGCTCTGGAATTTCGTCGAACACCTCGTGTGCATAGTTAAAGAACACAAACTAACACCCACCTCCCTCACACCTCCAAGCAAAAAAATAAGATGGAGGGAGGCTGGGGCACTATATATAGGGGAAGAGGGACATTGGTCCCGGTTCGTGGCCTGAACCGGGACAAATTCTCATTCGTGTGCCACGTGGCCTGTGGCTAGGCATTGGTCCCGGTCCCTGGCACGAACCGGGACCAATATCTCCCAACGAACCGGGACCAATACCCCGAGGCGATTTCTGCTGCCCCGGGCACACAAATCGGGACCAATGCGTGGCATAGGTCCCGGATCTGGTTGCAACCGGGACAGGTGTCCCCTGGCCCCCTGGACGAGAGGGGTTGTTTCCACTAGTGTCAGGGATGCGCTGGAAAACGGCAAGTGGATGCGCGGTTTTATGCGCATCTCTTCTGAGGAACAACTTCGGCAGTTTGTATCTCTGTGGTCGAAGATCCAGTATGTTCAGTTGACAGAGGTCAAGGATTCTGTGAGATGGAAACTTACCGTAGACGGGGTTTATTCAGCAAGCTCGGCTTACGCCATTCAGTTTATCGGCCGCGTCAGGGAGCCGCTGCTCCAGTCGGCCTGGAAGGTAAAAGCAGAAGGAAATGTGAGGTTCTTCCTTTGGCTGCTGCTGCAAAACCAGCTGTGGACGGCCGACCGACTTCAGGCGAAAGGCTGGCCGCACAACGATTCCTGCTGCTTCTGTCAGGCGCAGCTTGAGACTGCTGATCACCTGGCTTTGGGGTGCCGCTTTTCTAAGGAGGTCCGGAATGGGTTTAGGAGCTTGCGTCCCTGGATGGCTCTTTTGATGGACCGTGCGACCTCGATTCATGATTGGTGGGCGTCTGTCTGTCGTGAGAGCAGCACAACACACGGAAGACACGGTGTGCGCCCTGTACCTCGTCTGGCACATATGGAAAGAGCGTTGCAGACGAGTGTTTCAGAATGAGGAGCTGTCTAGTGTCTACAGCTTTAGTGGCAAGGCTAGTGCGAAACGATGTAGAGTTGGTGGTTTTAGCTACTAGAGTTGGAGTTTGATGGTTAGCTAGCGGTGACCACCTGGTTTAGCTTAAACCAGGCTGGGGTGCCCTTTGTACTTTGTAACTTACTTTCTCCCTCACTTTAATGCAAAAGCAGAACAACTGCTGTTCAGGTTAAAAAAAAACCAAGTTGCAAGGAGCTGTACACCGTCTATGTACACGTCAGATGCATAGACAAATGACAACTTGAGCAGCAAACAGAAGGCATGCGGCAACATGGTAATCAAAACAAAAATAGTTTACCTTAAAGAAGGCATGACTCTGCAACTTTTGGTCTCATGCCAGGATCCCATGAGCACAGAGACTATAAGATTTATATGGGAACACTTATTATCAACAGATACAATGATTTCGGGATATATCATCTAGGAAAAAAGAACTTAGGAACTTACAGATATAAGGTCAATTGCCTAACTGGTAGCCAATGTCATTACCTGCGAGTTGATCCCTCTGAGCTGGTGATGCCTTACTTGGGAGCTATCGGTAGTGAATACATCAGAAAAAAGTTCAAATTTAGCGAATTTCTATTTAGCAATTGTGCGGGCACCGGTGATGCCTCTATATATATCAGTGATACGTATATATCTTTCCATTTGTATGTGGGTCCAAAAGTAGTAATGGATATGCTAACAAGAATTTCAGCATTCCATTCCCCATAAAGAGAGAAAAGAACATAATTTAAACCGGCCTGCTACTTGTAAGCAGTCAGTCAAATTTACAGGATATAGACAGGTAACAGATTGAGGTTAATGGATGAGGCGGAATAAAAGGCATAGCTGACTATGGGAGGAAATAGGGTGATATAGCTTAATTATGACATTTTACCGAAATAAGTTGGATACTTGTACCATCTCCTCGGTTAATATCGACTAATACAATTGAGCTCAAATTGTACTACTACTATAATACTGTTGGTTTCACCAATGCCATGGAAAATGAGAACCAAAAGACTGGCCATCGATGAGTGACTTTCTCTAGGATCTTCTCGGGATCACTGGCTTCATTAGTGGCCCTATAAAAGATTGCCCGTTTGAAACTGAACAATAAAAAAATTAGAAAGAAGGAAAAAGGCGCACATGTTTCACAGTAATGTATTGCCATGAACAAAGAGAATAAGGAATTTATGTAGGAAATGTAAAGAGTAGCTTGTAGAGACTATATCAAAATTACAAAGTTGACTGTACAGACCATGGCCAAAAATCGTGACAAGAAAGGCTAATGCCAAGGTAGATTTTGTCAGTACCCAATTAGATGCAGCAAGAAAAGAAAAAAATGCAACTCCCAATTTTTCTGAAGTATAGATATATAACAAAACGAATTGATTGCATTGACAAATTACGACTACCGTTTGGAACTTCTATGTCAAATCTGATACACATTTTAGAGTTTCACCACATAATTGTTCTATGCATATATTCGCTAGAATATTAAAAGTTGATCACTGCACAACAAAGAAGTGGAAGACATTACCAACATTCATTTGCGACTCTGACCCGCATGTTTCTCGCCAGCCTGCAACACCCCTACAGCACACGCAGGATGTGCTACGGAGGCCCTCCGATTCCTTCTTCTGACAACTGCATTTGTCGACAACAGAGTTCAACGACCACCACCATATCATCCATGCCAATCAGTGACTTGATCGCTTGCATTTGTGTCAAAGGTTTTGGTTCCCGGTAGAAAAAATTTCCCGAGGGGTGTCGGGATTGCCGGTTACCGGGTTACCGGAAAATCCCGACCGGTTACCGGACGAATTTCAAAATCAAAATTTGAAAATTCAAAAAAATTGATTCCCAATATAACCTTTGACTGAGGGGTTTTGTTAAAATTCAAAATTTTCAAAAAAAATTGGGATTTTTTGACCGGGACGAGCATTTCCCGGGGGTGGTCGGGATCTCCGGTTACCGAGCGGTTACCGGATTTCCCGACCGGTAACCAAAACCATGGGTCTGACCAGAATCAATTTGTAAGGCTCAATTCAATTGATCCAATTGTAATCTTCCCATAATGAAAGAAGATATACCAACCTGGAAACATCGTTCCAATTGATCTCCGAGCCCGGCACAGGGTCAGAACAATATTCGTCACCAGCCATACCACAAGAGCAGGAATGAAGGCACGTTCTTCCACTCGCACTCTACGTACAGCAGCATTTCTCCGTCCTCCAGCGGGGTGGTCGTGGTGCTGCCACATCGATCTTGTCACCTTGGCGCCGCTGACGCTGGCGACCACTATAATGATGTCGCTACAGCCGGCAAGGCCAGGAGGGCTACAGTCACGGACCGCCGGTTTTGGCAGTGCATTGGACAGCGCGCACCATCGGGCGGCAGCGACAACTCTTGGGGTTTGAGTCAAAGTCGGACGTGGTGCAGCAAGCATCGCATGGCGAGGTGAATGAGAGCGCCGTCAAGAGGACATCCTCCAATCATGCCCAATCCAAAAAATATTGATGCATAGGCAATGGTAAATTCAAATTACTACCAGAAGTCAATGTTACCGAACCCACATGCTGGTTAGCTTCATTTTCTTCATCCTGGAATACAAAGATAACATCGACAGGAGGGTGATTATATAAAGGCCAAATTTCTTCAAATAAACAACTGTACAAAGAAATGAGAACTCATTTTCTTCATCCTAGAATACAAGGATAGCATCGACAGCAGGGTGATCATATAAAGGCCAAATTTCTTTAAATCACTGGTAGAAAATAGGCCTTCCATACGCCCACATTAGTCCCCAAAAGTATCGACCCGCGACTATAGGGGTCTCTAGTCGCGGTTCGGGAGGAGACCCGCGACCAACAGTCTGGGCCCAGCGCGCTCGGTCCACAGCTGGCGGACGGGAGTGGCTTTAGTCCCGGTTGGCCAGGCCAACCGGGACTAATAGGTCCCCAAGGCCTTTAGTCGCGGTTGTCCAGGTGAACCGGGACTAAAGGCCCATCCCTATATATAGGGCTCAGGTGGCTGCACTTAGCCACATTTGGTGTCACTTCTACTCACAATATTCACAAGGGGTGGTGGGTTTGCTTTTTGTTCCTCCTATGCACACAAGGTGTTTGATGAAATGCCCGAGAGTATGAAACACACATGATATGGTGGGTTTTCATTTATTTTACCTCTGCGATCGCGGTTAGCAACTTGAACCTTTCATGATTTGTATTATTTCCAGCTAGTTAGTTTAACAAATGCATGATGGTTAATTAATTATATACTTTATATAATAATAATGCAGATGAATCGGCAATGGATGTACGGTAACCGACTCTCCGGCGAGTTCACTACGGGTTTGAAAGATTTCCTCGTAGTGGCAAATGCGAACAAGCAGCGAGGTTTTATTATCTGTCCATGTGCTGAATGTAAGAATGAGAAGGGTCACTCCTCCTCAAAAGTCGTTCACATGCACCTGCTTCGGCACGGTTTCATGCGAAGCTATAATTGTTGGACCAAGCATGGAGAAATAGGGGTTAAAATGGAAGGAGATGAAAAAGAGGATGATATCGATTTCAACTATCATGACGCTTTCGGTGATACTTTCATGGAGGATGATGCTGAAGGTGGGGAAGGGTTTGGTGAAGGTGAAGAAGAGGCACATGATGAGCCCGCTGATGATCTTGGTCGGACCATTGCTGATGCACGGAGACGCTGCGAAACTAACAAGGAGAGGGAGAATTTGGATCGCATGTTAGAGGATCACACGAAGTCGCTGTACCCAGGATGCGACAATAGTCTGAAAAAGTTGGGCTGCACACTGGATTTGCTAAAATGGAAGGCACGGGAAGGTGTAGCTGACTCATCATTTGAAAATTTGCTGAAAATGTTGAAGAATATGTTTCCGAAGAATAATGAGTTGCCCGCCAGTACGTACGAAGCAAAGAAGGTTGTCTGCCCTCTAGGTTTAGAGGTTCTGAAGATACATGCATGCATTAACGACTGCATCCTCTACCGCGGTGCATACGAGAATTTGGATGAATGCCCTGTATGCACTGCATTGCGTTATAAGATCAGAGGCGATGACCCTGGTGACGATGTTGAGGGCGAGAAACCCAGGAAGATGGTTCCCGCCAAGGTGATGTGGTATGCTCCTATAATACCTCGGCTGAAACGCCTGTTCAGGAACAAAGAGCATGCCAAGTTGTTGCGATGGCACAAAGAGGACCGTAAGTCCGACGGGGAGCTGAGACACCCCGCTGATGGAACGCGATGGAGAAAGATCGACAGAGAGTTCAAAGATTTTGCAGCTGACGCAAGGAACATAAGATTTGGTCTAAGTACTGATGGCATGAATCCTTTTGGCGAGCAGAGCTCCAGCCATAGCACCTGGCCCGTGACTCTATGCATCTACAACCTTCCTCCTTGGTTGTGCATGAAGCGGAAGTTCATTACGATGCCAGTGCTCATCCAAGGTCCGAAGCAACCCGGCAACTACATCGATGTGTACCTAAGGCCATTAGTTGATGAACTTTTACAGTTGTGGGGCAGACCTGGTGTACCTGTGTGGGATGAGCTTAAAGAAGAGGAATTTAACCTACGAGCGTTGCTTTTTGTAACCATCAACGATTGGACTGCTCTCTAAGGGATACAAAGCATGCACGCACTGCTTACATGAGACTGAAAGTGTATTTTTGGATAATTGTAGGAAGAACGTGTACCTGGGTCATCGTCGATTTCTTCCCCGAAATCATAACGTAAGAAAGAAAGGCAATCATTTCAACGGCAAGGCAGATCACCGGCCGAAGCCTGCGGAACGTACTGGAGCTGAGATATTTGATATGGTCAAGGATTTGAAAGTCATCTTTGGAAAGGGTCCTAGCGGGCAATCAGTTCCGCTGGGAGTTGACGGGCACGTACCCATGTGGAAAAAGAAATCGATATTTTGGGAGCTACAGTATTGGAAAGTCCTAGATGTCCGCTCTCAATCGATGTGATGCATGTTACGAAGAATATTTGCGTGAACCTGCTAAGCTTCTTGGGCGTGTATGGGAAGACACATGATACAAAGGAAGCACGGCAGGACCAGCAACTTTTGAAAGACCCAGATGACCGGCATCCGGAATGGTTTCAAGGTCGTGCCAGCTACGCTCTTACCAAAGAAGAGAAGGTCATTTTTTTTGAATGCCTGAGCAGTATGAAGGTCCCGTCTGGCTTCTCGTCGAATATAAAGGGAATAATAAACATGGCGGACAAAAAGTTCCAAAACCTGAAGTCTCACGACCGCCACGTGATTATGACGCAATTGCTTCCGATTGCTTTGAGGGGGCTCCTACCGGAAAATGTTCGAGTAGCCATTGTGAAGCTATGTGCATTCCTCAATGCAATCTCTCAGAAGGTAATCAGTCCAGAAGATCTACCACGGTTACAGAACGATGTGGTACAATGTCTTGTCAGTTTCGAGTTGGTGTTTCCACCATCCTTCTTCAATATCATGACGCACCTCCTGGTCCACCTAGTCGAAGAGATTTCCATTCTCGGTCCTGTATTTCTACACAATATGTTCCCCTTCGAGAGGTTTATGGGAGTATTAAAGAAATATGTTCGTAACCGTGCTAGGCCAGAAGGAAGCATCGTAAATGGCTATGGAAATGAGGAGGTAATTGAGTTCTGCATTGACTATGTTCCTGACCTTAAACCTATTGGTATTCCTCAATAGCGGCACGAGGGGAGACTAAGTGGATAAGGCACGATCGGAAGGAAATCAATGATATGTATGGACGGTCATTCTATGACTGAAGCACACCACACAGTTCTGCAAAATTCGAGCTTGGTGGCTCCGTACTTCGAGCAACACAAGAATATTTCACGCTCGGACAACCCGGGGAAGCCTGAATCATGGATTATAAAGGCCCACATGGAGACTTTCGGCAGTTGGTTGCGAAAACATTTAATGAGTGACAATGATGTTGGAGATCAGCTGTACATGTTGGCCAAGACACCATCTTCGACTATAACGACTTACCAAGGGTACGAGATTAATGGGAATACATTTTACACGATCTCCCAAGATAAAAAGAGCACCAACCAAAACAGTGGTGTCCGCTTTGATGCAGCAACCGAGATTGGGCAAAAGGTCACATATTATGGTTACATAGAGGAGATATGGGAACTTGACTATGGACCCTCCTTTAAGGTCCCTTTGTTCCGGTGCAAATGGTTCAAGCTAACAGGAGGTGGGGTAAAGGTGGACGAGCAATACGGAATGACAATGGTGGATTTCGACAATCTTGGTTACCTTGACGAACCATTCGTCCTAGCCAAAGATGTCGCTCAGGTTTTCTATTTGAAGGACATGAGTAGCAAACCGAGGAAACGGAAAGATAAGAAAACGATCAGTACATCATGCGATGATCCAAAGCGCCACATTGTTCTTTCAGGGAAAAGAAACATCGTGGGAGTGGAGGACAAGACATACATGTCAGAAGATTATAATATGTTTGGTGAAATTCCGCCCTTCAAAGTCAACACTGACCCAAGCATTAAGTTAAATGATGAGGATGCTCCATGGATACGGCCAAATCGTAAGAAAGCGGGGACACAAGGGAAGAATTGATTAGTAATAATTTATTGTGTACCAAACTTTTTTAAATGGATCATGTGAATTATATTATCTCTGATGTGTTTAAGACTAACTCCTTTGCAAAATATTTAATAAAACGAGTGGAAAGCATGGAAAACAGAAGGTTACTTAAATGTCTCAAAACCTTGTGAGATAAAATATCTGATTTCATAACTTTTATTAAAAACAGAAAACAGACGCGCTAGCGCGCCGCAGTGTCGCCGGAATACAAATTATTTTATTAAAAAGAGAGAACATACGAACACTACTCCTCGTCGTCGTCGGGGAACTCGTCGGTGACCTCCTACGGGTCATCGTCGTCGGCGAACTCGTCGATGACCTCCTCGTCGTCGTCGGAGGTGCATGATGGTATGTCCGAGATAGGCACCCACCTCGGATCGTCGGAGGCCCAGACTTCGCCGGCGTGGTCGGCCCGACGAAGCTCTTGCAGCGCCCTCGTCCTCGCCTCCCGAGCGGCATCTAACGCGAGGTGGCGTTCGAGGCGGCGCTCCGCCCGCTCAGCCGCGCGGGTCTGCCAGAGCTCCTCGTCGGCGCTCTCCTCTCCCGGGTTGTTCCGGTAATACTCGCAGACGACGCGTTCTTCCCTGGCGTCGACTAGGCCCTGAAACGCGCGGTGACGGAGGTGGAGCTGGTCGGCGGCAGTGACGATCTGCGGCTTCGGCGCCCTGGCCTCCGCTTCCCAGATGGTGTGATGGCGAATCCGGATGTTTTGTATTTGCTCGATGAACTGACCGGTGTATGAAGGTGGGCTATATATAGGGGCCTCTGGCTCACAAAGTGTTGTGCTAGGGTTTTGATCCAACGGTTAAGAAACCACCTCATCCAACGGCTCACAACAGCTCGAAAGAAACACACCGTAGCCCTGATCGAACGGCTCACAACAGCTCGAAAGAAACACACCCCGGATCCAACGACTCACAAGCGCTTTAAAGAAACACACGATCCGTGTGATTCTATCTGATTGGTCCAAACGAAACCCTAACCCATTTAGTCCCGGTTGGTGTCCCCAACCGGGACTAAAGGGATGTTTTCTTCTCGCTATATATATGTATGCGTTGCCACACCATTGGCATAAACACATACAAACCGTACCCACTCTAACATTCATCCAGGCGGAGGCACTTTCCGCCTCGAACTACCCCTGCCCGTGCGGCTACAACGTTCCCGCCGGTTGGATGCTGAGCGCCGGAGGAGTGCCGGTCCCTCCTCTTCCTCAAGGTGTGGCGCGTCGGGCGGCCATAACGAACCACTACTATCACGAGCTCACGCCGGAGCAGCGGAGGAATCCCAGTTGGCATCCCGATAACCAGCATACTTGGGATGCCTTCTTCATCAATCGGCGTGAGAGGGTGCTCGCCAGGTATGAGGAGGACGGCCTGCCTCCTGGGAACTTTCACGAGGCCGGTCGTCGGCTATGGTGGTCCGGCCGGACTCTACAGAGCGTCATGGACTACATCAGGGCCGGCGATATCCCCCGCCTGCGCTACCCTCAGGCCCAGTCCTGGAGTCGTGATCCTCCGAGGGAGTGCGGAGCACCGTCAGACGATAGTGACAACGACGGCGGCGGCGACTACGACGACTACGAGTACATGTACTATAGGCCTAGGCAGGAGTATGACTAGCAGATATCAGATCATGTATCTATGCTCTCCGTTTAGGTTTAGATCCACTCTAGCCATTATGTACTGCCTTTTTATCTATATATATATATTCAAGATGTGTGTGAATCTTTATTATTATATAATCTTTATGATTAGTTTTATTTTTCTGAATTTTCTGATATATTATTTGTATTTTTAAGATTTTAAAAAGAATTAGTTTTATTTTTCTGAATTTTCTGATATATTATTTGTATTTTTAAGTTTGGGAAAGGAAAAGTATCTGAATAACAACCTTTAGTCGCGGTTCGTGTCACGAACCGGGACTAAGGGCTCGTTCTGCGCGGGAACGAAAACACCGCTAAAATTGCACCTTTAGTCCCGGTTCGTGACACCAGCCGGGACTAGGGGGACCATTAGTCCCGGTTCGTGACACCAACCGGGACTAAAGGCCCGCGGAGGGTACCCCGGGGGACCTTTAGTCCCGGTTGCTGTCACGAACCGGGACTAAATGCTGGCCCTATATATTCCCGCCCCTGAAATTTTTCTAAGGACCAACCGCACCGTCTTCTCCGCGCCGCATGCAGTCGTCTTCTCCGTGCCGCCGTCGCCGATTCCGCCCGCAGAGACACAGAGGACGCGCCTGCGCCCTGCGCCCGTCATCTCCGGTAGGTGCCCGCCGCCCCTGCGCCTGTCATCCCCGTCGTCCGTTCCCGTCGCCCGCCGTGACCGTCCCCGCCGCTCCTCGGCCGTGCCCGCCATGACCGTCCCCGCCGCTCCTCGTCCCTGCCTCCTCCCCGTCGTCTCCGTTCCCTCCCCCGTGGCCGGAATCGACACGTTCGCCGGAGACCCGAGAGCCTCGTCGTCTCCGTTCCCTCCCCCGTGGCCGGAATCGCCACCGGCGACCGAATCTGCCACCGCGGCCACCGTGTGACGCCAAGGGTGACGTCACCTGGCCACGTGTTGTCGAGTTTTTTTAATGACGTCATCATGACACGTGGGACCCACTGTATATGGAATTACAGAAAATAGTTAAATCTTCTAAATTAAATAACTTTTAATTTATAATTCCAAAAATTATGGAAAAATATGCAAAATGTTCATAAAAATGTAAGCTATCTGTTTATATCATTTTCAATCATGTTTGACAAAGTTCAAAATGAGACCATATTTGAATTTTTATTAAATTCATTAAAATAATGAAAATAAGTTTTAATTCAATAAATTCATAATATTAAGTGTAATATACCAAAATGACCAGGAAAGAAAATGCAACCTAGCTATGGGGTTCTCCAAGTCATTTGAGAAACTAATCTTGGACACACCTCTAAATTATGGTTTTCCCCCTCCGGTGGTCATCGTTCTTCCACCCAAAACCCTAGCAATCTGTTTTCCCTCCTTCTACGACAATATTTGCTAAGTCTCCTATATACTTAATTAATTTTTACTACATGCATGTCTGCAGGAGTGACATATGGCGGATAATAGAGACCTGACGGAACAGGAGGCTGAAGGTTATCTATTAGATGTCATAGCCGGAGAACATGATGTAATCTCTTCTTATCTGAACCTTGATGATCAAGAACGTGAACGAACGGACATTGTCGATGATCAAGGAGGTGAAGCAACGGACATTGTGGATGATCAAGGAGGTGAAGGAATGGACATTGATGACGGAGGTCAACCGTCGACAAACGACGATCTCCAATTATATATATATATATATACATTGAGCCTCTCGTGATACAAACTTACTGAAATGTGAATACATATGCACTAACGCGCGCGACTGTCTTTCTTATTTTAGCCCTCGGCCGGATCGAGTACGACAACGCGTGGCAAATCCAAGGCGATGAAAGATGGAGAAACATATACCATCGAATCAGTCTGTGAAACCGGCAAGCCCCTACAGCACACTACAAAGTTTATCAACCAATGCGGAGTCATTGTTAGAGACACCGTCCCGATCACCATCCAGGAATGGAAGGAGCCAAAGAAAGCACGTCTTGGTTTCAGTTATGTCCACAAGAGAACGAAAAAGGAGATGTTCAGAAAGATTATGGTACATTTCATTCTACCTCCGGAATACAACAAAAAAGATGAATTCGGTGAAGAGGTTCCGGGTGGACGTCAGAGGAGGAGGCTAGTCAAAGAGTTCGCCTTTCAGAAGATGGCCGAAGCATTCCGGAACTTCAAGAAAAAATTGTTCCGTGAATATGTCAGCAAGGGCAAGACTCCGATTTTCACTGGACAACATGAGAAAATGAGAGATGATTGGCCAGAATTTGTGACGCAGAAGAAATCGGAACATTTCAAGGAAATATCGAAAAAAAATAAGGCTAACGCGGATAAGAAACAGTACCATCATGTTATGGGGCCAGGAGGATACCGCGTTTCGGCGCCTAAGTGGCAGGCGATGGAGGACGGCCTGAGGGCAAGAGGAATCCCTCTAGGTACAGAGGGATGGGACGAAAGAGCCAAAATGTGGTGGTACGGGCATGGGGGATCGCTAGACCCGGAGACAGGGGCGTGTGTTCATCGGCAGAAAACGTTTGCTCCCACAAAAAACCTTGTTGACGCAATGACCAAAGCTCAACAGGGCTGGATCACGTTCTGCAGAGAGAGAGACCAACTGACCCATGCCCTCGGAAATCCTGAACACGGAGGACATATACGAGTCAAAGGCAGATTGCCGTGGAAAGTAGGGTTTTCCCAGGAGGGTGACCCGTACTGTTACAGAAGCCGTAAGAGAAATACGGACCGGGCTGCAGATCTTCTGTCGAAGCTTGCAACGGAAGTTAGCGAGTTGAAGCAGACCGTGGCGGGAATACTTGAGAAAGAAACAGCGGCGGCTGCAGGGCCGCATGAAGAACATGCAGCGGATCTCGGAAGCCAGCATATGCAAAAGTTTCTTTTTTTCTCTAGTTTTTTTTAATATCTTGATCATTTTTTTTCGACATCGTATGCAAAAGTTATGCCCATTTTACTTTTTTTATAAAACTTTTGCTCAGAAAGTCGAAATTGATATTTCAAAATTTGATAAAAAAGTAGACATTAAACTCTCCGTGCATCTATAAGGGATTTATTTTTTGATGCTTTTTAGACCGCCAACTCTTGCGTCAAAAACTAGAAAAGGCGTTCCCGGGGGGGGGGGGGGGGTGGAGTTGGTGCGTGAGGGCAGAATTTTTTCGGATGGGAATTCTGTGGCGCACGTGGCAGTGGTGCGCCACAGAAATGTCATATTTCTGTGGCGCACTGACCACCATGCGCCACAGAATGGGAGTGTAAAGTTATTGGTGTGGGCCCCCAGCTCATTTCTGTGGCGCACCCCCATCCGGTGCGCCACAGAATTCCTGTTTTCTGTGGCGCACCACGGTCCCGTGCGCCACAGAATTCCTGTTTTCTGTGGCGCATGCCCACCCGTGCGCCACAGAATTACATTTCTGTGGCGCACCGAATAGGGGTGCGCCACAGAATCGATTCCATAGAAAGGCACTTCTCTACTAGTGTGTGCATGCATTGTATCCCTTGTTTGTAGGTCCTAAAATGTAAGAGCAGGCCAATCATTGATGGTTACGGAAAGCAACGCCCGTAGGTCAAACGGCTTTTGTTTGTTCTCATCCCACACACGTACACCTGGTTTGCCCCACAATTGTAAGAGTTCTTCCACTAATGGCCTTAGATACACATCAATATTGTTGCCAGGTTTCCTCGGGTCTTGGATGAGAACTGGCATCATAATGAACTTGCGCTTCATGCACAACCAAGGAGGAAGGTTGTACATACATAGAGTTACAGGCCAGGTGCTATGACTGGAGCTCTGCTCCCCAAAAGGATTAAAGACATCTGTACCTAGACCAAACCATAAGTTTCTCGCCTCTCCTGTAAAGTCTGGGAAGTCTCTTTCGATCTTTCTCCACTGCGATCCATCGGCGGGGTGCCTCAACTTTCCGTCTTTATTACGGTCTTATTTGTGCCATCGCAACAACCTAGCATGCTCTTTGTTTCTGAACAGACGTTTCAACCGTGGTATTATAGGAGCATACCACATCACCTTAGCAGGAACCCTCTTACGGGGGGCTCGCCGTCAACATCACCAGGGTCATCTGCTCTGATCTTATACCGCAGTGCAGTGCATACCGGATATTCATCCAAATTCTCGTACTTCTCACCGCGGTAGAGGATGCAGTCATTAATGCATGCATGTATATTCTGCACATCTAATCCTAGAGGGCAGAGAACTTTCTTTGCTTCGTACGTACTCTCTGGCAATTCGTTATGCTTTGGAAGTTTTGCCTTCATTAGTTGAAGTAAACTCTCAAGTGCCTTTTCAGTCACACCGTTCTGTGCCTTCCATTTCAGCAACTCCAGTGTGGTACCGAGCTTTGTGCTACCATCTTCGCAATTTGGGTACGACAATTTTTTGTGATCCTGTAACATGTTGTCCAGCTTCAACCTCTCCAATTTATTTTCACAGTCTTCCCTTGCATCAGCAATAACTCGGCCAAGATCATCATCGGGCTCTTCTGATGCCTGTTTTTGATCACCTCCTTCTTCTGCATTCTCTTCCATTGCAGTATCGTCGTATTCAGGGAACAAAGGATCTTCTTCTTCTTCTTCATCGTCTTCCATCACAACCCCTCTTTCTCCATGCTTCGTCCAGCAATTATAGCTGGTCATGAAACCTCTCCGAAGTAGATGGCCGTGAAGGATTCTTTCGGAAGAGTGCTCTCTAACGTTCCGACAATCAACACATGGGCAACACATGAAGCCATTATCTTTGTTCGCCTGAGCTACAGCAAGAAATGCATTCAGGCCTGCCATATACTCGGAAGTGCGTCGGTCACCGTACATCCATCGCTGCCTTGCATCCATCTGCATCGTATAATTAAGTTTATCAAAATACATTACAATAACATATTAATACAGAAATGACCACAGTACATCGACAAATACTACTTTTATATGTATCAGTTACAGATGAAAAAGATAAGTTTGTTAACCTCGGTCGAAGATACCATTTTCAGTGAGCTTATGTGTGGCTCTGGAATTTCGTCGAACACCTCGTGTGCATAGTTAAAGAACACAAACTAACACCCACCTCCCTCACACCTCCAAGCAAAAAAATAAGATGGAGGGAGGCTGGGGCACTATATATAGGGGAAGAGGGACATTGGTCCCGGTTCGTGGCCTGAACCGGGACAAATTCTCATTCGTGTGCCACGTGGCCTGTGGCTAGGCATTGGTCCCGGTCCCTGGCACGAACCGGGACCAATATCTCCCAACGAACCGGGACCAATACCCCCAGGCGATTTCTGCTGCCCCGGGCACACAAATCGGGACCAATGCGTGGCATAGGTCCCGGATCTGGTTGCAACCGGGACAGGTGTCCCCTGGCCCCCTGGACGAGAGGGGTTGTTTCCACTAGTGTCAGGGATGCGCTGGAAAACGGCAAGTGGATGCGCGGTTTTATGCGCATCTCTTCTGAGGAACAACTTCGGCAGTTTGTATCTCTGTGGTCGAAGATCCAGTATGTTCAGTTGACAGAGGTCAAGGATTCTGTGAGATGGAAACTTACCGTAGACGGGGTTTATTCAGCAAGCTCGGCTTACGCCATTCAGTTTATCGGCCGCGTCAGGGAGCCGCTGCTCCAGTCGGCCTGGAAGGTAAAAGCAGAAGGAAATGTGAGGTTCTTCCTTTGGCTGCTGCTGCAAAACCAGCTGTGGACGGCCGACCGACTTCAGGCGAAAGGCTGGCCGCACAACGATTCCTGCTGCTTCTGTCAGGCGCAGCTTGAGACTGCTGATCACCTGGCTTTGGGGTGCCGCTTTTCTAAGGAGGTCCGGAATGGGTTTAGGAGCTTGCGTCCCTGGATGGCTCTTTTGATGGACCGTGCGACCTCGATTCATGATTGGTGGGCGTCTGTCTGTCGTGAGAGCAGCACAACACACGGAAGACACGGTGTGCGCCCTGTACCTCGTCTGGCACATATGGAAAGAGCGTTGCAGACGAGTGTTTCAGAATGAGGAGCTGTCTAGTGTCTACAGCTTTAGTGGCAAGGCTAGTGCGAAACGATGTAGAGTTGGTGGTTTTAGCTACTAGAGTTGGAGTTTGATGGTTAGCTAGCGGTGACCACCTGGTTTAGCTTAAACCAGGCTGGGGTGCCCTTTGTACTTTGTAACTTACTTTCTCCCTCACTTTAATGCAAAAGCAGAACAACTGCTGTTCAGGTTAAAAAAAAACCAAGTTGCAAGGAGCTGTACACCGTCTATGTACACGTCAGATGCATAGACAAATGACAACTTGAGCAGCAAACAGAAGGCATGCGGCAACATGGTAATCAAAACAAAAATAGTTTACCTTAAAGAAGGCATGACTCTGCAACTTTTGGTCTCATGCCAGGATCCCATGAGCACAGAGACTATAAGATTTATATGGGAACACTTATTATCAACAGATACAATGATTTCGGGATATATCATCTAGGAAAAAAGAACTTAGGAACTTACAGATATAAGGTCAATTGCCTAACTGGTAGCCAATGTCATTACCTGCGAGTTGATCCCTCTGAGCTGGTGATGCCTTACTTGGGAGCTATCGGTAGTGAATACATCAGAAAAAAGTTCAAATTTAGCGAATTTCTATTTAGCAATTGTGCGGGCACCGGTGATGCCTCTATATATATCAGTGATACGTATATATCTTTCCATTTGTATGTGGGTCCAAAAGTAGTAATGGATATGCTAACAAGAATTTCAGCATTCCATTCCCCATAAAGAGAGAAAAGAACATAATTTAAACCGGCCTGCTACTTGTAAGCAGTCAGTCAAATTTACAGGATATAGACAGGTAACAGATTGAGGTTAATGGATGAGGCGGAATAAAAGGCATAGCTGACTATGGGAGGAAATAGGGTGATATAGCTTAATTATGACATTTTACCGAAATAAGTTGGATACTTGTACCATCTCCTCGGTTAATATCGACTAATACAATTGAGCTCAAATTGTACTACTACTATAATACTGTTGGTTTCACCAATGCCATGGAAAATGAGAACCAAAAGACTGGCCATCGATGAGTGACTTTCTCTAGGATCTTCTCGGGATCACTGGCTTCATTAGTGGCCCTATAAAAGATTGCCCGTTTGAAACTGAACAATAAAAAAATTAGAAAGAAGGAAAAAGGCGCACATGTTTCACAGTAATGTATTGCCATGAACAAAGAGAATAAGGAATTTATGTAGGAAATGTAAAGAGTAGCTTGTAGAGACTATATCAAAATTACAAAGTTGACTGTACAGACCATGGCCAAAAATCGTGACAAGAAAGGCTAATGCCAAGGTAGATTTTGTCAGTACCCAATTAGATGCAGCAAGAAAAGAAAAAAATGCAACTCCCAATTTTTCTGAAGTATAGATATATAACAAAACGAATTGATTGCATTGACAAATTACGACTACCGTTTGGAACTTCTATGTCAAATCTGATACACATTTTAGAGTTTCACCACATAATTGTTCTATGCATATATTCGCTAGAATATTAAAAGTTGATCACTGCACAACAAAGAAGTGGAAGACATTACCAACATTCATTTGCGACTCTGACCCGCATGTTTCTCGCCAGCCTGCAACACCCCTACAGCACACGCAGGATGTGCTACGGAGGCCCTCCGATTCCTTCTTCTGACAACTGCATTTGTCGACAACAGAGTTCAACGACCACCACCATATCATCCATGCCAATCAGTGACTTGATCGCTTGCATTTGTGTCAAAGGTTTTGGTTCCCGGTAGAAAAAATTTCCCGAGGGGTGTCGGGATTGCCGGTTACCGGGTTACCGGAAAATCCCGACCGGTTACCGGACGAATTTCAAAATCAAAATTTGAAAATTCAAAAAAATTGATTCCCAATATAACCTTTGACTGAGGGGTTTTGTTAAAATTCAAAATTTTCAAAAAAAATTGGGATTTTTTGACCGGGACGAGCATTTCCCGGGGGTGGTCGGGATCTCCGGTTACCGAGCGGTTACCGGATTTCCCGACCGGTAACCAAAACCATGGGTCTGACCAGAATCAATTTGTAAGGCTCAATTCAATTGATCCAATTGTAATCTTCCCATAATGAAAGAAGATATACCAACCTGGAAACATCGTTCCAATTGATCTCCGAGCCCGGCACAGGGTCAGAACAATATTCGTCACCAGCCATACCACAAGAGCAGGAATGAAGGCACGTTCTTCCACTCGCACTCTACGTACAGCAGCATTTCTCCGTCCTCCAGCGGGGTGGTCGTGGTGCTGCCACATCGATCTTGTCACCTTGGCGCCGCTGACGCTGGCGACCACTATAATGATGTCGCTACAGCCGGCAAGGCCAGGAGGGCTACAGTCACGGACCGCCGGTTTTGGCAGTGCATTGGACAGCGCGCACCATCGGGCGGCAGCGACAACTCTTGGGGTTTGAGTCAAAGTCGGACGTGGTGCAGCAAGCATCGCATGGCGAGGTGAATGAGAGCGCCGTCAAGAGGACATCCTCCAATCATGCCCAATCCAAAAAATATTGATGCATAGGCAATGGTAAATTCAAATTACTACCAGAAGTCAATGTTACCGAACCCACATGCTGGTTAGCTTCATTTTCTTCATCCTGGAATACAAAGATAACATCGACAGGAGGGTGATTATATAAAGGCCAAATTTCTTCAAATAAACAACTGTACAAAGAAATGAGAACTCATTTTCTTCATCCTAGAATACAAGGATAGCATCGACAGCAGGGTGATCATATAAAGGCCAAATTTCTTTAAATCACTGGTAGAAAATAGGCCTTCCATACGCCCACATTAGTCCCCAAAAGTATCGACCCGCGACTATAGGGGTCTCTAGTCGCGGTTCGGGAGGAGACCCGCGACCAACAGTCTGGGCCCAGCGCGCTCGGTCCACAGCTGGCGGACGGGAGTGGCTTTAGTCCCGGTTGGCCAGGCCAACCGGGACTAATAGGTCCCCAAGGCCTTTAGTCGCGGTTGTCCAGGTGAACCGGGACTAAAGGCCCATCCCTATATATAGGGCTCAGGTGGCTGCACTTAGCCACATTTGGTGTCACTTCTACTCACAATATTCACAAGGGGTGGTGGGTTTGCTTTTTGTTCCTCCTATGCACACAAGGTGTTTGATGAAATGCCCGAGAGTATGAAACACACATGATATGGTGGGTTTTCATTTATTTTACCTCTGCGATCGCGGTTAGCAACTTGAACCTTTCATGATTTGTATTATTTCCAGCTAGTTAGTTTAACAAATGCATGATGGTTAATTAATTATATACTTTATATAATAATAATGCAGATGAATCGGCAATGGATGTACGGTAACCGACTCTCCGGCGAGTTCACTACGGGTTTGAAAGATTTCCTCGTAGTGGCAAATGCGAACAAGCAGCGAGGTTTTATTATCTGTCCATGTGCTGAATGTAAGAATGAGAAGGGTCACTCCTCCTCAAAAGTCGTTCACATGCACCTGCTTCGGCACGGTTTCATGCGAAGCTATAATTGTTGGACCAAGCATGGAGAAATAGGGGTTAAAATGGAAGGAGATGAAAAAGAGGATGATATCGATTTCAACTATCATGACGCTTTCGGTGATACTTTCATGGAGGATGATGCTGAAGGTGGGGAAGGGTTTGGTGAAGGTGAAGAAGAGGCACATGATGAGCCCGCTGATGATCTTGGTCGGACCATTGCTGATGCACGGAGACGCTGCGAAACTAACAAGGAGAGGGAGAATTTGGATCGCATGTTAGAGGATCACACGAAGTCGCTGTACCCAGGATGCGACAATAGTCTGAAAAAGTTGGGCTGCACACTGGATTTGCTAAAATGGAAGGCACGGGAAGGTGTAGCTGACTCATCATTTGAAAATTTGCTGAAAATGTTGAAGAATATGTTTCCGAAGAATAATGAGTTGCCCGCCAGTACGTACGAAGCAAAGAAGGTTGTCTGCCCTCTAGGTTTAGAGGTTCTGAAGATACATGCATGCATTAACGACTGCATCCTCTACCGCGGTGCATACGAGAATTTGGATGAATGCCCTGTATGCACTGCATTGCGTTATAAGATCAGAGGCGATGACCCTGGTGACGATGTTGAGGGCGAGAAACCCAGGAAGATGGTTCCCGCCAAGGTGATGTGGTATGCTCCTATAATACCTCGGCTGAAACGCCTGTTCAGGAACAAAGAGCATGCCAAGTTGTTGCGATGGCACAAAGAGGACCGTAAGTCCGACGGGGAGCTGAGACACCCCGCTGATGGAACGCGATGGAGAAAGATCGACAGAGAGTTCAAAGATTTTGCAGCTGACGCAAGGAACATAAGATTTGGTCTAAGTACTGATGGCATGAATCCTTTTGGCGAGCAGAGCTCCAGCCATAGCACCTGGCCCGTGACTCTATGCATCTACAACCTTCCTCCTTGGTTGTGCATGAAGCGGAAGTTCATTACGATGCCAGTGCTCATCCAAGGTCCGAAGCAACCCGGCAACTACATCGATGTGTACCTAAGGCCATTAGTTGATGAACTTTTACAGTTGTGGGGCAGACCTGGTGTACCTGTGTGGGATGAGCTTAAAGAAGAGGAATTTAACCTACGAGCGTTGCTTTTTGTAACCATCAACGATTGGACTGCTCTCTAAGGGATACAAAGCATGCACGCACTGCTTACATGAGACTGAAAGTGTATTTTTGGATAATTGTAGGAAGAACGTGTACCTGGGTCATCGTCGATTTCTTCCCCGAAATCATAACGTAAGAAAGAAAGGCAATCATTTCAACGGCAAGGCAGATCACCGGCCGAAGCCTGCGGAACGTACTGGAGCTGAGATATTTGATATGGTCAAGGATTTGAAAGTCATCTTTGGAAAGGGTCCTAGCGGGCAATCAGTTCCGCTGGGAGTTGACGGGCACGTACCCATGTGGAAAAAGAAATCGATATTTTGGGAGCTACAGTATTGGAAAGTCCTAGATGTCCGCTCTCAATCGATGTGATGCATGTTACGAAGAATATTTGCGTGAACCTGCTAAGCTTCTTGGGCGTGTATGGGAAGACACATGATACAAAGGAAGCACGGCAGGACCAGCAACTTTTGAAAGACCCAGATGACCGGCATCCGGAATGGTTTCAAGGTCGTGCCAGCTACGCTCTTACCAAAGAAGAGAAGGTCATTTTTTTTGAATGCCTGAGCAGTATGAAGGTCCCGTCTGGCTTCTCGTCGAATATAAAGGGAATAATAAACATGGCGGACAAAAAGTTCCAAAACCTGAAGTCTCACGACCGCCACGTGATTATGACGCAATTGCTTCCGATTGCTTTGAGGGGGCTCCTACCGGAAAATGTTCGAGTAGCCATTGTGAAGCTATGTGCATTCCTCAATGCAATCTCTCAGAAGGTAATCAGTCCAGAAGATCTACCACGGTTACAGAACGATGTGGTACAATGTCTTGTCAGTTTCGAGTTGGTGTTTCCACCATCCTTCTTCAATATCATGACGCACCTCCTGGTCCACCTAGTCGAAGAGATTTCCATTCTCGGTCCTGTATTTCTACACAATATGTTCCCCTTCGAGAGGTTTATGGGAGTATTAAAGAAATATGTTCGTAACCGTGCTAGGCCAGAAGGAAGCATCGTAAATGGCTATGGAAATGAGGAGGTAATTGAGTTCTGCATTGACTATGTTCCTGACCTTAAACCTATTGGTATTCCTCAATAGCGGCACGAGGGGAGACTAAGTGGATAAGGCACGATCGGAAGGAAATCAATGATATGTATGGACGGTCATTCTATGACTGAAGCACACCACACAGTTCTGCAAAATTCGAGCTTGGTGGCTCCGTACTTCGAGCAACACAAGAATATTTCACGCTCGGACAACCCGGGGAAGCCTGAATCATGGATTATAAAGGCCCACATGGAGACTTTCGGCAGTTGGTTGCGAAAACATTTAATGAGTGACAATGATGTTGGAGATCAGCTGTACATGTTGGCCAAGACACCATCTTCGACTATAACGACTTACCAAGGGTACGAGATTAATGGGAATACATTTTACACGATCTCCCAAGATAAAAAGAGCACCAACCAAAACAGTGGTGTCCGCTTTGATGCAGCAACCGAGATTGGGCAAAAGGTCACATATTATGGTTACATAGAGGAGATATGGGAACTTGACTATGGACCCTCCTTTAAGGTCCCTTTGTTCCGGTGCAAATGGTTCAAGCTAACAGGAGGTGGGGTAAAGGTGGACGAGCAATACGGAATGACAATGGTGGATTTCGACAATCTTGGTTACCTTGACGAACCATTCGTCCTAGCCAAAGATGTCGCTCAGGTTTTCTATTTGAAGGACATGAGTAGCAAACCGAGGAAACGGAAAGATAAGAAAACGATCAGTACATCATGCGATGATCCAAAGCGCCACATTGTTCTTTCAGGGAAAAGAAACATCGTGGGAGTGGAGGACAAGACATACATGTCAGAAGATTATAATATGTTTGGTGAAATTCCGCCCTTCAAAGTCAACACTGACCCAAGCATTAAGTTAAATGATGAGGATGCTCCATGGATACGGCCAAATCGTAAGAAAGCGGGGACACAAGGGAAGAATTGATTAGTAATAATTTATTGTGTACCAAACTTTTTTAAATGGATCATGTGAATTATATTATCTCTGATGTGTTTAAGACTAACTCCTTTGCAAAATATTTAATAAAACGAGTGGAAAGCATGGAAAACAGAAGGTTACTTAAATGTCTCAAAACCTTGTGAGATAAAATATCTGATTTCATAACTTTTATTAAAAACAGAAAACAGACGCGCTAGCGCGCCGCAGTGTCGCCGGAATACAAATTATTTTATTAAAAAGAGAGAACATACGAACACTACTCCTCGTCGTCGTCGGGGAACTCGTCGGTGACCTCCTACGGGTCATCGTCGTCGGCGAACTCGTCGATGACCTCCTCGTCGTCGTCGGAGGTGCATGATGGTATGTCCGAGATAGGCACCCACCTCGGATCGTCGGAGGCCCAGACTTCGCCGGCGTGGTCGGCCCGACGAAGCTCTTGCAGCGCCCTCGTCCTCGCCTCCCGAGCGGCATCTAACGCGAGGTGGCGTTCGAGGCGGCGCTCCGCCCGCTCAGCCGCGCGGGTCTGCCAGAGCTCCTCGTCGGCGCTCTCCTCTCCCGGGTTGTTCCGGTAATACTCGCAGACGACGCGTTCTTCCCTGGCGTCGACTAGGCCCTGAAACGCGCGGTGACGGAGGTGGAGCTGGTCGGCGGCAGTGACGATCTGCGGCTTCGGCGCCCTGGCCTCCGCTTCCCAGATGGTGTGATGGCGAATCCGGATGTTTTGTATTTGCTCGATGAACTGACCGGTGTATGAAGGTGGGCTATATATAGGGGCCTCTGGCTCACAAAGTGTTGTGCTAGGGTTTTGATCCAACGGTTAAGAAACCACCTCATCCAACGGCTCACAACAGCTCGAAAGAAACACACCGTAGCCCTGATCGAACGGCTCACAACAGCTCGAAAGAAACACACCCCGGATCCAACGACTCACAAGCGCTTTAAAGAAACACACGATCCGTGTGATTCTATCTGATTGGTCCAAACGAAACCCTAACCCATTTAGTCCCGGTTGGTGTCCCCAACCGGGACTAAAGGGATGTTTTCTTCTCGCTATATATATGTATGCGTTGCCACACCATTGGCATAAACACATACAAACCGTACCCACTCTAACATTCATCCAGGCGGAGGCACTTTCCGCCTCGAACTACCCCTGCCCGTGCGGCTACAACGTTCCCGCCGGTTGGATGCTGAGCGCCGGAGGAGTGCCGGTCCCTCCTCTTCCTCAAGGTGTGGCGCGTCGGGCGGCCATAACGAACCACTACTATCACGAGCTCACGCCGGAGCAGCGGAGGAATCCCAGTTGGCATCCCGATAACCAGCATACTTGGGATGCCTTCTTCATCAATCGGCGTGAGAGGGTGCTCGCCAGGTATGAGGAGGACGGCCTGCCTCCTGGGAACTTTCACGAGGCCGGTCGTCGGCTATGGTGGTCCGGCCGGACTCTACAGAGCGTCATGGACTACATCAGGGCCGGCGATATCCCCCGCCTGCGCTACCCTCAGGCCCAGTCCTGGAGTCGTGATCCTCCGAGGGAGTGCGGAGCACCGTCAGACGATAGTGACAACGACGGCGGCGGCGACTACGACGACTACGAGTACATGTACTATAGGCCTAGGCAGGAGTATGACTAGCAGATATCAGATCATGTATCTATGCTCTCCGTTTAGGTTTAGATCCACTCTAGCCATTATGTACTGCCTTTTTATCTATATATATATATTCAAGATGTGTGTGAATCTTTATTATTATATAATCTTTATGATTAGTTTTATTTTTCTGAATTTTCTGATATATTATTTGTATTTTTAAGATTTTAAAAAGAATTAGTTTTATTTTTCTGAATTTTCTGATATATTATTTGTATTTTTAAGTTTGGGAAAGGAAAAGTATCTGAATAACAACCTTTAGTCGCGGTTCGTGTCACGAACCGGGACTAAGGGCTCGTTCTGCGCGGGAACGAAAACACCGCTAAAATTGCACCTTTAGTCCCGGTTCGTGACACCAGCCGGGACTAGGGGGACCATTAGTCCCGGTTCGTGACACCAACCGGGACTAAAGGCCCGCGGAGGGTACCCCGGGGGACCTTTAGTCCCGGTTGCTGTCACGAACCGGGACTAAATGCTGGCCCTATATATTCCCGCCCCTGAAATTTTTCTAAGGACCAACCGCACCGTCTTCTCCGCGCCGCATGCAGTCGTCTTCTCCGTGCCGCCGTCGCCGATTCCGCCCGCAGAGACACAGAGGACGCGCCTGCGCCCTGCGCCCGTCATCTCCGGTAGGTGCCCGCCGCCCCTGCGCCTGTCATCCCCGTCGTCCGTTCCCGTCGCCCGCCGTGACCGTCCCCGCCGCTCCTCGGCCGTGCCCGCCATGACCGTCCCCGCCGCTCCTCGTCCCTGCCTCCTCCCCGTCGTCTCCGTTCCCTCCCCCGTGGCCGGAATCGACACGTTCGCCGGAGACCCGAGAGCCTCGTCGTCTCCGTTCCCTCCCCCGTGGCCGGAATCGCCACCGGCGACCGAATCTGCCACCGCGGCCACCGTGTGACGCCAAGGGTGACGTCACCTGGCCACGTGTTGTCGAGTTTTTTTAATGACGTCATCATGACACGTGGGACCCACTGTATATGGAATTACAGAAAATAGTTAAATCTTCTAAATTAAATAACTTTTAATTTATAATTCCAAAAATTATGGAAAAATATGCAAAATGTTCATAAAAATGTAAGCTATCTGTTTATATCATTTTCAATCATGTTTGACAAAGTTCAAAATGAGACCATATTTGAATTTTTATTAAATTCATTAAAATAATGAAAATAAGTTTTAATTCAATAAATTCATAATATTAAGTGTAATATACCAAAATGACCAGGAAAGAAAATGCAACCTAGCTATGGGGTTCTCCAAGTCATTTGAGAAACTAATCTTGGACACACCTCTAAATTATGGTTTTCCCCCTCCGGTGGTCATCGTTCTTCCACCCAAAACCCTAGCAATCTGTTTTCCCTCCTTCTACGACAATATTTGCTAAGTCTCCTATATACTTAATTAATTTTTACTACATGCATGTCTGCAGGAGTGACATATGGCGGATAATAGAGACCTGACGGAACAGGAGGCTGAAGGTTATCTATTAGATGTCATAGCCGGAGAACATGATGTAATCTCTTCTTATCTGAACCTTGATGATCAAGAACGTGAACGAACGGACATTGTCGATGATCAAGGAGGTGAAGCAACGGACATTGTGGATGATCAAGGAGGTGAAGGAATGGACATTGATGACGGAGGTCAACCGTCGACAAACGACGATCTCCAATTATATATATATATATATACATTGAGCCTCTCGTGATACAAACTTACTGAAATGTGAATACATATGCACTAACGCGCGCGACTGTCTTTCTTATTTTAGCCCTCGGCCGGATCGAGTACGACAACGCGTGGCAAATCCAAGGCGATGAAAGATGGAGAAACATATACCATCGAATCAGTCTGTGAAACCGGCAAGCCCCTACAGCACACTACAAAGTTTATCAACCAATGCGGAGTCATTGTTAGAGACACCGTCCCGATCACCATCCAGGAATGGAAGGAGCCAAAGAAAGCACGTCTTGGTTTCAGTTATGTCCACAAGAGAACGAAAAAGGAGATGTTCAGAAAGATTATGGTACATTTCATTCTACCTCCGGAATACAACAAAAAAGATGAATTCGGTGAAGAGGTTCCGGGTGGACGTCAGAGGAGGAGGCTAGTCAAAGAGTTCGCCTTTCAGAAGATGGCCGAAGCATTCCGGAACTTCAAGAAAAAATTGTTCCGTGAATATGTCAGCAAGGGCAAGACTCCGATTTTCACTGGACAACATGAGAAAATGAGAGATGATTGGCCAGAATTTGTGACGCAGAAGAAATCGGAACATTTCAAGGAAATATCGAAAAAAAATAAGGCTAACGCGGATAAGAAACAGTACCATCATGTTATGGGGCCAGGAGGATACCGCGTTTCGGCGCCTAAGTGGCAGGCGATGGAGGACGGCCTGAGGGCAAGAGGAATCCCTCTAGGTACAGAGGGATGGGACGAAAGAGCCAAAATGTGGTGGTACGGGCATGGGGGATCGCTAGACCCGGAGACAGGGGCGTGTGTTCATCGGCAGAAAACGTTTGCTCCCACAAAAAACCTTGTTGACGCAATGACCAAAGCTCAACAGGGCTGGATCACGTTCTGCAGAGAGAGAGACCAACTGACCCATGCCCTCGGAAATCCTGAACACGGAGGACATATACGAGTCAAAGGCAGATTGCCGTGGAAAGTAGGGTTTTCCCAGGAGGGTGACCCGTACTGTTACAGAAGCCGTAAGAGAAATACGGACCGGGCTGCAGATCTTCTGTCGAAGCTTGCAACGGAAGTTAGCGAGTTGAAGCAGACCGTGGCGGGAATACTTGAGAAAGAAACAGCGGCGGCTGCAGGGCCGCATGAAGAACATGCAGCGGATCTCGGAAGCCAGCATCAGCGAAGAAGCAGCGTGGCTTCCACGGAGGCCCCGCCTGCAGGTGCTAATGCACCGATGATCGAGAGTCGTGCACCGGAGCCTCACTACCCGTGGATGATGTAAAGGAGATGAAAGAATGTGATCTGCATTATCCCGTGGGGAACATTTCCATGAAGGTAGCTACAAGCAGTGCTTTACCCTATACACCTGGAGCACTCCATCACAACAACCCCATTCCATATGGCTATGCTCGTGTCACGGTGGAATACATAGTCCAAGTGTTTGAGGACCTGGAGATTGACATAGCTACACCCGAAGGGGAGAGAAGACTTGGAGATGTCAATCGCCAGTTCATTCTATGGAAAAAGAAGTACATAGTGTTTCCAGGCGAGACGCCAAGGCTAACAAGTCCACCCACCTCCGATGGTGCAGGTGCTGGTGGTGGTGGTGCTGGTTCACCTACGCCTCCTTCACGCCATTCGACGCCGTCCCCCGATCCACAATCTCCGGCGGATAAGCAGCAGCCGTCGCCCCCCATTCCTCCTCCGGCGGATAAGCAGCAGCCGTCGCCCCCCATTCCTCCTCCGGAGGATAAGCAGCAGCCGTCGCCCCCCATTCCTCCTCTGGAGGATAAGCAGCAGCCGTCGCCCCCCATTCCTCCTCCGGCGAAAAAACAGAAGCGGACGGACAACAAGGGAACCTGCTCTTGGACTATTAACCCGGAGGCTTATGTACCTAAGACCACACGGGTACCGGAGCCATCACTGAAGCCTATCCCCCCAAGGCCTTGGGAACTTAGTGATGATGAAACCAAATTGGCTGCGAAGGCTGACCTTGAGAAATGGAAGGCCCGGGCGCGAAAGGAGCCTAAGCCCAAGGAAGTATACCCTCCGATAGTAGACAAGTGGGCTACGGGTTTTTTGTCGACACCGTCCCAAGCCGAGAAGAATTTGCCTAAAGACTATGATAATGAACTTCGTACACAAGCAAAAGCATTGGCGGAGGAGAAAGAAAAAATGAAAAAAAGCGGGAAACAAGTTGACCAGCTCGGGATGCAGAGTAAACAATCGATCCCCCCGCTCATAGTGAAAGCCGGTCCGGAACAGGACCCCGAGGTCAGAGAAGCTGTGGCAGCAATGGGATTGACTGTAGCTACTGCCATGAAAAATGCGTCCGAGGCCAGTATGTCTCTTCGTGCCTTTTTAGGCCTGGACGATGCGCCAATGGGTGAGGTAGCATTACAATATGAGAAGAAAGGGCCTCTCGTCGAGCCTACGCAGGAAAAGGATCTACCACCACTAATGCAAAGTCTGCTACGTTGGTACAAACATTTCATATCATGGTCCGACAGAGACTTTGTGTATGTGGATGTTACAGAGAAGCATCACACCAAAAAGTACACTGTACCAGTTGAGATGAGTGAATTGTTCCAGCTGTTCAATCTGCGCGAGCTCGACAAATCTATCCTGAGTTGCTACGTTCTGTAAGTGATTTATTTCTACCTCATCTCGTTCTTCATTGCCTACACTGTACCAGTTGCGCCTAACTAGATTGTTGCGTACGCTATTATGCAGATTGAAGATTTGGGAATGCAAAATAAGACTCATCCATGATGTTGGGTTCATTGACCCACAAATCATTAATGGAACTATGTTAGAAAATCACCCCAAAGACGTGGAGAAAGACTTGTACAATTTTCTTAAAAAGCATGAACTCAAAAGTCATATTCTATTTCCTTACCATTTTGGGTGAGTGTTTCTCTCTTGTGCCCATTCTCTTTTGTTTACTCCATGCATGGTATGTCTAATCGATAAGTTATGCCTGTGCGCATGTAACGTGTCCGCAGGTTCCACTGGATTCTGCTAAAAATTGAACTTCAGAGCTCCACAGTTTTTATCATGGACTCTATGAATTCAGATACAAACCTTTGGATCGACATGAGAAAAATGATGCAAAGGTAATTATTTTCAATCATTTCCGCTCTATATCGATCGGTCTCTTTTGTTCATTTCCTAATATGAAGTAGCTAATAACTCCCTTGTCCATTTAATTTTATTTGCACTGTAGAGTTTGGAGACGGTTCTCACATGAACATGTCGGTGGATTCAAACATCGGCTAGAATTTAAAAATGTGGTTCGTGGTGTGGATAAGCAGCCACCGGGGACCGGTCTATGTGGATACTATGTTTGTGAGATCATACGGAAAGAAATCTCTGAGAGGAAGAAGGACGAGAGCACGCGGAGGAGTCTCAATAACTTGCGGAGGGCGCTTACTCCAGAAGCTCGCTTCCGACCAATTTAAGAGGAAATAGCAGGATTTTTCCTTAGGCATGTCGTCGATTCCAAAGGAGAACACCATGCGTCCACCGACGATGACGCTTATATGCATCTCCGAGATTAAAACTTGTTTGAAGTTGTGTATGCTCATCTATCTTAATTGTGTATATAGAAACTTGTTCGAAGTTGTATATGGTCACCCGAGATTGAATATATATTATAATTTCCTATATTGAATTCTTCTTGTTTGAAATTTCATATATATATATGCATGTATATAGTAGCGTAAAATATATATATATATATATGTACTGAAACTTCATCAAAACTAATAAAACACAAAATAAAATATAAAAGAAATAAAACAAAACAAATTAAAAAGAAACCAGGTTTAGGGGGGCCTAAAACCCTAAACCTGCGCAGGAGGTTTTCAGTCCCAGTTAGCCACAAAAACCGGGACTAAAGGTCCTCCGCCGCGACGGACTCCTGGAGCCCACGTGGACGGGCCTTTAGTCCCGGTTCGTAAGCGGCGCGACTATAGGGAGGGGTCTTTAGTCGCGCATAGCTAGTCCCGGTTGCGCGGCCGGGACTACTGGCCCTGGCGAACCGGGACTATAGGCCTATTTTCTACCAGTGAATAAACAATTGTACAAAGAAATGAGAACTGATTGGGAGTATCTGTCCTGATCAGGCACGAGTCCGCACTGATTGGGAGTATCTGCCCCGATCAGACATGAATCATCGTTTGTGACTAATCGACAATACAACACCAATATTAGCATTCAAAAGAATACCTGACCCGAATCATTGTTTAGGAGTTGCACGAATGAAGAGATTGATCTGCCGGGCTTCATCACAAGCAGGTCGCTGCTCACGTCATTCTTCTAGGATGGTGTGCCCGTCAATTGAAAGAAATCTCAATCAGTTGAGAGGCACGTTGAGGGAGGAAGGAGGAAGACAGATAGGGGAAGCCAGGACGTTTTGTCACCTTGAGGAGCTGGCTGCGGGATGAGTGGTCTATGAGGGGAGGTAGCAGGCTAGGGGGGAGGAGCCGGCGGTGGAGGGCGTACGCGTGCTGTACGCCGGCGAGGACCAGCTACTCGATGAAGTCCCGGCTGAGAGCAACTCAGGCCGAGGCGGCAGCGGCACAACGACGTCCTAGAGTTCGGCCAGGTCCAGATCGACCCTGTGGGAGGAGCTCGACCATGGCGTCCACATGCGGAGGTCAACCGCCTCCACGGCGCTTGACACCATGTCATGGAGGTGGCGATCTTGATGGCGGCGGGGTGCGGTCCTTGAGGAGTGGGGTGGAGGCGACGCACCTAGGCATCACCACGAGAGAGAAGAAACATCTCCGCTGGGCTGCCTGGGCAGCGTGATATCCGGAATATTAACGAGACGAGGGATTGTGGGACAGAGGAGGTGTGCGTTAAAAGGGAAGGAGATTAATTCGGGTCCTGAATAAAAGGAAAGGAGAGCAGACGACGACCCAAATTAGCGCGAGGGCGGACGATAGACGAAGGTGGTCTGGAGTTCACTAGTGGAAAATGGGGCATTAGCCCCGGTTAGTAAGGGCCTAATGCCCCGGCTGCCCAACCGGGTTTCTCAAACCCGAGCTAAAGGCCCCCCTTATGCCCCGGTTGGGTTACCAACCGGGGTAAAGGCGTGCCCCACGTGGGCTCTGCGTAGCGTGCATCCACCCACCTTTTACCCCGGTTGGTGTCCTTCCGCGGCAGAGTTTTTGGGTGTTTCTCTGCCGCGGCAGAGCTTTGGCATGTTTCTTTTTGGGCTGTTTTTCTGTGTTGTTTTTCGGTGAGGCTGTTAATAACATATTTTTTGCACATCGATAGTAATCATCATAAAAATCATGGCATGCATTGATATCATCAAAATATAATAACACTGATTTCAATTAGATCATTACATCCGAATAGAGTTATACACATTGAGATCATTACATGCAGATCATTGTTTGTACTTAACAATGCAATCTTCCATTTTCAGATACGACCTCCTTAGCAGAAAACCCGCCCATTCCTTTTGAAGTGCTTGTAAGGAGTCTGTCGGTAGGAACTTCGTCTGGAGATCGAAGAGTCTTATATTTACTCTTCTCCCTAAGCACTCATTCACGATTATCCTTATGTTCTCCATGACATAGAAGACACATAAATTTGTTCCCTGTGGCTGCTGAGGGCACTTTACGAGAAATATAATTGAGTCAAATAATGATCAAGGAATTAAAGAGATATGCGTGAATGTAGCAAGTACTACTTACGATGAGTTTGTCAAATCTCATATTCAACTCCGCTAAACCGGGTTGTTCCTTCTTAAACCGGTTCCAAGCCCTGTCCGGAAAAAAAAAATTATGGGTCATCGTACGATAATGATTGAACAAAAGGGGACGTTGTAGTGCGACAACGATTGAACTTACTTTGTGAGCATTGACATAATGGGCTGGTACTCCTCTTTCTCTTTATCCATAGAGTCCATGAGATCAACTATTCCGCTGTCAACGTGAATATCGAAAAGAATCCAGTGATTTCTGCACAGGCGATTAACTCATCAATTACACTTAATTAACATCGACTTAGCAAAATAGAAATGTGAAGGAATATGCATAAGACAATAAACACTCACTTATATCTGTAAGGAAATAGTATTTCACTACAGTTAGATTGATTCCTCAAAAACATAACTAGGTTATCTTCCGTATCTTTAGCGTGTAACTTTAAAACGATGTCATTGATGACATATGGGTCAATGAACCCAACGCCACCATTTCTATTACATTCCAGAATCTTCATCCTGCATAATATATATCGTGCAGTGAGGATATAATATATATAAGAAGCAATAATGATCGAACTAGCTGAGGGAGATACTTACAGACAATAGGTGCTGATGATCGATTTATCGAGGGCGTCTGGATTATATAAGAAAAAAAAGATCTTCAAAATCAATATACATCGAGTCATCATGGAAGTAATCCTATTGTCTAATTTTCACCGTGACTTGGTCTAGCCCATCTCGTGCGCTTTGGATATACCACGTATGCAGTTGGCGCTTCAATGTTGTCATAGAGCCCAGCTGATCAGATTTGACGAGAGCCTTCCCCCACTTATATTGCCATGCCAATTCAGCCTTTTCGAAGTCGTCGGAATGGCCTAGGAGTTGCTCAACTGTTATACCAACGTCTCTGGCAAACTTCTCAGCTCCTTCCATATGAACTTGAGCCTCTGCAGTGTCTGACACCTTGAGCGGGGGGACCGATTGTTTTGACTGGTTCCCGAGCTGGGGAATTGTTCTCCCCGCCTTCTTGGCTATGGAAAAACTCATCGTTACTCCGTGATCATAGTCAGTTGGAAGATTCATCTTAAGTTGGGACGGCATCTCCAGCATATTCTTGAAGTGCTTCTTTACAGCCGGATCTATTGGTTCCTTTGGCGGCTCCGGGGTTCTCTTTCCCCACGAAGCCATCTGACGTTTCGTGTCCGTAGTCACCCATTCGTCTATCTCCTGGTCAGTCTTATGGTAAGGCAACACTTCTGGAAGCTTCTTGGCTTTCTTCTTCCGCGGAGGTTTTTTCATCGGGGAAGACTTAGAGGCAGCAGCCTTCCGCTTAGAGGACTTAGTGGGCGGCGGAGTCGGCTGAGGCATCGGAGATCAAGCCGGACTCGGGCTGCTGACGTCCATGGCGTCGACGTGTGCTGGCGATGATCGAGCTGGGCTGTGTCTCAGAGAAGTAGGTGGCGGTGATGGCGGCGGTGGACTGTGTCTCGGAGAAGGTGGTGGTGGTCGCGGCTGTGAACTGCGTCTCGGAGAAGTAGCTGCTTGTGTTGGCGGTGGACTGCATCTCGGAGAATGTGGTGGTGGTGGCAGCGGTGAACTGCGTCTCGAAGAAGTAGCTGCTTGCGTTGGCGGTGGACTGCGTCTAGGAGAAGGTGGCGGTGGTGGCGGCGGTGGACTGCGTGGGGGAAACAATATGCCACTCTTTTTCCATTGAATGATGGAATTGACGGCCTCTCCAAGTGTCTCTACCCCGTCACCTCTGGGGATGTCAAGCCGCAATATCCTCCAATCAGGTTGAAATCATCGACGCCGACATGAGCATAGCCAGGTGTAACCGGACGGCCATGCGAGGTCGCTCCCTCTACACAAGGTAAAGCGTAGCCATCCGCCACCTTGATGGATATGTCACTACAACGGAATCGGTCTATTGCAACGAAAATAGTCGTTGTAAAAACTGGCGTATCGTCGCAATAGGGTTTTGTTGCATCGAAATCGGTTTCGTTGGGAGGCGTCGCGAAAACCTCCGTGGTAGAAGCCTGTATCCTCGCACTTAGATTCGTCGCTACAAAAGAATCCAGTTGCAATCATTTCCTAGGCCAATTGCCACGCACTTTTCCGTCGCGTCTCGCACATAACGCAATGTACGTATTTCGTTGGTACACCTCTAGTGCAACAAATACCCAAACGTGGTGAGTGACCAATGTGGCAACGACGAGTGTTCCGTTGCGCTTGTTCTTTCGTAGTGTGTTTGAGACCGACACGTATAGCGCATAGCTTGTCTTCTCCTTGATTGTATCCACGGCCTCCGTCTGTGGAGGCGCATCAACAAGCAGAACTGCAGCGGAATATGGTACCTCCGTTGTGTTGGAATGCGTAGAGATAAACGAAACTTTTTCCTATGCGGTACTTCCAAGATCTAGCCGAGGTAGAAGGCCACGAGTATTACCACTAGACGCGCAGGTGCGGATTATAGATGCAGTGCAGTCCCACGATCCGGTCCGGCCGATCCAATCCCTCGAACGTCGAAGTGTTGAACGTACAGCACCTCTGCCGGTATCCACACGTACGAGGACTGCTAGGTCCGGTGCGACGGATAGATTGAGTGGGGCTAGGGTTCCCAACGCATGGGAGAGTGGACTAACGTGCCCGCTGGGCAACCTGCGCCCCTCTTTATATAGCGAATGGTAGTGGGCTTCACAACACTTGTGGCCCATTCCCTCTGTGAGTCCGACTCACAAACTCAGTCCATTTCCGGTTCGGGTCCAACCCGACCAATACTTGCTCCGGCTCTGCGACCCTGCAGGCTCATGGCGACATGGACAAGATTGGAGTCCGACTCTCAATCGATCAATCGGTAGCGGCTCCTAGCATAATGTGCCGACTCCCAAGTCCCATTGAGTCATGACGACATACCTTTCAATGTGATATTCATCTTAGTCCTTTTTGCCTCACGATATACCTTGTCGAACTATAGGCGATTTATCGTCATCCCTTTAATAGTTCAACTCTCTTCTCGATCCGTGATATGTGATTCATCTGACTAACTCTTAGTCAACCGACACATTTAACACTTAACTGAGTCGCGCATGGCCATGCTTCCTGAATCATATCACTCGAGAGGGCCCAGAGAATATCTCTCCATTCGGAGGGGCAAAATCCCATCTTGATTATCCATATCACGCAGCTTGCTTCTTATTCGGCCCGAACTCTGTCTTTATAGTTGCCTTGTCACAGAACAAAATTTGCTAGAACCTAAGTCGGTGATCCACAACTCGGATTATGCGACAACCTCAGGTCTAAGGATTACATTGATTGAGATATGCAAATGACGACTAGCTCGTTGCATCTCAATGTGGGTCAGTCCGACTTGCTAAACTATTTAGCCAAGTCCGTGAACGTTGGAATGGCATCACCATGCCCATGAAAAGTGGAACCGTGTCATCAGCCAACACTCACATTAGTCTAGGGTGTGTGTCCAGCACAATCTTAATAACCAAGGACAATCTAGTATGAACAACATGAATACATAGTTCCACAATCGAATCACATATTCAATGACATGTATCAGATGTTCAAAACACGGACAACTTAATAACTTTATGAATACACTGGGAATTACATCATACATGATTGCCTCTAGGGCATATTCCCAACACGTTGAAGCCACGCTGCTCCGGCGTTGAGATGGTGTTGTTTCCTCGAATGTACTAGTGTCTTGCGTCTGGGAGGGCCGGCTAGTAAGCTCATCAAGCCGTAGTTGCTGCTTCATCACTACGGCTTCCAAGGCACCAACCCGTTCTACGACCGCTGCATCCTTCTTCATCTGTCCTCTCGCTCGGCTTCTATATGGAAATAGACAATCTTCCGGCCTGAAGCCAAAGCACCACGGATATCGTCCTTTGCCTCGTGTCCATCCGCCATGTTCTGCATTCCCGAGGGCCTTTGTAAGCTCGTCATTCTCTCGATCTGGCTTGAACTCTCCCTCTGTAACCTCCTTGAACACTTTCTCAAGTGCCGCAAAGGGGACCTTTATTTTTTCGGGCATAATAAGGTGCCCTTGTTCGTCAAATGTCGCCCCATGCCCAAGCAACCAATTCCATGACCTCCGGGGGAAATTCTGAGTACCTGGAATGATCCCCTTCTCTCGCAGCTCTGCCTCGAGTGCGTCCAACTTAGGCATTGCAACTCTGTAGCCACCTGAACCCATCTTATGGTGATATTTCTACCTCTTGGCATTTGCCGCATTCTTGGCTGACCCCAGCTTCCCCTTTTCTGATTGCTTGTACGCCAGAAATGCTGGTCAGTGTACCTTCTGCTTCTCAAGAGGCCCCTCGAATTTTGAGACTTCTTTTTTCTTCTCATATTCTTTCCATAATTTTTTCTTGTAAGCATTGAAAGCCTCGGCCATCTTCTTCAGAGCCCAGTGCTTCACTGCGTCTTGCAGTTCCTGCCGTGCCGTCTCGTCATCCTCTTCATCATCATGATCACATTGTGGAAGCTTGAAATGGCTCATCAGCTTCTCGAACAAGAGTTGTTTGGACTGGTTTGTGACAAAAGAAACTGACATTCGTCCAGGATCGTCTTCGTCCTTTGCTGGCTCATTCCATTCTTCAATACTTATAGGGATCATGTCCCTAACAATAACACCACATTGGCTTGTAAATTTTGTTGCTGTCTTGGCGGGCCAAGCAGGTTGGCCAGTTCGATAGACTTCGTCGGTTACCCCGTTTCTCTTTCGAGCTCATCTCTTGGGTCGGGTCTCGTTTTGACCTCTTGCTAGACGATGTTGATGTAGCCTTCGCTAAGGCTTGTTCATCGTTTGTTTTCTCTAGTTCCGCATGATCTGTTCCTTGCAATTGCTCTTCTTCCTCCATTCCCTGACCTGATTCATTCAGGTACTGTGAGCCGTCGTCTTGATCACCTCCCCCGTCGTCATTGGATCCACCGGGGAGTGTACCTTCTTCTATGATCGCGAACACCTCTTCTTCACCCTCTCTGCCATCCATACCTCAACTAATACAAATGGAAGATAATACTTTAGTAAGTTATAAATTCTCTTGAAAAAATAATATTCCAGTAAACAATCATCACAAAAGTAAACTTTAGTAAGCAGTATGACTAGCATATCAGATCGAGTCTTGCCGAGTAAAGTTGCGACTCGAACGGGACATAACAGATTTAGCATCCCAGATTATCCATATCAAGTGTGAAAACATTGCAGATCTCTCCATCTTCTTCTTGATTGGTGGGATTCAGATGTCATCCAATGAAGAAGAAGAGCAAGAGATTTGTGACATTTTCACACATGACATGGATAATCTGGAATTAATGTTGTTATGCACCATTCGAGTCGCAAATTTACTAGGAAAGAGTGGATCTGATATATATATATATATATATAGAGAGAGAGAGAGAGAGAGAGCTAATTACCTTTAAAAAAATCTCCCTCCGTATCGAAATATAAGATGTTTTAGCTAGCATTTCCTAGGCAATATGTACCTAGACATGTTTTAGTGTAAGATGCATATGAATCTACACACTAAAACAAGTCTAGATACATTATATCAACAAAATGCTAAAACATCTTATATTTTGATACGGAGGGAGTACTATCTAAAAATTATATATCATATCTTTATTTGAACAAGTCATGAGTATACTAAAATTGCTAAGTACAAAAATTCGTAAGTACTAAAATTCCTAAAAATTCCTAAGTATACTAAAATTCCTAAGTACTAAAATTCCTAAGTACTAAAATTTCTAAAAATTCCTGAGTATACTAAAATTCCTAAGTACTAAAATTCCTAAGTATACTAAAATTCCTAAGTACTAAAATTCCTAAAAATTCCAAATTAAGTATACTAAAATTCCTAATAACGGAAATTCCTAAGTACTAAAATTCGTAAATATTACGGCGGTGCACTACGGTGAGCAGTACCTCGAGGGCTTGGAGGCGAGTCGAACGGCGACGAGGATGCCGGCGGCGAGATATAAGGCGCGGGCGCGTGCCCGGGGGCGAGGGGAATGGCAGGGTAGCGCGGGCTCGGGGGAGAGGGCTCGGGCGCGGTGGCGCGGGCCCGGTGGAGCTCTTTCCGGCGCGCGGAAATCCGGCAGCCTGACGGCGTCGGAGAGGAAATCGGCGTCGGGGACTTAGCGAAATATGCGTCTTCTGAGGGACCGCCCGGGGTTATACTTGGAGGGCTTTTGCCCCGGTTGGTAACACCAACCGGCGCAAAAGGGGTCTTTTTCCCCGGTTCGTATTACCAACCGGGGCAAAGGGAGGGTGTGGGCCCTCGCTTGGCCGCCCACCTCCCCCCTTTTGCCCCGGTTGGTAATACGAACCGGGGCAAAAGCCCCGAAATTTCGTTTTTTTGGCTTCCTGCCGCCATTTTTTCCCGCTGCCCCGTTTAAATACATTTTCAAAATGTTTTTTCAATTACATTTGAAAGAATTTCGAATTAGGAGAAAGTTTCAATATGAAATGTGTTTAAAATTGGGCAAAGATTTCAAACACATTTTCTGTTTAAAAATTTATTATTCCAACTATTTAAACTAATAACAATTTTTGAAATTTCAAACATTTTTTAAAACCTAGTTTAAGAATGGTTTTGAATTTGAAGAAACTTTCAATATGAAAAGTGTTTAAAATTGGAGCCACCAACCGGGGCAAAAGACCCCCCAACGACGCGCCCGCCATCGCCCTGCTTGTCGAGTGCCTTTAGCCCCGGTTGGAGCCACCAACCGGGGCAAATAACCCCAACACCACGCGTCCTGCTCGGTCCGGCCCCACCTCTGCAGTCTTTTGCACCGGGTGGTGGCCGATCCGGAATGAAAGGGGTGCTCGCCAGTGGGTAAAAGCCCCGTTTTCCACTACTGGTTAGACGTACCAACGTACGTCCAACTCACATTTAATAGTAAAGATTAGTTTTTTTTATTGAAGATAGCATACAACTAAACTCTTTCCGACACAACCCAAGCTGCAATAGCTTGAGCATTTGTGTTCTGTTTCATGACTGTGGCACTACCACGGAGCAACTAATAGTGGACCCGTGAAACAAATTGACATGCTTCTGCTTCACAAGGATAGTGTTTTTATTTGTTTCGCTTTGTTTCATTTTTTGGCTCCATATTTACTGCACGGTATGCTTCTCATGACTTATGCAATTTTATATGCTTTTCGTTGGCAGGGTTTACCATACGTGCGCACACATTCTGGGTGGACCAGCTAAGTTATTCGAGGATGTGCTGCAGGAGGGTCAAGTATGCTGTCCCAACAAATTCTTGGTCATATGGTCAAAGCCATCGTTCACACGCTTCGGTCAAGAACCATCTTAATCAACCTCCTTCACATTAAAAAGATATAGATCACTACAAGAAATTTGTTGTTATATAAATTTTTGATAATGACCACCGGTAAATTGGTCATAGATCTATGACCATTTTAAATCTGTTGGTCATGAGCCATTTGGGAGGTACTAAACGCTACATTCATATGACTATTTTTTGGGGAAAAAAAGCCATAATTTTATTTACGCAAGATGTCATAACACAGAATACCGCGTGCATGACTTTTTTTTTGCTCGACTGAGACCAATTAAGCTGGTAATGAGGTCCTTTGCTGTGATACCTAGGTATTACTCGGCAACCGCCTCCGCGGTTTCTTCTATGTGAGAAGATCCATGTGTCAATTCACGCCTTTGGGGCACCTCTAGTCAGTTTTATCCCATCACCAATAATGACTAGTGGCGGAAATCACTTCGGCCTGACGACTGGGACCCATGTCCGACCTGACAAGCGGGATCCACCCCGAGTGACAGGTGGAATCCACGTCTGGCCTATCCCCTAACTCACAAGCGGGATCCAGCCCATATCCTACCTCACAAGCGGGATCCAGCCACGACCGGCCTGACGAGCGGGACCCGTGTCGGCTCAGCGTACATGTAGAAGCATAGAGGTGAGATTGATCCCAGGAGGCCAGGACCATAGAGCATGCCCAACGGGTAGCCCTAGGGGTGCTGCTCCATAGGCTTGGATGGTCCAACTAGGTTCGGTTGATGCTTCAAACTTGTCAGAGCCTCTTCTGCAGGAGGCAGCCTCTTGGACAGAAAAAGTGAGGAGAGAGGAGAAGATGTGAGAGCAAAAGATGATGATACTGGGGTCCATAGCATGCAAGGCATGCACTTTTGGTCACCTGACCGCAAATTTTACTTTTCCCATACCTAGCTGGATGCATCGGGAGCGACAGCTATCGCTGCCCCCATTGCTCATGCCCTTCTGCTCGATGGGTACCACTACCACCGGTGCAAGCTTACGTTGGGGTAACTTTATACCAAGAAACTTTTTAGCGGAAGCACTAGTCCTTGCTCTTTGCGAGTGCTACCTTTCTTCCTTTCGTACCGTTTAACATACGTACCTCGTAGCCAAGAAAATAACGATTGAAGGCATACTGGCTCTGCCTTTCTGGTTTCCGCGTACATGGTTCCTGGTTAAAAAAAAAATCCGTCACTTTTTCTTCTTCTTCATTTCCCCTTTTCATTTCTTTGGCCTTACTCGCTCCTTTTTTTTTATATTCTTTATTCTCTGTACTTTTTTTAGGGTGTCATACGTGGATTTTTTTTTTCTCTTTTTCATGTTTTTTTTATAATACTCCCTCCGTCCCGAAATGTCATATGTTTTAGTGTTTTCTAGAATAAACGTATTTATACTTAATTTAGTGTAACGTACAAACGAATCTACACACTAAAACGTGTTTTTCTTTTTTTTTCTGCTTTTAAGTTTTTTTAAAAATCTTCAAATTCAAAAATTATTCAAATAACTTTTTGTTCATTTTAGAAAATGTTCACAAATAAAAATCATTCAAATTCGAAATTGTTCAAACATTTTTTTGTTCATTTAAAAAATCGTTCATATTGAAAAATTGTTCAAATAAATTCTTTTTTTCAAATTTGAAAAACGTTCAAATTAAAGTTTGTTCATTTTTGAAAATTGTTCAAGTCAATTTTTTGTCATCGATCCTGACGACTAGCTGGGGTAGCTACATGTTGGGAATATGCCCTAGAGGCAATCATGTATGATGTAATTCTCACTGTATTCATAAAGTTATTAAGTTGTCCTTGTTTTGAACATCTGATATATGTCATTGAATATGTGATTCGATTGTGGAACTATATATTCATGTTGTTCATACTAGATTGTCCTTGGTCATTTAGGTTGTGCTGGACACACACCCTAAACTAATGTGAGTGTTGGCTGATGACACGGTTCCACTTGTCATGGGCATGGTGATGCCATTCCAACGTTCACGGACTTGGCTAAAGAGTTTAGCAAGTCGGACTGACCCACATTGAGATGCAACGATCAAGTCGTCATTTGCATGTCTCAATCAATGTAATCCTTAGACCTGAGGTTGTCGCACAATCCGAGTTGTGGATCACCGACTTAGGTTCTGTCAAACGTTGTTCTGTGACAAGGCAACTATAAAGGCAGAGTTCGGGTCGAATGAGAAGCAAGCTGCATGATGTGGATAATCAAGATGGGATTTTGCCCCTCCGAATGGAGAGATATTCTCTGGGCCCTCGCGAGTGATATGATTCAGGAAGCATGGCCATGCGCGACTCAGTTAAGTGTTAACTGTGTCGGTTGACTAAGAGTTAGTCAGATGAATCACATGTCACAGATCAAGAAGAGAGTTGAGCTATTCAAGGGATGACGATAAATCGCCTATAGCTCGACAAGGTATATCGCGAGGCAAAAGGGACTAAGATGAATATCACATTGAAAGGTATGTCGTCATGACTCAATGGTACTTGGGAGTCGGCACGTTCTGCTAGGAGCCGCTACCGATTGATCGATTGGGAGTTGGACTCCAATCGTGTCCAAGTCGACATGAGCCTGCAGGGTCGCACACTTAAGAGCGGGAGCAAGTATTGGTCGGGTTGGACCCGAACCGGAAATGGACTGGGTTTATGAGTCGGACTCACAGAGTGAATGGGCCACAAGTGTTGTAAAGCCCATTACCATACTCTATATAAAGAGGGGCGCAGGTTGCCCAGCGGGCACGTTAGTCCACTCTCCCATGCGTTGGGAACCCTAGCCCCACTCAGTCCAGCCGCCGCACCGGACCTAGCAGTCCGTCGTCGGAGCTCCTCCTCGTACGTGTGGATACCGGCAGAGGTGATGTACGTTCAACACTTCGACGTTCGAGGGATTGGATCGGCCGGAACGGATCGTGGGACTGCACTGCCCCGACGCGCTGCATCGATAATCCGCACCTGCACGTCTAGTGGTAATACTCGTGGCCTTCTACCTCGGCTAGATCTTGGAAGCATCGCGTAGGAAAAGTTTTGTTTATCTCTACGCGTTCCAACAGTGGTATCAGAGCGGTAGCTTCTGGTATTAGGCCCGAGATCCGTACATATGTGATATGTAGTTAGCGTTAGATGTGATCTAATTGCTGTTTTGGTGGTCGGTCTATGAGATAGATCGGTTTTGTACAAGGTTGATTGGATCAATCGTACTCGGGGTTAATGGATCATCTGGTTTCCGTGATCATACTGCTAAGGTCGTGAAACAACATACCCCTACCGGTCGGTTTCCGCCATCGGGGTATACCGTGACACATAAATCCAGTTGCGGTGATCGAAGATCAAAGAGTTTGGTCGAATCGGAATACGGATCATATTCGGGTAAAATCGTTTTATCCGATGAAGAAATCCATGATCGGAATGCAGATGAGATCCGGGACCGCCGGCTTCGCCTTGTCGTAGCGCCTTAGATGTCGTTGCGAGTTTCACAACGCCGGTAGATATCGTATCTATGCATAACTTGTTTTTGCAGGAAGTTGTGAATGATATGGCTTATGTGCATGTGATGTGTGTAATCCATACATGATCTGCGTATCATGTTTATGTCAGCCGGCTGGAGCCTAGGTGCTGTCATTTTATTGTATAACGACCTGCGTGTCGGATTCTCTATGTAATTTTTCATTTACTAGCTAGTGTAGCTTGTTGGAGAACCGGGTGGCATGCAAGTCGATGTACAAGTCGGCTACATGGAGTAAGATGGCACGTGACAAGAGTTGGCACGAGTCGACTTACAAGCTTTGTGGAGATGGAGATCACCATGAAGAAAGCCATACCATTTCACATTATAATTGCTTTATTTGTGTTATTGTTATGTCTCTATTTACCTCTATTTAGATAGTTGGTAGATTCTTTAAATCCCTCAAAGAAGGTCTAGTCGGTCGCCCCCGCCAGTGCTTCACCATCACAAGTCGGACATTCTTGGTAGTGGGCTCATAAAATTGAGGTGCTACCAATTCTTTCCGGTTCGGTGGGTTTGAGTCGGACTCTTACAAGCAGAAGCACTTGGTTATCTAGACGAGTCCATCACAACGGTTGTGGGGCTCGGGGCGAGGTAGGTTGGGAGCCGGGGCATGTGATGTCACCCAACTAACAGGAGTCGTATTGGAGACGATTGGCAAGGTGTTGCCTACCTAGATCACTTGACGGCTAGCGGTGATGCTAAAGCTCACTAGTCGGCTTGCTTATTTAGGATCTTGAATCACTTAGCAACCATCGGAGGGATGTTGGTTCTAGTGGGAGCATAAGTATTAAAGCGTTTAATATGTTTGCTCTTTTATGAATACATGTCTTAAGTGTTTTTGCGTATTTTCTGTTGTAGATCAATGGCACCTAGCAACCTTCCTCAGTTGTCCGCATTTGCGTTGAGGTCAATCCTAGAGAAAGATAAGCTTAATGGAACTAATTTCACCAACTGGTATCGTAATCTGAGGATAGTCCTCAAGCATGACAAGAAAGAACATGTTCTAGAAACTCCACTTCCAGAAGAGCCAGATGACGATGCGACTGTCGCTGTCACGAATGCCTACCGTAAGACTAGAGATGAGTCTACGGAAATTAGCTGTCTTATGCTTGCACACATGGAACCGGACTTGCAGCAGCAGTTCGAGAATGTTGAGGCCTACGATATGATCGAAAGCCTCAAAAGTATGTTCCAGGCCCAGGCAAAGACCGAGAGGTATCAAGTCTCTCAAGCTTTGATGGGCTGTAAGCTGAAAGATGGCGATCCACTGAGTCCGCATGTAATCAAGATGATTGGTTACATTCAGTCTCTGGATCGGCTGGGCGTCCCAATTAACGAAGAGTTCGCTACTGATATAATTCTGAACTCTCTTCCTAGTGCGTATGGTTCGTTCATCTCGAACTACCATATGCATGGTATGGATAAGAGTATCACTGAATTACATGGGATACTCAAAACGGCAGAGGCTGATATCAAGAAAGGCGCCAGTCAAGTGTTAATGGTGCAGAATAAGGCTAAGTTCAAGAAGAGTTCTTGGACTAAGAAGAAGAAGGATAAGTCAGGAGGTAGCACCCATGGCCCTGTCCAGAGTGCTCCCTCAAAGACTAAAACTTCTCCTACCGTCGGAGCCAACTGCTTCTATTGCAAGCAAGATGACCACTGGAAGAGGAACTGCACCAAGTATTTGGCTGACAGAGCCAAGAGTGGAGGTGTGACTTCCAACTCAGGTACGCTTGTGTGCAATGTTATAGACATTTATATTGCTGATGCGCCTAATAGTTCTTGGGTATATGATACCGGATCAGTTATTCACATATGCAACTCGTTGCAGGGACTGGTAAGAACTAGGAGCGTGGCAAGAGGAGAGGTTGACATTCGGGTCGGCAACAAGGCGAGAGTCGCTGCGTTGGAAGTCGGCACGATGCAACTTCATTTACCTTCAGGATTTTTATTGGAACTAAATAATTGTTATTATGTTCCAGCGCTTAGTAGAAACATTATTTCCGCCTCATGTTTGATGAGACAAGGTTATGAGTCGAATATTAAGAATAATGGTTGTTCTTTATATTTGAAAGATATGTTTCATGGCTTTGCACCCGTTCAGAGCGGGTTATTTATTTTAAATCTTGATAGTGAATCGGTCTATAACATAAATGTTAAAAGGTTGAAACCAAATGATCTGAATATGACTTACTTTTGGCACTGTCGGTTTGGTCATATAAGTTGGAAGCGCATGAAGAAGCTCCATGATGATGGACTTCTAACTTCGTTTGACTTAGAGTCATTCGAGACATGCGAATCATGCCTACTAGGCAAGATGACCAAGACACCTTTTGCAAGGAGTTGTGAAAGGGCGTCCGACTTGTTGGAACTAATACATAGTGATGTATGTGGACCAATGAGCACGACAGCTAGAGGTGGTTATGAGTACTTCATTACCTTCACTGATGATTTGAGTAGGTATGGATATATCTATTTAATGAAACACAAGTCGAAAGCCTTTGAAAAGTTCAAGGAATTCCAGAGTGCGGTACAAAATCAACTCGGCAAGAAAATAAAGTTTCTACGGTCGGACCGTGGGGGCGAGTACATTAGCCATGAGTTTGATGACCATCTAAAGAGTTGTGGAATAGTTCCTCAACTCACTCCGCCGGGTACACCGCAGAGAAACGGTGTATCGGAACGGAGAAATCGGACCTTGTTGGACATGGTACGATCAATGATGAGTCGGACAGATCTACCTTTATCATTTTAGGTTTATTGTCTAGAAACTGCAGCTTTCACACTAAACAGAGTACCATCAAAGTCAGTAGAGAAGACACCACATGAGATGTGGACGGGCAAAAAGCCAAGTTTGTCTTTTCTTAAGATTTGGGGTTGTGAGGTATTTGTCAAGCGACTTCAGTCGGACAAGTTCACGCCCAAGTCGGATAAGTGTATTTTCGTGGGGTATCCGAGGGAAACCTTGGGGTACTACTTCTACAACCGGGAAGAGGGCAAAGTGTCTGTCGCTCGGAATGGTGTCTTCCTTGAGAAAGAGTTTCTCAGTCGGGAAGTCAGTGGGAGCACGGTGCAACTCGAAGAAATTCGAGAGGAACCAGCTAGGGGCGATTCGGCAATGGCCTTGGAGGCTGAGCCGGTCGTGGTACCTACACCGGTTGCAGCACCTGAACCTCGGTGATCTGCCAGATTACAGAGTGCTCGAGATGTTTTACTGTTAGACAGTAATGAGCCGGCAACTTATTCGGAAGCGATGGTGGGATCTGATTCCGAGTCATGGCTTGGATCCATGAGATCCGAGTTAAAGTCCATGGATGAAAACCAAGTTTGGAATTTGGTTGATCTGCCTAACGGTGCAAGACCCGTCGAGTGCAAATGGGTCTTTAAGAAGAAAATTGATATGGATGGAAATATTCCCGTCTATAAAGCACGACTTGTCGTGAAGGGGTTCCGACAAGTTTAAGGAGTTGACTACGACGAGACCTTCTCGCCCGTAGCGATGCTTAAATCAATTCGGATCATGTTAGCCATAGCAGCCTATTTCGACTATGAGATATGGCAGATGGATGTCAAGACGGCTTTTCTTAATGGAAATTTAACTGAGGACGTGTATATGATACAGCCCGAAGGTTTTGTCGATCCAGCTAATGCTGACAAGGTATGCAAACTTCAGAAATCCATTTATGGGTTGAAGCAAGCATCTAGGAGTTGAAATATTCGCTTTGATGAGGTAGTCAAATCGTTTGGCTTCATCAAGAGCGATCATGATTCTTGTTTATACAAGAAGTTTAGTGGGAGCAAATTAAATTTTCTAATCTTATATGTGGATGACATATTGCTGATTGGAAATGATGTCATGATGTTGCAAGAAACCAAAGAGTCATTGGAAATGAGTTTCTCAATGAAGGATTTGGGTGAGGCAACTTACATATTAGGAATCAGGATCTATAGAGATAGATCAAGGCGGCTCATTGGATTGAGTCAGAGTACATATCTGGACAAATTTTTGAAGAAATTCAAAATGCAAGAGTTCAAGAAGGGATTCTTGTCGATGTCCCATGGCATAAAACTTAGCAAGACTCAGTGTCCTTCGACGACTGATGAGCGAAGTCGGATGAGTGTGATTCCGTATGCTTCGGCAATAGGATCCATCATGTATGCCATGATTTGTACTAGGCCAGATGTTTCCTATGCTCTAAGTGTTACGAGCAGATACCAGGCTGGCCCTGGCGAAGCCCACTGGGCAGCGGTTAAAAATATCCTTAAGTATTTGAGAAATATTAAGGAAATGTTCCTAGTTTATGGAGGTGATGAGAAATTCAGTGTAAAGGGTTACACGGATGCGAGTTATCTCACCGACTCAGATGATTCTCGTTCGCAATCTGGATACGTGTTCGTAATGAACGGAGGAGCTGTGAGCTGGAAGAGTTCCAAGCAAGATACGGTGTCTGCATCTACAACAGAGGCTGAGTATATTGCTGCCTCAGAGGCGGCAAAGGAAGCTGTTTGGATCAGGAACCTCCTGATAGATCTTGGTGTGGTTCAGGGCGCGTCCAATCCTTTGGACGTATATTGTGACAACAATGGTGCTATCGCACAAGCCAAGGAAGCTAGACAACACCAGAAGAACAAACATATACTCATGCGGTACCACCTCATTCGCCAGTTTGTCGAACAAGGTGATATCAAGTTATGCAAAGTACACAGGGATGCAAACATTGCAGATCCGTTGACAAAGGCGCTACCACAGCCTAAGCATGAGGCGCACACGAGAGGTATGGGCATTAGATGCCTAGGCATATGATGCCAGGATGATTGACTCTAGTGCAAGTGGGAGACTGTTGGGAATATGCCCTAGAGGCAATCATGTATGATGTAATTCCCACTGTATTCATAAAGTTATTAAGTTGTCCTTGTTTTGAACATCTGATATATGTCATTGAATATGTGATTCGATTGTGGAACTATATATTCATGTTGTTCATACTAGATTGTCCTTGGTCATTTAGGTTGTGCTGGACACACACCCTAGACTAATGTGAGTGTTGGCTGATGACACGGTTCCACTTGTCATGGGCATGGTGATGCCATTCCAACGTTCACAGACTTGGCTAAAGAGTTTAGCAAGTCGGAATGACCCACATTGAGATACAACGATCAAGTCGTCATTTGCATGTCTCAATCAATGTAATCCTTAGACCTGAGATTGTCGCACAATCCGAGTTGTGGATCACCGACTTAGGTTCTGTCAAACGTTGTTCTGTGACAAGGCAACTATAAAGGCAGAGTTCGGATCGAATGAGAAGCAAGCTGCGTGATGTGGATAATCAAGATGAGTTTTTGCCCCTCCGAATGGAGAGATATTCTCTGGGCCCTCTCGAGGGATATGATTCAGGAAGCATGGCCATGCGCGACTCAGTTAAGTGTTAACTGTGTCAGTTGACTAAGAGTTAGTCAGATGAATCACATGTCACAGCTCGAGAAGAGAGTTGAGCTATTCAAGGGACGACGATAAATCGCCTATTGCTCGACAAGGTATATCGTGAGGCAAAAGGGACTAAGATGAATATCACATTGAAAGGTATGTCGTCATGACTCAATGGTACTTGGGAGTTGGCACGTTCTGCTAGGAGCCGCTACCGATTGATCGATTGGGAGTTGTACTCCAATCGTGTCCAAGTCGCCATGAGCCTGCAGTGTCGCACACTTAAGAGCGGGAGCAAGTATTGGTCGGGTTGGACCCGAACCGGAAATGGACTGGTTTTATGAGTCGGACTCACAGAGGGAATGGGCCACAAGTGTTGTGAAGCCCATTACCATACGCTATATAAAGAGGGGCGCAGGTTGCCCAGCGGGCACGTTAGTCCACTCTCCCATGCGTTGGGAACCCTAGCCCCACTCAGTCCAGCCGCCGCACCGGACCTAGCAGTCCGCCGTCGGAGCTCCTCCTCGTACGTGTGGATACCGGCAGAGGTGTTGTACGTTCAGCACTTCGACGTTCGAGGGATTGGATCGGCCGGACCGGATCGTGGGACTGCACTGCCCCGACGCGCTGCATCGATAATCCGCACATGCGCGTCTAGTAGTAATACTCGTGGTCTTCTACCTCGGCTAGATCTTGGAAGTATCGCGTAGGAAAAGTTTTGTTTATCTCTACGCGTTCCAACACTACATGTTTCATTTTTTCTGGAACAGCTATGGACAAAGAAAACAATTGGTTAAAGAGTACTCACTAACAGGCTTTAAAAGTCGGCCCAAATGAGCTGTACCGTGGCGACAGCGCGCACGACCTGTGCAGAAGCGCTCTTAGAGCGAGACATGGGGGCTCCCTTCTTTAGTACATATTTAACTCAGCCTGGGCCAAAGCCCATCCCAAAGAACGTGAAGGAAATGCAATGGGTCTGTCACGCTCACGCTGCTGCGCTAGGCCGAGTCAGCTCGGCTTGTAATTTCTTCTTTTATAACTTTTTATTTTGAACTTCAATTTCAGTTAAACAAAATTTTCAAAAGTTGTAAAAATGTTATATGTCATTATAGACTAATAGGGAATGTTTATAGTAAAGAATAGAAAATACCACTATTATTACTTTACACAAGATTTTGACGGAATTCAAATATTTTTGGGGGATTATTCTTTTAAATTCAAATACATGATAGAGAAATGTACGTTTTAAAATTATGCCAAGATGAAATGCAAACATCCACTTGTGTATCTCTTTTTTGAATCATGAGAAAATGAAAAAACACAGGTAGTTCAAAATTCACTTGCTGACAATTGAATCAGCTGAAATTTGTATGTTACAATAGATGGATAGCAACCTTTGGACATCAATCGTATGTTATTTGTAAATAAAAAATTCTAATAGCTTTAAAAAATATATTAGTTAAAAGTTTGAACATATTTGCGGTGGATGCTTCACAAAAAACACATTTTCTGCACTCGGAAAACAAGAAATGGTTTTTTTTTTTGCAAGGAAAAGGAAAACGTTCTTCACAACATCGTTCGTGATTTCAAGATGGACGTTTGTGTACAATATGGGCACATTTTAACAAATTATGGTATGAACGTGGCCATAACATTCGTCTTTGGTCTGAAAGCCATGAAACATTGTAGATGATATCTCATTTGTGAGAACACTTTTTTGAGATAATTTCCATATCACAAGTTTACATATTTTTATGGATCCTAGATCATATATAATGACACACCCAAATGTATACCGATTTTTTTTTATTTTCTTTAAATTCTGTATGCCGATTACAAAATGAGGTTAAAATTGTCTGCATGACCATTTGTATCTACGTGTTGAATCTTGCCAAAATGTTACGGTATATTTGATCAAATATCTACTTATGTATCTAAGTATTATTTTGTAAAAAAATCATGAGAAAAATAGGCGACATATATTGTCGAGACATCGTAGTAGGGTTCATAGACGGGGGTGCCATGAGGCCTACGGGTAGAGACGTGAGAGGGACGTGGTAGTATGACAACCAGGGACACCAAAGTTTATCCAGGTTCGGTACGTCGCAACTTGGCGACGTTCCTACTCCTGAAATCTCACTAAGTCAGGGCTGAAAGATGAAGTATACAAAGTACAGTGCGAGTTTGGGTTGGTAACTCGACGAGGATCAACTTTTCGGCGAGTTATACTCTCTTCTTCTCTCCCGTCCGGCTTTATATAAATAGTCGGGTTAGGGCTTACAGAAAGAAAACCTAGAAGACTACGGTAAGTTCTAACTTGGAAGGCAAGAATCCGGTTTCTTCTCCAAGCCGCACCACGTGGGCTGTGGTCCGGGTTCTTCTAGAATCCGTCTTCTATGCGTCAGCTTACTGGGCCGCCTAATGGACCATAATCCATTATCATTCAGGCCACCTTGGTAATCCGGCTCTTTAGGACACTATCTGATATACCCCTAATCGGTATATATCCGACAGTAGCCCCCAAGAAGGATTGAGACTCCAATCCGCCGTCTTTCGTCAATTTTATGACCTTTCCGAGAAATGTTGGCTTGGTGTCTCGATTATTCTTTTCTTCAAATCTTGCTTTAACGCGAAACTCGGATTTCGGGAAATCCGGCTTTTTCTTCTACGAACCTTCGCGGAGAAGAATCCTCCTACGTCAGCGATCAAACCATGCTGACGTCAGGGACGTTTGGGTTTCAAGTGTGAAACCCTGAAACGTATCTCTGACAGATTCTCGCGGGAAATGAGGAGATAACAGTAATCACTTGCCACCTCATTTCCCGGATTTTCTGGCGAGTGACACGCGTTGATAATCGAACGGTCCATAGAGCCGTTGCAACGTATCTTAAAGATTTTCCAGCTATAAATAGCCTACCTCGTGCCCTACGGCGACCCTTCTGCTCTCACTCCACCTCCTAGCCCCCAAGCGCCACAGCACCCGTGCCAAGGTTCACTTAGAGCGAGCAGAGCTCACGCACGTCCGCGCCGTTCCCGGAACTTCTCCGTCGAGAGCTCGTGAACCTCACCGCATCGCCCGCGAATGTACTCCAGCGATTCACCACGTGCGGCGGAAAAGCTCGCGGTCTACGTTGAGATCGACGAGATCATCAACTCCATGGATCCACAGCTCGATTCCCCGAGCCGCGCCTCCGCCAACGCATCGGAGAAGAACTCTGGCGACCAGGCCCGCGAGGAAACGTCTCTCGCCGCCGTGACCCTGGCTGTCTCTTCCTCCGCGTCGCCTCCGCCGTTCGCTCCTGAAACGGAAGAGGAGAAAATCCTCCTCGTCGGGGAAGAGCTCGCCGCCGCGGCCGCCGCCACCGGAGCCGAAGACGAGGGCGAAATCTCCGGCAACTGGAGCCGGTGCAATATCACCCTCTCCCTTCTTCCGACAATGGAGAAGGAGGGGTTGATTGTGAAAGGGAAATGTCGGCATGAGGAAGAAGAGTTAAGCCCACACCCAATGCCGGGGAACGGGTCCTCCTGACCTCGCACATATCTAGGGGGATGGGAATTCCGCCTTCCAGCTTCTTCCTCGAAGTCCTTAGACACTATAACATCCAACCACACAACCTCCCACCGAATTCAATTCTTTATCTAGCCGGGTTCCAGGCCCTCTTTGAAGGGTATCTAGGATTAGCACCTAGGCTAGACTTTTGGCCGTATTGCTTTGGGATTAAGCGAAACCCCTCAGAGGGCGCTCTCCCAACTTGTGGAACCATATATTTTACCCTGCGTAGATTCAGGGAAGATTGGTTCCCCAAGATAAAAAACGTCGGAATCCGTCAAGTTTTGGACGGGTTCCTTTTTGTACCACCAAGACATCCCGTTTCCTGGAAAGGAAACGGGGGTTCCGCCATTCGTCAATGCTGCCGCCACTCCCCAGGTTAATTGGGCAGAAGATGCAGTCCAAACCCTGCCAAATGACCTGATGAAAATCAAACGGCGCATCGCAAAACTCGTCGCCTCCAAACCTCCTCTTACCGGAACCGACACTGTATTGTGTTGGTTCGGAAGGCGTATCCAACATCTAGCGTATCGAACTCGGCTTTTGTGCGAATACAAAGGCCCAGAAGATACCATGAGAGGAACGGATAAGGCATTCACGAAGATGGACTTCAAGAAGCGGGTTAATCATTTGGTCGCTACACGCGACCAATATGAAGAAAGCCGAGATATGTATCATGAAGGAAACCCGGTCCCAAAGGTAACAATTTCTCCTTTTTGGGCAATTTCTCTGATTTCTATCATTCTCAGTTTTCCTAACTTAGTCGGATATTTTGCTTTTTCCCCAGTTTGATGACCTTACCGAGAAAGACCTTGCAACTGACGCCGAACTTGACGAACTGCATGCCAAGTTTTATGGTGGTCGGAAGCGCAAGAGGTCATCAAACACTGAAGGGGTGGTGGAACTTGACGGAGTTCCCGTCGCTACGTCCAGGTAATCCTTTGGTTTTCTGTTTCACTGCTTTCGGTCGCTGGAAACACTTTAATTTCTCGGACTCCTAATTTCTTGGATTTTTTTTCGTTTTCTTTCAGCCTTTCTCCAGCGTCTCTGAAGCCTAAAAAGCTGAAGAGACATAGATCAGCTGCTGGCAAAGGAGTTCAACCTTCCCCTGCTGCAGCTCCTGCTACCCCAACTAGCACAGGCGGAGAAAAATAATCTGCAAAAGAAACAGAGTATCCATTGCCGACCAGCCAGCCCTTTGCATCCAAGACGGATGTGAGGGAAAGGGCGGTGCCGGAAATGGGTGTGATGGAGGGATGGTAACCCGGTAGGATCATGCCCAGGTGAAACCCGGCCCGAAGGGAATCGCACAAGACCCGTCCCAAGGTGGAGGAGTTTCTAGAAGGCCTAAGGGGGAGCGTAGGTCTTGTAACCCGTACCTTGAGGATCACGATTAGGAAACTTAGGGTTGTGTGCGGTTTCCGGGTAGGATTCCGGGTATGCCTTGTATAGGAAGCCAGAGAGCCGGGTAATATATAAACCGGCTCCTAGGACAGAGAGACGAGAGACGAGTTTTTATCCAATATTCGAGTATTATTGTGACACGAGAGTTGATAGTTGTAACCCTAGATCGGAGACTCGGCAACATTGCAGCCCGAGCTACCAGATCACCTGATAACATGATTTCCCCTGAGCTAAACTCTCTCCCAAACACCAGAGTCGATTTGCCCCAAAGTAAGTTACCCCAGGTAACGTCTGCCGTGATTATCCCACGACAGTTGGCGCCCACCGTGGCGCCTACGTCCAAGGGTGTTTACATCACGGGAGAAGCTCGGGATAGCATGAAGAACCTCGTCATCGGCGAGATCATCACCAAACCTGAAGGAGAAAAGATGGTGGACGACTTTGGTTGGGGACTAGAGTCGGATCTGCTGGAAACCGGATCTATCGTCACGATCGGTCGGGTCAACGTCTTCGTCGGTATGGTAACGTACATCCGGTTCTGTTCCTGATGATATTGGGTATGATTCTGTGTCAGGAGAAGCGACCTGCGTTCAGTCGGACGGAGAAGAATCGGTTGGGACAGCCGATCCGGAAGAAGAGCCCACCACGAAGAGGGAACAGCCGGAGGAGCCGGTATGGACCCCGCGTGGTCGGGTTACAAGAGAAGACGATACAGAGTCTATCCTGCACCTGCTTGAAGACCGGTACGAGGAAGATAGCTGTGACGAAGAGGAATACGAATCTTCACCAGGCATCGCGCGCCGGGTCGCGGTCTATACAGCCCCTGCAATGAATCTTAATCAGGGGGATGTGTCGACGGCCGCGGTCGGAGCGGCGCGAGCGCTGGCCCTACAGCAGGCACCGGTTGACGGAAACCCGGTTATAGCCCGGGTCGATGGAGAGTTGGCCTCCGTTACCAGTCATACCGGAGAAAGCGAACGGCAAATGAACATGTTTGGGTTCACAGCAAATAGAACACCGGGTGCGAGAGCCTCGGTTCCGCGAAATCCGGCTCTGTTCAACAATAACCTAATCTTAGATCCCATAGTGTTAGCGACGGTGATAACCCCAGAAAACGCGGCGACACGTGCCTGCGATCTGGGCATGGCTCGCCGTGCATTGGATCAGCAAAGGAGAGATGTGGAAGCCGAGAAACAAGGGATGGCCGTGCGCCAGCGCGAGTTGGAAGAACTGGAGAATCGTCTTCAAGCTCAGTCGACTAGGATTTACAATCAGAGGCACCAGACGAGATTACCGGCAACCGGTGGAAATTTACAGCCAGCTACGTTGTTCGTTACCCCTCAAGACCAACCAATCCCTGTTGTGAATCAAGAAACCGGATATCGAGCTGTAACCCTGAGAGGACAGCCGGAAAACGTGCAACCCGGGTTACCCACGATGCAAACCGGGATCGCTGTTGGCAATACCGCACCACCACCACCGCGATTTCACACTCCACCGGGTCACTTCAATAATCCCATGGATAACGTATATGCAGCAACATTGGCACTTGATCGCATCCCCGTAGGAGAGTCACCCCACGCAGTGGAGACCTAGCGGGCAATAGACCTGTTACGCACAGCAGTAGCTCAACAGGCCAACTACCCGGATAATAGGAGTGGCATACATGGAACACCATATGTTAGTCGGCAGAATGGGAATACAGGTTATATTCAGTCCAATTCGGCACGGCGGAGGGCAGAGCAGCAGCAAATGCCGCCTCCTCCCCATAGACAGGCAACGCCTGCAGCATCAGCGGCGCAAGCCATTGTGGACAGTTCCCGAGCCAGGCGCGCAGCAGCCGGGTCTGCGGTAAGAGGGCCGGTAGCGGTTGCACCCCCGCCGCGCCAGCTGCAGGATCGCACGTTTCCCGAGTGAGGCCAGTACCGGCAAACCTCGCCGGGCCTAAGTATTTATCGGATACCATCAGGGCTGAGCCTGACCCGGATAAATTCAAGGAACGAGGTAAAGTGGTTAATTATGACCCGACCATGGACCCAGAGACCTGTTTTAGCAGTTACGAGATGGCTATGTCGATTCGCAACGCATCCGAGAATCTCCAAGCCAAGTTTATGTACCTTATGATGTCCGAAGGAGCAGCAAAGTTGTGGTTCAATAACCTGCCTGAAAGATCCATCAATTCATGGAGTGAACTGAAAACTGCCTTCATCAAACACTTTCATGGGACGTGCCGAAAGCTATTCACGATTGACGATTTAGAGCGATGTGTCTAGAAGAAGGGAGAGTCGGCGCGCAGTTGGGTGCGCCGAGTTATGGAAATTCTCCACTCTTCCCACTGATATCCAGCCAAAAGATGCATTGCAAGCTGTGGCGAAAACGTGCAAATACTTACCCTTGGTGCAAAAGCTGACACGCATGAAATCTAGTCGGCACGCTTCGGAGGTTACAATGGGAGAATTGATGGACGCTTGCAATAAGCACGCTGCCACAGACACAACAGAGGAGGATGTTGATGACAAAAAACGAAAGCCAACGCAAACAACAATGGAAGACCCGGCAATGGGGCTGCACCGGGTAATAACGGAGGAAGTAATGGAAATAACCAGCACAAGCGCCCATACGAAGGAAATTCCGAGTTTGTTGCTAATACAGAAGCCGGGTTTGCAAGACCCAGGGCAGAGGGAAATTTCAACGGAGGAAACTTCAATGGAGGAAACTACCAAGGACCACCGAGGCCGGCTAACCATATAGAGGCCTTTAGGATGCCTGTCCACATCATAGCAGGAATGGCAGGCCGGCTAATCATTCATTGGAGCAGTGCATGGACTTACAGAGATGGAAGAACGAGGAAATACATAAGGCCCTACGAGGTGCAGGCCGGGGAGGAGGACCGGGTCCGGGTGAAAACCCGGGCAACGGGCCACCCCCTGCTGGCAACGCAGGAGGTGGCAATCCGGGCAATAATCAAGGAGGTGCTGGGGATTTCCAAGCCAACCCAAAACAGTTAGGACAGTACCACGTTCACACTACCGGGACTTCTAACAAAGATAGAAAGATACTTAAAAGGACCGTAAATTCGGTTTCTTCAGGTGTTCCGAGATATTTGAGATGGTCAGACCAAAAGGTAACATAGAGCAGAAGGGATCACCCGGAAACAATAGAACATCCGGGTGTGTTAGCTTTGGTGGTTGCACCACAAGTCAATGGTTACGAGCTGAAAAAGGTTTTGATGGATGGTGAAAGCAGCAACAATATATTATATTGGGAAACCTTTCTACGCATGGGGCTCAAGGAGTCTCAGCTGCAGAAAAGTTCCACAATTTTCCATGGAATTGTGCCGGGTCACTCGGCGTGCCCTGAAGGAAAGATAACACTAGAAGTCGCTTTTGGAGAATCCAAGGATAATTTCCGAGTGGAATGGCTCACATTTGAGGTGGTAAAATTGCGCAGTCCTTATCACGCGCTGTTCGGAAGGCCGTCTTACGCCAAGTTTATGGCCAGGCCGTGCTACGTATACTTGCAGCTAAAGATTCCGGGTCCTAAGCAGACCATCACTATACATGGGAACCGGTCTGTGGCAGCGGAGTGTGACGAAGGAGATGCGGCAATGGCGGAACAGGCTTGCATGAAGGAAGAGCTCAAGTACTACCGGTCTCAAGTAGACCCAGAAGATAGAATGGCTTTGAAGAGACCAAATACGGAGGACGAAAGAGCAAAGTTTAAAGCGGCCCAGGACAACAAGATGGTGGCTTTTGTCGAGGGTGATCCCTCCAAATAATTTGCCATAGGTTCCAACTTAAACAACAAGCAGGAAGAAGCACTTATCGAGTTTATTCGTGAGAATCAGGACGTTTTCGCTTGGACGCCCAGCGACATGCCGGGTATCCCGACCGAGTTAGCTGAGCACAGTTTGCATGTTGACCCCAGGTCCCGGCCTGTGAAGCAGGGTCTGAGAAAAATGAATGAGGAAAGGAGAAAGGCTATAGGAGCGGAGATAGCTCGGCTCCTCGCAGCCGGCTTTATTATGGAGGTTTTTCACCCGAAATGGTTGGCAAATCCGGTTCTAGTGCTGAAAAGGAACAATGAGTGGAGGATGTGCATAGACTATACGAGTCTCAACAAGCATTGCCCAAAGGATCCATTTTCCCTTCCGAGAATAGACCAGATCATTGATGCAGTGGCAGGTTGTGACTTATTATGTTTCCTGGACGCTTATTCTGGGTATCACCAAATAAAGCTCAAAAAGGAGGATTGGGAGAAAACTTCGTTCATAACCCCCTTTGGTGCTTTTTGTTATAAGACCATGACCTTTGGGCTGAAGAACGCCGGTGCAACGTATCAGCGGTGCATCCAGAAGTGTTTTGAGGATCAAATTGGACGCAACGTTCATGCCTATGTGGATGATGTGGTGATTAAAACAAGGAAATATGAAACTTTCATTGATGACCTAAAGGAGACCTTCAAGAACCTGAGGAGATACCAGATGAAGCTCAACCCAACTAAGTGCGTGTTTGGAGTGCCTGCAGGGAAGTTACTCGGCTTTGTCGTTTCTGAGAAAGGAATTCAGGAAAACCCGGAAAAAATCAAGGCCATCCAGAGCCTGGAAAAGCCGGAAGGCCTGAAGCACGTTCAGAAACTCACGGGATGTGTGGCAGCATTGAGCTGGTTTATATCTAGGCTTGGAGAAAAAGTAATACCTCTATACCGACTCTTGAGGAAAACCGACAAATTCGTGTGGGACCAAGAGGCGGACGAGGCATTTGAAGCTCTGAAAAAGCAGTTATCTGAGGCACCGATTCTGGCAGCACCGGGTCCCAAAGAGCCCATGTTATTATACATCGCGGCCGGGCCTCGGGCGGTTAGCGCAGTGGTTGTGGTTGAGCGCAAGGTGGATGGAAAGGATCATCCGGTACAAAGGCCGGTTTACTACGTGAGTGAGGTCTTATCAGAAGCAAAGCAGCGTTACCCGAATTGGCAAAAGCTAGTTTTTGGAGTCTTCATGGCCAGCCGGAAATTGAAGCCGTACTTTCAGGAACACCCCATAACGGTGGTTAGCTCTATACCCATGGCAGATATTATCAGAAATTCAGATGCGACATGCAGAATTGCCAAGTGGGCCATTGAGATGGGAGATTATCATATCAACTACGAGCCTCGGTATGCAATCAAGTCCCAGGCCTTAGATGATTTTATCAATGATTGGACTCACACAAGCATGCCCACAATGATGCCAAGTTCCGAGTCTTGGGGTGATGCACTTTGATGCTTCTAAGCAATACGAGGGATCAGGAGCTGGGGTGGTACTTACATCACCAAAAGGAGATAAGTTGAGTTATGTGTTGCAAATTCACTTTGATTGCTCCAACAATGTGGCCGAGTATGAGGCCCTATTACTCGGACTGCGAGTAGCAAAGGAGATGAATATCAGGCGAATAAGGTGCTATGGAGACTCGGATCTTGTGGTACAGCAGGTCTCTGGAACCTGGGATAGAAAGGATGCAACAATGGCAGCATATCGCAGAGAGGTAGACAGGGTAGCCGGGTCTTTTTCCGGGTATGAGGTAGAACACATTGACATGCGAAAGAACGAGGCAGCGGATGCGCTCGCAAGACTCGGTTCGCGCCGTGAGCCGGTTCCACCTAATGTCTTTCTGGACGAGTTATGGCGGCCCTCTGTCAAAACCGAATCTGACGAAGAGGTGGCTAATCAAGACCCGGATTTGAGCTTGTGGCCGCTGTACGCGCTATTCCTGAGTGGACGGAGCCGTTTCTGGCATACCTGTCACGGGGCGAGTTACCACCACAGGAAGTTTTAGCCAGGCAAATCCTGAGGCGAGCAAAGGGTTATTATATCATCAATGGCGAGTTGTATAAGAGAAGTGTTGCAGGAGTCTTTTTGCGTTGTGTAACACCAGAGGAGGGCCGACAGATTTTGAGGGAGATCCATGAAGGAGATTGTGGGCATCATGCCTCCACAAGATCCCTTGTGGCTAAAGCATATCGACACGGTTTCTTCTGGCTCACGGCTTTGGCGGATGCGGAGCGCTTGGTGGTAAGGTGTGATGGATGTCAAAGGTATGCTCGCCAAACCCATGTGCAGGCTATGGAGTTGCGAACAATCCCGCTGACCTGGCCGTTTGCAGTTTGGGGTATGGATATGGTGGGCCCCTTTTACATGTCGCCTTGCAAAAAAGACTCATCTTTTGGTGGCTATTGATAAGTTTACTAAGTGGGTTGAAGTTATGCCAGTCACCAATTGTGAAGCAGTCACATAAGTCAAGTTCCTGAAAAGGATCATCTATCGGTTTGGATACCCTCATAGCATAATAACAAACAACGGAACCAACATGTCCTTAGGCGAGATGGAGAAGTTTTGTGGGAACAATGGCATCCGCCTTGACGTAGCCTCAGTCGCCCATCCACAAGCTAATGGACAGGTGGAGAGGGCAAACCAGGAGTTGCTTCGTGGGTTGAAACCACGGCTACGAGTTCCGTGCCTCAGAGCTGCTGGAGCGTGGGTTGAGGAGTTACCATCAGTGGTTTGGGGAATTAACACTACACCTAACAGATCTACCCAGATGACTCCGTTTTTTTATGGTTTATGGTGCAGAGGCAGTCCTTCCGAGTTGTCGGATATATACTGAATAGGGGTATAGAAGATGGTAGACAAAAGAGCCGGACTACCAGGGTGGCCTACATGGTAATGGGCTTAGGTCCATTAGGCGGCCCAGTAGTCCGACGCGCAGAAGCCGGATTCTAGAAGAACCCGGATCACGGCCCACGTGATCTGGCTTGGAGGAGAAGACGGATTCCTTACTTTCCAAGTTACAAGTTAAACGTAGTCTTCTAGGTTTCTTGTTCTGTAAGCCCTAATCCGGCTATTATATAAAGCCGGACGGGAGATAGATTACATAAGTTCTTTTAGTTCCAAGGTTCTAGACACAAGCTAAGGCTCTACGCAACTCGCCGGGAAGTTCATCCTCGTCGAGTAGCTAGATCTATTCTCTCACATTGTAACCTTGTTATACGGGCTTTAGTCCCAATTAGTGAGAAGTGCAGGAGTAGATACGCCGTATTGTCGCGACGTACCGAACCTGGGTAAAATCCCGTGTTCTGTGTTACTACGCCATCCCGTTACCCCACGTCTCTACCGTAGTCTCATGGCGCCCCAGTCTATGAAAACTACTACGATGTCTCGACAGTTGGCGCCAACCGTGGGGCAAACGACGTCAGGCGTGAAATTCCGATCTGGGATACTCGGCGGAATTGGAAGATCGATCACTGTCGGAAGCCTGGAATTCGACGACGACGTCGGGCGCTTCCTCGACAACGGATCATACATACCGGCGCAAAACCACCTGGTAAGTGCCTGCGTTTTACCGATTGGATCTGCTAACATCTTTATCGGATTAACCGCGGAAGCAATGGGGTTTTGCAGTGAAAGCAATTATTTCCCACCCGCCCTATACCCAGTCGAAGACGACTATGATGCCGGATTTTGCTCAGATCGCCGACAAAACAGTGATACGCACTTTATCTGCATGGTGCAATTCGAGATCGCCGAAAACACGGATGATGGAAATCCCGTGCAAGAGGCAGACAACAATACACCCGTCACAGAGACGGAAGAACCAATACCCGTCACAGAGACGGAAGATCCGACATCCGTCAACCAGACGATGAACTCGGAAACAGAGTCCGTGCTTGCCGCCATAGAGGCGAGATTGGAGTCGGAAACCGGATCGGATAACTTCGACTCCGAGGACGAAGACGATGATGCCTTCGTAAGAAAAGTTAAGTCCTTTCAAGAAGGGTTCCATGAAGTGCTAATGGCAAAACCAGCTGATACAACGGGTGCCGATAGCCAGGAAAGCCCTAAAACCCCTCCGCCAGTGGAAGAGAGGGAAGACGGAGAAACTTCTCCGATATTCCCTATTGTCAAGGAGATGACAGAAGATGAACCTGTCAAAAAACCTCCGTCTTCCAAGAAAAAGCACCGTGCTTCTAACAAACTCCAGTACAAACTCCGGAAGAAAAAGTCAGCTGATCTCGCTGATGAAAACCTGGAAGTTGGAGATATTAGTGGCACAAAGCCCGCGGAAAAGAAATCTAAGGAAATCACTGCTCCGCCAATGACAGAACTGGAAGAGCAAGAACTATTACAAACTCCAGTGGGACCCAATGAACCCCCTGAGATGCTGGAAGCCAGGAGACAAGCTTTCCAACGGCAACAACAACATCTGCTTAGATCTCGGCAACATCTCCAACAAACCCATAATAACATCAAAATCATGAAGGAAGAAATTGAGGAGTACGAGAGAAAGCATAGATCTGCCTTAAAACCTACTAGGTTACCCGGAATCGCAAAACCGGAAGAACTGCCGCCAAAAGAAAGGTTTTATAACCCATCTTGGCAAAAGCAGTTAAACGGCAAAGATGCCAAGGGCGAACCAATATACAAAACCGCAGCAGAAAACGCGGAAGCAGCATTCGCCATCCTAAACAACGATCTGTACTCCAACGGGGAAAAACTCCAAGGGGTGTATGCTTTCCTAGGAAAAGCATTACAGCAGCAACAGCGAGGACAAGAGCGATCAGGGAGGCTGCATGATAATTCCGCCCTCTGCAAAACTGTTACTTGCGCTGCTGGAGCACCTGGACCGGAAGAACCCGGAGATTCGGATAAAAAAGAGGATCCGAGAAAAGACAAGAAAAACCCCGACAATCGGGACGCAGCGTCTAGAACCGGACCTCATCTCCCGAAAGATGGATATAAACCACACGATCGGGAAGACAAACACCGGAATGACGGCAAAATAATGCCACCTCCGAGAAACCCAGCTGAAAAAGCTGGAAGATACGATACACCTCACAGACGTGAAAGATCTCGGACACCGCCTAAAGATAAGGAAAGGTACAGGAGCAGGACTCCACCTAATCCCAGAGGGCGTGACAATGGAAGGGATAGAGATAACCTCGGAAAAGCGCGTCCTCGCAACAATGGAAAAGAAAGGAGCAGATCCCCTTCTGTCCATTCAGCCGGGAGATATTCTGCACATATTGATAGAGCAGAAAAGGATGATCTATACTTTGGTCCTAAGTGTTTTACTGACAGGATCCGAAGGATAACCCTGCATTCTGGCTTCGCCAAAGTTGGTCCAACCTACCAAAAGTATACCGGCAGTACAAACCCGGATACCTGGCTTTCAGATTATTACACAGCCGTCCAAATCAACAACGGGACAGACCTGGAAGCTGTCAAGTTTCTTCCCCTAATGTTGCTAGACGGAGCCAGAGATTGGATCAATGGTTTACCATCAAGAACTGTTGACAGTTGGGATGATATGGCGAGAGTATTTACTCAGCATTTTCGGGGAACATACAAACGCCCAAATAGCATCAACCAGCTGAACCGTTGCACCCAATTTGAAGACGAACCATACGTGGATTTCATCTCCAGATGGACTGCAATGAAGAATAGTTGCTCTGGAGTAACTGACGTACAAGCAATGCATGCTTTCGTCAATGGCCTAAAACCCGGACTTGTACCGTTCATGGTTGGTTCTAAAAAGCACAAAGATCTCGGCTCTATGCTTACAACCGCTAATTAGCATGCTGCAGCCGAAGACGATATCAGAGCAAGAGGAGGCAATATTGAGTCACTGATACTGGCCAAGAAAACACCTCGTTCTGATAAAAAAGGAACTCCGGAGTCAACAACAAAGCCCAAGGAGGTTAACATAGCCTTTGGAGGAGAAAAGGTGAACAAGTGGAAAGGCCGCAGTCCGGATCCAATCAATTACACTCCCGAAGAATGGGAGAGAATTAAGTCGGAACCCTGCGTCCACCACTCTCAGTTTGGGAAACCAACCCACACAAACGCGCAATGCCGGCTAAACAAGCATATGAAAGGCAATGCAGGATCCGGAAATAAAGGGAAGGGTTTCAAGAGGAAACCTGCCAAACAAAAGCCAGAAGCTGAAAAAGAAGACAGTGAATCGGACACTGATGACAAAATCCAGGAACAACAGCGAAAAGGCGAACCCAAATTTCCGAGAGTTGACGGAGAAGCAATGTTAACTTTCCTAGCAACCCCGTCAGCAAAGGTGGCCAAAAGGACACTTCGAGAAATAAACGCGGTCGTTCCTGCAACCCCAAAATTCTTGAAGTACTCCAACACACCGATAATCTGGGATCAGTCAGATCATCCCGGAAATATCCCTGAACCCGGCACACAAGCTCTTGTTGTAAGCCCTATTGTTCAAAACACTAGGCTAAGAAGAGTGCTGATGGACGGAGGATCCAGCATCAACATAATGTACCTGGATACACTGAAGCACTTGAAGATATCCGAGTCCCAGCTCAATTACAGCAATATACGCTTCCATGGCATTGTTCCTGGCAGGCAAGCACGATCCCTAGGAGAAATTTCCCTAGATGTCACCTTCGGAGATAAAGATCACTTCCGGCAGGAAAAAGTATCCTTCGAAGTTGTGCCGTTCGAGAGCGTGTATCACGCAATACTCGGACGTCCGGCTTTCGCCAAATTTATGGCAAGATCTTGCTATATCTACAACAAGCTGAAGATGCCAGGACCCAAAGGAGGAGTAATCACCATTGCCGGTGATTTCAAGCTGGCAAACGAGTTGGAGAAGCAAAACGCCCTTTGCGCTCAAAGAGTTATAGCTCAGGAAGAACTGAAGGAGTTAGCCAAGGAGGTATCGCCGAAAGAGATGCCGGCAGGAAAAGAAACTCGGAAGCCAACAGATAGCTTCAAGGCGTCCGAGAATACAAGACAGGTAATCCTAGATCCCAAAGATCCGACAAAATTCGTCGTTGTAGGGACTGGGATGACCGACAAATAGGAAGGCGAGCTCATCAAGTTCCTCCGTGAGAACTGGGATATTTTCGCCTGGTGTCCAGCTGACATGCCAGGCGTACCCAGGGAACTTGCTGAGCACCAACTCAAGGTTATTCCCGGATCAAAACCCGTCAAACAAGGTCTCCGTCGATTTGACGGAAGAAGACGGAAGGCTATTGACAAGGAAATTATCCGGCTTTTAGCAGCGGATTTCATCAAGGAGCTAATCCATACTGACTGGTCCGCAAATCCGGTATTAGTACCGAAGAAAGACACAACTGCCCTCAGAATGTGTATAGATTACACAGGATTGAACAAGTTATGTCCGAAAGATAGGTTTGCGCTGCCGCGAATCGATCAAATAATAGATGCCACTGCAGGCTCCGAGCTTTTATGCTTTTTGGATGCATACTCCGGGTACCACCAAATACGCATGAAAAAGGAAGATCAAATCAAGACTTCTTTTATAACCCCGTACGGGACGTATTACTATATAACCATGCCTTTTGGCCTGAAGAACGCAGGTGCAACCTACCAGCGTTGCATGCAACGTTGTTTGCATAGTCAAATTGGCAGAAACGTCCATGTTTACGTGGACGATATTGCTGTCGTAACCAAGGAAAAAGATACACTCCTTGAGGATTTGCGAGAAACCTTCGAAAATTTGCGCACTTACAAGATGAAGTTGAATCCATCTAAGTGCGTATTCGGGGTTCCCTCAGGAAAACTTCTGGGTTTCATCGTTTCTCACAGAGGAATAGAAGTTAACCCGGAAAAGATCAAGGCAATCTTGAACATCTCAAAGCCTACATGTGTAAAAGATGTCCAAAGATTGACGGGTTCCGCTGCAGCCGTCAGCAGATTTATTAGTCGGCTGGGGGATAAAGCCTTACCACTCTACAAACTGTTAAAGAAATCCGACAAGTTCGAATGGACAGAAGAGGCCGATGCAGCGTTGGCCCAGTTAAAGGAAACCTTGATGAACGCTCCCATCTTGGCATCTCCCAAAGACGAAGAACCCATGTTACTATACCTTACGGCTACTAATCGGGTTATTAGCGCGGTAATCGTTGTGGAACGGACAAAAGAAGAGCAAAGCATACCAGATCAACATCCGGTATACTACATAAGCGAAGTTTTCTCCGAATCCAAACAAAGATACCCGCACTATCAGAAACTGGCATATGGCGTATTTTTTGCATCCAGAAAGTTGCGCCATTACTTCCAAGGACATTCTATAACAGTGGTATGTAAAGCACCACTAGGAGATATTATAAACAATGCGGAGGCAACCGGCCGAGTAGCTAAATGGGGCATCGAGCTGGCAGCTTTCGACATTAAGTACCAGCCAAGAACGGCAATAAAATCCCAGGTTTTGGCAGATTTCGTCGCCGACTGGACAGAGGCAATGGAAAATACACCGATGCCAGAATCCGAGTACTGGATCATGCACTTTGACGGATCCAAGATGGAGGAAGGAGCTGGAGCCGGCGTAGTTCTAAAATCTCCCAAGGGAGACACAATGGAGTATGTATTGCAAATACACTTCAACGCCAGTAATAATGTGGCAGAATACGAAGCTTTGCTTCATGGCTTGCATATTGCAAAAGAAATAGGGGTAAAACGCATCTTGTGCTATGGAGACTCGGATTTGGTACAGCATCAGCTCAACCAAACCTGGGACGCGAAAAGCCCTATAATGGCCGAATATCGGAGAACGGTGGATGAGTTTGCCATCTGCTTCTTCGGGTTCGAAGTCCTTCACATAAAAAGGGAGGAAAATTGGAACGCGGATGCCTTAGCCCGCATGGGATCAGAGAGAGTAAAAACTTTACCACCAGGGGTATTCGTCCAGCATTTGCATGAACCGTCCATAAAAGGTGGAGACGTTGATTACCCTCTAGCATCTGAAACAATTGAAGTCATGCTCGTTAAACCGGATTGGACAATCCCGTACTTAAACTTCTTAGTCAATCAGAAGTACCCGGAAGGAGCAGACGAGGTCTTGCAAAGGCAAATACAGCGTCGATGCAAAGGATACGTGGTGATCAACGATCACTTGTATAAGCGCAGTACATCCGGAATTTTTCAACGGTGTATTTCACCAGAAGAAGGAAGAGAAATACTGGAAGAAATCCATGCCGGCGATTGCGGACATCATGCTCAATCAAAAAGCATAGTCAAAAAAGCATTCCGGGCGGGGTTTTTCTGGCTAACAGCCAAGACAGACGCCGAACGCATAGTGAATACGTGCGAAGGATGCCAATATTACGCCAAGCAGACCAATTTGCCGGCCCAAGCACTTAAAACTATCCCTATCACATGGCCGTTTGCGGTCTGGGGGCTAGATATGATGGGACCGTTCAAAACTGCAAGAGGTGGACTTACACATCTACTCGTAGCGGTAGATAAGTACACAAAATGGGTGGAGGCTAAACCCATCAAAAAGCTGGACGGCGCAACTGCCAGAAATTTCATTATTGATTTAGTAATGAGGTATGGCGTCCCACACAGCATAATAACTGATAACGGGACAAATTTCTCCATTGGAGAGTTGGCAAAATACTGCCAACAAACGGGAATTCGCTTAGATCTTGCATCTGTAGCACACCCGCAATCTAATGGACAGGTTGAAAGAATGAACAGTTCAATCCTGCAAGGAATACGCCCAAGACTCGAAACTCCTCTCCATAGAGCAGCTGGAGCATGGGTAGAAGAGCTACCTTCCGTGTTGTGGAGTATTCGAACGACGCCAAATAGGTCAACCGAGCAAACCCCGTTTTTCCTGGTTTATGGTGCGGAAGCTATTCTTCCAACGGATATGATCCATGATAGCCCGAGAGTGCAGAATTTTGACGACTCGGATGCCGAGGAAGCACGACAGGATGCCGTCGATCTCTTAGAAGAGGAACGAGAACTTGTACTTCAAAGATCCGCCATCTACCAGCAAGGTTTACGACGTTATCACAGTCGGAAAATCAGGCATCGTTCTTTTAAAGAAGGTGACTTAGTGCTGAGATTGGTGCAGAAAAGGAAGCACAAATTAGCCCCAGTATGGGAAGGACCATTTGTCATCAGTAAAGCCATGAAGAATGGATCATACTATCTTGTTGACATTCGAGATACGGAGGACGACCCCGAGAAGCCGAATCGCAAAAGAAAGAGAAAAATAGATGATGAACTAGGAGAGACAAATAGGCCTTGGAGTATCCAGCAATTACGTCCCTTCTATACTTAGTTCAATTTCTATGTAAACATCTTTGAGATCATGAAATAAAGTTGTCGGAATTCATATTCATTATAAGTACAAAATATTTCCGCTTTATCTATTTCCCAATGATCTTACAAATACTCAATGTTGACCCGAATTGTGCCTGCGTGCTCGGTGTTTAAAAGATGAATGATTCGGCCTGTTAAAGGTTAAAGGAAACTCGGATTGTGCCTGCGTGCCCAAGTTTCAGAACAGTTCCTTGTTTTCTCTAAGTTTTATCTGATTGTTTATGTGTTGGGTTACTAAAACTAGTCAGTAAAAACGCTTCTAGCATAATCCATGTTTCTGAGTTTTTAAAACTGTTTGGTTCGTCCCCAGTTACTCAACATGACGATACATATTGCTAATTGAGCCATTTTTAAACACTAGAGCAGTTAAAACACAGACGCCAGATTACTTAGAAGATAAAGGAACAGCCAAACCCGGAAAAACTTTGCAAGAAGCTTGAAATTGCAAAAGGCGGAGTTCTTGTTGCGACAAATGACATATAAGCATTACAATATGAATTACATTGTAAAATAGCTACTATACACATCCATCATCCAGGTCAAGTGCGCCCCCTTAAACTTCTGAGTCTTCATCACTGCTATCATTCTCGGGGGCTGCGGGCACTTCTTCTTCCGGATAAGTAATGGAGATATTCACCATGGAGGCAATCTGAGTAGCGTGGCCTTCAACTTCATTAAAGATCGCATTTATTTGTGCTTCTGTACATTCTTGAGGAATACCGGATGCTACACGCCAGGATTTTGCATCGGGGTAGTGTAAGCGCATGAGGCCAAGTGCCATTCACGCACCACCCCGTGCAGCAGAGCGAAGGGAAGATTCCTTCGAATTTGCTACCTCCATGATGCCATCCGGAAGTCGGTAAACTTCTGAAGATTGTATACTACTTGTGGGCAGGAATTTATTAATTAAATGCATTCCTGCATTTCTGATTGAATTCCATATCTTCCCAAAGGCCCGGATCTTTTCAGTCCGAGAAATTCCTGGAAAATTTCCTGCTTTTTTGACAAAAGCAAAGATTAGAGAATACAAGAAATATGACATGAAAGAATTGGTAAAAGAAGTCAGCTTACCAAGAACCGCGTCAATTTCATCGCCCTCTTTCATACGAGGGAATAACATACTTTCTAAATCATTGATAATAGATTTATCCTCTGCTGCCTGCAAAGAAGCCTTGGATTGCGCAATCCCAAGGGCTAGATTACTGGCTTCCAGTTCTTCTCGAACTTTTGAAAGTTCTCTTTGAAGGTTGGAGTTTTCTTCACGAAGTTGAGAAAAATAAGCAGCGCTTGCTGTGAGCTTCTTGGCTTTGGTTAAAGCAGCTGAAAAGCAGGGACAAAATAATCCGACATTATGGCAAGATCTAGCAATGATTTTCCAGCAAAAATCAATAAACACGAAGTAAAATACCGGTGGCTTTTGATAATTGCTTTTGAGACGACGCCAGTTCGTTGCTTTTTGACTCAATAACAGATTGAAGTGTTTTTACTTCTCTGCTTTTGAGGCTAAGTTTTTTCAAAACTTCCAAGTTTATGGCATCTGCGGAATGCTGAAACATGGAAATGAAAGCCAGATGCTTAAGTTTGAACAAGCATACAAAGAAGCATTAAGAAGAATTTAGATTTTTAACTTAATGCTTGGGGGCTAGAGGTATTACCTGGCTCATTTCTCGCAAATCAGTTAAGGTTTCCTTGAATTCTCTGGCATATTCCATGAAAAGAATTCCTACGTGGTGAAGGCCATCGTGTATGACCTGGCGGGGCGAGAATGCGATATTGTTGCGGATAACTAATTCATTTTGTGGCCAAGGGAGAACCAGAGGCGCAGGAGCAAAAAATTTCTTAGCTTCCGGACGAATATATCCGAGGTCGTCGAAAGGTTCTTCTTTCACCCGAATATCATCTGGAGCAGGAATGAATTCGTTTCGGACGGGTGATTGAAAATTTCCGCCCATTGGCATATTCGTTTTCCCCCTTTTACCCGTAGCTGCAGAAGGAAATTCTTCTTTGATAGTAGTTTGCCTCTTGCGCTTTTGGTTGTTGTAAAACTCGGCATGTAATTTGCTGATTTCAGCATCAGAAGCAAGATCATTTTCTCCAAGTTCGTCAAACTAGGAAAGAATTAACAGTATGTTAAAAAATGAAGAGAGAAGATAATCTGAGGAAACTCAGAAACAAGGGAAGGAAAGTACCTTAGGAACCAGATTTTCCGCATGATAAATGGCTAGACTTTCCTCAATCTGGCTATCGGCGGCAACTATCTGATGAAGGCGTTCTATAAAATCCTTCTTGCTAAAGGACCTATCGGTGCCTCTCATGCTATCTTCCGGTCCCGTATACTCGCAAAGAAGTCAGGAACGAAGGGATAAAGGTTGTACGCGACGTCCAAACCAGCATAAAACGATATCCTTCCAAACCAAAGGTGGTTGAGAAGAAGAAAGTTTGGCAATGCGCCGCTTTATTTTCATCAGGTTTTCAGGCAAATCCTCTGTTACTCCAAGTGTCCAATTCTCGTGAGGAATAGCGGCAGAATTAACAAAGGGAGGAATTCCGGTTTCTTTGCTGGGGAACGGAATGTCTTGGTGATAAAAGAAAGAACCTAGCCAAGATTGGTCAGGTTTCGGCATTCTTATCTTTGGATACCATTCTTCCCTAAAGTTTCTGAGGATAAAAGATATGGTACCGCAGATGGGCGAAACACCGTTTGTGATGTTGTGTTTTACCTCGAAACAATAATGCCAGAACTCTAAATTGGGAGTTATTCCAAGATACCCTTCGAAAAGAGCTTGGAAACTAGCTAATTGAAGGATGGAATTTGGAGAGATATTATGTGGTTGGACACCATAAAAGTTGAGGACGTCTAGGAAAAAGGCGGAAGGGGGAAAACCCATACCTCTCGTGATATGAGAAGTAAGGAGGACGCGTTCTCCTTCCTTTGGCTTGGGCACTGGCTCATCCTTCGAGATCCGCCATTTGCCTTTAACTATTAATTTATCCCTTGACATCCGACGAAGGAGGACGAGTGAAGTATTACTCTGATTCCAATTTCCGACAAATTCTGCTTCTTCATCAGCTCCAGTGGAGAAGCGCTCAGTGCCACGGGAGTGAATCTTGACCCCCGCCGGTTCTGAAGCAAACGGCGGGGTTGTCGTGGTGCTTGGGCCCGCGATGTCCGCGGCGGCGGAAGCGTTTCCTCCGCCCGCCGCGGATGCAGTGGCCTTTTGCGGCTCGCCGCCGGCATGCTTGGGCGACCCTAGCTGTGGATCTAGGTCGCCCAAAAGCTCGTCGATGGAGGCGCGAGCCGGTGAGGACGACGGAGAGGCCATCTTCTTTGGTGGCGAATGAGCGCTCCGGCGTGCGAAAAGTTCGTCGGGGCAGGGTCTTGCTCTTGAGCTCACGGTTGCGTCAATGGCGTGGGCAGTGATGGAGTGAGGAAAGATTTCCGATGACGACGAGGACGGCTATTTATAGCCTGAAAACCTCTAGATACGCGCCAACGGCTCTTTTGACCGTTGGATGTTCGACGCGTGTCGCTCGCCGGAAAATCCGGGAAACGGAACGACAGAGGAATGATGGCTATCTCCTCGTTTCTCGTGAGAATCTGTCAGAGATACGTTGCAGGGTTTCCCGCGTGAAACCAAGCGGCGCTTGCGTCAGCATGATTAAGGCGCTGATGTCATAAGTTCCTTTTCCGCGAAGGATCGCGAGAAGAAAAGCCGGATTTTCATAGTTCCGAGTTTTATGTTACCATCTCCTTCAAAAGGAAAGAAGAAAGAATCAAGACTGCTGAATCAAGTTTTCCCGGACAAAATGTATTTGACGAAAGGCGGAGTTTCAGAGTTTTGATCCTTCCTGGGGGCTACTGTCGGATATATACTGAATAGGGGTATAGAAGATGGTAGACAAAAGAGTCGGACTACCAGGGTGGCCTACATGGTAATGGGCTTAGGTCCATTAGGCGGCCCAGTAGTCCGACGCGCAGAAGCTGGATTCTAGAAGAACCCGGATCACGGCCCACGTGATCTGGCTTGGAGGAGAAGACGGATTCCTTACTTTCCAAGTTACAAGTTAAACGTAGTCTTCTAGGTTTCTTGTTCTGTAAGCCCTAATCCGGCTATTATATAAAGCCGGACGGGAGATAGATTACATAAGTTCTTTTAGTTCCAAGGTTCTAGACACAAGCTAAGGCTCTAAGCAACTCGCCGGGAAATTCATCCTCGTCGAGTAGCTAGATCTATTCTCTCACATTGTAACCTTGTTATACGGGCTTTAGTCCCAATTAGTGAGAAGTGCAGGAGTAGGTACGCCGTACTGTCGCGACGTACCGAACCTGGGTAAAATCCCGTGTTCTGTGTTACTACGCCATCCCGTTACCCCACGTCTCTACCGTAGTCTCATGGCACCCCAGTCTATGAAAACTACTACGATGTCTCGACACGAGTGATATTATTCATGACTCGCCCCGAGTGGCGGCTTATGTTGAGGTGCAAAACGAGAAGACCCTGCAGGATGTCGTGGATATGTTAGAAGAGCATAGGGAGCAAGAGATCAGCTATATATCAACAGGATTTAAGGCGATACCACAGTCGGCGAGTCAAAACCCGGGTCTTTCAGGAAGGGGACCTGGTATTACGCCTAGTACAGTCAAAGGAAGGAATGCACAAGTTATCTCCATCATGGGAAGGCCCGTTCGTCATAAGCCGGAATTTGCACAATGGATCATACTACTTAATAGACGCAAGGGAAGAGTCGGATACTGTCAATGACACCACCCATACCACTTCATCTATGCAAGAGCGGGAAAGACCATGGAACGTGGCTCAGCTACGTCCCTACTACACTTAGCATAGGCTAGGTTTACAAATTGAACTGCACGATGTAATAGGCAGCAGGTTTCAGACGCACTCTTTTCCTATCCAGGGTACCTAAGGGGATTGGAGGGTTTTTAATTAGGCGGCTTGCTGACCTAACTTTTCTCATATCAATAAAGAGATGGTTAAACTATGATATTGTTTCTTTTTATTTTCTGTTTGTTCGTTCTTAATTTTTCTGTTTTACTTTATTCCATATCAGGTAAGCATTTATTGTTTAGTTATAACGCACTAGGTTTAAAATTTCATAGATTGCATATATAGGTCTTGGGGGCTGATTGCTTGAATGGCACAGCTATAATCTCAAGACCCGGCCACGATGCCATTAAGTTATGAGGACCGATTACTTGCAATAAGTACGTTTACAATCTTATAACGGGACAATAGAGCCAAACATCTTGATTTCTCTTGTTTAAGCTTGATGTGACTCGCAGTAATGTGGCGTGTCTTGCTAACGTATAATCACAATCAGTCATGATGCCCATTGGGACTTGCCTGACCCTGTTTTTATACAGTTTTAGCAGCACTGAATAAGGCACCTTGAAAACAACTCTCCTGGTCCTCCTCTTGGCCCCAACCTCCACCTCCGGCTCAGCTTCGCTTTCTTCCGACTGAGTGTTGTCCTTGTCCTCTAGCGCTGGTGAATGAGGAACATTGTCGGAAGGAGGAGAAGTTTGGTCTAATAAGCTGACGAAGTAATTATTAAGAAGAGACCCGAAATTACCCTCATTGCCATCAGTCGGCTCCTCCTCCTCCTCTTCCTCCTCTGAGTTTTCAGAGGGGGGAGGGGTGACAATCTTCCAGAATGCGTCAGTTTCCTCAGTAAAAAACAGAGAGATAAGAGTTAGTATCTATGCATAAGAAATGTCAGTCGGAATAAAGAGTGATAGCCAGTTCTTACTGGAGGAGTCGGCTTAGCGCGCGTAAAAGGGGCAAGCCCGGCTATGCTCTTGATAACGTCGACTCTCTCAGCCAAGAAAGTCTTCATGATCTTATTTACATCTGCGGCCGGGTAAGTTTTCTCCGAGTATCGGAGAGAGTCGGTGACGTGCCCGGAGTAATCGCACATAAGCTTGGGCCGAACGCTGTTTGGCTGGATCCGGCAGCTGACCCAGGTTTTTATCAGGTTAAGCCCAATAAGCCCTTGGGCTGAAAGCACAACGAGTTTGTGGAGAAGAGGCTTGATAGACTGTCTATCGGCCTCGGATGCGAAAGAGTTCAGGTTATCAGAGAGAGAAAGTGTATTATCAGAGAAACCCGGCAAAGGCTTTTCGCCTGGTAAAGATGTGTCTCGGTAGTAGAAAAATGTCTTCTGCCAGTGCTTCACATGAGAGTGAAGACTGAGAGTCGGCATCAGAGAGTTTTTACATCTCTGAATCGAGACCCCCCCACAAACTAAGAGGGGCCCGTCCGTGCTCTCCCGGCAGGGTTTGCATTGGAATAATTCTAGGAATAAACCTAAGTTTGGGGGAATGCATAAATAAGCCTCGCATAGGACTATGAAGTGGCAGATATTTAACATGGAGTTTGGGCCGATATCAAATACCCGGAGTTTGTAGTGATCTAGAAGATCTCGGAAGAAAGGGTGACCCGGGGGGCGGAAACCCCGGATCACGTGTTCGAGGAAGACGACTACCTCACCCGGGCCTGGCGTAGGCCGGGTCTCCTCACCCGGCGTCCTCCATTGGATGTCCGGCTCAGCGGGCAGGACACCCGACTCTGCCAGCTCGTCAAGCTTGGCCTTGGTGATAGTCGATTTCGAGGAACTTGAAGAACGCAGTTATCCGATAATAGCAGGAAGAGGGAAAAGTAAAACACCTAAGTATTTGCGAGACCTGAAAAATGGATCTAGCTAAGAACACATGGTGGAAAATACGAGATTGGAAATTGCAAGAGTGTGCCTAGCTAATGGAGAAATAACGGAAGACTATGGAGCGAGATTCAACCCAAAATACTAGCGCGAGATTGAGACAAGAAGAAAATCCAGATCTAGTGGATAGAGAAACTTATCGGATGGATCCTTGGTGGAGATGCGCGGCGGCGGAGATCCGGGAAGGCGGCGAGCGCGGCGGCGGCGATTCGCTGATGGTGGCGGCCCGTTCCACAAGATCCGGTGGCGCGGACGGAGGCGTGCTTGCGGGCATTGACGGCGGCGACCTTGCGGGCGTTGACGGCGGAGACCGGCGGCAACCTTGTGGGCGATGGTGCAGCTCCGGCGGCGCGGGCTCGGTTTAGGACTCGTGGGCGCGGAGGTGGAGTGAAGAGGAAGAAGAGAAGAAGAAATGGCCGGTGGGATTTTGGGTTGACCCCGGGGGGCAATTTATAGGCGAGGGGGAAAGGACCTAGGGTTTTGAGCGGTAAGTGAGAAATTTTTGGAGGAAAATGATTCGGCCCGGATATTTGGGGATATGCATTGAGGTAACCATGCGAGATATCCGGGTAAAGATTGAGATAGATTTAGAGCGTATTATTTGGATTAGCTGATAGCGATACGAATGCCGGGTCTTGTCACGTTTCTTCGGAGTGTTGACCCGGGAAATGATGCCGTGACTCGGGAAAAACCGGGTTATTATATGGACCGGCCAAAGAGCAGGCCTAGCTACGATCAAAGCACTCCAACCCGGTATATTATGTATTTGAATGTTTATTGTTTTGCAGGGAATAGCATGCGCTTCATGGTTGATCCTGAGAAGCCCAAGCTATTCTGGGGACTACTGATGGAGGGATGGTAACCTGGTAGGCTCATGCCCAGGTGAAACCCGGCCCGAAGGGAATCGCACAAGACCCGGCCCAAGGTGGAGGAGTTTCTAGAAGGCCTAAGGGGGAGCATAGGTCTTGTAACCCGTACCTTGAGGATCACGATTAGGAAACTTAGGGTTGTGTGCGGTTTCCGGGTAGGATTCCGGGTATGCCTTGTATAGGAAGCCAGAGAGCCGGGTAATATATAAACCGGCTCCTGGGACAGAGAGACCAGAGATGAGTTTTTACCCGATATTCGAGTATTATTGTGACACGAGAGTTGATAGTTGTAACCCTAGATCGGAGACTCGGCGACATTGCAGCCCGAGCTACCAGATCACCTGATAACATGATTTCCCCTGAGCTAAACCCTCTCCCAAACAACAGAGTCGATTTGCCCCAAAGTAAGTTACCCCAGGTAACGTCTGCCGTGATTATCCCACGACAGGGTGGACCTTCTCGTACAACTGAGGAGGAACCCATTCCAACTTTTGACAGAGATTTTAAGGTAAAGGAAGAACCGTTTGGCGAACACGGATACATTCGTCCGTCAGCCGCCAAATTCTTCGCTGCAGCCCCTCTGATCCGTCCTTGGCCGCAAGGCGGGCTTGTTGTAAGGAATAACTTTGTGTTTTCACCTCGTTAGGTTATCCAGGACGGCCTTTGCTATGTTGGGATTCTTTTTGCCGATTATGCAAAAGAATTCAGTGAAAACTTGGCAGACCTGACCAAGATGAGCCAGGTAATATCTCTAGCCCCCAAGCAATAAGTCAAATGTATACTTTTGTCTTAATGATTTTTTCATTGTTATGCTTGTTGTTAACTTAAGAATTTTTTGCTTCTTTTCCATATTTCAGCAAACTGCTGAGAACATCAAGTCGGAAGTTTTCAACAAACTTACCGTCAAGAACAACGAGGTGAAAACCCTTCTTTCGATTCTTGAGGATAAGGAGGCAGAACTGGCATCCACTCAGCAACAGCTGAATTATTTAGCAGGTAAAAATATTTCTCTGCTTTCAGTTGTGAATTTTTTCTAAGTAGTTTTCCGAGTTTTAACTCTTCCTTTACTTGCTTTTCAGCTTCTTTGGCGAAAGCCAAGCAAATTGCTGAAGATGTCGGCAATGCCGAAAACCTCCGCCGCGAAAACCTCGATCTTCACAAGCTCAATGTGAAGCTGCAGCAGGACCTGGAGGACAGCCAACTAGCCGTTGGCATTGCCGAATCTAAGGCCTCCAGCCAGGCCGAGATGGATAAGGCCACCATCCGGGATCTGGAGAACGCTTTGAACCAGCGCCTGGAGGAAGGCACCGAGATGGACAAGATTCTCGGTAAGTTCTTTGTGATTTACCGGATTTCTCACTTCTTCTCTCTCGTCCGGCTTTATATAAATAGCCGGGTTAGGGCTTACAGAAAGGAAACCTAGAAGACTACGTAAGTTCTAACTTGGAAGGCAAGAATCCGCCTTATACTCCAAGCCGCACCACGTGGGCCATGATCCAGGTTCTTCTAGAATCCGGCTTCTGTGCGTCAGCTTACTGGGCCGCCTAATGGACCATAATCCATTACCATTCAGGCCACCCTGGTAATCCGGCTCTTTAGGACACTATCTGATATACCCCTAATCGGTATATATCCGACATATGTAATACAAATTTCACCCACTTCTATCTGAAACGACAAAAAATTGTCTTTTTAAGAAAGGTGGATAGAAACCTTTAGACGTCCAACCATTTATTTTTTGTAAATAAAAAGCTGGTATAACTATTTTTTAAACGTATTGGTTGAAATTCACAACATATGTTTGGTAGATGCTTCACAAAAAACATATTTTCGCACTCAAAAAAGGAAATATGGATTTTTGTGCAAGGAAAAGGAAAATTTTCTTTGCAACATTGTGTGTGGTTCCAAAATAGACGTTTGTTTAGAATATGTGCACATTTGAATAAACTATGTAATGAATGTTGCCATAACATTCGTCATTTGGCCTGAAAGTTCTGAATCTTCGTAGATCACACTTCTTTTTTGAGAACACTTTTGCGAGATAATTTCCCTATTTCATGTTTATATTTTTATGGATTCTAGTAAAATTCCATTTTTATGATTGTTTTTTAATTTTATATGCCGATTTGAAAATGAGGTAAAAAAATCGGCATAACCATTCGTATCTTGGTGTTGAATCTTGTGAAACTCTTTGCGCTTCTTTGATGAGATAGCTAGTTTTGTATCTAAAAATGATTTACAAGATACACGTAGTTCAAATTTCACCCGGTTACAACTGAATAGGCATAAATTTGTTCTTTCTAAGACACATAAATATAAACCTTTAGTCATCCAACCATCTTTATTTGAAGAATAGATGTACCATGTAGGCTCCTGGGGCCACATGATATGCTTTATGGGACGCTGGTCACCCTGAAATCTTATGTTGCCATCTTGTACACTAAGTACAGGAGAGAATTGTAAAGTATGTCTTGTGAGCTTATCCCTCCTACATCCATTATATTTAGGGACCACATCCTTCTCTTCATCTTTCCATGAAAATACAAGTCTCCTAGACCAGGATCCTGGATTACATAGCACCTGGAGAGATGATCCCCAAATCCAAATAATCCATATTTTAGACTCATGTATATTTTCTCCGTTGCATGAAGTGTTTCATGCATATTTGCATATATATGTATTAATTCCCCATTGGTCCTCTGGAAATAAATGTTGTTATTTTCCCTAACATGGTATCAGAGGCTGACGGTTTTTTACTCGTGCTCCATCACCGTGCCCACCACCCTTTGCTAGAGTAGATAAACGGCATTAGTTGAAGATGGACTAGAACTCATACATTAGATTGTACTCCAAGTCTACCTCTTCATGTACCTTGTTATATACGTCCACGAGGGTCAGATTAATACACAAAAAAGATAGGGATTCAATATTTTTTACATGGTGTCAGAGCGGTTAGCCTCACGGCGTGGATCCTAGTTTTCTCCATCACTTCTGCAAAGCACCGCCCCTGGGGAAATTACTCTCTTCTATTCTGGGTGCGGCACCCGATCTCGATCAAAAATTGGATCGGTTTTTTTAGATTAATCTCAATTTCGAAATTTCTGTTCCATAAATTAGATCTAGTTTGCAAAATAAATCACTAAATCTACAGATCCAAAATTTTAGGTGATTATCAGCATGGCGATCAATTTCTTAGCATACGGATCTGCGCCTGCTCCGACTGTACGGCTGACATGGCCGGCAACCGTAGCCGAGGGGAATTAAGAAACAGTAAAACGGGTGAAGCTAGGAGCAACCACAGCCATCTAGGGCTCTAAACCGTGCGATCAAACTAGCGTACGCTCGAGATTAGCTCGCTAATCACGCGTCCTGTTTTACCTCAGCGATAGTCGTACCGGTTCAGGTAGACGGGCCACGGGACGTTTTGCGGATGCTACTCTGGAGAGCAACCTGGTCCATCCCTCGTTACTTGGGCCGTAATGGATAATTTGGGCCAACCCAAGAGCGCTCTAAATCCCAGTCCCATTGCCTGCTTGAAGGGCGCTTGAGCGCTTGGGTTGCGATCGAGCCCGGCTGCTTTGCCGTCATATATTTTTTCCAACCACTTTCGTTTCGTCCCCAATCCCAGTATCTTCTTCACACAGCGGCGTTCAACCTCGGCCGGATTCTCAGCGCCGGTCTAGCACGCGGGTGCCGATTCAGATCTCCCACCCGTCGTGCTGCTGGCGGAAGCGGCCGCCCCGAGGGTGTGGTGGGCGGCGCCATCGAAGTGCCGGCCGCGGCCGCGAGGGTGCGTACGGCGGCTGCATCGACGGATAAAATGGCGAGGAGCCGGCGTCAGAGGAGAGTAGGCCATGGCCGGCCTCGTTCGAGGTTAGAATCTTTATCCCGACTCTATGTAGCTGGAGTTGAGAGAGCTATGTTTTGTGTTTCACGGGGATTTCTCCTTTTCTCCCGCCTAAATCGATACCAGATTCTCCGTTCACGACAGCTACGAATTCGAAATGCGCTCACACAACCGCTGGGCTTCCTCCTTCAGGGCCTGTGGTTGTTCCATCAGCCTGTCCACCTGGCCCACCATTGGAGGACCTCAAACGTTCCAGTAGTCGTTCGCGTATTCATGTTGGCAGGATGAAACCGCCGGGGTGTTAATCATGGTGGTATCAAATCCATCCATTCCGTCCTGTAATTATGGTTGTTAATATCAGCGTTATTGTCAGTTCTCTCTGCATGCTATTTATATGCTACACCAATCGACCCTGTGTATCATTCCATCTCGCCTCCCTCCTCCTATTGTTCTTCTGAGATGTTGGTTGCTTAAGGTAGGATTTTGTGTTTGCCCATCATCCTTGCTCTTCCCTGTAATTTCGTCCATTTAAACATTAGTTACCGAACTGACTTTGTATTGTTTGTTTCAGGAATTCTCTTGGCTGTTCATCGCGGGTTTAAATTCAGGGACTGCTTAGTTTAAATTCAGGGACAGGTAAATTTATTTGTGCAAGTTTACATGTTTTTGCTGAGCCCTTGTACCGATTTCTTACCGATTCTTCATTTACATTTCCTCTCTACTGTCTGCAAGTACCTCAATTTTTAATAGGGAGAAATGTGTTTTTCTGATTGCTTCCTTCCGTTAGCATGATAGAAGTCACTTACCTACCATTATATATGTTACAGGATATCACTTTATAGAACACAAAAAAATGGCAAAGGGTTCTCGAGTAAAAGCCCAAGATCGAGATGCCCACGAAACATGTTTGGTTCGCGGCTCAAGTAGTGTTACGTCCCAGGTTAATAGGGCAAGAATTAGTGAACCATTTGGTACGTCTAATCAAAATCTGTGGCCAAAAAGAATTGCCCAAGGTACAGATGACCAACAAACGCCGTTTTGTCCGTGGCTCAAGTAGTGGTCAGCCCCAGATTAAGAGGGCAAGGATTAATGAACCAATTAGAATATTCAATCAAAATCTGCGGCCACGAAGAAGTACGTTAAAATTCATCCGTGCTTTTGCTTTATAACTATGACTTATTGTTATCTTACAACACAATTTCCCCTTATGTTCATGCCTCGTGCGGTCATCAAATAGAAGATGATTTCTTCTCGGTATATTCTGTGCAACATGCAAGGGAAAATCGTGCCGACCGCATTAGGCTGAAGAAGCAAATAAAACTTGTCATGGCAGGACCAGCCCTTGATCCGAATGGAGAAATCCATTTACCACTTGACGAATAGTTCAATGAAGCCCTAAAAGGTTCTTACCGAGTTAATATGATATTTAAAAAATATAACATATTTACTCAGTTCAAACTTGATTTTATTTTTACTGCTGGTTATTCCAGTTACTTTCCGTGGTCGATCAAATTTTGGAGGCCCATGCTTTAGATGTCGACACTGTGGTGCAACTTTTTGGTGAGAGGAGCACATCCGCGAGGGTTATAACCGGAAAGTAAGGAACGTTGACTTTAATCGTTGTTGCAGCGGTGGCCGTGTTCATATTGAACCCTTCCAGGCACCGGAGGAACCCTTCTAGGCACCTCCTCCGGTGCTAGCACGCTTGATGCGGTTCAATGGCGGTCAAGAGAGTTGCGAGTTCATGAAACACATAAGGAAGTACAATTGTCTATTCAATTTCACATCATTTGGGGCTAAAATAGATAACAACATCAATGCACATTTAGAACATAAAGCAAATGAACAAAAGTATTGCCAAAATAATACTATATTCACTTGAGAAACACAAAAGTAGACTTATCAATTTAGTAAAAATATGCCGACTAAATATAAATACATTTTATTACCAATCTGGTACTTGTTGCTTTATTATAACCTAATGATTGCATCCCATGCCACTTAAAATGTATTGTGGGCTTATATCATGTTACCCTTCAGGCAAATTCATCTGCACACAATTATTCAAATTGGGCTGTTTGTTACTCGACAGTCAGGTGCGTTCACTCAGGAAATTATGGATTAGATCATGCCCTGTGCACTTTCTCCAAAACACTTGAAGTGAAGTGAGGGTTGGATCTTGCCCTGAATGCCTACCCAAAGAACCATTTACTGTCAGTATTGAGCAAGTAAGTAGCCTGAAACATGTGATATTGGTTTCTATCACTCCGTTCATAAATAGATAATACATCCACTTTAGGCAAATGGAAGTCATCTATTTGTGAACGGAGGGAGTATATCTCAAAGAAGATACTCTGTACAAGAACTATTCGAAAATCTCTCTTTGGGAATCCCGGGATAAAACAAGCAATAATTTTAGCAGTTCCTTTTAGGAGTACTCCACTGTGTTTTGCAGGTATGTTCCGAAAACATGCCACAAAGCTATATACAGAACATAAAAGGTAGTTTTGGTTTTTTTACTCACTGGAGCAGCTCAGAAGTATCCGGTACCATGGGAATAGACTCACTGGTTCTTGCAAACAGAGGCATATGCCGTATTGATGATGAACGATCAAAGATAGGTATTAAATATGGCTACTGCCATTTAATTTTCTATAGTATTTAATGTTAATCTCTTTTGCTTTTGGCTGTTCCAGGGTAAGTATTCGTGGAGGCAAGGAGCAACAAAGCATCAGCTTGTCATAGTGCAGCCTTCGATGTACTCCATGTTTGAAGTTTGTATTATACACCACTAGAGACTAGTGGCAGCTTAATTTTCTGGAAAATCTTGGTTGAATCAAATCAAGAGCTATGGAAAATGACAGTTTGAAGAGAGACATTTCACACATGTCTTGAGTTGGGCATCATATTGTGCACGTTCTGATCCGTCCTGTTACTAATGGCAGAGTATAGAGTGAAGTATCATGTTTTCATAAATTTCTGCCGTCGATTTGTGCTAGCATAGCTAGCCCCACATATGTTTGATGGTTTCATTCTTCTTCAAGTTCCATCGAATTAGTCAACTCAAATGCTGAGAGATTGCTATAGAACCAAGGTGGTTTCGAGGCTGGCTCCACTCTCCAAATAGAGCAGTTACTTCGTTGACGAAGGTTTGTTTCAAATTGTCACGGAGCAATTTTTTTAACAGCATCTGACCGATGGAATGATCCTGGGAGTTCACGCTGACGGTTAGATGGTTGTATTGGATACATGCTAGGTGTAGTCTGCGGCTGGAATTGTTCAGGAAACTCATGCCTGCATATGGACTTCATTTCAATAATTTCTTTCCTGTTACATGTTGCTTTTTGTATGCAGGTAAGCTTTAGTTTAAATTGTACTTGATGAAAGTTTATGCAAGCATCGTTTTGGCTATCTAAAAGTTTTGTGTCAGCATCGTTTTGGCTAGCTGAAAGTTTTGTGCTTGATGAGGAAGATATTGCATAAGCCTACTGTTATGTTAATTACTCTGTCGACTTTATGCAAGCATTAACTGCTAAATGTTCTGTCAAGTTGTACGATGGATGACTTACTTTTGGTTAACTCTGGACATGTTGCTGCTACCTTTCTTAATCAGTGCAAACTTGTACATAGACAAGAGGGTAAATGTGGAGCATGCGTTGTACAATTTCGTGACTTAAGTTCATTTAAACATGTGTTATTTATATCTTGCAAAAACAACTACGTGTTGTGTAAATTGCACATGTTTTTCGAGAGAAATTCTATATTTTTTTTTCTGCTTTTTGGTGTGATTAAAGATATATTTTTATATAAGTTGTTTTATGGGCCACATTCACTCAAATATTGATATTTCTATCCATAACCACCAGCATATAAAATGATGATCACAATTCATAGATAAATATTGACACCATTAAGTCTTTTTGAAATTCTACTCATTATCCATTTGTGTGATTGTCCACCTAGAACTTTGAACACACCTAGATGTTTGAACTTCTCGGTTTTTTCATCACAACGGATGGGAGCGGCAACGCGCGCTTTCATGTTCTAGTATGGCAATAACGCGCACACCCCACAAAAACTGTGGAGGCGCATCGAGCAACATCAGCTATACCTACCCGAGGGGAATATGGCAATAACAGAAGCAGCCCACGGAGACCAAGCGGTTTGCACCAGAGCCTCTTCATCGATCCAATCGAGACGGAACCATCATCGTGAGACCTATGCCTACATGGAATTCACATTCAGCAGATCTTAGCTTGGCCACCCACACGCCGACAACACGGAAGAGCAACACGGCATTCCCTCATCGATCCGTGATCTCCCGCAGCTCTTTGTTCCACAGAACTGCGCCAAGCTAGGCTTCGAGCGGGACCACAATATTTAGTGGTACCACGTCAGTTTACGAGTTAATATCTTCCTCCGAGCATCCACGAGAAGGAACGTCCACATGCACCATCCAAACGCCAGACCGGTATGGAAAGACATGCAAAATTCTTTGTCGACTTCTCCATTCTTAGACAGCAAGGTATCAGCATCATCGTCATCACGAGGGACGCCTCCAAGCGACGCAGTACTTCACGCCTGCTGCCACCTGACCGGCACATCATCACTAAGATCAATATAAATGTGGTTTACTTCAAAAACCTTGTCAATCCACCGTTGTCGCCGCTACAACCTCGTCCACAAGGATGGACACATGGCATCAGCGCCCTCTGATAGTACTACTGCAAAATGCGCACGACACTGATGGCAGCATTCACCGCGACCAATAGCTAAGACTTCATAAAGAAAACCGACATCATCACAAACGTAAAACTCCTACAACCGCGCGCACAGTTCTAGCAAAACAATTGTGTGCTCGATGGGCTTCATCGACTCTTGGAAATACTGGTGGGATCATCCATGACCGCGAGCTCTGACATCCGCAAGACGCCCGCGATGGCACCCGTCAGGGTGCAAAACGTCGCCTCCAATGGTACCTCTGAAGACGCAAAACGTCGATTACACAATTACAGCTTCGTCAGACAAATCATGCAACTTTCTGCACCTCCGGCATTGCGGCTATACCAATTATGACGAGTACTACATCGACCATGAATAGCATGACTACAGCTACATCACGACCCGCAACCTCGACACCGACATCACGGGCTACGTCTACAACAACACATCGACAACAACTACAGTAAAACCATATGCGTCATCAGTTGCGTCCCCGACACTCCTGCTATGATAGAGGGAGAGGACAGAGGAGAGACCATCAGAGATGCATTTGTTGATGCCGGTGAAAAGTATACGATGGAAGTGTAAGAGTTAAAATCCAGACGCAATCATCTGTTTCTCTCCCTCTACGACTAAGGGGGAAATGTTAGAGTAGATATACAACATTAGTTGTGAACAGACTAGAACTCCTGAACCGGATTGTACTACAAGTCCACCTCCCCATGTACCTCTTTATATACCCCCATAAGGGTAAGATCAATACACAATAAGGATTAGGGATTCAATATTTTTCGCACCCTTGACTCCTCGTGTCACCATACACGCCAAATCATACTCGCAGGCTCGGCATGGCTTGCGTCCGGGATCCTGGTCGACAGGCTAATTCACCTAGTTTCCTCGACCTAAACATACTCCAGACTATCCCTCGAAAATCAAATCGTCGACCACTGATTTTAAGTTATATGTAATAAAAAAATTGTTTATTATTTTAAATTGTCCTCACAAGTACACAAACGGTATCAGACACTTTGATACTCTCATAGTCTAAGGATTCCTAGAAAATTTCAACTTATTCGATGAGTAATTAATCCCAACAATTGACGATCTGTTTGCATAACCCCGTCACACGGGAATGGGATCGGTCCACCCTCATTTTCCTCATCTTATATGGTTCAGGCTCATCGTCGGGGATTAGAAGCTGATGAAACATATGATCGATAAGATCAAATAGCCTATAAAGTAGGAAGAAATTATAATAACATGAAGAAAAATTTACAATCGGATCTTTGTGACATTCCTCCATTCCAGCCACTTAGCTGTTCACAATGTCCAATTTGGTCATAACTTTCAGCTCTCCGCAAGTGTCGCAATGACCGCGTGCACACTAGATATTTTTAAAGGTTTCCTTTTTTTTAGTGATTTCCCTGTTGGCGCAAAATAGCGATGGAGACCAACAAAGACAATGTCCCCATAAAAGCAGCAACCATAAAAATGAAAAACTAATACCCCCTGGGCTTTGGCCCCGCCTAGATTCCCCACCTATAGGAATGAGTCGACGAGAGAAAGGGCAGCCTCAACCGTGTTGACTTAGGGTTAAACTTCGCCGGCTGCACCTAGGAGATCATGCCGTTCGTAGAGGAGGTGGAAGAGGAATGATCTTCGTGGAGCCTTTCCTATACGACGAGGCAGATTATCAATAATCAGGAGCAAAATATGAATAAAATGGACAAGCTGGAAACACCCGAGGAAGCGCAGAAATGTAAACCTAAGAGACTTCACAAACACAGTTCAAATGTCAACAAGTTTCACAATATCATTTCAGATGATTCATATTTTCTCTCTGGACTGTGTTAATATCAAAATGTCATTCTTCTAAGCGTCATCTCCAAATAAGAGGTTGTTTGTTCGCTAGTCGCTCCTGAGTCCACACCTACTCCACCAGCTCATGATACCATAGCATATGCACATTCATCTTCAAATCATCAAGATGACTAGAAAAATGTGTATTTCTTCACTTCATTTTTTGAGTCTTGATGCCAAAGGAGCATGATTATTAGAAATTCACCATGTTTAGGGAGGATAGAAAGTTAGAACTCAGTTCTTACTTTGATTCATGTCGATAGCTGTATACCGTAAAGTGTGTGATGTTGTTTGCTATAATCCATCCATGACATGCTGGCAACTTCTAATAGTAAGTAGGTTTTTCTATATAAAACAGTATAAACCAACACACAGATTCCATTCTGTTGGAGCTTTAGCTAGTTGTCATAGGCCGCCCAAAAATGGAGAGATTGAAAGTGTATCTAGTGCCCTCTATGTGGGTTTGGATGATTAGTGATAAATGATTAAGAGACTAAGAGATGCTGAGTATACAAAAATATTTTAGTCCAAAGGTGTTGGTTTAACCACAATGGAGTGAAGATAGTGCGGACAGGAAATAAAAACTCAAAGGAAAACAAAAAAACAGAGCACTCAGAGGTAAAGCGGAAGACTCAAGTCTAAAATATTTAGCTAGTTTTTTTATATATATTTTCCCGGGTGTAAATCTTTGCGAATTGTTTTTTACAGATTTTTTGCGGAGTGTAAAACATTAACTGAGTGTTTTTCTATTCTTTGCCAAGTGTATTTTTCTCCTGACTATTGTCTTGATAGCTCTCCATATACAGGGCCGTCCTCAGATTTTGAGGGCCCGTGGCGAAATTAGAACTTAGGACCCCTTTATACAAACATAAGAATAAATAATTAATACATGTATATATAAAATGTTACAACACTTAAGTGTATCTAAAACAAAATATTTTATTTAAATAATTTACTTTTTTTTAAACCCTCCTCTTTTTCCTTGTCATTATAGTTTGCTCTAGTCAACCCTTAATTAAATATGTTTGCCATAACCATAACGTGTGGGCCTCAACTGCCGTGGATGGTTCTCCGTTATCTAGCTGCTCAATACTCATGCTCCTTCCGCTGCGTCAACGATGCAATCTAAAACTGTATTCCAAGCTATAAGATTCAATAAGTCGTCTGCACGAGCAGGCCAATTGGAAAAAAAAATTGTATTTAATTACCTGCTTCCCGGCTGGCGCACTACCCCTGCAACTGCGCCACCACATTGTCTGTCGTGCGATTACACAGTTGTTTAGTAAACGCTTGATTAATCCATGCATGTCACCTCAACAAACAGGGGTTGTTCCATCTATATATAGCGATCCAATTGTCATCTCGGTGCATCACCTACGACGGACATTGGCGAGCGCGCCATCGTTCTTCCTGGCAGGCCTTATCATTATCAAGGTTAGCGCCTTTCTCCCTTGTTCTCTTTACGGTATATTTTTTTTCTGACAAAGTCTTAATTTAGAGTCTTTTATCGAACTGTATCATTGTCTTTCTCTTGGTTTCTTCATAGTGTTTTTTTTCACTGCTATGTATGTGATTTTCCTCGGTAGCACGGTGTCCATCCCAAATGTGAGGGATCGTCTTTGTGAGTTCAAAGCGTATGGGAGATAATTTCATGGTTCATTTGTTATAATTTACCTACAATATATATATATATATACTATGTTGTATAAACATCTCTTGCGCCGGAAAATTCTTCAGTTTTGAGGTGCATGAATACTGTGTCGTTTTGAAAAACACCATTTAATGGTCGGTCACATGTGTATGTAGTACTATAACACTACATATAACTAAGGTTTCGTTCACGAGCTAACCGGTAGTTCTCGTGTGACGTTAGATCAACACAACGCGAGTTAATTTAAATTGATATTGTCAGTCATTGATGTCATAGTAAAATATCAGTGTAAATTGCATGTGGTACATTAAACCATTAACAAAAAACACTAACGTATTACGATTTGCATAATCCTATATATTTATTAGATTTAGCCTATATGATTCTTAATCCATCACAGGAGAAAGGGGAACTGCTTCACCAAGACGACACATGGAGAATCTCTTTGGTGATGTAGTCGACGACAAGATGTTGCAAGCTATGCCAAGGTACAAAGGCAAAACCATTACACAGGAGGACCGAGCAAAAGAGGCCTGGAACCTCTTGGATGCCGGCAATAAGAACACCATGGCATTAAGTTATGTGCGTTCTCTCAAGACTGATTATGGGATTGGAGTATCCACAATGTGCCTCGTGTATAACTCGACCGGCCACATCATGTCCTTGAACGCTAGTCACGATTGGAGTGGTCACATCGGCAGCGCCCCCTACCCTATGGAGATCGGTAACGGCCAATGGGCCGCCTTCCTTCATGGCCATGGCTGTGGCACAAAAAGAGGCTCGATTGCTGGTGTCGTGTACCGTGGGAAGAACAAATACGGCCACGACAAGGACTTGTTGTTTGGCTGGTCTACCCCATGGGGCTTTCGAAGCAACTCGGTACATACCACATGCATCTTCCTAAATAAGCTTTTATCATTCTAGCTTCTTTACTTGTTCTTGTCAAGTTTACATTCTAAGTTTGATATGTTAATTATTACATGCAGGCTTATTGCGAGATTGGTAATGTCGACTACTTCAACAACAGTGGATGGGATGGCACAAAAGGAAAACTGGATGATTCTGATTATTCTTCGGTAGCCACATCCGATGGTTGCCAGATTGAGGCACTAAGTGGAAGTGGCACTAGTCCATTGTTTTCTGCAAAAATCACCTCATACTGATTGGTCATCCCGGTCAAGCCTTGTGAAATTAAGTTCAGTCTTGTGTGGTTAATTACGTTTTGTGGTAATAGTGTATATGATACATATGAAAGACGCGAAGAATAGGGACCGAGGGAGGAAGTGAGATCAAGGGGGAAAAGCTAGACTAATTAGTGTGGTTGATCCGTAAGAGAGGGATATGCTTGTTAAGAAACACTAATCAAGAATATGGTAGGCTATTTAAAAAAAAAAACATCACGAGCAGAGTGGGGACCTAGCCCTACTTGTTCCCCTTGTCTCTGTCCTTGCCAAGGAACTATAATTCATCGAACTAATCTTCTGTCAAGCTTGCACCCTTGGTCGGTTTCATTATTTGAGCCACAATATTTATGTGTATTGGACTGATCTGTGATGTTTGCATTTTCAAGAAACTTCAGTTAGTATACTTTACAGTAAAAAAAAGGTTCTATGTTGATGGTTACCAACTTACCACATGCCACACTTCATAACCATAAACAATTGTGACACATAATAAGAACATCATGATACAACGACACCTGTATATTATCAACATAGGCTAAGCATCAAGATGTAAAATATGGCTTAAGATAACATCTTTCATATCATATTCGCCTTTTCTTCAAGTCGGCTTCTATATATAGCTTGTTAGTGCCCAACTGAATCATCACATCTCAATGTCCTGATTTTGGTTGTGTGATTTTGCCACGCTTGTTAGCGTATAAAAAGGTGACAAGTGTGTCACGCTTTTTTCCACATTTCTCAGGCTGCAGTAAACTATGTGATACTGTTAGGATATATGCACGATTGATGTAGAGATTGGGTGTAATGGAAGCTGCAATTTTTCTAATAAAAAGGCTGAAGCACCAAATCACAATCATGGTCGACTCCCAGAGCTCCTAACACAAAATACAGGAAAACCATATTAACAACACCGGCTAGTACATGAGCTCTTGTGGAAACTGCCGAGATGCACGGCGGAGTCCACGATGGCTCCAGCCGATCGGCGGGACGCAACGATGTAGGGATCGTCACTGAGGAGCACGTCGGCCATGCATAAGCCTCGACAAAAGAAGACGAGATCTCTAGGATGAGGTGGGGTGGCCTTTCCGATGGCCAAGCCGGAGCCATGCTCACCACCGCGTCGAGGAATGGCCTTCTGCGTGCATAAGCCAGAGGGGCTACCAGAAGGCTATGTCATTCCCTCGCATTCTGTGAAATCCCGATGAAACGTAGGACACGCGTAATTCTGGCATGCCTCACACTTATCCGAGAGCATGCCGAGTTCAAACCGTTGCCATTCCGCCGAGCGTAACAAGGTTTGGCCCCTTATGGTGGAGGTAAAGACATACTCCGTTGTTATTTGATCATGAGTATCTTGATTACAATGTGCCCTATGGCTATTGTGCAATCAAGATTGCTCGCCCCTTGAAGGTGCCCCCAGCCGGCGTCATATACACGACTGGTTGAGTTTCTAGATTAAGCTTGATCGTTTAGTGCCGGTGTCCTCACATCCCAACATGTAACTTTCGTTTACACATCACTAACATCAGCATACAACCATCTTAACCGAAACCAGCCTCTTATTTCTTTAGTCGAGCTTTCTTTCGCGATCATGTCGACGATGGACTCAATCCTGTCAAAAGCAAACTAGGAAGTAAAAGATATATTCACAAACTTTGTGAAGTTTGTAAAAAATATTGTAAAAAATATTATGTATAAATACAATCTAATTATGTCTCCATGTCGATGAAAATAATCATGTATTATACCAATAAAAAACAGATACATTTAAAAAAAAATCAGTTCTGAAAAATGCTCACTGAATCCAGGTGACATGACACACTTACTTGTATTGTTATTTTTCTTTTTTTTCCTTTGAGAGGCGTCCTCTCGTCCCAAAACAGCTACAAAAATCAGAGTTGAAGGCCGTACCCCTGTTCCTTGGGAAGGCCAAGAGCACCAGCGCGGCTACAATACCAGTGTAGAGGAAAGAACGAGTCGGCGGGCAGCTTCATCGGCCACGGCAGCATGCCGGCGGTGACTTTTGGATCTATCATCTCATGGGATTCGTAGAGGAGGAGGACGACGATTTTTTCATGGAATCTTTCATGTAGGACGAGGCGGAGCTGTTTGCCGAGATGGATGCGGCAAAGGAGGCCGGCGCGTCTGCGCGAGGAGGAAGAGAAGGTGAGGAAGGGCGAGGAGAGACTGCGGGGAGTCGCAGCACACCGAGCCGTCATGGACTACATCACATGGAGCAACCGCGCAAGGCGTACTCCTTCACCGACTTTTCTAGATTCGAAATCTACGAAGAGTGTAGGTTAGCCTCCTGCGTCGTCACCACCGGCCGGCCTCATAGCAGTTTTTTTGCTTCATTGTCTATGTCCTTGACCTAGCGTTTGAACAAGACTTAGACTCTTTTTTTTTTTTGAGGGCTGATTAGGACGTAGACGAGCAGGACGTCTGGTTGCAGGAGATAAATATATTCCATTATTATCGTCACTTGGGCCTTAGCCCAGCCCAACGTAGGAGAGAAATAAAAAAGATCGAACGAAAAAAAAAACTCCCGCTCACATTGGCCTGACTAGGGATGGCAATGGGGCGGGTTTGGGTGGGTTGATCTGATCCAAATCCATGCCCATATCTATCAGCTTGTACCTTGCCCACCCACTAAAGTATCCATGAGTCAAAAATGCTACCCATGCCCATACCCGATGGATATCCAACTATCCGTGGATATCCAAATCCATGAAGCAATCGAAAAACCGGCCAGAACAATGTGAACATAGCAACATCAAAGATCGAAATAAAAGGTCACATAATACAAAACACCATCCATAATAATGCGTTAGTCCTTAGTAGGTATAGAATTTTGCCAATGGGCCAAGTATGTTTGTCTTTTAATTGATTATACTTAGTATTTAAGCCATGTTATATTACATGTGTCACATACATATGGCTCATACTTTTTAGATGGATATCCAACGGGTATCCATGGAGCTAGTTTTGGACCCATGTCCCACCCATAAGTTCGTGGATATCCACCCGCGAAAATCCATGGGTAGAAAATGCCCTCCAAACCCTTACCCAATAGGTTGGATATCCATGGATATCTGGATCCGTGGATAATATTGACATCCCTAGGCCTGACTCTGATCATTTGGCTGGGCAGAATGCTAACATTTCACTTTGTTAGCGAGCAACGGCGAGTCCACGAATTATTTGTAGGGTGGGCTCAAATTTTTGAAGACAAATATACCACAAAGCCGTTCAAGTACATCCAGTACTAGAGAAATAACTTAAAAAAAAAAGTATCTCGAATTGCTTCTTAGTATCTGGTCGGCCGGTCCGCTGTGGCTGGCTGGCTGCTGCTCTGCTTTGCCGCTTGAGCCAGGGGAGCGTCGATGAGACGTGTTTTTCTGTTGTATAGCTGTGTGCCTTTTCTTTTCAGTAATATGCACGGCTGTGCGTGTGTGAGTTGTCCGGCTGTGCGCCGTCCATGGTTCCATGCGATGCCAGGTTTGCGTTCTCGCCCTGTTGTGAGTTGAGCTAATGGGCTAGGACAAGATTAGTACTCCCTCCGATCCCAATTAAATGTCACAAGTTTAGTTTAATGTGTAGGTTTAGTTTAATTCCCACATCACTTAAAAAGGATCGGAGGGAGTACTAAAAGTTAAAAACAAATTTGACATTTTGGAGGGCAGGCTCGAGCGAGCCTGTTGAAGCCTGCCTACTGAACTCGCCTGTGTTAGCGAGGGATGTGGTCTCTGTGCTGGTGCTGGTGCTCCTGTTGCTAGAAGTGAACAAAGAGTTGAATTCACACCACAGCGTCGTGATCAAGCAGAGGCCAAAGTTTGTCGTGGTTCTGGTAAACTTCTAGTGAAGGTCATCTAGTCAATGATGGGCATATCGGGTCATCAACCGGTAGCTTTTTGTGTGTCGGTTGCATTAGAAGAAACGGACAGAGTCCAGGTTACGACGATTCCACATACAACCGTTCTCACAAGCAACAACAACTAAGGAGGAGATAACTCGACCTACAAATTGCAATAACATCAACAACATCAACAGCAATAGCAACAGCAGCAACAACAATAACATGTAACATCACCCGGCCTTGCCTCCAGCCATGAACGGCGAGGCATCAAGGCTCGGAGCAGCAGGGTCATATCGGAGCCCAAAGCCAAACGCCTCTAGGGACGACCATCAAACATCAGGTTTAAGCCAATATGTGAAATGATGAACTAATATTGTATTGTAAGGCTAGGAGCCAAGTTCTTGTTGGGAAATGTCGGTAATAAGGTCTCTTGGCATTTCTCTACATTTTCTCATTTTGGGTTTATTAGTTGGTTTCTGCTTCAGGATCTTCTATCTTATTTTATATATGCCTTAGAATTCGACTATGTGATGATGAGCTGGATTTGAACCTTGTAATTAAACTGGTGACGTGTCTCACAAATTGATGGTTGGTAAAGATACAAATCGTTTGCATATTGTTTGTGGTTCGCCAGTATTTTTGTTCATTGGGGTGCATGCCGGTAAGGCCAGCATACTCCGCCCAATTCTACACATGATTTCTGTACCCTTCGAGTCTTCCTAACAAGCATTATGCACGAGCTTACATTATATAATTATACATACATAAGAGTACAATAAAACTTAATTAGGGAGCATTATGTACACTCACGGTGCTAAACACAAGCCCATGATGTTCTTGATGAAGTAAAACGGCATCGACATATTACAACAATAGAAATCATAAACATCGATTGATGGGTCGATTATACCGTCGTACTCGTATATACTACATATTAATTTGGTGCTTCTGGCGGTTGAATCGATAAGGAGGCATCAATCACCATCAACCGGATAGGAGGTTCGGTGCACATTGATCAGCGTTTGAGGCTTCGCGGTGGGCTCGTGGTCTCACCATTCACGTCCCTGAGCTTGACCACCGTGTACACACCAGCGCCAACAACGGCACCAAGTGTGGGTGCTACCAGGTATATCCATAGCTGTCTGTAGTTTCCCGTCGCCACCGCAGGCCCCAGCGTTCTCACCGGGTTCATTGATCCTCCCGTCATCGGTCTGCCATAACACCCGTAGGGATGAGTTAGTTATACGATTATCTTCGGAACACAATTTACACATGCATGCTAAACTCACCCGGCCACAAGGATGTTGAGCGTCACAGCCGCTCCCACCGCGATCCCCGCAAGCTCGCCAACCTGCATGCAACACCGGGAAGAAATTACAGGCAGCTGGATGATCTGGATGACCGTGAGTGAAGATGCAGAAACAACATGGTAAAGAGGAAATGGCAGTGATGTACGGCACGGGTGTCGGTGGCGACAGCGGTGACGACAAAGACGAGGTTGAAGGTGATGATGAACTCGGTGAAGAATGCTTGGCCAGTGGAGATGGTCACGTCGGGGATGGTAACGCCGCCGGAGAGGAAAGGGTTGAACATAAACTTGAGCGTAAAACCGGCGCAGATGGAGCCCAGAACCTGGACGGCCACGTAGGCGGGGACCTGGAGCCACGGGAAGTGGCGCAGCGCCGCGAACGCGATGGTTAGCGACGGGTTCAGGTGCGCGCCGGAGATATGGCCCGTGGACAAGATGACGGTCATCACGGCCAGTCCAGCGCACACCGCGTTGCCGAATGGCGAGATCACGCCGCCGTACTTCTGGTTCACGATCGGCGCCGCCGTCGCGAAGAAGATGAGGATAAACGTGCCCACGAACTCAGCCCCAAGCTGCAAGCAGGTCATTTCATTGTCAGTTAACACATCGATGTAACTTAGGAGTTTGCCATGCTGGAAAATTTCAACATTATCTACACCTATGATTTTGTTCTATTTTTTCTTGATACTCACAAATAACGGTTTGAAAAAAATTATAGAAAAACAATGGCCACCATGGATCTCAGGCTCCATTTATGCTTTTCATTGCCTCTCCTCTCTTGTTTATTGGATAAACTATGAGCTCATTTCAAGCCCCTTCGTGTGTGGCATTTAGTCCAGAGTAATATTTATTGTTTTATTAAGATAATTAATAAAGCAAGTTGATATTTGTATGCACTAAAGGGGCATCCATGTTTTTGGATTTATAATGATTATCCCGCACCACAAGCTATAAGTTGAAACAGACAACTAAAATCAGATGTATTTTTATATATAATCCCCGTGGAGTTCTTATAAATGCTGCCTCGCTTTTGAAAAACCCTCATTCTCCAATAATTTTAGACAAACAGACTCCACATGTCACGGGTGATTGAGATGTCCAAAGGAAAGCAACCATATTAGTCCAAGAAGTTAAACCCCCATCTCCATTCTGACCGGTATTCTTAAATAATGGACAGATTTTCCTTATAAAATTGGATCAACTTTACTCTTCTATACGAATTACAAACATGGCTTCTTGCCCATCGTGGTTTAAAAAGGAAATAAGGTGAACCTAAACAATATAATTTCTTTCACCGAGAACAAAGACCATGCAATCAAACTCCAAACACAAGACGTCAAAAACATGAGAGAAACACGGTAGAAAATCTCAATTCAACCATGGGAATGTGCTCAACATAAGTAGACACTCCGAAAAATCACCTTGCGGACGAGCGAGACGTCCGGCGGGGGGATGATCTCCTTTAGGACGCGGGCATTTGGTGCGGGGATGGGAATCTGCACCGGCAGGCACTTGTACCGTGGCATCGTCGATGACTTGCGATCGTATGACAGCGAGTCCATCGGCGTCTCCGCCCCTGTGGCCGCCTCCATTGATCAAACAGCGCCTCAGCTAAGCAACCAACTCTCCTTTCTTCCACTCTTGTTCCGCTTTTTTTTTTGGCGAGTGTGGTTGAATGGAAATAGGAGGTGTGGTGCACACTGACTGCATGATTTGACGGTTTTGGAGGAGGCAACGCGATGGCGATGGAAGGATTAGCTCGAGAATCGCAGGACCACGATTGAGGGCTACTACTAGCGACAAATCTGTCAAGTTTTCTTTGTTTGTGATCGTGTCAGGCTGGGTGGCAAGCAAAGAAAAAAGTTTAATATATATCTCTCTATATATCTTGGCATGCAATCTTCCTGACAGTGGATCCATGTCTTAATCTATAGCTTGCCAGCTATGGTACGTCTACGTGGTTGTTAATGTGATTGACGAATACTGAGAGAAGCATGAATGGCTGAAACGAACCCATGGATCCCAAGTCCGAACGGAGAGCAGCAAACCGGAAGACAGCTTGTAGTACGTGTGTTTGGTAGCACCAACCGTTATTGTGTTCTTATTTCGCGACGATGACACCATGATCAATCATTCCTGCCTAATTATGGCAAATTCAATGCTGTGCGGGCCATATCGAAGAATCATGCACGCACGCGGCTGCTTTCCGACCTTTTTCTTTTTCTTTTATTCACACATGTTAGGCTGGTCACAGTGGGAGTAACATAGCTAGTAACATCAGTGCCACGTAGGCAAAAAAGATGATGTGACACATACACTACCTTTATGTTACTTCTCACTATGGACGTACTAACATGATTTAGAAAAACGTGTATGTTACTTTTGTATGTTACTCCCCATTGTGACTAGTCTTACACATCTCATGCATTGCTTTCTGCAGCAAAGAAAATCAACCACCCGCTACTTTTTTGTCACAAAATTAAATTAGGATCTTGCATTAACATTTCCAATTGTAAATCCAGCGTGCTCGTGATGCCAACTATGGTTCGTCGATGTTTTCGGTTGGGATATGTTAGTGCTAACTAAATTCGCATCCTATGCTAATCTTGAGGTAACTCACTAGGAAAAAATTCAAAACGGAAACTTCATTGTATTTTTGCTTCTACTTTTATTTTCCTCCCGAAGCGCCTTTCTAGGGAGCGACAGAAATCAACCGAGACAAGGCCCATAAAAAGGAAACGAACAAATATCCCTAGGGCCTTGGCCCAGCCAGAAGCAGCAGCGATCTGGCTGAGAATGTGGAGAAAACCGCTCCACATCCACCCCACACCGGATGATTTCGACATCATTTTCCATCTCACTCCAATCCAATAAAAGATTATAGTGACCTGCACCACACGACACCGTGCAAGTCTAGCACCCATACCCGCACCAACCACATGGTCCATGCGGGTTGAACCCGCGGGTTCATACGATGGACGCTGGAATCAATAGATGCCTGGCGCTAGCTAACACTGTTGTTCAGAGCTGGACTTTGGACTGCTCTAAGCTATTCTATGTACTTAGCTTTGCAATTTCAAAAATTGAAAAAAAAATATAGCGAATATAGTTTAGTATATCTGGAAAATCATCAAAAAATACATAGATAAAGTAAAAAAAAAATAGCATCTGCACCAGATTACTAGAAAAAAATGAGCACATGCAAACATTAAATATAAATCTAGTCCATAGTTAAAATCTGATGAAGCCAAACAGTTGAGCAAAACAAGCGTAATTTCTACATACAGGACAAATTTTAAAGAATAAAATGGAAATGAAACAAAAATATATGTAGATCACTCTAGTGGGTAGTAATAGCAGTCAATGTTCATCATCAACATTTCATTTTGGTTGGTCTACTTCCTTCATGAGCTTTCCTCCAAGAACAACATTCAGTTTGTTCAAACTACATTGAAATTGTTTCTCAAGGTACATGATATGTGTACACGGGGAAGTTAAAAGAAGGAATAGCAAGGTAAATTCAGCACCAACATCAGACTGTATTAATCAAAATTGTAGAGAAAGATCAGGTTTATGCTATCATACAAAGATAAATTATTCGTCATTTTCTAAACATCAAATTGAACCCAAGATGTCCATGATGCCTTATTGTTTGGACCGCATGATTAATATACATGAGTCATATAAATGGACAAAAATAGAGTAACATGACACAATCAGGGGCCGTTGCCATCAAAGTATATCAAAGATTTCAGCTGAATTCTCAATGAAATTATCATCCAAGTATGCGTCCAGCTCCGACTTTTGGTTGGTTGTAGGTTATTCTCTTTGACTTGTATCGAGCAAACTCTTCTTTAAGTTTCCTTTTTACCAAGAACAGACGATCACATATTAATACTTGCTTCACGAGATACAGATTGTTGGTTGGATATACTATCAATGCTCGTCTGAATGTCCAAATAATGATCATGGTACTTTTCATAAAAGAAATTCAGCTATAATTCCTTTTTTCCTTGGATCTAGTACTGCGGCGATGAAAAGTATATGATTCGGCTTGGCTTATTTCCAATACTTCTCAAACTTGTCATCCATAGAAAGGGCTAGATCCTCATAATTGCATCAACTTTCCATTGAGGATCCCTCAAGACATTACAGATACATAATATTATATGCAAGAATTGATGTGAAGTAGGTTTTCTCTCGGCTGAGACTGCATTTGAAGCTTCTTCAAAAGCTCTAAGAAAATCACATATTACTTCAGCATTCTCCCACTCTTTCATGTCAGGTGCAACTCCACATTCTCGCTTGCATAACTTTTAAGCCCTAACTTATATCTGATAACTTCGACAATCTTGTGAAAAGTTGAATTCCAACGATGTGAATTGTCAACAACGAGCCCAACCTTATCAGGTAGCCCCTTATTGCTGGCAAGAGTGTTGAATGCCTAGATTCTCCAGCCTAAATAATTGACGTGCCGAAACAGGTAAGTTATCCTCTTTATTAATTTTTAGATATGCTTAGTTCCATCTTGAACTGAGATGTTCAACATGTGGGTAGAGCATCTCACATGAAAATCAGCGCCACCCAATAACAATCCATGGTCTTGAGTTTTCAAAAAGTTTCAATTGTTGTTGTGTTGTTTGTTGCATTGTCCAAAGTCAGAGTGAATAGTTTACGCTTTATACCCAAATCTAGCAAGCACTTGTACAGAGCCTCTTCAATGACAACCTTTGTATGTGGATACTTCACATCTTTGAAGGATATTACCTTCTTCTTGTAGACGAAGTAATCATCGATATAGTGCATTGTGACACACATATATCCTAACTTCTAAATAGATGTACACATGTCCGAGGTGAGGAAATTACGTAAATCTAGACTCTCGAGTTCTAGTTTCATATGGTGCGTCATCTCATCGTGTTCTAGGATGCAATCGTTGCTCTCTGTCTAACGAGTTAAGATCTATGATCTGAAGGAATTGTTTTGGAACTCGGGCTTTCTCTAGTGTGAAAACCTACAACACTTGTGGTTTGTTTCCTTCTTGAAGGTGTTGCTATTGGAGAATCTCGTTTGTAGTCCTGGTTTTATCTTCGGTGGTGGTTAGCGTGTTAGTGTTGAGAATGGTTCTTCACTGCGACATGGTCTTTGTTTTATTTTTCACTTTTTTATTTTCTTTCTATCTGTGGGCATCCATGATTTGACATTTTGTTGGTTGAAAGGTCCGGTCTAGTTGGTGTCTCCGCGATATTAATTTATGCCCTTTATAAAAAAAATCTGATAGATTAATAGGCCAACTTGTGGCATGATGAACTAGAAGTGAAGTTCTTGTTGAGAAATTTTGGTAATAAGTTCTCTCAGACTCACAGCATGTTTCGGCCACTTGATCAGTAAAGTTTCTGTAGTTACGCTCTGATATGTTAAAGCTAGCAATTCTAGGTAAACTGACAGAGATCACAGCAAATTCAGACTCATGTCACATAATTCAGAGGAATTCAGAGTAGCATAAAATTGGAATTGAGAGGAAGGATTGAAGGAAGTTCGGCCAGCTGGTCCAGCGGCAGCTAGGGTACAACCCATAGGGGGAAAAGATGAAGATTACAAGCTCTCTCTCGAGCTAAATATCGGGGGCCTGACTACACGACAGGGAAGATGGCAGGTGAAAAGCGATTAACATGTAAAATGAGATGTCGAGTTCAATTAGTGGTTGGATCGATGCCAGGCGTCCAGATGAGATCTGATGGTCCAATTCCTTGAGCTTTTGACAGGAAGACAACAAAGGACCAGGACCATTAGATCAAAGATGGGTGGATGGCATCGCACGACTTAACTGAACTCGATAATTCAGGTTACAGCTCCTGACAATTTCTCCTCGTCGAGACCAGACTTTTCCTCAAGGCTTGAAGGAAGGGAAGATCTTCTGGATGAAGGAAGCATCCTCCCATGTAGCCGCTTCTTTGGGTAGATTAATCCACTACACGAGCCATTGCACGACTAGAATACTTATGTCGCCTTGCTTCCTTGGGATGAGTTTCCTTTTGAGTATAGCTTCAGGGTCTGTTTGAATGTTTCCATCTTTGTCCATGAGAGGTAACTGGTGTCGGAACTGCTACATGACTTTTGTGTTTCTTGAGTTGGCTGACATGGAATGTGTCATGCAATGTGCAGCCTTCTGGAAGCAATAGCTTGTATGATGTATTACCCACTTTGGCTAAGACCCGAAATGGTCCGTAGAATTTGGAATGTAATTTTACGCTCTTGTGGATATTGAGAGATGAATGTATGTATGGCTGGACCTTGAGATAAACCATGTCTCCCACTTGTAATTGCATGCCACTTCTATTCTTGTTAGCAAAGTGAACTATTCTATCTTGAGTTTGTTTCAAATTTTCCTTTATGGTGTGATTAGCCACTTCTCAGCTGTAGCAAGCCAAGATTGCCATTTTTTTGGTTGCTGAAAAGCCATGCACCTGAGGTAGGTAACTAGGCATTGATTAACTCATTTAGTTTGCCCATCCGTCTGAGGATGATAACTTGTACTCATGTGGAGTTTAATTCCCAAGGCTTTGAACAATTATTGCCACAAGTTACTTGTGAAGATTCTGTCTCTGTCAGTCACTATGACAATTTGCAGTCCATGTATACGTTTTGTGTGAATGCAATTGCTACAGTCTTGACTATAATTGGGTGCTTGAGAGCAATAAAGTATGCAAACTTGGTGAATCTGTCCACCACTACTAGAATCATGTCCTTATTGTTGGAGGTGGGTAATCCTTCGATGATGTCCATGCTAATGTGTGTCCATGCCATGTCAGGAACAGGCGATGGTTGCAGTAATCCAGGGTATTTGATGTGTTCAAGTTTATTGATTTGCAGACAAGGCACTCCTTTATGAATTGAGCTATTTCCACTCTCATTTTTTGGCCAGAAGAAGATCAGTTGTATTCTGTGAAACGTGGCCCTTTCACCAAAGTGGTCTCCCAGCTCAGATGTGTGCATAGCTGTCATGAATGTTTCCTTTAATTTAGGCAGGTTTCCCACTAGAATTTTGTTTTTAAATCTGATGATATCATTCTTCAGTGTATAATTTTGTAGGGAGTCAGGATCTACAGTCAACTTGGCCAATAATTCCTTGCAGTGTTCATCACTTTCATAACTTGCCAGTATTTCTTATATCCAAGCCGGATAAGCTACATTTCCAAGTAACTGCATGACTCTGTACCTCACCCTTGACAGTGCATCAGCTGCTTTGTTTTCCTTCCCTTTCTTGTACTTGATAGTGTAACTGTAACCCAAAAATTAGATTAGGAGTTTGTGCTGGATGCCCTCAGTCAATTTCTGCTCATGAATGTACTTGAGGCTTTGTTGGCCAGTCTTAATCACCAGAGATGAGGCATCAAAGTAGTGTTGCCATTTCTTGAGGGCTTCTAGTATAGCCGGAGCTTCTTTGTCATATGTGGACCAAGTGGAAATTTTTGGTCCTAGTTACTTACTCATGAAGGAAATTGGCTTGCCATGTTGCATTAGAACATCACAATTTCCAGACCTAGAAGCATCAGCTCCTAATGTGAAAGGCAGACTGAAGCCAGGTAATGCCAAGACAGGGGTTGTTGTCATCTTAGTTTTCAAGGTGTTGAATGCTTGTTGTTGCAAGTCAGTCCAACTGAAGGAATTCTTCTTTAAACAGTCAAATAGTGGTCCACAAATGATTCCATATTTTTTTATAAATCTCCTGTAATAGCCTATTAAACCCAAGAATCTTCTCAGTTATGTCACAGTAGTTGGGGAAGGCCATTGGACATTGCTTCCACTTTAACTGGGTCGGTTTGGACACCTTTTTCAGTAATAATGGGACCAAGATATTGCACACTAGCCTGTCCAAATGTACATTTTTTTTCTCTTTTGGCAGCTAGTTTATTATCTCAGAATTTGGAATACTTGGGAGAGATGTCCCACATGGTCCTCTTCAGTCTTGCTATAAACCAGTATATCATCAAACAAAACCAATGTGAATTTTCTGATAAATGGAGCTAAGAGTGTGTTCTCAAGTGGCTGGAATGTAGCAGGTGCATTTGTTAGCCCAAATGGCATAACCAGATACTCAAAGTGACCAATATGTGTGTTAAAAGTTGTTTTTGGAATATCCTCTTCTTTCATTCTGATCTGATAATAGCCACTTCTGAGATCAATCGTGGTAAATATTTTTGCTCCATTCAGTTCATCTAAGAGGTCCTCAAGCACTGGAATAAGATATTTGTTTTTGACTATTTGAGAATTTAGTTTCCTGAAGTCATTAACTACTCTCCAAGTAGTGTCCTTTTTCTTGACTAGAAGTGCAGGAGAAGAATAATGACTTTCAATGTTCCTTATTACTTGTTGTTTGAGCAGTTTAGCTATTATTTGTTCCATGTCATTTTTATGGTGGTGTGGTAGCCTGTAAGATCTTTGGTTAACAATCTTAGCATCTGAGATTAGGGGAATTGACTAGTCACAACTTCTCTTTGGTGGCATTGATATAGGTTCTTCAAAGATATCATTGAACTTGTATAAAAGGTGCAGTAAGAACTTGGGCACCTCTAGTAATTTTAGTTCTCGTGTAACTTTTTGTACCACTTGCCAGAAAATAAATGCCCCACAGATTGGTTTTTGTTTTCAGCAGATTTAGTGATTCCAGTAACTCAATGTTGCCAGAATTAGGGAAGGACTCAGCAAACAATTGTACTTAAGTGTTTCCATCAATGGAGATAGATATGAACATCTTTTTATAATCCACTGTAACTGGGCTATGGGATTTTATCCAATCAGTGCCACACAAAATATCATAGCCTTTGAGCAGCAATAGTCTAAAAGTGTACTCCCTCCGTCTAAAATTAAGTGTTGCAAATTTTGACGAAAATGGATGTATCTAATACTAAATTATGTCTAGATATATCCACCTTTGTCAAACTTTGCGACACTTAATTTGAGACGGAGGGAGTACATTAGTTTCCGGCCTTGCAGGGAATAACTGCATTCAATAGTAGTGAATTCCGAGATTAATTCTTGGCCATTAGCTACCATAAATTTGACTCGTTTGGATGGTATTAATTTGCAACTTGCCATCTTTGCCAGTTTGGGGGATATGGGAGTGCCAATACTACCAGAATCAATGAGTACAATAGCAACTTGATCACCAATTACTGCAGTTAGGGAGAAACTACTATTAAAGCCTGTTGTGCCATTAACTGCATGCATGGAAAATATTTAATCTCTCATTTATCCCCTCTTTGGTCCCTTTCTTCCTCCGAGGTAGATCTACAAAGGAACGCCAAAAGCGAAGGCAGCTGTAATGACCACCTCAGTGTCATCATCATCATCATCATCATCATAGTCAATGTAAATGACCTCAGAATTATCTTGAGAGTTTGTTGCATAGTTTGTACTTGATCTTTATTGCAAGTTTGCAGCCCTTTTTGTGTACAGAGAACCACGGATCCTTGCATCTGTATCATCGTTTGTTTAACTTAGCTTGTTGGATTATAGCATGTAATCCATGTAGTTTCCCAGCTAGTTCAGCCTGCTCATATGTTACTTGCCTTTTTACTATTGTTGGTACTGACTGGTAAGTGATTTTCTTTACTGGGTTAGCTTGTTCAATGCGTCTGGTATACCACATTGCATCTAACGGTGTTCTTGGTCTCAAGAATTGTATATGGCTTTGGATATAGGGATTTAGACCAGAGATAAAACTGCTGATATAGTAATCATTTGGTAAAGTGGGGTTGTCTCTTCTGAATAAATTCAGTACCACTTCAAATTCTTGGATGTAAGCAGCCACTGTGCTTGTTTGTGTTAGCTAGTGAAATTGTTTCACATTGTCACAAATAGAAGCTTCTGAAAACCTATATGTTAAGTATCTTGTGAATCTATGCCAAGCCATTGTATTTGCAGGAATGCCACTGCCTCTCCACCACTGCATAGCTGGACCCTTCAAGTAAGTGATTGCAATTTCAGAACGTTGCTCAAGAGGTGTACGAGCAGAATCGAAGTATAGTTCAATCGTTTGTATCCAGGAGTCAGCATCATCGCCAGCAAACTCAGGTATGTTGACCTTGGTTGGTTTGACTGTCGGTTCTTCTCTTCTTCCATCACATTGTAGTGGCACTCACCATTTTGATATATCTTTATTACCTCCTCGTTCTGCTTCCTCATCATCATTATCCGACAGAACCTTCTCAGCTTGTACTGTTTTAGTAATTGTCGTTGCAAACTTTGGGTGCATGTAGGGAATTTTAGATGTTCCATCCTAATTGACCTCTTTGCATGTATGATCATGCATTGTTTCCCTACCAATAGTTTTGATAATTGGCATTGTTTTCTTTCGGATGCTTGATTAATACTACCTTGGGCAGGAGAATATACGGTGTGTCCAGTAGAAGGTGGTGGTGTACTAGGAACTGCTGGCTGTAACAATGAAGTTACAACTGCAAACAATTTGTCAAAATTTGCTTGAATGTTATTGAAGTTGACCTGGACATTGGTGAAGTTTGCTTGGGAATTTGTGAAGTTCTCTTTGACAGCTTCAGAAAAGGACCTAAATTCCAACTTATCTTCTTCTCTCTGTTTCTGTAAGATATGGATATCCAACTGGACAGACTTCATCTCCAACAAACTAGTGTTGTCCGACGCAATTTCAGAGGGTTTTGGCATACCTAATTGCTCTCCTTGATTGTTAACCATCCTGGACAGTAGGGTTTTTAGTGCCAAAGAGTGAACCTTGCCTGAAGTCTACCGTCATCACTCACCGCCGCCAATTCGCCCGCCACCAAGCACACGAAAGGGTGGGATGGGTGGGATTTTACAGCTGAAGAAGTGATCTTGAGAAACCAGATTCAGCCCCCTATGTGCCCGAACAACACCGACACCACACGCCACCGTCAACTCTGCAGAGGCCAGAGCAGTACACCGTCTCCGGAATCCAGAACAAAGGAGAGGGATTTTACGAGAGATCTCAACATCTACCTTCTTCTACATCCAATCGCCGCCAAGGATTGTGGGCTCCTGATACCAATTGATATGCTAAAGCTAGCAATTCTAAGAAAACTGACATAGATCACAGAAAATTCAAACCCATGTCCCATAATCCAGGGGAAATTCATATTAGCATACAAGTGGAATTGAGAGAAAGGATTGAAGGAAGTTCGGCCAGCCAGTCCAGCGGCGGCTAGGGTTCAACCTAAAGGGGGAAAAGATAAAGATTACAAGCTCTCTCTCGAGCTAAATATCGGGGGCCTGACTACACGACATGGAACAGGGCAGGTGAAAAGCGATTAACCTGTAAGTTGAGCTGTCGGGGTCAATTAGTCGTTGGATCGATGCCAGCCATCCAGATGAGATCTGATGGTCCAGTTCCTTGAGCTTTTGGCAGGAAGACAACGAAGGACCAGGACCGTTAGATCAAAGATGGGTGGATGGCATCGCATGACTTAATTAACTGAACTCGATAATTCAGGTTACAGTTCGTGACACACTCATTTTGGGTTTATAAATTGGTTGCTGCTCCAACATGTTTTAGCTTACAAGATGCATGGCTTAGGAGTTAAAATTACACTAATCTATGATGGTGAACTAGATTTGAACCTGGTAATTAGATTAGATTTTTAACTAACATGCGTACATCAGTGGTAACTTCATCCAAGAAGGCCATGTAATTTTAATTTCTAGTGTTGATGTTCCACTGATTATTCTTGCAAATTCAAGGTTGCTGAATATATAAATCGTTTGCATGCATGGGTTGCATGCCGGTAAGGCCAATATACTTTGCCCATACACGATTTCTGTAACACTTCAGATCTTCCGAATAAGAACTATATATGCACACTATTTTACATCCTATAGCAACAGACATATATAGGATTACAGTACAGGGAGTCCTATGTACAATACTCACGAGGCCAAACACAAGTTCATGCCGTTCTAGACGAAGCGAAAGGGCGTCGATTTGGTTACAAACCATGGAAATCATACTCGTATGCACATATTCATTTCCTGCTAACCAACCGGACATGCACGTTCCTCAGCGTTTGATGGTGCGAGATGGGCTCAGGGTCGTCTCGTCACTCACGTCCTTGAGCTTGACCACCGTGTACACACTAGCGCCGGCAACCGCGCCCAGTGTCGGCGCCACCAGGTATATCCACAGCTGTGTGTAGTTCCCCGTCGCCACCGCCGGCCCTAGTGTTCTTACCGGGTTCATCGATCCTCCCGTCATTGGCCTGCCATGACAACGTGTCAGGAAGGGCTAGCTACAAGACCACAATTCACATGCTAAACTCACCCGGCCACAAGGATGTTGAGCGTCACGACCGCTCCGACCGCGATCCCGGCAAGCTCACCAACCTGCATGCAACACCGGGATGACTGTGAATGAAGATGCAGACAACAGGGCAAAGAGTAAATGGCGACTTTTGACGTACGGCTCGGGCGTCAGTGGCGACGGCGGTGACGACGAAGACGAGGTTGAAGGTGATGATGAACTCGATGAAGAAGGTCTGGCCAGTGGAGATGGTGACGTCTGGGACGGTGACGCCGCCGGAGAGGAACGGGTGGAGCGCGGCCTTAAGCGCGAAGCCCGCGCAGATGGATCCTAGGACCTGGACGGCCACGTAGGCCGGGACATGGAGCCAGGGGAAGTGGCGCAGCGTGGCGAACGCGATGGTTAGCGACGGGTTCAGGTGTGCGCCGGAGATGTGGCCCGTCGACAGGATGATGGTCGTCACGGCCATTCCCGCGCACGCCGCGTTCCCGAACGGCGACACCGCGCCGCCGTACTTCTGGTTCACGATCGGTGCCGCTGTCGCGAAGAAGATGAGTATAAACGTGCCCACGAACTCTGCACCAAGCTGCGAACATGTCATTTCATTGTCAGCTACTCTCTCCGTTCAAAAATAGATGACTTCCATTTGTCTAGGTATGGATGTATGTAGACACTAAAACATGTCTAAATACATCCATAGTTAGACAAATGGAAGTCATCTATTGTTGGACGGAGGTAGTAACACATTGATATTTAGGAGTTTACACGTTGGTAGAGTTCAACATTACCTACACCAAAAGAATTGTTGTTTTTCTGCACCTTTTTTTTTGACACTTAGAAATGACTATTTCGAAAAAAAATCAAAAGAAAAAAAATAAAAAACGCCCGCCAGGAAACTCGGGCTCTATTTATAGTTTCCGTGGTGTCTCCTTTCTGTTTCATTGGATAAATATTAGCTCTTTTCAAGCGCATTAAAAAAAATTGCATTTTTTTCAAGCGCATTCATGTGTGTCGTCAAATCCAGCGTTCAACCACAATAATATTTACTGTTTTGTTTAAGATAATAAAACATTTTTCTATACACATTAATCCGTGGTTCTTTTAAAAAATTTAATAAGAGCATTTATTACTCAAAAAGTTTAAGTGTTACGCTGGGCCTCCGCATAACAAAGATGCACCAAATCGGCGTTCATATATTTAAATTAGAATGGTTATCCAGGACCAGCTAAAAGTTTAAAAGGACAACTAAAATCAGATGCCCATAACCGTGGCTCTTTTATATGTGCTGCCTCGCTTTTGAAAAAACATTCTTGGGTAACTAATTTTAGACGGACAGATCCGACATGTCATGCACTGGTAGAAAAAAGGCCTTCCATACGCCCCCATTAGTCCCCAAACTTCGCGCACCGTGACTAAAGGGGTTCTAGTCCCGATTCGGGAGGAGAGCCGCGACTGAAGGTCATGCGTCGCGGGTTGCGAAGCGCGTGGAGGCGCGTGGAGGGCATTAATTCCGGTTGGCCAGGCCACCCGGGACTAACGATCCAGTCTGCTGGCCTCACTGTCTTTAGTACCGGTTGGCCTGGCCACCCGGGACTAAAGATACAAACTGCTCGCCTCCCGCGCGGCGGTTTTATTTCGCGAGCGAGAGGCAGAAGGGCGCCATTGCTACAGTGCGCACCCGAGTCTCTGTTTCTTCTTCTCTCTTCTCTTCTTCCTCTCTTCGATCTTCCTCCACCAAGTACCCATGGATGAAGTTTCGAAGACTCTCCGTGTGGCCACACCATGCGGCAAGAGTCTCGACGTGGCCTACACCAATAATTATGAGAGGCTCCCCGGTCTTCTTGAGCATCTGAGCAATCTCTATGAAGAAGCCGATGAACACCATAGGTTCTTCGGGCTTGATCTAGAGTATACGGCAGATCAACGGGATGTTGCCGTCATCCAGATTGCGATCAAGGAGATGGTTTTGGTCTTCCAATGGTCAAGGTAACGCACACGTACAATCTTGCATTTTTTATTTGTTTGTTGTATCTGAAGAATACATGTGTTGCAACATATCTAACACGTGTTCTATTTTTGTTGTCGCAGTAGTTCAAAGCATTCTTCTGCACTTGTTGATTTTCTTGTCAACAAGAGGTATGACTTCTGCAGCGTTGACATCACTCAAGACCGTCAGAAGTTGATGCGCTTGGGTATTATGATACCTGAAGATCACTACATTGATCTTCAGGACCTTATCCATTTTGATGAGTTGTACGGGCCCAAGAACGGGATGGCTCCGATGGCAACTGCATTCATCTACGACGACTACGAAACCATGAAGTCTCGTTTCCCCTCCAAGAATCACAGGTATTGGGGGAAGAACCCACTGGACCGGACCAACGTCAACTATGCAGCCATAGATGCATACGTTGCCTACGAGTTGTTCCGCATCTACTCGACGAAGCTCGAGTAGATGGTGTTTGTGTACCGCATCTTGCGTTCGATATATGCATGTAATGGATATATTAGTATGTAATGGATATATTATTATGTAATGGATATTATTTCTATATTAATTCCTAGCTATATACTATTTCTATATTATGTCAAACACACATTTCAAAACAAACAAACAAAAACACATCAAGAAAACAAACAAAAACACATCAAGAAAACAAAACAGAAAAACTACCGTTTCTATATATCTGTTCACCAAAAACTACTGTATCTATATCTGTTCACCAAAAATAAATCTAGAGGTCCAAAAATTAATCTAAGCCAGGAAAACATATATCTAGTCAATACTAAACTCATCCAGTTGGATTTACTTCAAAATACATTTTTGAACTCATTCTAAAAATAATAGAAGAGCCTACTGGTCTTTTTAAGATTTCAAAATGAATTAGTATTATTTTTCTTAATTTTTTGATATATTATTTGTATTTTTAAGATTTTAAAATGAATTAGTTTTATTATTCTTAATTTTTTGATATATTATTTGTATTTTTAAGATTTTAAAATGAATTAGTTTTATTTTTCTTAATTTTTTGATATATTATTTGTATTTTTAAGATTTTAAAATGTATTAGTTTTATTTTTCTGAATATTTTGATATATTATTTCTATTTTTAAGATTTAAGAATGAATTAGTTTTATTTTCTGAATATTTTGATATATTATTTGTATTTTTAAGATTTAAAAATGAATTAGTTTTATTTTTCTGAATATTTTGATATATTAATAGTATTTTTAGAAATAATACAAATTAAAAAGTTAATGTTTATTTATTTATTCAAAATTATTAATTACATCATTACTTTTGTTTATTAAAAGATGTATTTGAAATTCAAACAATAAAGAAATGTGGCATCGAAAACATGTTAATAGGATTGATATGATACTACTATCACATACATGCATGCGAAACACTTGGATGCCGGACAGGATGGAACTCGGAAGTTAAGCGTGCTAGTGCTAGAGTAGTGGGAGGATGGGTGACCGAGTGGGAAGTTTGACCACGAGTAAGAAATTTGACTAGAGATAATTGTAGTTAGACACTAAGCAAATAATAAAAATTCTGGAAAAAAAAGGAGTGAAAAATAATTAGAAACCCAAATGAATTAAAGAAATTACGAAATAAAGTTTAGTCCCGGTTCGTGTCGCCAACCGGGACTAAAGGTCCTTCACCCCAGGCTCACGCCACCCGCCCACGTGGCCGGGCCTTTAGTCGCGGTTCGTAAGAGGCGCGACTAAAGAGGGGGTCTTGTGTCGCCAACCGGGACTAAAGGTCCTTCACCCCCCGGCTCACGCCACCCGCCCACGTGGCCGGGCCTTTAGTCGCGGTTCGTAAGAGGCGCGACTAAAGAGGGGGTCTTTAGTCGCGCCTATTTAGTCCCGGTTGCGCGGCCGGGATTAATGGGCCTGGCGAACCGGGACTGTAGGCCTATTTTCTACTAGTGATGGGTGATTGCGAGGTAAATATATTTATGAGTTTCAAAACATTCTGAGAAAAATATCGAGATGTATTCAATGGTGTATACCACAAACGTGCAAACTTTTAATTTCAAATACAAATTAGTACAAGCTACACAAAAATGATAAAATATGCAAAATTTAGAGATTCGAAAATAGTCAGATCCAGACTTTTATCATTCTTGTGTAGTTCAGAGCATAAATTATTTGAAGTTGTTTTTCTTCACGTTTAGATGATGCACCACATCCTGATTTTAAAAAAGAATTTTCTAGAACTCATAACTATGATTTTCAAAGTTTTTTTCAATAGCAGGATCTATTCTTGTATACGAATAGAAGAAAACACTTCTTGCCTTCGTGGTTTCAAAAAAAAGGAGAACAAAAAACCACAAAGAACAAAGTACAACCAAATTCCAAAACGGTACGTGAGGCGATCGTGAGGTGCCTCGAGAAACCCCTTTAGGATTCCGTACCTATCGCCGGCGATGCCGCTGGTCCGCTCTGCCTCCTCGCCTTAGGTCTTGGAGGTGTGGCGGATCAGGGTCTCTCGCCGGTGAAGATTTTTTCTTGTTTAGGTTTTTTTTTCCATTATCTTCTTCAAGATGGTGAGATAGGGGATACAACTTAAAGTCGGGTAATTTTAGATGGAGATTAACTTCTAATGTGATGTTCTCTATCAAGTCTTTTTATGCGGACTTAATGCATGGTTCTACAAGATTTTTGTAGAAATATTTATAGAACTTAAAGGTTCTTTTAAAGATAAAAATATTTTGATGGTTTATGAATCGCAAAGTGATCCTAACAAAAGATAATTTTCTTAAGAGACGTTGGACATGATGTTAAAGATGCGTTTTTTGCGATATGGAGGAGTCCATTGACCATCTTTTTATACGTGTCCTTTTCATCGGGATATTTGACGCCTAGTTCATTTCACCATTAGCATTTATCCACTCGCTAGTATTGCAAATATGTTTGGTACTAGTCTAAACGTAGTTGATAGGAAAAAAAGGCATATATACAAGTAGACGTTGCCGATGTTCTTTGTGCTATATAGAACTGTAGTAATGGTTTTTTGGTTGACAAAAAGTAGGTTGTTCACTACTCGCGGCTCATCAGCAAGGTGGTTTACTCTATCCAGGCGTGATCCTTCCTCCTACCCGTGGATCAGCGAGACCTTATGAATACAGGTTATGCTCGGCTAATGGAGATCGCTCGGGCTTTTACAGCCGGGTGGGTGGTTTAATGCTAAACGTTTAGATGCTTGAAGCTGTATTTGGTTAATCTTTATGGCTACCTTAGATGATTCGTCACTATTAATTAAGTTGATGTGAACTATTTGAAGTTTGTTCCTTAATATAATCCGTCGATGTGCATCAATTTGATACAGGGCTCGGGCCAAGACTTTCATTTCTAAAAAACAACTAAAGCCAGAATAAAATCCCCCATATTCTTGCTCCGGTGGTGTGCCTAGCGCCGACGGAGGGTGCGTGGAGTCGTTTGTTCCGCGGATCTTCTGGGATCCAATCCATTAATTTCGTGTTTGTGTGTGTGGTTGCAAGCTAGTTGTTTCGATCTACGATTGTCATCATTGGCGATGGTTACTGTTTTGGTGCACTGGTCTTTCAGGGAATTAGCACGACGACTTCCGGTGTGTCTACTATAACAAGCTCTACTACGACAAGGTTACCCGGCTCCTGTGAGGAAGGGGTGAGGACGGTGGCGTGCCTTCGGCACGCTTCACTATTTGTACTCCTCTAGTTAGTTCGAATACCCATTTGTAATGATCAATAGTTTGGTTGGCCTTTTCGTTAAAAAAATAGACCTAAGAACATAAATTCAAATTCCAAGCACAAGAGGCACGCGAGAGAAAAATGGGAGAAAATCTCAACTCTTGACCATGGGAAGTGCGCAATTACATAATTAAGTAGATACTCCAAAGAAATCAGAGGGACCGTGTACGCGTGCCCTCATTGCTTGCGCGCGTACCTTGCGGACGAGAGAGATATCCGGCAGGGGGACGAGTTGAGAGACATTCGGTAGGCGGAGACATCCGGGAGGGGCCGGCGGCGGCAACCTGGACCTCTCCATTAGCCTCAGCCAAGCAGCAAAATCTCCTCTCTTCTCCCTTGTTCGATTTCTTGGCGAATGTGGTGGAATGGAAATATGACGCTCACTGTCGTCTACATGATTTGAGGAGATGCGTCGGTTGGCTCAACGATCAACAAACGACGGCTCCTACTAGCGATAAATTTATGAATTTTTTGTGTGCGTGTGTGTACGTGTTTCTGTCAGGTCAGGCCCGGTGGAAAGCAAAGGAAAAGGTTATGACATGTATTTTCTAGCACGTGATGCTTGTGTTGGTTCTATAGGACGACTGGTCATGCAGGGTCAGGCTTACAGCCAAGGGAAAAATAGCATGATATGAAAAATAGCGGCAGCCCTAAAATAAGCTATTTTCGCGCTATAGCATGCACTTTTTAGATCAAAGAATGAAAAGACCCAACATTAAATTAATAACACCCCGTATGGAGACATATATACAAAGTGTTGAACCCAACTTACAACCACAAAGCGGACACACGCAAGAAAAGAGAATAAAGAACAACCAAGGAGACTACAACAGCAAGGCAATCCACGGGAGCGAACACAAAACGGCAGCCAAGCCAAAGAGGACGAGCACTTGCAAGACGGGCAAAGTTGTCGGGCCGGAACTCACCCTCGAGCACTAGCACGCCAACACACCCTTCACACCGCCACAAGACACAACACTGATTCAGGCATCTGCACCAGGAACATAACCGCCACCAGTTGCACACCGCCGTTGACAAGTTTTACCGGGAAATTCCAAAATCATAGGAACATCGGGTGTGCAGAACCAACTCCAAGTATTCTCGGAGAAAGCTCGATGAAGAAACAATACCAAGGTACTGCCTCCATTGTCACACCAACTACGGAGTGCCACACGTCGTATACTCCAAGGCGGCGACTTCAAGAAGAGCTTGATGCCAGAGTGCCGCCACCGCCCGATCAAAGGATCTTGGGTTTTCACCTTGAGCATAAAGGAGGGCCGAGAGCAGCCACAATGATGTCTTTTAGAAGGAAACGGCATCCATGGATGCTACGGCCCGGAAACCCCGAGAGAGTCCCGCCCCCTGTCACCGCCACGCTATCACTGCCTCCCACATGGTAGGACACATCGGCAAAGCGGCACTTACACCACTCCCACGTTGAGGCGTTCGTCGGTCACCACGCCGCCCTCACGACCCAGGACATTGGCCAACACCGGCACCAATGGCTCGCCTGCCAACCTACGTGGTCCTACCTTCCAAGGCCTCCACCTCGGTATTGCAAATCCACGCGGAGCCAAAGCCAAAAGCGAAGCCAAAGACATGCGTGACTGCTCTGATGACCCATAAGTATAGAGGGTGTATCGTAGTACTTTCGAGAAATAATATTGTCGAACCCAACAAGTAGCGGAAGGTGTTGACAAGCAGGTTGGATAGAGGATTCAATATAAACACTAGCAAACCGGTTTTTGGTTGTTTTGGATATAGTAGATAAATAAAGTGCGAGTAAATAAAGAGCTGTAAATAATATTGCAGAGAGTGGCCCAATCCTTTTGAGAGCAAAGGACAAGCCGATTGTGTTACTTATGACTACTAAACGTTCTCGAGGACACATGGGAATTTCGTCAAGAGTTTTCGCTTCGTTACGGTTGATTAATAATAACCATTGGTTCGTGAAGTGTTGTGTGGGTGAACCTATGATAATGCACCGACCAACTAGGACTAATACATAATTATGATTATACCCCTCGTAAGCATCCGCAAATACAAGAAAATAATTAAGATAAATCTAAGCACAACCTTAAAACTCCGGGATTCTACGCTCCCTCGTGCATTGCTTTCCCAATGGGGTCTATGTTTCTGTCACTCAGGCAACCCCGCAATTAGTAGCCAAATACACAATGCATCCTCCTAGGCCCATAAAGCTAAAGTGTCATGTAGTCGACGTTCACATGACACCACTAGAAGAATAGCACCACAACTTAAATACCGAACCACGAGATATTACTTCAATATAACTTCACTACTAACATCATGACTTCTCCCATGTCCTCAAGAACTAAACGAACTACTCATAAGACATCATATGGATCATAATCAGAGGTGATATAATGGATAATAACAATCTGGTCATAAAGTGCTAACACCGATAAATCTCACAAGCATCAACTACTAACAAGTAATCCACACCGAGAGAGAGAGAGAGATCTATTAGCAAATAACGATAGAGGCCCTAATTATTACAGCGGGATGACGGGGGATGATGAGGGTGATGGTGCTGGTGGTGATGATGATGGTGGTGACGATCTTGATGATGCCCAGAGTGATGACGGTGACGATGGCGATGACTTCTCCTCTCAAGAGAGGAATTTCCCCGCCAGATTTCTCCCTGCCAGAAAGTTTTTCTCTCTCGGGTGTTTTCTGCCCCGAGGCAGCGGCGAATAATTCATCGGTGATGGGTCAAGTACGCGAAAGATGTTAACCAGAGGGGGGCCGGGGTGGCCCCACCACCTGGCGGCGCGGCCAAGGGGGGCGCGCCACCTCATGGTGTTGGCCCCTGGTGGCCCCCCTCTGGCTCTCCTTCTGGTTGGACTCCTCCTCTGAACTTCTAAGACATCTCCGGTGTCCCCCCCTCTTCTTCAGATCTTCTGAAATATGGTATCTTAACGGTGCTTTTTCCATCAGACTTATTGTCCCGGTGTTTATTCTCCAAAAATTATGAAACATGCAAAATAAGATAAGTAATGCATCATAACATGAAATATATCGATGAATAACAGAAAATAACAATATAAAACGGTGATGCAAAATGGACGTATCAACTCCCCCCCCCCAAGCTTAGACCTTGCTTGTCCCCAAGCGAAACTGAACTCGGTAAACATGACCACAGGTTTATGGAGTGAGGTGTCGAAAAATAAAATACGGACAAGAGGTATCACATCTAATAAAGAACAAATAATTTTAGACAACAACTTCCTCTCATATAATTAAACTTGAAACAAGCAGAGGAACAATAATGGTGCAAAAAGTAAATCAAAATTGGTAAAGCCAAACTTCGTTCTTGGTGAGACAAACATTAACAATGTACTTATCTTTCGATCACAGTCTTTATATAGAGCTATATTGCAGAGTTTATCATGCTCAATAATAACATTATCTTTGCAGACATTGGTAACTTTCAAAGTGGTATTCAAACAGATAAAAGCATTTGCCGAAACAAGGAAGAATAAAGAACATGATTGAGTAAATCAACATGTAGCTGGATGAATCACAACAACTCAAATGCTTGCCTAAGACAGAAAGAAATAGGTTTGCTGAATCAACATAAATGTGAAAGATAGGCCCTACGTAGAGGAAAGCATGGATGACGCATGTGCTAGAGCTTTTTATTTAATAAAACAGAGCTATAAAATGGTTGACACTCCTCCCAACCTTTCTTGCACAAACCATGCCTAACTGAATCCTCGGGTGCTTTCCAACAATCACATACCATGGAGGAGTGTCTAAATTTTGAGAGGTGTATGTTTATATCAGCGAGTAGAAAATAGAAAATACAGTACGTCACAAGCCAACTTGACTCACAAGAGCGGCTCCCATAGAAGGACGCAACTGGTATAGAAGGTCATCCCTTTTTCTCTTTTGTTTACACAATTATGCTTTGATTGATAAATCAGGGGCAAAAATAGTGAAGAGAATTTGTATTATTATTTGGGGCTGGGAACCCCGCTGCCAGCTCTTCTAGCATTTGGATAAGCGGATGAAGCCACTAGTACAAGTGTGTGAAGTCCAATCAACGAGTGAGATAAAGATTCTCTATTTGCGTCCTCATGAGCTAAAATAGGAACACAAAAGAGGGATAATTTTGAAGGTTTTAAAGGTAGCACATGAGAAATTTACTTGAACTGGCGGTGAAATACCACATATAGGTAGGTATGGTGGACACAAATGGCATGGTTTTGGGGCTCAAGGTTTGGATGCACGAGAAGCATTCCCTCTCACAATACAGGTTTTTGGCTAGCAAGGTTGGGTAGCAAGCATAGGAATTGAAGTAAAACAAACAAAAACATATTTAATAAATCCAATCATGCAATCTTCCTTGAAGGTGCAAACAAACTTATTTGAGAATACTAAGCTGATGAGCTAACAAGAACGAAATATGATGGAATAAATATCTACATGAAACTCCCTCTTTTCTACTTTAGTCTCGACGAATTGTTTCTACTGACCAATGCGAAGTTTGCCAAGACCAACTAGATTATCTTGAAACTCCAACATTGATACCAATACCAATAACAACTCAAATGCTTGCTTAAGACAGAAAGAATAGGTTTACTGACTCAACATAAATGTGAAAGATAGGCCCTTCGTAGAGGAAAGCATGGATGACGCATGTGCTAGAGCTTTTTATTTAATAAAACAGAGTTATAAAATGGTTCACACTCCTCCCAACCTTTCTTGCACAAACCATGCCTAACTGAATCCTCGGGTGCCTTCCAACAATCACATACCATGGAGGAGTGTCTAAATTTTGAGAGGTGTATGTTTATATCAGCGTGTAGAAAACAGAAAATACAGTACGTCACAAGCAAACTTGACTCACAAGAGCGGCTCCCATAGAAGGACACAACTGGTATAGAAGGTCATCCCTCTTTCTCTTTTGTTTACACAATTATGCTTTGAGTGATAAATCAGGGGCAAAAATAGTGAAGAGAATTTTTATTATTCTTTGGGGCTGGGAACCCCGCTGCCAGCTCTTCTAGCATTTGGATAAGCGGATGGAGCCACTAGTACAGGTGTGTGAATTCCAATCAACATGTGAGATAAAGAATGTCTATTTGCGTCCTCATGAGCTAAAACAGGAACACAAAACAGGGATAATTTTGAAGGTTTTAAAGGTAGCACATGAGCAATTTACTTGCAGTGGCGGTGAAATACCACATATAGGTAGGTATGGTGGACACAAATGGCAAGGTTTTGGGGCTCAAGGTTTGGATGCACGAGAAGCATTCCCTCTCACAATACAGGTTTTTGGCTAGCAAGGTTGGGTAGCAAGCATAAGAATTGAAGTAAAACAAACAAAAACATATATGATAAAGCCAATCATACAATCTTCCTTGAAGGTGCAAACAAACTTATTTGAGAATACTAAGCTTATGAGCTAACAAGAACGAAAGATGATGGAATAATATATCTACATGCAACTCCCTCTTTTCTAATTAGTCTCAACGAATTGTTGCTACTGACCAATGCTAAGTTTGCCAAGACCAACTAGATTATCTTGAAACTCCAACATTGATACCAATACCAATAACAACTCAAATGCTTGCTCAAGACAAAAAGAAATAGGTTTACTGACTCAACATAAATATGAAAGATAGGCCCTTCGTATAGGAAAGCATGGACGACGCATGAGCTAGAGCTTTTTATTTAATTAAACAGAGTTATAAAATGGTTGACACTCCTCCCAACCTTTCTTGCACAAACCATGCCTAACTGAATCCTCGGGTGCTTTCCAACAATCACATACCATGGAGGAGTGTCTAAATTTTGAGAGGTGTATGTTTATATCAGCGAGTAGAAAACAGAAAATACAGTACGTCACAAGCCAACTTGACTCACAAGAGCGGCTCCCATAGAAGGACGCAACTGGTATAGAATGTCATCCCTCTTTCTCTTTTGTTTACACAATTATGCTTTGACTGATAAATCAGGGGCAAAAATAGTGAAGAGAATTTGTATTTTTATTTGGGGAGGGGAACCCCGCTGCCAGCTCTTCTAGCATTTGGATAAGCGGATGGAGCCAGTAGTACAGGTGTGTGAATTCCAATCAACAAGTGAGATAAAGATTGTCTATTTGCGTCCTCATGAGCTAGAACAGGAACACAAAACAGGGATAATTTTTAAGGTTTTAAAGGTAGCACAGGAGCAATTTACTTGCAGTGGCGGTGAAATACCACATATAGGTAGGTATGGTGGACACAAATGGCAAGGTTTTGGGGCTCAAGGTTTGGATGCACGAGAAGCATTCCTTCCACCAATACAGTTTTTTGGCTAGAAGGTTGGGTAGCAAGCATAAGAATTGAATTAAAACAAACAAAAACATATATGATAAAACCAATCATGCAATCTTCCTTGAAGGTGCAAACAAACTTATTTGAGAATACTAAGATTATGAGCTAACAAAAAACGAAAGATGATGGAATAATATATCTACATGCAACTCCCTCTTTTCTACTTTAGTCTCAACGAATTGTTGCTGCTGACCAATGCTAAGTTTGCCAAGACCAACTAGATTATCTTGAATCTCCACCATTGATATCAATACCAATACCAACTCAAATGCTTGCTTAAGATAGAAAAAATAGGTTTACTTACTCAACATAAATGTAAAAAATAGGCCCATCGCAGAGGAAAGCATGGATGACGCATGAGCTAGAGCTTTTTATTTAATAGAACAGAGTTATAAAATGGTTGACACTCCTCCCAACCTTTCTTGCACAAACCATGCCTAACCGAATCCTCGGGTGCCTGCAAATAATCACATACCATGGAGGAGTGTCTAAATTTTGAGAGGTGTATGTTTATGTCAACGAGTGGAAAACAAAAAATACAGTACGTCACAAGGCAACTTTACTCACAAGAGCGGCTCCCATAGAAGGACGCAACTGGTATAGAAGGTCATCTCTCTTTCTCTTTTGTTTACACACTTATGCTTTGACTGATAAATCAGGGGTAAAAATAGTGAAGAGAATTTGTATTACTATTTGGGGCTGGGAACCCCGCTGCCAGCTCTTCTAGAATTTGGATAAGCGGATGAAGCCGCTAGTCCAGGTATGTGAAGTCCAATCAACAAGTGAGATAAAGATTCTCTATTTGCGTCCTCACGAGCTAAAACAGAGACACAAAACAGGGATAATTTTGAAGGTTTTAAAGGTAGCACATGAGCAATTTACTTGAAGTGGCGGTGAAATACCACATATAGGTAGGTATGGTGGACACAAATGGCAAGGTTTTGGGGCTCAAGGTTTGTATGCAAGAGAAGCATTCCCTCTCACAATACAAGTTTTTGGCTAGCAAGGTTGGGTAGCAAGCATAAGAATTGAAGTAAAACAAAAAAATAACATATACTTTGACTGATAAAAGAGAATTTGTATTTTTATTTGGGGCGGGGAACCCCGTTGCCAGCTCTTCTAGCATTTGGATAAGCGGATGGAGCCACTAGTACAGGTGTGTGAATTCCAATCAACATGTGAGATAAAGAATGTCTATTTGCGTCCTCATGAGCTAAAACAGGAACACAAAACAGGGATAATTTTGAAGGTTTTAAAGGTAGCACATGAGCAATTTACTTGCAGTGGCGGTGAAATACCACATATAGGTAGGTATGGTGGACACAAATGGCAAGGTTTTGGGGCTCAAGGTTTGGATGCACGAGAAGCATTCCCTCTCACAATACAGGTTTTTGGCTAGCAAGGTTGGGTAGCAAGCATAAGAATTGAAGTAAAACAAACAAAAACATATATGATAAAGCCAATCATGCAATCTTCCTTGAAGGTGCAAACAAACTTATTTGAGAATACTAAGCTTATGAGCTAACAAAAAACGAAAGATGATGGAATAATATATCTACATGCAACTCCCTCTTTTCTACTTTAGTCTCAACGAATTGTTGCTACTGACCAATGCTAAGTTTGCCAAGACCAACTAGATTATCTTGAAACTCCAACATTGATACCAATACCAATAACAACTCAAATGCTTGCTTAAGACAGAAAGAAATAGGTTTACTGACTCAACATAAATGTGAAAGATAGGCCCTTCGTAGAGGAAAGCATGGATGACGCATGTGCTAGAGCTTTTTATTTAATAAAACAGACTTATAAAATGGTTGACACTCCTCCCAACCTTTCTTTCATAAACCATGCCTAACTGAATCCTCGGGTGCCTTCCAACAATCACATACCATGGAGGAGTGTCTAAATTTTGAGAGGTGTATGTTTATATCAACGAGTAGAAAACAGAAAATACAGTACGTCACAAGCCAACTTGACTCACAAGAGCGGCTCCCATAGAAGGACGCAACTGGTATAGAAGGTCATCCCTCTTTCTCTTTTGTTTACACAATTATGCTTTGACTGATAAATCAGGGGCAAAAATAGTGAAGAGAATTTGTATTACTATTTGGGGCTGGGAACCCCGCTGCCAGCTCTTCTAGAATTTGGATAAGCGGATGAAGCCGCTAGTCCAGGTATGTGAAGTCCAATCAACAAGTGAGATAAAGATTCTCTATTTGCGTCCTCACGAGCTAAAACAGAGACACAAAACAGGGATAATTTTGAAGGTTTTAAAGGTAGCACATGAGCAATTTACTTGAAGTGGCGGTGAAATACCACATATAGGTAGGTATGGTGGACACAAATGGCAAGGTTTTGGGGCTCAAGGTTTGTATGCAAGAGAAGCATTCCCTCTCACAATACAAGTTTTTGGCTAGCAAGGTTGGGTAGCAAGCATAAGAATTGAAGTAAAACAAAAAAATAACATATACTTTGACTGATAAAAGAGAATTTGTATTTTTATTTGGGGCGGGGAACCCCGTTGCCAGCTCTTCTAGCATTTGGATAAGCGGATGGAGCCACTAGTACAGGTGTGTGAATTCCAATCAACATGTGAGATAAAGAATGTCTATTTGCGTCCTCATGAGCTAAAACAGGAACACAAAACAGGGATAATTTTGAAGGTTTTAAAGGTAGCACATGAGCAATTTACTTGCAGTGGCGGTGAAATACCACATATAGGTAGGTATGGTGGACACAAATGGCAAGGTTTTGGGGCTCAAGGTTTGGATGCACGAGAAGCATTCCCTCTCACAATACAGGTTTTTGGCTAGCAAGGTTGGGTAGCAAGCATAAGAATTGAAGTAAAACAAACAAAAACATATATGATAAAGCCAATCATGCAATCTTCCTTGAAGGTGCAAACAAACTTATTTGAGAATACTAAGCTTATGAGCTAACAAAAAACGAAAGATGATGGAATAATATATCTACATGCAACTCCCTCTTTTCTACTTTAGTCTCAACGAATTGTTGCTACTGACCAATGCTAAGTTTGCCAAGACCAACTAGATTATCTTGAAACTCCAACATTGATACCAATACCAATAACAACTCAAATGCTTGCTTAAGACAGAAAGAAATAGGTTTACTGACTCAACATAAATGTGAAAGATAGGCCCTTCGTAGAGGAAAGCATGGATGACGCATGTGCTAGAGCTTTTTAATTAATAAAACAGACTTATAAAATGGTTGACACTCCTCCCAACCTTTCTTGCATAAACCATGCCTAACTGAATCCTCGGGTGCCTTCCAACAATCACATACCATGGAGGAGTGTCTAAATTTTGAGAGGTGTATGTTTATATCAACGAGTAGAAAACAGAAAATACAGTACGTCACAAGCCAACTTGACTCACAAGAGCGGCTCCCATAGAAGGACGCAACTGGTATAGAAGGTCATCCCTCTTTCTCTTTTGTTTACACAATTATGCTTTGACTGATAAATCAGGGGCAAAAATAGTGAAGAGAATTCGTATTATTATTTGGGGCTGGGAACCCCGCTGCCAGCTCTTCTAGCATTTGGATAAGAGGATGAAGCCACTAGTCCCGGTGTGTGAAGTCCAATCAACAAGTGAGATAAAGATTCTCTATTTGCGTCCTCATGAGCTAAAATAGGAACACAAAAGAGGGATAATTTTGAAGGTTTTAAAGGTAGCACATGAGAAATTTACTTGAAGTGGCGGTGAAATACCACATATAGGTAGGTATGGTGGACACAAATGGCAAGGTTTTGGGGCTCAAGGTTTGGATGCACGAGAAGCATTCCCTCTCACAATACAGATTTTTGGCTAGCAAGGTTGGGTAGCAAGCATAAGAATTGAAGTAAAATAAACAAAAACATATATGATAAAGCCAATCTTGCAATCTTCCTTGAAGGTGAAAACAAACTTATTTGAGAATACTAAGCTTATGAGCTAACAAGAACGAAAGATGATGGAATAATATATCTACATGCAACTCCCTCTTTTCTACTTAAGTATCAACGAATTGTTGCTACTGACCAATGCTAAGTTTGCCAAGACCAACTAGATTATCTTGAAACTCCAACATTGATACCAATACCAATAACAACTCAAATGCTTGCTTAAGACAGAAAGAAATAGGTTTACTGACTCAACATAAATGTGAAAGATAGGCCCTTCGTAGAGGAAAGCATGGATGACGCATGTGCTAGAGCTTTTTATTTAATAAAACAGAGTTATAAAATGGTTGACACTCCTCCCAACCTTTCTTGCACAAACCATGCCTAACCGAATCCTCGGGTGACTTCCAACAATCACATACCATGGATGAGTGTCTAAATTTTGAGAGGTGTATGTTTATGTCAGCGAGTAGAAAACAGAAAATACAGTACGTCACAAGACAACTAGACTCACAAGAGCGGCTCCCATAGAAGGACGCAACTGGTATAGAATGTCTTCCCTCTTTCTCTTTTGTTTACACAATTATGCTTTGACTGATAAATCAGGGGCAAAAATAGTGAAGAGAATTTGTATTTTTATTTGGGGCGGGGAACCCCGTTGCCAGCCCTTCTAGCATTTGGATAAGCGGATGGAGCCACTAGTACAGGTGTGTGAATTCCAATCAACATGTGAGATAAATAATGTCTATTTGCGTCCTCATGAGCTAAAACAGGAACACAAAACAGGGATAATTTTAAAGGTTTTAAAGGTAGCACATGAGCAATTTACTTGTAGTGGCGGTGAAATACCACATATAGGTAGCTATGGTGGACACAAATGGCAAGGTTTTGGGGCTCAAGGTTTGGATGCACGAGAAGCATTCCCTCTCACAATACAGGTTTTTGGCTAGCAAGGTTGCGTAGCAAACATAAGAATTGAAGTAAAACAAACAAAAACATATATGATAAAGCATATCATGCAATCTTCCTTGAAGGTGCAAACAAACTTATTTGAGAATACTAAGCTTATGAGCTAACAAAAAACGAAAGATGATGGAATAATATATCTACATGCAACTCCCTCGTTTCTACTTTAGTCTCAACGAATTGTTGCTACTGACCAATGCTAAGTTTGCCAAGACCAACTAGATTATCTTGAAACTCCAACATTGATACCAATACCAATAACAACTCAAATGCTTGCTTAAGACAGAAAGAAATAGGTTTACTGACTCAACATAAATGTGAAAGATAGGCCCTTCATAGAGGAAAGCATGGATGACGCATGTGCTAGAGCTTTTTATTTAATAAAACAGACTTATAAAATGGTTGACACTCCTCCCAACCTTTCTTGCATAAACCATGCCTAACTGAACCCTCGGGTGCCTTCCAACAATCACATACCATGGAGGAGTGTCTAAATTTTGAGAGGTGTATGTTTATATCAACGAGTAGAAAACAGAAAATACAGTACGTCACAAGCCAACTTGACTCACAAGAGCGGATCCCATAGAAGGACGCAACTGGTATAGAAGGTCATCCCTCTTTCTCTTTTGTTTACACAATTATGCTTTGACTGATAAATCAGGGGCAAAAATAGTGAAGAGAATTTGTATTATTATTTGGGGCTGGGAACCCCGCTGCCAGCTCTTCTAGCATTTGGATAAGCGGATGAAGCCACTAGTCAAGGTGTGTGAAGTCCAATCAACAAGTGAGATAAAGATTCTCTATTTGCGTCCTCATGAGCTAAAACAGGAACACAAAAGAGGGATAATTTTGAAGGTTTTAAAGGTAGCACATGAGAAATTTACTTGCAGTGGTGGTGAAATACCACATATAGGTAGGTATGGTGGACACAAATGGCATGGTTTTGGGGCTCAAGGTTTGGATGCACGAGAAGCATTCCCTCTCACAATACAGGTTTTTGGCTAGCAAGGTTGGATAGCAAGCATAAGAATTGAAGTAAAATAAACAAAAACATATATGATAAAGCCAATCTTGCAATCTTCCTTGAAGGTGAAAACGAACTTATTTGAGAATACTAAGTTTATGAGCTAACAAGAACGAAAGATGATGGAATAATATATCTACATGCAACTCCCTCTCTTCTACTTTAGTCTCAACGAATTATTGCTACTGACCAATGCTAAGTTTGCCAAGACCAACTAGATTATCTTGAAACTCCAACATTGATACCAATACCAATAACAACTCAAATGCTTGCTTAAGACAGAAAGAAATAGGTTTACTGACTCAACATAAATGTGAAAGATAGGCCCTTCGTAGAGGAAAGCATGGATGACGCATGTGCTAGAGCTTTTTATTTAATAAAACAGAGTTATAAAATGGTTGACACTCCTCCCAACCTTTCTTGCACAAACCATGCCTAACCGAATCCTCGAGTGCCTGCAAACAATCACATACCATGGAGGAGTGTCTAAATTTTGAGAGGTGTATGTTTATGTCAACGAGTAGAAAACAAAAAATACAGTACGTCACAAGGCAACTTGACTCACAAGAGCGGCTCCCATAGAAGTACGCAACTAGTATAGAAGGTCATCCCTCTTTCTCTTTTGTTTACAAAATTATGATTTGACTGAAAAATCATGGGCAAAAGTAGTGAAGAGAATTTGTATTACTATTTGGGGCTGGGAACCCCGCTGCCAGCTCTTCTAGCATTTGGATAAGCGGATGAAGCCACTAGTCAAGGTATGTGAAGTCCAATCAACAAGTGAGATAAAGATTCTCTATTTGCGTCGTCATGAGCTAAAACGGGAACACAAAACAGGGATAATTTTGAAGGTTTTAAAGGTAGCACATGAGCAATTTAATTGAAGTGGTGGTGAAATACCAAATATAGGTAGGTATGGTGGACAAAAATGGCAAGGTTTTGGGTCTCAAGGTTTGTATGCACGAGAAGCATTCCCTCTCACAATACAGGTTTTTGGCTAGCAAAGTTGGGTAGCAAGCACAAGAATTGAAGTAAAACAAACATAAACATATATGATAAATACAATCATGCTATCTTCCTTGAAGGTGCAAACAAACTTATTTGAGAATACTAAGCTTATGAGCTAACAAAAAACAAAAGATGATGGAATAATATATCTACATGCAACTCCCTCTCTTCTACTTTAGTCTCAACGAATTATTGCTACTGACCAATGTGCTAAGTTTGCCAAGACCAACTAGATTATCTTGAAACTCACACATTGATACCAATACCAATAACAACTCAAATGCTTGCTTAAGACAGAAAGAAATAGGTTTACTGACTCAACATAAATGTGAAAGATAGGCCCTTCGTAGAGGAAAGCATGGACGACGCATGAGCTAGAGCTTTTTATTTAATTAAACAGAGTTATAAAATGGTTGACACTCCTCCCAACCTTTCTTGCACAAACCATGCCTAACTGAATCCTCGGGTGCTTTCCAACAATCACATACCATGGAGGAGTGTCTAAATTTTGAGAGGTGTATGTTTATATCAGCGAGTAGAAAACAGAAAATACAGTACGTCACAAGCCAACTTGACTCACAAGAGCGGCTCCCATAGAAGGACGCAACTGGTATAGAATGTCATCCCTCTTTCTCTTTTGTTTACACAATTATGCTTTGACTGATAAATCAGGGGCAAAAATAGTGAAGAGAATTTGTATTTTTATTTGGGGAGGGGAACCCCGCTGCCAGCTCTTCTAGCATTTGGATAAGCGGATGGAGCCAGTAGTACAGGTGTGTGAATTCCAATCAACAAGTGAGATAAAGATTGTCTATTTGCGTCCTCATGAGCTAGAACAGGAACACAAAACAGGGATAATTTTGAAGGTTTTAAAGGTAGCACAGGAGCAATTTACTTGCAGTGGCGGTGAAATACCACATATAGGTAGGTATGGTGGACACAAATGGCAAGGTTTTGGGGCTCAAGGTTTGGATGCACGAGAAGCATTCCCTCCACCAATACAGTTTTTTGGCTAGAAGGTTGGGTAGCAAGCATAAGAATTGAATTAAAACAAACAAAAACATATATGATAAAACCAATCATGCAATCTTCCTTGAAGGTGCAAACAAACTTATTTGAGAATACTAAGATTATGAGCTAACAAAAAACGAAAGATGATGGAATAATATATCTACATGCAACTCCCTCTTTTCTACTTTAGTCTCAACGAATTGTTGCTGCTGACCAATGCTAAGTTTGCCAAGACCAACTAGATTATCTTGAATCTCCACCATTGATATCAATACCAATACCAACTCAAATGCTTGCTTAAGATAGAAAAAATAGGTTTACTTACTCAACATAAATGTAAAAAATAGGCCCATCGCAGAGGAAAGCATGGATGACGCATGAGCTAGAGCTTTTTATTTAATAGAACAGAGTTATAAAATGGTTGACACTCCTCCCAACCTTTCTTGCACAAACCATGCCTAACCGAATCCTCGGGTGCCTGCAAATAATCACATACCATGGAGGAGTGTCTAAATTTTGAGAGGTGTATGTTTATGTCAACGAGTGGAAAACAAAAAATACAGTACGTCACAAGGCAACTTTACTCACAAGAGCGGCTCCCATAGAAGGACGCAACTGGTATAGAAGGTCATCTCTCTTTCTCTTTTGTTTACACACTTATGCTTTGACTGATAAATCAGGGGTAAAAATAGTGAAGAGAATTTGTATTACTATTTGGGGCTGGGAACCCCGCTGCTAGCTCTTCTAGCATTTGGATAACCGGATGGAGCCACTAGTACAGGTGTGTGAATTCCAATCAACAAGTGAGATAAAGATTGTCTATTTGCGTCCTCACGAGCTAAAACAGAGACACAAAACAGGGATAATTTTGAAGGTTTTAAAGGTAGCACATGAGCAATTTACTTGAAGTGGCGGTGAAATACCACATATAGGTAGGTATGGTGGACACAAATGGCAAGGTTTTGGGGCTCAAGGTTTGTATGCAAGAGAAGCATTCCCTCTCACAATACAAGTTTTTGGCTAGCAAGGTTGGGTAGCAAGCATAATAATTGAAGTAAAACAAAAAAATAACATATACTTTGACTGATAAAAGAGAATTTGTATTTTTATTTGGGGCGGGGAACCCCGTTGCCAGCTCTTCTAGCATTTGGATAAGCGGATGGAGCCACTAGTACAGGTGTGTGAATTCCAATCAACATGTGAGATAAAGAATGTCTATTTGCGTCCTCATGAGCTAAATAAGGAACACAAAACAGGGATAATTTTGAAGGTTTTAAAGGTAGCACATGAGCAATTTACTTGCAGTGGCGGTGAAATACCACATATAGGTAGGTATGGTGGACACAAATGGCAAGGTTTTGGGGCTCAAGGTTTGGATGCACGAGAAGCATTCCCTCTCACAATACAGGTTTTTGGCTAGCAAGGTTGGGTAGCAAGCATAAGAATTGAAGTAAAACAAACAAAAACATATATGATAAAGCCAATCATGCAATCTTCCTTGAAGGTGCAAACAAACTTATTTGAGAATACTAAGCTTATGAGCTAACAAAAAACGAAAGATGATGGAATAATATATCTACATGCAACTCCCTCTTTTCTACTTTAGTCTCAACGAATTGTTGCTACTGACCAATGCTAAGTTTGCCAAGACCAACTAGATTATCTTGAAACTCCAACATTGATACCAATACCAATAACAACTCAAATGCTTGCTTAAGACAGAAAGAAATAGGTTTACTGACTCAACATAAATGTGAAAGATAGGCCCTTCGTACAGGAAAGCATGGATGACGCATGTGCTAGAGCTTTTTATTTAATAAAACAGACTTATAAAATGGTTGACACTCCTCCCAACCTTTCTTGCATAAACCATGCCTAACTGAATCCTCGGGTGCCTTCCAACAATCACATACCATGGAGGAGTGTCTAAATTTTGAGAGGTGTATGTTTATATCAACGAGTAGAAAACAGAAAATACAGTACGTCACAAGCCAACTTGACTCACAAGAGCGGCTCCCATAGAAGGACGCAACTGGTATAGAAGGTCATCCCTCTTTCTCTTTTGTTTACACAATTATGCTTTGACTGATAAATCAGGGGCAAAAATAGTGAAGAGAATTCGTATTATTATTTGGGGCTGGGAACCCCGCTGCCAGCTCTTCTAGCATTTGGATAAGCGGATGAAGCCACTAGTCCCGGTGTGTGAAGTCCAATCAACAAGTGAGATAAAGATTCTCTATTTGCGTCCTCATGAGCTAAAATAGGAACACAAAAGAGGGATAATTTTGAAGGTTTTAAAGGTAGCACATGAGAAATTTACTTGAAGTGGCGGTGAAATACCACATATAGGTAGGTATGGTGGACACAAATGGCAAGGTTTTGGGGCTCAAGGTTTGGATGCACGAGAAGCATTCCCTCTCACAATACAGATTTTTGGCTAGCAAGGTTGGGTAGCAAGCATAAGAATTGAAGTAAAATAAACAAAAACATATATGATAAAGCCAATCTTGCAATCTTCCTTGAAGGTGAAAACAAACTTATTTGAGAATACTAAGCTTATGAGCTAACAAGAACGAAAGATGATGGAATAATATATCTACATGCAACTCCCTCTTTTCTACTTAAGTATCAACGAATTGTTGCTACTGACCAATGCTAAGTTTGCCAAGACCAACTAGATTATCTTGAAACTCCAACATTGATACCAATACCAATAACAACTCAAATGCTTGCTTAAGACAGAAAGAAATAGGTTTACTGACTCAACATAAATGTGAAAGATAGGCCCTTCATAGAGGAAAGCATGGATGACGCATGTGCTAGAGCTTTTTATTTAATAAAACAGACTTATAAAATGGTTGACACTCCTCCCAACCTTTCTTGCATAAACCATGCCTAACTGAACCCTCGGGTGCCTTCCAACAATCACATACCATGGAGGAGTGTCTAAATTTTGAGAGGTGTATGTTTATATCAACGAGTAGAAAACAGAAAATACAGTACGTCACAAGCCAACTTGACTCACAAGAGCGGATCCCATAGAAGGACGCAACTGGTATAGAAGGTCATCCCTCTTTCTCTTTTGTTTACACAATTATGCTTTGACTGATAAATCAGGGGCAAAAATAGTGAAGAGAATTTGTATTATTATTTGGGGCTGGGAACCCCGCTGCCAGCTCTTCTAGCATTTGGATAAGCGGATGAAGCCACTAGTCAAGGTGTGTGAAGTCCAATCAACAAGTGAGATAAAGATTCTCTATTTGCGTCCTCATGAGCTAAAACAGGAACACAAAAGAGGGATAATTTTGAAGGTTTTAAAGGTAGCACATGAGAAATTTACTTGCAGTGGTGGTGAAATACCACATATAGGTAGGTATGGTGGACACAAATGGCATGGTTTTGGGGCTCAAGGTTTGGATGCACGAGAAGCATTCCCTCTCACAATACAGGTTTTTGGCTAGCAAGGTTGGATAGCAAGCATAAGAATTGAAGTAAAATAAACAAAAACATATATGATAAAGCCAATCTTGCAATCTTCCTTGAAGGTGAAAACGAACTTATTTGAGAATACTAAGCTTATGAGCTAACAAGAACGAAAGATGATGGAATAATATATCTACATGCAACTCCCTCTCTTCTACTTTAGTCTCAACGAATTATTGCTACTGACCAATGCTAAGTTTGCCAAGACCAACTAGATTATCTTGAAACTCCAACATTGATACCAATACCAATAACAACTCAAATGCTTGCTTAAGACAGAAAGAAATAGGTTTACTGACTCAACATAAATGTGAAAGATAGGCCCTTCGTAGAGGAAAGCATGGATGACGCATGTGCTAGAGCTTTTTATTTAATAAAACAGAGTTATAAAATGGTTGACACTCCTCCCAACCTTTCTTGCACAAACCATGCCTAACCGAATCCTCGAGTGCCTGCAAACAATCACATACCATGGAGGAGTGTCTAAATTTTGAGAGGTGTATGTTTATGTCAACGAGTAGAAAACAAAAAATACAGTACGTCACAAGGCAACTTGACTCACAAGAGCGGCTCCCATAGAAGTACGCAACTAGTATAGAAGGTCATCCCTCTTTCTCTTTTGTTTACAAAATTATGATTTGACTGAAAAATCATGGGCAAAAGTAGTGAAGAGAATTTGTATTACTATTTGGGGCTGGGAACCCCGCTGCCAGCTCTTCTAGCATTTGGATAAGCGGATGAAGCCACTAGTCAAGGTATGTGAAGTCCAATCAACAAGTGAGATAAAGATTCTCTATTTGCGTCGTCATGAGCTAAAACGGGAACACAAAACAGGGATAATTTTGAAGGTTTTAAAGGTAGCACATGAGCAATTTAATTGAAGTGGTGGTGAAATACCAAATATAGGTAGGTATGGTGGACAAAAATGGCAAGGTTTTGGGTCTCAAGGTTTGTATGCACGAGAAGCATTCCCTCTCACAATACAGGTTTTTGGCTAGCAAAGTTGGGTAGCAAGCACAAGAATTGAAGTAAAACAAACATAAACATATATGATAAATACAATCATGCTATCTTCCTTGAAGGTGCAAACAAACTTATTTGAGAATACTAAGCTTATGAGCTAACAAAAAACAAAAGATGATGGAATAATATATCTACATGCAACTCCCTCTCTTCTACTTTAGTCTCAACGAATTATTGCTACTGACCAATGTGCTAAGTTTGCCAAGACCAACTAGATTATCTTGAAACTCCAACATTGATACCAATACCAATAACAACTCAAATGCTTGCTTAAGACAGAAAGAAATAGGTTTACTGACTCAACATAAATGTGAAAGATAGGCCCTTCGTAGAGGAAAGCATGGATGACGCATGTGCTAGAGCTTTTTATTTAATAAAACAGAGTTATAAAATGGTTGACACTCCTCCCAACCTTTCTTGCACAAACCATGCCTAACCGAATCCTCGAGTGGCTTCCAACAATCACATACCATGGAGGAGTGTCTAAATTTTGAGAGGTGTATGTTTATGTCAGCGAGTAGAAAACAGAAAATACAGTACGTCACAAGCCAACTTGACTTACAAGAGCGGCTCCCATAGAAGGACGCAACTGGTATAGAATGTCATCCCTCTTTCTCTTTTGGTTACACAGTTATGCTTTGACTAATAAATCAGGGGAAAAATAGTGAAGAGAATTTGTATTTTTATTTGGGGCGGGGAACCCCGCTGCTAGCTCTTCTAGCATTTGGATAACCGGATGGAGCCACTAGTACAGGTGTGTGAATTCCAATCAACAAGTGAGATAAAGATTGTCTATTTGCGTCCTCATGAGCTAAAACAGGAACACAAAACAGGGATAATTTTGAAGGTTTTAAAGGTAGCACATGAGCAATTTACTTGAAGTGGCGGTGAAATACCACATATAGGTAGGTATGGTGGACACAAATGGCAAGGTTTTGGGGCTCAAGGTTTGGATGCACGAGAAGCATTCCCTCTCACAATACAGGTTTTTGGCTAGCAAGGTTGGGTAGCAAGCATAAGAATTGAAGTAAAACAAACAAAAACATATATGATAAAGCCAATCATGCAATCTTCCTTGAAGGTGCAAACAAACTTATTTGAGAATACTAAGCTTATGAGCTAACAAAAAACGAAAGATGATGGAATAATATATCTACATGCAACTCCCTCTTTTCTACTTTAGTCTCAACGAATTGTTGCTACTGACCAATGCTAAGTTTGCCAAGACCAACTAGATTATCTTGAAACTCCAGCATTGATACCAATACCAATAACAACTCAAATGCTTGCTTAAGACAGAAAGAAATAGGTTTACTGACTCAACATAAATGTGAAAGATAGGCCCTTCGTAGAGGAAAGCATGGATGACGCATGTGCTAGAGCTTTTTATTTAATAAAACAGAGTTATAAAATGGTTGACACTCCTCCCAACCTTTCTTGCACAAACCATGCCTAACTGAATCCTCGGGTGCCTTCCAACAATCACATACCATGGAGGAGTGTCTAAATTTTGAGAGGTGTATGTTTATATCAACGAGTAGAAAACAGAAAATACAGTACGTCACAAGCCAACTTGACTCACAAGAGCGGCTCCCATAGAAGGACGCAACTGGTATAGAATGTCATCCCTCTTTCTCTTTTGTTTACACAGTTATGCTTTGACTAATAAATCAGGGGGAAAAATAGTGAAGAGAATTTGTATTTTTATTTGGGGCGGGGAACCCCGCTGCTAGCTCTTCTAGCATTTGGATAACCGGATGGAGCCACTAGTACAGGTGTGTGAATTCCAATCAACAAGTGAGATAAAGATTGTCTATTTGCGTCCTCATGAGCTAAAACAGGAACACAAAACAGGGATAATTTTGAAGGTTTTAAAGGTAGCACATGAGCAATTTACATGCAGTGGCGGTGAAATACCACATATAGGTAGGTATGGTGGACACAAATGGCAAGGTTTTGGGGCTCAAGGTTTGGATGCACGAGAAGCATTCCCTCTCACAATACAGGTTTTTGGCTAGCAAGGTTGGGTAGCAAGCATAAGAATTGAAGTAAAACAAACAAAAACATATATGATAAAGCCAATCATGCAATCTTCCTTGAAGGTGCAAACAAACTTATTTGAGAATACTAAGCTTATGAGCTAACAAAAAACGAAAGATGATGGAATAATATATCTACATGCAACTCCCTCTTTTCTACTTTAGTCTCAACGAATGTTTGCTACTGACCAATGCTAAGTTTGCCAAGACCAACTAGATTATCTTGAAACTCCAGCATTGATACCAATACCAATAACAACTCAAATGCTTGCTTAAGACAGAAAGAAATAGGTTTACTGACTCAACATAAATGTGAAAGATAGGCCCTTCGTAGAGGAAAGCATGGATGACGCATGTGCTAGAGCTTTTTATTTAATAAAACAGAGTTATAAAATGGTTGACACTCCTCCCAACCTTTCTTGCACAAACCATGCCTAACTGAATCCTCGGGTGCCTTCCAACAATCACATACCATGGAGGAGTGTCTAAATTTTGAGAGGTGTATGTTTATATCAACGAGTAGAAAACAGAAAATACAGTACGTCACAAGCCAACTTGACTCACAAGAGCGGCTCCCATAGAAGGACGCAACTGGTATAGAAGGTCATCCCTCTTTCTCTTTTGTTTACACAATTATGCTTTGACTGATAAATCAGGGGCAAAAATAGTGAAGAGAATTTGTATTATTATTTGGGGCTGGGAACCCCGCTGCCAGCTCTTCTAGCATTTGGATAAGCGGATGAAGCCACTAGTCGAGGTATGTGACGTCCAATCAACAAGTGAGATAAAGATTCTCTATTTGCGTCCTCATGAGCTAAAACAGGAACACAAAACAGGGATAATTTTGAAGGTCTTAAAGGTAGCACATGAGCAATTTACTTGAAGTGGCGGTGAAATACCACATATAGGTAGGTATGGTGGACACAAATGGCAAGGTTTTGGGGCTCACGGTTTGTATGCACGAGAAGCATTCCCTCTCACAATACAGCTTTTTGGCTAGCAAGGTTGGGTAGCAAGCATAAGAATTGAAGTAAAACAAACAAAAACATATATGATAAAGCCAATCATGCTATCTTCCTTGAAGGTGCAAACAAACTTATTTGAGAATACTAAGCTTATGAGCTAACAAGAACGAAAGATCATGGAATAATATATCTACATGCAACTCCCTCTTTTCTACTTAAGTCTCAACGGATTGTTGCTACTGACCAATGCTAAGTTTGCGAAGACCAACTAGATTATCTTGAAACTCCAACATTGATACTAATACCAATAACAAGATCAATCACATAACAAAAATTGCTAACTAAAATAAAGTAGAACAAGTAGATGATGAAACTTCTCACTAATATTTCATTACGGCAACTCAAACCAAGGGATACAACGATAACCAACTATGGAGTGACACTTCCATACTGCAAACCATACTATATGATATTTTCTCTACTCATGATATGACTCTACTGAAAGGTAAAAAGAGTGAAAGATGAAGATGATACCGCGGCACTCCCACAAGCTTGGAACAATCCAAGGGGATGCCAATACCAATGACGAATGATTTCTTTGGTGGTGGTGGTGAATATTTCTTGATGAGCTTATTTGATTCGTTCAAATCTTCCAATGCGTACATAATCCTATGCATCACCTCCGTATTGAGCTCAGTTTGGTTGACGTGCTTGTTAGATGGTGAATCCCAGCCATAGAGATCTTCCTTTCTTCCTTCCTTGAATCGAGAGCTTCCTTCTCATGTGACTGGTGTCCTTGAAGCTAAACAGTGACGTGGGTCCTGTCCTCCAGTACTCATCCTCGACATTTGCTGGCGAGGTTTTGAAACCAATCCAATGCTTGCGATGGTGACATGTGGACGTACTCGTAAGTCTTCTTTTACATCTCCTTCGGCTCCACTATCAATCTCCTTCTTCGGCTCCCGGTCTTGGACATCTTCTTCCTTCGGTCCCTTCCCCTTGTTGTTGTTGGTGGAGACCATGGTGCTTCTAAAACTGAAAATAGACCCATGCAGAAACAGCTCGAAACAGAAACACGACGAGAAAACGATATACGGACCTCGGGGGCCGGTGGGATTATATAGCAAAAACATGCGTAACGAAAGGAAAGTCCAGGTCGAAAACGAGTCGGAGAGGGGCTCCGGGACTCCCACACCATAGGCTGGCGCGGCCAGGGTGGACCCGCGCCCCCACATGGTTTGGTGCCTCCAGGCACCTTCTTCGGCTCGGTATTTTTCATATTTTCAAAAAACCAATAATTAATAACTGAAAAGGTAATTCGCGAAATTTTTATTAACATAACTGTTACCTAAAGCAAAACAGACTCTGCAGATTCTGGAATCTTCCCTCCGATGAATTTCTTCGGAGTCATTACTTGAATAACATCAACATCTTCATCATAAGAATCCCCAGAAATATAATGTTTGAGTCTTTGCCCATTTACCACTTCTGTAGTGTTATCTTTGAGGGAAGCAATTTCGATTGCCCCTCGACGATACACTTCTTGAATAGCATAAGGTCCTTCCCATCTAGACAGTAATTTTCCTGTAAAAAATCTGAGACGAGACTGATACAATAGAACTTTCTCACCAACATGAAACTCTCTTTTAAGGATTCTTTTATAATGCCATTGTTTAACTTTCTCTTTAAAGAGCTTGGCATTTTCATAAGCTTCACACCTCCATTCATCTAAATGATTCAAATCAAGCATTGTTTTCTTACCAGCAAGTTTAAAATCTTTATTTAATTATTTCACTGCCCAATAAGCTTTGTGCTCTAATTCTAAAGGAAAAAACAAGCTTTTCCATAAACCATTTTATAGGGAGACATACCCATAGGATTTTTATACGCAGTTCTATAAGCCCATAAAGCATCATTCAACTTATCTGACCAATTCTTCCTAGATTTATTAACAGTCTTTTGCAAGACAGATTTAATTTCTCTATTTGATAATTCTAGTTGCCCACTGGTTTGATGATGATAAGCTGAGGAAATTCTATGATTAACGTCATATTTAGCAAGGGTTTTTGTAAAACCACCATGAATTAAATGAGAACCTCCATCAGTTATAAGATATCTAGGCACACCAAACCTAGGAAAAATAACACTCTTAAGCATTTTTAACGAGGTTTCTCCATCAGCACTTTTAGTGGGTATAGCTTCTACCCATTTAGCAACATAATCAACAGCAACAAGTATATGTGTATAGCGATTTGAAGGACGAAAAGGACCCATAAATTCAAATCCCCAACAATCCAAAGGTTCAATAACAAGAGAATAACTCATAGACATTTCATTATGTCTAGAAATATTTTCTAATCTTTGACATTCATCACAAGACAAAATAAATTTACGTTCATCTTTAAAGAGAGTAGGCTAATAGAAACCTGATTGTAGACCCTTTTGTGCGGCTCTATCTCCAGCGTGATGTCCTCCATAACCACTACTATGTCACTTCTTCAATATTTCACATTGTTCATGATCTGGAACACATCTTCTCATAATACCATATACTCCTTGTTTATATAAATGTGGGTCATCTAAAAAATAATGCCTCAAATCATAGAAGAATTTTCTTCTTTGTTGAGCTTTAAATGTTGGAGGCAAATACTTTGAAACAATAAAGTTAGCATAATCACCATACCATGGACTATCTTGGGGTTTTACCTTTATCGCAGCCAATTGTTCATTTGGAAAACTATCATTAACAGGAATAGGGTCAAAACTAATGTTTCCCAACCTAGACAAGTTATCAGCAACAGGATTTTCAGCACCTTTCCTATCCACAGTATGCAAATCATAGTCGTGTAAAAGTAACACCCATCTAATAATCCTAGGCTTAGAATCTTTCTTTTCCATAAGGTATCTAATAGAAGCATGATTAGTATGAATAGTAGCGTTTGAGTCAACAATATAAGGCCTAAACTTATCACATGCAAAAACTACAGCTAAGAACTCTTTTTCAGTAGTAGCATAATTCTTTTGAGCAGCATCAAGAGTCTTACTAGCATAATGAATAACATTCAATTTCTTATCTATGCTTTTTCAAAGAACAGCACCTACAGCAAAATCACTAGCATCACACATAATTTCAAAAGGTAACTTCCAATCTGGCGGTTGCACAATAGTAGCAGTAGTTAAAGCTTTCTTTAAAGTTTCAAAATCTTCCTTACAGTCATCATCAAAAACAAATGGTATATATTTTTGAAGAAGATTAGTAAGAGGCTTTGATATTTTAGAGAAATCTTTAATAAACCTCCTATAGAAACCAGTGTGACCAAGAACACTACGAATACCTTTAACATCCCTAGGACAGGGCATTTTCTCGATGGCTTTCACTTTAGCTGTGTCAATTCCAATACCTCTTTCAGAAAGTTTATGTCCAGGAATGATTCCTTCATTAACCATAAAGTGGCATTTATCCCAATTAAGAACAAGATTAGTTTCCTCACTTCCCTGCAAAACTTTGTCAAGGTTGTGCAAACAATTTTCAAAAGAAGTTCCATAGACAGAGAAATCGTCCATGAATACTTCCAGAATTTCTTCACAAAAACCATGAAAAATAGCAGACATGCATCTTTGAAAAGTAGCAGGAGCATTACACAAACCAAAAGGCATACTTCTATAAGCATAAGTACCATAAGGAGAAGTAAAGGTTGTTTTCTCTTGATCTTGTTTCCTAACAGAAATTTGAGAAAACCCGGAATAACCATCAAGAAAGCAAAAATGAGTTTTCTTAGACAACCTCTCTAACATTTGATCAATAAAGGGTAAAGGATAATGGTCTTTCTTAGGAACTTTATTAACCTTCCTAAAATCAATGCACATTCTATAGCCAACTAGTACTCTTTGCGGAATGAGCTCAATGTTTTCATTAGGTACAACAGTCATTCCTCCTTTCTTAGGGACACAATGCACAGGGCTCACCCATCTACTATCAGCAATGGGAAAAATAATACCAGCATCAAGAAGTTTTAATACCTCATTCCTTACCACTTCCTTCATCTTAGGAATTAAACGGCGCTGATTTTAAACTACTGGCTTTGCATCAGGTTCAATATAAATAGCATGCTGACATATAGTAGGCTAAATTCCCTTCAAATCATCAACACTATATCCAATAGCTCCATGGTGTTTCTTCAGAACTCCCAATAATTGTTTTCTCTTCTTCACCTAAAATTTTAGCACTAATAATAACAGGATATGCTTTCTTATCATCAATATAAGAATATTTAAGATCATCGGGTAAAGTTTTTAAATCAAAGACATGATCCTCCTTGGGTGTTAATGTGGTACCCAAGTCTTCCACAGGTAAATTATGTTTGAATATCACTGGTTGGCAAAGAAGAATATCGTCAATCTCATTTCTCTCTTCCATAAATACCTCACTCTCGTGGTCCTCCATATATTGCTGCAAAGCATTGTTAGGAGCAAGAGCAATAGAAGCAAGTTGTTCAACTTTAAAATTCTCATCAGGCAATTTAGATTCATAAGGTGCTCTAGCAAATGTGGAGAAATTGAACTCATAAGATTTTCCATCAAATTTAGTCAAAATCTTCTCTCTTCTACAATCTATAATAGCACCACAAGTGTTCAAGAAAGATCTACCAAAAATAATAGGACAAGTCTTACTAGCAGCCTTACCAAGTACTCGAAAATCAGTGGGATATTTAGTTTTACCACATAAAACTTCCACATATCTAACAATACCAATAGGGACAGCAGGATTAACAACATTTACTTCTAGATTACTAGCAGAATTAACAGCATGCACTTCTATATTACCAATAGGCTAAGGAACAGCAGGATTAACAGCATGCACTTCTACATTACTAGCAGGAACAATTTCTTTATAAGGTGCATGGTACTTGTGATAATTCTTTTTGGGAATATCAAGATAGGAGGCAAAAGCTTTAAGACATTTTGCAAAAATTTGAGAATCAAGACCACAAACAGCACTAACATCATAGAAATCATCGGTTCCCATAAAAGATTTAATGCATTCATAGTCCTAATTTATACCTGACTTTATACCTTTGTCGTTCTCCCATCCTTTAGTGTTTTCTTAAGTACGGTCAAGAAGATCCCACTTAGCTTCTTCCTTCATACGTGTGAATGATCCAGATCAAGAAGCATCCAATAAATACTTATCATGAAGAGAAAGCCTTGCACAAAAATTATTGACAACAATATTACGTGGGAGTTCATGAACGAGACATTTGAGCATTAATAACTTCATTCTCCCCCACGCTTGGGCAATACTCTCTCCATCATGAGGCCGGCAATTATAGATTTGATTCCATTCTTTATGAATCTCACTAGGAGGATAAAATTTAGAATAAGAGAGAGGAACAATTTCCTCCCATCCAATAGATTCACCATTCCTCGCTAATTTGAACCATTCAGCGGCTCTTACTTTCAGAGATAAAGAAAATAATTTCCTTTTAACTTGATCCATTGTAATCCATGCACACCTGAATAACTCTCATAATTCATGTATAAAGAGAAAATGATCACCGGTACGGACAGTTCAACCAGCGTAATAGCAGTTGTCCATAACATGTCCAACAATTTTCATACGTATTTTATAAAGATCTAATTCATCAGTTAACGGGTCACTTACTACCCTAGCAGTGATAGTAGTAGTACCTCTAAACAGAAAATCAAAAGTATTATCCATGATGAAATAAAACAGCAGACAAAATAAAAACATCACTCATAGTAAAAGTTTCTCTTACCAATAGCGCTTCACTCCCCGGCAGCGGCGCCAGAAAATAGTTTTGATGACCCACAAGGATATGGGGTGTATCGTAGTACTTTCGATAAATAAGAGTGTCGAACCCAACAAGGAGCAGAAGGTGTTGACAAGCAGGTTGGATAGAGGATTCAATGTAAACACTAGCAAACCGGTTTTTGGTTGTTTTGGATATAGCAGATAAATAAAGTGTGAGTTAATAAAGAGAAGTAAATAATATTGCAGCGAGTGGCCCAATCCTTTTGAGAGAAAAGGACGAGCCAGTTGTGTTACTTATGACTACCAAACGTTCTCGAGGACACATGGGAATTTCTTCAAGTACTTTCGCTTCGTTACGGTTGATTAATATCCATTGGTTCGTGAAGTGTTGTGTGGGTGAACCTATGCTAATGCACCGCCCAACTAGGATTAATACATACTTTTGATTATACCCCTCGTAAGCATCCGCAAATACAAGAAAGTAATTCAGATAAATCTAACCACAACCTTAAAACTCCGGGATTATACGCTCCTTCGTGCATTGGTTTCCCAACGGGGGTTTAGGTTTCTGTCACTCCGGCAACCCCACAATTAGTAGCCAAATACACAATGCATCCTCCTAATCCCATAAAGGTAAAGTATCATGTAGTCGATGTTCACATGACACCACTAGAAGAATAGCACCACAACTTAAATACCGAACCACGAGATATTACTTCAATATAACTTCACTACTAACATCATGACTTCTCCCATGTCCTCAAGAGCTAAACGAACTACTCACAAGACATCATTTGGATCATAATCAGAGGTGATATAATGGATAATAACAATCTGGTCATAAAGTTCTAACACCGATAAATCTCACAAGCATCAACTACTAACAAGTAATCCACACCAGGAGAGAGATCTAATGTAAAATATCGATAGAGGCTTCTAATTTTTACAGCGGGATGACGGGGGATGATGAGGGTGATGGTGCTGGTGGTGATGATGATGATGATGACGATCTTGATGATGCCCGGAGTGATGACGGTGACAATTGCGATGATTTCCCCTCTCCGGAGAGGAATTTCCCTAGCAGATTTCTCCCTGCGAGAGAGATTTTCTCTCTCGGGTGTTTTCCGCCCCAAGGCGGGGGCGAAATAATTCTTCGATGATGGTCTGGGGCCTAAGGTTTCCTGGGGGGTCAAGTACGTGAAACATGTCAACCAAAGGTGGTCCAAGCTGGTCACACCACCTCGCGAGGCGGCTGATACGTCGTAAACGTATCCCTAATTTCTGATGTTCCATGTTGTTTTAATGTTGTTTCCCTCATGTTTACTATACAATTTATGTCATTTTCATCGATTTTCCAGACTAACCTATTGACAAGATGCCATAGAGACAGTTCTCTGTTTTCGGTTGTTTTTAGTTTCAGAAAAGTTGTTCTGGAAATATTCTAGGAATTGGAAAATTCGAATTCCGGAAGTCTTAGTAATCCAGGAGGTTCCACGGAGTCTCGAAGAGACCCGGAGGGGGGCCTCAGGGGACCCACACCATAGCGTGGCGCGGTCCCCCCTTGGCCGCGCCAGGGGGTGGTGTGGGGCCCCCAGGCCTCCACCGCCTCTTCCCTTTCGCATATTTATTCCCCTCGAGGCAAAAGCCCTAAAAATATATCACTTTTACCAGAGAAACACCCGAAGCTGCCGTCATCGTCATCCATATATCGGGAAGGTTCTGGAGCTCTCGCCGGCACCCTACCGGAGGGGGAAATCGTCACCGCAGGGGTCTACACCGCCATGCTCTCCTCCGAAGTGATACGTGAGTAGTTCATCCCTGGACTATGGGTCCATATTAGTAGCTAGATGGTTGTTCTCTCCATGTTGTGCCTCATGTTTAGATCTTGTGAGCTGCCTAACATGATCAAGACCATCTTTATGTAATTCCACATGTTGTGTTTGCTAGGATATGATGAATGTTGAATGATATGTCTTTTGATTATAAATCTATTATGTTATCTTCATGCATATTTTATTTATGATCGTGCATGCTTTCTGTTGTAAGTAGATGCTCGAAACTCCAAGAGGGAGTATTTATGCTCGATAGTGGGTTCATGCCTCCATTGCATCTGTTATCGAGTGATAGAAACGTGACGGATAGAGGATGTGTTGTTGCCATTAGGGAGAAAACAACAATTATTTGTCTAAGGATGATGTTATTGTTTACATTACACACTTTGCTTACTGCGATTATCAGTTGCTTGCAATTGATATTCGGAGGGTGGATTATTAGTAATAGATGCAGCTAGATAACGGTCTATGTATCTTGTTGTAATGCCCGCATGAATCACATAGTAATATTTATGTCTTGGATATGCACTACCATGCAGCCTTCATTTCTGTCAATTGTCCAGCTGTAATTTGTTCACCACACATGTTATTTATCTTTCACGGAGAGACACAACTAGTGAATTGTGGACCCCGGTCCTTTTTCCTCATATGGGTAAAATCACCTACTACTTTCATAGTGCTCTCATACTATTTCTACTGTTTTCCACACCATGTGTTTAACCTCTTTGTGTTCAACAAAACTGGTGAGATTGACAACCTCACTGCTTCGTTGGGACAAAGTGATTTGATTATGTTGTGTAGGTCCCACGTTGCTGCTGATCCGGTAGTGCGCCCTGCCACCTCAGCTGCATGAACCTTCAGAGATTTCTTGTCCTCCTACTATGCGATTGTCGTGGTGGTGTCAAGACAGATGCCATAGGATGGCTAAAAGTGTGGGGACGAAGGACGCTGGAGGTGCTCGGGGAGGGATCACGCGACGAGTAGCCGCGTGAGCTAAGAATCAAACACTGCAAACAACACGATCTACCCAGGTTCAGGGCCCTCGTGAGGAGGTAAAACCCCTACTCCTGCCTTTCTCTGTGTATATTAGCGCTCGTCCGAGTAGCCACAGTACAAGTGTTCTTGCTACCGAGTATCCACTCTTCTCTCTAGGTGATGAACTAGGTCAAGAATATGCTCCAAGTCTCGAATCTAGGTCAGCATCCCTCGCGCAGGAGGGGGCAGGGCACCTTATATACCTGGTGCCCAGCCGGATACGTCCAAATACAAACAGATGTCGACATTGTGTGCACACCGTCCTTCTTCCGAGTTCCCGCTGACAGCTTTGGCTTCTAATCTTGTCCTGTCTGGAAAGTCGTTGGGCAAAACCAAGTGATCAGTCTGGTATCACTGTGCCGAACACAGAGTAGGGCCCCCCTATCCTGCGACGTCCTGCTGACACACTGTCACTGTCAGGCACGCCGTCCTCAGATGAACAGTGCCGTGAATAGTGCCAAGTACGGACCCCGGATATGCGGGATCCTGTGTCAGAACGGCTCCTTTGACTTCTGGCCCGAGTAGGTTCCCGCCAGTTTTACTCGGACCAGCTCTTCTACTCGAATGAACATAATTTCCTTGACTCATCCTTCTGGTCATCTTTGTGTAAGACCGAGTAGCAGTCGACCGGGTAGCGAGTACCGGGTAGGCGGCTACTCGACCAAACATCCCTTCTGATCTTGCCTTTAGCACTTGCCTTTACCCTACTCGGGGGTATCCCCCGACAGCAGTCCCCGAAGCTGGTAGAGTCCTGCGAACTCGTTCACTGGGCCCTGCCAGCTTAAAACCAACCTTGGCAACATTGCCCTCTAACCTCAAGATGCCGAGTAAAACCTCCGAGTAGCACTCTGGAAAATACCTTGAGTTTCTTCTCCTCCGAATAGAGCTAGTTCTCTTCTCTGTAACCGAGTAGAAAGACTTGTGGAATTTTCCAAACAGAATCTCTGCGGTGCAGAGCACAATCCGGCTTTCCGCGCTGCAACTGGGCACGTGTCACGCATCCACGACCCCGACGCCTCGCTGCCCAGGACCTGACAGGCCACGCGCCCAGTTTTCACGGAGTGGGCCCACTAGCTCGTTATGTCCCATCACGCGCAGTAATTGCCCATGATCTCGTCGTGGGATCTAATGCGGCCGTTACGCGCGCGTTACGCACGCGTTCCGCGCTGTGTGCGTTTCCAACCGGCCCACAGACCCCACGTCGCACGATTATTGCCACGATCGATCCCACTTCCTCAATTCGTAACGGTAATCCGAGGAGCGGTATAAATACCCCCTCGGTAACTCCTTCTTCTCCTTCCGCTCACACTTTCCCCTTCTGCCTTCTCGTTTCTCCGCCGCCGTAGAGCTCCTCGCCGCCGCGAGTTCATCCACTCCACCAAATCCTTCAAACTTTTCCCCAATCTACTCCTTACTGCCATGGCTCGTGACGACAACGCTCGCGCCGGCTGGGCCGGATCCGAGGTCACCGCCGACGACTGCCAATGGCTCGTGAACACCCGGAGGGTTCCTCCCGGTGTTCGCTGCCGGCAACCTGGCGACGAGCTCGTTCCGGCTCCACAGGAGGGAGAGCATGTCGTCTTCCTCGCGCACTTCGCGCGAGGATTCGGGCTTCCAGCATCAAATTTCCTCCGGTCGTTCCTCAACCATTACGGCCTCCAGATGCACCATCTCCCTCCGAACGCCATCGTCTTCCTCTCCTACCATGCCGTGGTATGCGAGGCCTTCCTGGGCGTTCGCCCCACGACGGAGACTTGGTCCAGGTATTTCTTCTTTCGCCAACAGAGCAAAGGCAAGAAGGACGGCGCGGACACCAGCAGCCGGATAACAGAGACCGGCAGCGCCATGATGGTGCAGCGCCCTGGAACCAACCATCCGCGCATTAAGGGATTGGATTCCGTCCGCAAGTGGCAGAAGACGTTCCTGTACGTGCAGAATGTCCCCGCTACGAAGGGAGCCAAGGTGGAGGACCGAATAAATCTGCCCCGTTGGAGCAACCGAGCTCCCACCGGGCAGAACTGGCGGACCAAGCCGTCCATCGACAGCAATCTGAAGCAGATGGACGAGCGCCTCGCCTATCTGGCCGGAGAAGGGCTCAAGAGCGACGACCCAATCGCCTGCTGGATCTCCAAGCGGGTGCTGCTGCTCCAGCAGCGCGTCCACCCCATGTGCTACATGGGCGGCCCCCGCGACTGTACTCGGACAACCACGTTCGAGCTCAGCAACGCGGATGTCGCCGCTCATGCGCGGTCCATCATGACCACTGGCCTCAGGGACAATTGGCAGTATGGCTTCATCCCATACAGTCGTACGAAGCCGATTGAGCGGGTACGTACTACTTATCCTGTTTCTTGTATGCATGTTCCGAGTAGATAGCCTTCTTATCTTGCTGCAACTAGTATTTGCACTCTGCGCCGAGTAGGGCACTTAGCAGAACTATTTAGGCTTAATGTGCTTTATGTTTGCACGTCTTGCCGAGTAGCACACGGAGTAGCACTGCTTAGGCTTAATGTGCTTTATGTTTGCACGCCTTGCCGAGTAGCACACTTAGCAGTTTTCTCTAGGATTAATGTGCTTTGTGTTTGCACGCATTGCCGAGTAGGGTGCCTCTATGCTACTCGACTAACTTGTGATGTTTCTCTATTCTTCAGGTCCTTGCTCGCCAGCTCACTGAGAGCAAGGAACGCTTTGAGGACAACTGGTCGGATGATCGAGAGGAAGACGACGAGGTCTCCTTCGAGACCGCGGACAAGCTCAACCTCCCCCATGCCGCTCAGACGGAGAAGCACCGTATTGACGCGTCCGTCCGTGATTGGCCTGAGGACGACGACGAAGGTAATTGAGCTTTCCTTGTCTGTTTGCGAGCAGCGCAACCCAATTTCTTCCTGTTTCTCAACTGTTTTATTCTCTTCGACCCCACAGAAAATGCCGACGTGGAAGAGGAGGGCGAAGATGAGGACGAGGGCGAGGACGCCCTTGATGTCGAACCACTTTCAGTCGCTGCTCCCGTCGCTCGTAAGCGGACGGGTAGCGGTGCTCAGGAGCCCCCCGCCAAGAAGAAGAAGACGGCCATGAAGAAGATCAAGGGTGACGTGGTCAAGGGACGACGGCTGCCCCCTTCCCGTAAAGGGTAAGCCATTTTCTCCTCAGTTATGCGCCTCTATAATGCGCAAATTCCCAATTCTTTCACTTCATTATTTCTTCTCGGTTTCCTCTGCCCTCTTCTCTTTTCTGAACATATTTCTTTCTCCAGAGCCCCCTTGGATGCTGACGCTGCTTTCGCGCCCACCAAGACTAAGAAGGAGTCTGCCATTGACGTCGATAATCTCATCGACCTCGACGATGAGAACGAAACCGCAGCGCAGGACAGAGCGCGTGCGTCCTCTCCTACCTGAGGAGAAGACTCCGACGAAGCTCGGTACATGGACACCGACGCCCACGACGTCGAGCAGGAGCAGCAGGCCCGCGCAGAGCAGGAAGCGCAGGATGCTGCTCGCCATGAGAGGCCATCTTCTCCTCCAGCCGACACGGCTGAGGAGACCCTAGAACAAGATCCCGAGATGCACGATGACGCCGCCCCTGAGCGGCAGGAGGGAGAACAAGAGCAGCCAGCAACAAGGGCTGCTGAACAGGAAGATCCCGAGGCCCAGCCGCAGGTAGAAGAGCAAGATGCCACACATCCAGATCCTGCTGCCGAGCAACGGGATGAAGCAGTTGACGAGATGGAGCAGGACCCTCCGAGCTCCGCGCATCCGGACACTGCGCCGGGTAGCGCGCCATTGGCGCCGCCTACCGAGCAGGGTACTTCCTCCACTGCACCTAACTCCCCGCCAGTGAAGAAAACCAAGACTGCAACCAGCCCTGCGAAGAAGACTGCTCCCAACGCTAACACCAAGAGGGAAACTGCTGAGAAGAAGGCCGGCGATAAGAGAGCCGCCGAGAAGAAGGCCGCCGAGAAGCCAGTTGGCCAGCCCGACACCACCGTCCGCAGGAATCCTTCCCGTGGCGGTGCACAGGGTGCTGCCACGATGCCGCCGCCAAGACCAACTGCGAAGCCCGGCCAGCTCACCATCCGTGAACCTGGCGCAGCTGCTGACGCCGCCGCAGGATCCAGCTTCTCGGATCCACCCAGCTTCCCACCTTATATGATGAAGATCAGCCAGCAGTATAGCATCCCCGTAACCTCTGAGGAGAAGAAACTTTCCCTGAGGAAAGGCAAACAGGCCACGGCAGTGGACTCGAGACCTCCAGTCAAAGACAAGGATAGGTCCGTCTCGATCTCTTCGCGCGAGGTCCGAGATACCGAGGTGACGTCCACAGGCCTCGAGCAAATGATCGACCTAGTCGGATTCATCGACGCCAAGTGGGACAGCAAAGTCCTTGGCAACCCAAACTGGGACGGCGTGGATTTGGGCGACTTGGATCACATGCGCGTCGACTGGAACAAGGCGGACATGGGTTACAAACCCATGACCATCTCGTCCAAATCCAGCACGCTCGCCGCCAAGATGCTCGTCCACCGCAAGGCTGCCGAGGATCTTGAACAAAGTTATGCGGTAAGTCTTACTCATCCTTCCCGAGTTGCCTTTTCCTTCTCTTCTACTCTTCTCCTTCTTCTTATCTATCACCCAGTCCCCGAGATTCTGGCCGAGTAGGTGGATACTCAACCGAGTTGCCGCCTTCTCGGGTTGAATCTTTACCACTTTTCCTGATTCTTTTTCCTTTTGCTTCTCAGAATAGCCTATTGAAACGGACCAACCTGTATCGTCGGCTGCTCTGGAACCATAGCATCGCTAGGAGGCGCCTTGATGCCCTAGAGAGAGAGCGCAAGGCCGACGAGGCGGCAGAGAAGGAGGTCATGGACAGTGCCCTCCAAATTTCCGAAGTGGAAGGTAAGCTCTTTAGCTATGCGGTTCCTGCGTTTGGTGTTTGCGCCCGCTCTTGCTTTCTGCTCTAACTGATCCTACTCTGCAGGCAAGTTTAAGGCCCTGGCTGATGAGCACGCGAACTGCCGTGCTTTTGTTGAGAGTGGCCAAGCCACAATTAAGAAATTGGAAGGTATGTTGCCGTCTTCTCGGCTCGTCTCTCTCTTTTCCTTCTTCGCTACTCTTCTAACCGTGTTTTGCTCTTCTCAGAAGATCATAAGAAATTTGTCGAGGAACATCTCGACTGCCTCAAGACTGCTGAGGTGCAGCAACAGCTGGAGAGCCTTGAGGTGGAATTCAAGAATAGACACCTCACCGAATTGGAGCCACTGCAAGTTAAGCTGAAGACTGCGCTCCAAGATGCTCTTGACATGGCTTCCGAGAGGGACCGAGTAGCTGCCGAGAAGACCAAGAACGAAACAGCAGCCGCAGCCAAGCAGAAAGCCCTCGAGATGGAGTGCGAGGTGCTGAAGAAGAGCAACGCAAATCTTATGGCTCAGCTGGCTGGGGTGCGCTTGATCGAAGAAAAGCACATAGCCGACGAGGAGCTGTGGAAGAACAAGCTTCAGGGGCTGCTCTACGATTTGAATAGTAAGTGCCCGTTTCTCTGCTCTTTCGCTTCTTTCTTGCGCTTCTCTTCTGCTCGGTTCATTTTTCTACTCTGCCTCTATTTCTGATCTTCTCGATAGCTCTTTCAGAAATCTTCCCCGACCTCGAGTCATCTTGCAAGCCTGCCTTGGCAAAGGCCCGAGCAGCTCGCACCGAGAAGGGCGAGCCCTTGGACACCAAAGCAGAAATCGAAGAGAGCCTCATAGTCATGCAAGGACAGTTTCAGCGTTTAGCTGGCGTGGGCACCGAGCTGGTGCGCGTAGCCTTCAAGCTTCACGACCTGTTCTGGCCTCGGGACTCCGCGCCAACGACTATCCGCGGACTCGCCTTGAAGCTGAACGGCGTGAAGGCCGAGCTGAAGAAGTGGCGGGCGTCTGGAGCTAGGGCCGGCGCCGATCTGATGCTGCTGTTCATCACCAGCTGGTATGAGAACCTCAACTTGCAAGTCGTCCGTGAGATGCGCGAGGACTCGAAGTGGGAGACGGATTCCGATTGCGTGGCTCTCCGCCAGGCCGTCGCGTACGAGGTCGCCCAGTACGCAGACACCGCGCACTTCATCGATGCTCTCACCGAGCCTGACACTGAGGTGGACGAAGGCAAGGAGGAGGCCGCGGACGAAGAGTTGGACGAGGAGGAGCTGGACCTGAGCTGCTTCAACACTCCTGACGGCAAGACCGGGAAGGGGAAGGCCGCGGTTGTCGCGAATAGCGATGATGAAGCCGAGAGCAAGGGGATGACGATTGACACCGCCGCGCTCGAGTTCGGCACTTCGTCAGGAGCTTCCCTTGACGACACAGCTCGCCTCCGCGCCTAAGCGACTGCCTCCACCTCGGCGACAGGGCCCATCTCGGTGGCCACAGCCACTTCAGACCAGGCCGCCACTGAGCCAGACGCAGATGCAGCGAAGACCGATATCGCCAACTCGGAAGCGGATGCTGCCAAGGCCAGCGCTGAAGACGACGCTGCGAAGATTGACGCCGAGAACCCTGCTACCTCGACTTGATTCTCTCCTGCACTTTATCCTTCAAACATTTATCAGACCCCCGGAATGCCGGGTGCAGATGTATGAAAATACTTATGCCGTTTGCTCGCTACTCAGTTTTATTCGCACTTGAAGTTTTTAACTTAGTTAATTTATGCAACCTTGGCTCGATGCCGGGTTGCGTTATCATGCAAGTCCCCGAGTCGCATTTCTTATTCGCTCTTTCTCTTCATCTCAGCTCTTACCCACAACTTGTTACTTTTTTGGTATTCGAGTCACAAGAGTTCAAAGTTAGAGTTGCAAATACTTAGCCACTTAGAAACACTCATAGTAACGCTTCCCACCACTTAGCCGAAAATAATTAACAACAAACGGTACTAAATCCACCCTACTCGGTTCCTGCACTCTCCCTTTCCTTAGCAATTTTTCTTGTGCTCATTGACCTTTTGCTTGTTCTCTTGCTTGCCATGAAGCCGGGTTTCGGACAGCAGCAGAGTCGAAGAGTTGGCATGTAGGTTTAAACACAATACTCAATGTACTTATGAAATTTGAAGCAGAGCAACCGAATAGACAAAGGACGAAGTCGAGTAGAAACACTTAGAGCAATTTCGGACGAGGGCAGTCCCCGAGTTCAATTTCAGATTGTAGAGTAGAATTTTAACTTGGATAAGAGGGTACATACACATTTTTGCTCACGAATGAAAGAGACGGAGTAGAGCTACATTCCAGGGACGCTTAGATTTCTCTCCAGCTTTGTCTATCCTGTTCGCCTGTGATGGACGTATGTCCACAAGATAGTATGCGTCATTGTGCAGCGCTTTGCTCACAATGAAAGGCCCTTCCCATGGCGGAGACAATTTGTGCATCCCGGCTGTGCGCTGCACAAGCCTGAGGACCATGTCGCCTTCTCGGAAAACCCTTGGGTTCACCTTTCGGCTATGATAACGCCGCGGGTTTTGCTGGTAGACAGCCGAACGTGACAGAGTAAGCTCTCTTGCTTCTTCAAGCAGGTCAACGTCGTCTTCTCGAGCTTCTCTCGCCTCCACCTCAGTGTAGAGGGTTACTCGGGGGGAGTCATGCTCTAGGTCTATTGGCAACACGGCCTCAGCCCCATATACCAAGAAGAATGGCGTGTAGCCGGTTGACCGGTTAGGGGTAGTCCTTAGACTCCACAATACCGCTGGCAACTCGTCTATCCAACACCCAGGTGTTTTCAGCAGTGGCTCAATCAGCCTTGGCTTGATGCCAGCCAGCACCATGCCATTTGCTCTTTCCACTTGCCCATTGGAGGCGGGATGCGCGACAGACGCCACGTCTAGTCGGATATGCTTATCTCTGCAGAATTGCACCATTGCTCCTTCAGCAAAGTTTGTGCCATTGTCCGTGATGATGCTGTGCGGGTAGCCGTATCTCAGGATCACATCCTTCAAGAATCTCACAGCTGTGGCTCCATCGCACTTCCTAATAGGCTTCACTTCTATCCACTTGGTGAATTTATCAACCATGACTAGGATGTGAGTCATGTTGCCTCTAGTCGGCTTGAAGGGTCCAACCATATCCAAACACCAAACAGCAAATGGCCAAGTAATGGGAATGGTTTTCAACTCGGAGGCAGGCAAGTGAGTCTTACTTGCAAATCTTTGGCAGCCATTGCACTTCCTCACGATATCCTCAGCTTGCTTCAAGGCAGTGAGCCAATAAAATCCATGCCGAAAAGCCTTCTTGACCAATGCCCGAGAAGAGGCATGGTGCCCGCACTCTCCTTGGTGTATCTCAACCAGAATTTCTTCTCCTTCTTACGGTTCCACACAACGTTGCAGCACGCCGGTGGCACTCCTCTTGTGCAGCACATCTCTGAGTATGGTGTATCCCTTGGATCTTCTCTGAATCTGCCTTGCAGCGACCTCATCTTCTGGTATGGTACCATCCTTTAGAAAGGATAATATGGGCATAGCCCAACTCGGTGTCTCCCGTGTAGGAAACACTGGTTCGTCCACTTCCATTGGAACGGGTACCTCCGTCTGCTCTTTACGGTTGAGAGCACTTCTTTGTAGTCCTGAGCGGTTTGCGAGAACTTCCTCAATGAATGCGACAGTCCCCGGGTTAAGGACGGCAGTCCCCGAGTAAGGAGCGGCAGTCCCCGAGTAGGGAGTGGCAGTCCCCGAGTAGGGAGTTGCAGTCCCCGAGATGGAGTCTGCAGTCCCTGGGTTCTCCGTCGCATTCTCCCAGTCAATCACCATGGGAACAGCTTCTTCGCTTGGTAGAGAAGGAACGAATATGGATTCCGAGTTGGGAGATGGCTAGATGGATGGCTTCCTTAAGTGCTCCAATGCAACCCCTGCCGGGATGGATTGCCGAGAAGATCCCAACTTGGATAGCTCGTTTGCTGCTTCGTTCTCTGCTTGGTGAATATGCTGGAATTCGCAGCCTTCAAAGAATCCGGTCATAGTCTGCACCAGGAAACGATACGACGCCATGTTGGCATCCAGGGCATCCCAAGTGCCAGAAACTTGCTGCACCACCAAATCGGAATCACCATAGCATATGATACGCTGCACACCAACCTCCTTGGCTACTCGCAAGCCGTGCACCACGGCTTCGTACTCTGCGACATTGTTGGATGCCTTAAAGTGGATCTGCAGCACGTACTTGAGTTGATCTCGCTTGGGTGACGTAAGCACTACGCCAGCACCAAGCCCTTCCTTCACCTTCGAGCCATCAAAGTGCATTCTCCAATAATTGGAGACTGGAGCAGGAGGTTCATACTGCACCTCGGCCCAGTCCACCAGAAACTCCGCCAGAATCTGAGACTTGATGGCTTCTCTTCTCGCATACGCGGGAGCGTACGCGGCTAGCTCGATCGCCCACTTGGCTACTCTTCCACTCGCCTCCTTGTTGCCCATGATATCCGAGATGGGAGCAGAACTCACAACAGTGATAGGATGCTCTTGGAAGTAGTGCTTCAGCTTCTTGGCGCCCAGGTACATGCCGTAGGTCATCTTCTGGTAGTGCGGGTAATTTTGCTTGGAGCTGGATAGCACTTCGCTGAGGTAGTACACTGGGCGCTGCACACTCTTGCCTTCCTCTTCTCGTTCCACCACAATCACCACGCTGACCACTCGGTTGGTGGCAGCAATGTACAGTAGCATTGGCTCCTTGGGTAGCGGACTAGCCAAGATGGGTGCGCTACCCAGCATTGCCTTCAGCTCATTGAACGCCACGTACGCTTGCAGCGTCCAGACGAACTTATCACTCTTCTTCATCAACTGGTACAGAGGCAGGGCCTTCTCGCCCATTCGGCCCAGGAAACGGCTCAGAGATGCCAAGCATCCAGTAAACTTTTGCACATCTTTCAAGGATCTTGGCAAAGACATGCTTTCAATAGCTTTTATCTTTGAAGGATTGGCTTCGATGCTCCGACTAGACACCAAGAAGCCGAGTAGCTTGCCAGCCGGGACGCCAAAAGTGCACTTACTCGGATTCAGCTTCATTTTATACTTGCGCAGGTTAGCAAAGGTTTCCTCAAGGTCGGCAAGCAGAGTATGTGTTTTATTCGTTTTGATGACAATGTCATCTACGTACACCTGCACATTCTTGCCGAGCTGATTATGCAAGCATTTCTGCATGCATCTCTGATAGGTAGCACCTGCATTCCGCAACCCGAAACACATGACACGATAGCAATAAGCCCCGTACGGGGTAATGAAAGCAGTCTTTATTTGATCAGCAGGATTGAGAGCTATCTGATGAAAACCCGAGTAGGCATCAATGAAAGACAAAAGCTCACAACCAGCAGTGGAATCGATAACCTGATCGATGCGAGGTAGCGGAAAAGGATCCTTGGGGCAGGCCTTGTTCAGATCGGTGTAGTCGACGCACATGCGCCACGCGGTGGCAACCTTAGGATCCTCCTTCTTCTTCTCGACCATAACCGGGTTGGCTAGCCAATCCGGATGCAGCACCTCCATGATGAAATTGCTTATCAGCAGCTTGGTGATCTGATCACCGATAGCTTTCCTTCTCTCATCCCCGAAACGACGCATTGCCTGCTTCACTGGCTTGGCGTCAGACAAAAGTTCCACAGGCTCTCTACCCTAGGCGTTCTGGCGGCGGTCTAGGGCTGCGGCCCTCCTTCCCGTCGGTGGCCGCTCCGGCGCCGACGTACACTTTCACTCTCTCCTTGTAGGTTCTCGGTGATGGCTCACGTGGGTTTATGGCGGTGGAGGGTGCAATTTGTCACGGGTCTTGTTACTCGTCGTAAAACAATGTACCAGGGTTTTCTACGTCTAGATCCTGCTTCTCGTCGATTGGATCTACTGGATGCAACATTGGTAAAGGTGGACGCGAGGGATCTGCGCAAGCATGAGGTAATTCACCCTGGATCTACGATCTATTTTCCTTGTCACGCGGCCTTGGTTGGTGCCAAGATCCCACGTCATAATGATTATCCTGTGGTCGAACTCTCCTCTGATCCGGTGGATCCATCAGTTTTTGCGGTCCAGGCTACACGTGCTCTAGGGTTTGACTTCACTCCTGGTGAGAACTTTGCTGCTAATATCCAAAAGAGGTTTTCTATTCCAGTGCATGCAGATAGATCTATTGGATCCTTCACCATGGTAGTGTCTTTTGCTCGATACACATTCAGTCTGGACTCGGATACTGTGAGTTTTGCCTTGGAGGCAGCAATTGGTGGTTTCTGTGGTGATTTGAAAGTGTTTAGGCTGGCTGATAATGTTTTTGGCTTCTCGGTATCTTGCAAGCAAGTTGGTTTGTCCATTTTGCAATTACGATCATACAGTTGCTTGCACTTCAAATGTTATTTTCACCTTTGGAGTAATGGTGGCCCTAATTGGAAGCGTGAGTATAATTCTTGGCTCAAGGAATGTGAGAATGAATGGACTCTGGTCTCAAGGAAATATAAGCAGTATAAGTTTAAACAATTGGTTCCTCAGGTTTTTAAGCCTGTGGCTGCTAAGAAATTACTTTCTGTGCCTATCGTTCGTGTCTCATCTGTTGACAATGCTAGTATGAACGTTGACCCTAAGGTTGCTCAGACAGTTGTTGGGGTGTCTCAGTTGACTGAGAAGAAGGATTTGTTTGAGCTTTCACATGATGCTAATAATGTTTCTGTTGGAGTTGAGGCTCTGCTCCCTTCTGTGGATTTTGGGCCGGTTAGGGTTGAGGCAGCGGTGGATTTCAAGTCGTGGGACTGTCGGAGATGTCTTGCGATGGTCCATGCTACTGCTAGTTGTACTAATCAAATTCGTTGCAAACTCTGTTCCAGATATGGGCATAAGGCCAAGCTTTGTTTGGGGAGGGCCCAATTTTCTAAAAGATGGGCACCTAAAAAGGCAAGCACAATCTCTGTCGGAACCGTGAAGGTCCCCTTGGTCGGTACAACTTCTCCTCATATAGTCTCGGCTTCTCCGGGGGTGCTCGCCTCGACTTCTACTCCCGTGCCTCCACCCCCAAATCCGCCCTTGACGCTAGGAGCTACTGCCTCTGTCGGAACCATGGCCAACTTTGAGATGGATCCATTGCCGTGGCTACCTTGGGGCCATCAAGTCATTGATGGAGGACCGACTAGGCTACCGCGCACTTTCTGCAACCCGGCGCAAGACCCGCCGGAGATTCATTGTGCTTTCTGCTATGCTCTGGTTCATCCGGCTCCACCGCCGGGAACGGAAGAGTTTTGGAGACGCAGGTTCGTATTTTCCTGACAGAGCATCTGGATAGAAACATTGTGGAGGATCAGCCTGCTGTTTTCGGTGTGGGTCTGTTCGAGATGGTTAGTGTCAATTCTAGGAACGCCCTGGTTCAGCATGGTCCTTTTAATTTGCACCTGCCTGGAGCATCAGTGCGGTTTGTGGAACCAGAGAGAGCTTTGAACCATCGAGCTGAGCAGGGATTTAGGCGTGGTTGGTTAATGTTCCTAGGTGTGCCGCCAGATTACAGGAACACGGCTGACATCATCAATGCTGTTTCAACTTTTGGCAAATACATCACCTGGAACTTTGATGATCCTATTAAGTCACGGATTCTGGTTCTGGCAGATTTCTCTTCACCTGCAAGGGTTCCTCGTGATGTGGTGTTTTGTAAGTATTCAACAGTGGGAGCTACTAAAGAGTCATGGACTGCACCTGTTTATATTCTGTCAGCAGAATTTGCAGACCAATTACCAGCAGATGAAGATGAGATGCCTCTGGATGGAAATCCACACCCACTACCTGGTGGTTTAGTACCCAATGATAATATGTTTGTGGGACCTCAATTCCCTGAAATTGGCTGGGATCATGTTCAGCAACAGCAGGAGGTTGGAAACCAGCAGCATCAGGATTTGGGAGAACCTTGGAATATGGTGCAAGAAGGAGCAGAGGATCAACTCTCCATGGTTTTAAATCCCTCTGATGCCTCTGTTTCTTCAGGGCAATACCCACCTATGCAGATCAATCAAGTTATTCAGGTTGGGTTGGTACAGACTGTCTTTGGACCTTGCCTTCCACCTCTGATGGCTTGGACAAGACTCTTTGAAAAAACTATGCCTCAGTTTCTATCTCATTCAATTCCTGCTTCAGTGGATTCTTCTCCTTTCTGGCTGCTTAATCTGAATAAGCGTTCCTGGACTCAAGCTTTTGATCAGTTGTATGATGTTTTTGGTCTGGTGGGTAAGACAGGGCACTCTCCAAGACTGAAGTTGTTTAATGCTAAACATATTAGTTTGCCTAGTATTGTTCCTAATCAGGTGTCACAATCTGATATTGCTTTTCAGTCCTCTGGCACTGAACACTTATTGTCTCAAACTGCAAAGCTTAAATCCAAGAAGGTGTTGTTGCTAGGAGGTCCTGTCAGACGCAGTGCCAGACAAAGGGAGCTACAGAATGGTTTTAAGCCTTCCCCTATGCTGGATGGCCATATCCCTTACAGGAAACGTGCAAAAAAGAGTAACAGTAGCAGTGAAGGTTCAGTGTGGAAACCTTTGGCTCTGATCTCCAAGGAGCATGAGCAGCATGATGATAAAAACAATTTCAGTGGTTCTGATGGAGTGCAACCATATACTTCCATCCAAACTTTGCAACAGATTGGGATAGGCTTGGGGATTGATAAATCACTGTTATCCAAGGAGAAGCTTACAGCTAGGACTCCTTCTACCTCTTCAGACAGTTCTGATGATTAGTTCCACCTTATTCTTTCTTTGGGTGGCTGGGTTGGCAGTGCAGGGTGTGTGTTTCTTTTATCTTTGGAACTGTAATCCTTTGGTTCTGTTGGGTTTTGTGGCACACTTTCTGTATCTGTTAGCTGGAGTTTGTTTCTGTGTTGTCAGACTTTATGTGCTTTTGTTATCTCCAATTGTACCAGTTGGTGACTATCAATTATTTATCAGTTGTAATGAATAGTGCTGGTAATCGTATGTGGAAGGTATTTGATCTAAATGTGCGTGGACTGAATGGTGAGGAGAGGCAATCTGATGTGCGTGCTAAGATTGAAGAAAGCCAGTGTTCAGTCATTTGTTTGCAAGAAACTAAAATTGAGTCTTTTGATCACAGGCTAATTAAAAAATTCTGTCCCAAACGATTTGATTCCTTTGTGTACTCTCCCTCAGTGGGTGCATCAGGGGGCCTCATTGTCATTTGGAATTCCTCTATCTTAGCTGGGTCCTTGGTAGAGATACAAAGATTTGGTATTGTGATTGATTTTGTTTCTGTGCACAACTCTGAAAAATGGAGACTGGTCAATGTTTATGGACCTTGTCAAGGGATAGAAAGAGATAATTTTGTATCCTGGATCTATAATTTGGATATTGGTTTCATTGATAATTGGTTGATTTTAGGTGATTTCAATTTTTCCAGATCAAGTGATAACAGAAATAGAGGAACTGGAGATATTAATGATATGTTTCTGTTCAATGATATTATTGGAAATCTTGGATTAGTGGAATTACCTATCAAAGGGAGGTCTTATACATGGTCTAATATGCAGGCAGACCCTCTACTTGTTCAATTGGACTGGTTTTTTACATCTGTTAATTGGACTATCACATACCCTAATACCTCTGTACTTCCATTGGCTAAATCCTCCTCAGATCAGCTACCATGTGTGGTAGTGATTGGTACTTGTATTCCCAAAGCTAAGATATTTAGGTTTGAAAGTTATTGGACAGATCAGCCTGGTTTTTTGCAATGTGTCCAAAACTCATGGGGAAAACAAGTACATAAATCCTCAAGTGCTGCAACATTGGCTGCCAAGTTTAAGACTTTGAGATATGATCTAAAGAGATGGTGTACTGGATTATCCAAGATAAAGCTCTTGATTGAGCTATGTAATAAAGCTATCTTTATTTTGGATGAGCTTGAAGAGAATAGGGTGCTCTCTATCCCTGAGTCAAATTTCAGAAGGTTGGTTAAACAACACTTACAAAAACTCTTATCAGCTCAGACCAAATATTGGAAAGATAGGTGCACTATACGATGGGCTAAAGTGGGAGAGGAAAATTCAAAATATTTCCATGCCATGGCAACCAATAGACTAAGGAGGAATTCTGTTGCTAGTCTTAAGAGTGAGGATGGCACTTTAATCACAGATCATGATCAAATGGCTGGTAAATTTTGGAATGTTTTTAAAGCCAGAATGGGTTGCACTAATGGTATCACCATGAGTCTTGATATTGATAGAATTGTTAAGAGAGTGGATGGACTGCAGGATTTATCTAAACCTTTTAATAAGGAAGAAATGGATGATATTATTAAATATATGCCAGGTGATAGAGCTCCAGGTCCTGATGGGTTCACAGGTATCTTTCTCAAAAAATGTTGGTCAATTGTTGCTAAGGATTTTTATCAACTGGCTCAGGATTTTCATGCTGGAAATACTGGGGTTGCCAGCATCAATACATCCTTCATCACTCTAGTTCCCAAAAACTCATCTCCAGAGTCTGAGAGTGACTATAGACCTATTTCCTTGACTAATGTGTGCCTCAAGTTCCTTACTAAGTTGATTGCAAATAGGTTACAGAACAGAATCTTGGACTGTCTTAACAAGAACCAATATGGTTTTCTCAGAAACAGAACTATACAGGACTGCATTGCCTGGACTCTGGAATATATACATATGTGCCATGCTTCCAAAAGGCCTGTAATTATTTTAAAACTGGACTTTGAGAAAGCCTTTGATACAATTGAGCATGAGGCCATAATTAAAATTCTCCAATGCAAAGGTTTTGACAGCATTTTCATAAGATGGGTAAAAGATTTATTAGCCTCTGGTACTTCACAAGTTCTACTCAATGGAGTGCCTGGTAAGCAATTTATGTGCAAAAGAGGGGTCAGGCAAGGTGACCCCTTATCCCCTTTGGTGTTCACAATTGGTGCTAACCTGCTTCAGGAAGCAATCAATGATATTTTGGATTCAGGACAGATTTCTCTGCCTATTGACACAGGGGATCCTGATTTTCCCATCATCCAGTATGCAGATGATACTCTTCTTATTGTTCCTGCTGATCAGGAACAAATCATGGCCCTCAAAACCTTGTTACACAAGTTCTCAGTCACCACAGGGCTTAAAATAAATTTCCATAAATCTTGCATGTTACCAATCAATGTGGAGCCTGATGATTTACTTCTGCTAGCTGAGAGCTTTGGTTGCCAAGTTGGTTCTCTGCCTTTTACTTATCTTGGTTTGCCTGTGGGAACTACTAGACCGAAGATCAGTGATTTAACTCCAATTGTGACAAGATTAGAGAGGAGATTGTGTGCATCATCTTGTTTCTTATCACAAGGAGCTAGGCTGCAACTGGTTAACTCAGTATTCACTTCTCTCCCTGTGCATTTTCTTGCCACACTGCATCTTCCTCAGGGGATTGTGGAACAGTTAAATAGAATTATTAGACAGTGTTTATGGAGAGGAAATGATGATACTCCTAAACAGTCACTTGCTTCTTGGGACATGATTTGTAAACCAAAAATGAAGGGAGGTTTAGGTATTACTAACTTCTCTAGCAAGAATGATGCATTGATGCTCAAATTTGTCAATAAATTTTACAACAAGATGGACATGCCTTGGGTTAAATTAATCTGGGACAATTACTATAGAGGGACCATCCCACATAAAGAGGACCCATGTGGCTCCTTTTGGTGGAAGGATAACCTGAAATTAGTGGGTAAATTCTTGGAGATCACAAAACCAGTTGTCAATAGTGGGCAATCTGTTTGTTTCTGGATGGACTCCTGGGAGATTGGAGGTTCTACTTTGCCACTACAGCTTAGGCTACCCAGACTTTTTTCGTTTGCCAAGGATGAGAAGGCATCAGTTTGGACTATCATGAACTTGGTGGATAGGGAGGAGGGGTTCCACCTGCCTTTGTCACCACAAGCTTTTGATGATTTGCTTATCCTCTCGGATTGGATGGACTCTGTTATGTTGGATGGTTCAAAAAATGATGAATGGCTCTGTAGCTAGAAAGGTGGAAGATACACAGCTGCTAAGTATTATGCTCATGTCCATAAGGACATTGTGGTTTGTCCTGTTATACAGTGGCCATGGAAAAGCAAATGCATGATGAGAATTAAAATGTTTTCATGGTTACTGATTAATGACAGACTGAATACAAAAGACCTACTGAGGAGGAGACAATGGACTGTAACTGATAATGATAGTTGTGCTCTATGTATTGGAGACTGCTATGAAGATAGAGATCATCTTTTCTTTCAATGCAATTTTAGCAGCAGAGTGTGGAATTATCTGGGCATTGACTGGTCACAGGGAGTTGATTTGCTTTCAAAGGCAAGATTTGCTAGGAAAAGTTTTGATAAACATTTCTTCTTGGAAGTGGCCTTCATTGCTTGCTGGAACATTTGGAAGATTAGGAATGATGCAATTTTTAGATTGGATAGACCAAAATTCTCTGTTTGGAGGAATATATTTGCTAATGACATGTATATACATGTACATAGGTTTCAGAAGGAGAAGTCCCTGTCTGTAAAAAGTTGGATAGATAGCCTCCCCTAGAGGCCTGTCTGCTGTAATTTGTTGAACCTTTCTTATAACTATCAATAAAAGGCTGTGGGGTTCTTTGCCCTACAGTAGAAAAAGTCAAAAAAAACTGGCTTGGCGTCAGGACGCACATGTAACGAGTGCTCAACCAACTCCCTCGAGACACCTGGCAGATCTTCATTGGACCAGGCAAACACGTCCCGATTCTCACGGAGGAAGTGGATGAGCTCGCCTTCCTATTTCTCCGCCAACCCGGAGCCGATGATGGCAACTCGGTCGGGGAACTCAGGGTCAACCTGGACCTTCTTCGCTTCGTGGGATGCCTGAAATGCTGTCCCGTGCTGGGAGCTTGGCATCCCGGGCGCAACACCTTGTGCCGCCTGCGCCATAGCCACTACCTCATGTATCTTCTTCTTCTCGGCAGCAATCACCATCGACTCCGCCAGCTGAGAACCAGCAGAGGCACACTCCATGGACTTCTTATAATCACCAGAGATGGTAATCACGCCATTGGGGCCAGGGATCTTCATCTTCAGATAGGCAGTATGGGTAGATGCCATGAACTTGCTCAGAGCAGGCCTACCGAGTAGAGCGTGGTAAGGGCTTTGATGATCAACCACCTCAAACTGCAGCCTCTCTGTGCGGCAATTCTCCCTGGTGCCGAATAGCACATCTATCCACACTCTGCCCATTGGAGAGCAAGAAATCCCCGGCACAATGCCATGGAAAGTGGTCTTGCTAGGTAGCAGCATGTTCTCGGCGATCCCGAGCTTCTCAAGTGTATCCTTGTACACGATGTTGATGCTGCTGCCGTTGTCGATTAGAACCTTGCTGAACCTCACGTTCTTCTCGGGACCCAAGAAAGTAGGGTCCAGCACCAAGGTGTAGCTACCCGGGTTGGGCATCACCTTGGGATGGTCAGCTCGGGACCAAGCGATCTCTACCTTGCACCAGTGCATGTAATGAGGAACAGCAGGGATCACAGCATTGACCTCCATAGCACGCATGTGCTGCGACTGCTTGTCGACAGGCTCTGAAGTGAAGATCATGTAGCTCTCGTGGTGCTCTTGGTACTGGTTGCGGCCCCAATCATCATTGTTACCATTGTTGTTGCCCTGGTAGCCATTGTTGCCTCTGTTGTTGTTGCGGTTGCGGTTGTTGTTGTTGTTGTTGCGGTAGCCCTCATTGTTGAAGTAGCGGTTGGCTCCTAAAGCCACTTGATTCACATTCTCTCTTCTCGGGAACGCTGGAGGCCGAGCTGCGGGTGCGCGGGCAGGCTGGACGTTGGCATTTGCGGCTGGCAGAGGAGGAGGAGGAGGCAAGCCTTCGCTCTTGATCAGATCCCACCATTCGCATTGCCGGGTAGTATGGTTGGCTGGCCTTGAGGGGTGCTGAGTGTGGAAGCTGCACGGGCCATCCTTCATATCGTCAAAGACAAACTTCTTAGCCGGTTCCGAGTTGCCGCTTCCCGGCTGAGGATCTCGGTATGGCTTCTTGTTGCCTTGGCCCTGGTTCTGGTTGCGCCCGTACTGGGCTCCAGCAGGTTTTTGCCCTTGGCTACTCCCAGCTCCAATACCCACAGCATTTACCTCCTCAGGGTCGTACCGAGTATCTATTCGGTCACCCCTGCGCTTGTTGCGGAACTCATTGCGCTTGTTGTTGAAGTTTCTTCTCGGCTCGGAGGAGTCCATCAGTGGCTGAGTAGGATCGCCAAGCGCGTACTGATCCGCAATCTTGATGGTCTTCACCAGCGTGTTCGGCATCTCCCTCTGCAGCCTCTGCCACAACATGTTGCCGTGCTTGCAACCCTGCGCAAACCAAGTAATGGTCTGCGCCTCGTTCACACCTTCACAGGTGTTCCGCAATGTGCTCCACCGAGTAAGATACTCACGATCCGTCTCGTCTTCTCGTTGCTTGCAGGCAGACAGCTGCTGCGGCCTATTCGGCCTCTTGTATGTGCTTGTGAAGTTGCTGATGAAGGCTTCCGAGAAGTCCAGCCAGCAATTGATGCTGTTCTTGGGCAAATTGTTGAGCCAAGTGCGAGCTGGACCCTCCAGCATCTGCGGAACGTATCGCACTGCCCATCTCCGATTGCCGTTCGCGATATGAACCGCAGTGACATAATCGTTGAGCCAGTCTTCCGGCTTGGCGCTGCCATTGTAGCTCTTGGTGCCCCTTGCGAGCTGGAAGTTCTTCACGGACGGCTCATTCATGATGCGCGGGCCGAAGCACTCAGGGCCGGGAGGCCCCGTGTTCTCAAGCCGCGCGGACTAACTGATCCGGTCCAACTTGTAACGAACATCAGTGGGCTCCAGCACGCGCTCACCTACGCGATCCAAGATGTCATACCCAGCCATCCCCATGGCCGAGTAGCCATCATCATATCTGTCCGCCTGCACAACTGCAGGCTGCTCCACCGGGTTGGCGACTGGCGCCGCTGCACGCGGCTGCTGTCTCTGCCGAGTAGGCTGAGCGACGGGATGCTGAGAAGGACCTGGGCGCTCTCCATCTCGGGCCTGGCTTTGAGCTTTATGGGCTTGAAAGCCTGCTCCTGCAGCGTTGTGTTTCTGACCGGACTGTCGCGGCGACAGTCGGGTCGTACACCTGCATCTGCCTACCCTTGCCGGAATGCCCACTCCGGCTTCTCTCACAGCTAGGATGTGGTGATGAAGCCTGATCGTTAGATCTAGCCACGTGCGAGTGCACCACCTGAGAAGCTCCAGCACCCGGGTTGGCTTTTAGGAACTCCTCGTTCTTCCTAGCAGCCTCTAGCACCAACTCGTTCAGCCTCTCCTGCTGCCTAACGCGCGCGTCGCCGGCTAGATGCGGCAACTCGGCGGCTACAGCCTCAGCAGCTCTAAGTGTTTTGGCGGGTGTGGTGTATCTGGGTCTAGTGGAGGTGTTTGCAGTGGCGGACTGACTGGGGGCCTCTACAACAGTTGCCATCTCGGCGCCTAAGTTGCGACGCGTAGCGCCTACTTTACTAGCTCTCCTAACAACCGGCGTGAAACCGTGAGCCTTGTTGTACTCAAGCTGATCTAAGCTAAGCTCTAGCCTGATCTTCTCCAACTCCGCCTGCTCAGCGAGCAGCTCCTGGCGCTGCCGGTCGAGCTGCGCCTTCATGGTCAGGAGCTCGAGATCAGTGGGAGGCGGCATACCCGTCCGCGCAGCAGACGCAGGGATTGTCGGAGTAGTGGAGAGCAGAAGATTGCATTCCTTCTCGTAAGGCTTGTGCGTCTTCCCGCCAGCGCTAGAGCCAGCGAGATCCTCGACAACGACCGCAGCGGTAGCAGCCGCGCCCTTCCTGGCGTCAGCAGCAGGGCCGGTCATCATCACCTCTGCAACGTCCACGGAGCGGCCCAGCGGCCTTCCGCGAGCAGCGATCACAGCAGGAGGATCCTCTGCGACCAGCACCTCCTCCGGGAACTCGCTGACGACGGCGGTGGCGACGTAGACGAGGTGCGAGCCGAAGGAGATCACCGTGCCGCCCTCCGGCATGGCCTTGCCGCCGAAGTCGCCTGCGTTGTCGATGACAAAGTCGAAGGAGCCGAATCTGTGGACAAGGCCACAGACTACGCGCTACGCCGAAGAAGATCCCGTCCGAACGGTAACTCCAGCCAGCGCCGCTGGTTGCACCATGGTGGGCGCCAACTGTCGTGGTGGTGTCAAGACAGATGCCATAGGATGGCTAAAAGTGTGGGGACGAAGGACGCTGGAGGTGCTCGGGGAGGGATCACGCGACGAGTAGCCGCGTGAGCTAAGAATCAAACACTGCAAACAACACGATCTACCCAGGTTCAGGGCCCTCGTGAGGAGGTAAAACCCCTACTCCTGCCTTTCTCTCTGTATATTAGGGCTCGTCCGAGTAGCCACAGTACAAGTGTTCTTGCTACCGAGTAGCCACTCTTCTCTCTAGGTGATGAACTAGGTCAAGAATATGCTCCAAGTCTCGAATCTAGGTCAGCATCCCTCGCGCAGGAGGGGGCAGGGCACCTTATATACCTGGTGCCCAGTCGGATAAATATAAACAGATGTCGACATTGTGTGCACACCGTCCTTCTTCCGAGTTCCCGCTGACAGCTTTGGCTTCTAATCTTGTCCTGTCTGGAAAGTCGTTGGGCAAAACCAAGTGATCAGTCTGGTATCACTGTGCCGAACACAGAGTAGGGCCCCCCTATCCTGCGACGCCCTGCTGACACACTGTCACTGTCAGGCACGCCGTCCTCAAATGAACAGTGCCGTGAATAGTGCCAAGTACGGACCCCGGATATGCGGGATCCTGTGTCAGAACGGCTCCTTTGACTTCTGGCCCGAGTAGGTTCCCGCCAGTTTTACTCGGACCAGCTCTTCTACTCGAATGAACATAATTTCCTTGACTCATCCTTCTGGTCATCTTTGTGTAAGACCGAGTAGCAGTCGACCGGGTAGCGAGTACCGGGTAGGCGGCTACTCGACCAAACATCCCTTCTGATCTTGCCTTTAGCACTTGCCTTTACCCTACTCGGGGGTAACCCCCCGACAGCGATTCAATCTTGGTTTCTTTTCTGAGGGAAAACTTGCTGCTGCACTCTTCACAACCTTTCTCTTGGGGTTTACCAATGAGGGCGTCAACTCTGCCACCATCAAGTTTTCTGGCGCCGTTGACGGGGAGGAAGAGAATTCTTGCAAGGGGAGTCTCTCACTTCCGATCTCTTTACTTTGTTTTAGTTTTGCTTATTTTATTTTATTTTATCTTGTTTGGCTCTCTTTATCAAAAACATATAAAAATTAGTTCTTATTCTAGTTGTTGTTTTATTTCTGTTTTTATTCTTGTTAAAATGACTACTCCTAAGAACACTAAGTTGTGTGAATTTACTAGCACCAACAACAATGATTTCATTAGCACACCTATTTCTCCACCTGCTCCTACTACTAATTTTTATGAGATTAAGCCTGCTTTGTTAAACCTTGTTATGAGAGAGCAATTTTCTGGTGTTAGTACTGATGATGTTGCTGCCCATCTTAATAATTTTGTTGAACCATGTGAGATGCAAAAGTATAAAGATGTAGATGCAGATATTATTAAACTAAAATTGTTTCCTTTCTCTTTGAGAGGAAGAGCTAAAGAATTGTTGCTATCTTTTCCTAGAAATAGTATTGATTCTTGGACTAAGTGTAAAGATGCTTTAATTGGAAAATATTATCCTCCTGCTAAGATTATTTCTTTAAGAATTAGCATTATGAATTTAAGCAACTTGATAATGAGAATGTTGCTAAATCTTGGGAAAGAATGAAATCTTTAGTAAAGAATTGTCCCACTCATGGACTGACTACTTGGATGATTACCCAAACCTTTTATGCAGGACTGAATTTTTCTTCAAGAAACCTTCTAGATTCAGCTATTGGAGGAACCTTTATTTCCATGACCTTGGGGGCAGCAACAAATCGTCTTGATAATATGATGGTAAATTATTCTGAATGGCATACTGAGAGAGCTACAACTGGTAACAAGGTAAATTCTGTTGAAGAAACCTCCTCTTTGAGTGATAGACTTGATGCTATTATGTCTATGCATGTGAATGGCCATGCTCCTATTGATCCAAACAATGTTCCCTTAGCCTATTTGGTTTCTCAAGAAGAGCATGTTTTTGTGAACTTCATTAAAAATAATAATTTCAACAACAATGCTTATTGAAATAATTTTCATAGCAACAATTATAGGCCATATCCTCCTAACAATAGAAATGCATATGGTAATTCTTATGGTAACTCCTATAACAGCAACAAAAGTGTACCCTCTGATCTTGAGAACATGCTTAAGAATTTTATTAGTACACAAACTGCTTTCAGTAAATCTGTTGAGGAAAATTTTGGCAAAGTTGATGTTCTTGCTTCTAAAGTTGATAGCCTTTCTCTTGATGTTGATTTTCTAAAACTAAAGGTCATGCCTCATGATGTTAAAGAAAGTAAAACTTTAAATGCCATCCAAATTCGAATTGGTGATAATGTTAGAATGTTAGCTGAATTGCATGCTAGATGGGAAAAAGAAGATGAAATAGCTAGAAAGAATAATATAGCTAATGTTTGCACAATTACCACCACTAGAAAAACTGAAGCTTATCATGCTAGAAAACCTTCTATTATCAATGGTAAAGTAATTGGTGTTGGAAACACTCCCACTTCTGCAATTAAAAATGCAAAATTACTTGAAACTGCTAAAAATGTTCCTGGTCAAAGTGCTGAAATTTTTACAAACATGGGAGACAACAGTCCCATTACCTTTGCTAAAAATGATCTTAACTTTGATGATTGCAACATAACTGAAGTGATTAAGTTCTTACAAAATCTTGCTGGTTTTCCTAATGCTAGTGCTATGAATATGGCTTTCACAAAATCTTGATGTGAAGCCTCTATTCCTAGGAAGCTATATGATGGTTGGGAACCTATTATTAAAATGAAAGTGAATGATTTTTATTGCAATGCTCTATATGATCTTGGTTCTAGTATCTCTGTTATGCCCAAGAAAGTTTATGATATTCTTGATTTACCTCCATTCGAACCTTGTTATTTGGATATGCGTCTTATTGATAATGTTAGAAAGAAATCTTTGGGGAGAGTTGATGATGTTCTTATCATGGTTAATAATAATCTTGTCCCCGTTGATTTTGTTTTCTTTAATATTGAATGAAATGCTTCTTGTCCAATTGTTTTGGGAAGACCTTTTCGTAGAACCGTTGGTGCTATTATTTATATGAAAGAGGGGAATATGAAATTTCAGTTCCCACTCAAGAAAGGTATGGAACACATTTCTGGAAAGAGAATGAAGTTTCTTTTTTATTCCGTTATTCGAACAAAGTATAGTTTCTATACTTCTTCAATCGAAAATACTTGATTCCATTTTTCGAGGCCTAGTTAAAAGGCGTTAAAGAAAAGCACTTCTTGGGAGATAACCCATGGTTTATTTTTGCTTTGTTTTTCTATGTTTTCTTTGAGTCAATGAGTTTTATACATCTGTAGTAACTCCTTTTTATATTTATTTTCATGTTTTAGTAGTGCCAAGTAAGGTTTCGGACGAGAGTTGGAGTTGCTTTTAGGATTTCTGCGCAGAAAACAGATTTCTGTTGTCCATCGTAAAAAATCGTAAAACATCCTGGAAGATCAGAATGACCTGGAATTGTTTGTGCTTATTCCTAGGCTAATTCCAAAACTTTTTTGTTCTCTAGATTTTTCTATTTGAGTAACTTAAGTGCCTCAAAAAAATTCGTCTTTACAGAATGTTCTGGTTTTGACAGATTCTTCCATTTTTCTTGCATAGGCTCTTTTGCGATGTCAAGTGAATTTCTTGCTTCACGAAACATCAGTGGCTGTATAATTTTTAAAAGTATCAATAGAACTTGTCCCATACATAACCCATGGATTTTAATTTTTTCACTAACCCTCTAATGTGAATTACTGTTTGAGTATGGTTTGAAGGAAGTTTTCAAGTGTCAAGAGAAGAGGTGATATATGTGATCAAGAAGAGTGCAAGTTCAAAGCTTGGGGATGCCCCCGTGGTTCATCCAATCATATTTTTAGCAGACTCGAGAATCTAAGCTTGGGGATTCCCAAGGCATCCCCTTCTTCGGCAATTATCTATCAGGTCACTCCTTGTGAGGCTATATTTTTATTCGGTCACATCATATGAAGGTTTCTTGGAGCGTTTTTTAATTTTTCTTTTTTTTCTTTTTTTTCCTTTGTTTTAATTTTTTTCCTTGATGAAATAATATCATTGTACCTAGCATAATTGTTTGGGAGAGAGACACGCTCCGCTTTTTCGTTTGAATATTTGCTATGCTAGTATTCTTAATTTTTCTTCTAATTACTGCAAAAATTCATGTTTAGCTCTTGTTTTCATTGCATCTCTTGTTCAGAGCTGTTAGTTTTAGTAGTATTATGTGATTACTCTCATGTTTGCTTGCTGTATAATGTAGAAATTTTTTCTTAAAACATATTTTGTATGATTCTTGTTGAGAAAAGAAACTGCTCCTTGAAGTAGAATTTTTAACGGTGCAAGTAGAAGCTTGTATAGATTGTGGCTAGAACTTTTCATGTCATGCTAGATGTTATTTTAGTTTTAAAGCCTTGTGGTTATTGAGTAGCATGATTAGACTCAAATAGCTGAGAGTGCTTAATGTGCCATTGAAAGAATCATGAGTTGTTCTTGTCATATTCAAGCATAAATTTGCGGTATTCTCCTTTGAATGTTTTATTTGGTTGACTTGGTGCATGCTCACACCATGTTTATGACTATGAACCAGTCACTAATATCCTCTATGATCATTTAGTTTTTAAACTTGTGGTACCACTTATGCTTTGATTAATGGTGTTTTCTCGCTATGCATGATTATGGCTCTTATGCTCTCTTGATTTGCCGCTCCCAGTCTTTTGCTAGCATCCACCTGTAATGAGTATGGAATTCTACTCGTGCATCCAACTCCCTAAAACCAATGTTTTCCCATTGTGTCCACCATACCTACCTAGATGTGGTATTTAACTGCCACTCCAAGTAAATTGCTCATGTGTTACCTTTAAAACCTTCAAAATTATTCCACCTTTGTGTTCCTATTTTTGCTCATGAGGACGTAAATAGAGAATCTTTATCTCACTTGTTGATTGGATTTCACACCCTAGACTAGTGGCTTCATCCGCTTATCCAATTGATAGAAGAGCTGGCAGCGGGGTGCCCAGCCCCAAATTAATACACACAAAATCTCTTCACTATTTTTGCCCCTGATTTATCAGTCAAAGCATAATTCTGTAAACAAAAGAGAAAGAGGGATGACCTTCTACACCAGGTGCGTCCTTCATATGGGAACCGCTCTTGTGAAATCTAGTTGGATTTTGACGTACTGTATTTTCTGTTTACCATTCGTTGACATTACCATACATCTCCCAAAGTATAGACACTCCTCCATGGTATGTGATTGTTGGTAGGCACCCGAGGATTTGGTTAGCCATGGTTTGTGTAAGATGGATGGGAGGAGTGTCAAACTTTATATACCTCTTTTTAATAAAATAAAAGCTCTTGCACATGAGTGATCCATGCTTCCCTCTCCGAAGGCCTTGGTTTACTTTTATGTTGAGTCTCCATCTTATAAATTTATGCACAGTTGAGAGAGCATTTTCCCATTCTGAGTTTTATGTGCATTTGTCCCAAAACATTATTAATTGATTCATGATGTTTTATTGCTTGTTCTATAATTATTTGTTCTAGTCTTCCTCATGAACTTTGAAGGTGTCCTGGTATTTATGTTTTTCCCCACTTTTAAGGACTAGCGAAATATCACTTTGCCATGCTTTCTTTATATTTGAAACGAACGTATATATTTCTTTGCATTATTATTCATGATCTTTTATTGGAGTTACTTCTCATGATGCAAGGTGATTGCTATGCTTTATTATCAAAGTTCTATTTACCATGCTTAGGTTTAAGTTCTATGATCTTAGCTTACATATGCTTTTACAATACTTTGATGATCAAGTTTATGTTGGTAGCATGTCACTTCAGAAATTATTTGTTTTTATTGTTTACCTACTCGAGGACGAGTAAGAACTAAGCTTGGGATGTTGATACGTCGTAAACATATCCCTATTTTATGATGTTCCATGTTGTTTTCATGTTATTACCCATATGTTTACTATACACTTTATGTCATTTTTATAGATTTTCTGGACTAAGCGATTTACAAGATGCCATGGAGCCAGTTCCCTGTGTTCTGTTGTTTTTAGTTTCTGAAAAGTTGTTCTGGAAATATTCTCGGAATTGGAAAATTCGAAGTCCGGAAGTCTTAGAAATACCAGAGGTTCCGAGGGGGGCCTCAGGGGGGCCACACCATAGGTTGGTGCGGTCCCCCATTGGCCGATCCAGGGGGTGGTGTGGCGCCCCCAGGCCTCCACCGCCTCTTCCCTTTCGCCTATTTATTCCCCCCGAGGCAAAAACCCTAAAAATATATCACTCTTAGTCGAGAAACACCCGAGGCCGCCGTCATCATCATCCCGAGATCAGGAGTGTTCTGGAGCTCTCCCCAACACCCTGCCGGAGGGGGAAATCATCACTGGAGGGGTCAAAACCACCATGCCCTCATTTGAAGTGATGCGTGAGTAGTTCATCCCTGGACTACGGGTCCATAGCAGTAGCTAGATTATTGTTCTCTCCACTTTGTGCCTGATGCTTAGATCTTGTGAGCTTCCTAACATGATCAAGTTCATCTTTATGTAATGTTACATGTTGTGTTTGCAAGGATCTGATGAATGTTGAATACTATGTCTTTTGATTATCAATCTATTATGTTAACTTCATGCATATGTTATTTATGATCTTGCGTGTTGTCCATTGTTAGTAGATACTCTGGCCAAGTAGATGCTAGTAACTCCAAGAGGGAGTATTTATGCTCGATAATGGGTTCATGCCTCCTTTGCATCTATGCTCGAGTGACAGAAACGTGACGGATAGAGGATGTGTTGTTGCCATTAGGGAGAAAACAACAATTCTTTGTCTAAGGATGATGTTATTGTTTACATTACACACTTTGCTTACTGCGATTATCAGTTTCTTGCAATTGATATTCGGAGGGTGGATTAGTAGTAATAGATGCAGCTGGATAACGGTCTATGTATCTTGTTGTAATGCCCGCATGAATCACATAGTAATTTTTATGTCTTGCATATGCACTACAGTGCAGTCTTCATTTCTGTCAATTGCCTAGTTGTAATTTGTTCACAACACATGTTATTTATCTTTCACGGAGAGACACCACTTGTGAACTATGGACCCCGGTCCTTTGTCCTCATACTGATAAAATAACCTACTGCTTTCACACCACTATCATACTGTTCCTAGTGTTTTCATACTGTTTTCCACACCATATGTTTAACCTCTTTGTGTTCAGCAAAAACGCTGAGATTGACAACCTCACTGCTTAGTTTCGACAAAGTGATTTGATTGTGTTGTGTAGCTTCCACGTTGTTGCTGAGCCGGTAGTGCGCCCTACCACCTCAGCTGCATCAACCTTCAAAGATTGCTTGTCCTCTTACTGGTCGATTTAACATTGGTTTCTTTTCTGAGGGAAAACTTGCTGCTGCACTCTTCACAACTTTTCTCTTGGGGTTTACCAACGAGGGCGTCAACTCTGCCACCATCAGCGGCCAAGGTGGGGCGCCACCTCATGGTGTGGGCCCCTAGTGGCCCCACTCTGGCTCCCCTTCTGGCTGGACTCCTCCTCTGAACTTCTAATACACCTCCGGTGTCCCCCCTCCCCCCGCCCCCTCTTCTTCTGATATTATAAAATACGGTATCATGACGGTGCTTTTTCCATCAGATTTTTGTCCTGGTGTTTATTCTCCAAAAATAATGAAACATGCAAATTAAGATAAAATAACATAAATAATAAATCATACCATGAAATATATCGATGAATAATAGAAAATAACAATATAAAACGGTGATGCAAAATGGACGTATCATGCTCCTCCTGCTAGATCGAGGGGCAGCAACCCCCACGGATCCATATCAAAGGCACACTAGGGCTTGCTAGGGCCCTGGGTCCCTACCCCGACCCATCCATGTGAGGCGGCCGTAACACCTCATCTGCGATTATAGCACGGCGACCTTGCCCGAACCTTCACCGCAGGTGCGTCAAGCCAAACGATGCGGACAGTATCCGCGCTAGCAGACCAACACCCAAGGTGGTCTCGTCCTCCACCAGTCCACCAGGCGTGGGGAGGCGCCTTGCCTCCGCCAAGACCTGGCCCAACAATCCAGGTTGCTCCGTCGGCCGAAACAATCGCCGACGAGTCCACACCGCCGCTAGCCAACCCTAGACCACTCTAATCGGTGAGCAAGAACAGCGAGGAGGGGTTCGGGGAGACTCACCAGCCCACGAGCTTGACGGAGAGGATGGATCCCAGCATCATAGTAACCTCCATGCCTCCGCACGAGGGCCCCAAGGGAAAATCCCAGCCGCCCCCACCACCAACGCATCATGGCCTTGTCCGACGGTGGCCTCCAGGAGCACCAAGGCAAGGGAGGGAGAGATGAGGGGGTAATGGTGCTGTTTTCTCGGGTTCGCTCCTCCGTCGCCTAGAGCAGACGGCGCGAGAGGAGAAACATTCAACTTTAAATGGAGCTATAGCAAACGAATTACATAGGCTTCAAAATAGGATCACCTTGCTCAAAATGCAATCGGGCCGCTATATCTATTGCCCGCTGTTTTTAATAATAGTAGGCCAAAGATTAATTACTGTAGATGATGGCATCTTCATTGACGAAGAAGACGGATACCAAACCCTAATATAATCTACTCAAAATTCAATTTTTGCGGAAAAATCTACTCATAGTTCGGATTCCCCACCCCTCCCGACGCCGGCGAGGCCGGTCGGAGGAGTGGGGAACCGACTATGGAGGAGACGGTGGTGGATGTGCCTTTTTTCTTTACTTGCAGCAACGGCGGAACTCACCTAAAAGATAGGTCAGGGGAGTTGATTTCCAATTCTAAGAGAAACTTTAGCAGAACCCATAAAAGGGCCAAACCGGTGAAATTACGGCGGCTTTACGAGCTGGGGTCACAGTTTCGGCCGTAGCAGAGCACGCGGAACCCTACAAGTAGTGGTCGCGCGGTCATTTTCAGGTCACGCCCCCATTTCTCCGCCGCCACCGGCGAGCAATCCCTTCGCACAGCCACACACCTCCAACAATAAATTAAGCGCGCCTCCACCCAGATCCATCTCCGTCACGCCACCATGCCGTCGAAGTTGAAGACCCCGAAGCGCGATCCCGCCTTCTGGTCCCCGTTCGACCCGTCAGATCTGTCTGATCACTACAAGAAATGTGTTGATACATGACGTTCTCGCAACGACGATGGACGAAATCGTCATAAAGTTATGACGATTTTGTGCCATACCGTCGTTAGCCGCTAGAGGGGTTAAAAACACTGAATTTTCATGACGATTTGGCCAAAAAACGTCGTGATTTTGTGAAGTGATATCGTCATGAACGATTATGGCCTTGTTTTGAACCGATCACGATGAATTTAAATCGTCATGACATTCTAAATGTGGATGCGTTGGTACGTCTGAACGGACACATCATCAACTCCGCCTACGTGGCATGTCTGTTGGATAGACACATCATCAACTCCGCCCACGTGGCTTGTCTTTTGGATAGACACATCATCAACTCTGGCATGACATGTGGGACAGCTGCCATATGGGATAGGTAAATGGGACATACTGCCAATGACATGTGGGACCAGGGAAAGAGACTTGCCACGCCATGCATCCTGTGGAAAATGTCACAAAAATGTGCTCGGTGGGGGGTTCGAACCGTGCACCTACGGGTAACGCGCGGCGTGAGCGAGCCACCAGGCCACCGAACACCTCTTGTTAGAAGAACGTGTTCATTTCTTTTAATGCTTATTGACGCCATGCATCCTGTGGAATATGCCTCAAAAATGCGCTCGGTGGGGGTTCGAACCTTGCACCTATTGGTACCGCGCGGTCTCAGCAAGCCACCAGGCCACCGAAAACATCTTGTTAGAGGAATGTGTTCGTTCCTTTTGTTGGTGATCGAACTCACTTTGGGCCAAAGCCCAACGAGACCACGAAACAAGAGGGAATTCAGCATGGGCCGAATTCGGCAGGGACACGAGCATTGGGTTGCTTGCACGGGCGAGCTAGCATCTGGTTTGGGCTAGGTCTTTTTTTTTTGTTTTTTTTGTCTGTTTTCATTCTATGATTTGAATTTCACCTCATAATCGAACTTAACCAATTTTGAAAAAATTGAAAAAATTATTTTTCGTAATTATAAACCATTTGAACCATTTTTTAAACATAAAACAATCATTCCCATGATCATATATTTATTAAGACTTTAGGGGATTTTGAATAACGGTTTTGGAGTCAAAAGGACGGGCACGATTATTCTTATCTAATTGTGAAATTTTGTGAAACTCTTGCTATATCTCTATTGAAATAGGTACTTGTGTAGCTAAAAATGATTTTTACAAAAAATCATGACCAAACTACGAGGAACCTGTAGTTCAATTTTGACCCGTTTCCACCTGAATCCGTAGAAATTTGTCTTTTTCAAAGAGGTGTATTTTAATCTATCGGGAGGTTGTAATTTGGTTATTTGAACATGAAATATGGTATAGTAACTTCATAATTATAGTTGGTTCTTTTTTGCGACATATTTTTGGTATGTGCTTCACAAAAAAACCCTGTTTTGACACTCCGAAAATGGAAAATGGTATTTTTATTAAGAGAAAAATAAAACTTTCTTTGACAAGATTGTTATTTGTTCCATTATGCATGTTTGGGTAGAATATGGCCACATTTCAACAAACTATGCCATGAGTGTGGCCATAACATCCGTCATTTGGCCCGAAACCAAGAATGTTCGGAGGAGATAGCTCATTTCTATGAACACCTTTTCAACCCAGTTGTCGTATTCCAAGTTTATTATTTTTGGTGGATACTAGGACATATATAATGACACCACGCGAAGGCCTTGCGTCATTTTGATTTTTTTTTGAATTTTCTAGAATTTTCTATGTCCGTTTCAGGAAAAAGCCAAGACGGCGTGCATGACCGTTCGTAGCTAGGGGTTGAATATTGAGAAAATATTGTTACATCTCTATTGAAATAGGTAGTTGTGTATCTAAAAATGATTTTTACAAAAAATCATGAGCAACATATGAGGCACCTGTAGTTCAAATTTGGCCCGGTTTCAGCGGAATCGGCAAAAATTTGTCTTTTTCAAAAGAGGTGTATTTAGAGCTATTGAGAGGTATAAATTTTTTTATTTGTAGATCAAATATGACATAATATATTTAGAATTTTTATTTCTACAATTTTGTAACATATTTTTGGTAGGTGCTTCACAAAAAAACCCCCTTTTTTACACTCCGAAGATGGAAAATGATGTTTGTATTCAATGAAAAATAAAATTTATTCGTGAACATTGTTAGTTGTTCCATTATGCATGCTTGTGTAGAATATGGGCACGTTTCAACAAACTATGCCATGATTGTGGCCATAACATCCGTCATTTGGCCTGAAACCCAAGAATGTTCGGAGGAGATAGCTCATTTCTATGAACACCTTTTCAACCCAGTTGTCGTATTCCAAGTTTATTATTTTTGGTGGATACTAGGACATATATAATGACACCACGCGAAGGCCTTGCGTCATTTTTTTTTTTTGAATTTTCTGGAATTTTCTATGTCCGTTTCAGGAAAAAGCCAAGACGGCGTGCATGACCGTTCGTAGCTAGGGGTTGAATATTGAGAAAATATTGGTACATCTCTATTAGAATAGGTAGTTGTGTATCTAAAAATGAATTTTACAAAAAATCATGAGCAACATATGAGGCACCTGTAGTTCAAATTTGGCCCGGTTTCATCGGAATCGGCAGAAATTTGTCTTTTTCAACAGACGTGTATTTAGAGCTATTGAGAGGTATAAAATTTGTTATTTGTAGATAAAATATGACATAATATATTTAGAATTTTTATTTCTACAATTTTGTAACATATTTTTGGTAGGTGCTTCACAAAAAACCCCTTTTTTACACTCCGAAGATGGAAAATGATGTTTTTATACAATGAAAAATAAAACTTTCTTCGTGAACATTGTTAGTTGTTCCATTATGCATGCTTGTGTAGAATATGGGCACGTTTCAAAAAACTATGCCATGAGTGTGGCCATAACATCCGTCATTTGGCCCGAAACCCAAGAATCTTCGGAGGAGATAACTCAAGAATGGGCACATATTTAACCACGACACCCGAACGGTCCAAAGCCGAATTCGAACGAGTTTTCAAACCGCCGATAGAAACTAAAAAAATAGAAAAAATGGAAAACCTCCACGGTGCGTCATGTTGTCATGTTTCCCAACGGATTGAAATAAGAGGAAAATTCTTTTATTTTGTATTTGTATCTATCTTTTTTTATTTTTTTTAAACAATGTCTACCTATTTCTTATATTGGTTTTAATTTTTACAACAAATTTTAAAATTTTACACCAAATCCCACTCTCTTTTGCACCAAAATTCCCTCATAATTTTTCCTTCTAAAATTTTGGGATGCTCCGGCGGGAGTCGCGGGACAAGCGCGCCTAAATTTTGGGACGTTCCCCCTCTCCCGACGTTGGACCCACCACTCACGCGGAAACAACCCCCGATTCCCCTCAGATCCACCTCTACACACCACCTCCTCCAAGCCAAGAACCCTAACTCTGCCCTCTCCCTCCTTGCGCCGCCATCCTCTTCTTTCGTTGCTTCTCCCTCCATCTCTCAAAATTGCACAGAAAACCACCACCGTGAGGGCATCCTCGCTGCGCCGTGGCATCACTCGCCCACAACCCGTTTCATGGGTACCAGCGGGTGCACCTCGTATCCCTCGACGTCTTCGACAAGCGGAGCTTGCTGGAACGCCCGGAGACAGGAAGATTTCAGGTTCTTCTTCCTCAACGCTGAGCTCGTCCCCGCCGGATTTCGCCGCCGTTCGTCCACGCCGGCAACCAAGACTTCCCCAAGCCCCTCCCGGTGAGCACCACGCCCGATTCCCGCCGGTTTACAGGTTAATTTTGCGCCGTAGGTCAAGCTGGTCACGCGGAGACAACCCCCAATTCCCCTCTTCCTCCTCAGATCCAATCTTATTCTGCTCGTCTTCTCACTGCACAGCACGCCACGAGTAGGATCAGCTTTTGCTGCCGGCGACCACCTCCCCGAGCTGCTTGCGCCGGCCACCTCCTCCCCGACCTGTTGTTGCTTGTCCACAAACCTGCCCTTGTGCTGCTGCCGACGCCTTCCCCAACCTGTAGATTCCCGGTGAGATCTCTCTCCCCCACCCCATCCTCATCCATGCTGTTCTTGTAAATAATCCCCTTTGTTCATGTGAGTATTTTACTAGTGGAGTATGATGCCGATATGCTATAGCTATAGTGTTACATGGTTAGTCTTCGCTACAGAGGCTTGTATGGACTCACAATTAGGTGGATATGGAAATAAATTTGATGCAGAAAACCTAAATTTGATGCTGGTTTTGTTGCTACTTGTAGAATTTTTGTCATACTATTCTGTTGGTATTAGCAGTAACATCTTCCTGATGCAACTTGTCATCCTGATAGTTTTTTGAATGGGGTAGTAATAGAACATCATCTGGGTAATTTGTCACCTCTGTTAACCTATTCTTAGGTGTATCTATATATGTTGGCTCCCTTATGAACCTGAGTAAGTGGTTTGTATAGGTTTGTAGCATTCTTATGAATGACAAAGTTCTGTTTACGTTGCAGTGTGCATAGTAGTGCTGGATTATGAATGCGGGGCCTGGAGTGAAGATGGACACGTTCCCGGAACAAGGGTGGCCTTTACACTTGCATTAGGTAGCATAATGTTCCCGGAAAATGGACATGTGATCCTTATTATGCTTCTGGATTGATGAAAAATGTAGGCAGTGTTGTTACACAGTGTGCATACCTTCTCTGTCTTAAACTGCCAGCAAATCCCACATGATTTGTAAGTATTGAAAAAAGCTACTACATTGTTAATCTGTTTTTAGACTATGCTATTTATACCTTGTGTTGGGTATTTTGGGTATTCTGCAAGCTCGCAAGATCAAGCAATTGTAACGAGGACAAAGTTATCTCCTTCGGTAGAGATATAAGAGTAACATGTTCTTTGCTTCCATAAACAACAGAGACACCAACCGAAGGATATGAAAATGAAATTGGTTATGTCTTATAATTGTAGAATGAAATAATTTGTCTCTAGATTCTTGCTTAAAAACTAGTAGATCAATAGTCATATGCTTTTGGTACTTATACAATACTTGGCCATCAGTTAGCTATGCCTGTGAGTAAATATACATCCTGATTATCTATATGGAGATCCAAATAAATATTTCTATGTTGGTTCCTTTTTTTGTTGAGATGGATGTTGTTCTCCTGTACCAGGTATATTATTGCAATGTAGTTTTTTTTCTGGACAGACTTGTGCATTTTGAGGATGGAGGAGGGCTCCTGCCCCTGGTTGTGTTGTGCTGCATAGCACCTGCTTCTTGTGTGTTGCTGTCTTCGCCGCCGCCAGCATCCTGCTGCTCAGCCACCCATCAATTTCTCGGAATTGAGGTAATCTTGCTCTCCCCAACCCTGCTGGTTCCGTATGCATGGTAGTTCAATGTAGATGCTCATATATTGTGTGTGCGCATTATGCATCTTTTTGTGGAACTCGAGGAATATGGCAGCAGGGAAGAGTAGAAATTCTTGTGTCTTGAGGCCGCAACACAAGGGATCACCTGTAGCCTAGTAGTATTTTACTCTAGAGCAGTTTTTTGATTATTTGACCTTGGAACTGATGCATATTTACTTTCCTGACTTATGGTTGTCGATATGGTTCATATGGCAGGAGCAGGAGCCGAGGTTGTGGCCTCTATCGAAGGATCTCCATGCTGAAGAAGTTTGAAGAACCTTGTAGCTTGTTATTCTATGATTGTATTAGTTATTACACTTCTACATCTTGTTATACTGGTGTCCTCAGGAAGATGAGGTGAGCCACTCTGAAATTTGGTTACATTTTCTTTGATTTTATCTTCTGTGTTGAAGAGCTACTACAATGATTTATTTTTCAATAGTTGATATATCACATGAAGTACTATCAACTTGGAAATATGTTTGGCTCGTGATAAACAAAGTATAGATAAGCTTGAAGAATGTTAGGACTATTCGGTCAATATTTCAGATGATGCTGGGAATTCTGTGTCTACACCTGGAATGCATCGTAGACCATTTTTTAAGACAAATACTTGTTAAAGCTCTGTAAAATTGATTACCCTGTTTAAAATGTCTGTATTGACAGCGATCCTGTGGCAAATAGTCTAAATTATTCTCATTTTCCCACTTCCATCCCTACAGACTTTAAACTAATGTTTTGCTGTGATGTACAGATCTGCTGGAACCGGCACGGAGAAGAAGAAATAGAGTATTCCAAGCTCATGAAGTTGATGTCAATCTTCTGTTCTGGCGTCTAGTTTTTACTTCATCTAGAACCCTACTAGACTCGAAACTGTTATCCGCCAGCTAAACATTATGCTATTTTGGACCTCCTGTCTTGTGAGATTTTGATCTAATTTGCAATGTTGTGATTGGAACACAACGTGTTATGTAATGTGATCTTTTGATTCTCGAAATATTTGCTTGAAATGCATTTTGTACCTGGACCAAAAAGAGTTAGAAAAAAAATCTGTCTTGTTATTCTGCATCTAAGTGGACTAAGGGCCAGAAGTTGCTGGATCGAAAAAACTATCCCTATAGAATGTAAAAAATAACAAAATTGTTAATTACTGGAATGGACTAAAAATATATGGGCTCTAAAAAGGGCTGAAAATAATTAAATGTATCACTGAAAAGGCCAAGGCCATAAAACGGAAAAGGCCTTAAAAAGGCTAAGGCCCAAACGGAAATGGACTATCCATGGACCAGTAAAAAGGCTAGAATTATTGAACTTGGCCCAAATAGATTACTGAAATGGACTGGGCTGATTTCATTCCATGACGATTTGGTTTCGTCTTAATATTGCCACGTCGGACTGGCCACGTTGGAGCTGATGTGGCTTGGCCATACCGCTCTTGACGATTTTCGACCGTCATAGATTCATGACGTTCCTAAATCATCGTGGATATCCATGACGTTTCCAAAAAAAACGTCGTTGTGGTTAATTACTGACGCTCGGTTTTCAACAATTTGTTTTTCGTCATAGAATCGTCATGGATGAAATATGATGACGATTTGGTGACGAAAATAGAGCGTCGTGTATCAGCATATTTCTTGTAGTGGATGAAGCGTGGTGACGGGTGGTGCGCTCCGACGCCGCAAGGAAGAGGGCGGCGCACACCTTCACCAACAACGACATTCCCGTGCCGGACAACGTAGCGTACCGCGCCCTCCCGGAGTTCGACCGCCTCCACGCCCTCCGCCCTTGCGGCGCGGGGAGCTCCTCCCGCGCCCATCGTGAGGAGGAGCCACTGCCGGAGTACGACCCGGCGGCATTTGGCTCCTCCTTTTCCGAGCTCGACATCGTCCCCGACAATGCAGTGGACGTCGTTGTGACGAATCTCTGCCAGCGCTCTGCAGCGGAGGAAGTGGAGCTCGAGGCGAACGCGGTGCTCCTCGAGAAGGCTATCGCTGCCTCGCTCGTGGAGCTGTAGTACATAGGCTCCTCCGATGAGGACTGAGCGGCGGCGCCATTCTTTAGCAGCGCCGCTGCAACATTTTGGGAAGCGGCGCCGCCCTCGGGTAGGCTAAGGTTAGGGCTATGGATAGGGCTACTCCGGTGATCACCGTCGGCGATAATCGTTGTAATCGGTGGTTTTTATCGTCTCTTTTGTCAATTAAATTCGCGGCAAAATCAGAAATCAAAATATGCCGGTTATGTTTACGGGCACTGCTACTGCGCGATGAATCGAAACTGAAAAAAAAAACACTGAAACACGAACTGAAAACCGCGCCCATAGTGATTCTGCTAGAGTAGCTCTAAATTGGATGTACCCGTTGATACCAATTGTACATATAGCTGACTAATTTGTGTGTTCGTCCATGCTCAGGGTTGCCATAAGTTGGTGCTGCATGCATCCGCTCATTAAACCAATCTCGCGGAAACTTTATAGGCCTTTTGTTCCAAGGCAGCGATAGAAATCGACAAAGATGAAGGCCCATCAAAACAGAAGGAACAAATATCCCTTGGGCCATGCATGGGCCAGCCAAAAGCAGCAGGCACAAGAGTATCATCGGTAAGGACGATTCCCTCAAAAGAAAGCAAGGACGAGTCGGGCAGCTTCATCATCGTCGGCGGCTTGGGGATCAATCATGGTGCATATCGAGGAGGACGATGTAGACTTCTTCGTGGAGCCTTTGCTGTACAACGAGGCGAAGGAGACCGCCCGGATGGAGGCGGCAAAGGAGGCGCGCCTGCGCGAGGAGGAGGAGCAGGCGAGGAAGGACGAGGAGGGGCGGCGGAGAGGCGCGGCGCACCAAGCCGTCATGGAGTCCATCCTGGAGCGCGACCCCAAGACGGGGCGCGAGGTGTACACCCGCTACTCCTTCACCGACTTCTCCGTCTTCGACATCGACGAGGAGTGTAAGTCGTCACCGTCTACTCCTTCACCGACACCGTCTTCTCCGTCTCCGTCGCCACCACCGGCCGACCTTTTCGTGTAGAGATGCAACGTGACCTATAGCGTAGGAGAGGAAAGGATCCCTTGTATCCTTTGGGCCTTGGCCCAGCCCAACGTACGACATAAATTAAAGGATAAAAAAAATACTGGCTCGCAATGGCCAGGAGCTTCTCTGCACTTCTGCAGCCTCCGCTAGCTGTTTAGGTTTCCCTTCATCGAGGAATCAAAACTTTGGCCATGGAGCGTGTAGAGGAGGAGGAAGATTCTGACGATCTCTTCATGGATGTGAAATCAATGAGGGCTCAGGTGAAGAAGCAGGAGGAGATGACTCGGCGAGAGGAAGAGGACAAGGCGAGGAAGGAGGAGGACAGACCACGGAGAGCCGCGGCGCACCGAGATCTTCGAGTACGACCCCAAGACGGGGCGCCATGTCTACACGCGGTACTCCTTCAACGACTTCTCCAAACTCGACATCGACGAGGAGTGTACGTCTAGCCAAATTGCGTCCAATATAATGCAACTCTTCTCTTTTTAATATCTCAAATTGTTGTACTCTTACAAAGTGACAAGGTGTTTGGTTCACACGTAAATAAATTGTATTGGTACGTGAGTAATGGGAACAGGTCATAGGAAGGGAAGAAGAAACAATCCCCAAGAACCTAACATATTTCAGTACTGCACCTAAAAGATAATAGTAACCAAGAAACAAAAGAGTGAAAAGGGAAGTCTAATCCTAACCTTAATGGAGATCCGCAGGAGGGGTATGTAGTGAAGGACCGGAGAATTTGGGAGAATCATATATTGTGTTACACGTTTGATGATTTGTTATAGATAGTTTGCTTTAGTGATGTGCAAACCTCTCATCGATCTTTATTCAGCCCCATATATTTTATAATTGTGTGTATAAGTGCACATGATGTATTGATTACTGATCACTCATTGCTTCAAAAGAATATCTTAGTGGTTCAGTAATTAAGATTTCCCTATTGGGTCCCAATGCAACTCTTCTGTTTTATTATCTTAATTGTTATGCCTCTGTTGACTCTTATAGCTGTCAAATTTAATCGGTTTCCATTAATGAAACCTGATTGCTGCATAACGGAACTAAATTACTCCCTCCGTCCGGAATTAAATGTCACAAAGTTTGACACTAATGACGGATGGAGTACATCGTTCATATCAGGTTTTGTTATAGTCTCTCCTTTCCTCCTCACTCATGCTGTTTGCATCAACTATATATGGTATCATATCACCGTCGAGCGATTTCTATTAGTTAAGTGAAGTAATAATAGATTTCTGTGTTGAGGAGCGAAACTTGGTCACAACTTTAATTTCCCGCGGAATGAATAGAAACTGAATCTCGTGTTGTTTGTTTTTCTGTTGCAGCGTGCATCCCTCCGATGCGATTCACCAACACTGGGTATAGACGTGGTTTGAACCTAGAAGACTCTGCGAACATACTTTCGATCAAGATAGTCTCGTCAGATAGAGGCTTCCCCATCAATGTTTATGGCACTATCATCGTGAGAGACAACGTTGACCATAAGTGCATATACCTCTTTAAACGCAATAGGGAGGATTACCAGACTATTAACTCAGAGGTACATCTTTCCTTCAAAACCACTACTTGTACTAGTTGGTTGTTGTCAAAAGATGTGCATCATGATTATGTTTACTTTATAACTCTATTTCGTATTGTCGCTCTAGTGGTATTTAGAAGAATGGACTCTAATATTTGGTGACTCTCTTTCGTAGGATGAAAGATTGATTTTAACTGGCCCAGGTCGAGGTCTAGTGTTACTTGATTTCATATATCTAGAGATGAATCTTAAAATCAAGATTGATGAAGAGCCTTTAGAACAGCAAATCAGTAAGGGGCTATTAAGCATTGATGGGCGAGTTCAGCCTAGAGATGAGAAGGTTAACGTTGGAAGTCAAACTCTTGAGAGCTGGTTCAGTGCTGTGAAAGTGAACTACACAACCATTCTAAATGCAGTCGAGGGTACTTTCGAGATCAAGGTACTCGAGGGGCATTTTTGTGGAGAGATCACAGTTGGCATTGAGGGCGTGGAAGAAAAAATTGTGGTTCATGATAGCAAGGAAGATGGCGTGGAGACTCGTGGCGAAAACACATTTATAAAGCTGCGACGCCATGTCATGACTATCCGTTTGGACAGAAAGCTCACAATTGAGTTTGATGGTACGGGGTGTCGCCTCTGTGGTGGTGCTCCTGACGCTACCATTGAAGATTTCACACCACAACCCCGCAATCATCAGATAGCGGAAGTAAACCGTGGTGCTGGTAGGTTTGAAGTGAAGGTCGTGTGGTCCTTGATGGACATATCAGGTCGTGTCCCGAGAAAATTAAAACGATAATAATAAGCTATTTTGTGATGTGATGAGCTAAGAATTGGTGTCTGTGTTTTACCGCAACAAATATTTTGATGCTCTAGCACTATATCTATATCTATTTAGTGCCTTGCCCGGTGGTTAAATGCGCTAAAATTATGTCTACATCTGTACTCTCAAATGTCATGTTTCCCACCTGTAGCGCTGGAGAAATCTGGGTATTCGGGTTTGGCAGGATGTTTCTGCCTTTCGGTACATTCTGCTCATCCTTGGTTTTTTAATTTGTTGGGGCATTTTTTTGCGTAGAACCACAACCACAACTTGTTTTTGCACAAAACACCAAATATTTGCTATAATTGTTGCACAAAACACATAAATAGCCTTGATGGCCTGATTAGGTCCGTTAATTAATCAGGTCCACCCTTAGGAGGTTTCTTTTTTATCTTTGCTTTTATTTTCACCTTTGGGTAATACATGAATATGCATTTTGTTTCAACCATTGAACCGTTATTAGACGATTGATTTCTTTCAAACACGCAAATAAATTTTGATCCGTGTACATTGATTTTAAAGTCATGAACATTTTTTTTTGTCGATGATTTTTTTAGTCGATGTATATTTTTAGAGCATGAACATTTATTTAGTGCACGGAATATTTTACAAAAAACATGAACTTTTTCAGTTACTTTTTCTTATTTACTAAAGTGATTACATAGAATTAGTTCCATAATTGAATATTTCGAGATTATTATAAAAGAAAATAACAAAACATCAACCGTTAGTCAACGCTATGGAGTGAATGCGGACGCTAAGGGGTGCTGGCTCGGGGATTAGGAGGAGATGACTTGGGGAGAGGAAGGAGTAAGGATGGCAATGGGTAGGGTATGGGGCGGGTAGAGCAATACCATACCCATACCTATATAGTCAACGGGTATAAAACTCTACCCATACCCGTACCCATGGGTATGAAAATCTACCCATACCCATTCTCGAAGGATACCCGTACCCATTGGATACCCAGCGGGTACACAAGTTATTATATTCATTGATAGAACATTTGACAAAAAATATCAGTTTGATCAATTGTATGCCTCACCGCTAGGAATTTATCTTCTTAGTTTGAGTATTTAGAAGATGGGAGGATTAAGGAGTGATTGAAATTTGGGGATATTTGGGAGACGAGGGGATTACGAGGACGCTTTGACCGACCCTTCTCCTCATCGCCTTAACCCTGGAGTCATGGCCTTGTGGGTTGCTTCCTGTTGGGTTACATATGGCCAAAGTAGCCCACATGTCAGTGTAAATGGGTAGGGTATGGGTATACCCACGGGTATAACTTGATACCCATGACCTACCCATGACTTGATGGGTAGGGTACGGGTACTACCCATGGGTATAAAAGTGTACCCATACCCTGCCCATACGGGTCGAATACCCGCGAATACCCGTACCCACGGTTAAAATTGCCATCCTTAGGAAGGAGGAGAGACGATGGAGAGCCGCGTCGTACTGAGCCGTTGGGAACTCAATCCTGGTGTGCGACCCCAAGACGGGGCGCGAGGTGTACACCCGCTACTCTTTCACCGACTTCTCCAAATTCGACATTGACTAGGAGTGTAAGTCGTCAATATATAGATCCATGGCTCGTTTCTCAAAGCGAATTGGGAGATATTGTGATTCTGTTTTAAAGGAATATATACAAGCAAGGTTAATAAAATTGGGTTGACGAGCCGCTGCGGTTAGGAATTTTAAAACAGAGAAACAGTCCGTACGTATTAATGGTGTCTGATATGATTGATATAGATACTTTGGATTAGTAATGGACAAGCTTCTCACCATTCTTTAGGTACTTAGGTCAGCCATGCTGCCGGCTACAACATCAGGTTGCATTCTAAGAACTCAGATTGTGCAAACATCAGGCATTACAAAGAAACAAGCTTTTCTGAGCTCCATTTCGTGCATGCAGCACTTGCAACAAAAGGTATTGCCAAATGATTTCACCAAGATGTCGGATTTACACATGTTCCAAAACAGCAGCAGAATGGGGCACACACGCAAAGAAACACGCAACATGAAGTTTCAAAAACAAACCCACATTGCAACTTTTTGCATCCACTCATTGTCCATGGACCACAAGTGTTCTCTTTTTTACTCGTCGAGCAGCCCAGCCTGACTAGGAATCAAAAGTGCTTACTCACCACGTTGTCTTCGGCTTTTTCCAAAACAAACAAGGGTCAGCATACCAGCATGTAACTTCTGTACACATCACATCATGCATCCATCTTGAGTGAGTTCAGCCGTCTAGTTCTCTGGTCGAGCTCGGCCATCACGACCGTCTCCTGCTTTTTCCTTTCTTTTGTGATTGTGTTTGTCGTCATGGACCCAATCTTGTCAAAAGCAAACTAGGGAAGGAAAATGGTAAACGTGGATAAATCAGATTCCAGTGTTTGGTAATTGAGTGCTTTAAGCATGCAACATCTAATTGATAAGCTACACTGGCATGGCTTGAAACTTCTAACTTTCACTTTACTGTAGATCCGATTTTAACAGTATGCAACGTCACTGACTACTGAACCACATTTGTCAGTACAGAAGAGCGAATATTTACCGTGAGCAGCTCATCAGGCTCATATAGATGATGAGCAGTTGTTTGCAGAACATCAATTACATCACCAATATGTTGGATCCGTAGAAGATCATCTTCTCTCATCTGCAGATAATCGAGAACTTATGAATAGTGAAACTCAAGTAATGCCAAACAAGTAGAAGGCATTATAACTTTTCAAATACAACCCAAAGGAGGAGATTTCCTGAGAAAATACCTTGAAAATTGCTAGAGCAACATGGAACAAAACCTTTGCTCCTTCATTGAATAAAACATCCCATACCCGAAGGGTTGTCTGTTCACAGCAACAATGGTAATTGTGAAATGATTTCACCGTGAATTCAGGCCAATCACTGACAGATGAGCTAAACACTGATACCAGCTAAACAATTGTCTAACCTCTGAAGGCAATGTTTTGGAGAAGAGGCATAAGAACCATTCTGTGGCAACAAGTGACACATCGAACCCCATTGCTTCAAGATGAGCTGCAATCCTGTAACATTAGGACAATCGAATAGTGTTCAGAACCTTTGCATCATGACTGTCAGTCGAAGTAATTGAACGAAAATTATACCTGGGGCAGTTTTTAGCTAGAAGATCTTTGAATACTCTCTGCTCAACATGGCATCCAGTAAGAGTATCTGTATAACAATCACTGACAAGAACATTTTCCAAGAGTACAGCAAGCATCCAGAATGCATCTTCCTCTGTCCTCATAACAAGCAACAACAGAGCAGCAACATAATTTAAACCCTGAAGTACAAAACAGTTAGAAGGTGCTCTGTGAGATAAATTGCATTTGATGAACAAGAACTTGGCAATAATTACCTGGCAATATCCAACTTCTGAATCACGGAATGAGTATCCAACAAGTACACGTCGAAGAGACGCCTGGCCTTCCTCGCTGTTCAACCAAGGATGACAAGGGAAGGTGCGAGGTAGATCCTATATTGGCAAAGCATTCATTTTTACTTCACAGACTCATCAAATTAGAGTACATAAAGCCCAATGTATGCCGATAAGTGATGATAAGGAGCTAGATAAAACCGTATAAGCTACATATTAAGTAAAACACAGACAGTAGATAAAGTACTCCCTCCGTCCCAAATTAATTGTCACAAAGTTGGACAAAAGTGGATGTATCTAGCACTAAATTATGTCTAGATACATCCACTTTTGTCTATCTTTATGACAATTAATTTGAGACGGAGGTAGTATATGAAGGGGCATTGCAGCACATGAGAAATACAAAGAATGCTACTTGGACCAGTGAAGCACATGAAAACCAAGTGTTCATAATGAAGCCATTTGATGCTTGCAGGATGTTGCTCACTAATAATTTTGAAAAGAAACATAATTATTTGTTAGAAAGATATTATGTACTCTCTATTTGGTCGTGGTATGTACAAAGGTATGCCGAAGCACTGTCAGAAATCAAAGAACAACGAACCAGCTTGAACTGGTAAAACGTTTGTCGATAGATCATAAATCTTCAGGCATAATCAGAAATCGAAGAACAAAGAACCTGTTTGAACTGGTAAAACGGTTGTTGATAGATCATAAGTTTTCAGGCATAACCACTAGTTTACATAATATTCCAAGAGATGACATAATAACTTTCTTCAAGATAAGGAATCATGGTTATATGCAGTACGAGGTAAGAACACAATAAGATACAATGAACAAATAATAATATTTACGAAAACTTACATGGTCGATTTGGCGAGTGGCCGGAGTGGTTTTCCCCTCTGTGATCCTGATCAGCTCGTCATAGTATGTCTCAGGCACGGTGGACCGCTTCTTGGCTGCACCCGACACCGACAGCCATACCTTCGGCCTCAGTGCAGGCGGAATCCCCTTCCTGATCAGCCTTCTTAATGTAACTGTATTAGTGAGCACTGATAGCTTGAGCGACGTGACCCTAATCAAACCCTCACCACCGTTGGATGAGATCTTCGGCTGGAGGTACCAATTTGCGCCCTTGCTCGCCTCCAGTGCCCACCACACCCTCGCTTGCTCCCTTATCCTCTCCCTCACCTCATTCAAAACATTGACATCGTCCACATTTCCCTCCACCATGAAGCCACAGAGATCTTCAAACTTCACTGACAAGTGGTAGGCATTGGCATGACCCTTCCTGGGCATTTTGTACCTGATGTTCTGGCTGGTGGTGGGCATGGATGTAGGGGGCGTGGTCCACAATGACCACCTCCTCCTCCTCGGGTTAAAATCATCTATCAAGTCCCTGGGTTGGATCCCAAACATATTCTTGTCCAAAATTCTACTTTGATGCAACTATATATGTATCTTTATTTATATCAATCCACCCCCAAATGGAGCCCTTTTTGTGTCGCCTTTATGGTTTCCTTTCTCCTGTTGACCCCTACAACCATTACAGCAAACAAAACCTTAGTTCCTTAGTTACCATGCCTGGTATACAGAACAATTATAACCAAATGTAGAAAATTCACGAGGAAATTTAAACTTGAAGATTAAACAAATCACATCTAAAGTTATCATGTTCAGCCAAGACTTGCTTGGATTTTTCGCTCCAATTTCCTTTCACATATTATTTTTTGCATAAACATGAAACAGTAGCTTACACGCACACACAAATTCAATGCCCTTCAAAGTGATTCAAGAGTATTGGCGCGAAATCTAGTCTAGGAAAGGCCAATATTGAATAAATAAAATTGGCAATACCAATTCATCAAAAGAAGCCGGAAAAATAGCGCAGTCCACCTGTCCCCAGCTAGATTGTGCACAGCAAAGATGAGGCAAAAAAAAAAAAAGATCCTCCTTGATAAGATTTCATGGCTTATCGCATGCGACATCCAACTGACACTATTGTATTGATAATAAACCGAATAACAAAGGGAACCATGTATACTACGACGAACACTACCTTCCATCATGAAAAAGAAAAAGTAAAATATCATCTTTCAGGGGTTAAACTAAACTCATACAAGTGGTTAAACATCTGGTAAACACGTCCATGCTCATACCTTCGTACATTTATAATGAACTAGTAAAATGTTTCCCACACATGACCCGTACTTATGCGCAAGTTCAGAAAAAAAAATGGTTGTGATTCAGTACTCCCCCTGGGAAAATAAATTATGTTCAGAATATAATCAATCATCTATGGATATGCACAACCACGGAAGCATTCACAGAAGCATCGTTGTTCAAGTGTCCATTTACCTTTTAACATTTTAAGAGGAACTTTTGTGCACACTGAACCGAATTGATGTACCAGTTCTGAAAAATGGCTGCACTTAAGCACTCCCTTGGGAGGGGGGAACCTACTACAGATGCACGCACATCGGCAGAGCTATGGCATCGTCTACCACTCTTTGGAAGAAAAAAAAAACCATTTTCCCATTTTCCTGAAGACTCAAGCTAGCAAGACAAACGGCGGGTGTTTCTATCGATTACGCTGCTGCGCAAGGGGTTCAGGATCCACGGACACCCACATTTTTCAGGTTCGCTTGAGGCCACCATGGATCGGTGCTGCCGAAGGACAGAAGAACCGGTCGCGTCTCTCGCAGCACACACACAAAAAAAAAAACTCTAGCTTTGTTTCATTCGGGCGACAGCAAAGTAAATCGAATCCATGAGAACTCTGAACGAAGCGCCGGCTTACAGAACAGAGCCACGATGCAGGGCAAAGGCCACTTAATACAGATCGGACAAGCTACGGCGAGTATATGACAAGAAAATAATAGTAGCAACAATAACAGGGAACGGATAAGAAAGAAAAAGTACCCGAGTCTGTTATCCGGGCGGGCGGCGCTTTGGATCTATCCGGGCGGGTGGAGCTGGAATCTTCGCAAACGACAAGCTCCGGTCGTGCTGGAGCTGGGATCCCCTGCTTTTTCCTCCGCTGCCGCCGTGAAGCAAATCGATCCGCTTGACGGCGGGCGGGGTGGGGAGGACCTTTGAATTAGAAGAAGCTCAGGCGAGCGCCGGGATGGAGGAGGGGCGGGAGGGTGAGGATGGGGATGGGGCGAACGTGCGAGGCTGTGAGGAGATGGGAGGGGAGTGGTCGGGTCAATGTGGCTGATCTGTGTCTCTCTCTGTGTGTGTGTCCTATCATCGAATGGGTCGTGATCCCCTCTCGTAGCGAGCAAATCCATTGAAGACGAACACGGCATTTGGCGAAAGCAGCGGCGGTTGGTGTTTGGTGCGATTTGGTCAAGCGAATTAATTTAAAGATAATGAAAAGGGTGAGGTGATCAATCGATTTATCTAGTGCCATTTGGTCAGGGCAGTAGTTTTTTCACCAACGCTACAAGAGAGGAGAAAATTGATAAAGTTATGGTACAGTACAAGAGTTGGTATCCCACATGTGTGTAAGATTTTGTTATGGGTTATGCTTTTACTTTACACCCTTAGAGCAACTCCAATAGTGCTCGAGTAAACCGCTGAACCGAAAACACGAGATACATGTCTCAGGGGCGGAAGCAAGATCAGCCTAAAAATACGTGGCGCGGAGTAGAAACAGAATCATGAGTCGAAGATTTTTCAATTTGCTAATCACGGGTACAAAGAGGGGAAACACACTCGTGATTTCTTTTGAGCAAAATATTTACATGATTGGTGAACAAAGAGGGGAATAAAAAGTTATGGCTCGGCTTAAAACCTAACCCTAGCTACAGATAGCTCGAAGCCAGACGCAGTCACTCCTAGTCGTCGCCGAGGTCCATGAAGCTGGCCCTCGGAAAGCCCATGCTCGAGGAGCTTGGCGTCAGAGGCCTCCTCGAGGCAGCGCTGTTTCTGGGTGCCGTGCTCCTCCCGCTAGGAGCACGTGTAAATCATGGCAACGATGTGTTCTACATTGTCGTCTGCCACGTAGTTCGCAGTTGAGATGTCGGAGCCGAAGGCGTCCGTGTCGTAGCCGCCCATCAGTGCCGTGAGGACCAGCGCCACGGAGGAGGAGGAGGCAACAGAGGACCTAGCCGCATCGAAGGAGCTCCCCTCGTCGCCGCGGCGTGCCACACACATGTGGTCTAACTCCGGTAGCGCGCAGTAGAGGAGTGACGACAGGGAATCACGGACTTGGTTGGTGTACCAGCCCGCCGAGCGCTTCCGCGCCGCGTCGGCGGCGACCATCTTCCTTATCTCCTCGTTAGGCTCGTAGGCGACGCCGCCCTGGCCGCCGCAGCGCCCATTTGAGTGAGGTGGGCCACATCGTTGGCGGCATGGCCGGATCTAGGTTTGGTGTCTCGCATTTCTCGCCGGAGGCAATGCTGCATGTTGGCGATTTCTTTCTCGGCAACGGGTGCACGATTCAGGGTTTGAGTTGAAAATGCATTCGCGGCCGGTAGAAATAGGGAACAAGTGGCCGCTTTCTCGGGCCACTCAAATTATTTTTCCAGGCCGGTCCGAGTATACAGGCTCTGTTGTGGCCTAAAATTGGGTTGAGCCCTATACTCGGACTTTTTTTTAGTTCCGCACATTTTGAAGGTTCTGTTAGTTACGTTCCTTTTGGGTTCAGTTTTTTAAAACTATTTTAAGAATACTTCAGCTTCAAAAAAAGCATTAATTACTTCGAGTTGTTTGGCCCTAATGAATAATATGTTTTTATATACTTTGATGTCGCAAGAAACTGCACTAATTTTGACGTATGGAGAAAAGAGGTTCGGACCTCTTTTTCTAAAAGTGGTGTATTTGTTGCCCAGCCATGTAAATACTTAGTATCTGAATACTTGGATTCTAGAAAACTTTGTTATCAAACTAGGCTCATTTTGGATCCTATGGGAAAGAAGCCTAGACGTGGTATTCCGCATGTGTGTAAGATTTTGTCGAACTGTACTTTATTGAAAAATGATGTCTCAACTTTGTCTAAATTTACATGTATTTACACACGAAAACATGTCTAGATACAGGGGCGGACCCAGGCATAGGTGAGTGCGGGCCGTGGCCCCCACTCAATTTCTCATACGCAGTGTAATTTGCTCATAATTTGTAGGAAAAACTTCTAAATTGCTGAAATTTTATAAGAAATGCCCCCAGTCATCTAAATTGCCCCCACTGAATTTTTTGTCTGGGTCCGCCCCTGTCTAGATACATATAAATGTAGACAAAATTAAGACATCTTTTTTTAGAAAGAAGGGAGTAGATTAAAAGAACACCCAAATGTGGGCACGAAAAGAACACCGACTTGTATTTTATCGCCGATTTGTCGGTGCTTGGGGAGGTGGTTGCTATTTCTCATCAAGCTCGAAACAGGGGTTGACACAGGGATGGGGTCTAACTTATCGCTCAGTTAGGAAGAGATATAAACGAGGAACTCATGTTCACATATGTACACATGTTTAATTGCGAGTTGAAAAGTAGGGGCGGCTGATGTGATTTGGTCCAAGGAATTAAAGAGTAAGGAAAGGACGAGGTAATCAGCCGATGATCTACTGTGATTTGATCAAAGGACTAGAGGACAAAATTAGAATGAGTCAGATAAAGCAGAAAATAAAACAGTTTTCTAGTTTTCTTTGATTTGCAGAACTTTTTTATCTTAGTTAAAAAAAATGAATTTGGGAGAAAATTGTTTCACGTGGACAGTTCTGCTGAAAGTGTCTACTGAAAGTGTTCCACGTGGACAATTTTGCTGAGAAAAAAAAATGCTTTGCCGATAAACATTTTTTTCCGGGACAGCTTTGCGGAGCAAGGAAGTGACCAGTGTACATGGGCGGCACAAAAGTGTTCATGCTATGCACCTTATTTTCTGGTGGAGAGTCCATGACACTCGGCTGAATACGCATTTCTTTTCGAAGCAGCAAAAAAAAAATCACTTTATGTATTCAGCCCTAGCAGTGACACAATAAGACCTAAGCAGCGATGGATCTAGTTTGTGAGGTGGTGGGTCGCCTAGGCGCCCAGGCGCACAAGACGGAATCGCTGGGGGCTGCCCATCGCCTTGGCCGGCCCAAACTTTTTTTTCCCTTTTTTTTTTGAGAAACAAAATAGAAACGCAAGTGTTCATATACACGCGCATACACTCAACCCTATAAACGCATACACACACTCTATCCCTACGAGCATCTCCGAGAGATAGAGCCGGCGGGTCTTGAAATTGACGAAATTACCACAGGCGCCTCGTTGTCGACGGGAACGTCACCTCACACTGAAAGAATATTCCGCCTGAATGCAACACACAGGTGTCAAACCTGGGTTTGAACTCTGATGGGCTGGGGGTACAACCACCTCCTAACCATCCAACCAAAGATTGGTTTGCTTTTCGTTTCTTTTGTTCTTATTTTGTTGTTGATTTTGTTTCTTCGGTTTTATCATTCAGATTTTTTTTTCTAGGGTTATTTATCAGGCTGCCCTCAGTTGGTACCACGACCTCAGTTTTGCCTTCAGCGTCGAATGGTGCTCAGTTTTGCCACTAGTCTGTGCGCAAGGATTCATTCTGTGACTCTTGGAGCCTCCGTTAGGTCTACTGACTTGTGGGACCCTTAATACAACCGTTTGACTGGTGACTTATGGGACCCAGAAGACAACCGCGGCTTGTGGGACCCATAATAGAACCGTTGCCGCAGCTGGTGGGACCCAGCTGTTGACCGTTGGCGCAGCTTGTGGGACCCAACTGTTGATCGGTCGCTTGCGGCCGGCGCTTTAAAAGCGGCGGAGCGCGTCCCCGGAGCTCGCGGCGGTGAGCAGGAAAATCAGCCGAGCAACGGAGAGGACGGCCACGCGCAGAGGCGGGCGGCGACCCTTGTTCATATGAAGGAGCCGGGCACGGGCGATGGAGAGCGCGGCGTCCACGGGTAGCGCCGTTGTTTGGTACAGCTACAGGGCCGACATCCCCTTCTTCTCCGGCGGCATGTCGTCGAGCTCCGCTTCCGTATCCCATTCTAAATGGCCGCGCTTCGGTCCAGTTCCGCTGGGAAGGTGTCCTGACTGCCCACGGACAGCGTCCTTGAAGCGGCTGGTCACCACGAGCGACAAGAACGGCAACCCTGGGCGCGAGTATGTGAAATGCGAGAGCAAAAACAGCTGGGGAAGGTGAGATATGTGTTCCCCCTGTCAATTTTGTTTTATGTTTCCTTAATTTTCGGTTTTCAGCCGATTTGGGTTTTCATCCGATTGGGGTTTTCGTATTTGCAGGATCTGCTTCCATGTGACCATTTCGATGGCTTGAGGATTACATCAAGAGGATTCAAAAGAAGGACAAATCCCTGGTGCCCAATTTGCTACCGGTGGTGGAGCAATTGGGATCTGGTACCGGGGTTGCTGCAACGGTGCACAATGGGGTGCACAATGACGAGTTGAAGAAGATGGCCAAACAAATGAAGAATTTTGTCGATCTAAAGAAGCAGAGCAATCTGATGGCTGCAATTTTTTGTCTATGTGCAATTGTTCTTGAAGTTGTGTATTCGTTGATCATTAGTCAAAAATAATGTAGTTAGTATTGTAGTTAGCTTGACATGGTCAATTTATGTATGGCTAAGACATGGAATAAATGCGTCAGGAATCCAGCCCTGATTTGGTTTGTTTTAGTTCGTGTGTTCAGTTCAGGTTCAGTTCAGGTTCAATGTTCAATTCAGGTTCAGTTCACTAGAAGAAAGAAAAAATTGAAAACGGCTAGGTGAAAAGACCAAGCCCATGTAAAATCTAGTCAGATCCAATGTTAAAAGAGGTGCTCTCCGCAAAAAAAAAACAGACGTGCACACTTTAGGTTTAGATTTAGTTATTTCCATAGCATGTTATTGCTAGATAAGTTTAGGTTTAAAAGTTTACTTTCCATGCATGTTTCTATTGGGATTAATAATATGAATAAGTTTTGGTTTAAAAGTTTTCATGCATGTTTCCATATCACATGTGTCGCACATTTTCGTTTACGATGAGTTGTGAAGCTAATTTAGAAGTTAGTGGTTACTTTTGTTCAAAAAATAGTTTAAACATACCCTTTTATATTAGCACGGACGAACATGGGGTATATATACCCAAGCACAAACATTGGCCCTACTTTACATACAGATAGAGGGGCCCGACGCACATTACATATATTAAAATAAAAAAGGGAAAGTTATATGGCCCTAAATATAAAGGGCCCTAACCTCCCTCCGTCTGCTGGCGCCCTAACCGCCCTCCGTCTGCGGGCGCCTTTCTGACCTCCGGCCAACCGCCAGGGGTTGGCCTACTTCCAGTCCGCCGCCCTATTCGCCATCTTCTGGTTGTCCAAGGCCCGGAGATTCTCCTCCCGTTTCTTGTCGTCCAAGCTTTCAAGGGTCGTCTTGATGAGGCGCCGGAGAGCCTCCGCCTCCGCCTTCTCCTCCCTCCTCGCATCCGCCTCCTCCTCCCTCTTCTCCGCCCTCTTGTCCTTCTTGAGGAGTTGGTTCTTCTTATCGACTGAGCGGTTGGCGGCTCTGTCGACGCGGACGGGGTCGGGGTGGTGGACCCAGGAGGTTGACGCCCACAGGTCCATGCGCTTCCGCTTGGGAGATTCGATGGGAACGATTCCCAGCTCCTCCGGTGTCCACTCCGTCTCGTACCAGGGCCGAACCTTCGGGTGGTTGTCCTCGTCGTTGACGGACTCGGGGCTGGAAGGGATAGAGTACGTCGACATGGTAGAGGGAGGAGGAGGAAAAGGCGCTGGAGAGGGATGAGAAGATGGAGGAGGAGGCAAAGGCACTATTTAAAGACCCAATCGATGAGGTGTGAATTAATTTGGGGTAGATGAAGCAACTGTGTGAAAACGTTGAAGATGCAGTGTAGATGAAGAAGTAACGTTGGTCTCCTCTGCGTAGAACAGGCGATGCAGGGTCAAAGGGGTGCGTGCATTAGGCGTAGGACAGCTAGTAGTACGTGCGTTAGGTGGTCAAAGTGATGCGACGTAGCCTGCATGCGTGTATTAAAGAGGTGAAAGAGATGAAATCCAAAGTCTCACGCCAAAGTTTGCGTCGCTGCGTGCATTGATGCGTGCATTTTCTGAAAACGAGGCGAATAGCGTTGGTGCGACACGACTCATGTTTCTGAAACGAGGCGTGCAGGACTGTGTCGCTGCAAATAGCGCTGGTGCGACGCGACGTTGTTTACTCTGAAAAAACGAGGCGTGCAGGACTGCGTCGAGGTCTGCATGCATCGGGCTGGTGAACGGGGCCCATTAGTCAGTGACCGTTGTTGCATGCAGTTACATTGAGACAATACACCAAGTCCATGCACCGCGTCATTTTCAAGCGTTTGATCGTAAGGAACGGTGCAGATCGAGTCCATGCATGCGAACTACGGCGGCGACGGCCTGCAGACGGTGAGATGAGTGCTTCTCTGTGCGGGAACGGGATCCTCTTATTTTAGGTCACTGACAAATGGAGCCCATCACACACCGGACCCACGTGTCATGGGGAGAAAGTCAGAGAACGTCAGGTCACTAGTAGAGAAATGGCTTTCTATGGAATAGCATCTGTGGCGCACTAAGAAGGTGTGCGCCATAGAAATAAAATTTTGTGGCGCATGGCCCGCGGTGCGCCACAGAAAGTTCTAATTCTGTGGCGCATGTCTTGCTGGTGCGCCACAGAAATTCAGTGAGGCCCACGCCAATCATTGCTCTGGCTGTCAGTACACCTATTTTTATGGCGCAGGCTCCCTGGTGCGCCACAGAATATGGTATTTCTGTGGCGCACTGCTGTGCTGCGCCACAGAAAAACCATATTCGGTGGCGCATGTATCTTGATGCGCCACAGAAGATGTCTTTTCTATGGCACGGCAGAGCTCTGCGCCACATAATAGTGTACAGGTGCGCCACAGAATAGATGCACTATGCACATAAAGATGGCAGCCCCCCTCTCTCTCCCCCCACTCAGTTCATTCCGAGTGGATGTTGCTCACTCGCCTCCCCCTTCTCTCCACTCCAATTTTACACATTTAATTCTCATTTTTTTGGTAGGTGAACCTATTTTTTCGATGTATAATTGTTGGTGAAGTTTCTTGTTGTTGGGGGGGTCTAATTACCTCCATCTATACTCCGGTGTCCCTCCCTCTCCTCGCTCTTTTCGCGTCTCGGTATCGAATCTACTAGGTGAGTATAGTTGGAGGTGCATGTATCGTGTGGCCATCGATCGATGTGTATGGGTGCTTGTCATGCATGTGCAGGTGGACCGATTGTCGCGCGCGCGGGCGGTCGTCATGGTGCATGGATGTTTGCCGAAATGTTGATTCACTTCCATTTCGGCAAACTTTTGCACCCCATATGTCCTACTTATAGGAGAGGTCATGCCGAATTTTTCCGGTGACTATGCATGTTGTGGTTCTAATTTTCTGCTCTCTATGTGTCTGTGCAGGCAACCATGGTACTAGAAATGAGCTCTGCTCGAATCGCTAGATACAAGAAAGACGCGAAGGCGGACATGATTCGGTGCAACAGGCGGCAGATAAGATGTCCGTGTCGATCATGCAAACTCGTGCGCTGGATTGACCCTGATTCCGGACAATTGGAGGAGCACCTTCTCAGACGCGGTTTCTTTGACGACCGCAACCACGTGGCACCGCCGGCAGCAAAAGTTATGCACGAAGAAGAGGGCGAGCGAGGTGACGAAGGAAATTACGACAAAGAAGATCATCATGAAGAAGGATATGTCGGTGGAGAAGATCGACATGACGATGAAGTCGTAAACACGGAGACCCCGCTAATTTCGGCCTTGCGGGACTCTCATGTTCAGGATCTGCTGCTTAAGGAGACGAGCAACGACATAGCTACAGCTAGGGAGAAAGCCAAGCTGGCGCAAATGGAGATAAACGGGGTGACTTCGTTGTTTCCTGGGTGCCGTCCCGAGGATACGCGGTTGCATGTAACGCTTGCTGCTCTGAAGATGAAGACGCAAAACAAATGGACTTACTCGAGCTTCAGCAAGAACTTGAAATTCTGGCACGATCGCCTTCCCCAGGGGAACACATTGCCAAGCAGTATCAACGAGGCTAAGAAAGTCGTGTGCCCTCTTGACCTACCTCACGAAAAATTTCACGCCTGCATCAATGATTGTGTAATTTATCGGGGGGAGTACAAGGACACAACCACATGTCCGAAGTGCGGCCACGGACGATACAAGTGTGGAACCAACAACAAGAAAATTCCTCGAAAATTGGTATGGTACTTTCCTATCACTCCCCGTCTTCAACGGTACTACGTGGACCCTAAGGAAGCAAAGCTCATGCAATGGCACGCGAAAAGGGAGAAGCCGGAAGAAGATCCGGAGAAGGGCTATATCATGACATATCCTGCAGACGCTGCCCAGTGGGAAGCATTGGACATAGCCTTCCCGAGTTTTGGGGGCGACGCGAGGAACGTCAGGCTGGGTATGAGCACCGATGGACTCAATCCGTTCGGCAACCAGAGTAGCACACATAGCAGCTGGCCCTTGTTTGTATGGCCTTACAACCTACCCCTGTGGTTGTGCACCAAGCAAAAGTACATACACTTGAGTATTCTCATCCAGGGGCCAAAACAACCAGGTGTCGACATGCATTTGTATCTCGGGCTGCTGAAAGACGAGTTAGACACGTTGTGGAAGACGCCACCCCGTACGTGGGACGCGTACACTAGAGATTATTTCCATATGAGAGCCGCGTTGCTCACGACGGTCACAGACTATCCTGGTTACGCGTATGTATCTGCCCAGGTCGGCCACGGATTCTGCGGCTGCGTGAAGTGCATGGACAAGACCCCGCATCTCCAGATACCAAGGGATCCTGGGTCTTCGAAAACCGTGTACCCAGGGGCTCGAAGGTGGCTTCGCCTGGATCACCCGTGGAGAAAACGCGGTGAGTTGTTCAATGGTAAAGACGATCCCGATGGAGCCCCGCGCACGAGGAGCGGCGAAGAAATCGACGAGCTTCTGAAAAATTGGGACGAGTGCCCTTCGCCGGGAAAGAAGCGACCAAGGCCAGAGCCGCTGCTGGGTGTATGGAAAGCGAGGTCTGTTTTCCACGACTTGGAGTACTGGCCGGTCCTCCACACGCCTCATAGCCTTGATGTGATGCACATTACGAAGAACGTTACGGAGAGTCTGCTTGGCACTATTTGCAATTCGGAAAAGTCCAAGGATGGGCCGAAAGCAAGATACGATCTAAAACATTTTGGCATTATGAAAAATCTACAGGTCCCCGCCGATAGTGATGATGATGATGACGATGAGGATAAGACGGAAGGGACTCAACGTCCTCCCCGCAAAAAGGCTAAGAAGAACACCGTGGTGCTTCCCGCTGCCTGCTTCACATTGAGTCCACCGGAGCTTGAGCAATTTTTCAGGTGCCTCCTAGAAGTCAAAGTTCCTCACGGATACTCAGGGAGTATAAGCACATATCTGGACTTAGCGAAGAAGAGGTTCACCGGGATGAAGTCTCACGATTGTCATGTGCTCATGACGCAGATACTTCCCGTTGCGATCCGAGGGATAATGGACGAGCATGTCCGTGATACGTTGTTTGGCCTTTGCAACTTTTTCGACGTTATCACCCGGAAATCGATCGGCGTGAGGCAGCTCAAGATGCTACAGGATGAGATCGTGGTGATACTATGCGAGCTCGAGATTTACTTCCCGCCGGCATTCTGTGATATATGTGTACATCTCCTTCTCCATGTCGTTGATGACATCAAGCATCTCGGCCCGACGTTCCTGCACTACATGATGCCGATGGAAAGGCAGAATGGTGTCCTGAAAGGATACGTTCGCAATAGGGCCCGTCCAGACGCAAGCATGGCCAAAGGATTTCTAAACAACGAGTGCATCTCTTTCTGCGACAATTAACTAAGCACCGAAGACGACCAGGATATCGGTTTGTCCACCAGGACGCACCTTGGCAGGCTCAACGGAGTCGGTCACCGCGAGGGCTGCCACGACGTCCATGTCGGCATTCAAAAACGACGCGACGACTTTGAAAGGGCTCACCGGGTCACGCTACAACACTTAAAATTGATCGAGCCTTTCGTGGAAGAGCACAAAAGCTTAATCAATCAGAATTATATTGAAATGGGCGGGCCGAGGAAGATGGGAGACGTAACCAAAGAGCACAACTCCGGCTTCACGCGTTGGTTCAAGCAAAGTCAACTGATTGAAGCACGGAGAAAAATGCCTTCTACGGAAGATGAAAAACTCATATACATCTTATCACAGGCCCCCGGGCAGAACGTAAGGACCTATCAGGGGTACGACATCTCCGGTTACAGATTCTCCACCGAGGACAAGGACATGAGTAGCGAAAATCAAAACTCAGGAGTAACTATGCTATCATATGGCGATGCCGAGACTAATATGGAAGAAAGATACTTCGGAAAGATCGAGGAGATATGGGAGATCAACTACTGCGGAGAGACGGTGGTGCCAATGTTCCGTGTGAGATGGGCCAAGAATGTCAAGAAAGAAAGACGGTATTTCACCACAATGGTTATACCCGATGCCAAATCGAAGAACGCATCCGCGAAAAATGAGCCATGGGTACTCGCTAGCCAAGTTGACCAATGCTTCTTCATCACCGACCCGTCAAGGTCTAGCCGTGTTGTCGTGAGGAGGGGCAAGAGGAGCATCATCGGAATGGAAGGAGACGCCAACGAGGAAGACTTGGACAAGAACGGTGATCCGAAGATCGAGGAGGAGTTCGACAAGCACTTCGACATGCCTACTACTGGTAAAGTAAGAAGGAAGACATCCCTACCTACCCACGGTTGTCCGTTCACGCGAAGAAATCTCAAGGTGGCCGGCATAAAGTATTCAGTTGCCAACAAAAAGGGCAAGAGACGCTAGTTAAGCTAGATCGGAACCGATCGAGACAAATTAAGAAGATTTTTGTGTGTATATACATGCATGTGTATGTGTATGTGAGACAAGCACTTCTTTCTATATATATGTGCATATGTATGTGAGACAAGCACTTCTTTATATATGTGCATGTATGTATGTATGTGTATGTGATTCTTTCTTTCATTATAATTAAATAAAATATTAAAAAAATGTGGGGCAACCAGGATTCGAACCCATGCCATTAGGCTTAAGTACCTCACAGCTAAACCAACTGGGCTAGTAATAGATAACTGTCACATACAGCGTTTCGTTTTTTTTATTTATCTACCGACCCAATTCTGTGGCGCACCACTGAAAGCATGCGCCATAGAAATCTATTTGACTCAAAGACATGTGGCCCCGCACATCGTGGCCACAGAATAGGCCCAGGAAATCCTGTGGCGCACTCCTTAGACGATGCGCCATAGAATTCTTACAATTCTGTGGCACACGGGGTCGTGGTGCGCCACAGAATCGTCCTCTCAGCCAATGACATGTGGCCCCCATCTCCATCTTCCATACTTAGCCAAATTTCGCAGTTCATCCATCTCTCTCAAGCACGCGACGACGAACCTCTGGATCCCCTTCTCTTCTCCCTCGCGCTCGCCACCGTGGAGGATTCGTGTGGAGGTGCTAGGTGAAGGAGCATCGAGGAGGTGCAGGACCTATCTAGGAGGAGGAGCGCGCGCCGTGACCTAGCTAGGATCGAGGAGGAGCCGTGCCGTCGCCGTCTGCATCGACCGCGGCCGCTCGACACCGCCTTCTTCCTCGACACCGCCGTCTTCCTCGACACCGCCGTCTGCATCTCTGCCTACGGTACCAAAAAAATCCCCTCTCTACTGAACAATTAGCAATTCTGAACCTTTGCACTATCAAAAATGTTCTCATTTTTCTGGTACTCGTTGTATACTCGTTGCACTGAACAATTAGCAATACTGAACAAGATAGTGCTCCAGCTTACTTTGAATGTTGTGTTTCTGAACTTTTTGTACATTGTTCTGTTTCAGACTTGTCAGCATTTTTATCCGTAACGATTGGTAGGGGAATTTCTGATAATTCTAACTGAAAGGTAGTATATCTGAATGTTGTGTTTCAGACTTGTCAGCATTCTTAATTTTTGATTACTTCCTCAGCTTACGAAATTATATCTACTGGGTGCTTTTGGTTACCTACTTGCCGCTCCATTCAATTCAACGTTGGACTTTGGGAATGACCGTGTATTCTCTGTTACTTGCTTTGTGAGATGCTTTCAATTGTGAATGAATAATATCAGGTCTGACATGTTCATGCATGTTCTAGTTTAAACCGTGCTTTTGAACATTTTGTAGATTGTGAGTTTGTGATCATCCATACTATCAGCATTTCATTATCCTACCACTTGTTTTGTCTCCTCAATTGGTAAATGAATATGTGATAATAAGTAAGTGATGATAGACTTCAGTAACAGTCAACATCAATATCTAGAATAATACGGTGACTTGTGAATGCTCATATTTGATTCCAGGTACACCTATAGTCTACAGGTAACTAACTCGTCGTTGTTTCTGGTATGGTAATGCTTCTAGATTTTCGGAAACAGCTTGCTGAAACATTGGGGTTTCTTCTGATCAAAATGATATATTTTAGGAGATGGCTATAGATATTCTCACTGTACACATATGCTTATTATCATCAAGTGAATCGAGCAGTTTGTCATAGCAACAACTGTAAGAGCCTTAAGCCTTCAGTGGGATTTTTGTGCAGGTTTTTCATTTTGAGATGCCAATGTTTCGTGGGGAAGTTGACTCATTTCCTTCCGAGCGAATTTCTGGCACTCCTAGACTTAGGAAAATTAGCAAAGGTCATGCCCAAATTTTCTATGAATTTTCTACTTAGTAGTTTCATAGGAAAATGATTTTGTGTGTGTACTGAATTTGTGTTTCAATAATAGTTTCATAGGAAAATTAGCTAATAGAGTGTACAACTTATAAATTTTAGTTCAACTTATTAAGTTTCAGTATTAAGGTCTGTTGTTTTGCACCCCAAAAATATACTAACACAAAAAACATTGAAACAAATTCGACAACGTCTGGACTCGGATGCTCTGAAATTGTTCCAATAACCAAGGAATGGAGGTGGTCTTCCTTTGTTTTGATCCTATTTCAATAAGAACTTTGGTCTTTTTAATTATTGCTACTCTTACATCGCAGGTTATGATTGATCTGAGAAGAAAATACTAAGAGATTCAAACCAGGACGGAGCACCCTTTTATTTGATTCATGAATTTGACACTCAAATTATGGCTTGATAACGATTGTAAAACATGAGCACAAGCTACAGATATCAAATTATGGCTTGATAACGATTGTAAAATGCTTCTGTGATTTATGTGCAGATATCAATTATCTGACAGAACTGGAACCATGTAATGCAAAAGTGACAACCAGTCGTAACATAAAAACAGCGAAAAAAATTATACAGAAAAAGCATCATCACAATACTATGCAAAGAGACGACATACCAGCATTTGCAAAGCCAAGTAAATAGTTTAGCTCAAGTCATAGCTCCAGAAATAACATAACAGCAACGAGTACTCAAAAATTTCAGAACACGACATCAACTTGTCGATGGAAAATCGCACCAATTAACAAAAGAAAGCTAGCGGTAGCAGGTCTATCCATCCCAACGACAAATTGTTCTCATCTATATCTTGATAGGCACGACAGCATCTTATGCGGCGGCGGCAGGAGCAGCCTTCGCAGTGGAAAGCCTGGACCTCTTCTTCGCCAAGCTCTCGCTCCGGCGGTCCCTCTGCTCCTTGAGACTCTGGGCAAGCAACTTCTGGTAGTCAGCAGCCTCTGACTTCTTCTTGACGATCCTCTGCTTCTTCTGGGCAATTCTCGCCCTCTTCCTCTGGAGGGTCAATGGAGTCACAAGCCTCTTGATCTTGGGAGCCTTGCTCACCTTCTTTCCTGCAGAGCATAAAGAAGAACGAAATAGTGAGTGGCTTGCTACCAGCAATAAACTAATTATTTGTGACAACCTAGACAAAAAACCAAGATACGGTTGATCTCAACACTTCAAACTAGCATATTTTAACAGCGGCAAGCAAGGTATCCTATATATAGCGGTAGTTAAAAATGGAGAACCCTGGAGCCAAGTTGAACATAAGATAGCATAGCAACTCAAGAATAAGATCAAAGAATAGCTATCTCACCCTTCTTGTTGGTAAAGGTTCTGCGGTAAGTGTTGACATACTTGCGGACATCATCATCCTTAGCAAGGTTGAACAGCTTCCTGATCTTGGATGCCCTCTTGGGTCCCCTCATCCTGGGCTTCTCAACGTCAGTCAAGCCAGGGAGGTCGTTCTCACCCTTCTTAACAATCACCAAGTTGATGACAGAGAGGTCCTGGCTGACAATGCAACCACGGACAGATTTCCTTCTGCGCTCACCATCACGCCTTCCGTACCCACGGAAGCAGGGAGTGCCTGCAATCAACATAATATTAGTATTATTACTACTGTTTAAAACTTCTAGTAGCTTTGTATATGTTCTTTTATCTCCAAAACAAGTTGGGCTAGCCTAAGAGTTGCTATGCCTAAACAAACCTAGCATATCCGAGAGATTACACCAACCTTACCGATAGAATAAAAAAAGTAAACTTGAGCTGCTATTTTACAAATTAATAACTTATGCTTAAGTACTCGATATAAGGCAACAATTTTAAAAAATATCTTATAAACATTTGAATGTTATTACAGAAACATGTCTAGCACTCAAATTTGAATGTTATTACAGAAACATGTCTGGCACTTCCAAGCACGGGTCCGTGCCCGAAGCCGGTGCCGAGGAAGAGGGCTGGGATGCCCACGCTGCAACCAGCATTGAGGAAGAGGACCGGGAGGATGGCGCTAATATTGATTGGGCGTACTTTGAGGAAGAGGACCGGGATGACAGCACCGATGGTGGCGGCACTGACCGCACGGCGGCTGGTGGTAGCGGCGACGCCGCCCCAACGACCGATAAGAAGAATAAGAAGCCTCGGGCGCCAAGGAAGGATCGTACGCCGCAAGTGCTCGCGAACGTCACTGATACAATCACCGAGGTCACGCCGAGTGGCCTACCATTGGCGCCTCGAGCGGTTGTCTCAGGGTACGGCATGCAGCTAGGGTGCATCGTGCGGGAAAGCATGTCGATCAACACGACGGACCTTAGAAGCAAAGACAACGCGACTTTGGTCGAAATCCTCCTGAAGAAGCTTCACCAGCGATACACGTTCCCGGAGCCGTTCAACAAAAGGGTGGACTCTTTAGCCATCACGAAGATGAGCACCGCGTTGAGCAGTTGGAAATCCCGGGTAAAGAAGAAGATTGCGAAAGGTAAAAGCACACTACAAGAAATATGTTGATACATGACCCTTTTTTATTGACCATGGATGAATTTGTCATAGATCCATGACCATGTTTAATTTGTTGGTCATGACATGTTTGGGAGGGACTAAACGCATGACTTTTTTGCCAAAAAAGTCATGATTTTCTTTAACAAGATGGTCATAGCACATGATACATGGTGTATGACCCTTTTTTTCCTTAACCAAGACCAAATTAATTGGTCATGCGTTTGTTGGCAGTAATTTTTGGCTATGTAACATGTCCACGTGTCAATTTTTGCCTATGTGTCATGTACACGTGTCAATTTTTGCCTATGTGTCATGGCCACGTGTCAATTTTCGCACCTATGTGTCAGTCCACGTGTGCGACCTGACACGTAGGCTCGGACAGATATCCACGAAAAACAAAGAAAATAAGCAAAATTAGGATTTGAACCCGCACCTCCCAATAGGTGTACATCCCACATAACCACTACGATAACAATTCTTTTGTGATACACTTGAAGCGGAAATTTATTTGACCCAAAGGGAGGCATCGGAACTGACACAAGAGAAAAGAAATACAAATTGGGGATGTGAGGGTTCGAACCCACAACCTCCCACAAGTCCTCCAGCGCTATAACCACAAGACCACGAATTGCTTTGTTGTCAAATTGCCCATTTACCCTTTTACTATCAACAACCCGTCCAAGGGCAAGCTGGACTGGGCCGGCCTTTGCTGCAGGGAGGGATGGGCCTCGCTGCTGGGCTGGGCCGGCCTCCCTGCTAGGCTAGGCTTGCCGTTTTGGCAGTTTTTTTTTCGCTTTTCACTTTTTTTTTCATTTTTGTCTTCTTTTATAACTTTTGCTTTTGAACTTCAATTTCAACCAAAGCAGTTTCAATTTTTTTAAAAAATATGTATTATGTTATTATAAACTATTAGGGACCATTTTTAGTCGAAATAAAATAAAAATACCCCTAAGCTTTATATATTGCTTCATATAGGATTGTGAAGTTTCATAACTAATACTTTGGATTACTCTTTTAAATTCAAGTTTATTATTTTTTGTGGATACTAGGACATATATAACAACACCACGCGAAGGTCTTGCATCGTTTCGAGTTTTTTTTGAATTTTCTGGAATTTTCTAAGCCGGTTTCGAAAAACGGTCAAAACGGGGGACATGGCCGTTGGTACCTAGCTGCTGAATCTTGATGAACTCTTGGTGTATCTCTGTTGAAATAGGTACTTGGGTACCTAAAAATGATTTTTACAAAAAATCATGAGCAAACTATGAGGCACCTGTAGTTCAAATTTGGCCCGGTTTCAGCGGAATCGGCAGAAATTTGTCTTTTTCGAAAGAGGTGTATTTTGAGCTATTGAGAGGTAATAAGTTTGTTATTTGTAGATCAAACATGACATAATATATTTAGAATTTTAGTTTGCACATTTTTGCAACATATTTTGTGTATGTGCTTCACAAAAAAAGCAAGTTTTGACACTCCGGGAAGGGAAGATGGTATTTTTATTCAACGAAAAATAAAACTTTCTTCGTGAACATTGTTAGTTGTTCCAATATGCACCTTTGTGTGGAATATGGTCACATTTAAACAAACTATGCCATGGATGTGGCCAAAACATCCGTCATTTCGACCGAAAGCCATGAATCTTCGTACGAGATAGCTCATTTCTGTGAACACATTTTCCACCAAATTATCGTATTCCAAGTTTATTATTTTTTGTGGATACTAGGACATATATAACAACACCACGCGAAGATCTTGCATCGTTTCGAGTTTTTTTGAATTTTCTGGAATTTTCAAAGCCGGTTTCTGAAAACGGTCAAAACGGGGGACATGACCGTTCGTACCTAGGTGTTGAATCTTGATGAACTCTTGGTGTATCTCTGTTGAAATAGGTACTTGGGTACCTAAAAATGATTTTTACAAAAAATCATGAGCAAACTACGAGGCACCTGTGGTTCAAATTTGGCCCGGTTTCAGCGGAATCGGCAGAAATTTGTCTTTTTCGAAAGAGGTGTATTTTGAGCTATTGAGAGGTAGTAAGTTTGTTATTTGTAGATCAAACATGACATAATATATTTAGAATTTTAGTTTGCCCATTTTTGCAACATATTTTGTGTATGTGCTTCACAAAAAAAGCAAGTTTTGACACTCCGAGAAGGGAAGATGGTATTTTTATTCAACGAAAAATAAAACTTTCTTCGTGAACATTGTTAGTTGTTCCAATATGCACCTCTGTGTGGAATATGGTCACATTTAAACAAACTATGCCATGGATGTGGCCAAAACATCCGTCATTTCGACCGAAAGCCATGAATCTTCGTACGAGATAGCTCATTTCTGTGAACACATTTTCCACCAGATTGTCGTATTCCAAGTTTATTATTTTTTGTGGATACTAGGACATATATAACAACACCACGCGAAGATCTTGCATCGTTTCGATTTTTTTTGAATTTTCTGGAATTTTCAAAGCCGGTTTCGTAAAACCGTCAAAACGAGGGACATGACCGTTCGTACCTAGGTGTTGAATCTTGATGAACTATTGGTATATCTATGTTGAAATAGGTACTTGGCTACCTAGAAATGATTTTTTCAAAAAATAAAGAGAAAACTACAAGTCAGCTGTAGTTCAAATTTGGCCCGGTTTCAGCTGAATCGACAGAAATTTGTCTTTTTCAAATGAGGTGTATTTTGAGCTGTTGAGAGGTAGTAAGTTTGTTATTTGTAGATCAAACATGACATAATATATTTAGAATTTTAGTTTGTACATTTTTGAAACATATTTTGTGTATGTGCTTCACAAAAATACCCGGTTTCGACACTCCGGGAAGGGAAGATGGTATTTTTATTCAACGAAAAATAAAACTTTCTTCATGAACATTGTTAGTTGTTCCAATATGCACCTTTGTGTGGAATATGGTCACATTTAAACAAACTATGCCATGGATGTGGCCAAAACATCCGTCATTTCACCCGAAAGCCATGAATCTTCGTACGAGATAGCTCATTTCTGTGAACACATTTTCCACCAAATTGTCGTATTCCAAGTTTATTATTTTTTGTGGATACTAGGGCATATATAACAACACCACGCGAAGATCTTGCATCGTTTCGATTTTTTTTGAATTTTCTGGAATTTTCAAAGCCGGTTTCAGAAAACCGTCAAAACGAGGGACATGACCGTTCGTACCTAGGTGTTGAATCTTGATGAACTCTTGGTATATCTATGTTGAAATAGGTACTTGGCTACCTAGAAATGATTTTTTCAAAAAATAAAGAGAAAACTACAAGTCACCTGTAGTTCAAATTTGGCCCGGTTTCAGCTGAATCGGCAGAAATTTGTCTTTTTCAAATGAGGTGTATTTTGAGCTGTTGAGAGGTAGTAAGTTTGTTATTTGTAGATAAAACATGACATAATATATTTAGAATTTTAGTTTGTACATTTTTGAAACATATTTTTTGTATGTGCTTCACAAAAATACCCGGTTTCGACACTCCGGAAAGGGAAAATGGTATTTTTATTCAACGAAAAATAAGACTTTCTTCATGAACATTGTTAGTTGTTCCAATATGCACCTTTGTGTGGAATATGGGCACATTTAAACAAACTATGCCATGGATGTGGCCAAAACATCCGTCATTTCACCCGAAAGCCATGAATCTTCGTACGAGATAGCTCAATTCTGTGAACACATTTTCCACCAAATTGTCGTATTCCAAGTTTATTATTTTTTGTGGATACTAGGGCATATATAACAACACCACGTGAAGGTCTTGCATCGTTTCGAGTTTTTTTTTTGAATTTTCTGGAATTTTCTAAGCTATGCCATGGATGTGGCCATAATAAAACATGTGGCGATGAAATATAAATTTTACAATGAAACTATTAATTATAGGGCTTGAAGTTTTTTCTATTGACAGAGAGAAAATAAACTAGTTTATACAATATTCTGAAAATCAACTAGTTTTCTTTAGATGGAAAATAAACTAGTTTATATCACTGAAACAATTTAATTGTTACTACTTCCAAACCACCTAACTAGACACTGAAGTGGGGCCAAGAAGTGGTAGGTCCCACCTGCAGCCACTATGTGGGGTATGAAAGTGAGTATGAAATGAGTGGTCTCTAAAACAGAAATTTTGGAAACAAGTGCGCGCCACCGCATCCCTCACGCCGCGCTGCCAAAATCCAAAGTCCAAACCCATCCCTAAACCTAACCGGTCCAAGACCTAGCCGCCACGCTCTCTTCTTCTCACCCTCTGTCCGCCGCCATGCTCTCTTCTTCTCTCCGCTGTGGACTGATTCCGCCTTCTCCTCGTCGACCGATTCCGCCGTCTAACACAAACAGTTTTGACCGATTCCGCCGCGCTGTGAGCTCCTCCCACCACCGATCCAATCCGCCCCTCCCAAGATCTACCCCAAGCCTTCAGATCCAATCCGCCCCTCCCACCACCGATCCAGTCCTACCCCCCATCGGCCACCTCCGCCGCCATCGTCCGCGTCGCTGCTGTCTCGACGCCGCTCGTCAATCCTGCCCAATCGTGTCTCAAGGTCCCCTGCCAGACCTGCCGCTGTCGACGTCCACCACGGCCACGGCCAAGCTCACAGGGCCGTACGCCGCCGTCTTCCTGCGACGACACAGAGGCCTCTACGCTGAAGGCCGTGTGAGGGGAGTCCACTTCCTCCCTCCACCATCTCTCGCTGCCGGGGTCGTCGGGCTCGCTGGCGGGATGGACGGGGCCGCTCGATATGGCCTCGTGGTTGCTGGATGTGTACCTCGGCGTTGCGGGATCTCTTCATGGGGTCGCCGGCTCGCTGGCGTGATGGACGGGGCCGCTGGATGTGCCTCGGGGTCGTGGTATCAGCACCACAACAAGCCTTGGCGTGGGATCCTCCTCTCCGAGAAGGCCGCTACTGGATCCCCTCTTCTCCCACAAGGACGCCGCCGGCCCCCCTCCTGTTCAACAGCAACGCCTCCCCCCGCTGGAGGCAAGGTGATGCTGCTCGGCGCGACCACCTCCCCGAGCTGCCGCTGCCGTCCACGGCTCCGGCCCCAACTTGCAGCTGCCCAATAAGGTCTCTCCCCCTTCCCATCCTTTTCCTCCATGTATTGCTTGCAGCTGCCCAATAAGGCCCCAACTTGTAGAGTCTTAGAATTTGCTCTTCTTTTATTTTCTGCTGAACTGCAGTGCAGATCCTGGTTCGATGTATAGTGATGTGATTTTCTACTGCAGATCCTGTGATATTGACCCGATGCATGCCAATTTGCTCTTCTTTTATTTTCTGTTGGATCTAAGCATCAATGATAATGACCCGACTTGTTTCCAGTTCTGTTTGCTATGATATATATGATGTTTGTGGTTACGAATGCTACCTGATCCAGATATATCAGTTGGACATTTTTCTTGTCAAATTATTAAATCAGTAGTACCACTTGTTTATCTCTCCCTCGGCTGTATTTTTTCTCGCTGCAATTTGGCAGAGATACAACCTGGCTGTGATACAGAGTTCAAAACTAAAATAGTTGTTCTGCTAATGTGCTCCAGGTTGCATAGTAAAAATCAATTCTCATGTATGATTACACAGAGATTTAACTACTGTTTTTGGGATGCACCATCACTTCCTTCTAAGAAATTTAAATATCACATGGAGGCTTGCACTATGCTTTTGATATTCAGCTACTTTACTTTACATTTATTTCTATGCCACTCGACAGATGGTCTCCTATCTATTGTTTCCCTGCTATCCAGCCACTGGTTGTTTATTGACTGAATTTAATTACCTGCTGCACATTGAGGACTCCCACTATTGGTTGGTTATGCTGCTTCAAGGAGTTGTGCTGCTTCAAGAAGATCAGCAAGCTATCGCAGACCCTCGACAACATGGTATATTCTCTCTTGTAAATGCTTGAGTTGTGTTGCTTATTGGTTATTGGTTGTGCCATTAGTGCTGTGCTGCTTCAAGGAGTTGTGCTGCTTCAAGGAGTTGTTTTGCTTATTGGTTGTGCCATTAGTGCTGTGCTGCTACATCTTATTTTCATTCTAGGGAAATGCAAGCAGCTGTCCTCGTTCAGTATAGCTCATGATCCACTGCATGGTAGCGTAGTGCCTAATCTAGATCTTTTTACAAGGATAAGTTGGATGCTTTCTTATTTTGTAATCTGTCCATCCATTTACTTGAAGCTTTGTTCATAGTCCTTTGGCCGTACCTGTCTATTTGTATCTTCCATGTTTCTTACTTTATTTGAATATATTCTCACCACCTTGAGTTTGCAGCTTTACAACCAATATTTCATTTGAATTATTATTTTGAATCTTTTTTCTATTATAGTGTTATACTATTAAATCCGTTTGCTGTTTATCTATGAATCATTATTTTTAATGCTTGAATTTATGGGGAAATCTAGTTGTATTTTGTGTTGACTTACTAGCCTTTCTTTACCATTTGACAGAGCCAACACAATGAACTTGAGGTGAAGTTTTTCGAGGAGAGAGCTGTACTTGAAGCTAAATACCACTGGTGGAGAACAGGCCAGTAGCACCGGTTTGTAAGGGCCTTTGGACTCGGATACAAAACCGGTGCTACGTATCCGGGACTAAAGCCCCCCCCTTTAGAACCGGTCAGTCACCAACCGGTTCTAAAGGCCTCCACGTGGGCGCCGAAGAGAGCGCGCAGGCGGAGGACCTTTAGAACCGGTTGGTAATACCAACCGGTCCTAAAGTTTTTTTTTCTCTTTTTTTTTTCTTTTTTCTTTTCAGGGTTTCCAATTCCGTATTTAGGGTTTAGGGTTTAGGGCGTGTTCCGTATTTTCAGGGTTTCCGTTTACGTGTTTCCGTTTCTGTTTGCGGTTAAATGTTGATGCACCAAATAGTAGTACATATATATATACATGTAACACGAAGTAATCGACCGATAATTACATAATCTGAAGTTCGTTTTGAATAGTTGTATACTTGCATAGAGAAGGGAGCTGGCTATAATTGGTTCATAGGATGGAAAAATTCTCCGTCTTCTGCTATGACTTGCGTGAGAAGAAATCCTGCCAATTCCTCTGCAATAGCCTTGCAACGGTCGATTGGTTTGAGCTGCGCCCGCTTTCGTGCCATCTTGAAAAGAAGTAGATGAAAACAATTAAGTTATGAACAAAACTAAACATAATTAATGGCAACATAAATAAAGTTGTGAAGATCCGGTTACGTACCTCTAGAGTTCTGGTAGTACGGGATTTCTCATTGATCTTCCTGTGAATGAAATCGCAAACGTAGTATCCACAATAATCAGTTCCCTGTGGTTGTTGCGGGACTTTCTATATACGAGAAACATAATTCATTCAAATTAATAATAATCAAGAGAATGGTAATGGTATTTAAATCAGGGTACATAGTACTACTTACTGTGTTAATCTGAAAGTTGAGCTTGTCTGCCCATGTACCGGGTTCTTCCTTGATGAACATTTGCCAAACCCTGGGCGACAAAAGAAAAATGAATAGAAGAGTTAATTATTACTTACTTGATATCAGGGAATGAACGAAAAAGAGGCCGATGAACGAAAGAGGCTGATATATATATATATACTTTTGAAGCATCTGACGCGCGCTCTTCCATCTGTCAGCGCCCCAGTTTAACGAGTCCCAGACTTCAACTTGTCCTCTATCGATTCTAATGATGAACAATATGAAGTGGCCGCTGCGCACGTGTACACACGCAGTCATGCATACTCATCAATTACACTTAACATCAGGTAAGCAAAATGGAATGTCTACAAGACAGTAACACTCACTTGAATCCGTAGGGCCAAAGTATTTCTTTTTTGGTATTTTGTCGCTTCAAAAACCTTAGCAAATCATCCGGTGTAGTCTTGTTGAACGTTTCTACTGTGGTTTGATGATACGAATACGGGTCAATGAACACAAAGTCCCAGATTCCTGCCAGTCTGCATTCACGAATCTTCATTCTGCATAGTAGCGTACAAAAAGAATGTCGTGAGTGATAATTATACGGGCAACGAACGCGAGCTTAACTAAATAATTAAATTACACAAATAAATCACTTACAAACAGTAGCAGCTGAGGATAGACTTGTCGAGGGCACGTTGATTGTACATCTGGAAGAAATCATCGAACCCAAGCTCGACACCGTAATCTCCGAAGTAGTGTTGATCCTGAATTTGAGCCATGATACAGTCTCTCTCCTGCCTTGCGGCCTCCAAGTACCAATCATGTAAACTCCATAGTTGGGTTGTTAGAGCAGTAGGATCTTCGACCAGAGGGTGCCCGGGCTTGTATTTATATACCACATCAGCAATAGCGTAACCCACGTCGCCCATGCGTGGACAGGACACTGAAGCCTGGTCAGATAAGATCTTGAGCGGGCCAACTGACTGTGCTTCTTGTTGTCCGAGCTGGGGAACTTGTTTCCCGCATTTCGTCTGCTCCGCCTGCTTCATCTGTGCGGCGTGCTTTTTTTCAATATACCGTTCATAGTCTGAAAGGGGCGGCGGTGGCGGCGGTGCAGGATAATATAAGTTGTCGATGGTCCGCTCAATTTTCCACTTTGGGATGTCCTTCAGAGTTTCCTTCCAGACGTCTGGAGGGGGCTTCAGGGGAAACTGTGCGAACCATGCCTTGGTTTTGGATGCCACTGCATTGGTTAGTTCCTCCTCAGTCATCAAGCCTGGTAACTTCGGGGGACTCTTGACTTTCTTGGATTTCCTTGGTCTCTTCTTGGGAGGAGTCCCGTTTCTTCTGAACTGCAGCTTCCGCTTTGTCGTACCCGTAGTGGGCGCATCCGTCGGCTCACGGGAGTGCACGGGCGATGGACCCTCGGCCTCGGGCTCCGGCCAATCTTCGTTGTGGGGTGGACTTGGAGGTTCGTTGGGGGGTGGACTTGGAGGTCGTGCATTCTCTGTACGAAAGTGAAAAAACTATTAAAAATAAGATAACATGTGGTGCAACATTCAGTAATCGATGGAGGTATGGTGCATTCGTACCTGGAGGAGTCGGTGGCCTTGGCGCCGAGTTAGGGAACACGATGTGTTTCTTATTCCACAAGATGATACCAAGCTCCATTTCTCCCAGTGTCTTCTCGCCTTCACCTCCAGGAATACTGAGCTCAATTGAATGGCATCCCGGCGTAATTGTTGACAACCCGACACGAGCATGGGATGCTGGAATCTGACCACCATGGTAGGTTGCTCCAGGTTGATTCGGTAAAGCATAGCCTGACGCCACCCTGAAGGATATGTTCCCCATTGGCATATGTATCTCACAGTTTGTCTTCTCCGTGATATCATCCACGGGGTAGTGAGGCGCCGACGGTTCGACTGCACGACCGTCTTCTAGCTGCAGGTGCGTGGAACCCACGCTGCTTCTATGCTGAGATGGGACGGCATGATCGTCTTCTATTTGCAGCTGATCAGGTGCAGGACGATGTTCTACCTCCTCTTCAGTGTCAGGTAGAGGGTGTCCCCCTTTCTTCAAGAGAAAATCCACCTTTTGTTCTAATGTCGATATCCGTTCACTCGTCTTTTTCTTGCTTCTATCACGGCTTCTGTAAGTGGCAATGTCCGCTGCAAACCCTTGGCTCCACGGGGTATCCGCTCCAAAGCCTCGTGTTCGTCCCCACTTTTCGGGGTTCCCGAGTGCCCTCGTCAGCTCGTCGTTCTCTCTATCGAGAACAAAAGTTCCTTTTCGAACAGCTTCTATTGCCTTCTCTAGTTCTGCTACGACTTTTGTTATTTTTTCCGACCATGGTCCCTGAGCAACAATCATCCCAGTCTCAGCGTCCAACGTTGCCCCATGCGCGAACAACCAGAACTTGGACCTATCGGGCCAGTCATGTGTCTGTGGAATGATACCTCTTTTCACAAGCGCAGCTTCATAGCTTCGCCACCTAGGCAGGGCAGTCATGTAGCCACCTGACCCCAAAATATGGTGATATTTCTTCTTCTTCGCATTCTCCGAATTTGTGGCCGATCGGGATGCAAAGACACCCGATTTCTTGTACGCCTTAAAATCATCCCAAGCGTCTCTTATGTTCACTAGGTTCCCAGTGAAAACTGGATCTTCGTCCTTATATTTCTTCCACAGTTCTTTCTTCCACCTCTGGAATTGTGTGGCCATCTTCTTCAAAGCCCACTGCTCGACTTTCTTCTTCTTATCGCTCGCTACGCTGAAATTTTGCCATAGCGTTTCGCAAAGAATTTTTTTCAATCTTTCATCGACATAACTAGCTCCAACGTTGGCCCCGGTCTTCGGCTTATTCCATTCTATTAAGTTGATCGGGACCAGGTCTCTTACAACAACTCCGCACTGATTTACGAATTTGCGATAAGTTTCTGGGGGCTGCAGTGGTTTGCCATCAGCAGCAACTGTATCAATCGAGAACCTTGCGGTATCTTTCAACCTTGCGGCCGGGCCTCGTTTGGACTTTGTCTCAGTACTTGCGCTAGCTGTTCCGGAGGGCGCCTAAACGGGAAAATAATGATTCGTTAGTAAGTGCAATACAAATTAATTGTTGCGTGAACAGTGACTTGAGATATACATTGGCAGAGTTTGTTCTGGAGGGCACTTCTTCATCCTCGACGTTGTCGTCGTCATCATCTACTACATCTTCTATATTCTGATCTCCGTCGCCGGAGTCGTTCAAAAATTGATTGCTAAACGCTTGTCCACCGTCGTCATCACGATATATGGCCGTTGCATTATTAAAAATCATCTCGCACATTAATCTTTCCTTCTCCGCCTCACCCATTCCCGCGAGTTTATCGGCGTGCGGATCATGTGCAGGTTCTTGGGGATCCATAGCTCAACACCTGCTAGTAAAATTTATAAAATGAAGAACACTTAGCGAAATTTTCATCGGGCACTTGGCGAAATTATTTCATCGGACAGTAATAAAATAATAGTTCTGGACATATTAATGAAATAATAGTTCTGGACACACCAAGAGTTACATAGCTCGGGTTGATTTTTTTAACCCTAATACATCACGATCGAATAATATCACTTATACATAGTATCGTGACATCTCTCAAAATAATTAACTCCGACCGGGTCCTAAGCCGCGGGGTGCTGAGTCACGGGTGCTACGCATCCATAGATAAGGAACCCTCATAGGGTCATAGCTCACGTGGTAAGGAACCCTCCTAATAATCGACCAACTGCTGCTATACTGCCTATACTGCCTATCGAGCAAGTACATGTAGCGACGGACGTGCTCGTCCTCCTCCCTGATACGCTGTTGTACCACCTCCTCAGGGGTCGGCTCTCTCCGCACCGAGCGTGGCCCACGCGATGGCCACCAAAGAATATCCGGGTCGACCACGTCACCCGGATTTCTCACCAAGCCGCGTGCCCCGGTACTAAGGAGCTCCCAATGCCAGCCTAGCGGGGCCCAGTCCCGGACATCCCCCGGCGGGTCCAACAAAGACATGAACTAAAAACCTGCCCGGACTAAGTAAATATTCCATAATTAAGTAAAATACCTTAGTGTTTTTAACTTAGTAAAAAATAGTAAATTGAGAAATATAACAGAAATAAGATGAAAGTTAAACAGGAACAATATGGTAACTTAGTGACAATTTTTAACTTACTGAAATTATATATATATTCTAACTTTCTGAAATTTTCTAACACTAACTTAGTGAAATTTTCTAACACAACATTCTAACACAAAAATTCTAACACTAAACAAAATTGTAAAAACAAAATAAAGCACTAAAAAAATCTAACACTAACTCTAAAAATTTCTAACACTAAATTCTAACACTAACACTAATAACTCTAAAAAAATCTAACACTAAATCTAAAAATTTCTAACACTAACACTAACTCTAAAAACAATCTAACACTAACTCTAAAAATTTCTAACACTAAACACTAACACTAACTCTAAAAATTCTAACAGTAAAACAAAATTGAAAAAAACCGAAATAAAACTTACCTAGCTAGGCCGGCGACGGCGATCGAGGGGCGAGAGGCGGGGCCGCGGAGGCGGAGGCGAGACGGAGGCGGACGGCGCGACGGAGGCGGACGGCGACCGCGGAGGCGCGACGGACGCGGGGCCGCGCGGGGGATCGACGGCGACGGAGACAGAGAGCGGCCGGAGGCGCGGCGGACGGAGGCGAGGCCGACGGAGGCGCGGCGGACCGAGGCGAGGCGTACGGCGACGAGGCGGAGCAGGGCTTCGCCGTAGGTAGAGGAGAAGACGCGCGAAAGAAATGAGCACAAAATTTCACAAGTCCTGGAGATATATCCCCACTACAGGCCTTTAGCACCGGTTTGTGTTAACAACCGGTGCTAAAGGGTCTTTAGCACCGGTTGCTAACACAAACCGGTGCTAAAGGCCTTTAGTTGGGGCCACACCCAGACTGCGCGCCCACTACAGGCCTTTAGCACCGGTTTGTGTTAGCAACCGGTGCTAAAGGTCTTAGTACAAACTGCCCGCCTCCCGCGCGCGGCAGTTTTATTGCTACAGTGCGCATCGGCCCGATCGCGAGTCTCTGTTTCTTCTCTTCTTCCTCTGTCTTTTCTTCTTCCTCTCTTGATCTTCCTCCACTAAGCACCATGGCTGAAGTTTCTAAGAGATATGATGTGGCCACACCATGCGGCAAAAGTCTCGACGTGTTCTACACCAACAATTGCGAGGAGCTCCCCGGTGCTCTTGGGTATTTGACCGATCTGTATTTCTCCTCTCCCGAAGAACACCGGTTTTTCGGGCTTGATTTAGAGTATACGGCGGATAAACGGAATGTTGCAGTCATCCAGATTGCATTCAAGGAGGCCGTTTTGGTCTTCCAATGGTCAAGGTAACGCACACGTACAATCTTGCATCTTCGATTTGTTTGTTGCATGTGAAGAATACATGTGTTGCAATATATCTAACACGTACAAGTATCAAATTTTTGTTGTTGCAGTAGTTCAAAGCATTCTCCGGCACTTGTTGATTTTCTTGTCAACAAGGGGTATGACTTTTGCAGCGTTGACAACACGCAAGACCGTCCGAAGTTGATGCGCTTGGGTATTGTGATACCTGAAGATCACTACATTGATCTTCAGGATCTTATCCATTTTGCTGATTTGAACAGGCCGAAGACCGGGATGGCTCTCATGGCAACTGCCTTCATCCACGAGGGCTACGAAACCATGAAGACTGATTTCCCCTCGAAGAATCACTGGTTGTGGGAGAAGAACCCACTGGACTGGACCAACATCACGTATGCAGCCATAGATGCATACGTCTCCTACGAGTTGTTCCACTTCTACTCGACGGATCCATAGATGTTGTTTGTGTACCGCATCTTGTGTTCGATATATGCATGTAATGGATATATTATCATGTAATGTATATACTATTATGTAATGGATATTATTTCTATATTAATTCCTAACTATACTATTTCTATATTATGTCAAACACACATTTCAAAACAAACAAACAAAAACACATCAAGAAAACAAAACAGAAAAACTACTGTTTCTGTATATGTGATCACTTACCCCAGGCGCACCGTACACAACATGCGCCTGCGGTAAATCTCTTATCCCAGGCACATCTCTTGACTGTGCGCCTGCGGTAAAGTTACCCTAGGCGCATTTTGCTGTTTATGCGCCTGTGGTAAGTTAGGGTGGGTTATGAGTAAGGCAAGGAAAAGTGAGAGCGCAAGTGATACATCGAGCATATACATCGTGGATACATATATATACATTGATTTAGCGAGATACCATACATGTAGATTGATTTAGCGATTGCCGCAGTGTCGCGGGAATACAAATTCTTTTATTAAAAAGAGAAAACAGACGAACACTACTCCTCGCCGTCGTCGTCGGGGAACTCGTCGGTGACCTCCTCCGGGTCATCATCGTCGCCGAACTCGTCGGTGACCTCCTCGTCATCATCGGAGGTGCATGATGGTATGTCCGAGATAGGCCCCCACCTCGGATCGTCGGAGGCCCAGACTTCGCCGGCGCGGTCGGCCCGACGAAGCTCTTGCAGCGCCCTCGTCCTCGCCTCCCGAGCGGCATCTAACGCGAGGTGGCGTTCGAGGCGGCGCTCCGCCCGCTGAGACGCGCGGGTCTGCCAGAGCTCCTCGTCGGCGCTCTCCTCCCCCGGGTTGTTCCGGTAATACTCGCGGACGACGCGGTCTTCCCTGGCATCGACTAGGCCCTGAAACGCGCGGTGGCGGAGGTGGAGGTGGTCGGCGACAGTGATGATCTGTGGCTTCGTCGCCCTGGCCTCCGCTTCCCAGACTGTGTGGCAGTCGTTGAAGTTCATCAGCGACCGCGGGCGGTTGAGGCGCCAGGCCGCCGCGTCCCAGGCGCGGGCTGCCTCTGCCGCCGTCGCAAAGGTGCCGAGGGGGATGCGGTCATCCCCCCAGCGGATATCTGCGCTGAACATTCCGTTCTGCCGCGCTCGGACGCCGCGGAAACCGGTGGTGCTGTTCCTCCTCGGAGGCATGGTGGAAGCGCGACGGTGCAGAGGGATGAAGAAGAAGCGCTCGAGGCGCGACAGTTTATACCGCGCCCTCCAGGCCACGCGTCACAACTCCCGTGCCACGCGCCACCATAACATGGATGGATGTGTTAAAGGGGGGGGGGTGTAGAACAAATGCACTGAGTATATGATGTATCAAACCTTAAGGGGGGTGTGGAACAAAACAGACGGTATCGCCATCATACAGCCCGACCATGGCTACTGGGTGCATATATAGGGTCCTCTGGCTCACAAAGTGTTGAGCTAGGGTTTTGATCCAACGGTTAAGAAACATCGTCCAACGGCTCACAACAGTTCGAAAGAAACACACCGTAGCCCTGATCGAACGGCTCACAACAGCTGGAAAGAAACACACCCCGGATCCAACGACTCACAAGCGGTTGAAACAAACACACGATCCGTGTGATTCTATCTGATTGGTCCAAATGAAACCCAAATTAACCCATTTAGTCCCGGTTGGTGTCCCCAACCGGTACTAAAGGGACGATCCGTTTCTATTTTTCTTCTTGCCTTTCTTCTCATTGCGCCGTAACCATGGAACATCTTCATCATTTAACTGAATGCTAGGATCATCTTTGACTTTGAAGGGAGGAATTTCATCAAATTTAATGTAATCTGATAACTTACCCCAGGCGCATATTACAAAGTATGCGCCTGTGGTATAGATCTTAGCCCAGGCGCATATTTTGTCTGTGCGCCTGCGGTAATGTTACCCCAGGCGCATATTGCGGTCTATGCGCCTGTGGTAAGTTAGGGTGGGTAATGAGTAAGGCAACGAGAAGTGAGAGCGCAAGTGATACATCGAGCATATATATCGTGGATACATATATATAGATTAATTTAGCGAGATACCATACATGTAGATTGATTTTGGTATACTAGCCCGCTGGTACTTTGTTTCTCACTTTTAAAAAGTACATACATATATCGCGAGTATTTCCCTCTGTCAACCTTTCGTCACAATCTTACGCTTGCCTTTCTTGGTTGATGTTGAATACGTGACTGCCATACCGTGACTTCTTCTGTCTGCCTCTGTGACAATCGGTCGTCACAATCTTACTCTTGCCTTTCTTGGTACCGGTTGCGGTTAACAACCGGTGCTAAAGGGTCTTTAGCACCGGTTGTTAACGCCAACCGGTCCTAAAGGCCTGTACAGGGGGCGCACATTTCTTTTTCTTCTTCTTTCTGTTTTCAAAGGGGGGTGTAGAACAAAACAAACGGTATCGCCATCATACAGCCCAACCGTGGCTACTGGGTGCATATATGCATACCAAATGCACGGCTGGACGTATGATGGCGAATCCGGATGTTTTGTATTTGCTCGACGAACTGAATATATGATGTATCAAACCTTAAAGGGTGGTGTAGAACAAAACAAACGGTATCGCCGTCATACAGCCCAACCGTGGCTAGCTACTGGGTGCATATATGCATACCAAATGCACGGCTGGACGTATGACGGCGAATCCGGATGTTTTGTATTTGCTCGATGAACTGAGTATATGATGTATCAAACCTTAAGGGGGGTGTGGAACAAAACAGACGGTATCGCCATCATACACCCCTACCGTGGCTACTGGGTGCATATATGCATACCAAATGCACGGCCCGACGTATGATGGCGAATCCGGATGTTTTGTATTTGCTCGATGAACTGAGTATATGATGTATCAAACCTTAAAGGAGGGTGTAGAACAAAACAAACGGTATCGCCAGTATACAACCCCGCAGTGGCTACTGAGTGCATATATGCATACCAAATGCACAGCGGGGCGTATGCTGGCGAATCCGGATGTTTTGTATTTGGGAGATGAACTGAACGGTGTATGAAGCTGGGCTATATATAGGGTCCTCTGGCTCACAAAGTGTTGAGCTAGGGTTTTGATCCAACGGTTAAGAAACATCTCATCCAACGGCTCACAACAGCTCGAAAGAAACACACCGTAGCCCTGATCGAACGGCTCACAACAGCTGGAAAGAAACACACCCCGGATCCAACGACTCACAAGCGGTTGAAACAAACACACGATCCGTGTGATTCTATCTGATTGGTCCAAACGAAACCCTAACCCATTTAGTCCCGGTTGGTGTCCCCAACCGGTACTAAAGGGACGATCCGTTTCTATTTTTCTTCTTGCCTTTCTTCTGATTGCGCCGTAACCATGGAACATCTTCATCATTTAACTGAATGCTAGGATCATCTTTGACTTTGAAGGGAGGAATTTCATCAAATTTAATGTAATCTTCTGACATGTCTGTCTTGTCCTCGACTCCCACGATGTTTCTTTTCCCTGAAAGAACTATGTGGCGAATTGGCTCATCGTCTGATGTATTCGTTTCCTTATCTTTTGTTTTTCTCGGTCTGCTAGACATGTCCTTCACATAGAAAACCTGAGCCACATCATTGGCTAGGACGAATTGATCATTGCCGTACCCAAGATTCTTCTGATCCACTGTTGTCATTCCGTACTTCGGGTCTACCTTCACGCCTGACAGGTTGAACCATTTGCACCAGAACAAAGGGACCTTAAAGGAAGGTCCGTAGTCAAGTTCCCATATCTGCTCTATGTAACCATAGTATGTGACCCTTTGCCCGTTGTCGTCTTTTGCATCAAACCGGACGCCACTGTTTTGGTTGGTGCTCTTTTTATCTTGTTCTGTCGTGTAAAATATGTTACCATTTATCTCGTACCCTTTAAAGGTCAATACAGTCGAAGATGGTTGCTTGGCCAACAAGTATAGCTCATCTTCAACAATGTCATTAATCAGACGTCTTTGCAACCAACCTCCGAAAGTCTTCGCGTGTTCTTTAGCAATGAAATCTTCAGGTTGCTCCGGATATTCCGAGCGTAAAATATCCGTGTGTTCCTGGATATATGGAGCCGCCAAGCTGGAATTAACCAGAACTGTGTAGTGTGCTTGACTGAAAGATTGCTCGTCCATACATGTTGTTGATTTCTTTCCTAGCGTGCCTTTTCCACGCAGTCTCCCCTCATGGCGCGACTGAGGAACCCCGATCGGGTTCAGGTCAGGAATAAAGTCAACACAAAACTCAATGACCTCCTCTGTTCCATAGCCCTTGACCATGCTTCCTTCTGGTCTAGCACGGTTTCTAACATAATTCTTCAAGACTCCCATGAACCTCTCAAAGGGGAACATATTGTGTAAGAATACAGGACCGAGAACGGAAATCTCTTGGACTAGGTGAACTATGAGGTGCGTCATAATATTGAAAAAGGTTGGTGGGAACACCAACTCGAAGCTGACAAGACATTGGACCACGTCCTTCTGTAAACTTGGTAGAGTTGCTGGATCGATTGACTTCTGAGAAATTGCGTTGAGGAATGCACATAGCTTCACAATGGGTACTCGCACGTTTTCTGGCAGAAGCCCCCTCAATGCAATCGGAAGTAACTGGGTCATGATCACGTGGCAGTCATGAGACTTAAGGTTTTGGAACTTTTTCTCTTCCAGGTTTAGTATTCCTTTTATGTTCGACGAGTAGCCAGACGGGACCTTGATACTACTCAGGATTTGGAAAAAGATCTCCTTCTCTTCCTTGGTAAGAGCGTAGCTGGCAGGACCTTTGAAATTCTCTGGATTCATCAGGTCGTCTCGTTCGTCCATACGTTGGTGGTGCAGCCGTGCTTTTGGTGTATCTCTCGACTTCTTCCCATGCACGCCCAATAAGTTTAGCAGGTTCACGCAAATATTTTTCGTCACGTGCATCACGTCGATCGCAGAGCGAACCTCTAGGAATGTCCAATAGGGTAGTTCCCAGAATATAGATTTCTTCTTCCACATGGCTACGTGGTTGTCGGCGTCATTTGGAACAGATTGTGCGCCAGGACCCTTTCCAAAGATTACTTTTATATCTTTGACCATGTCATATATATCAGTACCTTTAGGGAGGGTTGGCTTCCTCCGTGTATCTGCCTCGCCTTTGAAATGCTTTCCTTTCTTTCTTACGGGATGCCTGTCTGGAAGAAATCGACGATGCCCCGGGTACACATTCTTGCCTATATGTATACTTTCTGTCTCGCCTAAACATGTGTGCATGCGCTGTATCCCTTGTTTGACTGTCCTGAGATGTTACTAAGAGCGGGCCAATCATTGATGGTAACAAACAGCAACCCTCGTAGGTCAAATTCCTCTTGTTTGTACTCGTCCCACACACGTACACCTTCGTCAGCCCACAACTCTAAAAGTTCATCAACCAGTGGCCTCAGGTACACATCAATGTTGTTGCCGGGTTGCGACGGGCCTGGGATAAGCACTGGCATCATAATGAACTTACGCTTCATGCATAACCAAGGAGGAAGGTTATAGATACATAGAGTCACGGGCCAGGTGCTATGACTGCTACTCTGCTCCCCAAATGGATTCAGGCCATCTGTACTCAGACCAAACCTTAAGTTTCTTGCGTCATGTGCAAAGTCCTCGTACTTATCGTCGATGTTTCTCCACTGCGACCCATCAGCGGGGTGTCTCAGCATATCGTCTTCCTTACGGTCTTCTTTGTGCCATCGCAACAACTTGGCATGCTCTTTGTTTCGGAACAAACGTTTCAACCGTGGTATTATAGGAGCATGCCACATCACCTTGGCAGGAACCCTCTTCCTGGGGCGATCGTCGCCCTCAACATCACCAGGGTCATCTCGCCTGATCTTATACCGAAATGCACCGCATACCGAGCAGGCATTTAAATTCTCGTGCTGGCCGCGGTAGAGGATGCAGTCATTGATGCATGCATGTATCTTATGCACTTCCAATCCTAGAGGGCAGACAACCTTCTTTGCTTCGTATGTACTGCAGGGCAGCACGTTATTTCTTGGAAGCATCTTCTTCATTATTTTCAGCAGGTTTTCAAATCCCTTGTCAGATAATCCATTCTCTGCCTTCCATTGCAGCAATTCAAGGGTGGTGCCCAGTTTTTTCTGGCCATCTTCGCAAGTTGGGTACAACAATTTTTTGTGGTCTTCTAACATGCGCTCCAACTTCAACCTCTCGTTTTCACTTGCGCAGTTTATCTGTTCTTCACGAATGACCTGACGAAGATCATCATCAGACTCATCAACAATGTCCTCAAGTTCAGGCTCATCTTCCCCCATTTCAGTATCACCGTGTTCATCGAACATAGGATACTTATCATTATCCTCTTCTTCTTCATTGTCTTCCATTATAACCCCTCTTTCTCCGTGCTTGGTCCAACAAAAATAACTGGGCATGAAGCCTTCTTGCAACAGGTGGGTGTGTATGGTTCTTGAGCTAGGGAAATTCCTCTTATTCTGGCATTTTTTACATGGACAAAAAATAAATCCATTCTGCCTGTTTTTCTCAGCCACATTGAGAAAACTATGCATGCCATTAAGGAATTCGGGACGACGTCGATCACTGTACATCCATTGCCGGTTCATCTGCATTATATAAATTTATCAACAACCATTATGCTAAATCATCATGACTAAATTAATTAATTAATACAAAAAGTTCATCACACGTTAATACCAAACTAGCGTATAGTGACCATACATATATAGTTCTCAGAAAAATACACACTGAAACCATCCATAAAAACTCTCTCTAATTAATGCATTTAAAAACAACAACAAATGCGATCAAAATCGCAACAAAGGTAACAATTGACCCGACGACATAATGATACCAAGCCTCTTTACTAATTGCATATTTCCTAATCTTTCTAATCTTCAGGCGCATTGCGTCCATCTCGCTCTTGTGACTATCGACGACACCGGCAAGAACCTTTTCCAAGGTCATCTTCTCTCTTTCAGTTTTTTCCAACCTTTCTTCAGTTTTTTTCAATCTTTCTTTCAAGCCAATATTTTCTTGTTCAACTAAGTATAACTTCTCAACAATAGGGTCGATTGGCATTTCCGGTTCCACTACCTCCTATATAAAAATATCTATGTCGAGTTGGTCGGCGTAAGTAATTGTCGTATAATCAGGAAATGAAAATATGTAGTGAAAAAAGATAATATACCACATCCGAATCATAGACTGGACGAGGGCCAACGGGGACGGATATCAAAACCATGGCTCTAGAAAATTATATACAAGTAAATACGTAAATCATACAAATCAAAATTTGTTTTGGTAAATAAAAACAATAGGCTCACCAAGGTTGTGTCGGTGATGGGGCGATTGACGGTAGTGAGGAAGGGGACAAGGCGCGCGACACTAAAAAAAGCACAAATCATAATTAATTTTGAGCTCAAATTGCATCAATTTGTATACATAACAAAATGAATAACAAATTCTAGCTTAGCTAGGCATTTCATCAAACACCTAGCTAGCACAACAAAAATGAAATGAGCAAGAAAACGAGCAAAACCTGCAATGCCGGAAGAGGGAACGTTGATGCTAACCGTAGAACCGATGGGTACCAACAATCTTGACAAATGGTGGAGAAAATGGGGATGGATTAGACCTCACAAGAGGAAGGAGAGAGCAAAAATGGAGTTGAGCTAGAGCTGGAAAAAATGGAGCTGAGCTCGGGGTGGTATATATGTAGGGTTTAGGGGAGGGCTTTAGGGCCGGTTTGTGTTACAAACCGGTTCTAAAGGATATGACAGCGGGACCCGCAGTGGCTGCAAAAAATGAGAAAACCTGTAGAACCGGTTTGTGATACAACCCGGTTCTAAAGGGTCTGCCCCTGGGCCCCCCTCCCTGCAGCAAATGGCCCGCAAGGCCTTTAGGACCGGTTTGTGTTACAAACCGGTCCTAAAGGCCTTGCGGGCATTTTGCTGCATGGGTGGGGCCCAGGGACAGACCCTTCTGAACCGGTTTGTATCACATCCGGTTCCATTGGGCTTGGCTCAATGCCCTGTTTTCTACTAGTGTACCAGAAGATGTACGAACCACTGTACTCAAAGGTAAACCATTACTAATGCTTGCGTGCTGCTATGTTTTGTACTATGTCATTTTGCTTGTTTGTCATGTTGCCAAGCTTTACTTTCAAGTCCCTGAATCATTGTAAAACTTTCACGTGTACCATGAATTTGCTAAATTGAATTTGTATGTGAAATATATATCAAGTCTGAATCCCAAATTTAGTACTTCACACTCCAAATTAGTAAATCTTGTTCTCTAGCAGTGCTACTGTGTTTATATATTTTCATGGTGCCGGTGGTGATAGAGCTGGTGGGAGATTGGTATTGCTGCTGTAGCAGTGCATATGTAGGCAGCAGTACTACGTATATATCCATTTTTATAGGTCTTACTACTTTGAGTTTTTCTTATTTTGTAATAAAAAACCTGGAACAGGAATGATGTGTATATTTATTCTTGATTCTCTGATGATGATACGTGGACACTTAATGGTAGAAATATAATCCTTATCCTGGTGTACACATACAATCAGGAAAGAACTTGAAATATTTAATGCATGTCGTTTCATGCAAGCTGAATCTATCATTTTTTTGATTATTTGAACTATTGTTTTTTGTTCTTTGCATGCAAGAGCTTGGTGGATTGGTCTAACAGATGTTCCATATTGCGATCGGAGGACTCCATTACCTTGCGATGAGCAGCATGTGTTGAGATTTCTGGGATCTTCATATTCCATCGTATTTGCAGGGCAAACCTGACAAATACAGCTGCTAATGTGAGATACAAATTCTGATTGTAATTTTGGTCTATTATTCGAACCTGTAATATGATGTGAACATGTAATTTATGATGAGTTGTGTGATGATGTAGTCTGTGATGATTTTTCTGAAGTAAGTGTTGTAACTCAAATTTACTGGAATCAAAATGATGTTTGAATTCAAGTTTGTTTATAAAGATTTGAATTTGAGTGGGCTTATAAGCCTGTGGTGAAATATTCTTGCAGAATAGCTGGGCTGTAATATAAGGTCTCAGCCCAACTAGCGATGGGCTCAACATGAAACGAAATTGATAAAATGATGAAAAAAAAACCATGAAAAGAAAAAGGTGCCCCAGATTCGAAATGGACAAAAGAGGCCTAGGCCCAGAAAGTTATGCTGGACTACATGAGCCTATTAATCTGCCAAAAAAAATTACAGGAAAAAATTATATAACGGGCCGAAATATTGGGCTGGCCCATTTGGTGGAGCAGTATGGACTGGGCTGAATCTCTTCCATGACCTAGTCATTTGGTCATAATTTTTGCCACGTAGGATTGGCCACGTAGGATGTGACGTGGCTATGGCAGGATATCACATGACCAAATCAGTTGGTCATAGGGTTATGACCCCTCTGATTGGGTCATAGAGTCTATGACAATTCCATTCAATTAGTCATTGACGATCAAATAAGACGCTCGGTATGTGACTTTCCATTTTTTGTCAAAAAGGGGTCATGAATAAACCTACGTGACCTTCTAGTGACAAAAATTGAGGGTCACGTATCAACATATTTCTTGTAGTGGCAGGGAGGAGATCAGTCGCAAAGACCCGACGCTAGTGAAAGAAGATTTTGACATACTGAAGGCGTACATGAAAACCGAGGAGTGTAAAAAATGGACAAAATGGGGACAGGATATGCAGGACCAAAACATAGGGGTCCAACATTGCGGAAGCGGTGGTTACCGAGGAAAACAGCCCGTTTGGGAGAAGGAGGACCGCGAGATGGAACGTCTCGGAAAAGATAACCCCTGGCACAAAATCACGGATATACAAGTTAGGAACTTTGTCCGGTCCCGGTACTTCTTAGACTGGAAGACGGGGGAATTCGTGACGAAAGACCATGACGTGAAGGAATTCGAGAAACATTTGGTAAGCACACATATATCTCAAGTACATGTATATTGCATTGATCTAATAATTAGATAATGAAGCCAAATGGGCTCACCTTAATTTCCTTTTGTCCGAAGGAGAGGGAGTTGCGGAAATATGACCACTCGTCCGAAGGGTCGACGGGTCAGTGGGACACGCCTTTCAACAGGGCGACGAACGCATAGAAGAAAAGGCCGTTGGATGCCCCGCCGACGTCAGCTGGCCGTATCTCCGGCTTTGGGCTAAACATGAAGGTAGCCGAGTACTACGCATCAGATGCCAAGTCATCGAGAAAGAAGAGGAAGACGACATCGACTAAGGATGATAAAGGAGGTCGAGGAGCGGAAGAAGAAGATGGCGGCTCTAGAGAAGAAACTTGAGAGCAGAGAGGTGGACCCCGACACGCTCAATAGATTAGTGGATCAGAGCCTCAAGGAAGTCATCCCCGCTGGGCTGATGGAGGGGATAGCTTCTTGGAATGCGGGGGGTCAAATTGGACCGATCCATCTGCCCACCTTCGTCGGCAGCAACTCAAGCATGAACCAGCAAGTGCCGCCGCAACAGGTGACCCCCCAGACACCGGCGCCGCTCCTTCTGGTCGCATCGGTGCCCCCTTCTGCAGCAATGCCGAAGAATGATGGGCCGGCCGCCGGCACCGTCGCCCTTGTCTCGACACCCGCCGAGCTCGACGCCATCACCAAGGTAACTAATTAGTTAGTCGTGATCTAACTACGCCTTCTCAAGATCACTGCCATCTCATGTTGCCTGATATGTTGTCCAGCAGGACGAACCTTGCGTACTCCTGCATCGTGTGGTGCCCGGCGGAGAATTGGTGGATGTTGCTACCGGCACTAGTATACAACCGGGGGTACGCACTATGCATCACTCTCAAATGGACGAGAACGTGATGAAGGTGAAGTTGGCCAATGTAGTGCCGCAGTATCGCGACGTCCTCCCCCCTTTCAACCTCCAGGCTGCGACGAGGAGGACAACTTGGTACTTGGAGACTGCACGACTTGGGTGATGAAATGGCCGAAGAGCCAGATTCGTCTTGGGGGGGGGGGGGCTTGTCATCAAGCGCAACACCGGCGCCACATCCCCTATGGCCCCGCTCAATAACATCGTCCGGCCCACGAAGCAAAGAGCCCTCCAGACAGCACCCAAGGCCGTTGCCCCTCAGAAGGAAACGGTAGTCGTCGCCACCACCACCCAGAAGGAACCGGCGGTTGTTGCCACCACCACAAGGCACCAAGTGTTGTTGGGAAATATGCCGCAACGACCGGCCAAAAGATCATGAAATGCAGTTGTGCCTCAACCGCCGGCATCACAGCCGCTGTCACCACCAAAGGACGTGGACAACCCGTTTGCTGGAGCCGGTGTCGATGACTATCATTACGATGACAATGTCGACATCAATGCCTACCTCAACACGGGCTACAACCAAGATAGGTACATGCCTGATATGGATCGTGACGATGAAGCCTTCCGCAGTCACGACGATCAACCTAGGCGTACTCAAGTCACGCAGCGCCTGACCTACCCGGAGGGTACAGTATTCAGCCCTGGCACACTGCTTAAGACAGTCGTAGGGTCGCCCCGAGCACCCCCAGCTCCCGCAGCAGATCAGGCCACCGCCAGCAAAAAGATAAGGAAGAGACCTGCTAAAAAGTTCCAGCCTACTAAGATCTTGGCCAACGCCGTGGTACGTCCCCGTAAGGATGGCTTGACCCGCTTGCATGAAGCTGGGAAACCGATGCTGGGTCCGGACGAGATACACGGGGCAACTGGACCAATGCTCACATTGCAGAACATTATCTTGATGCTAGAGGGCCTCCTTCTTACAGACAAGTCTCCAAATTACCCTGCGTTCGTGGTCAAGGTGCCAGAGGGCCCGGACTTCGTCCATGAAGACCCCGCGGGACTGTTCTTCATAGCGTACGAGGATATCTTCAATCTGTTTCACTCGAGACGGCTGGATTATAACTTTGTCTGCCTATACGCGCTCAATGCTGAGATGCAGATCCAGCGAGAGTTACCCCCGCACGTTATGGTAGCGGATCCCTACTACATGCGTGATAGCCAGCTGGAGGAAGGATCAAGTACACGGACCAAGGTAGTGAAGTACCTCGAGAGCTTCATGTTGAGAAACAGTGAGAACAAGAGGGACATTATTTTGCCTGTCTTTCCCGAGTAAGTCTCGCGACCGTCGTAGCTAATGTTTTTTTCCTAGATTTCATCCATTGCTTATCCTGGATTCAATTGCATGTGTTGAGCAGGGACACATACTGCACACTCATCGTGCTTTGCCCAAAGTGGTCACTTGCCCAGTACTTCGACTCATCGAATAAGACGAAGAGGAAAGACTACACCAGAATAAGGGGTGTTCTCAATGAGGCTATCAATGGCTACGCCCAAAATGGAGGCACATTCGAAAAGAAACAAGAATGTATCAGGCCGGCTACTGGCAAATACGGGTTCAAGCACGTGACCGAGTTCCCCTGCATCAACCAGCCGGCTTGAAGCACGAAGGAGGCCTTCTATGCCCTCCATCACCTCAAAGGGATTGTCCGCGATGCAAACAATATGAATCATCCTTCTAAACTCTGAGACTGGTCCAACAAAATGGCGGGGGAAATCTCACAGGAAGATCTTATGCAAGATTTTTATCGCATCAAAGTCAAGTTGTCGGAGATAATCATTGAAGATGTCACCAAAAAGGGAGGGTCCTTGAACCAACCCATAGGGTTATGCCAGAGGGATATCCAGGAACGCCTAGAGCGGTAGGCTGATCGTAGAACATGGATGACGAAAGACCTATATAAGCCGTTTCCGGCGCCGCTCCAGTTGAGGTATCTTTGATCGAGGTGTGCGTAGCTAGCTACTATTAGTTTGTTTAACAAAATTTGCTTAACTTATATATATAAGCCTAGCTACTATTAGTTATCTCTAAACTTAGGCCTAGCTAGCTACTATTAGTTAGCTCTAAACTTAGGCCTAGCTAGTTACTATTAGTTAGCTCTAAACTTAATTAGGCCTAGCTAGCTACTATTAGTTATCTCTAAACTTAGGCCTAGCTTTATGTTGTATATCTTTGATGTTTATTTTTGTTTCCTTAGTTGTTTTTGGTGAACATATATGCCTTAGTTGTTTTTTGCATTACTTACTAATATGCTTTGTGTCTATCTATATAGATGACGTACTACGTGGTGTTCGAGGGTCGGGTTCCAGGAGTCTATGACGAGTGGAAGGACTGTAAAGCACAGGTGGACAAGTTCAGCGGCAACTGCTATAAAGGATACGAGACTAGAAACGAGGCGGTTGCGAAGTGGAGTGACCACTAGTCGAAACAGAAGAACAAGATGAAGACCTCCATCAAGCTACCGTTCTTGCTCACCATCGTCGCCGTGCTTGTAGTCTATTTCATGTTAGCTTAGGCCTTATCGAGTAACTATGTGGTGGCATGTTCGATGAACTATGTGGTGGCATGTTGGATGATGTTTGACTATCACTTGATTTGAACAAAATTCGATATTTTTGCACTATATATGTATCACTATTGTACATTATGTTATCATCTAGTAATGTCTGACTTATATCTTTGTCAAATATCACTTCTATGTTTATATATTTGTGAAATATCACTGTCTGTATTCAAACTGTATAAATACTGTAATATACCTGGTATTTATATCAGAAACAAATTAAATTTCGAAATACTGCAAATGTTTCTGTGGCGCACCTGTGGACGATTCTGTGGCGCATCTATTTCTGTGGCGCACCAGGAGGTGATGCGCCACATAATCGACTATTTCTGTGGCGCAGGGCAGTGGTGCGCCACATAATCCACTATTTCTGTGGCGTAGGGCAGTGGTGCGCCATAGAATCCATTATTTCTGTGGCGCACGGGTTGGGTGCGCCATAGAAAATATTTTTATGGCGTGTATTCTGTGGCGCACCCCTGTGGCCCCGGGGTGTGCCACAGAATCGATTTTTGGTGCGCCACCGATGAGGCAATCTGTACTAGTGGGTGGGCAAAGTAAGAGGATCTAGTTCCCTCTGTTTTTAGGGCATGTACAATAGTGTAGACGGGTGCTGTCTGCACTACTGGGCCATGTCATTTCTAGACAGCTTTAGAGATAGTTGGTACAATGCGGTGTTTGTAATATAGGATACCTAGGTAGTTACGGCAATATTTTTTTACCAATCGAACTATGTATTCCACGGTCGCTAGCCCACGACCTATCGGACGGGCTCGTACAATGGCAAATAGGCCATCGCTAGCATGCGAATTCTACGGGAATAGTCTTTCTTTATTTTTACAAACGGATGTGGTTGTTGTTAGTTACTTTTTAGTACACATCAACAAATTTCTTACGTGGAATGTGTTATAGACAGCTGGTTGTATACCACTACATGCCCTTAGAGGCCAATCAGGTGGCGACGGTACAGTTTGATCAGATGCTGCGCTGAAGTGGAGACTTGTTAGTGTTACGATGTTAAACTTGACATTTCTAATAATTTGTTATTTGAATTAAAATTTGAAAGTTGAACCAAAATTTGTAATAATGATGTGATGCTATCTGTAATAATTCGTGTAAAATGTGCCTCAAATGAGCCCCGAAGGTAGGGTAAACGACCCCTTTTCTAAGCAAGTATATTTTTCCACCTTGCCTAAATAAGCCAAATAAATTTCTTAAACTTGTATTCGACCTATATAATGTAATTCCGAAGCCTCTGTATTTAATGGATGAATATTCATATTATTTATTTTCTTTTGAATAATAATAGTTTCAATCGAAGATCATAAATAAAACAAGTTTAAAACATCAAAATGAAAAATAACTTTGGATCTTTCTTAGTCACTCCAAAATGAAGCTTTTGTGAGGTTTTGACACTTAACATTTTCAAAATTCGAGAACCCACCTCATCTTCTTTGAGATCTCTACTACTCTATTCGAGGAATCACATTTTAGTGAAGGCTTTCGTTCTAATGATTATAAATCCTATTTATATTTTTCCTAGAGTTGTATTTGACCTATATAATGTAATTCCGAAGCCTCACTATTTATTTGATGAATATTCATATTATTTATTTTTCTTTTGAATAATAATGGTTTTTATCAAAAATCGTAAATAAAACAAGTTTAAAACATCAAAATGAAAAAATAAGTTTGGATCTTTCTTAGTCACTCCAAAATGAAGCTTTGGTGAGTTTTTAACTTTTTCTTTTTCAAAGTTTTAAAACCCACCTCATCTCCCTTGAAATCTCTACTACTCTATTCGAGGTATCACATATTAGTGAAGAATTTCGTTCTAATGTTTATAAATTATATTTATATTTTTCCTAGACTTGTGTTCGACCTTTATAATGTAATTCCGAAGCCTCACATTTATTGGATGAATATTCATATTTTTTTCTTTCTTTTGAGTAATAATGGTTTTAATCGAAAATCGTAAATAAAACAAGTTTAAAACATCAGAATGAAAAAAATAACTTTGGATCTTTCTTGGTAACTCCAAAATGAAGCTTTTGTGAGGTTTTGACACTTTACATTTTCAAAATTCGAGAACCCACCTCATCTTCTTTGAGATCTCTACTACTCTATTCGAGGAATCACATTTTAGTGAAGGCTTTCGTTCTAATGTTTATAAATCTCATTCATATTTTTCCTAGGCTTGTATTTGACCTATATAATGTAATTCCTAAGTCTCACTATTTATTGGATGAATATTCATATTATTTATTTTCTTTGGAATAATAATGGTTTTAATCGAAAATCGTAAATAAAACAAGTTTAAAACATTAAAATGAAAAAAATAAGTTTGGATCTTTCTTAGTCACTCCAAAATGAAGGTTTGGTGAGTTTTTGACTTTTTTCATTTTCAAAGTTTTAAAACCCACCTCATCTCCCTTGAAATCTCTACTACTCTGTTCGAGGTATCACATATTAGTGAAGGATTTTTCGTTCCATTGTTTATAAGACAGGTTTATATTATTATTTGCGTTACTATATGACATAACAATACTATGTGCGTCAGTTTTATATTTTTCGATTTTTTTGAATTATGTATGCTCATTTCAAACTTGGTGAACCCTCGCAAAACCATGTTGACCCACCCGAAAAGCTTCTAGAAGGACACCCAGAGATTCCACCTGGGCTGTTGGATCTTGCATCGGACGTTTGCGCTCGGCTCAGCACGGCAATCCGCAAGACGCTCGTTCTGCGCTCGGATTGGTTGGTCCATTGGCCACAGCGATGGTTTTTATCTGTTTTACATATGATTTCTTTTCTATTGAGTATTAAACCATGTTATTTAAATAAAAAATTTAAAAAATAGAAAATTTATTCAAAACATAATGAAACTTCAGCTTTACACTATATAGGTAGAATAGATGTCTAGGAAATTAATTTGGCTGATTTAGACAAGATGCCAAAAAAAATTGAAGCACAAATGGGAGTATTTACCCTAGCTTCGGACCTCATTTGAAGCACATTTCTCATGAGAATAGAGCGATGGTTTCAAATGAGCATAAATATTTCAAAACAAATCAAAATGAGATGAATCCAACACATAATGTTGTTATATGTGATATAGTTGCTCCTTAAATTTATTTGGATAATTTAGACAAGGTCGAATTTTTCATGAAATTACAAACGGGGGTGTTTACCGTAGCTTCAGACCTCATTTGAAGCACATTTGCCTAAAATTAGTCAAACATCATCAAACATTATTCAAACATCATCCAAACTATGTTCTAACATAGATACATCACCAGTCAACATAATACAACATTATTCAACAGAAATACAACATCATTTGGATCCAACTTAGTCTAAATAGCGTCGGTGCTTCTTTGTGATCCTTGGCTATTTTGGTGGCCCTTTGTTCCTTGTGCTCATCGTGCTCACAACTTCTTGTCTTCTTCTCTTGGTAGTCGGTACCTTAACCTTCTTATTTGAAACTACATCAGATCTGTACAAAACATAAAGGATCACGATAAATGATAAATGCAAACTGGTGAGATCATGGCAGGATTTACATACCCATCTGAAAATGAAACTTTGACGGGATCATCATTTGTATAATCATTTGGATCATGGACTGGATCATCATTTTCAAATGATGCATCATCTGAATCACTTGACCGCTGACCATCATTTTCAAATGCTCCATCCGGCCACTAACCATCATTTTCATCAGGAATACTCTCTCCAAACCCTGGATCTACCGTGTTATCACAATATTTGCCGAAATGACCAGTCCCACCACACCTTGTGCACTTACGCACCCTCGCTCCAAGTCCACATGCGACGTCGGTGTCGACTCTTCCTCGGTCTACCTGCAGCTCTCTTTAGAAGTGGAGCACAAAGTTTGAATCCAGAGTCTACTCTATCCCATTGTTGTTTTCCCTCCAAAGCAGGCAAGGCATGTGCATATGTGGCTCTGAACATTGCAACAGAGTAGTAATGATGCACACACTGATGTATATTCCCTGCTGGATCTGAGATAGAAGTGATGAAAAACAAGGCATGAATGCATGACAACCCAGTTATCTTTCATTGCCTACAACTGCAAGTTTTATCTTCTAAATCCACTGGATATCTCTGTTCTTTGTTAGCTTTATCAAACAATGATACCTCTGATTTGGTATCCGAGATAAATCTCATGTTCGTCATCAAGCCTTCTGTTTTTTGTTTCAATACCTTCATCACAGCCGGGATAATAACGTGGCCCCTGAATTTTGCATTAGCTATTCCAAGACGAAAATGAAATTTCTCGGCGTATTCTATCCTTATCCTGTCAAGCAAATCCACCAAATAAAGATCCTTTAGTTTCCAGATCGTTGAGTTAAAAGATTCTGCAAGATTATTGTGCACATAGTCAACTTTGCTCAGTTCACTGAATTGGCTTCTGGCCCATAACTTCGAGTAGTGTGTTTCCAAGTATTCCTTCACTTTCTCATTTGTGTATAACTGCCTCATATGATAGTTGTGCTTCCTCACACTGCAAGTCAAAGATGCTCGTCATAAATGGTCGGTAAAAAACTTTCCTTTGAATTTCTTCACAAAATTGGCAGCAAGGTAACACATGCATTCCCTATGCTCTACTCCTGGGAACACATTGTCCACGGCGAATTCTAAAGCCTTGCATGCATCTGTGTGAATTACCAACCCATTGGGATGTGAAATATCCCGGCGCTGATTCTGCAAAAACCATGTCCAGCTCTCCTCACTTGATGGTTTCGTACTCACTTGATGGTTTTCTGCCACCCATCTTTTTACTTCATCCGCCACCCATCTTGACTTGGCTCTACCGATTGTTTCCTTCCTAAGGGTTGATTCTTGGCATGTGTGGGGAAAAGGGTCCACTTTTACCTGAATATTGGTGCTACCATGCATTTTAGATGCGTGCATCCTCCATTGACAATCCCCATACTCACAGTGCACGGTGTAGCGCCTTTTATCACTCTTGTCAACTGTAAACGCACGTTCTGCCTTAATGTAGTACGTCACAAGTGCATTTCTACACTCAGCTATGGAAGCAAAAAATGCAACCTTCTGCCATATGAGGGTTCTCAGGGTCCCATTCAATAGGTGGCCGGTCTTCCTCCTCTTCAAGGTCACTGTCAGACTCATAATGGATTTTAGCCCGAGATGTCCGTCTTAAATTCTGAAGAACATCAGAATATAGCCTCTCTTCATCATCCGCAGAAATGTAGGCATCATACCACACTTCAACAGGAACCCATCTCTCAGTGCCCACACTTGTCGAGCCACCACGTCGAGTTGGTTTTGAACTGTTCTGGCTAGAGTTGGCAGTACAACGTGATGGATCTGCCAGAGAAGATGAACCCGCCACCGTCTGTGCAACTGCCGGCACAACCACATCATTTTGCAGCTTCACATGAAAATTCTATGTCTCCTTATGCTTAGCAAACATGGTAGCGAGCTCTTCATCATTACTAATTTGGATCAACTCTTTTCCACCATCAAAGTATCTAAATTCCACTTCATCATGCAAAGCCCAAGGATATGGGCTGCAAATTATCTCTCCAAAATTTCTGAAACTCCAATTACAATCCATCGGCACGAAATAACAGAAACTTCCTTGGAATTTCTTCTTATTGTCTGCATCGACGATGTAGCGGTCCCTTCTAATGTTCACCAAGATAGCAAGCCGCAACTCCATCCCAATCCACGAAAAACAGAGACGCAATCAGCTGCAAATCGATGGCATCTAATGTCGAATCGACAACTCAAAGCTCAATACTTACCCAATGGGAACCCAATTGTGGACGCGGCCAGTCTCCTGACCCAGGTCGCCGCCGCTCTCCATTTCATTTCTATCCATTTCGTCGAGGAGGTGGCAGGCAGAGTGGTGGAACGAGCAGGTTGCGGTGGATCAGGTGGCGGTGGAGCAGGTGGTGGTGGCGCACCAGGTGGTAGTGGTGCCGCAGGTGCTCGTGGCGCCGCAGGGGGTGGTGCGGCGGTGGCGATAGCGGCAGCGCACGAAGGCGGGTCGGGAGGCTCGGGTGTGGACGATTCAACAAAGTCAACTCACTGGGCGGTCCCACCTGTAAGCTCAGGAAGACTTCAAACTCACTTGACGGTCCCACCTGGAAGCTCCGGACCCACTTCGCTAACGGCACCAGACGGAATCAACTTCAAACTCACCGTTCCGACCTCTCCATAGTAGTTGCGCTCGAGGTAAGGGCAAAACTAAGCACCATTATGTGTTAGGGGTAAAACAGAGTAGTCGAAGTCCGTTGTGGGCAATTCGATAAATGACCCTTTTTTCTACTATAAAAACAAATTCTCATTTTTTTTCCTCAATAATGAATCATTAAAAAAAAATGAAAATTTCAAAACCTTTCATCAAAATCGGAACCATTTTACAAAATAAAGATTTTTAAAAATCAGAACCATTTTAAGAAATGAAAAATTCCTAAATTTTAACATTATGCAAAAACATTTTCACTTTACCTTAGGAAGAAGTATTCAAGAATTGGAAAAATAGAAAATGAAAGTAATAGAAACAATAAAGACAAAACAGAAAAAAGAAACAGAAATAAAAATAGGAAACAGGAAAAAAAACAACAGAAGAATAAAAACGAAACCGAAAAAAGAGAGCCCCAAATGGGCTGGCTCATGTCAGAAGCTGGTGGAGTAGGATATATGGTTCTTCAAATTGCTCATACCTTATGTTTCCGTACGTGCGAGCGTTAGAGTACGATATATCCTGCTATGGAACATAGGTTAGGCATAAGATTTCTTCCTAACTTGTATTTCAAGTCAACCGCGCTTAGAGCATCTCTAAGAGACTACTTAAAATCATGGAAACTGTAAAATTCCGGCAAGTTTAAGGGCTGAGCCCATTTTCTGGTTATAGTATACCCCTTATTGCTGGACCGGCCTGTAAGCGGTATGCATGCCCCGTCAAATCCCGCAGCCAAGTCGCTATTTTAATCGCCCTGACCCCCCAATCAGCTCATAAACCGTGACCAACGTCACCACTCACCACCCCGTGAAATCTCTCACCCCCCATATTCATCGTCAGCCGTCAGATCCACCCAACTTCGGTGACAGATTAAACCATCCCCGCCTACAGATCCGCCGCTATCGCCTCACTATGATGCCTTATGAGTCATCAATCGGACACGAGGCCGGTCATGACAATTGGAGTGCCTCGCGTGGCCGCGTCTTGCCGCAGTCGTCAAGGTCCGTGGAGAAGGTGGAGAGTCAGAGTGCCTCGCGTGCCCGCGGCTCGCGCCGACGCCCTGGCTTGGCCATGCTACGCACGCCGCCAAGGCGGGCAGGTCTAGGAGGGCACTCCATGCATCTGCGCCTCCCTTGATGCCCGCTCCTCCAATGGACGAGGGACACGGCGGATGACTACCTGGCATCAAGAGCGAGGAGTAGCTCCTCGCCGTAGTCTCCATGAAATTCATCCGCTCCGAGGAACAGCGGGCGAAGAAGCAGCGCAAGACGTCGTTGCTGAGGCCTTCAACGCCGATCGGTTGGAGAGCAGCCTCTGCATGGAGACGGAATGGGAGGCCAAGAAACACAAATGGAAGCGCGATGCTCTCCTTGCCCGGGAGATGCACGCCTTTGGCTATCCTACATTTGCTCGCACAAGTGGTGGCTCCCCGAAGACGAGGACGGAGAGTGAGGACGCCGGCGCAGCCGGCAACCAGGCGAATGCCAACTCACTTTACCTTGTTCGTAGCCGGTTCTAGTGTAGGCGGCAGTCTATATCGCTTGAATGAAGAAACTTGATTTTTTCTATCGCTGTCTTCTTCTCTAAACTTTCGCGCGAAATAATTTTTTTTTTAAGTTTGCAGTTTCGTTTAATGTTTCTATTCTTCACAGGGCTTTTCTGACCATTAAAGTTCTAATAATGAAACTGAATACGCGTTTTAAATGCTAGCCATATAAGGAGTCTCTTCGATATGTTGCTATAACTCTACATATACTCATCCGAGAGGTATAACAAATTATAGATCATATCCTAGACCTGACTCCACCAAAACTTCTGCACCGCGCCGCATAATACAAGTCTGATCCCCCTTTTTTCGACTCTTGGAAATTTCTTTGATTGATAAGTCAAAAAGAGTTGGACAATTTATAAACAAAACCAGCCAAAAACCATATAACACACACCACACCACGCCGGCCCCAAGGCCGTGCCACAAAACGAGTGGACGAGCATGTCTCACCAATGACCATAGCCGACACTACCACCTCGACGCAACTTAGAGGAGACGAAACACCTAGAGCCGACGCTCTGACATCCATGCAAGAACCGAGGACGCGCTCAAGCCGACAACCAATGACGGCCAAACGACCAAAGTTGATGCCCAAAACACCTCAGCGCAACAGGGCGAAGGCGACATTCATGCCGGCCCTAGGGCCATGCGCCACCTGGCCGAAGGTAAAGGCTCTCCGCCGCCAACTACAAGCCAACCACCGAAGACGCTAGCAACAATCAAGGCAGGGTTTTCGCCGGCGGTGAGTCACAAACCCCGCAACCACCCCTCGAGGACTGATCATACCACTATCACCCAACACACACAAATCGCCAGCCCCACGCACGCGACGATCTGAGGCCATTGGACGAACCTAGGATCCAGGGTCTAGTTCCGCCTATCGCACAACCACCTCCTAGCTCGACAGGAAGAAAAACACCAACTCCGAGCCTGCCGCCCCGTCATCCGGGCGCTACGTCAAGACGCACGCCGACAAGAACCCACCAAGGATCATCCGACGATCGCCCATAAAAACGTATACCGTTGAAGCCATCGCAACTGAGCAACCGAGCCCGTCCTTGCACACCACCATGCCTAGGCTCCCTGACACACCGACAAGTACAGACGGAGCCCGGATCATCACGATCGCCTGCGAGATCTTCGAGAGGCGGACCGAACCCTTCCAATCGCAACCGTGTACGGGTGGCCACACCCATAGCCAGTGCCGACCAACACTGCCCCCCAAATTTGGGGTTCCATCGATCCCACATCCATAGCTCTACACCATGCGGAGGCACTTGTCGGAGATGCAAGACGCCACCCAGCATAATGCCGCCAGAGCACCAACACCACCAACTCCGGCCCTCACACCACCCCAAGCAGCTCTAGCGCCACAAGCACTTGATGGAGGTAAACCGGCCGACCACCTCCGATAGAAAAAGAGGCTGCCACCACCATGTCCTGGGGCTGTCGACCCGATATCCAGATGTAACAGGCTAACGCCCCCTCGGAAGCCACTGAGAAGACCTAGTGGCCATGGCCCGCCCGACCCTCTATGAAAAACGAGCGTCGCCGGCAGCCTGCGCTGCCCCATGGGCCATCCATGACGCCGATGCATGCTATCCCACCTGGCCACCACAATCAGCGCCGGAGAACATCCGCGCTGCCATGCCCGCCCGAAAGGCCGCCGCGACCATGCGGGAAATCGCTGCCAAGCGAGATGCTAGCTAGGACCTCCCCAATGCCACCTTTAGGGAGGCGGAGGGCCCCTTTGAAGTAGGGATACTCTGTGAGTCCCCTCCTTGGGCCTACCGGCTACAACTCTACATCGAAGCCCAATAAAGATTGTTGTTGCCCAGCTAAAGCCCCACCAGGCGTCCTATGTGCGGAACAAGCTTGGAAAGGCTACCGACTTAATGTAAAACTTGTAACCTACCCGGACTCGGTACCGAGACCAAGCCCCCTATATACTGTTGGGTTTTATTAGTTGGGCCTAGCCCCAAAAGCCAACAAAATTCTGAAAGTGGCAATGGCCCGTTCATAAATAATACAATGGGAGTGAGTGGGACTAAAGTTTAGTCCTCCATTGCTAGTTTGGAGAGGATGGAACCACCTTATAAGGTGAGTCATTATATCTCATGTATGAGTTGACAAGACAAGAGGAGAGGTGTTCCACGCGCGCGCTCCTCCTCTGCCACCCGCCTCGCCTCGTCATGACACGACACGATACGCCGCGCTGCGGGTTGCGGGAATGAGCCAAGCCGAGGGCGTTTATTTTGCCAGTTGGACGCGTTAATGCCTAAATCGTTTCCACTTCTTTTGGATCGTGAAACCGAACCAACTCGGACGTCTAGTTACTCCCACGTCTCTGCCAGCCCGCAGTATAAATACGTGCATACGTAAACCCTAGCCGCCACTTTATCTTATGGTTTCGCACCGTTCCAAATCACTGCGCCGTCAATCAAGCCTTCTCCATCCCTCCTTCCCGCGTGCACTGCGAGAAGGGAAAACAGGCCTCCGGATCACCATCTCTTGTGATCCTGTACGGGAGAGGGGCGATCAGGTTTTGGGGAGCGTACTCGCGCGACTGCTGACAGCGACTACTTCCCCAACAACGATTACTTCCCCGACCTCGGCAACCTCTTCATCGAAGACATGAGCGACAACTTGGACAACACCACAACCGGTGCCTTGCCGCTGCACTGTACGTATATCTCCTCTTTGTGTACGAGATTCTACTGTAATTGTTGTGTCTAGTTTTTGCCGTAGATTGGATCTGTTTTTCTATTGTACTAGATATTTGCATTCTTAGTATAGTTACTACTATCACGATTTACTTGATGCTATTTCGGATTAAATCATATGCTAAATTGCTAATATATTCAACAATCCAAAAACCTGATTATAGGCAATTTCCCGCACCTGTTTTTATTGCGTCAACAAGGCCAAACTCTTTCAAGGACGTGGACTATAAGAGGTGGCGCACGAGAGCAGTGCTATGGTTTCAAACCTTGCGCTGCGATGTGGCCACGAAGGGCAAGCCTGAGGGCGATCTTAATCCAGCACAGCTGGATGCTTTTGAGAATATGGACACTATGTTTAAAAGTGCTCTCCTCGGTATTATTGATGATTCCATTGTGGATCCCTATATGTCGTTTGATACTGGTAAGTACATGTGGGCTGCACTCGAGGCCAAATTTGGGGCCTCGGATGTTGGCAGTGAGCTGTATGTCATGGAGCAATTCTATGACTACAGGATGACTGTTCTATTGTTCAACAGGCTCATGAGATACATTCACTCGCTAAAGAACTTGAGTACTTTAAGTGTATCTTACTAGACAAATTTGTGGCCGGAGGCATTATTGCCAAGCTTCCATCTTCATGAAGCACCTTTGCTACTTCTCTGAAACACAAGAGACAGGAGTTTTTCGTTTCGGACCTGATCGGATCTCTTGATGTGGAAGAGAAGACAAGAGCAAATGATACACGTGCTTGGGTTGCTGGGGTAGGTTCTACTGCCCATATGGTACAGAAGAAACACTACCAACCCAACACGCCTGAATATAACAAGAAGAAATCTGAGGGTAAAGGCAAACCCAATGGCAAGTTTAAGCCGTCGCACTCTACCAACTTCAAGAAGAGGAAGGGGTCAAGTAACGTTTGCGGTGAACTGACTCATTGGGCTCCAAGATGCCCTAAACGTTATGAGTTGCAGCAGCATGAGAACAGCGGTAAGACCGCCAATGTTGTCATGGCTGACATTGAGATGAAGGATAGTGGGTACAGTATAGTTCCTACTATTCTTTCAGTTTGTCATTCACCTGAATGGTTAGTTGACACAGGTGCCAATATACATGTTTGTCATGATGCTTCCATGTTCTCTTCTTATCAGGTCACAGGGACTTCCCCCATGCTAATGGGGAACGGGTCACATGCTACTGTTCGTGGTGTTGATGCTGTCAATCTGAAGCTTACTTCGGGGATGGTCGTGCGACTAAACAACGTTCATCATGTGCGCTCCATCAATAAAAATCTCGTCAGCGGTTCACGTCTGTGTCGAGATGGTTTTAAATTGGTTTTCGAGTCTAATAAAGTTGTAATTTCCAAGTATGGACAATTTATTGGTAAAGGCTATGAGTGCGGAGGCTTGTTTCGCTTATCCTTGTTAGATATTTGCACCAAAGTTATTAATCATTTTTGCCACGATATTGATTCCAATGTTTGGCATTCACGACTTTGTCATATTAATTTTGACTGCATGACGCGATTAGCAAATATGAGTTTAATTCCGAAATTCAGTATTATCAAAGCTTCCAAATGTCAAATGTGTGTTCAAACTAAGCAACCTCGCAAGTCCCATAAGACTGCGGAGGCGAGAGACTTGGCACCACTAGAACTTATATTTGTAAGATGAATGGCATATTTACAAAAGGTGGAAAGAAATATTTCATGACACTTAATGATGACTCCACTAGATATTGTTATGTGTATCTTCTGATATCTAAATATGATGGTTTAACTTATTTCAAGAACTATAAGGCCGAAACTGAGAACCAATTTGATCGTAAAATTAGATGGCTTAGGTCTGATCGTGGTGGAAAGTATTTTTCACGAGAGGACGCCTCCGTACTCACCTCTGTCAAATGGAGTAGCCGAAAGAAAGAACCGAACGTTGTCTGGTTTGGTTAACGTCATGTTAGATACTTCAGGTCTCTCCAACACATGGTGGGGGAGACGCTAATGACTGCATGCCATGTCCTAAACCGAGTTCTCACAAAGAATAAAACCATTACTCCATTTGAGTAGTGGGAAAGAAAAATGTTGAAACTCTTCTACCTACGTACTTGGGGTTGTTTGGCGAAAGTCAGTATCCCAATTGGGGTTGCGGGAATGAGCCGAGCCGAGGGCGTTTATTTTTCCAGTTGGGAAAACTTAATGATTCATTAATTTTGTAATTAACGGACGCGTTAATGCCTAAGTGTTTCCCCTTCTTTTGGATCGTGGAACCGATTCGACTCGGACGTGGAGTTACTCCCACGTCTCTCCCAGGCCGCAGTATAAATACGCGCATACGGTATATCCTAGCCGCCACTTTATCTTATGGTTTCGCACCGTTCCAAACCACAGCGCCGCTAATCAAGTGTTCTCCATCCCTCCTTCCGGCGTGCACCGCGAGAAGGGACAACAGGCCTCTGGAACCCCGCCTCTTGTGATCCTGTACGGGAGAGGGGCGATCAGGTTTTTGGTGAGCGCAGTCGCGCGATTGCTGACGACGACTACTTCCCCAACGACGATTGCTTCCCCGACCTCGGCAACCTCTTCATCGATATCATGGGCGAAAACTTGGAAAACACCGCAGCCGGTACCACTGCCGCTGCACCGTACGTATATAACTAGTTTAGAAGCCTCGGGTAATAAGATAGAGGGCTTATGGGAGAAGCTGGGGAGGCGACGGCTTATTTCATAGCTGCCAAAAGAAATGGGCCTACAATCGACGAAGAGACAATGAAAAAAGTGGTTTGCCTCTTGTAATCAAAGTAATGACCACTTAGTAACAAAGATATACTCCCTTCGATCCATATTAGTTATCCATTAATTGGATTTAGCTAGCACTAATACTTGTGCAGATAGATCTGATTTGCCGACAATTAATATGAATTGGAGGGAGTAACATTTTTTGTTGTATAAAATTTCTTGTCTTAGTCACAAGTTTTCTAGTTTAATTTTCATTATCATATTTTGTGTGAATCGTGCAAACGGTAATTGCTAGACATAATAGTAAATTATGATGGCGTAGAAAATATACTAATCCCCCCTCTTTTGTAACAAACCCGAAATTTCAGTAGGATATTTATGTTATCCTGAAACTTGGGTTATATAATGCATGCATGAACTCCGGTCCACGTGTCTCCCTTCGAGCAATCGTGAACCATCGCCAATGCAGGGTGGCATTTCGAAAAAAGAAGAGCATCAATGCAGCATGATAATTAAAATTAATAATAAGAGCATCAATGCAAATGGACGCAAATTTGGTCAGATGCTTGTAGGACAGATCCTTTTCCAAAAAGTAGCTAATCTTCTAGGACAGATCCTTCTAGGTGCACAGGAACATCTGGTTGATGCTCATTGTTCAGATCACATTGCTCATATATATAGCATCCACTTGGAAAATTTTACTTCTCCATGCGTGCTAACACGCACTAACCTTGGAGAAATACCAAAGTGCTAGATTCCCTATCTTCATTTTCTTATCACGAACCTAATGCTTTATCCACCTTGTAAAAAGAAAAAGAATCCAATGCTTCAGCCAGCTATTCTGCCATCTCTATATCTGAACTCTAGTTGTCATCCAGGAGAAGCTCAGTTTGGAGCAGCTGACAATGGGGAAGTCACTGTCGCGTCCAAAGGTGGACTCTCCCAGCGCGTCGGCGATGCCCGCTACTCCAACGGACGGCGTCCCTGCCACTATGCCCACCACTTCTCCTACATCTTACAACAAGCAGAAGCCCAAACCCAAAAGGAAAATCCACAAGTTTCAGGAGATCGTCGCCGGAGAAAACTTCACCGAAGCTCAGGCCGCCGCAGGGATCATCTTGGCGGGCAAAACAAAGGTTAATTCGTTACAGACACGCTTCTTCTGTAGATGAACTGATACGGAATTTTGTAATTACACTCTGGTTTCTGAACATGATGGTTATCACGTTGCGGCAATAACCTACGATTGCAGAAGTACTGGGTGGACAAGAACGGCAACAATTGCTTCATGATGTTCCCCAGAGGCATGTCCATCGCTTGGGCTGAGAACACCGATTACTGGAGCTGGCAGCCCATGGAAGAAGGAAGGTATACATATTATATACTCACTCCATTCCCAATTAGCTCGCTAAAAAAAAAAACTCCATTCCAAAATAAGTAAGTTGTAGCTTTTGTTCTAAGTCAGATTTCTCAAAATTTGACCAAGTTCAGAGAAAAATATAAGTCTGATCTAATAACATCAAATATAATAATGACAATTTATAGGACACTTGGTCAAACTTAAGTCTTTGTTTAGGACAAAGTTATTATAAATATTGATATTTTTACTACACGCCAGGTCAAACTTAAAGAGAATTATACTGGACAAAGTTAGGAATTCAATTAATTTGAAACCGAGAAAATTCAATTTGTAACATGGGAGCATCTCCGGCCACCAGAAAAAACATTTTAAACTGTCAAAAAAATTGGATAAAAAATTCCGTATGAACTTCTCGACATTCTATGTTTTCACGTCAAGTTTAGCGGAGTACCCGACATTTTTTATAGGCTGTGTAAAAAAGACAAAAAAAAAATGTCTCGTGAAAAGCTTTTTAGCAATATTTTTTTCCTTTTTTACGCACGACATAAAAGATGTCGATTTTCCATGAAACGACTTCGTGAATACATAGAACAGAGACATGTATATGCAACATTTTTTAATCTGGTTTTTGACCTTTCAGATATGTTTGAAAATGCATTTAAAAAATCTGGAAGCATATGCTCGCGGGTGCCAAAATGCTGCCCCAAACAGAAGAAGTTAGGTCATCTCCAGCGGGGCTGCTCATTTGCCCCGGACCGGTCCGTTTTGAGCAGCTTGGGCCGAAAGCAGACCCCTGCGGCGCTGCTCATACGGACCGTGGTCCGTTTTTTTGTCCCCGGATGCTAAAATCCATACCAAATTTGGTCCAGGTTTGAGCAGCCCCGTGGACAGCAAAGTGTCCCGTGGACACACTCCCCTGGCCCGCACAGAACGCCCGCTCCTCCCACCTCGCGCCGCCCCTGACCCACCTCGCCGCCGCTAGCTCCGATTTGGCGACCACCACCGCCGTTCGACCCCCCATCGGCGACGGCCACCTCCCCCCACCTCTCACCCAAGCCGCCACCGGTCCCGCAGGAGTTTCGCCGGCCTGCCTACCGCCCGGTCCACCTCCACGGACGCACACAAGGTGTTCAGCCGTGTGCCTGCCCCGACGTCAACACAAAAAATGGCGGACATCGGCGACGAGTTCTTTTTCAACAACGTGATCATGTACTCGTCCTCGTCGGACTCTGATTCCTAGGACGAGAGCGACATCCTCGTTGCCACTCTCGTGGTCAATGACCACATCGCTAGGATGCGGCCGGTGTTCAGAGGGTCCGTTCCCGGCAAGGCGCCGGGCTTGGAAAGGGGCAGAGCAGCCGGCCATACCCAGCTGTGGAATGACTACTTCCACCCAACCAATCCGGTGTACACGTCCAAGCTATTCCGGCGCCGTTTTCGGATGAAAAAAGACTTGTTCAATCGCATTCGACTCGGTGTGCTCGACTATGATGATTGGTTCAAGTGCAAGACCGATGCCACCGGTAAGCTTGGCTTCTCTTCTTATCAAAAATGCACCGCGGCAATTCGGATGCTTGCATATGGAGTAGCTGGTGATCTGGTTGATGAATACTTGCGTATGAGTGAATCCATGTGCCTGCAATCTATGTACAAGTTTTGTGAAGCTGTGGTTCAGGTCTTTGGCCCGGAGTACTTATGGGAACCGACTGTTGCCGACACTCAGCGACTGTTGTCGATCAACGAGAGCAGAGGGTGGCCTGGGATGCTTGGAAGCATCGATTGTATGCACTGGGAGTAGAAGAACTGCCCATTTGATTGGCAGGGGCAGTACAAGGGACATGTTGGTGAGTGCACGATTATTCTTGAGGCAGTTGCTTCGCATGATCTGTGGATTTGACACTCGTTCTTCGGCATGGCAGGTTCACACAATGATATCAACGTGCTCCAGCGCTCTCCGGTGTTTGGCAGACTTGCCGTAGGCAACTCACCCGAGGTGAGCTATGATATCAATGGCCACCACTACACAAAGGGATACTACCTGGAAGATGGTATCTATCCCCAGTGGGCTACCTTTGTGAAGACCATCTCCAATCCTCAAGATGAGATGAGGAAACGATTTGCCCAAGAGCAGGAGAGTGCCCGAAAGGATGTGGAGCGTGCTTTTGGTGCGCTTCAATCTCGATGGGCTATTGTTCGGCACCCTGCTAAAACATGAAGCCCGGAGATTATGTGGTCGGTGATGACTGCTTGTGTGATCATGCACAACATGATCATAGATGATGAGCGCGATGACAGCGTCTACGATGAGAACTGGTTGTTTCAGGGTGAGAACGTGGAGCCCCAGCCAGGAGTGGCAACATTTGAGGATTTCATTGACTTCCAGTACGAGTTGCGTGATCAGCACACCCACCGCACACTTTGGGATGATTTGGTGCAACACATCTGGAACTTCGTAGGAAACCAATAGATTTTTTTGTAATTTTTTATTAAGACTTATTTGTCTTCTTATTGAACGGTCAAATTTGTAATAAATAACTCATATTTTATTTAGTATTGTGTTTGTTTTTAGGCTCAAAGTATCATTAGGAAAAAAAAACCAAGGGAAAAATAGGTCCCGGGCCACTAAATGAGCAGCCCCGCTGTGTGCAGGACCCAAATCCGCGCGGACACTGGCCCGGACGGCTGCTCAAACAAACAAAATCCGGACCAGTTTGGTCCGCAAATGAGCAGCCCCGCAGGAGATGTCCTTAACACACCCTAACATGTCTATTAGATTTCAGTTATTTGACTTAGGGCATCTCCAGCCGTCCCCCCCAGAGCCCCCCAAGAGGCGTTTTTCGCGCCGTTTCGCACCAGTCGCCCCCCAGGAACCGATTTAGCGCCGCTTTTCGCCGTTTTTCGCGCCGTTTGGCGCCGCCGAACCCAGGCCGAACCCAGCGCGCTGGGTTCGGCTTGGGGGGGGCGAAATGCGCGCGTGGGCCACTCCTGTCGGCGACGGAAGACGATTTCCCTCCCTTTTTTCGGCGCTTCCCTCCACTTTCCCCCCACATGTACCTCTCCCCCCGGTCCATTCCCGCCATTTCCCCCCCGCCCACGAGATCTAGGCGCCATGGCTCCCGTCCGATTTACAGGACCCCGCGCCGCCGCCACCGCCGTATCCATTCCCGCGGCCTCCGAATCGGCCTAGAAACCGCGCAAGCCGAGGGCGCCGAAGGAGCGGCCGCCCGGCATGTCGAACAAGGAGTGGATCGCCGAGAGGTCGCGCCTGGAAACGGCCAACATCAAGCGCCGGGGGAGGGAGGCGGCGCAGCGGCAGAGGCAGCTGATGGCGCAGCTGCAGGCGGAGGAGCAGGCCGCCGCCGAGGAAGACGAGCTGGAGGACGAGGAGGAGGAGACCGCGCCGGACGAGCCACCTACGCCGGTCGCAGCCGTGGCGCCGCTCGCCAAGAAGAAGAGCCCTCTCGGCCCCAGGTTCGCCGGCTGGAAGCAGTCGCCGTCGCCGTCGCCACGCATGTCACCGCACCCGCCGCCTGCGTGGTTCGTCGAAGGCGATTCTCTGGGAGGTTTCAACCCCAATCTCACCTTTCCCTACCACCCGCCGATGATGTATGGCGCTGCGCCGGGCTACGCAGCTTCCCCATCCCACCGCCTTGCGATTCTCGCCGGGCTCAATGGCGGCGGCTACATGGAGGAGATCATCGCGTCCGGCTCGATGGCGGCGGCGGCGAGCCCGGGCTTCCTCGAGCACAGCGGGGAGTTCTTCGCGCAGGGCGGTGGCGACTACGGCGAAGGTGGCTCCGGCACGCAGGCGACGGAGGAGCAGGGCGAAGACGACGAGGCGGACGAGACGCCTGTGGTGCCAGAGGGGACAGATCCGGCCGGCGAAGGCCGAAAGCGCCGTGGCCCTGGCCGTCCCCGCAAGGAACCCAAGGTGCCTCTGCCCCCCGCCGAAGCCTCGCATCAAGTGGCTGAACAGGGAGGACGCCCTCCTCGACGAGGCGTGGAAGACGATCAGCCTAGACCCGATCGTTGGCGCGAACCAGCACGTCGACAATTACTGGAAGCGGGTGAAGACGGCGTACGACGAGCGCCGTATGATCGATCCCTACTACGCCTGTTGCATCACCGACCGCGGCCAGAAGGCCATGGCGAACCATTGGGCGAACATCCAGGCGTCCTGCAACAAGTGGCACGGCATCCAGGAGGAGATCTAGATGAGGCTGCAGAGCGGCGCCAACCGCGAGATGGAGATCGTCCGGATGCTCGAGGCGTACAAGAACGACGAGGGCTCCGACTTCAAGTTCCTCCACGTCTTCGTCCTCATCGAGAAGTGCGAGAAGTGGGCGGAGGTCGATCAGCAAGGGCAAGGAGTACGTCCCCGACGCGGTGGTTGCAGGTGCGTCCGAAGGGCGTCCGCCGATGGGCCACAAGAAAGCCAAGTTGGCAAGGGACGGCGCGCCGGCAGCGGCAAAGCTCCAGGCGTCGATCGAGACCTGCATCGCCGACGCCCAGGCCCAGGCCGGCAAGAGGGAGGAGGTCTCCAAACAGCGATGGGCGGCGCTCATGGCCAACTCGCAGGTCAAGATCGACCTCCTCAGGACTGGCACCGCGGCGAAGAAGAGGAACAACGACCTCGCCTTCCTCACGGGCGGCGACCCGGCCGCGATGACCCCCGAGGTGAGAGCTTGGTTCCTGGCACAGTGCAACCTCATCCTGACCGACATCAGCACGCCCCCGGCCCCGACATCGTCTGGTGGCGCCAGCTACACCACCGCGCCGACAAGCCCGCACGCCGACCCGGAGGATGCCGCGACCGTCGTCGACAAGGATGCCGCGCCCGCCGTCCGCCCCGACGCCGTCATCGACCTGGAGGATGCTGGGCCGAGCTCGCCGCCTGCTCCGATGCCGGCCGACGCTTCTGCCTGATCGCCTACGTTTGCCCACGCCGCGCGCGCCCGTCTGTGTGATTTGATCTGGACTATATTTGATCGCCCACCTGTGGCGTTTTTTGTAATATGATCGCCCAAAACCATGGCTGCTGATCGCCGAACTAAGGCTCTATTTTTTGGGGCGGGAAGATGAACTTTCAAATGATATCGCCGGTTTCTTTTCTGGACCGTCGAACGGCTGGTGAAATCGCCCCCCACAGGTTTTGGTGCGGCCCGGCGCTATCGCTAAAAAGCGCCGATCTGAAACCTAGGGGGACCGAACGACTGGAGATGCCCTTACGGGTATATCTAGTCACTGGTAGAAAATAGGCATACAGTCCCGGTTCGCCAGGCCCATTAATCCCGTCCGGGCAACCGGGACTAGCTACACGCGACTAAAGGCCCCCCCTATAGTCCCGCCACTTACGGACCGGGACTAAAGGCCCGTCTACGTGGGAGGGTGGCGGAGCCTGGGGTCGGAGGACATTTAGTCCCGGTTGGCCACATGAACCGGGACTAGATTTATTTCGTAATTTTTTTAATTCATTTGGTTTCTAATTATTTTTCTCACCTTTTTTCACTCCCTTTTTTTCACTCCTTTTTTTCACTCCCTTTTTTTTCACAATTTGTATTATTTGCTTAGTGTCTAACTAAGATTATCTCTAGTCAAATTAGTTACTCATGGTCAAACTTCCCGCTCGGTCACCCATCCTCCCACTACTCTAGCACTAGCACGCTTAACTTCCGAGTTCCATCCCGTCCCGAATCCAAGTGTTTCTCACGCATGTATGTGTTAGATATGTTGCAACACCTGTATTCTTCACATGCAACAAAAAAACTCGAAGATGCATGCAAGATTGTACGTGTGCTATAGCTTCTACCTTGCCCATTGGAAGACCAACACCGACTGCTTGAACGCAATCTGGATGACGGCAACATCCTTCTGATTCGCCGTGTACTCCAGATCGAGCCCAAAGAACCGGTGTTCTTCGGGAGCTGCAAAATAGAGATCGACCAAATGACCTAGAGCTTCATGCAGCCTCGCGGAACTGTTGGTGAAGAGCACGTCTAAATCCTTGCCGCATGGTGTGGAACCATTGTATTGCGTCCAAACTTCAGCCATTTGCGTGCGTGTGCTTGGATCGAAAAGAACAGAGAGCGAGAGGAAGAACAGAGAGCGAGAGGAAGAACAGATAGCGAGCAGTTGGAATGGCGCCCTTCTGCCTCGCTCGCGAAATAAAAACCGCCGCGGGGGAGGCGAGAAGCTTGATGTTTAGTCCCGGTTGGCCACGGGCACGGGGAATAAAGGGCCATTGGTCCCGGTTGGCCACGGGAACGGGGAATAAAGGACCAATAGTCCCGGGCGGCCAGGTCAACCGGAATTAATTCCCTCCACGCGCCGCAACGCGTTTCCCAACCCGCGACGTCTGACCTTCTGTCGCGGGTCTCCTCCCGACCCGGGACTAAAGACTCATTAGGGACTGATGCTGGCATACCGAAGGCCTTTTTTCTACCAGTGAGTGCTCGGAAAATGCCTAGCCATACATGCCGACTCACCGTGCTAACTAATTGTTATGAATCTCATTACATGACGTGCATGTATATATATTTGTTAACTAAGTAACACTATGACAACAGTGATCATCATGCTGGGATTGAGGTTGCTGAGCTGAAGAACGTTTGCTGGCTAGACATCGCCGGGAAGCAGGAGCTGTCCCATCTCACGCCGGGAGTCACGTACGAGGTCATCTTCGAGGCGATGCTCAAGCGGAAGTCCTCCGGGTGGCATGCACCGGTGGACCTCCGACTCAAGTTCCCCGACGGGAGGGTCCAAGAGCAGAAGGAAAGCCTACAGGAGAGGTATAGCGAGGAGCAGTTGCTGTTAAAGGTCGGGGACGTGGAAGCACAGGAGGGGCTGGATGGAGAGCTCGTAATTTCTTTGTCCGAGCATGGCGGTCACTGGAAGAAGGGGCTGATCATCAAGGGAATTAGGATCACCCCAAAGGAATGTTGATTGACTATGGTTGTGGTTGGTTATTGAACATCGTCCACTAACCTTTATTTGTAAACTATGTAAACTTTCATAATGCATTGTATCATTTACAAAATATAATTTTAACATCCTCGCTCGATCATGACTTATCTATTTTAATTAAGATTACGTCTAAAACATCAAGTTGTCACATTGGAAAGAGACTTTATAAACCCGTCTACAACTACCAAGAACCGATGAATTTCCAACTCGCCGAACAAATTGAGTGCGTGCACAAAACACAATATAGGCATAATTTTTACTTTAGATCCTTTCGATAAAGCATTTGTCGAAATAACTTATGTTATATTATTACGTAGAAACTTATAATGATCGTTGTACTTGCTCTTGATACGATATATTGTTAAGCTTCCTCCGCGGGCAGTCGTGTGTGTGTGTTTTCCCATCACTACTAGGGAAAGCCTTATATCCGCACGGATCAGCGCCAACGCACACATATTTCCACCCGCCAGCGCTACATACAGCAGATGCACAAAATACGCCTGCACCGGCGCTAAACTCATACCGCTGCCGCTCTCCCGGGCAGACGCTCCGGATCTAAAGCACGGCGAGGTCCCGTCCCCTTCAAACTTATCCCTGGCGCGCTAGGTCCCCACGTGCCGGCGCTAATTGACATATACTCGACGCGCTAGGTCACTCCTTGCTCCGACGCTAAGTGCCTTCCCACACGGAAGTACCCTTGATGCGCGTGGCAACAATGGGCCGGTGATATTTAACATACCCTCGGCACGGGGCGCGCGCCGGCAGTAAGTTACAACATTTCATCACTGCACGCCCCCCCCCCAACGATACGTGGGTCGCCTTTTCATTTTTCTAAAAATGGAAAAATAAACATAAAAATGATTTTTTCAGATGTAGTTAGGGTTTAGGGTCTAGTTGGTATAGAAAAGTTGAAATATGAATTTTCAACTTTTTTGCAAAAATTAAAAGTAAAACGGACATAACTTTTGCATACCATATCGAGAAAACACGTTTACCCGTGAACTTTTCTCATATTCTTAAAACTTCAAAAGGAAAAAAGTTATTTTAGTAAGAAGAAATTATCCTACAAAATCAAAAAAATCTACAGACTGAAATGAATCATACGGGATATATTTCATGCATGCCTAAAAATGAGCCGAGTTTTTATTTTGACTCACAGTCATTGTATTTTGACATTTCTGATTTTTTTAATGTTTTTTATTTTTTTTGATTTTTTGGTCAAACTATTCAACCGTGGTCAAACTACTTATTCAATAAGATTACTATTACTAAATAATTACTGTTTTTAGAATAATAGTTTCAAACTTATATGGTAAATATGTGACATAATGCTCAAGGGCTTAATTGGATTAATATGATACATATATCAATAATTTATAACTTCTTTCTGGGAACCATAGTCGAATGGAACTGAGATGCTAAATGTCCTGGGGCCGGAGCAATTTGAGTATGGGTGACCGACTAGGAAATTGACCAAGTTGAGCATGCTCACTTAAAAATTCAAACAATTTGATTACACGATTAAAATTGAAATTAGTACATTTAAAATAAATAAAAAAATTGCGAAAAAATTACAGCCACCGCATGAGAATGTTGGTGCACCGGCGATAAGTTAACTATCCTCGGCTCATAGGGTGACATGCGCTCTAGCGCTAACTGCACTACCCGACGAATTGGACGCGTCGGCGCTATGTGCATACCACCAGCGTGATAGGAGAGAGTAGATTCATGCATACATAAATCTAACACCCCCACACTAACATAGTCATATTAAAGTTAAATCCAAAAATTTAAAAATATTCATAACTAAGATGTTAATCCAATTAGTGATTATTTTCACCTATTAAACTGGTGTATAAGGGCATTCAAACTAGATCTCATATTGTTCTCTATTGACAGATTTTGTCGGTTGAACAAGCTGTCAGATTACATAACAATTGTTGCTAGATAAGTTACAAATATTTAACCAATGATCTGCACAACTAGATATTTTGGCCTCAAAGTGTGTAAAATAACTAGGAGATGGTATTATCCAATTAAAAACAGTAAATCAATATTGCTTCGATGTAGAATGACATAAAGAATATGGAAAACAAGTTGTTTTAATCCGACGACTAAGTACCACACAATCTAGTGAAGTATGTGACCATAACATGGCAGTAGCTAACAAACAAGTTATTTTTTATCCGACAACTAAGAATGAACTAATATATCAAATACGTGAAAAAAATCGGGCAAATATGGAAAAACAAGTATAATCTGGAAAGTATGTGACAGCAATATGGCAACCACTAATAATTTTGTTGGACGAAAAATACTAACTTATAAATTTCGAATTTGAAACAATGTTTTGCGGATGTCATACTTATGTATGATGGTACCAAGACCTCCTTGTCTGATTACCTTATGAAGGACACCAACCTCACCGATAAAATTATTATAAGTATTATTGTATTTGGCAAACAAAAGCTAATTAAGAATAGTCAATATCTAATCATGACCAAAATAGTTTCGAGGTCGTCTCTCCACAGATATCCACCATTGGAAACGAACAATATACCTCTGAATCAACTAGACATTTTTTTTTGATTAATCATACTATTTGGTTCTGAAACTAACATAGTTACAATTTGAAGTGAAAATAATACACACAAAAAAAGAATCAGTTTGGAGTTTGGATAGAAAGTCAGGAAAACCCTAGATCCCCCGCGGGATCGGGCGAGGGCGGAGCTTCCGTGTCGCTTCCCCCTTGGGACCTCTCCTTGGATGTTCCGTTGGCCAGAGGGAGCCGTGAGAAGCTGGTGGTTGGTGGCGACGACTCTTCGTCATCGGCGAGGTGGTGCGTGGCCCTAGGGCCGGCGTGGATGTCGGAGCGGCGGCTCCAGATGACTTGCGTCGAGGATTGACTATGTCGTGTTTTTTAGTGTCGCCTTTGGTTGCTAGGGCAACTTGGTTGTCGGCTAGTTGGGGACGCGGCCTTGGGGCCGGTGTGAATGTCGGAGCGGCGGCTCCGGGTTTTTCTTGCGTTGAGCTTGCCTCCGCGAGTGTAGTGTCAGCTTTGGTTGCTTGGGCGACATAGTTGATGACTAGGTCAGGGGCACGGCCTCGGGGCCGGCGTGGATGTCGGAGCGGCGGCTCCGGGCTCCTTCTTGCGTGAGGTTGCCTCCGCCGTGGTAGTGTCGGCTTTGGTTGCTAGGGCAGCGTGGCCGTCGACTCGACAGACTCGATATTTCTACATCCGCGCAAAGACAAGCGTTGAATGAGAGGTGCCCCGACTAGCTTATCTTTTCTTCTCATCTTTTCCTTTTATGTTCTGGCATTTTTTCTACAGGTAAGGATAGAGAGGATTTAGCTGCCTGCCCTGCTCCTGGCTGTGAAAAGGTGCAAGTTAATTCATGTCAAAATTCAAATATGAGATCAGGTATGTGTTCAACGAACAAGTCAATACTCAATGCCTTCCAAACTTTTCCAATGTGCCTGTTCCAAAAATTTCAGCTTTGGTTGAATGCAAATTTCAGTTGAGACCGCTCTCTTGATCTTGGTTTAGTGGACGAGGATACAACAAAGTGCCTTCACGATGGTAAGAACTCAGTGCAGTTTAAACTTGGAACTCTAAAAGTAGATAGCGAGCATCTCAATATCCATGATTCACCTTTAGCAACTAGAGTTAATCAAGTTAGTATACTTGACATATTAGTAGTAATTATATCAGCACGGAGTAATGATACCTAGACTTCTGTTGTACTTTGCATCATGGTTGGGGTCAACATTAGGAGAGAGAAATTAGTGACCGGGGAAAGGAGCGGAAGCAAAGGAGTTGGAAACATCACCCTATAAATTTTCTGGTGCTGCAAAGCCTATTTGATATAGGAAGAGATAATTATTGTTCTGCTGTGTCTTGGTCAGCTCTATTTCTGGGTATTATCTCTACTACTATTAAAAGAGCAAACATATTCATTGCTATGCGCACCCAACCTAAGGTACACTGAACAAGACAGACCAACGAGAGCCTCAGGATCAGGCCCACTAATTAGGATCTAACCGTCGAAAATAAAACTAACCCATACCGTGTGTACGTTTAGTAATTTCGGTTGGCGGACGAAAACTCTGCCCATCCACCCCGCACGCTCCGATTGAGTAGTTAATGGCGTGAATCTCTCTTCCTTCCTGATTTCCTTCTCCACCTTCCTCTGCTGCTCTTTCTTTCTATCTTTTTGCACGCAAGCGAGGCGACAACGCAGTGGCGGTGCTTCGGAAGGCATGGTGCCGGTCGCGGCTGTGGTTGCTCGCCCCGGCGATGGCGCGTTGTGGGACGCCGCCGTGCTCATGGCCATCAGCCCCTCTGCAGGCCGCCTTCTACGACCGTGCATCGGTCCCTTTCCGGCCTCTACAGCCGCCCTCGCTGTTCCGCCGCCACCTGCAACGGCCCTGCCTACGCCGTCGTCCAACACCTCATCTCCCAGGTGAAGCCTACTCAGTCCCTTGCCGCCCCTCCACTCGCCATCAAGGTACAAGCCGGGAGCTATTTTCGCCTAATTGTGCTCCCTCCTGATCGTGTCCTGCCTGTGCAACCGTTCTACACCACTTGTGAATTTTTCAGACATGCACGATAGTAATTACCCTGTAGCAGTGTGGATTATGGCCATGCTCTGTCAATGGATACAGAGTAAGTTAGCTCTTTTAGTCCTACACCTGATTCTACCCGATGCTTACATCTGAATTTGTTCAACTCTTCGTAATTTTTTAGAATTTCACTATCATATCGTTTTTAATTTGGAATCTTTAGCCACCACATGATAATTAACTTGGGATGCTCTATATTAATCAAACTTGTTGAATGCATCTTTATACTCTTATCTCTATGTCAATACATCTCTGTTGTGTTCCATTGATTTTTTTTCCTGTTTTAGAAGCATTCAGGTCAGACAAACCAGTTTGGTGTAGAAAGCAACTACCTTACAGAGATGATATTGGTGTTCCGCATACTGTCGTATCTTTTACCTTGCGGTTATGGATTGTTCGGCTACTAGCTTATCTTTTCTTCTCATCTTTTCCTTTTATGTTCTGGCATTTTTTCTACAGGTAAGGATAGAGAGGATTTAGCTGCCTGTCCTGCTCCTGGCTGTGAAAAGGTGCAAGTTAATTCATGTCAAAATTCAAATATGAGATCAGGTATGTGTTCAACGAACAAGTCAATACTCAATGCCTTCCAAACTTTTCCAATGTGCCTGTTCCAAAAATTTCAGCTTTGGTTGAATGCAAATTTCAGTTGAGACCGCTCTCTTGATCTTGGTTTAGTGGACGAGGATACAACAAAGTGCCTTCCCGATGGTAAGAACTCAGTGCAGTTTAAACTTGGAACTCTAAAAGTAGATAGCGAGCATCTCAATATCCATGATTCACCTTTAGCAACTAGAGTTAATCAAGTTAGTATACTTGACATATTAGTAGTAATTATATCAGCACGGAGTAATGATACCTAGACTTCTGTTGTACTTTGCATCATGGTTGGGGTCAACATTAGGAGAGAGAAATTAGTGACCGGGGAAAGGAGCGGAAGCAAAGGAGTTGGAAACATCACCCTATAAATTTTCTGGTGCTGCAAAGCCTATTTGATATAGGAAGAGATAATTATTGTTCTGCTGTGTCTTGGTCAGCTCTATTTCTGGGTATTATTGATATTGAGACAAGCTAGATTTATCTATTTAATTTTGGAATGATATTTTTTTTGCATAAATATACGTAACTGCGAGACATACCACAATTATATGACGATATGTTGTTTCCAACTTCCCATATATTCTACTTACCGCGGATTTCTTTATATAATGTATCATGGTCGTCGATTTGAAACTCTCAGGTTCATCAGATGGCTAAAAATACAAGTTGCCTAAAGGGTAAGTTTGCAACCTACATGAAACTCTCAGACACTACAAGAAAGATGACATTTAGTCACCAAGCAATTGCCACCAAGCAGTTTGGTGGCTATATATGTACCATTTGTCACCAATAACCTAATAGTTTGGTTACTATTGCTTCACTAAACCTTTAGTCACCAAGGGCTGGTAACTAAAGATTGTCATTTAGTAACCAACAAATGCAATGTTGGTTTCTAAATACATTCAGCAACCGGGTTTTAGCAACCACGAAGAAATCGAGAATGTTGGTGATAATAAATAATTAGCAACCAATAGTTGATCTCTAGTAACCAAGTACCTTGGTGACTAAAGGTCTATTCTATAGTAGTGAGATTCATCTGTGTGCGAGTTTTCTGCTGTTTGGTAATATTGTTACTGCACTAATTAAATTTCTTCATGCTATTGTTGTTTGTTGTTCATGTCATTTATCATCCAATGCATGAGATAATATTAGTTCAAACTGAATGTACATGGAGGATGGTTATTCTATGTATATGGAGGATGATCTATTTATCAATGCTCTTTACTGGTTATGACTCGGGATAAGACAATATTGTTAGATTTTCAGATCCACTTGTTTCTCATGAAGATGGCCAGTTCATTCAATTCATGGACAGAATGCTGGAAGCGACAAGTAATCCCGAGAGACTTGCACAGATATAACACGCTATTTTCGAGTTTTTGAGCAGAAATAAGAAATATATGGCCAACCAATTTACTATTATTCCATGTTCTATTTAGGAACATATGAAGAGTAAATGTGTATGAAGTTGCTTATTCATCAACTCATAATACTTCTATTATATAGTCACACTGGTCTCGAGGCAGATTGTGTGGATTGATCTGTCCTCAAAACTCAACCTTGTTATTATGTTAGTGATCAATTGTGCAGTGTGATATAGCTTTAAAATCCTCAATCTCGAACCATTATGTATTTGTATTTAAGCCTGAATAAATAATGTTATGTCATATTTGTGCAAATTTTAACCATGCTGGAATGTGCGAAAGGAACATTTTTTTCATAATAAATCTGAGGTTGGCCTTTGTTCCAGCCAGATAAGCAATCTCGGGGTGTTGATCAGAACAATTAAGATTGATTTTAGAGTTGTGTCAAGCTCTGTTTTATCTTTGGCCTCAAATAATTCATGCACAATGGCTACTATGCTAAGTATGCAGACAAAGTTGTGGAACTAAATTTTTTCCATGTCACTAATGTAAGTGGCTTAGTGAGGAAAAAGATATTAAAAAGCAACTCACTATGAAGTGAAGTTAGATTCAAAATATTATTTTATATTTTAGAGACGTGCGTGCACGTGCACACCTACTAGTGTGAGAAGAGGACGGAACGGAACCATTTCATCCTTCCTAATTAAGATTTTCTCTGCAATTGCTCCTTGAAGAGTAAGTCACGCAGGAATGCACGTCAACACCGAAATCTGAGATATGTGCATGAGCGCCTAGCTCGGGCGAAGGGGCTTGGCGGCGCGGTGCACCTCGGTCGGCGGCGATCCGGCGTAAGCGTGGTGGCGGCGGTGAGATGACGGCGCCCCTTGGCGTCTGGGCGCGGCTGCTCCTGGCCGGCGGCACCCTAAAGCCCAGATCTGGGCCCTGTGGGCCCGATCTGGGTCAGGACGGGCTCGGCTCGGGGTCCCTGCGTTGCCTCCGGTTGGACTGACAAGGGGCTCGTGGTGAGGTTGGCGGAATCGACGCCGTGTCTGCTGCAGCTCAACGGCGGGAGCATTACGGGCCCGATTTGGGCCCGGCCGGGCTTCGCTGCCTGGTGTGCTCTTGCTGCTGCATCCGAACGGCTACTGCCTTATGGCGGTGGAGGTCGATCCCTCCCACATGGCTGCGACCTTATATGTCGATGTCTCCTTTTAGTCCGGTCGGCCTCACATTGCTTGCCACAATGAGACGGCAATGATGTTCCCAAGACGGTGGGCACATTGGGTGGCGAGCGCGGCGGAGCCGGTGATGTGGCTGTGGCGGTGGTGTGCTGGGGGTTAGGAGAAATCCTTGTCGGCTTCTGCCGGCAACGGTGCGACGACGCCTGCCGGCGCCGCCCTCCTTCTTGAAGGGCGTCGGGTGTACCCCACACCACTCCCCTCCGTGTACCGGGAGAAATCCTAGGACCTGTCCACGCAGCAGCGTCATCACCGTCGCAATCCTTCTTGAAGGTGTTGCTTGGTACACGGCACATAGATGGCAACGGAGTGTGGTAGGAGTGGTTCGGTGGGCGCAGCAGTCGCAGGACACCATCGTGTTCATCGATCTGTCGTTGTCGGCATTAGTTCCTTTTTTCTTTCTCTTCTAGTTCTTTCCCAACGGTGGTCTCAACGTTGTATGGTCTGTTTGCTATATTTATATAGCGGGGCGCAAGCCTATTTCGGCATATGTGCATCAGCGCCACCGTCAGGGTAGCTAGCAAGTACGTAAGGTTGGGAATATTGGAAGTTAATAGGCACTAGTGGAAACAGGGCCATTTGTCCCGGTTCGTAAGGGCAATTTGTCCCGGTTGTGCAACCGGGATGGGCCAGCCGGGACAAATGGCCCTCTTCCATTGGTCCCGGTTGTGCCAGGACCCGGGACAAATGTGGCAGACCACGTGGCGAACCTGGCCAGGGGCATTCGTCCCGGTTCTTAACACGAACCGGGATGCATGCCTCCTCTGCCGCGGCAGCACTTTTGCCATTTTCTCTGCCGCGACAGAGTTTTTTTTCTATTTATTGTTTTCTTTTTTATTTTATGTTTTGCGATCAATTCGATTTTATGATACTCCTATCACCATACACTGATAACGAGCCTTGGTGGCCCCTCCCCGGACCTCCCGGATGCCAGGAGAAGAGAGGAGCCCGGTGGCCCTTCCCCGGACCTCCCGGATCCCACGAGAAGAGAGGAGCCTCGGTGGCCCCTCCCCGGACCTCCCGGATCCCACGAGTGAATAAGTAATACATATATATAGAAAAAGAAGGAACATTTATATTACAGAAGCTAAGTATATCCAGCATATTACATGACCGATGGAATGAATTACAAAATCAAATTCATGACCAACCGGCGCTATAGTACTCTCCATCTACATTTATGACCTCTGCATCTAAGAAGCCCGCAATTTCCTCCTGAATTGCTCGTATGCGGTCCCTTGGTATAAGACCGTCCCGGAGCCATTCGATCTAATATAAAGAAGAGTGATCAATATATATTAATGAAACTAAGTAACTAAAATAGATGGTAATAAGAAAAATTAACGACTGGCATACATGAAGGTGGTTTAAATCTCTGCCCTTGGGACAGGTCGTCTGACGAATGAACTCGCAAACGTGGTATTCACACAAGTGATTCCCGTCTCCCTGTTGCAAGCACTTTACGAGAACATGGTTTCAATCAAAATAATAATCAACCAACCATGATAATGATATCGACACTAGAATCAAGTAGATGCGCGGATCTAGATAGTAGTACTTACTTCCACAATATCAAATGTAAGCTTTGATTTCCATTCACCAGGAGACTTTTTTGTGAACCTCTTCCAAACGCTGCCCGAGAAAGAAAAAGAATAAAAAGATAGTAATTACTTGATATCCGAAAATGAAACAAAGTAGTCGATGTAGTGCCATATATAAAGACTGAAATTAATAAAGATTGAAATTACCGCTGGATCATTTCCTGCATGGAAGCCCATATCGCTAGAGGTTTACGTTTTGGGTCGATTACTAGTACTTTTCCTTTGTCAACTTGGAAAATTAGCAGAATATAGTGGAAGCTGCGTACGCAGAATGTGACGCCCCGAGATCGGGCACTATGCAGATTTCAGCATTTCCGCCAAAATCCACATAATAACCGATTCCGGGTTGCCACTTGTGATAACATTACAACAGTTCACGAATAATCCACAACAACAACAGAGGAGGTATATACAAGACGACTCAAACGAGTCAAGGATACAACTGATACAATACAAAGATCCAAATAACAGCGGAAGAAACAACATAGTGTCCGACTACGGACAAGATACAAATTGGACTAAGAGTCCTGAAGATAACCGATGGCGTCCAATCCCTGCCCAGGCCAAGCCGGAGGGATTCCCAAGCTAACGTCGTCAGACTTCAAACCTGTTGACTGCAATGTGGAATATGCAGCCACGAAATGGATTCGTGGGTCAGTACGGTTAAGTACTGGCAAGTGGATAAACCATACTCACAAGATACCAACGTAACCAATCATCACAAGATACAAATACTTTGGGTACAACGGAAAGGAAGGGATTATTGCAAAGGAGCGGGAGCGGGCTGCTCTAACTAACTACAGAGACGCGCTACAACATCCGGCTAAAAGAAAGGGATAAGATAGCGTATCAGAACCAACTACAACTACTCACCAAACAATACCCATCCAATGTTACCCCCTACTAAGAAAGCAACCCAAGGAAACTCACACGGTTGATTAAGGTGACATTGATTTTCATGGTGGAGGTAATCTATATTACTAGTCAAATTATCATCGTTAGGTGTAAGTTGTCTGAGTACTTGTTAGCCAGCACTTTCACCAAGTCATCCATAACCGCGGACAACACGGCTTCTCGAGAAGATTTAACCCTGCAGGGATGCACCAATTTGGCCGTACACGTAAAAATGACCCGCCAGATGGAAAGACCCTTCCACCAAGCGAGGCACTCAACACAACCCAACTCTTCTTCGCATCAAGCCCAAAGAACCCCGTGCAATTGAGCGCACGGCTAATCAAGCCCCACGAAGAAAAGGGGACCCTCATAGCACTCTAAGAACGTGTCTCCCTAAATGCCGACTACAAAAGTTCCACCCTGGCGCCAAGGGTTCGCACCTGCATATGCATGCGGCAAATGGAAAATCCGAACTAAATGAGGCGATTTGGACGAGATGCGAATCGAATCAAAGTTGCGGGGGGCGCCCATACTCGCTTCCCACATGCGGTTAGCGCGCTCATCATGGATCGGAGGACAAGACCCTTTTCCTAATTAAGTTCGACACTAGCAGGCCTCAAAACCACGCCGGGCCTCCTGCCGGTGCCTTATCATCAAATTAATATTACCCAAAACATTAACATGTTGTTGATTAAGCTGAAACCCAACTATCAAACTAAACAGGTGATAAGACGGACAACAAGACTTGAGCGCAAACGACACTGAGCATGCAACTACGACACGAGGGCCAACAAGGTAAGCAAACAACAGTTAATAGGAAGTGGAAGGAAGGCTATATCATGGCTGCAAGGTAACACATATGATAGGATCGAGACACAAGCATCGAATCATAAGGCTAGAATAAAGGCAACGGGAAGAATCGGTAACAAGTGATGAAAGGCAGCCATAGGTAGCAAGTGAGTATACTTGCCTGGAATCCAGCAAGTAGAGGTACATCCGCCGAACTTGTCGTTGCTCACATCATCTCAACGTCCTATCCGCGAGCAAGCAACGAACTAGAACAAACACCGGATGCAACAATTACTTCTACGGCAAAAGATCCAGCATGATCAAGATATGGATGCATGACAAGTTTAAGGATGCATCAAAGATAAACTAGTTGACATGGTAAACATATTCAAATGGGCCCATATGCAAATTGGATTGCATATGGAAAAGCCCATGAATTAATGTTGAATTAAATGATCTACAAATAACCATCATGTGAAAGTTGATTAGAATGATGCATGGATGATGAAAACAATAAGAAAACAACAATAGCTTCAATTTGATATGTTGTTTACCAAGTTTGGAATTTTATTTATTAAGTTATGAACTTTGGCATTTTTAAATGATTTAAACAAACATTTGTTGTTTTCACCAGTTTTAAATGTTCAAAACAGATAAAAAAATTTATATTTGGAAAGAACAGAAAATTTTAGATGGAATACATATTTCATTTGTTGAATTTGGATTTTAGATGAGCAAGTTATTAAATTGACAATTTTAAATGCATTAATTAAGAAATAGTTGTTTTCAGCAATTTAATTTATTCAAAACAGAAAACAAAGTTTATTTTTGGAAAGCTTGTTCAATTTTGCATGGAAACCATATTTTACATGTTGGAATTGGATTTGAATTGCCCAAGTTATGAATTTGCAATTTAAAAGGTGTAATTAAAGTATTGAATTATTACACCAATTTTAATTAGGCAAAACAGTAAACAAATTGTATTGAAAAGGTTGAAAAAATGTATCAAATATTTCACTGAACATTTTGAGCTATTAAACATAATTTTTTGGATCATTATTGAATTTAATATGCATTTTTCCATAAGCATTTTTATTCTGCCCTTTTTAGTAAACAGAAGGAAACATATTCAAAATTAATTCAATTGTGACCAAATAAAATATCAATGTGTAGAGTTTGTTAAGACAAATTTTTAGAGCCCAAGTTTGCTCAAATTGGGTGAACAGAACTCAAGTTATGAATTCCCAAAGTTTCAAATTTTAATAGCCATTTCTGTATTTAATTATTTAGTGCAAAACTTATTACAGAAACATGTTGCAACTTTGTGACTAATAGAAAGAGCACAAGATTCTGAATCCATAGAAACTTCAATCATTGAAATTGGAGCATTTTTCAATTTGTTATGGATTTTACAATTAAAGACTCAGATCTGTTTTTTCTGGAATCGGGAAATAAAAGAAAAAGGAGGAAAAAAGGGGTGGCTTTCTGCCTCGACTGGGATTCGATCCCGAGACCTGCTGGTGCTCTCACACAAGGCCTAGCCACTGGGCTACTGCGCTGCTCGTGAACAATACAGCGACAGACTGCTTTTGACATGTTTTTCCCGGACGAAAACCTGACGAACTGAAGCTGCACACGCACGGTGACAGACGAGCAAGCGAGCTCGCCGGAGAAACCACGACGGCTGCACGACGGCGAGCACCAGAGCAAGGGGGAGAGGAGAGGGAAGGGAGGTAGCCCAACGGCGGAGGGCTCACCGGGGGGGGGGGGTCGTCGACGCAGATCGGCGGCAGGAGGCTCGGGACGGCGCGGTCTGACGGAGCTGCGGCCGCCAGGAGATGGGCGGCGGAAGAACCCGACGGTGCCGTGGACCTGGATCCTCTCCGGGCCGACCGAGGGGACGAGGGCGTAGAGGGAGGTCCCCCGGTTCCATTCCCGCACTCCCGGATCAACGACGATGACCGCAGCGACCTCGCCGTGGCCCACAACTGTCGGCCATGGAGGCAACTTCGAATTTCAGAAGGTTCAGAGAACTGGGAACAGAGGGGAACGAATCGGGGAGGAAGAGAAAGAGAAGAAGAGGATGGCGGCGGGTGAAGGAAGGAGAGGGAAGATAGGGTTAGGGTTTGGGGCTCGGGGTAGATAAGGGAGAGGGGTTTGGGTGGAGGGGACCATGGGAGGAGGTGACAGTGACAGGCAGGGGGAGGGATCACGTCCTCCTCGTGATCGTACGGAGAAGAAGGAGAAGTGGGCTGGGGGAGAGAGGAGATGGGCTCGGTCGCCTGGTGGGTTGGCTAGGAGGTGGGCTTTGAAAGCCTGCCTCCCCACTGGCTGTGCTTGCTTGATTTTATTTTTCTTTTTTTTTTGTAGAAGAAGAAAAGGAAGAAAGGAAGGGGATTTCTGAGGTTTTAAAATGTGGAATAATTTTTTATTAGCCAAACAGAGCAAAAGCACAAGTGCGTGACAGCTTGATTTTGAAAATTCAAATTGTGTCATTATTTTTGAAATTGAAATTGAATTTTGCTTATTTTTAAAATAGGAAACCCTTTAAATAACCAAGCATAATGATTATTTCAAGTTCATATTTGTTGAAAACACATTGACTTGTTTTGTTTAAAAAAAGATTTCAAAACATGGGACAAGTTTGAATGTTGACATTGGGTGAAAACAAGGTGCAATGCCTAGGATGCATGTGATGCAATGCAAAAAAGAAAAACAACCAAATTTCTATTTGGGGGGAATCCCCCGGGTGTTACAGTTCACCGATTCAATTTTTTTTTGACAGGAAACGCGAGCTTTATTATTTAGGCATAATATTCATACAATCGCTTGTGATCATCTCCAACACGCAGGCTGGGGCTGCATCACCTAATAGACCACTTAATCCTGTTTTGCCTAATTGCGCTAAAGCATGCGCTGCGCCATTGCTCACACATTCCACCTTGCACATCGTATTGTCTTTAAAAATATTCAGAACTTACTGTGCTTCATTGTACGAAGTCCAGATCATCGATCTGTTCGTTCCTTCACTCAACAATGTCTGCACCCATTGGTAGAAAATAGGTCTTTAGTCCCGGTTCGCAAAGGCCATTAATCCCGGCCGTGCAACCGGGACTAAATATGCGCGACTAAAGGCCCCCCTTTAGCCGCGTCTCTTACGAACCGCAACTAAAGGCCCGTCACGTGGCAGCGTGCGTGCGCCAGAGGCGGGAGGACCATTAGTCCCGGTTTGTGACACGAACCGGGACTACATGCTATTTCGTTATTTCTTTAATTCATTTGGGTTTCTAATTATTTTTCACTCATTTTTCACTCAAATTTTTGACTCCTTTTTTTTTCGGAATTTTTATTATTTGCTTAGTGTCTAACTATAATTATCTCTAGTCAAATTAATTACTCGTGGTGAAACTTCCCGCTCGGTCACCCATCCTCCCAGCACTAGCACGCTTCGAGTTCCATCCCGTCCCGCATCCAAGTGTTTCGCACGCATTTATGTGATACTAGTATCATATCAATCCTATTAACATGTTGGTCGATGCCACATTTCTTTATTGTTTGAATTTCAAATAAATCTTTTAATAAATAAAAGTAATGATGTAATTAATAATTTTGAATAAATAAATAAACATTAACTTTTTAATTTCTATTATTTCTAAAAAATATTCAGAAAAATAAAACTAATTCATTTTAAAATCTTAAAAATACAAATAATATATCAAAATATTCAGAAAAATAAAACTAATTCATTTTAAAATCTTAAAAATACAAATAATATATCAAAATATTCAGAAAAATAAAACTAATTCATTTTAAAATGTTAAAAATACAAATAATATATCAAAATATTCAGAAAAATAAAACTATTTCATTTTAAAATCTTAAAAATACAAATAATATATCAAAATATTCAGAAAAATAAAACTAATTCATTTTAAAATCTAAAAAATACAAATAATATATCAAAATATTCAGAAAAATAAAACTAATTCATTTTCCCCTTTCCTAAATCTCTTCTATTTTCCAGCCTTATGAATGCATCATGTCCTTTTTAACCCGTGATTTTATTTGAGCCATTTCATTAGTCTATTGCTGCATATATATCCATTGCATATATCGAACGCAACATATCGGTACATATATCCATTACATAATATAGAAATAATATAGGAATTAATATAGAAATAATATAGGAATTAATAGAAAGACATATATCCATTACATAATATATCCATTACATATATCGAACGCAACATAGCGGTACATAGATGCGGTACACAAACAACATCTACTCGAGCTCTGAAGAGTAGATGCGGAACAACTCGAACGCAACATATGCATCTATTGCTGCATACTCGAGATTGATCCGGTCAAGTGGGTTCTTCCGCCAATACTTGTGATTCCCCGAGGGGAAACAAGTCTTCATGGTTCTGTAGTCGTGGTGGATGAAGGCAGTTGCCATCTGAGCCATCCCGGTCTTGTGCCCGTACAGCTCATCAAAATGGATCAAGTCCTAAAGATCAATGTAGTGATCTTCAGGTATCTCAATACCCAACGTGCGCATCATCTTCTGCCGGTCATTTCTGATGTCGACGCTACAGAAGTCGAAACCTCTATTGACAAGAAAATCCGCAAGTTCTGGACATTGTTTTGAACTACTACAACAACAAAAATGGAACACGTGTTAGATATTGCTGCAACACGTGTATTCTTCCAATGCAACAACAAATCAAAAATGCAACAACTATCCTACAAGAGATTGTACGTGTGCGTACCTTGCCCATTGGAAGACCAAAACGGTTTCCTTGAAAGCAATCTGGATGACGGCCACATCCTTTTGATTGGCCGTGTACTCGAGATCAAGCCCGAAGAACTTGTGGTGTTCATCGGCTTCATTGAGATTGCTCAAACGGTCAAGAGCTTCGGGGAGCCTCTCACATCTGTTGGTATAGACCACGTGGAGATTCTTGCCGCATGGTGTGGCCACATGGAGAACCTTGAAAACGGGAGAATCCATGGGTGGAGGAAGAAGAAGAGAGGAAGAAGAGAAGAGAGGAAGAAGAACAGAGAGCCGCGCACTGTAGCAATGAGGCCTTCTGCCTCTCGCTCGCAAATTAAAACCGTGCGGGAGGCGAGCAGTTTGGAACTTTAGTCCTGGGTGGCCTGGCCAACCGGGACTAAAGACAGGGAGGCGAGCAGTTCCGACCTTTAGTCGCGGGTGGCCAGGCCAACCGGGACTAAATCCCTCCACGCGCTACCCCAACCGCCACTCAAGACCTTCAGTCGCGGGTCGCCTCCCGAACCGCGACTAAAGACCCCTTTAGTCACGGTTCGGACATTTTGGGGACTGAAGGGGGCGTATGGAAGGCCTCTTTTCTACCAGTAACCGCATGCAGACAGTCAGATTCTAGGGTTGCCGGCCAAGGGCGTAGGTCAATTGGGTGCCTTAAGCCTTCTAGATAGGCAAGGATCTCCGCTTCTTTTGCACTTGCGCAATATGGTAGAAACTTCCACTCAGAGAGTACATGCTACCAAAATGATCTTGGATAATAATCCCTAGGTCAGCTTTTTGACAAGGGATCCCAGCCAACGTCAACATTAGCTTTGAAGCTGCCCTCCATAGGATGAATCCATTTAGTGAGCAGAGCTGCAGCCATAGAACCTGACCTGTGCCTCTATGTATCTATAACCTTCCTCCTTGGTTGTGCATGAAGCGGAAGTTTATTATGATGCCAGTGCTCATCCAAGGACCAAAGCAACTCAGCAACGACATTGATGTGTACCTGAGGCCATTAGTTGATGAACTTTTACAGGTGTGGGACGAACCTGGTGTACGTGTCTGGTTTGAGCACAAACAAGAGTCATTTGACCTACGAGCGTTGTTGTTCGTAACAATCAACGATTGGCCTGCTCTTAGTAACTTTACATGACAGTCAAACAAGGGATACAATGCATGCACACACTGTTTAGATGAGACTGGAAGTATATATTTGACCAACAAGAATGTGTACATGGGACATCGTAGATTTCTTCCAAAGCAACATCCTGTAAGAAAGAAAAGCAAACATTTCAACGGTCAGACAGATCATAGGCCAAAGCCTCGAGAACGTACTGGTGTTGATGTTTTAGATATGGTAAAAGATTTAAAAGTAATCTTTTGAAAGGGGGTTGGCGGACAATCTGTTCCAAATGGGGCTGACGGACACGTACCCATGTGGAAGAAGAAATTTATATTTTGGGATTTACCCTATTTGAAATTCCTAGAGGTCCGCTCTTGAATCGACGTGATGCATGTGACGAAGAATCTTTGCGTGAACTTGCTAGGCTTCTTGGGCTTGTATGGGAAGAAAAAAGATACACCGAAAGCACGGGAGGACCAGCAACATATGAAAGACCCAAAAGGACTGCATCCAGAACGGTTTCGAGGTCATGGCAGCTACGTTCTTACCCAATGCAGAGAAGGAAATATTTTTTGAATGCTTGAGCAGTATCAAGGTCCCGTTTGGTTTCTCGTTGACTATAAACGAAATAAAATAAATATGGTTATGACGGAGTTGCTTCCGGTTGCATTGAGGGGGCCATGACTGCCATGTGATTATGACAGAGTTGCTTCCGGTTGCATTGAGGGGGCTTCTACCGGATAATGCTCGACTACCAATTGTGAAGCTATGTGCATTACTCAATGCAATCTCTCAGAAGGTAATCAATCTAGAAGATCTGCCGTGGTTATAGAATGATATGGTCTAATGTCTTGTCAGTTTCGAGTTGGTGTTCTCACCATCGTCCTTCAATATTATGACGCACCTCCTGGTCATCTAGTGGAAGAGATTTTCTTTCTGGGTCATGTATTTCTACACAATATGTTCCCGTTTGAGAGGTTCATGGTAGTGTTAAAGAAATATGTTCGTGACCGTGCTAGGCCAGAAGGAAGCATCTCCAAGGGCTATGGAACATAGGAGGTCATTGAGTTTTGTGTTGACTTCATTCTTGACCTTAAATTGATTGGCCTTCCTCAATGGCACGAGGGTAGATTTAGTGGAAAAGGCACACTTCGAAAGAAATAAAAAATATTTATGGACGGACATTCTTTCACTAAAGCACACTACATAGTTATTCAAAATTCTATCTTGGTGGCTCCGTACATTGAGGAACACAAGGATATTGTACGCTCCCAAAACCCCGGCCTGACTAACGCCTTTGTTTCACGGCTCCACATGGCGACTTTCAGAAAGGGTTGTAATCACATCTAATGAATGACAAGCATGTTGGAGATGAGTTGTACTCCTTGGCCAGGTCACCATCTTTGACTATAATGAGTTTCGAAGGGTATGAAATAAATGGGAATACATTTTACACGATAGGACAAGATAAAAAGAGCAACAACCGAAACGGTGGTGTACGCTTTGATGCAACAAACAACAATGAGCAAAATGACACATATTATGGTTACATAGAAGATATATGGGAACTTGACTATGGACCTTCTTTTAAAGTCCTGTTGTTTCGGTGCCAATGGGTCAAACTGACAGGTGGGTTAAAGGTAGACAAGCTGTACGGGATGACAACAGTGGATCTGAACAATCTTGGGTATAGAGAAGAACCATTTTTTCCTAGCCTAAGATGTTGCTACCATACCGAGAAAAACAAAAGGAAAGAAAACAAATACATCAAGCGACGAACCAAAACGTCACATAGTTCTTTCAGGAAAAAGAAACATCTGGGGTGGAGGACAAGATCACAGACATGTTAGAAGATTATAATCAGTTTGGTGAAATGCCTCCCTTCAATATGAAGACTGACCCAAGCATCATGTTAAATGATGGAGATGATCCATAGTTACGGCCGAGACGATCATAAGCGGCAAGGACATATATATATATGCGAAGAAGAATTGCATTAGGAGATGTTGGTGATGTGTAATAATAAATGTATCAAACCTTTTGTCAAACCTTTTATGCCGGAGGTAGAACAAAACAATCGGTATCGCCAGCATACATCCCGACCATGGCTCGTGAGTGCATATATATATGCATATCAAATGCACGGTCGGACGTATGCAGGCGAATCCAGATGATTTGTATTTGGTCGATGAACTAAATGATGTATGCAGGGAATACGAGAGGTGGGCTATAGATAGGATCCTCTGACTCACAAAGTGTTGTGTTAGGGTTTTGATCCAACGGTTAAGAAGCGCTCAAAAGAAACACCACTGATCCAACAGCTCATAAGCGCTCGAAAGAAACACACCGTACCCCTGATCGAACGGCTCAGAAGAGCTCGAAAGAAACATACCCCTGCTCCAACGACTCACAAGAGCTTGAAAGAAACACCTGATCCGTGTGATTCCTTTTGATTGGTCCTGATGAAACCCTAACCATGTAGTCCCGGTTGGTAAAATAGGACGGGACTAAAGGGTCTATTTCTTCTCAATATATATGTATGCATCGCCGCCATCGGCATAAACACATATAAACTCATATCTGCAAACTCATCATTCTCCCATGGCTTCTACCGTACCCACTATAACTTTCCTGCAGGCGAAGGCGTTTTCCGCCTTGAACTACCTCTGCCCGCCCGGCTACAGCGTCCCCGCCGGTTGGATGGTGAGCGCCGGAGGAGTGCCGATCCCTCATGTTCCTCAAGGTGTGGCGCGTCGGGCAGCCATCACGAACCACTACTACCACGAGCTCACGCCGGAGCAGCGGAGGGATCCCCGTTGGAATCCCGACTACTGCCCTACTTGGGACGCCTTCTTCATTAATCGGCGTGAGAGGGCGCTCGCCAGGTATGAGGAGAATGGCCCGCCTCCTTCGAACTTCAACAAGGCCGGTCGTCAGCTGTGGTGGGGCGGCGGACGGACACTTCAGAGCGTCATGAACTAAATCAGGGACGGCGATAACACCCGCCGGCCCTATCCTCACGCCTAGTCCAGGCGTTCTGATCCTCCGAGGGTCACTCCCATAGCACCGTCCGACGATAGTGACAACGACGGCGGAAACTACGATGACTACGAGCCGAAGTACTATAGGCCTAGGTAGGAGTATGACTAGCAGATCAGATCCACTCTTGCCATTATGTACTGCCTTGTTTATCTATGTAGATGTACCGGGCCCTCTCTAATGTTAGCTCTATATTTCGGTTCATGTTCATACTATTGTTAGATTGGAAAGTCACCCTAAACCCTAAACCCTAAGCCCTAAAATAATTCAAATGTTTAAACGAACAATACAATTTTCAAAATTGGTGATGTAGTCCCGGGCCGTAATACGACCCGAGACTAAAATTCCTGCACGCGAACCCTCGTTTATCCGCCCAAATTTCACCTTTAGTCCCGGGTCGTGGCACCACCCGGGACTAGAGGGGTATCCTCTAGTCCCGGGCGGTGCCATGACTCGGGACTACATGCCCTCTAGTACCGGGCCGTGCCATGAGCCGGGACTAAAGGTCTGGGCTATTTAAATGCCGCGGCGCCGGTCCTTCTTCCTCACACCACATTCGCAGGCGACGAGACAAAGACGAGGAGACGCAGACCCAACACGGAAGAGCTCCCTTACGCCGTCTGCCGCCAGGCCGCCACCTGCCACCGCACAGCCGCGCCCCGCACCTCTCCGCGCCGTGCCACACCTCCCCGATGCCTACGATCGATCGACGATCCCACACCTGCGAGAAATGCATTCATACATGCACACATGTACGTACATGTAGTGTATCTAGCTAGCTAGTAGTGTTAGTGTTTTAGGTTATTTTAGTTTGTTAGGAACTTTAGTTTAGAAACTTAGGAATAATTAGTTTAGAAATTTAGAAATATTTAGTTTAGAAACTTAGTGAGGAATATTAACTCAGGAAAATTTACTTAGTAAATTTTTAGAATTAGTAGAATGTTTACTTAATTAGTGAATTTTTACTTAGGAATATTTACTCAGTCCATATATCATGCATGTGTTTTTACTTTATTTTTTATAGGAAATTTTACTTAGTGAAAATGTTTATAATTGGTAGAATTTTTACTTAGCGATTTTTTACTTAATTAGGAATATTGACTTAGTCCATATATCATGCATGTGTTTTTAGTTTATTTTTCTTGGCGACGATGACTCTGTAGAACTAATTATTTTGGTAATTCATGTTCCTTATCCGCAACTTTAGATATAAACAACTTAAAAATGAAAGTAAAACTACTAATAACTGAAAGGAAAACTATTTAGAGATAAAGCAAACAAATGCACACAAGAATATTCACCCCCGCTATTGCTCCCTGGCAACAACGCCAGAAAAGGTCTTGACAACCCAAAAGTGCAGGGGATCGGTGGTAGCCTGTTCGATAAATAAGAGTGTCGAACAAAAAGTGGAGCTAAAGGTAGGATTAGTATTCTCTCAAGTTATATCAATCATTGATATAACTCTACGCACACCGAACGTTTGCTTTATTCAGAAAATAAAACTATGGGAACAAAACGAGTATGAAAAGATAGCTTTGCACGACTAAAAAAATGAATGTTAGTTGCTGCAGTTATAAAGAACCCTAAAGTAACAGAAATATGAGTGTGGAGTGGAATGTGTGGTGGAATTGTCCATGATCAAATAGTCAAATACAAGGATGATATTCCACTTTTATGTGGGAGGCGCAAAGCTAACAAGCTCCCACTATCTAATGATTGCAAGTACTTATGATTGGAACTCTACCAAACATCCTTCCTTACTAGAAGATACATTAAAGTAAAAATATTCAACCATAGGATTAAGATCAAAAGGTCCTCTTTATCACATATGCTTCGATCATTAGAATGGGTATAATGTTTCTGTCACTCAAGGGTCCCACCATCTAGCTTTCTCTGCATACTATAAACCATATGATGTGTTCTATGCGCGATAAACATATGATGGGCACCATAGGACTGTAACAAATTCAATATATATCTCAAACCATCCATAGAGATTCAACAAATAATCATATGACAAAAGGGAACTACACAAACATGACATACATGCTATGGAGGAGCCATTAAGGATCTCTAGGTCCCGCTGTTGGCTGTTGATCGAAGAGGTATCTCGATCATGTCTACATTCCTGATTAACCGTAGGGTGACACACATAAGGTTTGATGAAGCATTTGAGTGGACAGGGAACATCGAAGAACAGTTTAAACAACACCGAAATTGTTTTAGGTAATTTTGAAACAGTTTATGGAGATTTTGTCAAATGGTTGTTAATAGAATTAGCAACTAACTCAAGGGGTTATGTGTTAATGTTTTATAATGGAATTAATAAATATTAAATTAAAGAAATAAAAATGTTTTATTTATTTAATAAACAGGGGTGGGAGCTCCCTCTCCCCCCACACTTGGTGTCATCTCTTCCTCCCTCCTCCCGCTGATCCACCAATTGTACGTGCGCTTGGGAAAGCCGTGAACAAACAATTTTCTCCAACACACCGTGCTGTTGGAGTTTCCGGTGGATCCTCTACTTCTGCTGCCCCATTGGATCAAGAGAACGAGTGCGATAGAGCTGCCGGATTACAGTGCTCTTATTTACGATATTGAGATTGGAAATTGACCGTCTTCATCATCCACGAGATTTGATCTCATAACGCTTTTGGTCTTCGAGGGTAATCCCATCTAGAACTCTCTATACCCGTTGCTTACATCTTCTAGATTAGATCTTGGCCTGTTGGTTGTTCTCCAAGTAGGATTTTTTTTTTGGTTTTGTATGCTACGAATCCCTTCAATTTATCCAAGAGAGCAACAACCCCATGAGGACGAGAACACAACGCCTCCAAGAAGGTTGAAGACGTGGACGTGCCACCGCTGTCGGCTCCGACCGAATGTCAAGAGGCAAGGCCTTCAACTGGAGCTCCTTCGCATCTTCATGAATGGGGTGAACGTCCGGACAAATTTGCGCCACCAAAGATCTTCTAGATCCCCGGTGCAATAAGTATGCAAAAAAAACCCCTCTCCGTGAACTTCTGCCAAGCCGCTCCTTATGAAAGGCTTGCTACACCACCTCTCGCCGCGGAATATGCCAACACAAACTCAGTCCTCATGGAAAACAGTCACACCGCCGGCATCCCGGGACGGTCGCCCCGACGTCCACCAAACCCTAGTCAGGCCACCGCCAAGACCCAGTAGGGAGCCTCACAGCTCTGTCGGCCTCCCTCAACACTGTCGACGGACACTGGATTCCACGTCAGTAGCATGACATCCAGCTTGAGCCTCAACCCAAGCACCATTGTCGGCGCCAGAGCCGCCGCGCCCCGGAGTGTTGTTGTCTTGACAACATGCGGTGTAGTTGCCCTGCACAAATTTGGACGAATTCTGGACAGTCTTAAGCAGTATGAAGCCCAGCCCCGAGTCACGTCGGCCCCTAGTTTACCGCCGCTCCATCCCTGGCCCACCTCCGCGCCGCAACGCCGTTCCAACTCGTCGCCTTGCTGCTCGGAACTCCACAACTCCTGCACACACTCGCCTTGCTGCTCGGAACCTACGCACGTAGCAGGACAACCTCGCGGCTGAACACCATGCGAGCTTTGCCCGGCGGCAACCACCGATGGTCCGAGGGAGGGGAGGGGGAGGTGGCGCCCGGGTTGAGCTAGGTTACGCTCCGCCCATGCCGCTCCACAAAGCGACACGAGGCTTTCTCTACTAGCGTTTAGCTTTGGATTTTTCTTAGAACAGTGAAATAACATTTTCGAGTTTTCCAAATAATTTGCTCCATGTAGTCCTTTCTTACTTTGGAATTTTTGTTAGTAAAACTCAAAAAGAAAAAGGAGAGGTTTCGATTATTGGTCGCTGTGTTGATACAGGGATTATATCTCTGAGTTACCAAGCGATATAAACGAGGAACCCATGGCTATATATGTACACATGCTTAATTGCAAGCTGAAAAGTAGGGGCGGCTGATGTGATTTGGACCAAGGAATTAAATAATAAAGAAATGACTATGCTCTATTCACTACTCGAAAATTGATTATCGCCGAGTCACATAGGCTTTGCCGAGTGCCAAATCACGGGGCACTCGGCACACCGCCCTGTACGCCGACACCTGCCCAAAACACACTCGGCAACAAGGGACACTCGGCGAACCAAGACTATGCCGAGTGTGCCCTGCACGCAACACTCGGCGTAGAGTAAACACTCGGCGTATAACGTTTGTGCCGAGTGTCCCGTGCAGAGAATACTCGGCGTAAACATATACGACGGCGAATCAGAAGCAAACACTCGGCAAAAACGAGACACTCGGCACACATCCTGGACACGTGGCGAACCTTCCGTTCCGACCGTGATGGAACGGTGGCGGGGGTTCGCCGAGTGTTTTCGTAACGGTGACTCGGCAAACTAGGCATCTTTGCCGAGTGCCGTGATGCACCACTCGGCAAACTTGGCTATGAAAATTTCGTGGCTTCGCGCCAACTCTTCCCGCGTGGTTTTTTGAATCTTTGCCGAGTATCTAGTGTGGTACTCGGCAAACAAATGCTCCCTCGAAAGATTTTCACTTCGCGCCAACTCCTCCCGCGCAGTTTATAGCTTTGCCGAGTGTCCCGTGATATGACACTCGGCAAAGAAGTGAAACAAGCACACAATCCGTGTGCCTACCTTTGATCCACCGGCTCACAATCACCTGAAAGATCCAACGGCTCCGAAGACCTCGAAGAAAACACACGATCCGTGTGCTTCTTCTCACTATATAAACACATGCATCTAGCTCGTTAGCACATATCTACAACCCAGCACACTCTTCCATTTCTTCGCGCCAACTCTTCCATGTCTTCCACCGTACCCACTTTAACCTACTCGGAGGCGGAGGAGCTCTGCGCCTCAAACTACCCCTGCCCTCCCGGGTACGGCGTCCCCGCCGGGTGGATGCTGAGCGTCGGAGGCGTGCCGGTCCCTCCTGTCCCTCGAGGTCTGGCGCGCCGGGCGGCCATCACGAACCACTACTACTTCGAGCTGACACCGGAGCAGCGGACGTATCCCCAATGGAATCCCAACTACCGCGCAGGTTGGGACGTCTTCTTCTTCAATCGGCGTGAGAGGGCGCTCGCCAGGTACGAGGAAGAAGGCCCGCCTCCTTCGAACTTCAACGAGGCTGGTCGTCGGCTGTGGTGGCGCGGCCGGACTCTCCAGGGCGTCATGAACTACATAAGGAACGGCGATAACCCCCGCCTGCGCTACCCGCAGTCCAGGCGTGCTCCCCCATCTGACGACAGCGACGACGGCGGCGGCGACTTCGACGACTACGAGTACATGTATTATACGCCTAGGCAGGAGTATGACTAGACCTGAGCCAGAAGATGGCTGGGACAAATGGTTTGTCCATGTATCCTAGAATGTTTAGATCCACGTACTGTCGTGTATCCCGCTTCCTTCGAATTTCAATCTAGTCGTAAAATTCAAAAATAATCGTAGTGGTGTGTGTTCAAGTGTCATGTTAGTCCCAAGGACACCCTTGACACATGGCATGGCAAAACATTGGTTTAGGTGGGATCCCGACGCTCCGGGTCCCCTCTCCGGAGATACCCTAGCCCCGGTGTAGAAAAAGACGGAACCGGCGTCTAGCCCCCTCTGCGTGAGCCGGAAGTGGGTAGCAAAGTGGAACTATTTGGTTGGTTGTGTCATGGCGGGGGCGGCAGCGGCGACACGCGCGGCGCGACGATTGGCCGGCCAGGCTATAAAAATGGTGCCCGCCCCCTCCCCGTACGCACAGTCTCGACTCTCTCCTCGCCGTTCTTTCCCCACCCTCGAACCTCGCCGCAATGGAGAACCTCTGGGACGCGTGGCCCGAGAACGACGACGTCGAGCTGCCGCCAGCGCAGCAAGCGGCGCTGGAGCCGCATGTGGTGGCGCCGGAGCCGGTGGCGCCGGAGCAGCCACCCGAGTACGACGAGGCGCGAGAAGCGCGGCGAGCCGCCCGCCACTGGAGACGCGAGGTGAGGAGGCAGCCAGTGTGGCCCGAGCAGCACGCCGGGCTGCACTCGTTCGAGACCTCGCAGAACGAGGAAGCGTACCGCGAGGTGCGCGGCGTCCTCGAGCAGGCCGCGGCGGCGGCGGAGGCGGCCGCCGTTCGTGCCTCCCTGGAGACGCACCAGCGGGAGGAGGCGGCGCGAGCGGTGCGCCGCCAGATGGCCCAGCGCGCTGCCCTCTACGAGGCCGACCGGCAGGCTGCGCTGCAGAGTGAGCGGCGGCGCAACCGCCCGCCCTCCGAGCAGGCGCAACTGCACCGGCTGCGCCTGCAGGCCCGAGCGGAGCGGGCGGAGCAACGCCGTCTCGCCGCGGCGAGCCAGGACGAAGCCGGCCCCTCCAACCAGCACCGCCACGACGACGTCGCTGATGAAGACGACGATGCGTAGGCGTAGGGGCAGTCATCGAGTAGTTTAAATCTCCTATGTTTTTAGTTGAAATTTTTCGTACTAGCTTAAATTCGCGCCGAATATGTACGCACTTTCCGAATTTCAATAAAATTTCGCCTGTTTTCATTTTGCGTTTGTTTGGGCCGCTTAGTCCCAAGGGACACCCTTGACAATGGTAGGGCCCACCTACTTGCAAGATTCCCCCCGTTTCGGGGTGTGAGCAGTCCGGGAACCCGCGAGAGAGAATCCGACGTCGGTGAGGCCCCAACACAGAGAGTGATGGTATCTTTGGCACCCAACACCCATGATACACTCTAACACACATGGCATGGCAAAACATTGGTTTAGGTGGGATCCCGACGCTCCGGGTCCCCGCACCGGAGATACACTAGCCCCGGTGTAGAAAAAGACGGAACCGACGTCTAGCCCCCTCTGCGTGAGCCGGAAGTGGGTAGCAAAGTGGAACTAGTTGCTTGGTTGTGTCATGTTAGGCCCAAGGAACACCCTTGACAATGGTAGGGCCCACCTACTTGCAAGATTCCCCCCGTTACGTCAGATCCGGGAGTTTTGGGGTGTGAGCAGTCCTGGAACCCGCGAGAGAGAATCCGACGTCGGTGAGGCCCCAGCACAGAGAGTGATGGTATCTTTGGCACCCAACACCCATGATACACTCTAACACACATGGCATGGCAAAACATTGGTTTAGGTGGGATCCCGACGCTCCGGGTCCCCTCTCCGGAGATACACTAGCCCCGGTGTAGATAAAGACGGAACCGGCGTCTAGCCCCCTCTGCGTGAGCCGGAAGTGGGTAGCAAAGTGGAACTAGTTGCTTGGTTGTGTCATGTTAGTCCCAAGGGACACCCTTGACAATGGTAGGGCCCACCTACTTGCAAGATTCCCCCCGTTACGTCAGATCCGGGAGTTTCGGGGTGTGAGCAGTCCTGGAACCCGAGAGAGAGAATCCGACGTCGGTGAGGCCCCGGCACAGAGAGTGATGCTATCTTTGGAACACAACACACTTGATACAATCTAGCACACATGGCATGGCAAAACATTGGTTTAGGTGGGATCCCGACGCTCCGGGTCCCCTCTCCGGAGATACACTAGCCCCGGTGTAGAAAAAGACGGAACCGGCGTCTAGCCCCCTCTGCGTGAGCCGGAAGTGGGTAGCAAAGTGGAACTAGTTGCTTGGTTGTGTCATGTTAGGCCCAAGGAACACCCTTGACAATGGTAGGGCCCACCTCCTTGCAAGATTCCCCCCGTTTAGTCAGATCCGGGAGTTTCGGGGTGTGAGCAGTCCGGGAACCCGCGAGAGAGAATCCGACGTCGGTGAGGCCCCAACACAGAGAGTGATGGTATCTTTGGCACCCAACACCCATGATACACTCTAACACACATGGCATGGCAAAACATTGGTTTAGGTGGGATCCCGACGCTCCGGGTCCCCGCACCGGAGATACACTAGCCCCGGTGTAGAAAAAGACGGAACCGACGTCTAGCCCCCTCTGCGTGAGCCGGAAGTGGGTAGCAAAGTGGAACTAGTTGCTTGGTTGTGTCATGTTAGGCCCAAGGAACACCCTTGACAATGGTAGGGCCCACCTACTTGCAAGATTCCCCCCGTTACGTCAGATCCGGGAGTTTTGGGGTGTGAGCAGTCCTGGAACCCGCGAGAGAGAATCCGACGTCGGTGAGGCCCCAGCACAGAGAGTGATGGTATCTTTGGCACCCAACACCCATGATACACTCTAACACACATGGCATGGCAAAACATTGGTTTAGGTGGGATCCCGACGCTCCGGGTCCCCTCTCCGGAGATACACTAGCCCCGGTGTAGATAAAGACGGAACCGGCGTCTAGCCCCCTCTGCGTGAGCCGGAAGTGGGTAGCAAAGTGGAACTAGTTGCTTGGTTGTGTCATGTTAGGCCCAAGGAACACCCTTGACAATGGTAGGGCCCACCTCCTTGCAAGATTCCCCCCGTTACGTCAGATCCGGGAGTTTCGGGGTGTGAGCAGTCCGGGAACCCGCGAGAGAGAATCCGACGTCGGTGAGGCCCCACCATAGAGAGTGATGGTATCTTTGGCACCCAACACCCATGATACACTCTAACACACATGGCATGGCAAAACATTGGTTTAGGTGGGATCCCGACGCTCCGGATCCCCTCTCCGGAGATACACTAGCCCCGGTGTAGATAAAGACGGAACCGGCGTCTAGCCCCCTCTGCGTGAGCCGGAAGTGGGTAGCAAAGTGGAACTAGTTGCTTGGTTGTGTCATGTTAGGCCCAAGGAACACCCTTGACAATGGTAGGGCCCACCTCCTTGCAAGATTCCCCCCGTTACGTCAGATCCGGGAGTTTCGGGGTGTGAGCAGTCCGGGAACCCGCGAGAGAGAATCCGACGTCGGTGAGGCCCCACCATAGAGAGTGATGGTATCTTTGGCACCCAACACCCATGATACACTCTAACACACATGGCATGGCAAAACATTGGTTTAGGTGGGATCCCGACGCTCCGGATCCCCTCTCCGGAGATACACTAGCCCCGGTGTAGAAAAAGACGGATTATTCAATAGTGAAAGTAATTAAAGTTGGTATAAGAATTAATATTAATTATTATGTGATTATTTGTATACTTAAACAAAGACCAAGGTAAAAGCCTTTAATGTTTGTACTTTGCCGAGTGTCCCGACAAATGACACTCGGCAAACAATGTACCGACAATCGCATGCACGTATTTTGCCGAGTGTCACGACATTTGACACTCGGCAAACAATGCACTGGCAGTCGCATCCACGTACTTTGCCGAGTGTCCCGACATTTGACACTCGGCAAAGACGTGTACCGGGAACAAAAATATGGCGGGCCGGCCGCAACCCTATCCTTTCTTCTTTTCTCTCCATCGATCCCCACCTCTCCCACCCCGTCCGAGCCGCCGCCACGCCGTACTCCCTCTCTCCGACGCCGCCGCCCACCCAGCCGCCGCCGGCCACCTTCCTCCTCCCGGCAAGCCTCCCCTCCTCCCCGCCCCCTCCTCTCTCCCTCCCCCCACCGAGCCGCCGCCCCCTCCTCCTCCCTCCCCCCACCGAGCCGCCGCTAGGCCCTCCTCGATCTGCCGCCGCCCGGGCTGCTCGCCCGCAGTCTGCAGCGTGGACGACGGCGTAGACCATCGGTAAGCCTCCCCTCCTCCCCGCCCCCTCCTCTGATCTGCACTGCTGCTGCCCCGCGAGAGAGAAAGCGCCAGTCCGTTCACCGGCGACCTCGCCACCGTACTACTTCTCCGGACCTCCGGCAAGCTCCTACGCTACCCGACGGCACAGCCGCTTTGATTCCCCGGCGCCCGAAGAGCTTCTCTGCCAACTCCTCTGTCCATGTCCGTAGGTTGTAGCTGATGCATCCCTGTGCAACTCCAAATTCTGTAGCAACCTCCGGCCCTCTAGCATATGTTGCTTCCTTGATTCAGTGTACTAGATTGAGACATGATTTACTAGAATCAGTGGCCAGCAGAACAGTAGTTAGCTGCTCGATTAGAACTTGGATTCAGTTTACCAGATTCAGCTAATTAGCTTAGCTCGCCCTAACGGCATATCCAGTGTATATATGCAGGTAAAATAATTTGTAGTACCACTGTTTCTACGGTATCGTTGTTTGGAATCTCCTGGTCCTGGAAACATGAGGGTAATAGCCTAGAATTTTATCAGATCCCCGTTACGATGAGGTTCAGCTTGTGCAGTGCTTCATGGATAGACACCATTTTAAATATCAGGAAATCAGCTATTGTCAATCAGCACAACAGTTGTGCTCCACTATTGAGCAACATAGGATTAATTCGTACCTTCTTGCCCCTAGTGATATTACTTATTTGTGCGGATTCTAGCACCGAATTTGTGAGGATTTGTTTGAGCTACAATATGTGAGTTGTGGTTTTCGTGCTGAATTTTGCTTGTGTAATGGATGATCGATATGCAGTTTTTATGTTGTAATTGCGGGATTCGTGAGCTGAATGCCGCCCATGACTAGGCTTCACCCAGGGCGAGTTATGTAGTCCAGGTGGTCCTTGAGTGGCTTCGACGGAGAAAACCCCGATCGGGCTGAGGGCAAATCTGTTTGGCTAACTACTGTAGGATAAAGAAGACTTGGCTTCCGTGCGGATCATGAAAAACGATTATTTTTTAAGAAAAAAATGGCCATTATGCTTTTTTATAGATTAGTGAAACGCATTCTTATTTTTAGCACCATTTAGTAACGAAAAAATTAGAACTGGTTTAGCTAGAAATTCTCTGTAAACTCGTTCCCATAAACACGCAGCACGTTGGACGCAGCTAGCTGGCTCGCGTCTGTGCCAACGTCATCCTTTTCGCTTTGCTTTTTCGACTGCCGCTGCGGCAGGATCAGGGTTCTGCCTCTTGTCGTCCGGAGTTGGCTGCAATGCATGCAGCAGTACGTCGCAAGGGCCGTCCATGGTAGCATCACGTCGCTACTTGTCTGCCGTTGGTTCTTATCTTACTACTCCGTTGCACCGAATCAGTTGCAAAAATACCAAGGAGGGTATAAAGCAAATTTAAATCAAGTTTAAACCTGATAATCCTTTATTTTGGATATGGTAGTCCGGCAATGGCGCGGCCCGCGGCGGCCTTCATACTCCGCAACCACCAAGCCACGCATGGCGACTATCGCGTCGATGTGGTCAATCATGTAAATAGCAGCCCTCTGTAGTCATGGCGCACAATCATGTAAATAGCTGAGATGTTACTTGATCGACTGTTCAATGAGTGGGTAGTATTATGTGCGTATTTTTATATCGTTTGCATGTCTTAGCTTTGGAATTTTTCAGCTCATTAGCCATGACTAAATTAGTAGTATATATGTTGTTTATTAACACTACATCTTCCCTTTTGCAGGACATGGATCGAGGTTGAGGCCAGGAGCGTCGGAGCAGGTGGGGATTTGCTGAGGAGGGTCGTCGCAGGCCGGCAGCGTCTGCGATCATCTTCGTCGACAGCCGGCCACGCTTTGAGGGTAAAACCCTCCCCCTCGGTCGATCTTTAGATTTTCTTTATAGTTGTTTTTTGTAGATCACCAAACTAGTCGCGTTACCCTAGGCGTCTCCCGTTCGGAAGAGTTGTAGTTATAAAAATAGAACTCTTTGTATATATTTATATACAAAGATCTATATTTTTATAACCGCGACTGTTTCGAATTGTCCACGTTTTTTGGACAGCTCGTGGATGTGTAGCTGTGTTTGTTTTCCATGTTCTACTCCTATCTGAGACAGATTTCGGTGGCGCCTCTCTGTTGTTCTCCGAGTACACATTCTCTCGACCCCCGTGGTCGAGACGTGTATTAGGAGAACAGCGGGGAGGTGCTGCCGAAATTTGTCTCGGATAGGAGTAGACATGGAAAACAAACACAAGCTACACATCCACGGGTGGGATTAGGACCTATCTTTACCTAGTAGGCATGTAGGATTGCATTCAAAGCGTAAAACTTGCAGTATGTTGTAGACAATTTAAACAAACTTGTTAAATTTTAAACACATGTTAATATGTCTGAGCATTCATCAGCGTGGAAATGGAGGAACGCGAGTGGATGTACAGTGGCCGACCGAGTGTGAAGGATATGACAATGGATTGGGTTACAAAGACCAACCAGTTCTTGGATTTTGCATTTGCTAGAGTTGACGATTCGTCTGATGTATGGTGCCCCTGTAGTCGTTGTCGTAACATGACAGAGAAACCGAGGATAGTCATTTCTGATCACCTTGGGAAGTACGGGTTTATGCCAAACTATTACCGTTGGGTGTACCATGGCGAGTCTGCCGATCCCGTACGCCGTAGAAAGAAGAAGAAGAAGGTGGCACCTAGCACTGAGGATGCATCGACCGATTTTGATACCGGTTTTGACAGGATGTTAGATGATTTCACTACTGCACATGCACCTGAAAATCCAACCGGTGAGGGAGATGCCCCCGAGTATGCGGAGGAGAGCACGAAAGAGTTCTATGACACATTGTTTGAGACACAAAAACCATTGCACGAGCATACACGAGTTTCTCAACTTGATGCCATCGGCCGGCTTATGGCGGTCAAAAGCCAGCACAATGTAAGCATAGCCGCCTTTGATGCATTTCTGACCGTTATTGCCACCCTCTTGCCGGCGGAACACCTTCTTCCAAAGAACATGTACGAGTCGAAAAAAATCCTCGGTTCCCTTAAGATGCCGTATGAAAAGATAGATTGTTGTCCGAAGAGTTGCATGTTGTTCAGGAAAGAGCATGAGAAGACAAAGTACTGTGTCAAATGCGGGGCCTCTAGGTTTCTGGAGGTGGACTCCGGTAATGGTCAGAAGACGCAGCTAACGGTCGCCAAAAAGATCCTTCGATATCTTCCATTCATACCGCGGATCCAAAGGCTTTTTATGACCGAGGAATCTGCGAAACAGATGAGATGGCCGTCAGACGGGAAGAGGTACCGTCCTCATAAGATGATACATCCGTCTGATGGTGAAGCATGGAAGGACTTCGTTGGCAAACATAAGAAGAAAGCGGGTGACCCCAGGAGTGTAGCCGTTGCGTTATCAACCGATGGTTTCAACCCATATGGTATGACGTCTGCCTCATACAGTTGTTGGCCGATGTTTGTTATCCCGATGAACCTCCCCCCCGGCGTGTGCATGCAACGGCAGAACATGTTCCTGTCGCTGATAATTCCAGGGCCTGAGTATCCAGGGAAGAATATGTCCGTGTTCATGGAGCCGCTGGTAGATGATCTCCTCATTGCTTGGAACACCGGGGTACGGACATACGACGCCGCAGAAAAGAAGCACTTTGATATGTATGTTTGGTACTTCACTTCCCTGCATGACCTTCCGGCTCGCGCGATATTCTGCGGCTGGTGCACTCATGGGAAGTGGCCTTGTCCGGTGTGCTACCAGGCTGTGACTTTCCTTTGGCTCAAAAAGGGTGGAAAATACTCATGCTTTGACCAACATCGTCAGTTCCTTCGTCTTGGTCACAAATACCGGCGAAATAAAAAGAAGTGGACGAAAGATGTAGCTGTCGATGCTCCACGACCAACTTTGATGACCGGTGTAGACGTGAAGGCTCAGCTAGAAAGTCTGGAGCTCAATGCCGACGGGACTGGCTTTCTGGGATATGGAGAGTGGCACCAGTGGACTCACATCTCATGCCTGTGGAAGCTCCCTTACATGCAGGATCTTCTTCTTCCACATAACATTGATGTCATGCACACGGAAAAAAATATCGACGAGGCCCTTTGGGCAACACTTATGGATCTTGAGAAGACGAAGGATAACGTTAAGGCAAGAGTCGATCAAGAGGAGCTATGTGACAGGAAACATTTAAACATGAAGCCTCCCACCAAAACCAAAAAAACCTGGACGAAGCCACCGGCCCCTTTCTGCCTGACTAGGGCCCAAAGGAAAGAAGTTCTCCAGTGGATCTTGGACTGTCTCTTCTTCCCTGATGGGTACGCAGCTAATATAATGAGGGGAGTGAATCTTGCAGGGCTTCGGATAACAGGGCTCAAGAGTCATGACTACCACGTATGGATTGAGCGGATCATGCCTGTCATGATTCGAGGATACGTTGATGAGGAAATTTGGCTAGTGCTAGCCAAGTTGAGTTTTTTCTTTCGCCAGCTTTGTGCCAAGGAATTAGACCGAGCTGTGGTTGCTAAGTTGGAGGAACAGGTTGCCGGCTTACTGGTGGACCTAGAGGCGATCTTTCCCCCCGGCTTCTTTAATCCGATGCAACACTTGCTCTTGCATCTCGCTGAAGAGGCACGATTGGGTGGCCCTGTGCAGTACCGCTGGATGTTTTCAACCGAGAGAGAGCAGAAGAAACTTAGAGAGAAAAGCACGAACAAATGTCGCATCGAAGCATCCATATGTGAGGCAACCCTCAACGAGGAGGTGGCAAACTTTACGACAAAGTACTATCATGAAAGTCTTCCCACTCGTCATAATCCAGTTTCTCGGTACAATAATGACCCCAACTCCGCGGATGCACCCGAGCTTAGCATACTTGCAGGGCTTGGTGGCAGATCAAGTGGCGCGAAGCAAGAGCAAGTAGACTCACATGAACAATGGACGGCTATTCTCTCGTGTGTCCTGAAGAACACGGCGGAAGTAAAGCCCTACATTGAGTAAGTGCTCAACACCTTCTTTTCACAAGCTTTCATTCCCATAGTTTGTGTCTAACTCCGATTTTTGTCATTCCGCACCTAGGTTATTTGAGAAAGAAACCTGGAAACATCATTCCCGAGAACCTACCTACGAGGAGAAGACTACTATTTTTAAGAAGGGTGGCAAAGGAGGCGGCGGTTTCATTAGTTGGTTCGCCACAAAAGTAACACTCTATCTTACATGGTTTCTAGTGAGACATATTTTACGCCGATCTTAGCTTTAAGTAACACTCCTATTGACCTTGTAGGCTTTAACCGACAAGGAAATGAGTCCCGAGTTGCGGCAACTTGCCCGCGGGTTCACCTACTCCCTCAAGACATTCACATCTTACGATGTGAATGGGTATCGCTTCCATACCCGTTCTTACGATGAGAAACGGCCGAACCGGAAGACAAATAATTTCGGGGTCTTCACGAATGCCGGTGGTGATTACTTCGGCATCGTCGAGGGAATTTATGAGCTCGATTTCCATTTCGGCAAGAAGAACCCGGTTGTATTCAAATGCCATTGGTTCGATCCAACTAGAGTGAGACGAAATCCTGAAATTGGATTGATCGAAATTGAACGAGCATCTGTCTATGGGGGAGATGATGTCTACATCATTGCACAACATGCCACCCAAGTATTCTATCTCCCCTACCCATGCAAAACTATGAAACGTCTCCAGGGGTGGGATGTGGTGATCACGGTGCCACCGCGTAATAGACCACCTCCTCCAAACGATGAAGATTACCACCAGCGCATAAACCCCATCACCTATGAGGGAGAGTTCTATCAAGAGGACGCCGATGGGCTCACCGGCCGGTTCAGCATCGACTTGCCTACAATTGACGAAATGGTAGAAGACGACGGTGATGATGGCATGGGCGCCGAGAGTGAGCAAGACGACGATCCAGCTGTTCTTAACTCTAAGGACGTGGAACTACTTGAACGTCTCCACATACCCGATGTTGAGGAGCCGAGCGGTCCACCATCGAACTACATGGAAGAGTGGTGGTACACCCGTGATAGCGACGACGATGATGATCCCGGTCCAAGTTATGATCCCAAGGATGTAGACAATGGGTTCTGAACCATTTGTGTTCCAACTATGTAACCGTCAATGTATAATTAGCATTTAGTTTTCACTATTTGTGTGTCACTTCGAAACTTATAGCTTGTAATATTTTTCTATTCCGAACTTCTTATTGCTATTACATTACTTGCGCTTAAAATCCTGACGTTTGTCATGGTTCTTAGAGTCTCCAAGCACTTACGATTTTGTGCTCAAAATCTCCTCCCATATGAGCTGGAAGAATCTGATCTTGCTCACATCCATGTGCTCCCAGTAGTAGTGCTCTTGCCACTCCCTACGCTGTTATTTTGGTCACCAAAATATCGGTGCAGGGAGTGGCAAGAGCACTACTTCTGGGAGCACATGGCCGTGAACAAGATCAGGTTCTTCAAGCTCATGGGAGGAGATTTTCAGCAGAAAATCGTGCACATGACAAATGTCAGGATTTATTTTTCTATTCCGAACTTCTTATTGCTATTACATTACTTGCGCTTAAAATCCTGACGTTTGTCATGGTTCTTAGAGTCTCCAAGCACTTACGATTTTGTGCTCAAAATCTCCTCCCATATGAGCTGGAAGAATCTGATCTTGCTCACATCCATGTGCTCCCAGTAGTAGTGCTCTTGCCACTCCCTACGCTGTTATTTTGGTCACCAAAATATCGGTGCAGGGAGTGGCAAGAGCACTACTTCTGGGAGCACATGGCCGTGAACAAGATCAGGTTCTTCAAGCTCATGGGAGGAGATTTTCAGCAGAAAATCGTGCACATGACAAATGTCAGGATTTATTTTTCTATTCCGAACTTCTTATTGCTATTACATTACTTGCGCTTAAAATCCTGACGTTTGTCATGGTTCTTAGAGTCTCCAAGCACTTACGATTTTGTGCTCAAAATCTCCTCCCATATGAGCTGGAAGAATCTGATCTTGCTCACATCCATGTGCTCCCAGTAGTAGTGCTCTTGCCACTCCCTACGCTGTTATTTTGGTCACCAAAATATCGGTGCAGGGAGTGGCAAGAGCACTACTTCTGGGAGCACATGGCCGTGAACAAGATCAGGTTCTTCAAGCTCATGGGAGGAGATTTTCAGCAGAAAATCGTGCACATGACAAATGTCAGGATTTAAGTACAGAAAAGGTGAAATTGTGACACTTTACTATTTTAATTGCGCTTTAATTTATTTTTGCATGTACATAATATGCTTTGTATGAATTACTCTTTGTTTATTTAACTTTTTAACATTTGTTATCACCTGTACTAATCGGGTTCCCTCTTGTGTCATAACAGGTGAAACATGGCAGGTTCCAAGGCCCCCAAGGGGGTGAAGCGCACCGCCAAGAAGGCCCATGTGACGGGCTTGTACGCCAGATCTGAGGATGGCGCGCGCAAACTGATAGGGCGACGACGGGTTGCGGGCACGGAGGAGACCTCTAGCTCACGGAGAGCCCCGGCCCGTCGCCCAGGGGGGCGTGGTTCGCACCGGGCTGCTCGCTCACAGAGCCCCTTGCCCTCGGTTACTTCTTCTGACTCGGAGGAGGAGCAGGAGGATGAGGAGCAGCAGGAGGAGGAGGAGCACGAGCAGGAGGGATCAGACGCCGAGGACGGGTCTGACCGGGACGAGGAGGAGGAGCAGCAGCCCTCGGACCCGGAGTCCGAGGAGGACGAGGACTTGTTCGCACACCCGCTCCCCCAGCTAGGGAAAGTGTGGCCCGCGGACAAGAAACCTTTTCTGCGCGGGCCCACGCGGCTACCTGAGCCGCCATACCCCCACCGGCACCACTTGGTCAGACCGGACGGCGACACGTAAGTGATTGTTAATCATTGTTGCTACATTTTTGCTATATTAATTTTTCATCAAAACATAACTAACTAGCTTGTTTTTCTTTTGTGCACGTGCAGGTCCTTGGCGTATGTGGGGCCCAGGCCACCACGGCCCATGAGCGGCATCCTTGGGCTTCTTTGCAAGAAGCATTTCCCAGGCTTGGTCACCCTGGATGGCAAGGAGGAGCCAGCTGCTTCCTGGAAGCACTACGAGCAGGTGCCCGATGTGGCGGACAAGTGGGGCCGGGTGTACGACCACTTAGGCACCCGGGTGATTACGGATTTCTGGGTTAGTATATTTTCCAATGCTAAATGGTTTAAGGGCAATATCTTTCGTGAAATATATATATATATCGTGCTAATGTATTCAATTTCTGCAATGGTTGTAGGACTACTTCACCTGCGTCGAGGGGGAAGAGGGTAGGGCCACGGCTGTGCTGATCAAGATGGCCAAGAAGCTTATCCGTGACATGCACTACGAGGCGCGTGTGCTGTGCGTGGTTAAGTTCTACGCCAAATACTTGAACACCACGTTGTCCAAGAAGGACGCCCGACAGATTCACATGTCGGAGGTCCAATACTTGAAGGTATGGACATAGTCTTTAAAGTTATTCGTATATGGCCGCCGGGTGGTCTCACGTGGGTCTAATTTTTTCAAACAGGTGGTGCCTCAGTGGCTGGCCAACAAGCTGCCTTGCTATAAGGTGATGGTCGCGAAGTGGGTGAGCGACGGGTACAAGGCGGAACACGCCGCGTGCCGGGCCCGACGTCTTCTGCTAGGCGAGGGACACCGTCAGGGCGGCCTCACCCTCACCGGCATCGTCCAGAGAGAGGTAAATAACCGTTTCAATGCAATGTTCTTTGTAACTTTATAGGTTTTTGCTAATATAATTCTGCTTTCAATTGTAGGCCGAGAAGGGCAATGAGATCACTCGCATGCAGGCCTTCCGTAGGACCCGGACCCCCAAGGTGCTGAAACCTGATGTACCGGCTGATCAGCAGTGGATCAACTCGCAAACCGGCAAGAAGTGGGAGAAGTACGTCGAGAAGATGAAGGAGAAGCACGGCCCTGAGTGTGACCCCTTCACGGCCCCCTATGATCCACAGGTTGCTATGGTTGCGGGAGAGGGTCGAAGGAACGGCAGATTTGCCTTCGCCAATGGCGCCTTCGATACCACAGGTACACCCACACTCTCCCAGATCCGTGCGAGGTCGGTCAGCTCATCGCCCTCTATCGAGCGCCGCCCACGGCCAGGACTAGATGCCATCGCCGCTATGCAGGTACAATCATTCTTCAGCACCCGTATATCTTGTTTCCGTTGCGCAATTGTTGACATTAAACATCCCGTAGGATGAAGTTGATGAAAACAAGCGGATCGCGAGGGAGTCCCAAGAACAGGTCCAAAGAATGGCGGAGCAGATGAGTAGCCAGCATGCATGGATGCAGGCAATGATGCAGGTATTATTTTCACTATTTTAGTTCCATTCATCATTATATGCGTGTAAACTCACCGGTCTAACTCTTTTCATCTTTGCAGATGGTCAGCGCTCTTCCACGGGATCCATCAGCTCCTCCTCTACCTCCTCTACCGCCGTTCAACATCAACTTGGTAAGTTGGCTTGCAGCTTGTTAACTGATTCATTTTTCCAGCTTAGTCGGCTAATATGGATCTTTATAGGGAAATGCTTCATCATCGGGAACCCAGAACATGGACCAGGACGGCGATCGAGCTGGCGGTGACGAGTCGGCTCCGTAGACCTCCGTCATAGTTCACTTAGGATCCCGTCGTTCTTGTGGCAACAAACATGAACTTGTCGACTTTTGAACTACTTAGGATGTTTCTACGATGATGCTTAAACATTTGTGACATGTATTATATGCTTATGGAGATATTTGGTGCATTTGTAGCTATTTTGGTGCAAATATGTGTTTGATGTTATGCATTTGTTGCTATTTTGTTGAAAGATGTATGGTTGGAGTGTTCTGGTACTGAATATTGTGAAACCAATACAATTTTTGATCTGTTTGCAGGGATTGAAGCAAATGCAGCAAGCTGCTGTAAAATTTGCAACGTCTTTGCCGAGTGTTACACTCGGCAAAGACCCAAATGGTCACTATGCCGAGTGTTACACTCGGCAAAGAGGTTGCCCAGGCGACCAAATGGCACCTGGGAGCAAGTCTTTGCCGAGTGGCCCCAAAACACTCGGCAAAGTTTGCTCCCAGGTGCCATTTGGTCGCCTGGGCAACCTCTTTGCCGAGTGCGACACTCGGCAAACTCTTGCTCGGCGTACACGGAGGGGAATATGCCGAGTGTCACGACACTCGGCGTAGGCCTCACTCGGTGGAGTGAGCCCGCTCGGCGAAGCGACACTCGGCAAACGCACGCACTCGGCGAAGAGGTTGCCAGCTTTGCCGAGTGCCACGACACTCGGCGTGTAGGCCGCTCGGCGAACAGGGCCTGCCTCTTTGCCGAGTGTCGTGACACTCGGCGTACAGGCCACGTGGCGCCACCATAGACGCCTTGTGTCAGGCTCTTTGCCGAGTGTTACACTCGGCAAAGCCTGACACGTGGCGCTACCATGGACGCCTGGGCCCAGGAACTTTGCCGAGTGTTGCACTCGGCAAACCGTCGAGCACCGTTCCGTTACGTGGCTAAGGACGGAACCTGTTCCAGGAAACGTTGCCGAGTGTTCACAAAAAATACTCGGCAAAGATTTCGCCGAGCACCCCGTGGTCTGACACTCGGCGAAGTTTCGATTGCCGAGATGTAAGACGCCGAGTGCTGTGTGCCGAGTGTGGCACTCGGCAAAGAGTTCGCCGAGTGTTTTTCGCCCTTCGCCGAGTCTTTCTGATACTCGGCGAAGTGCAGGAATCCAGTAGTGATTCTATCAAAGGACAAAATGAGAATGAGTCAGATAAACCAGAAAATAAAATTAGCTTTCTACTTTTCTTTATACGTTAGTAAAAAAAATGAATTTGCTTAGCATGCAACTGAAACTGTTCCACGTGGACCGTTTTGCTGAAGAAAAAAATGGTTGGGAAGAAGAAAATCACGTATTCAGCCCTAGCCCAACAAGCTCACAGGCTCGCTCCAGCGACAGAACAGACTACGCCCACGCGGTTTTTTTTTTTGTTCTTTTGAGGGGAACGCCCACGCGCTTAGAGCATGTCTAACAGAACCCTTAGATTTTCGCCCCCTAAATCACGTTTACAGGGCCCTCCACACGAAATCGATGATTTTTTGTGCTCAGATTAACGCGTTCATCTAGCAGACCCCCTATCGCCGCCCTGTATGTTTGAATTCAAACTTCGCGGGAGGAATTTTTGTGCTTTATTGATCACCATTGCGCTGAGATACAGAAATCGAGCTCGAGCTCGTTCATCTAGCTACCTAGTCTAGGAAGACGACGTCGCCGGACGCCTCCATCGCCTTGAATTTCTCGACATCGGCGAGGGCCCTCGCCTCCTCCTCCGCTTCCGCGCGCGCCGCTGCCTCCGCTTCTTTCTTCGACAGCTCGACGGCCGCCGCGAACGCGGCCTCCTCCTCCTCCGCTGTCGCCGGCACCTCCTCCGCCGCTGTCGCCGCGCCTCCTCCTCCTCCGCTTCCGCTTGCGCCGCCGCGGCCGCGCTTGCACTGCTGGTGCATCTCCCATTCCGCGCGCCACTTCGCGAAATGGGGGCCGCACATCGGCCGCGGCGGCGGGTCGACGGAATAGTAGCGCCCGCCCTCCGCGTAGTCTGCCAGCGACGGCGGGGGTCCGGCGGGGGTGCGGCGGTGTCCGGCGGGGGTGCGGCGCCTCGGAGGCGACCGGATCTACGCGGCGGCGGCTGGCGGCGGCTGGCGGCGGGGCGAATGACCAAGGGATTCGTACCTTAAACTTCAGCGCGCCCTAGCTCGCACGAGGTAGAGGGTTGGCCCTCTACATCTCCTTCCGACCCGCACATGTAGGGGTCGACGGGCCGCCCCCTACCCAAACTTGTAAAAAATCGTCCGGGGTGGTCCATTTACGGGGTCTGCTAGATGGCCGGGTAGAGCCCAAACCCGTATATCAGCGGTTATTATACGGGTTTGGGCCATTTAGGGGGTCTGTTAGACATGCTCTTAGGACGGAATCGCTGGTGCACCAGATCGCCTAGGCCCGCCCAATTTGTTTTCTTATCTTTGCGCTTCCTTTGTTTATGTTTTGCTGTTGGTTTCCTTCTGTTTTATCGTTCAGATTTTTTTGCACAATAAAAGCAAAATGCTCATTTCTCAAAACCTGAGTCATTTTAAGAAATATACGCTTTTCAGAATTCAACCATTTTCAAAACCTGAACCATTTACAAAAATTCGAAAATTTGAAAAACCGGAACCATTTAGAAAAAAAAACGAACTTTTATTAAATTTGAACATTAGAAGAGTTGCATATTGTGCAGTATGCCGAGACGATCAGGGTAATTTTTTGGGAGCTTCCACTATGACCGTGAAGGGTAACATGAAACATTGGAGGCTTTGGCACGTCACTACTAGAGAATAGACTTTTAGTCACCAAGATACTTGGTTACTAGATTGGTTGCTAATTATTTATGGTCACCAATATTCTCGATTTCTTTGCGGTTGCTAAATCTGGTTGCTGAATGTATTTAGAAACCAATATTGTATTTGTTGCTTACTAAATAACAATCTTTAGTTTTTTTTTAGAAATGGGAGCCTCGGCCCCAGCCTCTGCATCAAAACGATGCACACGGCTGGTTTTTATTATAAAGAAGATAAAAGTAGTAGTTTGAGATTACAATTCATGGATCAGACAAAGTGGCCATAAACACCAGCCATAGAAAGATTACAACGTTATGCATCTAGTCGCTTCTCATTAAGCCACCCACCCTGGCTGTAAATAACCCGAACGACCGCCATCATTCGAGCACAGCCTGAATCCATAAGTCCTCGCTGATCCGCAGGTAGCAGGAAGGACCATAGGTGAATGTAGGAGACCGCCATGTTGATAACCTGCAAAAAATGAATTCCCTTCTTCTTATCAAACACAACATTGTTTCTACAATTCCAAACAGCCCATAAAACAGCAGCAACGCCTATTCGAATACGTGCCTTTGTTTTTTTATCAATACCGTTTAACCATGATCCAAACAAATTAGCAATGGAGATCGGAGGGGATATACTAAAAGTAAAATGCAATAGTCGCCATATATGCCGCACAAAAGAACAAGATATAAAAAGATGATGAACGGTTTCATCTTGGTCGCAAAAAACACACTTTTTACATCCTGTCCAATTCCTTTTGATCAAATTATCTTTAGTGAGAATTACTTTACGGTTAAGGAACCACAAAAAAATCCTAATTTTCAGCGGTACCTTTAGTTTCCACAAATACTTACGCAAATATGTTGTGGAACCATGCATTAAATCGGCATACATAGATTTGACCGTAAATGTTCCATTCATAGTTAGACTCCAGCGGAACTCATCCTTCTCTTCTGATAAAGTTACAAACATAAGACGTTCCACTAAATGTAACCAAAGAGTTCGTCTACTTCCCGTAATAGTTCTTCGAAAATGCATATTTAAAGGTACACTCGATAGCACGTTTGCTACAGTGACACCGCGTTGTCTGGCCACACTATAAAGTGAAGGGTATTGGTGAGATAACGGCTCATCTCCTAACCAAGTATCCTCCCAAAAACGCACTTGTTGACCATCACCTAACCGAAACGAACCGCGATCAAAAAAATGTCTTTTTATTCTCATAAGTCCCTTCCAAAAAGGAGAGTCATTTGGTTTCGAAGATATCTGAGATAACGGTTTATCTCCAATATATTTGTTTGATAAAAGCTCATGCCAGACCCCATCTTCGGTTAGTAACTTATGAAACCATTTGCTTAACAAACATATATTTTTGATATCTAGTACCTCTATACCTAGCCCTCCCTGATCTTTGGGTCTGCATATAATATTCCATCTCGTCAATCTATATCTCCTTTTCTTATTATCATTTTGCCAGAAGAAACGAGACCTATAGAAATCTATCCTTTTGCGTACCCCGACAGGTATCTCGAAAAAGGACAATAGAAACATAGGTAAACTAGTCAAAACTGAATTAATAAGCACAAGACGATCCCCGTAAGACAGCCCACGAACCCAATTTTCCCTCAAACCGATCCTCCACCGCTTTCCACTCCTTATTCAGCAATTTCCTATAATGAATTGGGATACCTAAATATTTAAACGGTAAGTGACCGATATCACAACCGAAAATATGCCGGTATTCATCCTGATAGTTTAAAGCATCACCAAAGCAATAGATTTCACTTTTATGAAAATTTATTCTTAGTCCTGACAATTCCTCGAACATTGCTAGGATAAGTTTCATATTAATAGCTTTATCAGTATCATGCTCCAAGAAGAGAATAGTGTCATCTGCATATTGAAGAATCGAGACCCCTCCATCAGCCAGATGAGGAACAAGCCCCCCTACTTGTCCATCCTCCTTTGCACGCGCGACTAAAATGGCCAACATATCGGCTACCAGATTGAACAAGATAGGAGACAACGGATCTCCCTGTCTTAAACCTTTCAAAGTTTGAAAATAGTGACCAATATCGTCATTAACTTTAATACCAACGCTACCACCTTGAACAAATCGGCCAACCCATTCACACCACGAAGGTGAAAATCCTTTCATTCTTAATACTTGCTGTAGGAACGACCAATTTACCTTGTCATATGCTTTCTCAAAATCGATTTTTAGTAGCACACCACTCATTTTCTTTCTTTTTAATTCATGTATCGTCTCATGTAAAATTACTACTCCTTCCAAAATATTACGTCCCGGCAAGAAAGCAGACTGGGTGGGTCTAATAATTCGGCTTGCTATTGATGTTACTCTATTTGTGCCCACCTTTGTGAACACCTTAAAACTCACATTAAGAAGGCAAATAGTTCTATATTGCTCTATTCTACTTGCGTCATCCTTCTTGGGCAGCAAGGTAATCACACCAAAGTTGAGCCTAAAAAGCTGTAAATCCCCCTTATGCAGCTGGGAAAACATATCCATCAGATCGCTTCTGATGATATCCCAGCATTGTTGATAAAATTCAGCAGGGAACCCGTCTGGTCCCGGTGCTTTATTATGTTCCATTTGGAAAATTGCCTCCTTCACCTCCGTTTCCGTAAACGGAGATGTTAGAAGATTATTTTCCTCGGGGGAAACCTGAGGGATATCGTGAGTCACACCGTCTACTAAAGACACATAACTCTGATTGACATCCCCAAATAATTTCTTATAGTACTCTGTTATATAACATTTTAAATTATCCTCTCCCACAATAGTTCCCTCGTCTTGCTCAAGTTGGAAAATACGTTTTTTTCGGTGTTTACCATTCGCTATGATATGGAAATATTTCGTATTACTTCCCCCTTCCTGAACGTGTTTCACTTTTGCCCGTTGAGCCCATTTTGATTCCTCGTCACGCATCAACCTTGCTAAACCCTCTTCCGCCTCCTTCTTAGCAGCCCGCTGAACCTTGCTAAACTAGTCCTTGGTGACTAAAGGTTCAGTGGGACAATAGTAACCAAATTATTAGCTTATTGGTGACAAATGGTACACATATAGCCACCAAACTGCTTGGTGGCAATTGCTTGGTGACTAAATGTCATATTTCTTGTAGTGCGTGTTGAAGGAATTGGCGGAGCTTCGTTGGGGCCGGTCCTCACCGGGGCATAGTCCGCCAAGTTGTTATTCAAAAATTTAATTGATTCCTACACATTTGAGGCCCAGACCACCAGCACGTAGCGCCCCAGTTTGGTGGCAATTGCTTGGTGACTAAATGTCATATTTCTTGTAGTGCGTGTTGAAGGAATTGGCGGAGCTTCGTTGGGGCCGGTTCTAACCGGGGCATAGTCCGCCAAGTTGTTATTCAAAAATTTAATTGATTCCTACACATTTGAGGCCCAGACCACCAGCACGTAGCGCCCCTTCTCTGTATGATGCCTTTCATTCATGTTCCGCTCGACATAAGCATTTATGGTGGGGGTTTACTTGCTAGGCTCAGTAGTTTGAATAGAAAACGAGTGGGGATCGAACTGGGAGGCACAGCAGCACCGCGCCTCCGCCAGCGGCCAGGGTCGGCGCAGCCCGCAGGCACGGCCACACCGCACGGGCATGGGGCCAGCAAGAGTTCCGGCACTGAGATTGACTCGATCCCTTTCTCATCTCTAATTACCCTGCCCAGATAACTATTTATGTTCGAGTTATTAGCATAAAACCGCCACTTTTGTGGCTAATTTTCCCAAAAACCACCACCGGACCTCGCAATCGCGGAAAACCACCGGATTTTGAATTTTTGGTAGCAATGTGCACTGATACCTGTTCGTTGTCGAATTGACACAAATTAAGGTTAGAGGGTCCACCCGTCAGGCTGATGTGGCACATAGAATACCAGACGTTGACCAGACATTTTAACAAACACCCTCTGAGCGGGACACCATGCACGCCGCCCCATGGCCGGAGCTCCTTGGCTGTGCCCGCCAGACGACGCCCCATGGACAGAGCTCGCCCGCATCCGCCCCATGGCGCGCTCCCGTCCGCCAAGAGCAGCAGCACCCGCCCGGAAGACACCTCTCCTTAGGCCACGCTCACCACGCACATCTGCACCATGAACGCGGCCGCGGCCACACCGGTGTCCTGCGCCACCCGCCGCGCCCAGGGCAGGTGCGAGTCGTACACGAGCACCCGCACGCCGTGGGTGGCGAGGAGGAGCTGCGCCAGTGTGTCCGAACCAGGCAGCGCGTGGCCGCGGCCTTCGCGGAGGCGGCGGGCGTGGGCGACGCGCGGGACAGGACCATCCACCGTATCTTCATCCTACACACGCCCACTACCACACACAACTAACGACCCACTCCCCGCAGTACCAGGCCGCCGCGCGCTGCCATGGACTCGTCCACAGGACTGGAGCTCGCGCCGCCGGTCTCCGCGCCCGCCGCGCCGGCCATGGCGCTCGGCGCGATACTCACCATGACCAGGGACAAGGGCGTCGACCCTCAGCTGCTGCGGTCTCTGCCCATCACAGTGTACCACGCCCGCCGAGGTCGCCGTCCCGCGCGTCGCCCACGCCCGCCGAGGTCGCCGTCGCGCACCGCCACTTCCTCGACCTCTGCCCGTTCCTCCGCCTCGCCGGCGCCGCCGCCAACCAGGCCGTGCTCGAGGCTTGCTCCCTCCCGCCCCCATGGCGCCCCCGAGCTCACGGAAGATGGGGCTGCGCTTGCCCTTCCGGCGGCCGGGCGCCTCCCGCCCGCACCTGTGGCGCCCCCCGAGCTCGTGGAGAAGATGGGTCTGCGCGTGGCCCTGCCGGCGGCCGGGCGCCTCCCACCCGCCCCCATGGCGCCCCCGAGCTCGCGGAAAAGATGGGAGCGGTCGGGCGCCTCCCTCATGTCCCCATTGCGCCCCCGAGCTCGCGGAGAAGATGGGCCCTGCCGGCGGCGGGCTGCCAACGGGGACGGTGGACGGCTGGCCCGGGGAGGCGGGGAGGAAGAAGATGACCTTTTTTTTAGGTGTTGACCCAGTCCAACGTGTCTTATTTTAGGATATTTAAATTCTTCATGCGCCACGTCAGCCTGACGGGTGGGGCCCACGTTCCTTAATCTGTGTCAATTCGCCCACGAACAGGCATCAGTGCGAATTGCTACGAAAATTTTGAAATTTGGTGGTTTTCTGTGATTGCGCGGTCCGGTGGTGGTTTTTGGGAAAATCTGCCACAAAAGTGGCGGTTCTATGCTAATAACTCATTTATGTTCCCCTTAATTCTTACTTGGCAATTTTATAGCAGGTAATAATGTTCATTGTTCACTGAAACGTTACGATTTGTATGTAATCTGAATATCTGATGCTAATCTGTAACAAAAAACTTGAGAAATAATTAATGAAATGTGAAAATGAATGGTTCAGGTCATCTTCTGTCTGTTCTTTCTTTTGCCCCACCCATGAATTTGTTTCCAACTTCGCCACTGGTTGAAGGTCTTTCTCTGGCTAAGGGCCTGACCGCTACTAGAGTACATTTAGTGACGTACTGAGAGAAATAAAGGAAGGGATTTCGAGGAGTCAAAACCACATGATTCTCAAAGAGTTTCTGCATAGGAAATCTGAGTTCCCGGAGGTTTTAGTCGGACATGAACCACGGGAATCTAATGGAGAAGCACATCGTCTAGCAAGGCTAGCTACAACTTTCAATTATGGTAGGCGTGTGTGGTTTAACACCCCTCCTACGGGAGTGGGAATCTCTTGTAAACTCTCTTTTAGTTGATCAATACAGCTCGGTCGTTCCACTAAAAAAAAGTAAGAAATAGTCCTCGCGCGAGGGGGTCAGGGCAGCGAGAGCCGTCGGCATGGGACGGATAAGGGGCGGAGCTACACAGGTTTTGCATGGTGCACAAGCACGAGGGAGAAAAAAATACTAGCAAATGTGCCCATCTTTTGCTATGTGCACCACAACACCAGGTAAACCCAATGGCAATGCACCAGGGCTCACTATTTCACACTCAAACACACCGCCAAAACAAGCATGCTGAAGCCCCATTTCACCTTCCTAGCTGATGTCGTGCACCATGCAATTTTTTTCCTAGCTCCGCCCGCCGGAGCCAGTGGGGATGCCGAATCCAGCAACCTGCATGGGGCTGCAGAGTACAGATGCATGCCACACGAACAGCCCATGTATTCCCTCTCTATAGGGTTGTAAAATCCTCTCTCGGTTCAAAATTACAATTCCTTTCGAATATCTCGATGTAGACTATGTATGGATTGAAATGAGTGAATAGACGCGCTTATACATATTTAGATACATGTGATTAGAACAAGATAGAACATACTATAATTCGGAATGGAGTAAGTATGAATCCTCCCTGATTTCTTTTTCAATTTACAAGCTAGAAAATCGGCAATTGCTCTTCCAATTAGATTTATTGACTGATCGGTGGCTCCCTTGATTTAACTTTTGAACCAATTTATAAATCTTTGTATCATGTGCTTCTATGTTAAACAAATTATGAACCTTCATGTTTTTCATTGGATTTTTTTCTGGCTTTGAATACCCATTGTCAATATCCAGTTCCCGCTCATGCCAGTGTAGTATATGTTTCCTTACGTGCTAGCGTTGGAGTATGATATATTCTGTTACGGAAAATAGGTTAGGCATAAGATTTCTTCCTATCACTAGTGGAAACAGGGGCATTAGTCCTGGTTCGTAAGGCCTATTTGTCTCGGTTGTGCAACGGGGATGGGGCAGCCGGGACAAATTGCCCTCCCCCATTGGTCCCAGTTGTGCCAGGACCCGGGACAAATGGGGCTGACCACGTGGCGAACCTGGCCAGGGGCACTCGTCCCGGTTCTTAACACGAACCGGGATGAATGACTACTCTGTCGCGGCAGCACTTTTGCCATTTTCTCTGCCGTGGCAGAGTTTTTTTTTGTCTATTTATTGTTTTCCTTTCTATTTTATGTTTTGCGATCAATTCGATTTTACGATACCCCTGTCACCATACACTGATAAGGAGCCTTGGTGGTCCCCCCGGACCTCCCGGATCCCAGGAGAAGAGAGGAGCCCGGTGACCCTTCCCCGGACCTCCCGGATCCCGCGAGAAGAGAGGAGCCTCGGTGGCCCCTCCCCGGACCTCCTGGATCCCACGAGTGAATAAGTAATACATATATATAGCAAAAGAAGGAACACTTATATTACAGAAGCTAAGTATATTGAGCACATTACATGACCGATGGAATGTACAAAATCATATTTAGTTCCAACCGCGCTATAGTACTGTCCATTTACATTTAGGACCTCTACATCTAAGAAGCCCGCAATTTCCTCCTGAATTGCTCGTATGCGGTCCCTTGGTAGAAGACCATCCCGGAGCCGTTCGATCTAATATAAAGAAGAGTGGTCAATATATATTAATGAAACTAAGTAATTAAAATAGATGGTAATAAGAAAAAATGACGACTGACGTACATGAAGGTGGTTTAAATCTCTACCCTTGGGACAGGTCGTCTGACGAATGAACTCGCAGACGTAGTATCCACACAAGTGATTCTCGTCTCCCTGTTGCAAACACTTTACGAGAACATGGTTTCAATCAAAATAATAATCAACCAGCCATGATAATGATATCGACACTAGAATCAAGGAGATGTGCGGATCTAGATAGTAGTACTTACTTCCACAATATCAAATGTAAGCTCTGATTTCCATTTGCCCCTGGAGTTTTTTGTGAACCTCTTCCAAACGCCGCCCGGAAATAAAAAGAATAAAAAGAGTTAGTAATTACTTCATATCCGAAAATGAAACAAAGTAGTTGATATAGTGCCATATATAATGACTGAAATTAATAAAGATTGAAATTTCCGCTGGATCATTTCCTGCATGGGCGCCCACATCGCTAGGGGTTTACGTTTTGGGTCCATTACTAGTACTTTTCCTTTGTCAACTTGGAGTTCTCTGATACTAAACAAAATCATATATGTAATGGTGAAATCCAAAAAAAAACTAGACCCTTTTGTACACATACATAATGGGGACATTCTTCATAACCCCGGAAGGGATTTCTGAGGAATGTCACCATTACGAATGTGCACTAAAGGGTCCAGCTTCATCTGGATCTCACGAACCGTATTACATATGTGACATTATTTAGTTCAAAAGAAATTCAGGAACAAGATGGTCATCGGTCTGTGGGCCTCATAACAGTTCCAAATTTCTAACACAAAGCAAAAAATTCTAACTTACTGAAGTTTTCTAACTTAGTGAAATTTTCTAACACTAACTTAGCGAAATTTTATAACTTAGTGAAATTATTCCAACTTAGTGAAAATTTTCTAACTTAGTGAAAATTTTCTAACTTAGTAAAATTTTCTAAAAATTATTAAGTGAAATTCATAACACTTCCTAACACTAAAAATTCCTAAGTAAAAATTCCTAACACTAAAAAATCCTAAGTAAAATTTCTAACACTAAAATTTCTCTAAAACTAAAATTTCTAATTTTTCTAACACTAAAATTTTCTACGTACAAATACCTAAATTCTCCAACACTAAAATTTCTAATTTTTCTAACAGTAAATTCTAACGTTTCTAACAGTGAAAAAATTCTTAAGTGAAATTCCAAAAACACTAAAAATTCCTAAGTAAAAATTCCTAACACAAAAAATTCCTAAATAAAAATTTCTAACACTAAAATTTCTCTAAAACTAAAATTTCTACTTTTCTAACACTAAAAATTCTAACTAAAATTCTAACTAAAATTTTTCTAAGACTAAATTTCTAACTAAATTGTAAAAACAAAAGCACTAAATAAAAATAAAATTGTTCTATGTTCTTACCTACAGAGAGCTCGGGGCGAGAGCGACGGGGCGACGACGAGGGGCGAGGGGCGACGGGCCGCCGGCGACGGGGTGACGACGAGGGTCCGGGGCGACACGGCGCGGGCGCGGGACGTGCGGCAGCCTGGCGACGGCGAGGGGCGACGGCGAGGGGCGAGTGGCAACGGCGAACGGCGACAACGGCGCGGGAGACGTGCGGGCAGCCTGGCGGCGTCGCGATCAAAACCTGAGCGCGGGGAGTTATGATTTTAGGGGAGGGAGACGATCATATATATAGTGTGAGGCATCCGTCCCGGTTCGTAGGAACAACTGGGACGAAAGGGTCTTCCGTCCCGGTTGCCCTATTTTTAATTATTTTTTGGTTTCTTTTGTTTTCTATTGTTTCCTTTATGTTTTTTATTGTTTTCCTTTATGTTTTCTATTGTTTTATTTTGTTGTTTGTTTCCTTTTTGTTTTCTCTTGTTTTATTTTCTTTTCTATTGTTTCCTTTATGTTTTCTATTGTTTTCCTTTATGTTTTCTATTGTTTTATTTTGTTTTCTCTTGTATTCTTTTTGTTTTCTCTTCTTTTATTTTGTTTTCTATTGTTTACTTTATGTTTTCTATTGTTTTCCTTTATGTTTTCTATTTTTTTATTTTGTTTTCTCTTATTTCCTTTTTGTTTTCTCTTGTTTTATTATGTTTTCTATTGTTCTCCTTTATGTTTTCTATTGTTTTCCTTTATGTTTTCTATTGTTTTCCTTTATGTTTTATTTTGTTTTCTGTTATTACCTTTTTTGTTTTATATTGTTTCCTTTATGTTTTCCATTATTTCCTTTATGTTTTCTATTGTTTTATTTTGTTTTCCATTATATCCTTTATTTTTCAAAGAATAACTCCACACGTTTCAAATACAGAACAATGTACGTTAAATTTATAATAAGTGCACATCAGACCAGTTGATCCATGCATATACATAGTTTCGTCGTATGCAAGGCATCCGGGTGATTTGTATTCGGTGGATGAACCTTCAAGGGGGATGTAGAACAAAACAATCAGTACCGCCATCATACTCCCCGACCGTGGCTATTGAGTGCATATATGCATATCAAAAGAACGGTCGGACGTATCATGGCGAATCCGGATGATTTGTATTCGGTCGATGAACTGAATGATGTATCAAACCTTTTGTCAAACCTTCAAGGGGGGATGTAGAACAAAACAATCGGTATCTCCATCATACAGCCCGACCGTGGCTATTGAGTGCATATATGCATATCAAAAGAACGATCAGACGTATGATGGCGAATCCAGATGATTTGTATTCCACTAGTACAGATCCCCTCATCTGTGGCGCACCAAAAAGCGATTCTATGGCGCACCTTGGGGCCACAGGGGTGCGCCACAGAACACACACCATAAAAATAATTTCTGTGGCGCACCCAACCCGTGCGCCATAGAAATAATGGATTCTGTGGCGCACCCAGCCCGTGCGCCACAGAAATAGTCGATTCTGTGGCGCATCCCCTCCTGGTGCGCCACAGAAGTAGGTGCGCCACAGAATTGTTCCATGGTGCGCCACAGAAACATCTGTAGTATTTCGAAATTTAAATTGTTTCTGGTATAAATACCAGGTATATTACAGTATTTATACATTTTGAATACAGGCAGTGATATTTGACAAATATATAAACATAGAAGTGATATTTGACAAAGATATAAGTCACACATTACTCGATAATAACATAATATACAATAGTGATACATAGTGCAAAAGTATCAAGTTTTGTTCATCGAACATCATCGAACATAGTGATACATAGTAAAACATCATCGAACATGTCACCACATAGTTCATCGAACATGCCACCACATAGTTACTCAATAAGGCCTAAGCTAAGATGAAATAGACTACAAGCACAGCGACGATGGTGAGCAAGAACGGTAGCTTGATGGAGGTCTTCATCTTGTTCTTCTGTTTCGACTGGTGGTCCCCCCACTTCGCAACCGCCTCGTGTCTAGTCTCGTATCCTTTATAGCAGTTGCCGCTGAACTTGTCCACCTGTGCTTTACAGTCCTTCCACTCGTCATAGACTCCTGGAACCCGACTCTCGAACACCACATAGTACGTCATCTATATAGATAGACACAAAGCATATTAGGAAGTAATGCAAAAAACAACTAAGGCATATATGTTCACAAAAAACAACTAAGGAAACAAAAATAAACATCAAAGATATACAAACATAAAGCTAGGCCTAAGTTTAGAGCTAACTAATAGTAGCTAGCTAGGCCTAATTAAGTTTAGAGCTAACTAATAGTAGCTAGCTAGGCCTAAGTTTTGAGCTAACTAATAGTAGCTAGCTAGGCCTAAGTTTGGAGCTAACTAATAGTAGCTAGGCTTATATAAGTTAAGCAAATTTTGTTAAACGAACTAATAGTAGCTAGCTAGGCACACCTCGATCAACGATACCTCTTCTGGAGAGGCACCGGAAACGGCTTATATAACTCCTTCGTCATCCACGACCTACGATCAGCCTGCCGCTCTAGGCGTTCCTGGATATCCCTCTGGCATAACCCTATGAGATGATTCAAGGAGCCTCCCTTTTTGTGGACATCTTCAATGATTATCTCCGACAACTTGACTTTGATGCGATGAAAATCTTGCATAAGATCTTCCTGTGAGATTTCCCCGCCATTTTGTTGGACCAGTCTCGGAGTTTAGAAGGACGATTCATATTATTTGCATCGCGGACAATCCCTTTGAGGTGATGGAGGGCATAGAAGGCCTCCTTCGTGCTCCAAGCCGGCTGCTTGATGCAGGGGAACTCGGTCACGTGCTTGAACCCGTATTTGCCAGTAGCCGACCTGATACATTCTTGTTTCTTTTCGAATGTGCCTCCATTTTGGGCATAGCCGTTGAGAGCCTCATCGAGAACACCCCTTATTCTGGTGTAGTCTTTCTTCTTCATGTTATTCGACGAGTCGAAGTACTCGGCTAGTGACCACTTTGGGCAAAGCACGATGAGTGTGCAGTATGTGTCCCTGCTCAACACATGCAATAGAATCCAGGATAAGCAATGGATGAAATCTAGAAAAAAAAACATTAGCTACGACGGTCGCGAGACTTACTCGGGAAAGACAGGCAAAAGAATGTCCCTCTTGTTCTCACTGTTTCTCAACATGAAGCTCTCGAGGTACTTCACTGCCTTGGTCCGTGAACTTGATCCTTCCTCCAGCTGGCTATCACGCATGTAGTAGGGATCCGCTACCATAACGTACTGGGGTAACTCTCGCTGGATCTGCAGCTGAGCATTGAGCGCGTATAGGCGGACCAAGTTATAGTCCAGCCGTCTCGAGTGAAACAGATTGAAGATATCCTCGTACGCTATGAAGAATAGTCCCGCAGGGTCTTCATGGATGAAGTCCGGGCCCTCTGGCACCTTGACCACGAACGCCCGGTAATTTGGAGACTCTTCTTTAAGAAGGAGGCCCTCTAGCATCACGATAATGTTCTGCAATGTGAGCATTGGTCCAGTTGCCCCCTGTATCTCGTCCGGGCCCAGTATCGGTTTCCCAGCTTCATGCAAGCGGGTCAAGCCATCCTTACGGGGTCGTACCACGGCGTCGGCAAAGATCTTAGTATGTTGGACCTTTTTAGCAGGTCTCTTCCTAATCTTCTTGCTGGCGGTGGCCTGATCTGCTGCGGGAGCTGGGGGTGCGGGTGCTCGGGACGACCCAACGACTGTCTTATGCAGTGTGCCAGGGCTGAATACTGTACCCTCCGGGTAGGTCAGGCGCTGCGTGACTTCAGTACGCCTAGGTTGATCGTCGTGACTGCGGAAGGCTTCATCGTCACGATCCATATCAGGCATGTACCTATCTTGGCTGTAGCCCGTGTTGAGGTAGGCATTGATGTCGACATTGTCATCGTAATGATAGTCATCGACACCGGCTCCAGCAAACGGGTTGTCCACGTCCTTTGGTGGTGACGGCGGCTGTGATGCCGGCGGTTGAGGCACAACTGCATTTGATGATCTTTTGGCCGGTCGTTGCGGCATATTTCTCAACAACACTTTGTGCCTTGTGGTGGTGGCAACAACCGCCGGTTCCTTCTGGGTGGTGGTGGCGACGACTACCGTTTCCTTCTGAGGGGCGGCGGCCTTGGGTGCTGTCTGGAGGGCTCTTTGCTTCGTGGGCCGGACGATCTTATTGAGCGGGGCCATAGGGGATGTGGCGCCGGTGTTGCGCTTGATCACAAGACCCCCCCAAGACGAATCTGGCTCTTCGGCCATTTCATCACCCAAGTCGTGCAGTCTCCAAGTACCAAGGTGTCCTCCTCGTCGCAACCTGGAGGTTGAAAGGGGGGGAGGACGTCGCGATACTCTGGCACTACATTGGCCAACTTCACCTTCATCACGTTCTCGTCCATTTGAGAGTGGTGCATAGTGCGTTCCCCCGGTTGTATAATAGTGCCGGTAGCAACATCCACCAACTCTCCGCCGGGCACCACGCGATGCAGGAGTACGCAAGGTTCGTCCTGTTGGGCAACATACCAGGCATCATGAGATGACAGTCATCTTGAGAAGGCGTAGTTAGATCACGACTAACTAATTAGTTACCTTGGTGATGGCGTCGAGCTCGGCGGTGTCGAGACAAGGGCGACGGTGCCGGCGGCCGGCCCATCATTCTTCGGCATTGCTGCGGAAGGGGGCGCCGATGTGACCAGAAGGAGCGGCGCCGGCGTCTGGGGGGTCAGCTGTTGCGGCGGCACTTGCTGGTTCATGCTTGATTTGCTGCCGACGAAGGTGGGCAGATGGATCGGTCCAATTTGACCCCCCGCATTCCAAGAAGCTATCCCCTCCATCAGCCCAGCGGGGATGACTTCCTTGAGCCTCTGATCCACTAATTTATTGAGCGTGTCGGGGTCCACCTCTCTGCTCTCAAGTTTCTTCTCTAGAGCCGCCATCTTCTTCTTCAGCTCCGCGACCTCCTCATCATCCTTAGTCGATGTCGTCTTCCTCTTCTTTCTCGACGACTTGGCATCTGATGCGTAGTACTCGGCTACCTTCATGTTTAGATCAAAGCCGGAGATACGGCCAGCTGACGTCGGCGGGGCATCCAACGGCCTTTTCTTGTATGCGTTCGTCGCCCTGTTGAAAGGCGTGTCCCACCGACCCGTCGACCCTTCGAACGAGTGGTCAGATTTCCGCAACTCCCTCTCCTTCGGACAAAAGGAAATTAAGGTGAGCCCATTATCTAATTATTAGATCAATGCAATATACATGTACTTGAGATATATGTGTCCTTACCAAATGTTTCTCGAATTCCTTCACGTCCTGCTCTTTCGTCACGAATTCCCCCGTCTTCCAGTCTAAGAAGTACCGGGACCGGACAAAGTTCCTAACTTGTATATCCGTGATTTTGTGCCAGGGGTTATCTTTTTCGAGACGTTCCATCTCGCAGTCCTCCTTCTCCCAAACAGGCTGTTTTCCTCGGTAACCACCGCTTCCGCAATGTTGGACCCCTATGTTTTGTTCCCGCATATCCTGCCCCCATTTTGTCCATTTTTTACACTCCTCGGTGTTCATGTACGCCTTCAGTATGACGAAATCTTCTTTCTCGAGCGTCGGGTCTGTGCGACGGATCTCCTCCCAGCTTTTACCTTTCGCAATCTTCTTCTTCACCCGTGATTTCCAGCTGCTCAACGCGGTGCTCATCTTCGTGATGGCTAAAGAGTCCACCATTTTGTTGAACGGCTCCGGGAACGTGTATCGCTGGTGAAGCTTCTTCAGGAGGATTTCGACCAAAGCCTTGTTTTTGCTGCTTCTAAGGTCCTTCGTGTTGATCGACATGCTTTCCCGCACGATGCACCCTAGCTGCATGCCGTACCCTGAGGAAACCGCTCGAGATGCCAATGGTAGGCCACTCGGCGAGACCTCGGTGATTGTATCAGTGACGTTCGCGAGCACTTGCGGCCTACGATCCTTCCTTGGGGCCCGAGGCTTCTTATTCTTCTTATCGGTCGTCGGGGCGGCTACCACCAGCCGCCGTGCGGTCAGTGCCGCCACCATCGGTGCTGTCATCCTGGTCCTCTTCCTCCAAGTACCCCCAATCAATATCACCGCCGTCCTCCCGGTCCTCTTCCTCAATTCTGGTTGCAGCGTGGGCATCCCAGCCCTCTTCCTCGGCACCGGCTTCGGGCACGGACCCGTGGCTTGGAAGAGCCAGACATGTTTCTGTAATAACATTCAAGTTTGAGTTTTTGAGTTGGATTTCAAATTATTCAATATAAACTACTTCATTAACATTCATGTATGAGGTATGATTCCTAATCCCTATAACTGGATGTATTTTTGGTGTGGTCTGGTGTGGTCTCGAATGGTGCTTTGCATGATTACATGTGTGCTTTGGACGCTATCAGATGGCCACACACTCTGGTCACACACTCTGGTTGTGGAATGGAAGGAAACTAAAATGGAGCAAAGCACTCTAGTGAGAGGAGGGCTAGCAGTAACAAAACCATAGTTTCAGTACAGGGAATCTAGTGAGAGGAGAGCATAGCACTCGGTACTACTATTTTGTACAAGCATTTTTTCTTTCCTTTCAATTATAGCATTTTTTGTACAAGCATTTTGTACAAACTTGTGTTAAACCTACTAAGTTACCTGGTAGCAACATGACAATGGACAAATTTTTCCATGTCGATAACAGTATAAACTACTAAAGCTCCACCGTCATAAAAGAGTATAAACCATAAAGCATTGAACTTGACCTGCTCCTGATATGGGGAATATGAAAATTTCTACTCAAGTACTCCCAAGTCTTACCAGACACTCAGCAGAAAAATGATCTCCTACATGGAGACCTGTGGCAGGTAACAACTACTGCAGCAAGCAATTTTGGATAAAATAATCCATGGAGGCACAAAATGGCATGGGCCAATCAGTAAATGGAGGTAATTCCGAACAGCCAAACATAAGTGCAGTGCTAGCAAATCAACATGGGAATCACCCCAAATATCAAGCAAAACACTATTTTGGCCAAACACTTATTGTATGAGTGGGGTGATACTCGTCAGCGTCACCATGTCCAACCCAGGGGCAAATGGATCAAGGATATTCACAGGAACGTAAGTGTGACCGACCCAGTTGTGTTATTTACTAGTCTCTCGTCAGTTTTAGCATCTATGGTTACATGTTGCACTGAAGCGTCAGTGTTCATCAAACACATCACAGATATTAATCATCACAGAAATAGCTGGCAGAGTATCAAAATATCTGTCACTGCCACCAATGACAAGATGCAATTACCACATTAGTGATTACAGAAATGCTTAGAAATGAGTATCTATATGGACCCAATCCTTGAACCAGTTGCACACTGAAGTGCCAAACCTAACTGATGCGCAAATGAGGCATCAGTGGTCATTTTCTATTGAAATGCAACGTGTATAATTCATGGCGTTCATACTTCTCCTGAATTTTCTCACAGAAATTTTACAAAACCAGGTAGGCAAGGCAGTGCCGGCATTGGTCGTGAGCTCGTGAAAACTAACAACTGCAGGCATATGGGCATATCCTACAAATTCTGTGGCAGAGGATCCCAATTCCCAAACCTAAATGCATAAACCACCAAAATTTGCCCAAAAACTTCTTACTCTCACCACAGAATTTCTACAAATTCTATTATTTGAACAGCTCCCTTGAAGGAGAACTATCAGTACATGAAAAATGTTGACAAAGAATATAGATTCAGTACAATCATTGCAAGCAGGTGAGCGCAATCAGGCTGTTCGTTGATTTAGTCCGACCAGTACATCAGCTGCTTCCATCAGAGAGGCCTACGTGCTTGCTGAGTGAGAGTGGGTGTGTGTCATTGTTACTCGGTGTGTGCTTGGGAAATGGAATCACAATTTGTCTTGTCACTTTCTTGTACCAATGAAGTTTACAAGTCTATCAAGTTAAAGAAAGCTCCCACTACTTCAATATAGATCATGTCTGTTCTGCATGAGTTCAACTGGTTAGACACGTACTAGTTTATTTTTTGGCACTAACCTGCTCCAAAAATATTAACTTACTGAGCAATTTCGTGCTATATAAGAGCAGGAGGTGTGTACGGTTTCAGAAAACTCTAGATAATTTGATTAGATTGTCGCTACGTTTTCATGGCGAGTTTGAATTGATTCTAGAGTTTCCCAACTATTATTGTTTCCAATATCAACTAGTTCCTTTTTGTTGTACTGACCTACAGTTGCATATATGCTAACATATTTACTTACTGGATTATGGTATATGCTATACTCTGGTCCTTCCAAATGAGAAGACAGATTGTATTCTGCAGACATATGCCATGCTCTGAAAATAAAATTGGCTTCATAAGCCAATGGGCCGCAGAATTTAAAGTTTACATATTTGGTCCCTGGAGATACTTTCCAACAAATTAACAGCCATGATGTTTGTTCTGATAGTAGAAGTATATGTGGTGTACGAGAACTGGACAACTAGGAAAAGAGCAACAATTTTCCTTATTAGTTCAAAATGTTCTACATATATTGGTAGCTTTTTGAGAGATTGTGATGCTGTCATACATATATTATTTGAACAGCTCCCTTGAACAAAGAAGCTGTTCCACTCATCAGCCTTGATTTTCAGGCAGTTTTCCAGACTTAAACTTGACCTTACACGTGTGAGATATGCAGTTGATAACTAACAAAATGTTGAGATTACGGGAAAAAAGCGGCAGATCCGTCCTGCAACCAGAGCATATTCAGTTCAGCCTGCACATCATGGAATTGCCTGTTGCTGGCTATCTACCGTGTCTATCATCTAAACTCCACGAGAAACTGAGCAGAGACAAAACTCTAGCCATTGGAAATCTTCGCGTCCAGTTTTCAGAGTAGGAATGAGCAATGTGTTGGTAATGTGGACATCATGTGGAGTGGAGCTGAACAAGAAATGGCCATCTGAAATCCTGTTCTTCTATCTGATACTATGCGCGCCGCGCAAAATTTTACAGGAAAATCAGAGGGGCAGCACGTGTATGATGATGCCTGTATGTATGTTACAGTACAGTGTAACATACAATCTCTGAAAAGAAAGAAAAAAAATGACACCTAGCTCTTCTTGTCGTGTAATCTAGTCTTTGTTGAGTTGAAAATGATTACCTTCAGGTTATAATTTTGTTCAAAGCCATAAAATGATGCAACAAACTTAGCCATATACCGGATCTATATTCCTTTTTGGAATCAACCAAAATAATCTAGCGTAATTCACAGAAAAGTAATGCTTAGAAATCCAACAGTTCGATGAAAAATTTCGGCATGACCTTTGCTAAAAAAGGCCATGCCGGAGTGCCAGAAATTCGCCGGAATGAAAACGAATCAACGTTCCGGCGAAACATTGGCAACTCAATGTGTACCTGCAACATTGGTTTTCCTAATTCTCTCTCTCCCAACATTTGACATTCACCCATTGCATCAATTTCACACTAATATTTCGCACAGACTAACGCTACAGGCACCAATTGCAGAGAAGCTACATATGCATTCACCAATACATATTTTCATTGATCAAAGAGATGGTCAAAATTATTTTGCAACACATCCTGCCACACCCTGCGTCCACAGTTAAAAGCTTGAACCATATACTAATTTGAGGCTCTTGGCCTTTACCAAATGGTGATTCATAAATAGAATAGCATTCAGAACAAGACTAGATATTTGGCCATCCACTTTGGCACATTCAGCAAGGCACGGGCAGTGGCGATCTAGAGGGAGAGGGAGGGCAGAGAGGAAGGTACCTGCTCCTGCTCCTCGAGGCGATGCAGTGGCGATCCAGACAGTGGCAATCGAGACGATGAAGACGAAGACCACGGGCGCTCCTCCCTCCACGGGCGCTGGTGCACAAGGGCGCTCCTCCACACGGGCGCTGGTGCACAAGGGCGCTCCTCCTCCACGCCTGCTCCTCCTCCACGGCCGGTGCTTTTCCTCCAACGGCGGCTGCTAGCTAGGGTTCGTCGCGCGAGAGAACGAGGGAGTTGGGGCTAAGTGATTTCGCTAAGTGTTGGGCCGTGATTCTTCTGTGCCTAACAGCCATATTCTATGGTGCATCACAGCGACCGTGCGCCACAGAAATATGTGGGCGTACTGTGTAGCCGCTTACGCGGGGCCACATGTCATTGGCCGGAAGGAATTTCTATGGCGCATCCCTGTGGCGAATTCTATGGCGCACCGTGCACGACCGTGCGCCATAGAATTGTGTGTAAAAATAAAATAAAAACAAAACACTCTGTATGTTAACAAATATGTGTTAATAGCCTATTGGTTTGGCTGTAAGGTAAATAACCCTGGACTCATGGGTTCGAATCCTGGTGTTGCCCCACATTTTTTTAATATTTTATTTAATTAGTTATAATTAAAGAAAGAAAGAAAACAGGAAATTACAATTACAAAAATAAAACACACATTTAATATTAGAATATATTTTTATATAACGTCTGACACACACATATGGTTGTCTAACATACACATGCGCATATATACATAATAAAGTCTTTTTCGTCTCGGTTCCGATCTAGCTTAATTAGCGTCTCTTGCCCTTTTTGTTGGCGACTGAATACTTTATGCCGGCCACCTTGAGATTTTTTCGCGTGAACGGACAACCGTGGGTAGGTAGGGATGTCTTCCTTCTTACTTTACCAGTAGTAGGCATGTCGAAGTGCTTGTCGAACTCCTCCTCGATCTTCGGATCACCGTTCTTGTCCAAGTCTTCCTCGTTGGCGTCTCCTTCCATTCCGATGATGCTCCTCTTGCCCCTCCTCACGACAACACGGCTAGGCCTTGACGGGTCGGTGATGAAGAATCATTGGTCAACTTTGCTAGCGAGTACCCATGGCTCATTTTTCGCGGATGCGTTCTTCGATTTGGCATCGGGTATAACCATTGTGGTGAAATACCGTCCTTCTTTCTTGACATTCTTGGCCCATCTCACACGGAACATTGGCACCACCGTCTCTCCGCAGTAGTTGAGCTCCCATATCTCCTCGATCTTTCCGAAGTATCTTTCTTCCATATTAGTCTCGGCATCGCCATATGATAGCATAGTTACTCCTGAGTTTTGATTTTCGCTACTCATGTCCTTGTCCTCGGTGGAGAATCTGTAACCGGAGATGTCGTACCCCTGATAGGTCCTTACGTTCTGCCCGGGGCCCTGTGATAAGATGTATATGAGTTTTTCATCTTCCGTAGAAGGCATTTTTCTCCGTGCTTCAATCAGTTGACTTTGCTTGAACCAACGCGTGAAGCCGGAGTTGTGCTCTTTGGTTACGTCTCCCATCTTCCTCGGCCCGCCCATTTCAATATAATTCTGATTGATTAAGCTTTTGTGCTCTTCCACGAAAGTCTCGATCAACTTTAAGTGTTGTAGCGCGACCCGGTGAGCCCTTTCAAAGTCGTCGCGTCGTTTTTGAATGCCGACATGGACGTCGCGGCAGCCCTCGCGGTGACCGACTCCGTTGAGCCTGCCAAGGTGCGTCCTGGTGGACAAACCGACATCCTGATCGTCTTCGGTGCTTAGGTAATTGTCGCCGAAAGAGATGCACTCGTTGGTTAGAAATCCTTTGGCCATGCTTGCGTCTGGACGGGCCCTATTGCGAACGTATCCTTTCAGGACACCATTCTGCCTTTCCATCGGCATCATGTAGTGCAGAAACGCCTGGCCGGGATGCCTGATGTCATCAACGACATGGAGAAGGAGATGTACACATATATCATAGAATGCCGGCGGGAAGTAAATCTCGAGCTCGCATAGTATCACCACGATCTCATCCTGTAGCATCTTGAGCTACCTCACGCCGATCGATTTCCGGGTGATAACGTCGAAAAAGTTGCAAAGGCCAAACAACATATCACGGACATGCTCGTCCATTATCCCTCGGATCGCAACAGGAAGTATCTGCGTCATGAGCACATGACAATCGTGAGACTTCATCCCGGTGAACCTCTTCTTCGCTAAGTCCAGATATCTGCTTATACTCCCTGAGTATCCGTGAGGAACTTTGACTTCTAGGAGGCACCTGAAAAACTTCTCAAGCTCCGGCGGACTCAATGTGAAGCAGGCAGCGGGAAGCACCACGGTGTTCTTCTTAGCATTTTTGCGGGGAGGACGTTGAGTCCCTTCCGTCTTATCCTCATCGTCATCATCATCATCACTATCGGCGGGGACCTGTAGATTTTTCCTAATGCCAAAATGTTTTAGATCGTATCTTGCTTTCGGCCCATCCTTGGACTTCTCCGAATTGCAAATAGTGCCAAGCAGACTCTCCGTAACGTTCTTCGTAATGTGCATCACATCAAGGCTATGAGGCGCGTGGAGCACCGGCCAGTACTCCAAGTCGTGGAAAACAGACCTCGCTTTCCATACACCCAGCAGCGGCTCTGGCTTGGGTCGCTTCTTTCCCGGTGAAGGGCACTCGTCCCAATTTTTAAGAAGCTCGTCGATTTCTTCGCCGCTCCTCGTGCGCGGGGCTCCATCGGGCTCGTCTTTACCATTGAACAACTCACCGCGTTTTCTCCACGGGTGATCCAGGCGAAGCCACCTTCGAGCCCCTGGGTACACGGTTTTCGAAGACCCAGGATCCCTTGGTAGCTGGAGATGTGGGGTCCCGTCCATGCACTTCACGCAGCCGCAGAATCCGTGGCCGACCTGGGCAGATACATACGCGTAACCAGGATAGTCTGTGACCGTCGTCAGCAACGCGGCTCTCATATGGAAATAATCTCTAGTGTACGCGTCCCACGTACGGGGTGGCGTCTTCCACAACGTGTCTAACTCGTCTTTCAGCAGCCCGAGATACAAATCCATGTCGACACCTGGTTGTTTCGGCCCCTGGATGAGAATACTCAAGTGTATATACTTTTGATTGGTGCACAGCCACGGGGGTAGGTCGTAAGGCCATACAAACACGGGCCAGCTGCTATGTGTGCTACTCTGGTTGCCGAACGGATTGAGTCCATCGGTGCTCATACCCAGCCTGACGTTCCTCGCGTCGCCCCCAAAACTCGGGAAAGCTATGTCTAATGCTTCCCACTGGGCAGCGTCTGCAGGATGTGTCATGATATAACCCTTCTCCGGATCTTCTTCCGGCTTCTCCCTTTTCGCGTGCCATTGCATGAGCTTTGCTTCCTTAGGGTCCACGTAGTACCGTTTAAGACGGGGAGTGATAGGAAAGTACCATACCACTTTTCGAGGAATTTTCTTGTTGTTGGTTCCACACTTGTATCGTCCGTGGCCGCACTTCGGACATGTGGTTGTGTCCTTGTACTCCCCCCGATAAATTACGCAATCATTGATGCAGGCGTGAAATTTTTTGTGAGGTAGGTCAAGAGGGCACACGACTTTCGTAGCCTCGTTGATACTGCTTGGCAATGTGTTCCTCTCGGGAAGGCGATCGTGCCATAATTTCAAGTTCTTGCCGAAGCTCGAGTCGATCCATTTGTTTTGCGTCTTCATCTTCAGAGCAGCAAGCGTTACATGCAACCGCGTATCCTCGGGGCGGCACCCAGGAAACAACGGAGTCACCCCGTCTATCTCCATTTGCGCCAGCTTGGCTTTCTCCCTAGCTGCAGGCATGTCGTTGCTCGTCTCCTTAAGTAGCAGATCCTGAACATGAGAGTCCCGCAAGGCCGAAATTAGCGGGGTCTCCGTGTTCACGCCTTCATCGTCATGTCGATCTTCTCCGCCGACATATCCTTCTTCATGATGATCTTCTTCGCCGTCATTTCCTTCGTCACCTCGCTCGCCCTCTTCTTCGTGCATAACTTTTGCTGCCGGCGGTGCCACGTGGTTGCGGTCGTCAAAGAAACCGCGTCTGAGAAGGTGCTCCTCCAATTGTACGGAATCAGGGTCAATCTAGCGCACGAGTTTGCATGATCGACACGGACATCTTATCTGCCGCCTGTTGCATCGAATCATGTCCGCCTTCGCGTCTTTCTTGTATCTAGCGATTCGAGCAGAGCTCATTTCTAGTACCATGGTTGCCTGCACAGACACATAGAGAGCAGAAAATTAGAACCACAACATGCATAGTCGCCGGAAAAATTCGGCATGACCTCTCCTATAAGTAGGACATATGGGGTGCAAAAGTTTGCCGAAATGGAAGTGAATCAACATTTCGGCAAACATCCATGCACCATGACCGCCCACACGCGCGCGACAATCGATCGGTCCACCTGCACATGCATGACAAACACCCATACACATCGATCGATGGCCACACGAGACATGCACCTCCAACTATACTCACCTAGTAGATTCGATATCGAGACGCGAAAAGAGCGAGGAGAGGGAGGGACCGGAGTATAGATGGAAGTAATTAGGCCCCCCAACAACAAGAAACTTCACCAACAATTATACATCGAATAAATAGGTTCACCTACCAATAAAGGAGAATTAAATGTGTAAAAATGGAGTGGAGAGAAGGGGGACGCGAGTGAGCAACATACACTTGGAATGAAATGAGTGGGGGGGGGGGGGGGGAGAGAGAGGGGGCTGCCATCTTTATGTGCACAGTGCACATAATTCTGTGGCGCACCAGCACATAATTCTGTGGCGCAGCATAGCAGTGCGCCACAGAAGTGGCATTTTCTGTGGCGCACCTGGTGGGGTGCGCCATAATAATGAGGCTTCTGACACCCAGTCCACTGATTGGGGTGGGGCCCACGTTGTTTCTGTGGCGCACCTCTGGTGCATGCGCCACAGAATTGGAAATTTCTGTGGCGCACCTGTGACCGTGCGCCACAAAAGTTTAATTCTATGGCGCACGCCATCTTGATGCGCCACAGATGCCATTCCATAGAATGGCATTTCTCTACTAGTGTTCGGTCGATGAACTGAATGATGTATCAAACCTTAAAGGGGGGATGTAGAAGAAAACAATCGGTATCGCCAGCATACAACCCACTCGTGGCTACTGAGTGCATATATGCATACCAAATGCACGGTAGGACGTATGATGGTGAATGATGTATGAAGGTGGGCTATATATAGGGTCCTCTGGCTCACAAAGTGTTCTGCTAGGATTTTGATCCAACGGTTAAGAAACACCCATGATCCAACGGCTCACAACCGCTCGAAAGAAACACACTGTACCCCTGATCGAACAGCTCACAACAGCTCGAAAGAAACACACCCCTGATCCAACGACTCACAAGCGCTTGAAAGAAACACACGATCCGTGTGATTCTTTCTGATTGGTCCCAACGAAACCCTAACCATTTAGTCCAGGTTGGTAAAACAGGCTGGGACTAAAGGGACGATCCTTTCCCCAACGAAACCCTAACCATTTCGTCCCGGTTGGTAAAACAGGCCGGGACTAAAGGGTCTCACTATATATGTATGCATTGCAGCCATTGGCATAAACACATATAAACTCACCACTCTCTCATGGCTTCTACCGTACCCACTCTAACCTTCTTCCAGGCGGAGGCACTTTCCGCCTCGAACTACCCCTGCCCGCCCGGCTACAGCGTTCCCGCCAGTTGGATGCTGAGCGCCGGAGGAGTGCCGGTCCCTCCTCTTCCTCAAGGTGTGGCGCGTCGGGCGGCCATCACGAACAACTACTACCACGAGCTCACGCCGGAGCAGCGGAGGAATCCCAGTTGGAATCCTGACTACCGCCCTACTTGGGACGCCTTCTTCATTATTCGGCGTGAGAGTGCACTCGCCAGGTACGAGGAGAATGGCCCGCCTCCTTCAAACTTCAACGAGGCCGGTCGTCAGCTGTGGTGGGGCCGCGGACGGACTCTTCAGAGCGTCATGAACTACATCAGGGCCGGCAATAACCCACGCCTGCGCTACCCTCACGCCCAGTCCTAGCGTCGTGATCCTCCGAGGGAGTCCAGAGCACCGTTCGACGATAGTGACAACGACGGCGGCGACTACGACGACTACGGCGAATACGAGTCAGAGTACTATATGCCTAGGAAGGAGTATGACTAGCAGATCAGATCCAGTCTTGCCATTATGTAGATCTATGCTCTCGGTTTAGGTTTAGATCCAGTCTTGCCATTATGTATTTCCTTTTTATCTATCCAAGATGCATGTTTGTGTGCAATATGGGCGCAAGGGCCGGTGCGACAAATTCTTTTATTAAAAACAGAAAACAGACGAACACTACTCCTCGTCGTCATCGTCGGGGAACTCGTCGGTGACCTCCTACGGGTCATCTTCGTCGCCGAACTTGTCAGCGACCTCCTCGTCGCCGTCGGAGGTGCATGATGGTATGTCCGAGATAGGCCCCCACCTCGGATCGTCGGAGGCCCAGGCTTCGCCGGCGTGGTCGTCCTGACGGAGCTCTTGCAACGCCTTCGTCCTCGCCTCCCGAGCGGCATATAACGCGATGTGGCGTTCGAGGCGGCGCTCCGCCCGCTCAGCCGCGCGGGTCTGCCAGAGCTCCTCGTTGGCGCTCTCCTCCCCCGGATTGTTCCGGTAATACTCGCGGACGACTAGGACCTGAAACGCGCGGTGGCGGAGGTGGAGGTGGTCGGCGGCAATGACGATCTGCGGCTTCGGCGCACTGGCCTCCGCTTTCCCATAGGGTGTGGCAGTCGTTGAAGTTCATCAGCAACCGCGGGCGGTTGAGGCGCCAGGCCTCCGCGTCCCAGGCGTGGGCGGCCTCCACCGCCATCGCAAAGGAGCCGAGGGGGATGCGTTCGTCCCCCCAGCGGATATCCGCGCTGAACATTCCGTTCTGCCGTGCTCGGACGCCGCGGAAGCCGGTGGTGCTGTTCCTCCTAGGAGGCATGGTGGCGGCGCGATGGTGCGTGGAGAGGAGTGGGCGCGTGGAGAGGAGAAGACGCTCGAGCCGCGTCAGTTTATACCGCGCCCTCCTGGCCACGCGTCACAACTCTCGCGCCACGCGGCACACTTCCTTCGTAAACATGGTTCGTGCTTCCAAGATGCATGTTTGTGTGCACCGTCGTTTCAAACCGAAACCCTAGAACGTTACAAGGAGATAGCAAGTTTTTGTGAAAACTTATTCAACAGAACTATGATCATGTATTCCACGTTTATTATTACACATCACCAACAACATCCCTATCTAGTCTTCGGAATTTTCTTCGTGTAGAAATGGTCCATGAACCCTAGTCCCTTGCTTATGATCGCTTCAGCCGTAACCATGGAGCATCTTCATTATTTAACGGGATGGTTGGGTCAGGTTTCACTGTGAAGGGTGGAATTAAAACAAACTTATTATAATCTTCTGACATGTCTGTCTTGTCCACGATTCTCACGATGTTTCTTTTCCCTGAAAGAACTATGTGACGCTTCGGCTCATCGTATGATGTATTTGTTTGCTTAATTTTTTTTGGTCTGGAGGACATGCCCTTCACATAGAAGACCTGAGCCACATCATTGGCTAGGACGAATGGTTCGTCATTGTAACCAATATTGTTGAGACCCACTGTTGTCATTCTGTAAAGCGGGTCTACCTTTACCCCTTCTCATTCAGGTTGACCCATTTGCACTTGAACAAAGGGACCTTAAAAGAAGGTCCATAGTAAAGTTCCCATATCTCCTCTATGTAACCATAGTATGTATCATTTTTTCCATTCTCGTTTGTTGTATCAAAGCGGACACCACTGTTTTGGTTGGTGCTCTTCTTATCTTGGACGATCCTGTAAAATGTATTCCCATTTATCTCGTACCCTTGAAAACTCCCAATAGTCGAAGATGGTGACCCGGCCAACATGTACAGCTGATCTTCAACAGTGGTGTCATTTATAAGATGTGTTTGCAACCAACTTCCGAAAGTCTCTATGTGTTTGCGTTTAATCCATGAGTCATCCTTCCCCGGGTTTGTGGAGCGTACAATATTCTTGTGTTCCTCGAGATACGGAGCAACGAAGATGGAATTTTGTAGAACCGTGTAGTGTGATTTAGTGAAGAATGCCCGTCCCTGGGTATCATTGTTTTCTTTCCCAGCGTTCCTTTTCCCCTCAGTCTCCCCTAATGCCGCGATTCAGGAACACCAATCGTCTTAAGGTCAGGAATAAATTCAACACATGACCCAATGACCTCCTCTGTTACATAGCCCTTCGAGATGCTTCCTTCTGGCCTAGCACGGTTATGAACATATTTGTTCAAGACTCCCATGAACCTCTCAAACACTACAAGAAATATGCTATCTTGTGACTCACCATATTGGTCACTGAATGGTCACTTAAAATCATTTGTGACCATTTTGCAACCAATATAGGTTGGTCAGGTTACGGGCGTCACAAATGAACCACATCGACCTTCTTCGTGAGTTGGTCATGGATGTGTACGACCAAAATAGAAGGTCGCAGATATTTGCGACCAACTGATTGGTGACGCGTTGTTTGGCCGGATCCCACGTGGCATAGCTGACGTGGCAGATATGTGACCAAATTTTATGGTCGTAGATCAGATTCAGCCTGGTCCAGTTCAGACTTGCATATGGGCCCAACCCATTTAAAAAAAATTCTCTCAATTTTGGACGGCTATATGGGCTCAGGCCTAGAGTTCGCCCCATTTATTTGTTAATTATGGCCTAGCCCAAGAGTTGAGCCTATGTTTTTTTTCGTATGTTTTTTCCATAAATTTAAATGGCCAGGAGAAATATTCCAGCCTTTTTAGTGAATGTACGTTTGGGCCTTGGCCTTTTTAGTGTTCCTTTTTAGTGAATGTATGCTTGGGCCTTGGCCTTTTTAGTGTTTGGATCAAGGCCTCTTTCAGTTCACATCGCATTTAAATTCAAATTCAAACTCGTATTCAAATTCATATTTATATTCAAATTCAAATTCAAATTCAAAATGGCATTCAAATACATATAAGCACATAAAGCACAGTACCAAAATGCATCAATTTCACATAACTAAGATAGTTCACATCAGTTTTACATCAGCAAGCATCAGGTTCACATCAGCAAGCATCAGGTTCACATCAGGACCAAAATGCATCAGGTTTAGATCAGGACCAAGAAGCACTCAAAATGCTTCTATGTGAAGAATCAGGACCTGATGCATCAGCATCAAAATGCATCAAGTTCACAAAGTGAGCATCAAAATGCATCAAATTCACCAAGTGAGCATCAGAATGCATCCAGTTCACCAAGAAGCATCAGGTTCACATATCTTAGACCAAAAGCATCATGTTCACCAAGTGAAGCATCAGGTCCTGATTCTTCACATAGTAGCATCAAGCAGGTTTAGCACCAAAGAGGGTCATCAAGTGAGCAAGCTTCTCATTTTGTTCTTGGGCCATCAAGCGCAGCTCCTCATCGCGTGCAGCTTGTGCAGCCTCTGCGTCTTCCGCCCTCTTCCTGATGGCCGCCATTTCTTCTCGCATCGCTTCAGCTTGCAGCTCATACCTCTCCAGTTTCTCCTCAAGGTCACGGACATGCGCGGCAACATCAGCATTGGTGGTCTTGTTCCCAGGTCTTGACTGGAGCCCAGCATTCATGAGGAATGTACTTTGCTTCACTTTCTCCTTAAGCACGTCAGCAACGATTTCAACATCCAATTTTGGAGGTTCACCTTCTGGTAGCAGTGCATTTTTCCTACTTTCCATCTCAGCCTAGCACACACAAACACAACAACTCAGAAATTAACAGTGTAAGAAAAAACATCAATAGTTAAGCAATTAAAAAACAGTGCAAGATAAAACATCAATAGTTAAGCAATTAAAAAATAGTGCAAGATAAAACATGAATAGTTAAGCAATTAAAAAACAGTGCAAGATAAAACATGAACTCAGCAATTCAAGCTTACTGGCACATGGGGGGATTCAAAACTGATAAGAAAAAACATAGATTATCCACATATAACAATGGACCTAAAAGCTAGAAGTTCAGTGACTTACTATAGCATCTTGAACAGGCACCGAGTACCCAAACTTCCTACTGTGGTGAGTTGCCTTGAACAGTTCAATTGCAGATAGCTCTTCACCCTTTAGTTCCTCCTTCTGAAGTGTTATTCAACACGAATCAAAGTGTAGTCTCACATATATTACTTAGGCCTAACAAAAAAGGATGTTTGTTCTTACCTTCCTGTAGATGTGTGCGGCGTAGGACCTCGAACCAGTTTTCTGCTGAAAGATGACTTTTTTCCGGTTACCCTGGTTTGAGTCACAGGTTTGCTACAAAACATCATGTGGAGAAGATAAATCATGGTATAGCACATATAAAAGTATGTGTAAAGATTTTGAAGCCTAATTGTTCTGACTTGTGATACTAATACAACAAAAATGCAAGTCCAAAAAAAATACTACAAAAATGAAAAGGCTTAAATCTCAAGATCATATCTTGATACATATGTTGATCATAATCAATGAGAAGGAACAGAAAATACAAGACAAGGCTGGTTCTGTTTTAAGGTTTTCTAATTTGTAAATCATTACAGACAGCAGGTGTTGGTTGGGCATACATTCGTGCATGAGGTAGTAAGAAAACTAGCTAGAAGAACATGCTTTAGGATTCATAACATTGAGCTAAGTAAGCTCCCTAGCACCAGGATTGAGCCGACCCAAGATGCCACAGATATACATCATCAAATAAGAATAGATGAGCAAGTACATGTATACTAGACCTGAGAGTAGGGGTGAAAACGGAGCGGATACGGTCGAATAGTAGTGAAACCATGTCCGCAGCCGTATTTTTTTCGGATTCGGAGTCGGAGCGGATAGTGTGCGGATATGAATACGGAATCGAAACATCCTGGTTAAGAATATGGACCGAATACGGGGCGAATACGGTTCGGTCACGGATAAATGTTTACTCGGATGTTTATTAAAAAATGGAAACATATGGGAATGAATGTGAAGGATGGGGTTCAGGAGTTAGGATTGATGGAGCTGACGTCCAGGATATATCGTTAGGGGAACTAGGGGAATAGATAGGGAACTAATTTTGGGTCAGGCCATAGTTTTATGTGTTAATGGGCCGTTCAAGGTATTATTTGGCGGATACTTATCGGATAATTACCGGATATTAACACTAGTAGGGAATGGCTTATAGCCACCAGCATACTGCTGACCAACAACATTTTCAGTTGCCCAGCGCTAACAGCACTGGCGAACAACATTTCCTGTTCGCCAGTGCTTTTCATTGTACCGCTGGCGAACAATCCCTCTGGTTCGCCAGCGCTAAGTCTGCGCCCCACCTGCGCGCGCTACAGCCGCTGCCAGATATTACCGCTGGCGAACTGGTGTTGTTGTTCGCTAGCGCTACGCTCAACACCGCTGGCGAACAGGTGCTGTTGTTCGCCAGCGCTAACATGTGGGCCCAGGACATTAAATGTCTTTGAATAATTTAAACAAATAATTAAAGAAAACAAAATAAAACATTATTATTTGTAATGTGTTTGAAATTAATTTGTAATGTGTTTGAATGATTATAAATTAAATGTCTTTGAATAATTTAAACAAATAATTAAAGAAAACAAAATAAAACATTATTATTTGTAATGTGTTTGAAATTAATTTGTAATGTGTTTGAATGATTATAAATTAAATGTCTTTGAATAATTTAAACAAATAATTAAAGAAAACAAAATAAAACATTAGTATTTGTAATGTGTTTGAAATTAATTTGTAATGTGTTTGAATGATTATAAATTAAATGTCTTTGAATAATTTAAACAAATAATTAAAGAAAACAAAATAAAACATTATTATTTGTAATGTGTTTGAAATTAATTTGCAGTGTGTTTGAATGATTATAAATTAAATGTCTTTGAATAATTTAAACAAATAATTAAAGAAAACAAAATAAAACATTATTATTTGTAATGTGTTTGAAATTAATTTGTAATGTGTTTGAATGATTATAAATTAAATGTCTTTGAATAATTTAAACAAATAATTCAAGAAAACAAAATAAAACATTATTATTTTTAATGTGTTTGAAATTAATTTGCAATGTGTTTGAATGATTATAAATTAAATGTCTTTGAATAATTTAAACAAATAATTAAAGAAAATAAAATAAAACATTATTATTTGTAATGTGTTTGAAATTAATTTGCAATGTGTTTGAATGATTATAAATTAAATGTCTTTGAATAATTTAAACAAATAATTAAAGAAAACAAAATAAAACATTATTATTTGTAATGTGTTTGAAATTAATTTGCAATGTGTTTGAATGATTATAAATTAAATGTCTTTGAATAATTTAAACAAATAAAGAAAACAATTCAAAGAAATAAATAAAAATAAATCAATTCAAAGAAATAAATAAAAATAAAACGGTAATGTTTCTCAAGAAAAATTAATAAAGTAAATCATTCCAAAGAAAAATAAAGAAAAATAAATAAAAAAGCAGCGCTGGCGAACGTGGCTGCTGGTTCGCCAGCGCTACGTTACCGCTGGCGAAAGGCTCGTTCGCCAGCGGTAAGCTCCCCCAGAGAGGTACACGGGGGCCGCGCGGGGACTTAGCCGTTTTCATCGATCAATCGTCGTCGTAGACAGCGCGCCCGTATTCCCTGTCTCCGGCGATTCCTCTCTGTCCGGCGACTCCTCTGTCCGGCGACCACCGCGCCCTCCACTGCTCCACTCGTACCTCCCCTCCACACTGCCTCCACACCGTCCCTCTCCTCCACACCGGCCCTCTCCTCCCCTACCCACCTCCCCTGCGGCTCCATCGACGGTGGCCGGCCACTCTCCGGCGATCAACGGCCCGCGCTGCTCCCTCCTCCTCCCCCGCGTCTCCCTCCTCCTCCCCTGCGGCTGCCGCCGTGCCTCTACAGCGGCACCGCCGGCGTGCTGCCCGCTGCTGCGCCCTCTTCTGCCACGCACAGAACCTGTTCGACAGAAGTTCTACAGGTAGTTTTTTCTATGATTGCTTGCTTGCTTGCTGCACTATGGTAATCTCTCACTGTGTGTGTTCTTGCGAAATGAAAGGAATATGTTAGGAAATTTCCGTCTTTAGGAATAAATTGTTTCCAGTGAGAGAGATACGAGTGAAACCTCTATGCTATTGGTTGCAAAATCATAGCTGGGCTTACTTTTGTTCATTGGAGAGAGATACGAGAGAAACCTTCTGCATGAAAACTCTTCTACTGATTGAACTGCTAACTGCTACATATAGACTTTTGTTATCAATAATCATGAGCTAATAAGCATGCTGTGTGGTTTTATTTGTCACTCACTCATATGAGTCTAGCCACACTCAACGCACCTATTTATTAGGCTTAAAACAAGATCAGATTGGATAGGATGAAGCCCCGTTCTTGCTTTTTTTTATGTATGCATACTACTGGATCATAACTACTACTTTTCAATTATTATGTGTCCACATACTGTGTTGATGCAAGGAGATGGGATATATGTTGGAGGTAACGTGTTAGCTTTCGTGGTTTTGAACAGAAAAACGATGTCAAAAAGATCAGCTGCTCCTTTTTTTTGGTCGGTTTAGGTACAGAGCAGTTTATGATGCTGAACGTGGGCCACTAGATATACTAGCTGTCTGCAGATGTTCCGCTAATCATTTGAGGAGCTATCTTTGGTGCCTTGTTAGCAGTTGCTTCTTATAGCAACTGACTAGTACCACATTGTACTATAAGAATGTGCTGTAATTAAGTGAGTGATATCACAAATCACTTCGCATTGTCGTTTTGAACTTTTGACAGAGTAACAAGGTCTAGCTGAGGGGAGTTTTGTGAGTTGTGTCAGCCAGCAAAGTAGTGAAGCCATATATAGCAGACGACACTTTCTTGTACACACGCACGACGAGCTTGTGAACGAGAGGCTCAATGAGCTCCTCCCTACCATCTGTGCGTCCGTCGCTCAGTCCTTAGCGCCGTGGATGGAAGGTGGAGGACAAGGGCCGCTCCCGGAGATAAACATAGCCCAAATGGTGCAGCCAGCGCCGCAAAACGTGGCCCCCGTCGAGGTGCCGCAGAACGTGGCCCCCGTCGTGGCGCCGCAGAACGCGGCCCCCGTCGTGGCGTCTGCTGCGCGGAACGAGCCGGCCCCCAACCCTCAGCCGGAAGGTCGCAAAGATCCGTCGCCGCCCCACCACATCTCTTCAACGCCGCCGCCGACACTTAGCGGTCCATCCCCCTTGTCCGAGCTCAATGCCCTCACGGTAATTCAACATGCACTGCTTAATTATATATTATGACTTGATTCGTGACGGCATCAGTCTCTAACAACGATCGCGCGACGTTTCGCAGGCCGACGAGACGGGATGCACATTGCTCCTTAATGTGAACGGCGAGTTAAAGGACGTCGCCAAAGCAAAAATCATCACACCTCTGAACCGCGTATCCCACGGCGTTCGTATGCCCGAGGACGTGTTCAGAGTGACATTAAGTTGGGTGCTCCCTGGTTGCGGTGCTCTCGATCCTCCGAACCAACCACCCGCAGCCGACAGCGAGTTGAACCTGGAGCAATGCTTGGTTTGGCCATTGACCTGGCCGAAATCACTAATTCGTTTGGAAAGTACTCCTGCCAACACTCCAGCACCGGTCCAGGGGTCGAGGCACCCGAGCCAACACAAGGATTTCTCACCTGCAAAGTCCGTGCAACACGACGGCGACGATGCTGAAGATGAGAACCCCAATGACTACCTCGTCGACGATCCTTATGAGGGAGCGCCCGGCCTGGATGATCTTGATCAACTTCTCTTGCCAGCGGAGGAAGCGGATAAATATCGATGCACAAAGCGTCTTTTCTCTTCTCAAGAACCGGCAGTCCCCGAGCAAGAAGTCTTCAGCCAGGATGCCCTCAAAGAGGCGGTAGCGGATGTATTTCATCAGACTCAGCCTAAGAAGACGGCACGGAAAAGAACTAAGAAGAGTTCTGCCGTTGCATCGATGAGCCAACCGGTGGAGGGGACCAAGTCTAAGCCGCAGACAGGACGTGTATTGGACAGGATACCCATAACCGACTGGCATCAGATCCATGAGTTGGGCAAACCGATGCTTCCGCCGAGGTTGGTCTCCTTGCTGTCAGGTGATATGCGTAGCGTCCATGACGGTGTACTATATATGGAGGAGATGCTTCTGAAAGAGAAAAATCCAACGCTGCCGGTTTTGGTCGCAAAGGTGCCATCTACGGCGGGATTTGTCACTGAAGGCAACGCAAACAAGATCATCATTAGATTTGACGACATTTTCCGGATGTTCCACATGAAATCCCTCCACTCGTCAATCGTGCGTCTGTTTACGCTCAGTTTGGCGCATCAGCTATCCATAGAGGATGTCAAAAACATCGCGCTAGCAGACCCCTACTACATGCACGACATGTACTTGAGCAACCCCAAGGGTAGGGCAAAAGCGACAAAGTACCTCCAACAAGTGTTGCCTAATAACCATATGAACAAGAGGATCACCCTCGTTCCTTACTTTCCCGAGTAAGTTATATTTCCCATCTTTACATAAGTTTGCGCATATACAATTTTTGAGGATTATATATATGGACTCTCCTGTTTTGCGCAGAAACAAATACGGCACCCTCATCATGCTCTACCCGAGAGACGCGCACGCAGTATATCTCGACTCCAGGAGTACGATGAAGGAGAAGAACTACTCCCTCATCAAGTCTGTTCTGAATGATGCTTTGGACGGCTACATCAAGGGGGAAGGATTCTGCGACATGAAGAAACAAATTCAAGGCAAATATGTGTTCAGACACAGAACAGAGTTTCCCTGCCCCAAGCAGGCGCCAGGCGGCCATATGGAGGCATGGTACCTCATCCAACACATGACGGAGATCGTGAAGGACCAACATAGTCTACAATACATGTCTGCTGTGGACAAATGGTCTCGCAGCATCGTCGAATGGTCTGATGCTGAATTCAGACAAAACTTTGGTCGCATCCAGCGCAAGCTCTGCACAATCATCTATAAGGATGTAGTAACTCATGGATCCGTCTTCCACTGGAACTCCCCACCATCTAACAATGAGTTGCGACAATGTGTGCTAGAGCAGACTGACGAGAGACCATTCAACTCGTTAGAAGGTGCTCTTCCGTTCTCGCTTGAGAAGAAACAGAAGATCACAACATCGAGGAAGAAATGATCGATGGTATGTATTCGATTCGTTACGAATTGCTCCTAATAAGAACTTGTGATTTCTTTTGCCGGTCTAATGCTTTTATCTTGGTCTACAGAGAGATGAAGAAGTGGACGGCGCGCTGGCCCTAGCGAAAGATCGCAAGTGGAGGCGGAAGCTAAAGCGGAGGCGGACCGTATATCTAGCTAGTCTTCTTTGCGATTGATCTCTATATCGATCGTGTGTACGTTGTATAGATGTCGTCATACCTTTGTAATCGTTGAACTAATTAGATGGCTATATTTTGGGTTCGAAATCTTCCGACATAAACGTGTTATTGAGATCAATGTGTTGTATTCGTACTTATGAGAATTGGATATGGATGCATATGTATCGATGTGTTAATTTCGTTATCGATGTGTTAAATTCTTTATGGATGGATGCATCTGTATCTAAGAGTGATTTATATGTGTGAAGTTTATAAATTACAGAATTTGAATGTATTTGGACCTGTATAGTATAATATCAGAATATACAAACTGTTATACAAAATAAAAAATAAAAATACAAACCTGGGAAACTTACCACTGGCGAACAAATTCCCTACCGCTGGCCAACACCACCACTGGCGAACTAGGGGCCTAGCGCTGGCGAACCAGTACCGCTGGCGAACAGGGCAGCTACCGCTGGCGAACATAGCGCTGGCGAACACGGCTTTGTTCGCCAGCGGTAACATGCACTACCGCTGGCGAAGTGCTGTTCGCCAGCGGTACCCTCCTACCACTGGCGTTGTACTGCTGGCGAACACGTGTTCGCCAGCGGTAGCTGGATCTTGTTCGTCACTGGTAGCCAATTTCCTACTAGTGTAACCGTGAAATATGGTATATCCTCGGATACGGACGGATATTAGAAAAACCACATCCTTTTCCGTATCCGTGAATTACTATCCGTATCCGTGACCGTATCCGTCAACTATCCGACCGTATCCGTATTTTCCTTCCGTGAGCCTCCGGTCGGTCGGAAATAATCCGTACCGTTTTCACCCCTACCTGAGAGCAAGTAAATGGAAACAACAGCAGATAAACAAGTTTCACCTTATGCCTTGGGGTGGACCACAGTTTCACCAGTGCTTGCCACTCTTCATCTGTCACGTCTTCCACGGGAGAGTGTATGCTTACTTGATTAGCTGGTACGGGGTCGAACCATTTATGCTTGAGGCGGTGTCGCCTGTTCTTAGATATCTTCTGCAGCATATCCATGCAACATGCACAACGACCTTCGAGTCAGCTTCCTTCTCAAAATTAGCCTACAAAACAGCAAAGAAGTCAAGGACATTATTATCGATCATACAAAGGTGCAACAGAGAAGAAAAAAAAGCAGATTCAGCTAGGAGATAAAGATCTTACACAAACTTTCCCAACGTAATATTTCACTAGATTGGTAGCTTTATTGTATTCTTTGAAGTGTGCAAGAACTGGAGTGTGTTTTCTTGCAATGAATCCACCCTCTGAGGCAAACTTTGCAGCCTACAAAGGCTGCTCTCGGCATTCCATACCTTCAACAATTTGGATAGGCACCTTGCTGCGCAAAGACTTGGTCATCTTCTCCAGGCCTGCACCCCTTCTGTTTCTTTCCTTGATGACCTTGGGAGATGTTTCTGCAAATAAAATTGACATCCTGGATAAGAAGAAAAATCTAGTACAACACGCACTAGTAGAAGAGACAATTAGAAGATGGACTTGCCTTGATCATGCGTAAGCTGCTCTGGTTCTTCATCGGAGACATCATTCATGTTCACACCATTATCAACAAGGCTGAGGTTGCTCCTGTTGGGGTGGACATTGCTTCCTCCCTCCATGTCAACACTGGATTCTTGCTCCTTGGACTGCATCTCTACATTCCTGTGCAGTGAGATCTCTCCATCCCTGTGCAGCGGGCTCTCACGATCCCTGGACAAAAACTCTTGGACCATGTCCACTGAGCCCTCCTGATCCATGTGCAGTGGAGTATGAAAGCTCGTCTTTTGTCTTGTGTTTCTAGCAGATGGGGTTTTTTCCAGCATCCTCTTCGGTGCTCCTGGAGTATCAGCCGCCATCACTATGGTTCCTGGAGGACCAGCCGCCTTTTTTGGAGGATCAGCCATCACTCTGGTTCATAACAGCAGATTTTTCTAAGATCTGCTTCCTGCTCGTCTTCCTAACAGTAGCCTTTTTCGGCCTAGACACTTGCAGGACATCGTAAACAGCAACCAAAACATTAGAACACGAAGCAAGAAAAATTTGTGAGGACAGAAAAGTAAGCACACAACATATAATACTCCCACCCCTCCAAACAAGGAAGAGATATGCACCTTTACATGCTTCTCCACTACACAATCGTCAACTTCCTCTCCATCAATAACTTCATCCTCGTTAGGATTGTAGTCGGGGTCTCTTCGTGTTAAGGCACAGTCTGCATTATCATTGGCAACTCCACTACCTTCTTCAACACCATTTCTTATACTAATCATTGACGCTATTGAGCCAATGCCAAGGTGTTGTAACATTCGATCGTTCCTCAAGACAGTTCTAGCCCTAACCATGTCATACTGGGTGAGGGGTGCTTCTTTACATGTATAAAAAAATGCCCATTAGTTGATTGGTTGAAATGCATTGATAGGCAGGAGAACACAAACAACTTTGGTATACTATCAGGTTTATTATACATTTATTTAAACTATAGTAACAACATATTATGTAATATAAGCCACAGCATATTACGTAATATAAGCCAACTATTCAGACTTAACAAATACATTTCAACTACCATACCAAAACCAATGCATTTTCAGTTAATCCTAGTGATTTGCGCAAAGTGGACTAACAGCACGAGAACATTGGCACATGTCAATACATAAAACTGACAGTAAAAGCACGAGGAGACAGGCATACCGATTAACTTGCTCTTATTTTCCATCCTTGTTATATATGATCTCAATGTGTTGGTGCTGGTTGATGATTTCCTATTGCCCTAATAGCTTGCAAAATATCATGAACAAGAATTAGATAAAACTGGATAGAAGTAGTTGTCAGGTCCAGAATTAACAAAAGCAAGCACTCTCAGGAAATCTATATAAACTCAGCTGAACTGTTAGGAAGCATAAGGTGTTTGTAGATTAACAATATGGCATTGTTTTATGACATAAAGCATAAGCTGTTAAATTGGTTGGGAAACATTTGTAGAATTTGGTGGTTAATGTATGAGCAAAAAAATTACTAGACAGGTGATGACTCCCAAGTGCAGGAGATCAATTGTAGTACCTTTCGATAAGTATTTGAGTGTCGAACCCACGAGGAGCTGAAGGTAAGCTATCTATTCTCTAAAGCCCTATAACCCTCTTATATGGCTGTTTATGCAAAGCAATAAGTTTGACTAAAAGGAACTAACTAATTAAAAGCAAGTGGCGTGGAGTGTGGTTTGTCTAGTAACTAGTGAAGCAAGTTTAAAATGCAAGTAATCCTAGAGCAAGTTTCTAAAGCAAGTTTCACAAGTAGCAAGCAGAAAATATCTCAAGTATCTCAAGGGAGCAAGTGTTCTAGCAATAGGTGTTTCGTTCGAGTGGTTGTCACAATTAGTGAAGCACATGTTTTAGTCTTAGTTGTTTCTTCTAGGAAGGAGCCATGAATAGGTATAGTCAAGTAAATGATCTACAACCCCTTATGATGGATCATGTGGCCAAGTAAATGATTGCACAAGATTGATTAAGACATAAAGTCCCACCATAGCCTTACGTTCTAAGGTCCCCTATATATATCCCCCAATAACTTAACTTTGTGGCTCGGTCTCAGGTTACTGTCACTCCCAAGTTACCACCACTCCATTATGCTACCGGTGATCACCTTACATGCATTCCCCAACATATGTGTGCACTCATATATTGTACATAAAGAGAATCATAGAATATAACAAACTTGTATGCAACCAATCAACGAACTATTTCACCATTGCCAAGAACAATTCACTACTCAAACATAGACGGGGAGACACAATACATCAAGGGAATATAGTATTGCATCATACATCGTGTTTGCCAAGAGATTACAGTGGAGAGATGGAGATGATCTTGCTGTAGATGTTGATGATGAACACGCCGGAGGGGGGTGGAGCCCTCCGGGGGTGATCTAGGCGGTGTTTCCCCCCTCCGATCTTCTCCGGCGGCAGCCTTCTGTCTCTCTGTTTCGTGGTTTCGTCTCCCGGCGCCGCCTCCTTCTCGAAAAGGCCAGGGACCCTTTATATAGTCGTTTTTAGGTCACGAGACACTCGGGAGAAGAAAGATCGACGGCATCGGAGCCACGGGGGCAAAAAGGGGGCCCCACACGCGGCCAAGGAATCTGGCCGCGTGGAGGGTCCTCTTTTCCACCTGGTTGGCCTTTTGGCCCTCTACTTTGGCCCATGGTCGTCGTCTCAAAAATTCTGAACCGTGCTCTTTGGCCTTGCCCTTTTTAGAGTCCCGAAGCTCCTGGAAAGTCTGAAACACTAAAAAGTACGTTTTCTGGAAAAAACAGGGTTAGAACCAAAAGAAGGGGGATTGTTCAGAAAATCCCCCAAATCATTATAAAACATGAATATAAGTTGCTAATATGTAGGAAAAACAAGTAATAACATGCAAAGTTCATGTATGCATTTTACATGCATCAACATCCCCAAGCTTAACCCATACTCGTCCTCGAGTATGAAGGTGATAAAACTAACATGGACTTTGCATTTTAAAACAATCATGGAATATCAAAGAAGATTATTCATGCTACATATAATCAAATGATTCATAATGTAGATGAGTAGCAACATACAATTCATGTTATAAGAAATATCAAATATGCAAGCAAAGATACTTCATGAAAGTTCACAAAGTGTATAATGAAATAAAAGCACTATGGACCAAATGCATACACAAACTGAAAAATAAAATCCTATATTGGTCAAAGAATAGCATAATGGAAAATAGAAAATATGGTGGACACTTTGGAGTAAATTGAGTAGAGGTAAAACATGATCAAGTCTTATTTAGCCTCTAAATTATTCAACTAAAATTACTAATTGAAATGTGGCATCCATTGGTCTAGGACTCTCATTGCCCCTTTATCACTAGCATCTTAAATGGTGAATGTTTAAGTAATGTTAATGACAAGGTGGTTGAAATCCTCATGCCCCGTGAGTATGAAAACCTACTCCATGATTACTCAACTTAAGATTCCTAATAAGCTTTGTACAATCATAATAAATATTAATGACATCATAGAGAACCGCAAAGAAGTAACTCTTGCCCCATGACATGGAAACAAGCCCATGTCACAATGACAAGACAAACAAACGGAGTAGACTCATCATCCTTTTTATTTTCATTCACTATTATGCATAACTTGTTATTTTATTGTAGGTTGTGTTGTAGAGTCACTCAAGCTGTAAGTAAATTTCCACCATGATAAAGCATGGCTTGGGTTAGCGGCCCAATGCGTTTCTCTAGTCATATAGATACTTACTCATCAAAACTTACTATTCCTCTATTTCATTTCGGCATGGCAGGAGTCCAAAAACAAAAGTACATGATATCAACCAAATGTAAATTTGTGTGCAATGTTGAAAGCTTTCCGGTGATACATGTTTATAGCTAGCTCCCAACCACACACTTGTCAAACGCAAAACTTGTGGCTCCCATTACCGTGTCATGTTTATTAGATGCATAAAAAGTAAATTGTGCCTTCAAAAGTTCGTGAGAGTCCTATACCAAGTTCAACCCATGACAATTAATAAATTGAATATCTTAATTTAGAACATAAATAACACAATAACATGGTGAACATACTCAGAATAGCAATGAAGCTAATGGGAAGATATGGTGGAATCACTGGAAATACTTGGCTAAGGAGTGTTGGAAACAAGTTTTTTACTTGTTGGAATTTTTAAATTTTTGGCTAGCAAGAGGGAGATAGTTGACCAGCTACTGTGCATGCATATGTCCATAAAACTACTCATTTCATGAAAAATTAAATAAACCAGCAATTAACATCAAGGACATGAATAAGAGATAGCTCAAGACAACATTATTGCAAATTTCTACACATAAAAAGCCTATAAATCATGCAAACATATGTAGCTCTTCAAATCAACCATGGCATCCCTATTCCAAGTCATAATACTAGCATCCAATACATTCCAAACCCAAACTCCAGTAGCTCAATCTCATATAAAATGATGGGTGTGGTCTTATCAAAACAAAAATAAAAACAAAAACTAGACGCTTCAAGTCTCTACGATAAATGCTTTGCTTAGAAAAAAAGAAAGTAGACGTGTGCTAACCAAAAGAGTGTAGCTCCAGTGGGGGTGTTCATCACATCCCCAAGCTTATGGCTTTCACCATTCTTGGATGTCTTGAGGCGCAGCTCCTCTATTCCCTGTGAAAAAACTTCACAAAATATGTTTCTCCCATTTTTTTTTCTGTGGGGTAAGATTAGCAAGGACAAACAAATCACATGCTTGCTGTGCAAAATTCCAAATAAAATGCTCTAGTAGATAGACAATAAGGTTCATTATGTTGTATGTTCACTCTCTTGCTTGAAAGAATCATGGAAATTCGATTCCCAAGCCCAAAGAGTGCATAAAAAAAAAAAGACAGAATCTGTCCAGAAAAGCAACAGCAGCAAAACGAACGTTTTACCCTAATCTATACTCGTCACAAAATTAAGCCAATTTTCGTGCTTACAGAGGACGAAAAGTTTCAGAACATACTAAAAAATTAGCTCAATCCGACATACCAATAAAAAACGTAAAATCATACGGTGAGCATACTCATGCTGAAACAGAAATTTCATGCACTAGGATAGCAACTTATAAGTCCAAATGGGTTTGACTTGACTCTTTATTGAAAACTCCAGAATTATAACAAAAAAACTAATCTCTTGAGACAGCAAGAGGACACTAGTAAAATCCAAACAAAAACAACCGGTTTGCCTCCCATAAAGCGCTTTCTTTATAGCCATATAGCTAGGCTTTACTTACTTAACATCATGATGGTTGGAGTGAGGTGGCTCGGCATCCCCAAGCTTGGATTCTTGTACTTATTTGATACATGTAGGGTGAGCCCAGGTGTACATCCCCAATCTTGATTGGTTGTCCCTCTTGATCTTTGTTCATCTCACTCAAATCTTCCTCCTGAAAAATTCTTCTTACACAAATATCAACATAAAACTTGATTAGAGGGGTTAGTGCCTCCATAAATAAAATCTACATAGGTACAGCAAAGACACATCATGAGTTGATTCTAAATATTAACTATTGTTACTACAGTTTTGCATTGCTACTTGATCAAAAGAACCACACAAAACACAAGTAATGAGAGCAATGCAAAATAAAGACATAATCTGCCAAAAACTGAACATCCCGTAAAGAGTGAATTTTTAGAGGCACTTAAGTTGCTCAAATCAGAAAACTTAAAACTAATTAAATATGTAGTGATAACTATATATTGCTGTCGTAAATTACCAGGTCAAAATTCCACTGCTGTGATTTTAAACATTTTTTGCAGTGAAGTTCAGGAATCTGTTTTCTTGACAGCTAATTACTATTGTTTAATCCTATCTCTCATATAAGATTATGCTTGCCATTTAAGATGAGAAATAAGAAATAAATGTGATGTTACAGTAGTGAACTAATATCTTTATTGTTTTTAGCTTTGGAAAAGGTTTTAATGATAGATACTTTGCAATGGTTTCATTGGCATGAACAACACATGTTCAAGGTCGACCCCAACTTCTCCATTACTCATCCTTCTCATTTACTTTCCCAAATTTTTTATAAAATGAAAATCTTAAACTAAATTATACATAACAGTAGGTAAAGGCATTTTACATGTTGTAAAGACATAAATGTGTGCTCAAACCGAATAGGAAATTAAAGCATAAGGAACACACCAAAAAATATTAAACAATTTATTTTTAAGTCTAACCCATTTCCTATGCATTGGCATGTTGTAATGAAACAAATAAAAGAAGCACATAATAGCAAGCATAGAAAGGTAGATCAAGTGCAACTTCAATACTTTCAGCATAAAGAGGGGAAACTTAATATTGTTGAAATATGTGTAACCATGTTTCCCTCTCTCATAATAATTTTCAGTAGCATCATGAATAGATTCAACAATATGAATATCACATAAAACATTCTTATCATGAGCCACATGCATAAAAGAATCACTACTCTCCACATAAGTAAAATCCTCATTAGTGATAGTGGGAGTTAAACATTCATAATTTTCATTGCAATCATCATATATAGGAGGCATAATATCATCAAAGTGAATTTTCTCCTCCAAGCTTGGGGAACTAGAAATATCATGCTCATCAAAACCAACTTCCCCAAGCTTAAAAATTTCCATAGAATCAACAAGTATATCATTTTTATCCTCAATAGTAGGGGGACTAAAAATATCATATTCATCAAGACAAACTTCCCCAAGCTCAAGGTTTTCCTTAGCAATAAAGGTGTTCAAAGAATTAGTACTACCACCAATATGATTGTTGTGCAAATAATTTTTCAATTTCTCCTCAAACACTTCATGTCCTAATTCAAGTAGATATTATACAGTTCTAAAATTGTTTGGTTGTTTTCCATTTTATAATTTTTTTGTGTTTTAGGTTTATATGTTAGTATGCAATGCAAACAAGAATAAAAGCTTAGCACAACGCTCCCCGACAACGGCGCCAGAAAAGTGCTCGATGACTCCCAAGTGCAGGAGATCAATTGTAGTACCTTTCGAAAAGTATTTGAGTGTCGAACCCACGAGGAGCTGAAGGTAAGCTATCTATTCTCTAAAGCCCTATAACCCTCTTATATGGCTGTTTATGCAAAGCAATAAGTTTGACTAAAAGGAATTAACTAATTAAAAGCAAGTGACGTGGAGTGTGGTTTGTCTAGTAAGTAGTGAAGCAAGTTTAAAATGCAAGTAATCCTAGAGCAAGTTTCTAAAGCAAGTTTCTAAGCAAGTTTCACAAGTAGCAAGCAGCAAATATCTCAAGTATCTCAAGGGAGCAAGTGTTCTAGAAATAGGTGTTTCGTTCGTGTGGTTGTCACAATTAGTGAAGCACATGTTTTAGTCTTAGTTGTTTCTTCTAGGAAGGAGCCATGAATAGGTATAGTCAAGTAAATGATCTACAACCCCTTATGATGGATCATGTGGCCAAGTAAATGACTACACAAGATTGATTAAGACATAAAGTCCCACCATAGCCTTACGTTCTAAGCTCCCCTACATATATCCCCCAATAACTTAACTTTGTGGCTCGGTCTCAGGTTACTGTCACTCCCAAGTCACCACCACTCCATTATGCTACCGGTGATCACCTTACATGCATTCCCCAACATATGCGTGCACTCATATATTGTACATAAAGACAATCATAGAAGATAACAAACTTTTATGCAACCAATCAACGAACTATTTCACCATTGCCAAGAACAATTCACTACTCAAACATAGACGGGGAGACACAATACATCAAGGGAATATAGTATTGCATCATACATCGTGTTTGCCAAGAGATTACAGTGGAGAGATGGAGCTGATCTTGCTGTAGATGTTGATGATGAACACGCCGGAGGGGGGTGGAGCCCTCCGGGGTGATCCCGGCGGTGTTCCCCCCCTCCGATCTTCTCCGGCGGCAGCCTTCTGTCTCTCTGTTTCGTGGTTTCGTCTCTCGGCGCTGCCTCCTTCTCGAAAAGGCCAGGGGACCCTTTATATAGTCGTTTTTAGGTCACGAGACACTCGGGAGAAGAAAGATCGACGGCATCGAAGCCACGGGGGCAAAAAGGGGGCCCCACACGCGGCCAAGGAATCTGGCCGCGTGGAGGGTCCTCTTTTCCACCTGGTTGGCCTTTTGGCCCTCTACTTTGGCCCATGGTCTTCGTCTCGAAAATTCTGAACCGTGCTCTTTGGACTTTCCCTTTTTGGAGTCCCGAAGTTCCCGGAAAGTCTGAAACACTAAAAAGTACGTTTTCTGGAAAAACAGGGTTATAACCAAAAGAAGGGGGATTGTTCAGAAAATCCCCCAAATCATTATAAAACATGAATATAAGTTGCTAATATGTAGGAAAAACAACTAATAACATGCAAAGTTCATGTATGCATTTTACATGCATCAACAGGCTTGCAAGCAAACAACAGCTGCATGATGAAATGCTAATGCTAGTGCACATCACAAGCTACTACTACCCATGATCAACTATAAGTAATGGCAGTAAATTTTAATTGGCATTAGATTTTTGTAGTATGAGTTAAACAAAGTCACTGTGCTTATTCATCACATGTTTAGTCGCTATAAACTAGACCAATCTGCAATTACAGAAAATTTACAGTCTGAATGCTTCTTGCTACTGGACCATAGTTAAGCATCTTAGCCATAGTACCCTTTGCAAATAATTGAGACATATATTGGAATGCAGGGTTAGTAAGCAGAGTCTTTTTTTCTTCAGAAAAGAAGCAGCAGGTGTACTGTTCTACTTGTAGATGCAGAGTACTTGTAGGTGGCATGTTGGAGCCCAAGCACACACACAACTCGGTTCATCACTCGATTTACTTAGCCTAATTTCAGAGGGACATAGATATATCATCCAAACAATCAAGGGTAAATCTTGTAAACTAAAATATTTTTTCGCAAAAACGCAAAAGGCAATAAGCTAAAATCTGAAGACAAAGATGTAGAGCCAAGAATCGCACGAGTAGAGGCGTGACGAGCAAAAGATATGAATCCCCCAACAAAAGAAAGAAAACAGAGGAACAACCTCCACACTCAGACCCAGCAGAGGCTCGAATTGGGGGAGGCAAGCCAGACCAATCTACATACCCTAACCCGCAGAAGAAATCAAGGACATGGCAAGAAGCTCGGAGGTGGAGCTACGGAGCTCGTGAGATCCCTAAACCTATGAAACCTAACCGTAGAAGCAAAACCTAGCCTGATGAACCCTAAGCCTAGAAGGGCATGGCTAGACGCATGAGGTAAGGAGGGAAGAAGTAACCGGCGACGTGTTGTAGTCGTCGATGGATCCTACCTGTCGTTTGTCGCCGTCGTCGTTGGATCCTACCTGCCGTTGATGGCGCCAAACCTCCTTTCGTCGTCGGCGTTGGTTGATGTTGTCATCGCGCACGTCTCACTCCTCTTGTCGTCGGCGTCGAGGTGGAGGAAAGTGGAGGCGGATCTGGTGAGAGTGGAGGCGGACGGGAGTGGAGGCGGAGTGGAGGCAGATCTGGGGAGGCGCCCAGGTGGGGATTGCTGTCCACACGCCTAATTTTTTGGGAGTGGAGGGAATGGCTGTCCACGCGCCAGGTGGTCCGAAATTTTAGGCGCCTAATTTTCGGTTAGGAGGGGAAAATGAGAGAGAAAATTGGGAGGGCAATTTATTTGTCCAAAAAGAAAAGTAATAAAGGAAAATAGGTTGAAATTGTTTTTAAAAACACCACACAAATATTATTAAGTTTAGATCGAAATATAATAATTTTGCTATTATTTCAACCAATAGATAAACATGTTCCTCTCATTATTACGAAAAATCGTGAGCTACGTTGTTTCTGTTATCTTTTATAGCTTTTGAGTTTGAATTCTAATTTCTGTCAAATAAATTTTGAATAATTTGTAAAGTTGTTCTTTGTGATTATAGACTATGAGGAAATGTTTCTAGTCATTTTTTTTTTGAAAAATATCATTAACCTATTTGATACTCGGAAAATAAAAAATACCGGTTTCAAATTACGGTCATTTCTGTGAGCACTTTTTCGAGATGGTTGTCGTATTCCATGTTTATTATTTTCTATGCATACTAGATCACTTATTATAACACCACGCGAAGGTCTTGCTCCAGTTCGAGTAGTTTTGAATTTTCTGGAACTAGCATGGTGGCCCTTGCAAGTGCAAGTGCATCATATAATGTGGACATTTATTCCCTCTATTTAATCATGTGGTTTGAAATATACAATGTTGCTGACATGGAGACATATCCATGAGGGCACATCCTTGACAATTTTTTCTAATATAATACTATTTTCTAAGAAACTGATAAAATTATTGTGAAACATATCTTTATGGAAAAAATAATGATATGTATTCAACCCTTATAATCTATCTTGTAGTTGTCGGGATAGCAGCCAAGCTATTTGTTTACAGAGATTTTTCTAAGTGCATGAATATCTATACTTAGAAAGATCTACCTATTACCATCTATGTATTCTTAAATTAATAAAATGATGGATAATTTGTTGAGGTATCACAAACTTCTTAAAGAATATTTGAGAGATATCATTTGGAACTAAATAATGCGGAGCATAATTAGGTAATTTCTTTTTTATTATATCTAGTGGTAAGAATATCAGACAAAATTTTCTTTGGAATGAGACATATAAAAATAACAAAAAGTTATGTGTTGTGGTGCTAATCTATATGGTAAAACCTTTTTAAAAGATAATTATTGCTGCTCGTTTCATGAAACTTGCTCTATTCTTAAACATACTAATAGATCCAATGGGCGCATATTGCAGGAGAGATGAGACGTTCATATCGAAGAATTTAACCAATACATGGGGTATATATAGCACCCAACCATGGAATATGACCGTGTGGACATCGGCTGATCGAGTATCAACAATATAAGATTTTATTATCGCACATCAACGCTGTTTATTGCATCTCTATAGAGTGGCCATGGAGATATCTACGGAGACATCAATAAATTACAAGATCTTACAAAGACGAAGAGTATAAGTTTAGTTTTTAACTGATCAAATTTAGACAGAGAAACCTAATATCAGATAGTATAACTTATGCAAAACTGAACTGAGTAAGACTGGGAATTTGCACAAATTCTTATTATTAATGTATTCATCTACAATTGTATAAAATATAAAAATATGGAGTATGTATGTTAAGCAGGTACAGTAGTACCAAGTATATCAATAATTTCAAAGAAAGAGTAGCATTGACGTCGATCATGCTTTCTAAAAAAAAGATTTTTATTGTGGAATGCGGTGAAGAATGTAAATGGGCATACCAGACATAAATGAATAAATTGGTGTTATTCCAAGAGGTTGTGGGCCGAGTCTTAGCCCGGTGGTTGCGACGTGGGCCGAGGCTTAGCCCGGTGGTTGCGACGTGGTGATATGTCCTGGCCCGTCCGAGTTTGAGCTTCCGTGCTTGCACTCGACGTGTGCACATCCATCTCTTAATTAAAATTCCAAGGGCGTCTTCCCCTTCGGCGTCATTTTTTTTTATTCCAAGATATTTTGAAGAGAAAAAAGCGATAAAAAGAACATGTAGTAATTTATAGCGATTAAATCATCCAAGCAGCTGAAATTTGATACTACCGGTGAAAATTATAATGATGCAATTATCATGTTGAAATTATAAATTTCTAGGGCAGGAATTTCGCCTGAATCTGCGGACATTGATGACGCAATTGTCATGTTGAAATTATAAATTTCTAGGGTAGGAATTTGGCATGAATCTGCGGACATTGTGTCCAGTCCTAGAATGCCACTTTGTAGCTATTCTGCAACCATACCAATTTAAGATACAGGACCCTAGAGTCCGTCCAGTCAGACAAACGTAACAAATACACATGATAAGATCTTGCAGAGTTCAGATCTGCCCAATGTGATATCTAGTGCACAGGTCTGCAAGCGTGCTAGCTATTAAACCATAGTCACCGACCAGTTTAGAAAAATTTAAGTACGTAATTAGTAGTGCTGATTACCGTTGAGGATACGTGTATACCAACATCAAAGCTACACCCCAACAGATTCTTCTTATCCAAGTTTCTATTGTGGGCACCGGCCGAGGATGAAGATGATGAGCAGCCCATAAAACGGGAAAGGACGTGCGGTGCAAGGTTGCTGCTGGCGCTGATGGTCGCCCGATTGGTAGGTGGCAGCTGGATAAATCGTGAAAGGTCGTCGGCAGCAAGGTTCCTTCTGGAATTGTGCGCCATGTCGCTTGGAAAGCTAGGAAAGTCAGCGCCATGCGCCGGTAACTTCCATCCCATCACCTTGGCCGATCGGCGCCAGTAGGGCTCGGAGCCTCAGACGTTGTAGAGGCGGTGGTGCAAGGCCATTGCCATGGCGGCAAGGATAGTATCCTATGACCTAGGACATCCGTGTATGTTTTTTTAAGAAACTTCAAATCTTGCGTGTGGAACTAATCTTTTTAGAGTTTTGTATCGTTCAAGTGCAGGGATGGTATCTATCAATATTTTATTACCGTAGAGACATTAAACCATGCGCTGGTAAAGAGAGAATGAATTGCCTTTTCTTAAAAGGTGTACACAAAAGATAATCAACGTGGTAGACACCTGACGTGTGTACGAAATACAATTACGCGGCGTTATGTTAAATTGTTAAATCTTAACCATATATTTTAGATCTAACTATCCACGTAATTCTGATGATGTGGATTAATGTGGGGGCTCGAAAACAGAACCTCTGTATTGTGCTTTTAGTATATAATAGATAATAGATTTTCTTAGCCGGTTTCGGGAAACGGTCAAAACGGGTGACACGAACGTTCGTAGCTAGGTTTTGAAAATTGAGTAACTCTTTGCATATCTATGTTGAAATAGGTACTCGGGTACCTAAAAAGGATTTTTTCAAAAAATAAAGAGAAAACTACGAGCACCTGTAGTTCAAATTTTATCCCGTTTCAGCTGAATCGGGAGAAATTTGTCTTTTTCAAAAGATATGTAAGGAAAGATTTTTAGAGGAACTAACTTGAATTTTTGTAGATAAAATGTTGTCTAGTAACTACATAATTTTATGTGGTATAATTCCGCAACATATTTTTGGTAGATGCTTCACAAAAAGACCCGTTTTCGACACTCCGAAAATGGAAAACGATATTTTTATTTAGAGAAAAATTAAACTTTCTTCGTAAACATTGTTAGTTGTTCCAATATGGATATTTGTGTGGAATATAGGAACATTTAAAGAAACTATGCCATGGATGTGGCCATAACATCCGTCATTTGGCCCGAAAGCCATGAATCTTCGTAGATGATAGGTCATTTCTATGAGCACTTTTTCGAGATGGTTGTCATATTCCAATTTTATTATTTTCTATCCATACTAGATCACTTATTATAACACCACGCGAAGGTCTTACTTCATTTCGAGTATTTTTGAATTTTTTGGAATTTTCTTAGCCGGTTTCGGGAAACGGTCAAAACGGGGGACACGACCGTTCGTAGCTAGGTGTTGAATCTTGAGTAACTCTTTGCATATCTATGTTGAAATATGTACTTGGGTACCTAAAAAGGATTTTTTCCAAAAAGTAAACAGAAAACTACGAGGCACCTATAGTTCAAATTTTGCCGGGTTTCAACTGAATCGGCAGAAATTTGTCTTTTTTTCAAAAGAGGTGTAAGGAAAGATTTTTAGAAGAAGTAATTTGAATTTTTGTAGATAAAATGTTGTCTAGTAACTACATAATTTTATGTGGTATAATTCCGCAACATATTTTTGGTAGATGCTTCACAAAAAGACCCGTTTTCGACACTCCGAAAATGGAAAACAATATTTTTATTTAGAGAAAAATTAAACTTTCTTCATAAACATTGCTAGTTGTTCCAATATGCATCTTTGTGTGGAATATAGGAACATTTAAAGAAACTATGCCATGGATGTGGCCTTAACATCCGTCATTTGGCCCGAAAGCCATGAATCTTCGTAGATGATAGGTCATTTCTGTGAGCACTTTTTCGAGATGGTTGTCGTATTCCAAGTTTATTATTTTCTATGCATACTAGATCACTTATTATAACACCACGCGAAGGTCTTGCTTCATTTCGAGTATTTTTTAATTTTCTGGAATTTTCTTAGCCGGTTTCGGGAAACGGTCAAAACGGGGGACACGACCGTTTGTAGCTAGGTGTTGAATCCTGAGTAACTCTTTGCATATCTATGTTGAAATAGGTACTTGGGTACCTAAAAACGATATTTTTTCAAAAAATAAAGAGAAAACTACGAGGCACCTGTAGGTCAAATTTTGCCCGGTTTCATCTGAATCGGCAGAAATTTGTCTTTTTCAAAAGAGGTGTAAGGAAATATTTTTAGAGGAACTAATTTGACTTTTTGTAGATAAAATGTTGTGTAGTAACTACATAATTTTATGTGGTATAATTCCGCAACATATTTTTGGTAGATGCTTCACAAAAAGACCCGTTTTCGACACTCCGAAAATGGAAAACGATATTTTTATTTAGAGAAAAATTAAACTTTCTTCGTAAACATTGTTAGTTTTTCCAATATGGATCTTTGTGTGGAATATAGGAACATTTAAAGAAACTATGCCATGGATGTGGCCATAACATCCGTCATTTGGCCCGAAAGCCATGAATCTTCGTAGATGATAGGTCATTTCTATGAGCACTTTTTCGAGATGGTTGTCGTATTCCAATTTTATTATTTTCTATCCATACTAGATCACTTATTATATCACCACACGAAGGTCTTGCTTCATTTTGAGTATTTTTGAATTTTCTGGAATTTTCTTAACCGGTTTCGGGAAACGGTCAAAACGGGGGACACGACCGTTCGTAGCTAGGTGTTGAATCTTGAGTAACTCTTTGCATATATAAGTTGAAATAGGTACTTGGGTACCTAAAAAGGATTTTTTTCAAAAAATAAAGAGAAAACTACGAGGCACGTGTAGTTCAAATTTTGCCCGGTTTCATCTGAATCGGCAGAAATTTGTCTTTTTCAAAAGAGGTGTAAGAAAAGATTTTTAGAGGAAGTAATTTGAATTTTTGTAGATAAAATGTTGCCTAGTAACTACATAATTTTATGTGGTATAGTTCCGCAACATAGTTTTGGTAGATGCTTCACAAAAAGACCCGTTTTCGACACTCCGAAAATGGAAAACGATATTTTTATCTAGAGAAAAATTGAACTTTCTTCGTAAACATTGTTAGTGGTTCCAATAGGCATGTTTGTGTGGAATATAGGAACATTTAAACAAACTATGCCATGGATGTGGCCATAACATCCGTCATTTGACCCGGAAGCCATGAATCTTTGTAGATGATAGGTCATTTCTGTGAGCACTTTTTCGAGATGGTTGTCGTATTCCAAGTTTATTTTTTTCTATGCATACTAGATCACTTATTATAACACCACGCGAAGGTCTTGCTTTATTCTGAGTATTTTAGAATTTTCTGGAATTTTCTTAGCCTGTTTCGGGAAACGGTCAAAAAGGGGGACACGACCGTTCGTAGCTAGGTGTTGAATCTTGAGTAACTCTTTGCATATCTATGTTTAAATGGGTACTTGGGTACCTAAAAAGGATTTTTTTTTCAAAAAATAAAGAGAAAACTACGAGGCACCTGTAGTTCAATTTTGCCCGGTTTCATCTGAATCGGCAGAAATTTGTCTTTTTCAAAAGAGTCGTAAGGAAAGATTTTTAGAGGAAGAAATTTGACTTTTTGTATATAAAATGTTGTCTAGTAACTACATAATTTTATGTGGTATAAGTCCGCAACATATTTTTGGTAGATGCTTCACAAACAGACCCGTTTTCGACACTCCGGAAATGGAAAACGATATTTTTATTTAGAGAAAAATTAAACTTTCTTCGTAAACATTGTTAGTTGTTCCAATATGCATCTTTGTGTGGAATATAGAAACATTTAAAGAAATTATGCCATGGATGTGGCCATAACATCCGTCATTTGGCCCGAAAGCCATGAATCTTCGTAGATGTTAGGTCATTTCTGTGAGCACTTTTTCGAGATGGTTGTCGTATTCCAAGTTTATTATTTTATATGCATACTAGATGACTTATTATAACACCACGCGAAGGTCTTGCTTCATTTCGAGTATTTTTGAATTTTCTGGAATTTTCTTAGCCGGTTTCGGGAAACGGTCAAAACGGGGGAAACGACCGTTCGTAGCTAGGTGTTGAATCTTGAGTAACTCTTTGCATATATATGTTGAAATAGGTACTTGGGTACCTAAAAAGGATTTTTTCAAAAAATAAAGAGAAAAATACGAGGCACGTGTAGTTCAAATTTTGCCCGGTTTCATCTGAATCGGCAGAAATTTGTCTTTTTTAAAAGAGGTGTAAGAAAAGATTTTTAGAGGAAGTAATTTGAATTTTTGTAGATAAAATGTTGCCTAGTAACTACATAATTTTATGTGGTATAGTTCCGCAACATAGTTTTGGTAGATGCTTCACAAAAAGACCCGTTTTCGACACTCCGAAAATGGAAAACGATATTTTTATCTAGAGAAAAATTGAACTTTCTTCGTAAACATTGTTAGTGGTTCCAATAGGCATGTTTGTGTGGAATATAGGAACATTTAAACAAACTATGCCATGGATGTGGCCATAACATCCGTCATTTGACCCGGAAGCCATGAATCTTTGTAGATGATAGGTCATTTCTGTGAGCACTTTTTCGAGATGGTTGTCGTATTCCAAGTTTATTTTTTTCTATGCATACTAGATCACTTATTATAACACCACGCGAAGGTCTTTCTTTATTCTGAGTATTTTAGAATTTTCTGGAATTTTCTTAGCCTGTTTCGGGAAACGGTCAAAACGGGGGACACGACCGTTCGTAGCTAGGTGTTGAATCTTGAGTAACTCTTTGCATATCTATGTTTAAATGGGTACTTGGGTACCTAAAAAGGATTTTTTTTTCAAAAAATAAAGAGAAAACTACGAGGCACCTGTAGTTCAATTTTGCCCGGTTTCATCTGAATCGGCAGAAATTTGTCTTTTTCAAAAGAGTCGTACGGAAAGATTTTTAGAGGAAGAAATTTGACTTTTTGTATATAAAATGTTGTCTAGTAACTACATAATTTTATGTGGTATAAGTCCGCAACATATTTTTGGTAGATGCTTCACAAACAGACCCGTTTTCGACACTCCGGAAATGGAAAACGATATTTTTATTTAGAGAAAAATTAAACTTTCTTCGTAAACATTGTTAGTTGTTCCAATATGCATCTTTGTGTGGATTATAGAAACATTTAAAGAAATTATGCCATGGATGTGGCCATAACATCCGTCATTTGGCCCGAAAGCCATGAATCTTCGTAGATGTTAGGTCATTTCTGTGAGCACTTTTTCGAGATGGTTGTCGTATTCCAAGTTTATTATTTTCTATGCATACTAGATGACTTATTATAACACCACGCGAAGGTCTTGCTTCATTTCGAGTATTTTTGAATTTTCTGGAATTTTCTTAGCCGGTTTCGGGAAACGGTCAAAACGGGGGAAACGACCGTTCGTAGCTAGGTGTTGAATCTTGAGTAACTCTTTGCATATATATGTTGAAATAGGTACTTGGGTACCTAAAAAGGATTTTTTCAAAAAATAAAGAGAAAAATACGAGGCACGTGTAGTTCAAATTTTGCCCGGTTTCATCTGAATCGGCAGAAATTTGTCTTTTTTAAAAGAGGTGTAAGGAAAGATTTTTAGAGGAAGTAATTTGAATTTTTGTAGTTAAAATGTTGCCTAGTAACTACATAATTTTATGTGGTATAGTTCCGCAACATAGTTTTGGTAGATGCTTCACAAAAAGACCCGTTTTCCACTACACCACGGTAGCATCTTACCAACACACATGTGTGGGGAAAGGTATACCTATAGCCACAGAACATGTGTCGGCATATGTTTAGAGCTACGCCGACACATGGTTTGTAAGAATAGACCAAGATATAGCCACTAGTATTCTGTGGGCATATGTTTAGCTACAAATAACCTGTGGGCATGTACACAACAACTAGTTGACTGTCGGCATAAGTTTGGGCAGACAAAGAAAGTGTCGGCGTAAGTATCCACGTGGAAGACACGAGAAAACCTCTTCCTCTAGCGGGAAAATGAAAATTTTGGGGTCGATAGCGCCATATCGTGAAGTTTCCTATGTCAAGTCCCAAAGAGCAAAAGATCTCAAAGAAGTCATCCCCTCTCTCCCCCGTTCCCAAATCAGATCTCCACCGTGCTGCATCTTGCCACCTCCGCCTCCGCCTCCGCCACCGCCATGTGCAGCAGCAGCCTCGCCATTTCCGTCCGCTTCCCTGCCACTCACGGCTGGGCAACCCTCCTCGTCGCCACCATGGTCTTCCTCGGCATATACGCCGCCCCCAGCCCTAACCGAGCCCTACCACATCCGCCTTGCTCGGGCCATCGCCTCCACATATTCGGCCTGCCACCGCGGGATCCTACTGCATCCCCGTCCTCCACATCGTGCACTACCGCATCTAACAGGATGCTAGGGACGGGACACCGCCCCACTGCCCGGACTAGGGCGTTGCTTCCCCAGCGACGGAGTGCCGCCGGCTGGCCCTCCCAGGGTACAGGATGCCACCCCTTGGTTCACTGCACGGATTAGGCAGACTGTGAGTCATCCCCTCGTTCACATGCCGACTTAATCCACTCTCCAACGCGCCCCCTGTTTTCACTATATTTTTTTCCTTTAACATGTTTACGTGTTTGTGCATTTTGTTTTGAAGAACTGAAATTAGAGGCTACTAATTAGAGGATTTTAAACATTGAGGTCACGTCAATCATGCTAACTGAACTGGTGTGCTCCATTCTGTTAATATGTTTCATGTTTACAGTATTTAAATTACCATTTCCTTCTATTCGTTATGATGAAAGGTCGTGAGGATTTTCGATCTTTTAACTCTGCAATCAGATATTTTTGCTATCTCAGTTATGTATGCTAGCATGTAGGCCTCATATTGTAGACACAATATTAGTTTAGCTGTGTAACGACCCGATTAATAATCTTTGTTCATGGACAGCTGCATATGCTTTTGATAATGAAGTCCAATTCAGCCATACTTAAAAATTGCTGAATTTTCCTGATTATTCTACGAATATTTTGTGTTTATATTTTTCTTGCATAATGCTGCAAACGCTGCTCAGAATGGCGACTTTTTGAATGCTTTAAACTTGATGGTAAGTTTCGAAATGTCTCTATTTGTATTTCCTGTGTGGTGCTTTATCTATTTTACATGCAAGTTTGGTGTTTTATCTATGTTCCTAAAATGACCAGTGTTTTATTTATTTTGCTTACAGGTTCGATGTATTGTATCCGTACTGTAAAGCCATCTTGATATGTCTGTATTGCTACGGCACTCACAACTACAAACACGTTTGCTGTCTCTCTTACCACTGCGTCAACCATGAGGTAAGTCACTGCTCTGCCTAAGGTCGATGCCTTCCGAGCTACATGACACTTGTTCCTTGCTTCACATCATAGAAACACACATTTTATCATCCCGCATGCCACCTGTCCTATCCTAACCTCCATCAAACTGGTTACTATTTTATCTGATCTTCTGAAATGAATAACTAGCAGTTCTGATGTATGTTCCTTGACCTGCTTGTTGCTTGCTGTTCGTTGCTCGAGCTACAAATCCTAATCTGATTTGCTAATTGGTCATGTTCTCATTATTGAATCGATTGTGTTAGTCTGGATCGACACACCATCGCTAACTGTTTTGAATGATTTAAGTTCCAGAAACTCAGCTACCTATGATTCCCAACATTATTATGATATATGTTATGGTAGAGGTATTTCCATTTTTGGCATCCTAACAAAGTGCCGATAGTTGTGATCAGCACTTAGACTTATTTAGGCTTACTGTTTTATTTATTTATGCTGCTATCTTCACAGTCTGGTATAACATAAGGGTTGTGCTTGTACTGTGAAGCACTTTATTTAATGCATTGCCAGGTAACCAGTCTAATATGTCGCATTATAAATGAATAATAGTTGTCTCTAGCTAACCATTAATGAATCTTGATTCTGTCCAGGTAATCAGTGTAAATGTGCTAGGGAGTACGTCTTTAGCTAGAGATGCGTGGGGCTGCTACACCGCTACTGTCCAGGATTGTGATGTCTGGGCTAAGTGAGCTTAAGTGAGTCATTTTATTAGTATTCTTCTTTTGTTCCTTTTGGAAGGATTGGAGTGTGTTAGCAGCCACGAATTTACATTTAGATCATTATTATATTTATATATACAGCTCTGGTCTATCTATATACAGCTCTGGTCTATCTTGATATGGCGTCATGAAAATGCCATTAATTCATGTTTTGTTGTTCTCGCTTTCCTAGATTATGTTGAACTGTATCTAGTTAATTTATGTCAAGTCATTACTGGTATCTCTTATGCTCTCCCTAACATCCATGCCTATTGTAGAAGGTGCCTCAATGTCACTTAACTTGGGCTGTGATAATCTTGTGGACATTGCACTTTGTTGATACATATGAGAATTTAGAGAAGTTGTTTGAAACATGTTCTAATGCATGACCAAGAGCTAGTTAAATGTTTGCAAGCTAAATGTGACATTCTGCGTGGGCTAGGTGTTTTCATCTTCAGATTGTTTACTTTTCTGATTGTATCCTTTGGAAGCGTAAGCGTTTTTGATATTTTCAGGTATTTCGCCAATTTGCGCACATGGCCGTGATGAATTAATTTGAAGTATTTCAGACAATTGGGTGTTTGAAGCATTCTGGAGTAGCAACCCTCTGCGCATGGATGTGATGAAGCAACCTTTTTCTTTTATTTTTCTGATTTATTGGCCAAAAACAATAGCTGTATGTATGATGAGTTGGACAAAACAGTAGCTATGTGAAACGTGTATGTTTGTATACTTGTGATCAATATAGCGATGACACATATGGATTTGTATACTTGTACTTTTGCAATCCATGTTGATATGAGCTTTTCATGAAGTGTCCCTTTTATGTTTGTTTTATAAATTGTTGATTTTGATAGTCGAGCCATATATGTGTTATTGTTTGTTTGGCTGCATATGAGCTTACCTACAAAATAAGTGTCGGCAAAGGTAGGAAGTCGACACAGAACATGTGTCGGCGTAGGTTGAAGGAGCAACAACCCATCGTCTGTCGGCGTAGGTCTGAATAAATACCTACGAGCTATGTGTCGGCGTATGTGGGGAACTGCCGACAGACATTGTGTCGGTGCCATATCTTATGTCGGCAAAGCTTTCGTCGACTGCTTTTGCCCCGACTCTCCATCTTGTGTAGGCATATCTCTTGCCAACTAGTTATCTGTCGGCAAAGGTACCATATGCCGACAGATCCTTCTGTCGACAAGTTTGTACCATGGTGTAGTGTTCGACACTCCGAAAATGGAAAACGATATTTTTATTTAGAGAAAAATTTAACTTTCTTCGTAAACATTGTTAGTGGTTCCAATAGGCATCTTTGTGTGAAATATAGGAACATTTAAAGAAACTATGCCATGGATGTGGCCATAACATCCGTCATTTGACCCGGAAGCCATGAATCTTCGTAGATGATAGGTCATTTCTATGAGCACTTTTTCGAGATCGTTGTCGTATTCCAAGTTTATTTTTTTCTATGCATACTAGATCACTTATTATAACACCACGCGAAGGTCTTGCTTCATTTTGAGTATTTTTGAATTTTCTTAGCCGGTTTCGGGAAACGGTCAAAACGGGGGACACGACCGTTCGTAGCTAGGTGTTGAATCTTGAGTAACTCTTTGCATATCTATGTTTAAATAGGTACATGGGTACCTAAAAACGATTTTTTTTTCAAAAAATAAAGAGAAAACTACGAGGCACCTGTAGTTCAATTTTGCCCGGTTTCATCTGAATCGGCAGAAATTTGTCTTTTTCACAAGAGGTGTAAGGAAAGATTTTTAGAGGAAGTAATTTGACTTTTTGTAGATAAATGTTGTCTAGTAACTACATAATTTTATGTGGTATAGTTCTGCAACATATTTTTGGTAGATGCTTCACAAAAGACCCCTTTTTGACACTCCGAAAATGGAAAACGATATTTTTATTTAGAGAAAAATCAAACTTTCTTCGTAAACATTGTTAGTTGTTCCAATATGCATCTTTGTGTGGAATATAGAAACATTTAAAGAAACTATGCCATGGATGTGGCCATAACATCCGTCATTTGGCCCGAAAGCCATGAATCTTCGTAGATGATAGGTCATTTCTGTGAGCACTTTTTCGAGATGGTTGTCGTATTCCAAGTTTATTATTTTCTATGCATACTAGATCACTTATTATAACACCACGCGAAGGTCTTGCTTCATTTCGAGTATTTTTGAATTTTCTGGAATTTTCTTAGCCGGTTTCGGGAAACGGTCAAAACGGGGGACACGACCGTTCGTAGCTAGGTGTTGAATCCTGAGTAACTCTTTGCATATCTATGTTGAAATAGGTACTTGGGTACCTAAAAAGGATTTTTTCAAAAAATAAAGAGAAAACTACGAGGCACCTATAGGTCAAATTTTGCCCGGTTCCAACTGAATCAGCAGAAATTTGTCTTTTTCGAAAGAGGTGTAAGGAAAGATTTTTAGAGGAAGTAATTTTACTTTTTGTAGATAAAATGTTATGTAGTAACTACATAATTTTATGTGGTATAATGACGCAACATATTTTTGGTAGATGCTTCACAAAAAGACTAGTTTTCGACACTCCGAAAATGGAAAACGATATTTTTATTTAGAGAAAAATTAAAATTTCTTCGTAAACATTGTTAGTTGTTCCAATATGCATATTTGTGTGGAATATAGGAACATTTAAAGAAACTATGCCATGGATGTGGCCATAACATCTGTCAGTTGGCCCGAAAGCCATGAATCTTCGTAGATGATAGGTCATTTCTGTGAGCACTTTTTTGAGATGGTTGTCGTATTCCAAGTTTATTTTTTTATATGCATACTAGATAACTTATTATAACACCACGCGAAGGTCTTGCTTCATTTCGAGTATTTTTGAATTTTCTGGAATTTTCTAAGCCGGTTTCGGGAAACGGTCAAAACGGGGGACAGGACCGTTCGTAGCTAGGTGTTGAATCTTGAGTAACTCTTTGCATATCTATGTTTAAATAGGTACTTGGGTACCTAAAAATGATTTTTTTTCAAAAAATAAAGAGAAAACTACGAGGCACCTGTAGTTCAAATTTTGCCCGGTTTCATCTGAATCGGCAGAAATTTGTCTTTTTCAAAAGAGGTGTAAGGAAAGATTTTTAGAGGAAGTAATTTGACTTTTTGTAGATAAAATGTTGTGTAGTAACTACATAATTTTATGTGGTATAATGCCTCAACATATTTTTGGTAGATGCTTCACAAAAAGACTAGTTTTCGACACTCCGAAAATGGAAAACGATATTTTTATTTAGAGAAAAATTAAAATTTGTTCGTAAACATTGTTAGTTGCTCCAATATGCATATTTGTGTGGAATATAGGAACATTTAAAGAAACTATGCCATGGATGTGGCCATAACATCTGTCAGTTGGCCCGAAAGCCATGAATCTTCGTAGATTATAGGTCATTTCTATGAGCACTTTTTCGAGATGGTTGTCGTATTCCAAGTTTATTTTTTTCTATGCATACTACATCACTTATTATAACACCACGCGAAGGTCTTGCTTCATTTCGAGTATTTTTGAATTTTCTGGAATTTTCTTAGCCGATTTCGGGAAACGGTCAAAATGGGGGACAGGACCGTTCGTAGCTAGGTGTTGAATCTTGAGTAACTCTTTGCATATCTATGTTTAAATAGGTACTTGGGTACCTAAAAAGGATTTTTTTTCAAAAAATAAAGAGAAAACTACGAGGCACCTGTAGTTCAAATTTTGCCCGGTTTCATCTGAATCGGCAGAAATTTGTCTTTTTCAAAAGAGGTGTAAGGAAAGATTTTTAGAGGAAGTAATTTGACTTTTTGTATATAAAATGTTGTCTAGTAACTACATAATTTTATGTGGTATAATTCCGCAACATATTTTTGGTAGATGCTTCACAAAAAGACCCGTTTTCGACAATCCGGAAATGGAAAACGATATTTTTATTTAGAGAAAAATTAAACTTTCTTCGTAAACATTGTTAGTTGTTCCAATATGCATCTTTGTGTGGAATATAGAAACATTTAAAGAAACTATGCCATGGATGTGGCCATAACATCCGTCATTTGGCCCGAAAGCCATGAATCTTCGTAGATGATAGGTCATTTCTGTGAGCACTTTTTCGAGATGGTTGTCGTATTCCAAGTTTATTATTTTCTATGCTTACTAGATCACTTATTATAACACCACGCGAAGGTCTTGCTTCATTTCGAGTATTTTAGAATTTTATGGAATTTTGTTAGCCGGTTTCGGGAAACGGTCAAAACGAGGGACACGACCGTTCATAGCTAGGTGTTGAATCTTGAGTAACTCTTTGCATATCTATGTTGAAATAGGTACTTGGGTCGCCAAAAAGGATTTTTTCAAAAAATAAAGAGAAAACTACGAGGCACCTGTAGTTCAAATTTTGCCCGGTTTCAGCTGAATTGGTAGAAATTTGTCTTTTTCAAAAGAGGTGTAAGGAAAGATTTTTAGAGGAAGTAAGTTTACTTTTTGTAGATAAAATGTGGACTAGTAACTACATAATTTTATGTGGTATAATTCCGCAACATATTTTTGATAGATGCTTCACAAAAAGACCCGTTTTTGACACTCTCTCTGTCTTGATGCTTGTGGAGCGGCGCCAGCTGCACTGTTGCCCTCCTTACGCAGTGATGAAGTTTATTGCTGCGTGCAATGGCCAGAAGGTGGCCAAGATTTTACCTCCATGGTTGAGGCTTGCTAGACCAGACGCTGGAGCTCGGCTTCGCGGCGACTCCAAGTGATTCGTTCTCTGATTCGTCACGATTGCTGGCGTCCAAGGTCGATCGTCAGAAGGGAGAGACCGAGAGTTCTACTGTGCTCCGTTCTAGGTATCAGCGGCACTTGGAGAACTCCAGCGATGAGTGGCGGCGGCTCCTGAGGACTCGATTGCTTTTTACTTTTTAATCTTAAGGGGTTCTTTGTAATTTCGCGGGGCCTTTCTTCGAATATTAGGTCTTTAGTGCAAGAGGTACAACACTTTTATTTATTTAGTTAAAATTAAAAAAAAATTAGATAGAAGAGGGCAGTTTCCCCCCGTCGTCTTCGGCAGTTTCCAAAAGAGGTCAGTTTCCCCCCATCGCTTCGCACACTTTCCCCTCCAGCAGCGCTAGGTCTGCATCGCCGGAGAGCGTCGCGGTGAATCCGGCCATCCCAGACGTGGATCCGACCCCAGCCCGCCGTCAGTCTCCGCCGTTCGCCCCTGACTTCTTCCCCGTCATCTTCAATCGCCCCCGTCGTCTTCGATCTGCGCTGCCTCCCGCACGGTAAGTTCTCTGCTCATGAGATTCATTCGGTCAGTCAAGAGTTGCTAAATCATTGTCGCAAAGGGGGGTTTGGTTCAGTCAAGAGATAGATCCAGTTCTAGCGGGGGAGGGTTGTCGCAAAGGGGGGTTTGGTTTCTGCTCATCTCATTCCGCAAAGGGGGGGGGTTAGTGATGATTGGGCGCGGTTGAATGATTGATTGGTCGTGGAGTGGGTTAACGACGTCTGTGAGCTAGACCTTGACATTTTTGCCTGCATGGGAGGTGATGCTTTTGGTCTGAGAATGTCTAAATCGTTGACTGAGGAGAGGATTGATGATCGATCTCCATTAATTTTGCCAAGCTCCTGTTCTTTTATATAGCTAGCTGTCTATGTTTGTTGAATTGTCTGATGTCGATCTAAGTTACACGGGGCTATCAATCTTATGTATAATGTAATGCCAGAAGCTGTCTTTGTTTGCTAGCTAGTACTACTAAGCAAACAGAGCACTCTCCATGTTTAAGTTGTTTATTGTAAAATTTCTATACACTTATGTGCAACTGCTGCAGATTTAGTTCTGACAATGTTAGAATCCTGACATGTTTCTGGTTACCATTGGCTTCAGTATGTTTCCCTCTGCTTTGCAAGGATGCTGTCTTGGTTCCTTGATTGTGTGCAACTGCTGCATCTTCAGTTCTGCATACGCTTGTTTAATCTTTAGCCTGTAAGCTATAATTACTCAAAACTATCGTTAAAGTATAATTACTGTAAGCAATAATTAAAATTGAGTAGTTATATTCCTTCCATTTTCTATAAGCTATAATTAAACTTGAGTAGTAATAATTAAACTTGAGTAGTTATATTAATGTAAGCTATAATTACTTTAATGTTCATGGTAAAGTTCCCTGCCATTTGCTGATTGCTAATTCGATGATGAATAGGCGGGTTTGCTACGATGGACTTCGAGTTCTTCACGTGGGTAGATCCTTTGCTGCAGACGCTGCCACGGAAGTTTGCAAAGTTGATGGACGGCCGTGATCCCGATGAACTGAGGGTGTGTGAGGTGGGCAATCGGCACACCACAATCTGGGACATTGATGTGGAGTTCAAGGGCCCTGACCGTATGTTCCTCAAGGGCACCTGGTCTCGGTTCGTGAACACTTATGGCCTCGAGAAAGGAAGTATCCTGATCTGCACATACGACGGCGACACCATGCTCACCGTCAAGATGTTCGACAATCAAATGTGTCGCGTACGTTACAACGACAACTGCAGTACGTGTTTCTTATCACAAAAATGTCAATTATGCGTATTTGTTGGAAGTAATATATGTTGTTGGATATTGAGTTGCATATTTGTTGGATGATGTACAAGCATGATTACTAGGATGGATGCGGCTGGCTTCGAGTTCTTTAGGGTCATCCTAGACACTTCAGCGGAGAAAATGGTATGGTAGTAAAACCTGAAACAACAATTTGATATATGTAACTTGGTGTGTATAACTCTAAACCCTTATTGGTCATTTGCTGCAGAGGCTTCCTCAGCCGTTTGTGGACTTGCTGAAGGACCGTAGGCTCAGTGAAATATACCTGTGTGAGGAGGATGATACCAGCCTGAGGGATATGGGAGTGGTCCTCGAGAATAGTGGCCGCATGTACCTCAAGCGCGGCTGGCAGTCGTTCGCCCGCCGTTTCAGCTTGAACCACGGGGATTTCCTCCACTTCTGTTTTGACGGCTATGATGTGCTCACCGTCAAGGTGTTCGATCCAACCATGTGCCGCAAGCGCTACCAACACAGGGATGGCATGGACAGTGATGGCAATGGCAATTACAGTGATGATGCTGAGATAATCGAGAGAGGTACAAAAATTCTTTATTCCTTGTTTATTAGTGTCATGTAGTGGATGAATAACCAAGTGTTGCTTTGTTACATATAGGACCTGGTATTAGGGGAGATCTCATCTTCGACGACTATTGCATATTTGGGAACAAGGTGCACCTGAACAAGGCTGGAGTGCTTCAGCTGAACGAAATGGATGACGACGCTGCGGAAAATCGTCTCAAGTATTATGTTTGTAGGATGATACCGTCCTCTCTGGATAAACAAAAGGGCAAAATGGTTAGAATCAGTTTTATTTGACATTGTTCAAACCTTTTGTATTTGCAATCTTTCTAATTGTTGTAATATTAATATCTTCACAGGAGTTTGGACCTGAGTTCACTAGAGGTGGCCTCAAGAATTATCTGAAAACACATGTGAAAGTAAATGTTGGGTGCACTGCCAACGGGGAACGACACGATATGATGATGAAGATGGGAGCTGATAAGAAAAAGGCAATACTGAGTCGTGGATGGACAACAGCTATGACAAGCTACAATATCGAGAAGGGAGCCAATGTGATCTTCTGCTTCAGGCCAAATGGACCTGGCAAGCTTCTTCTGGAGATGATTGTAATGAACTGATGGAGATGATTGTAATGAACTTATGGAAATGTTGCTATCTTAAGCAGTAGTGAACTGATGGAATGGTTGCTTTTGCTATCTTAATCTTCTTCTCTGAACTTATTTCATCAATGAAATGTGTTGATCATCTATATCTGAGCTTATTTCATGAATAAAATGCAAATGCCAGTGTTTTTTTTGTCTCTGAACTTATTTCATGCATATCTGCTGATGAATGCAAAGCTTCTGTTAATTTTTTTTGGTAAGGCACAAGAAAGATCAGTATAAAAAGTGTTAGACATCAATAGCTAACATGATTTGTACATAGAGCCAAGTGGTAACACATGCCACTAGATAGTCAGGAGGTCCTGGGTTCGGATCCCAGGCCTCAACCCTTTTAGTATATTTTCCAAAATTGTTTCAAAATACAAATACAAATTCGAATACCAGTCCAGTAATGTTTCAAACTACAAATAAAAATTCGAATACCAGTCTAGTAATGTTTCTTCTTTCTTTTATTTGCATTTCACACAGAAAAAAAATATATATAATGTATTATACATCAATCCCTAACAAGATCAGTCATATAGCCCAGTGGCAACACACTACTCTAGTGTAGATGTCCTGGGTTCGATACCTAGGCCACAACCCATTTTTCTGCTATTTTCTACATTTAGAGACAACAGTCCAGTAATGTAAATTCAGAGTTTCAGGCACAACCAAAATTCAGAGAAAATCAGTGCAGATTCATAACATATATCCAGAAATCAGTGTAAAATTATTACAAGTTTTGGAGAAATCAGTACATAAATCATCATTACAAGCAATTTCTCAATGCCATTGTCTGAAATGCATCAGCTGCATCACTACTTCAAAAACATTCTTCTCTTCATGCCCAGTCCATCTGCTACTCATCGTCATCGATGCCGAAACCAGGAACTCTATGCCTAGTCCTATTTTCCTCATCATCACTAGCATATTGGAACATAGTATCATCTTCTTCATCATCCCCGCTTTCATGTACATCCACAACCATCTTTCTTTTTTTCTTCATGCCTTCTACAACTGCAGCTTTTAAAATCATAGGCTCTTGATGGTCTCTTCGCAATCTGGTTTGGACATTTGATTCATGTGGTTGCACAGGAACTTCCGTTGAGTCATCATCCTGGTATGTTAGGCCACCACCACCGGGACCTTCAGTTTACTTCACACTCCACAAGTGTCTATGCTGAAACTTTTGCACAACTCACCAGTTTCCTTGCAAGAGTGTGTCAGGTAGATAGAATACCTTTGTTGCTTGTGTTGGCAGAATAAAAGGATCATTCTTCTACCAGAATCTTCCAGTGTTGATGCTTTTGAAGTGTCCATCATTCCTCAATCCGGCGTTCTTCTTGCCACCAACATCAAACCAGTCACACCGAAATAAGACAACCGGACGGTGCATGCCTCCGCTAGAGTTGTACTGCAACTCAATGATGCTTCTTAGCTGACCATAGAAGTCAATCTCCTCACCGTCATGATCTCCCTCGGTGACAATTCCACTATTATGTGTCTTTCTGTTTTTCTCGCGGTCAATAGTGTGGTACCGGATGCTGTCAACGATACATGCTGAATACACTCTGACTCGCATATCCGGTTCGCATTCGAAAGCAAAGAGATCATCACTAGCCTTCATCTCCTCAGGAAACTTTCCAATCTACACAAATAAACTAGGATGAGTAACATATACAAAAGAAAGATCATGTTGCAATGGATTCCATGGGTAAAGATCTCACATGATTCTTAAACCATTTAGAAAATCTCTTGGCAAGTCTTTTATCAACATGGATGCGTCTTTCTTCCTTTTTCAGCTCTTCTTTGCAGATCCTGCAAACCAAGGAAAAATAGTGAGCTAAAAGATGGGTTCCTTCCAACTCAAGGAAAAAAATATAACAAGTTCACAAAATAGAACTTACTCTATATATGGTTGGACCTCAAGGAAACTTCTGAGCACAAACCACACCATCTTGTCATATTCATCGCCATCAATCTCCAAGTACTTTGACCCTCCAATAAAGTTTACACCATGATCGAAAACCAAGACATCACCAATGTGTGAATCGCCCCTCTCACTATTTCTGCTCGGGCGATTCCATCTCGTTTCCATATCATCAAAGTATTTTGAACAAAATGTTAAGCACTCATCGACGACATATGCTTCTGCAATCGAACCTTTGGGTCTCGCCGTGTTTCGCACATAATGCTTACAAGTAAGCAGTCTTCTTTCAACCGGGAACATCCAACCGTATGGCACAGGGCCTCTAAGCATTGCTTCTTTTGGTAAATGCACAGTCAAATGGGCCATCACGGTGAAAAATGCCGGAGGGAAGATCTTCTCAAGCTTGCAAAGAATTATTGGGATTTCCTTTTCAAGTCTTTTGAGCACAGATAACTTGAGTGTTTTGCAGCACAACTCTCTAAAGAAATTTCCCAGCTCAGTAACCGCTTCATATATATCCTTATGCATGATTCCTCGGAGACCAGCGGGTAAAATCCTTTGGAGAAGTATGTGGCAATCATGAGTTTTAAGCCCATGAAGCTTGCATCCATCAGGGGAATCATGAGTTTTAAACCCATGAAGTCACAAAATGCACGCTTTTCTTCTTTACTCATTGTATACCATGCTGGTGGCATTTCATATGAATCTTTATCTATTTCCCTTAGATGCAACTCTTTCCTTATGCCAATGTCTTCAAGATCAAGACTAGAGTTCAAAGTGTCCTTTGTCTTCCCTTCAATGTTTAGGAATGTCCCGAGCAGATTATCACATATGTTCTTCTCTATGTGCATTACGTCAAGATTATTCCTCAATTTGAGATCAGGCCAGTATTCCAGGTCCCACAGAACAGACCTTCGGTCCCAACATTGACCTTCTTCACGCTTTCTTTTCTGCACAAGCTTTCCCGGTCTCACATCTCTAACCTTTTCCAGTTGCTGCTCCAACTCTTCTTTAGTGAACTCTTTCGGCCCGTCACGGGTTTCTGTCTGACCATTGAATTCTTTGCTTCTTCGCCAGCGATGGTTTGAAGGAAGAAACCGGCAGTGCCCAATATAGCAAATCTTGCTCCTTAACCTCATCGAGCAAGGGTTTTTGTCACAGCGCACGCAGGCCTGATAACCCGCTGTGATCCTCCCCGAAAAAGTGTGAAGTGCTGGAAAATCATATGCACCATATGACCGCAGCACGCAGAGTAAACTTCTTGCCGGGAGTCAAGGCATCGTACGTGTTAGGTACACTGTTCCAGAGCTCGAGCAGTTCTTCTACAAGGGGCTCCTTAAATACGTTGAAATCCTTTCCTGGAGACTCTGGTCCCAAGATAAGAAACGCCATCATAAAGTTGGACTGATCCATGAATGCCCATGGGGGCATGTTGTACGGCACCACAACTACCGGCCACATGCTATATGACGTGGCCTGGTTCCCAGACGGATTAAAGCCATCCGTGGCAAGGCCAAGTCTTATGTTCCTTGGGTCTTCGGCAAACTTATCATATTTCCTATCAAATTCCTTCCATGCCTCTCCGTCCGCTGGATGACTCAACTCATCTTCAACAGGTTGTCGCTTGAGCTTGTGCCACTGCACCTCCTCTGATGATTTCTCGGAGATAAACATCCGCTTCAGCCTTGGTTTCAACGGAAAGTGCCTCAAAACCTTCTGCGGTACCGACCTTTTCCCATCAGCATCTTTCCACCTTGAGGCTTTGCATTTTGAGCAGTTGTCATAGTCCTCATAATCTTTCCGAAACAAGACGCAGTTATTTGGGCAAACATGTATTGAAACATAACCTAGCCCCAACTTGCGGATTATGCCCAAAGCTTCGTCATAACATTTGGGAACACCACTATGAGGGAATTGCAAGGTCAATAGATTGAGTATCGCGTTGAATGCAGCATTGCTGATCCGATAGAATGACTTGACGTGGAGTAACTTCACGGTGAAGGTAAATCTTGAAAATTTGCGCCCTTCAACAGCTGACCGCTTCGCCTCCTCAAACAACTCGGCAAACATCGACTTCTGTCCATCAACATGGTCTTCCGAGTTGTATAGATCCTTCAACAGGTCAGGAATCCTATCATCTCCATCTCCATCTCCATCCTCTTCCTCCAAATGTGCATTCTCTTGCAAAACTTGTTCCGTAAAATTAATGTCATCATCATGACCATGGTGTGGCTGCAGGGCATCAACTTCAGCATGTTGAGGTTCTACATGCAAAGGTTCTCCATGATGGATCCACCTATCATATGTGCTGGCCATCCCAAAAATAAGCAAATGGTCTTCTACTCTTCCTTTAGCTTGTTCTTTACCGTTCATGCATTGGCAGCACAGGCAAAGTATGAGAGCATCCTGGGCAAAATTCAAGCTGACAAATTGCATGAACTCTTTCACTCCATTAATATGCTCAGGGGAAAGCTTTCTGACCCCTCTTGTAATCCAACTTCTGTCCATCTTCCAAACACCACAAAAATGTTGCAACTTTAGCAATCATTCTATAATTTAAGACCACATGAAGCCAAATCAGCTACAAAATATCAAATCAAACACCAAAAAAAATCTAGGCCTACATCAGGCTGAAGCATGATTCTTAAACATCAAGGAAAATGCTCAAAGTTCATATATTATGTATACAGAGATACTATTGTATCTCTGGTAAAAATCACTATATAGAAATACTATTGAATCTTTGATATATAGTGAACAAGTTAAATTTCCGTATCAAATTTGCATTGCATATCTGCCCAAAGTTCAGTTTGCATCTCTGTCCAAAGTAAAGTATAGATACAACTGCATCTGTAGTAAACTAATCTAGACACCAGAGAATTATTGCATCTTCAGTGAACTATTCTATCAATTTTAGTGAACTTTTCAACTAAACTGAACCATAGAAGCAAAAGAACATGTATGAAACTTGCCGAAAAATCATGTGGTGGCCAAGGCGCACGGAGAGGCCCTCCCACGATTTTGATGCCACCGCACCCGCCGAATCTGCTGGTCACCGCCGAATTTGTGGTGGCCGAGGCGCACGGCGTTCACTGTAGCCCCATCAGCCAGTTCTTGCCGATGGATGCTGCCGCCCCGAGTGCCTTCTCCGGTGAACGCTGCCCCACCCCTTCTCCGGTGAACGCTGTCCCGCCCTTTCTCCGTTGAAGGCCGCCCCGCCCCTTCTCGGATGAACGCCGCCCCGAGCCCTGACGGAGGCCCTGCCGCTGCACCATCACGACCACCCCCCCACACCGCCGTTGCCACTTCCAGGGGACGTTGCTGAGGGAGGTGCCGCTGCCGGTGAACCCCCTCCGCCTCTCCGCTGAACCCCCTCCACTGAAACCCCCTCTGCCTCTGTGTCTGAATTTCAACCAAGTCCCGTCGCGTTTGTGTCTGAAAACTGAATCCGGTTCTAAACTTTTAATATGTATAAAAGACTTACCGTCACGTTTGTGTCAACATCGCTTCACTAGCCTAGCAGTAGAGAACACGTACCAGAGGAGAGCGCCAGGTTCGAGCCCCCGCTCCCACACATTTTTGCCGATTTAATCTGTGATGCAAGTGCAAGCCGAGAGGGCCAGAGCCGAGATGGGCCAGAGGCGAGTGCGAGCCGAGATGGGCCAGTGGTGAGCGCGAGTGCTTCGGACAGAGGCGATAGTTTGGGCCAGAGCGGTATATAGGCTAGTCTGTGTGGACCCATTGGGAAGAGGCGGGACCCAGATGTCACTAGGAAGAGGCGGGGCATATAAATAGGCAAGATGCTGGGCCTACATGCAGGTGGTGACAAGTATGCGAGACTGCGGACATGGCATGTCAAATGGCCCACCTAATGACATGTAGACGTGCCTGCTGATATTGCAGCTATAAGATGCGAACGACCATTTACATTGGTCACAGAGGGGCATTGACATGGAACAAATCTCTTTCTGATTGAACTGTGACCAATTCATATATGGCTACGGTGACCTTTTAGGCCTAAATGGTCGTGGTGTTTTCTCCTTTCGAGCCTCCCATGTACCCTAAGACCAACTCGTTCAGAATGGTCACATATCTGTGACCAATATTTTTCGGGTCACCACCGGAAGGTCACTAGTTGACATATTTGTTGTAGTGAAAGGGGAACATATTGTGTAGAAATACCGGACCGAGAATATGAATCTCTTCACATAGGTGAACCAGGAGATGATTCATAATGTTGAAGAAGGATGGTGGGAACACCAACTCAAAACTAAAAAGACACTGGACCACATCCCTCTGTAATCTTGCCAGAATTTCCTGATCGATTACCTTCTGAGATATTGCGTTGAGGAATGCACATAACTTCACAATGGGTACTCAAACATTTTCCGGTAGAAGCCCCCTCAATGCAATCGGAAGCAACTGCGTCATAATCACGTGGCAGTCATGAGATTTCAAGTTTTGGAATTTTTTCTCTCCCATGTTTATTATCCCCTTTATATTTGACGAGAAGCCAGACAGAACCTTGATACTGTAAAGGACTTCAAAAAATATTTCCTTCTCTTCTTTAGTAAGAGCGTAGCTGCTTAAGTAATGGCGCCCTGTATCCGTGTGCTTGTTGCTTGGGTCTTCCATACGTTGCTGGTCCTCCCATGCTTCTGGCATATCTTTTGACTTCCCATACACGCCCGGGAAGCATAGCAGGTTGACGCAGAGATTATTTGTCACGTGCATCACGTCGATTGAAGAGCGAACCTCTAGAACTTTCCAATAGGGTAGCTCCCAAAATATAGATTTCTTCTTCCACATGGGTGCGCGCTTATCAGGGCCGTTCGGAGCAGGTTGGTTGCCATCACCCTTCCCAAAGATTACTTTTAGGTCTTGACCATATCGAAGAAATCATTACCACTACGGAGGTCAGGCTTCTTCCGGTTATCTGCCTCACCTCTGAAATGCTTCCCTATTTTCTTTCCTATTTGATCGGAAGAAATCTACGATGCCCCAGGTATACAATATTTTTACATTTATCGAAATAAACACTGTCAGTCTTATTTAAACAGTGTGTGCATGCATTGTATCCCTTGTTTGTATGTCCGGAAATGTTACTAAGAGCTAGCCAATCATTAATGGTTACGAAAAGCAACGCCCGTAGGTCAAAAGGCTTTTGTTCGTTCTCATCCCACACACGTACACCTGGTTTGCCCCACAATTGTAAGAGTTCTTCCACTAATGGCCTTAGATACACATCAATATCGTTGCCAGGTTGCCTCGGCCCTTGGATGAGAACTGGCATCATAATGAACTTGCGCTTCATGCACAACCAAGGAGGAGGTTGTACATACATAGAGTCACGGGCCAGGTTCTATGACGGGAGCTCTGCTCCCCAAAAGGATTAAAGCCATATGTACTTAGACCAAACCATAAGTTTCCCGCCTCTCCTGTAAAGCCCGGGAAGTCTCTCTCGATCTTTCTCCCCTGCGATCCATCGGCGGGGTGTCTCAACTTTCCGTCTTTCTTACGGTCTTCTTTGTGCCATCGCAACAACCGAGCATGCTCTTTGTTTCTAAACAGACGTTTCAAACGTGGTATTATCGGAGCATACCACATCACCTTTGCAGGAACCGTCTTACGGGGGGGGGGGGGGCTCGCCGTCAACATCACCAGGGTCATCTGCTCTGATCTTATACCGCAGTGCAGTGCATACAGGACATTCATACAAATTCTCGTACTTTTCACAGCGGTAGAGGATGCAGTCATTAATGCATGCATGTATCTTCTACACATCTAATCCTAGAGGGCAGAGAGCATTCTTTGCTTCGTACGTACTCTCAGGCAATTCGTTATCCTTTGGAAGGTTCGGCTTCATTAGTTGAAGTAAACTCTCAAATGCCTTGTCAGTCACACCATTCTGTGCCTTCCATTTCAGCAACTCCAGTGTGGTACCAAGCTTTGTGCTGCCATCTTCGTAATTTGGGTACAACAACTTTTTATGATCCTGTAACATGTTGTCAAGCTTCAACCTCTCCAATTCACTTTTACAGTCTTCCCTGGCATCAGCAATAACTCGGCTAAGATCATCATCAGGCTCTTCTAATGCCCGTTCTTGATCACCTACTTCTTCTGCATTGTCTTCCATTGCAGTATCACCGTATTCAGGGAACAAAGGATCTTCTTTTTCTTCTTCTTCATTGTATTCCATCAGAACCCCTCTTTCTCCATGGTTGGTCCAACAATTATAGCTGGACATGAAACCTCTCCGAAGTAGGTGGCCGTGAAGTACTCTCGAGGAAGAGTGCTCCATGACGTTCCGACAATCAACACATGGGTAACACATAAAACCGTTTTCTTTGTTCGCCTGAGCTACAACGAGAAATGCATTCAGGCCTGCCATATACTCAGAAGTGCGTCGGTCACCGTACATTCATCGCTGCCGTGCATCCATCTGCATCGTATAATTAAGTTTATCAAAAAACATTACAATAACATCTTCAATAGAGACATGACCACAGTACATCGAAAAATATAACATTTTTATGTATCAATTACAGATGAAAAAGATAAGTTTGCTAACCTCGGTCGAAGATACCATTTTCTGTGAGCTAATGTGTGGCTCGGGTATTTCGTCGAACACCTCATGTGCATAGTAAAATAACACACAATAGCACCCACCTCTCTCACTCCACCAAGAAAAAAAACAGAGGGAAGCGGGCAGCTGGGAGGCAGTATATGTAGGGGGAAGGGGGGCATTGGTCCCGGTTCATGCCACAAACCGGGACAAATGCCTTCTAACGAACTGGGACCAATGCCCTCAGGCGATTTCTGCTGCCTCGGGCGCATAAACCGGGACCAATGCATAGCATTTGTCCCGAATTTTGATGCTTTCGGGACTAATGCCTTTTCTAGCCCTGGACGAAAGTTGTTGTTTCCACTAGTGTATCTTGTATTTCAAGTCAACCGCTTACAACTCTGCATATACTCATCCGAGAGGCATAACAAGATATAGATCATATTACATCAAAATCCTAGATCTGACTCCCTAAAAGAAAAGACCCTAGACCTGACTCCACCAAAGCTTCTGCACTGCGCAGCCGAGATCATAGTTTCGATGTCACGAAAGAATAACTCATAAAGCTACATGTATTTTGCAAAGCTTCCGAAACTTATATGTTTTTCTCGCGGTTTTCTAGTTTAATTTTCATTATCACATTTCGTGTGAATCCTACGGACGTTAACTGCTAGGCATAATAGTAAATTATGGACGTAGAAAATATAGTACAACCCCCTCTTTTGTAACAACTAGCACAATGCCCGTGCGTTGCTACGGAGAAGAGACAATGAGTGCCTCCATTTGCGGCAAGCCTAAATTCATATCTTAAAAGATTAAACTTTAATCCCAATTAACCATTGGTTGAATGCTTCTTGCAGTGGCCCAAACCCGAGACAAAATATTCAAGATGTTTTCAGTTCCAACGAGCCTTTCTAAAGAAATATTTTAGTATCAAATAATAAAGATTTTCCAACTTCCTAGACCATAGGAAACATAACAGAAATTACAAATTTCTTTGTGGGCAGACTCTCAGTAATAGAAATAATTCTGATTTTATATATAGGAAATACACAATCTAAAAATGCGACAACATGTTTGGAGGGTACCAAATCAGAGGCGAGTTGAGCGTGACACGCGGTCCACTTGTCCGCTAGTGCGGGGATGCGCTCGTGATCATGAGAAATCTATACTGGTTCACTTAATACGGTATTCTATCATATGGGTTCCGGTTTTGCTGAAATTACTGCTATCAAGCACTCAAACTTTAAGTCCAAATAGCCATCAGTAAAGAAAATGATTTTTGTTTATACAAAACGAAGGAGAGAGTCCGGTGCGGGGATTCGCTCGTGATCATGAGAAATCTATACTGGTTCACTTAATACGGTATTCTACAATGTGGGTTCCAGTTTTGCTGAAATTACCGATATGAAGCACTCAAACTTTAAGTCCAAATAGCCATCAATAAAGAAAATGATTTTTGTATATCTTTACTATTAAGTTTAATGTGGTGGTGGTGTCACACTTCAACATAATTACGCATCAAATGCCATCACACTATTTTTTTTGCCAACTCTAATGTTGCATGCAGACTTATCTTGTCAAGTTTGTCAGGTATGTTAGATGCATGCAGCCTTGTCTCCTCTTCTCTCCTCCTATCTCTTCCTATCCTATCTAAAATCTAAAATCTTTCTTTACTACTCCCTCCGTATCGAAATATAAGATGTTTTAGTATTTTCTAGACATTATATGTACAAAATGCTAAAACATCTTATATTTTGATATGGAGGGAGTATTATAAATAGCACTTCAACGTAAGTACCAAAGCCAGATCTCGCAAACACAACTCCTGCCATAAAGAAACTCAACTCCTGCGCCGACAGTGGGGCTAATGTCGCTTGGACTCCCTGGAAAACTAGATCTCGCAAACACAACTCCTGCCACAGCCGCTGCTCTCCTCTACTCCTCGACGTGCCCGCCCCCCCCCCCCCCCACCCCCCGACCAGCCTGCATCCCCGCTTTCCCGACGTCCACGCTCGAGACACACGGACGGCGCAGCCTCGACGCGCCCGCCCAACGCTTTTTTTTTCGAGATTGCCAGGGGGGAAGAGTTTTCCCCACTGGTTGTATATAAACTCGAAACGACCACGAAGGGCCCCAAAGTACAGAGGAGTTACATCAGCAGCAATACAGGGGGGTGGGGAGGGAAGTGACCTACAAGCATGAAGTCACAAAAAGCGTAAGAAGACCCAACAAACTAGAGAGAGCAGGCCCTAAAGTAAGCATGGAGTGACCGAATGGCGTCGTCATACGCGCGCGAGAACCGGTGGCCCCATAGTGTAATGTCATCGGCGCATCTCCGGAGAATGTGTGTCGGGGTAGAGGCGATACCGTTGAAGGTGGCATCGTTCCTGGCCTTCCAGAGACTCCACATGAGAGCGGCAATGCCAAGTCTCCAGACGTCAATGTGGAGCGACAGATGGGGGAGTATGGGAATATCCCATAGCGAGGCAGGGATATCAGTGATCGTGGCTCCAATGCGTGTCCACACCTGGACAGAAACGGGGCATGAGTAGAAGATGTGGCTGCAGGACTCCGGAGCGCCGCAACGCTCGCAGGCATCGGAGGGGGCACAACCTTTGAAGTGAAGGTTTGCCCGAGAGCTAAGGCGCTGAGCATCAGCAAGCTGGCAGAAGATTTTAATTTTAGAAGGGAGACAGGAAGACCATGCAATGGAAGAGGAGGCATCTACTTGCCCTCCAGTAGCGAGGGCATGGTAGATCGCACGAGAGGAGATAGCAGTCTCCGGCCCGAAGGCCATCGACCGAGAATCCTGGCGGGTATCAAGGCACAAGGCGTCGATAATCGTCTGGACCTCAAGCAACTCTCGTCTAGCGGCAGTGGATAAGCGAGGCTGGAGGAAGAGGCCGCCGGAGCAAACGTCCGAGACGGAGATGTTCGGCCGCGTGCAGTGGGAGAAAAGCGCCGGGAATCGAAACTGCAGAGAGGGACCTGCAGACCAGCTGTCGATCCAGAAAGCAACACGCTTGCCGTTGTGCACCTCACAGCGAGTGACGGCACGGAACAAGTGAAGGCAGTGCGAAATAACCTGATCAATGAACGAAGGGCTGGTGGTGGAGTCCCCAAGGTCCCTCCCAGAGTGACTGGAGTACCAGTCCTTCCAAGGAAGGCTCTCATCCTGGTGCAGCTTGACGACGAAGTTCATGAGGAGCGCAGTGTTTTGCCGGTAGAGATCCCGAATCCCGAAGCCACCTGCCTGCACAGAAAAGCAAACCTTGTCCCAAGCAATTAGACATCGGGCACCGGAGCATTGCTCCTTGCCCGTCCAGAAAAACGCTCTCCTTCTCTTGTCAATCGCATCTATCACACCTTTTGGTAGCAAGAACGAACACATGAAGTAGGTGGCAAGGTTGTTTAGAACCGCGTTACAGAGCACCCTCCTACCTCCCGAAGAGAGTAGCAGCGCACTCCACCCCGAGAGCCTACGGTCGAAAGAGGAAATAAGGGAGGAGTAGGCCGAGATCGGAAGTTTAGTGGGCGAGAGGGGGAGTCCAAGGTACGGTTGCGGGAAGGTGGAGATCGAGCACCCCAGAATACTAGCGATCGTTGTCGCAAGGGGGCTGCTCGTGTTCATAGGAATGTAGCAGGACTTATGAAAGTTTATCGTTAGTCCGGTAGCAGTTGAGAAGTCCTCCAAAATTTGTTTAAGATTGATAGCGTTGGTTATGTCTCCCTTGCAAAGAATTAGGGTATCATCAGCGTATTGAAGGACGGCGGGGGAGCGAGACGGGTCGATGGGGTGAGCAAGGTCCCCCGAGGATGCGGCAGACCTGATCATTCTTTGGAGCACATCAGCGACTATGATGAAAAGGTATGGGGAAAGGGCGTCACCCTGGCGAAGCCCGTTTTTGCACCTAATCCACGTACCCGGGACCCCATTAAGGACCACAGCCGTGTGACCAGTCTCAAGGATCGCGCGCATCCACGAGCACCACTTGTCACAGAACCCCCTAGCTTTAAGGATGTCGATGAGACTGTTCCAGTTGACAGAATCAAACGCTTTACGAAAGTCTATTTTGTAGACGATGGCGGGAGATTTTCTGAGGTGGCAACAGCGCACAAGGTCGGCGGCGTAGACAATATTCTCAGAGATGCGCCTGCCAGAGAGGAACCCCGTTTGATCGGGGTCGACGAGAGTGTGAATACATTTTTGCAGACGCGTTGTTAGGACCTTGGTGATGAGTTTTAAGATACAGTTTTGAAGCGAGATGGGCCTGAAGTTGGCAGGGGTACGGGCAGATTCCGTTTTGGGGAGTAGGATAAGGAGTGCCCGGTTGATCCGAGTGAGATCAATCTTGTGGGCGAAAAAATCATCGAAAACCGCGACGACATCAGGTTGCATTATGTCCCAGAACTTGGAGTAGAAACTAGGGCCAAAGCCATCCGGGCCGGGGCTTGAGTTAGCGTTCATTGCGAAGAGGGCAGCAGTGATTTCGCCCGGAGAGAAGGCGGCCGTGAGGGATGGGGGGAGAGTTGTAGTTTCAGGGTAGAGACCGCAGAGGGAGAAATTCCAATAACAGGGGTGGGAGCGACCAATGAGGTCCCGGAAGAAACCTGTCAGCAACTTTGCTTTGTCATTATGTGATGTAAGAGCGACCGCACCGTCATCAAGGACGGGGATGGTGTTTTTCCGGCGACGGCAGGACGCCAACCCGTGAAAGAATTTTGAGTTCTCGTCACCTTCAAGAGAGTAGCGGATTTTGGCGCGTGTGTGCCAGTATAACCATCTCTCACGAATGGAAAGGTGGAGGGCCTCGATAGTGAGCGTCCGGAGGGCACTCTCAGCCGGGAAAAGGGGTCTAGCCTCTTCGAGGAGGTCGAGGTAGGCGATGACGATGCGAGCGTCAGTCTCTCTCTGGGCGAAATGTGAACAATTCTTAGTCCATTTTTTGCAAGCGATACGGCAGAGACGAAGCCTAGAGACAACCCTCGCAGTGGCATCCACACGGTGGGTTGAGTTCCACGCAGCGGCAATAGAGCGGCAGAAGGCCGGGTGGACGCTCCAAGATTTGTTGTAGCGGAAGATGGTCGACCTAGGGATAGATGTGGAGATGGTCGCAATCAGGGGGATATGGTCACTTGTATCCCTCCCATCAGATTGTAAGTTGGTAGAGGGAAACATGAAGTTCCAAGTGTTGTTGACAAAAAACCAGTCAAGGCGGACGAGAGTGGGGGCGGGGCGTCTGTTTGACCAGGTGTACTGTCGGTCGCGAAGGGGAAGTTCAACCAGGCAAAGGGAATGGATGCAGTCGTTGAAAAGAGCGGCCTCGGCATGGTTTAGGTTGGAGTTATTTCTGTCGGCAGCGGAGCGGCAAAGGTTAAAGTCGCCGCAAATGATCCAGGGCATCGAGTCCCCTGGGTCGTGCGATGCAAGGAGGTCAAGGAATTCCCTTTTTTCCCCGGCGCGGCAGGGAGCATAGACATTGGTCGCGCGAAAGACGGTGTTGTCGGTGGTAGAACGAAGGTCTGTAGATAGGATGTGCTTTGTAGTGATCGTGCTATGGAGGGAGAAGAGGTTTTTGTCCCATGCAGTGAGCACTCCACCGGAAGTGTGGAGGGCGTCGATAGAGCAGTAAGTGCGAAGGCGGGAGGGGAGGAAAGTGTGTGCTTTAGCTGTAGAGATGCTGTCAATTTTCGTTTCTTGAAGAGCTACAAGGTGGAGCTGAAGACTAGCCAGGTCCGAGGAGACAATTTTGCACTTGTCAGAGTCACCTAGACCACGAAGGTTCCAGGAGCCAAAACGTAACTGTTGATCAAGCATTAGACACTAGGAAGGCACCCACAAGATACCAAAAGGAGACTGCTTTGCAAGCTAAAACAGGGGAAGGCGCAAGGCCATTACAATTTGCTCTGTCCGCAGACAGAGGCGAGGAACAGACTGAAAGGAAAACGGCAAAAAATAAGCAGTCAGGGGAACTATCATCTAGATAGCTAGCGGCTCCGAGTCTATCCTGTGTGTAGGAAGACGCACGGACGGGAGTCTGGTTGATCGGGTGATTCATGGATCACGACGAGGCACCGCCGCTGCGGCAGCAAGGGCCATAGGGTCGACGCCACACGGGGCGCCAACGGCCTGCAGTTTGCGCAGCGGAATAGGGCCGGACGGGAGGCCGTCGATCTCGATGTCGGAGAGAGCCGCGCGGAGACGGGGCGACCCCTTGGAGCAATCGAATCTAGAGGCTTTGGCATTCTTCGCCTTTGTGAGCATATCGGTGAACATGGGCGGCTCCTTGGCGGCAAGGCGGGAACTGCGGCGTGTCTTGAAAGCGGAGTCGGAAGCGCGCTTCCGCCTGACACGCCTCTTGCGTTCATCCGCCTCATGGTCATCATCGAGGGCGCAGAAGGTCATAGCAGTCAAGGCACCAGCGATGGATGACGCAGGGTCGCCACCCTTGTCCAGCACGGGGACCGCCATGGGTTCCGTGACGTCCTGGACGACGTCCTGAGCAGCTGTAGCGGCGGGCGGAGCAATGGTGTCGTACCACTGGATGCAAAGGAGAGGAGGGTGAGAGTCAGCGGGTATCCAGGAAGCAGAAGAAGGGGGAATGGGCGGGCGAGGTACCTCATCGGCCGTCATGCCGGTCTCAGTGAACTGAGAAGCCAGGCGCCTGCTAAGGATTTTGTCCCAGAGCTCCACGGGAGCCGGCGATGGAGAGGGGGGGCGAGGAGCCCTCCTGGCAAGGACGCGTCCCCACAGGTCCTTCACGGCCGCGCCGCGGTCAGAGGCAGGGCCGAGCGAGGATCCTGGGCGAGCAGATGCAGATGGACGGGGTCCCGAAGGAGGCGGGGTCTCAGTGTAGGTGTCGATGTCGTCCAGGCCCCCTTGAGTACGCCTCGGCGTGTCTCCGCCGCCGCCCGAGTAATGGCCAAGGTGGAGAGGGTCGTGGGAGCTTGCGGGCCAGGACTTGACGAGGAAGAGGCGCACCTCAGAGGATGTTTCCCCCTCGAAGTCACGCAGAATAAGGGCATGGGGGATGTCGTTGACGTCTTCGAGGTGGAGGACGAGCCGAACAGAGGAGTAGTCGAGCTCATTGATGCATAGCGGGTCGATGCAGCAGACGCTGCCAATGGGCCGGAATGCCGTGCGGATGCCATCCTCCGTCCAGTGCTCAAGCGGGAAACCGACTGCGGTGAGCTGCGCAAAACAAGAACTGTGCCAGCCAAACCGCGTCTCGGCGTGCTCCGGGCGCTCCAAGGTCAGAGTGTGGCCAAGGAAAGACAGCGGCATGCGGTCGATGGTGGCATCGCGGACAGCTTCCGAAGGGAACAGGACCAGCATGGAGCCGTAGTGTGAGGCGGCGAGGCCGAATGTTGGATTTCCACCCAGGTCCTCAAGCGCACGCCGGATGACGAAGCCCGGGCTCGGAGATGGCGGGGAAAGCATGGCGAAGGCGAAGCGCTTGGCCCCGGCCGCGTGGACGGGCAGGGGCATGAAGCATTCGGAGTAGGCGGGGCGGCGCGGGGCGGCCATGCCTAAACCCTAATCCCGCCCAACGCTTGACAACCTCCATCCCCGCCTTTGTCTGAAGCTCCCGCCAACATCCGCCGGAGACACGACGTGCGCGTCCGCCCGCCGCCCGCAACCTCCATCCCCGCCTCAGCCCGATGCCCCCGCCAACCGCCGGCCGGAGACACAGGGCCGCCCCCGCACGGCAGCCACGGACGCCCTACGTGTCAGACAACACAGGCCAGGACGCATGCCCCCCCGCACGACAGCCACCTCGCCTGCCCAACAATCACGGGAAGCAAAGGTACGTATATGTTGCTGAGACTGTTGACTGTGCCGACCCAACTTTTAAAGCATGTCCATGCCATTGTGCAAGCGTGCGTTTTTTCTTCAATATGAATTTCATCATCAAGTATTGGCCGTAGTAGCTATACACGGACGATCTGGGATCTATGCAATGTTCAAAACTTTTCTGATCTATGAAATGCTGTCAGCTGGTCTGCGAGCATGAGACACATGATACGTTACACCATGGCTTGATTGTACATACATGTTAAGATTTTGACTATACATATTTTATTTGTGAGATAGCTTTCCGTATGCACATGATATATTCAACGTCTTAGGGTGCAAACAGTGTTGTTTTAATCATCCAAGTGTTAAATTTTCAGTTTTGCATGTCTGGGGATTGTAGGTTAGCAGCAGAGACGATGTATTTTCTCCAGCCTTCAATTACTGACATTTTCGGGCAACTGCAAATCTGAGCTTAGCCTATACTTTTATTTGTTTCAAGTTTACAGATTCAATATATTTTGGAAGATATTATTCACCATTATTGATATTCCGGCAAGAATATTTGAGTCGGGTCTCGTCCCAGATTTCAACTCTATATATTTCTAATTTATGGGAAATTATTTGGCATTGGTATGGAAAATAAACTGCAGTTCCCAGATCTAGAGGATGTCCATATGTATTGGTTCGTTTTAGCTGCAAAATCCATCAACCTTGCAGTGATATTGATGCTTATCCTATAGTGAATTCATAGATATTTTAGTATCAATTAATAGTGCAGAAGTGTGGTACTGTTCACCCATTTTTCAGTTGTATTTTTTTTCTTGTCGGGTCCTTTTTAAATGGTACAAGCATATACAAGAACAAGCATTCACTGCATAGCAGTGCTTTATTCTTGCTGTGTACAAGACATTGGAACAGTCATCCTGTAAGCGGATATAATGCTACTGAAGCACAGTTTCATAAGATGTATCACAAACTCTTCCTTTTTGTGCTAGCATTGGTGAGAAAAAGCCTCACTAGAAGTGAGTTTATCTGTAGTTCTCATGTACCTGTTTTCAGTTATTATTTTTGGTTGCAAACTAAATTATAAATGGTTAATTGAGCTGTTCATGGCTAAGTTTTCTTTAGGTTTCTAGCAAAATATTATTTCATCTTTAAAGTTATGTTCAGGTGAAGGCAGTCTGGTCATACTTTACACATCGAGTTGGATGGAGCAGATTTTCGAGACAATGTAAGATGAAAATGACTTTTTCAATATGAGAACCTGAGAATTGTTTGAAAGACGATATATCGTGAATTCCAGTTATGTACTCTAGAGTTTCTGAAGCACTTCCATCAAAATTTCATTCCATGGAAAGATTAAGAAATTTATGCCTACTCTTTTTTTGGGTTGTGCAAGAAAACACTTTTGTATCAATCCTTTACCGCCTCCCATCCTAGGCCGATCAGGGCGACGCTCGGCTTAGGAAAGCGAACCATGCACGCTCCGTCACGTCAGTGTATTGCACTGCACTTGTCATGCTTAACTCAGGGGAGTGCACAGTGAACAACCAAAGGTCTGCTCTTTTAGGTTTTGTTCATCTTACTTCACCATGTTTAATATTCCTTACTCTTTTGCACAAATTACAACCGAATAACAGTGTGGAAAACACATGCAAGGCCATACTCTTCTGCACAAATTATTTTGAAAATAACAATTTCTTACTGATTGTAATCTTTGTATAATTCGTTATTTGTATTAGTGGGGATCCATTTCTTGATTGAGTGGCATATAAAGGAACAACAAATCGTTATGTCGCAGGTTATCTCTACTGTTGTTTTTCCTTTTTTTTTTGTCTGTCATTGAACAACTTTCTTGTTTTGCAATCTAGATTAGTTAGTGACTTTGCGAGGATGACACACACACACACACACACACACACAGACACACTATATATATATATATATATATATTGGTACCAATCCTCTTTTTTCTCTTATGTTTGCCCCTTATTGTAGTTTTGTGCCAACTTCAGGAGTTCTGTTATATCGAATTATATATATTAGTAACGGAGAATTTAGTTAATGACCAGTCTAAATATATATTTGATAGAGTATGAGGTGACCATGGACTTTTGTTGGCTTGATAGGAGAAAAGTTCTGGTATAACCTAAAGTCTATAGCTGAAAGAATATCCCACTGCCAAACAGAATTACGTCAGGTAGTATGGGCCTATTCTTTCCAGCTGTTTAGATCAATATAAACAATATTCATGCTACATGCACTTAAATTACTTTGCTTTTCCAGTATGATTATACTACTTGATAGCTGGAGATGGTGGTTGCAAATCTTCCTGTTGCTTTTCTTTGTTGGGAGAGCTGCCGGAGCAGTCGAAGTCCAAGTTGGAGAGCTGCCGGACCAGGCGCCTCAGCCGCGCGCTAGCCCTTCGATAGAGCTTTCTCACTCAACAGCCCCGGCCGGCATGGTTCCCATTGGGTGGTGCGGCAATTCCCAGCGTCCGGGTGCTGTCAGGGACGAGGGCCACATACCCACACGTAAGATGGCAGATGACGGTGTCAAGATCGCTGAACAGCCTGATGGCAAAGTCGAGGCGAGAGAAGGTCATCCCGCGGGTGACCTCAGACGCTGCAACACGTAGTGTTCTGTTGACCCTGCTACAAAGAAATGGATCGGCAAAGTCACGTCCTAGATTCCAGGCAGAGATTGGATTGCATGAATCGCAACTTTTGCATGGTAGTGGAACGTGGCCGCGCGATTAATAAGCTGGGTTGTTGACAGGATTAGAAGGATGTACCGTGAGAGTTGAGGAAAGAAGGGCATAGCAGATCAAATCGAATCTAATATACCTGCTGAGCTCTCTATTTATTTATTGGTCCGCTTTTTTTAACGATTGGCGGTCCGTATATATGGCATTAGGACTTGGAGAGTAGAGTCGTATTGACTATCCGACCGGGGAGCTGAGCAAGCCCACGACGGACAAAGATCAGGACGGACGAAACCAAGCATACCACATACCAACTACGATATATATATTTCTCTCGGTATACACATAGTAGTACGTATATATTTCCATAGGTATGTAGTACGCAATATTTCCCTAGGTATGCACATAGTAGAGTATACATACCTGGTATGTGTATACTTGTGTATACGTATTCTAGTTATGTAAGGTATGAGTATACCTTAGGTATGTATACCCAAGTGTATATATATGTCATATAAACCCAAGGTATAGGTATTCAAGATATACATAATGTACGCATGTACACATTGAACAATATTTCATACAGGAGCATGTACACCATAGAGCATCTATTAATTTAACTTATATATATATATATATATATATATATATATATATATATATATATATATAGGACAAATTTAGGCTACTCCCGGGTGTAGCTACACCCATATGTGTTTTGTATGATGTATGTAGTATCTATCATACCGGAGAGTATGTACAGATAGTATGCAGTATATATTACTATTTCGGGAGTATATATACTATTTTTTATGTAGTATATGTAATTTTTCTACATACTTATTTTATACGTACATATATACATGTATTTTAAATATATAGTGCAAACTACATGCTCAATTTTATAATTTTCACGAAACTTGTTTTGAACTATCTTAGATATAGTATATGAACATCCTCAGACCGAAAAAATATGACACATACCTCCGTACGGCAGTATATGAGACGTGGGTGTAGCTACACCCGGGAGTAGAAACCATTTTCCCTATATATATATATATATATATATATATATATATATATATATTCTCCCATGTGCAAATATGCCACATAAATGAACCGTTTATATCTCTTTGTTATTTTTAATATACTTCATTATTTAATGTTATACTGAAACCTGGATTATACAATGCATAAACTCCCAATACTCCACGTGTCACTCTACAAGCAATCATGAGGAATCAACGATACATGATGGCATTTCGAAACAAGAAGAGCATCAATGCAGCATGATAATGTATCTATTATATACTAAAAGCAATATACAGAGCTTCTAATAGAGCCACCAGGTTGAGCCACATTATCTAAATTATTTTAACTGTTAGATCTATAATTGATGGCCATACTTTTAAATCATTGCCGTCGAACTTATGTACCAATATATATGAGATACGGCTTCCAATTGGAATCGGTACAACACGTTGTTTCTGAAAAAAAAGTTCTGTACAACACGTTGGCTGGAGTCTATCCGTGCCGCTCCCGTCTCTCCTTGATAATCAACCGTGCACACACATGATTAGTTTCTATCTCAAACTCTATACATGTCCAACTTAATAGCACGTCCGCGCTTTCTTTTACAATTTAAAACGTTCGCTCTATACTTTTTTTTTCTCTAACATATTCACATGTTGAGTCTGCGCTTTCTTTTACAATTTAAAACGTTCGCTCTATACTTTTTTTTTCTCTAACATATTCACATGTTGAGTCTGTTCCACGTAAGTGCATGTGTTTCTAGACTACTTATTTAAAGAGCAAACTTTGTAGATACATTAAATCTTAGCCGTCAAACTTTTTGAAGCAAATGGTCCACGTGGTTCCAATGTTGAGCTAACTCAAACATGCCCGGCCGCAGCACACCCCTTCGATCCATCTCCTCAGAAAAAAAAAACATGTAGACCTGGTCAATCCCGCAACAGCCATATATGGTAAGCTAAAAACACGATAGGCTCGCGGCCATAAAAACCTCCCAAATCACGGTTCCCAGCCACATACGAGATGGATTCCGATCGGAAACTACCAGACCTGGTCGTCACGCTGTAGGGAGGCATGCAGTGTCAGGTTCCGGAAGGCTCTGCCGGTGATATCCCATGAGCGTTAATGTCTGGTGATTGCTGGATCAGGTGGGATTCGGTCGCAACGCACGGAGCAGTGCGAATCTCTGCTTCTGGTGCCACCATGGGCAAATCCATGGTGAAGTCAAAGGCAGAATGTCATGGAAGCAGAGATTGGAGGACTATCAATGGTGATTCGAGCCTTTTCGTCGATGAGGAACTGACTTGGAGTTTCAAGAATTGTTGCATTGGTATGGAAATGGGGACGACATCATAGGTGATGCTCAAGGTCTTACCTTTCAGGGTGAAAATCAAAGGTCTGGCCTTAATTGGTTGTGACTGCCAACTGTCTTGATGAAGGGATTGTTTTGAGAGCGGGGACTATCTTCAGGATGAAAACAAAAGATCTTTGATCGGGCAACGACAACCCTAGTGCACTGTTTACTTATTGTAGGTGTTGCATTTGGAGAAATTCGACATCACATTTTGTCTTGGTGGTGGTTGTACTGCTGCTCCAAGGACTAGAACCCTTCAACGGGACTTTTTTTGTTTATTTTTCTTTTTTCGGTTTTGTGTATCTGTAATGCCATTAGGGTATTGAGTTGGTGCATAGACTAGGTGTAATTGGTAACTCTGCTTTATTAATATAATCTCCTTTTCAAAAAAAAAACCAATAGCTTGGAGATAGACATATGCGCCAATTACCGTATGCACGCATGCACCCACATCGAGTTGTATGGAATGCTCTCGAAATAGGCTTTCGCCCCGCTATGTAAATATAGCAACCACCCGATACAATTGTGAAACCACTGCTCGAAAAAACAGCACAGATCATACCCAAAAGAAAACAAATGAAGAAAAATATGAGAAAACAATGCCGACATCGGCGGTTCGACGAAAATAGAGAAGACACTCAACCGCTGTGTCTTCCGAAGAGTTCCACCACACTCCTAGCACTCCGAAGCGCCACAAACAAAGAAACACCTCAAAAGGGATGCGATGATGGCGACGCTGCTGCCCGGACCGTTTCTAGGGTTACCCCCGGTACCATCCTAGGCCCGGTCCGCAATAGGGGATGGAGAAGAGGTGTACCCAACGCCCTTCAGGAAGGAGAGCGACACCCGCAGGCGTCGCCGTGTGGGCGCCGAGACGACAAAGATCTCTCCCAACCTCAAAAAACCCAAACCCCGGACACTCCGAGACGCTCTACCAATCTTACCACGCACCAGCGCATGCCACAGTGGTCTTGAAATCATCGCTGCCGTCTCACCGAAGACCACTTCGCGAAGGCGGTAAGATCAAGATGCAAAGATGTCGGCGAGGGTCAACGGAACAGCGGCACCCAGGTGGGATCTTCCTCCACCTCTAGAAAGCGGTAGCCCGGCCTATTGCAGCAGTCGGACAAACCAGGCCCTCACTGGCCCGTCCGAGCCAAATCGGGCCCTTAAAGATCACCCACCGCATTGCAGCAAGGGCATCGCCGAAGCCGTCGTCCCAAGCTTCTGCCTCCGCTCGTCGCCCACCGGAGGGATGCCACCATGCATGCACAGGCCCGCCGAGGCCTAGATGGGCCCAAAGGGCTCAGATCTGAGAGCAGGCTACCACGCCGTCTTGCGGTTAGCGGCCACCGCTGCCTCTCCTGTCCTCGCGGCCGCAGGATCTCACGACGGCAATCCGGGCCGCCGCCATGTCGAGAAGCATCGCCGCCATTCTAGGTCCCGCCCCCTTCGAGCGAGCGGGTTGAGGTAGTCCGCTGCCTGCAGCCCCATGCGGCAGAGGCCCGGTGGCCTACGCCGGCGGCGGCGGCAAGGGAGAGGGAGGTGGAGGGCGCCGGAGATGGGGGCGGACGAGGGGCTCGCCCGTCTCTCGCGGGAGGGCGAGCGAGAGCCGGTGTGTGTGTGTGGGGGGTGGGTGGGGGGGGGGAGACATGTTTCTTTTTGTTCCTACCTAGTGATATTGTTGTTGGCAACTTGACTACACATTCAAACAACAGTCTGCTACCATTAGTAAATGCTTAAGTACCTAGTGTCATAGAAAAGATCAGAATCTTTTGATTCGTAGAATTTTAGATCCATGAACACCGGAACTTTTAATTTCGAAGCTGATAATCTCGCTAAACATGCCCTCTCGTATGGTTGCGGGCCAATTAGTGTACCTGTAAACAGCTGTGTGGATGGATAACCTCCACTGACTGAGTCCCCACACGGAGAAAAGGAGTACTCCCTAATTAGCAACGTGGCTATTTAGTACTACTAGTACGTGCGTTAAAGCTTCTAGTCGTACTACTATGGTCCAAGGCAAGCAAGTCGACACCACACCAGCTCTGTCGTGGAGGTGATCGAGGAGGGTGATAATACCGCTCGTGGTACCCATGACGATGCAGAGCCAAATTTCGCAGCAGCTGTCTATTAAAGCTCCTCCCTACAGGATGGACCTAGACAAAAACTTCAGCGGGGGCAATTCAGATGAGTGGGGCAATTCTAGTATAAATTCGATTATTTTGCAAACTTTCTCCTTCAAATATGAACAAAATACATTGAGATTTCAAAAAATGAGTGGGGCCAGTGCCCCCACTCAGCTCTACATGGGTCCGCCCCTGCCTGCCTATCACATCTAGATAGGAGCCAAAGTTCTGTTCGGCATCCCTAACTTTTGTCCGCTTTGGGACGACTGTTCTGCAGATTTGGTGCAGATGCCCACAGCGGCGGCGCCACCAAAAAAATGAAACCCAAGAGATGTTCAATTTCCAGCAAGAGATGGTGGAGCACGATGGTGGTGGGCGAACACGCAACATGGGAGGATGATGCGCCATCTCGGGGCAAGTGCGAGGTGGAAGCACCGCCGGAGGAAGAGGCCATCTATTCCGAGTCCTCGATGCTTTCGAGCAAGCGGAGGAGGAGGCCTCGTCGGTTGCCCTCTTGTCAGCAGCATCCATTTCACCAACGAGTCTGCCAGCGTTGGTGGACATGGTGATGAAGAAGACGACGCATATGTCACGAACAAAAGCGAGCAGTCGCGTCGGAGGCGCTCCTCAAAAATCTAATTCCCCTCTCCCGTACATGATCTGGAGAGGTTGGTTTTCGGAGGCCTGCTTACCCGTCATCCGCGTACGACTTAGACGGGATGGGATCACCGGAGACATCAACAGTGAGAGGAACGACAATGCGGCGCGTGGAGTCAGAACAGCATATGCCATCTGTTGTGGTAGGTGAATGCTGGGGAGAAAAGAATCCAACATATATGCGCGATCAGGTAGGACAAACGCCCAGCTCACAATGAAACATTTTAGTTTTATGGCGCGCTAATTAGTCAGTTTACACAATCTCACGCTTCAGCTCGTGTAGCACTTAATACAGACTCTCCGTTTTTTACCGCCGAAATAAAGGCATCGGCTACGCTCGTTCCCGCAACCCGCCGCGCGTCATGGCAAGGCGTGGCGTGGTGAGGCGGGCGCCGGAGGAGGAGCGAGTGTGGAACGCCTCTCCATCTCACACCAACACATACTAGTGGGAGAATAGTTCACCTTATGAACTGGTGCAGAACTCTCACAACTAGCCACGTGGAACTAAACTCGCACCAATTGTCATGGCATCATGGGCTCTTAGGGACATTTATGAAATTTTTGGTTGCGCCTAAAACCCACCTCGTATTTACCTCATATTTCAACATCCGGTACCATTTCCTCCTCTGTTACCTGCTGAACCTCCGTCTCTGGCTGGCTTGGACGAAGGTAGGGGCGGCGGCGCAGGCGCGTTACGGTGGGTTGATCCACCGCGTGGCGCGGTGCCTGTGATGACAATGTTGGGGCCTCCGCCTCTACGTGCTGGTGAACCATGCACATGCACATCACAGATGAAGTGGCCACAACGCGACGCGCTGCGGTGAGCACCTCCACTCCCACCTCCTCCTCCACCTCCACGTTTCACTCACTAGTAGGAAATGGCTAATAGATGAAAGCACACCACTTAATACAGACTGTCCATTTTTTACAGCCGAAATAAAGGCATCGGATAGGCTCATTCCCGCAACCCGCAGCGTGTCATGGCAAGGCGTGGCATGGCGAGGCGGGCGCCACAGGAGGAGCGCGTGTGGAACACCTCTCCGTCTCACAGCAACTCATACTAGTGGAAGAAGAGTTCACCTTATGTCCCAGTTTGTGTTACAAACCCGTACTAAAGGACCCGCGTCCACGTCAAGGTCTTTCAGCCCTGGTTCGTGGCCAGCAGGGACTAAAGGGGCGGGGCGCTTTATTCCCGATGGGGCTGTCCCGGTTGGAAAACCGGGACTAGAGACCCTTACTAACCAGGAAAAAAGCATGTTCTCGACTAGTGTATGTAATCGAATCGCCTATGTTTCACCAAATAATAATCGAATGGTCTATATTTTGTGAAATTTTGTTGAATGTCGTCGAATCTTGTTGAATTTCTTCTAACTCTGTTGGAATTGTGACCGGAAAACGCGCCCACCCATGTCGAATATAGCATAGGCAGCCACCAAGCGGCTTTATTTTTTGGCGGAAAAACAATCTTAGATGGTAATACGAGTGGATATGGTCTTAGCAACGTGGCAATACAGTAGTAGTAGGTTAAAGGTTTTGGCTAACGGCAGCTTCTAGTACTATGGTCCAAGTCAAGAAAGTCGACAACACACCAGCTCGTGGGGGTGATCGAGGAGCGTGTTAATGGCCCTCGTGGTATCCTACATGGACCATGTACGGCCAACCATGATAAGTGTGATGTGTCATCTGTGTAAGACATATGTCCCATTTAATTTGGTCACATGCATTTAGCAAAATGTTGTTAATTCATATGATAGACGCGCGTACCTAACCGACCGGAATCCCCGCCGCCGCCAATGGATCTCCCATCTCCGGCCTCCTCTAGAACAAACAAATCACACAGCCATTAATTTTCTGGCGTGCTCTCTCCATCCATCCCCGAATGATTGACTCCCGGGTTGTCCCAAACGCGGGCGGCTCTGGATGAACCCGATCCAATCTAGAAGACCAACGTCCGATCTTCCCCCACCGGCCACAGCCACCGCTTGCGCCGGCGGTGGTGGCCACGTCATGGGTGTCAAAGACGGTGGGAGGAGGTGGCGTAGCCTGTCGGATTCCCTTCGGCAGGGGATTCGGCTCCTTGGCGGCACGGGTGGCGTAGGTATGGCAGCGGGACGGCGGCGCTCCGCCATGCGTGCCATCTGTCGTCACGCTGTAGGGAGGCATGGATGGGGCTGAGAAGGGCGAGCGTGCGGTGATGGACAGAGGCAACAACACGGAACCTACGCCGATGTCGCTATTGCGTCTTCCTAGGGTGTGTTGTAGCCTTCCTCATATCGCTGTCACATGTGCCTGATCTGCGCGATCTGTTTGCCAGAAACTGCCCAACGGCGTTGGGGCCTACCGGCGTGCTACAATAAAGGCGGTGGTGCTATGATTCCTCTTGCGCAAAGACGAAAAATTTGCCTCACGCCTGTCCTCTTTGATCTGGCCAGAGTATCGTGTTCCAGAAGGCTCTGTCGGTGATCTCCCATGAGCGTTAATGTCTGGTGATTGCTGGATCAGGTGGCATTCGGTCGCAACGCATGGAGCAGTGCGAAGCTCTGCTTCTGTTGCCACCATGGGCAAATCCATGGTGAAGTCAAAGGCAGAATGTCATGGAAGCTGAGATTGGAGGACTATCAATGGTGATTCGAGTCTTTTCGTCGTTTAGGAACTGACTTGGAGTTTCAGGAATTGTCGCATTGGTATGGAAGTGGGGACGGCATCATAGGTGAAGTTCAAGGTTTTACCTTTGAGGGTGAAAAATCAAAGGTCTGGCCTTAATTGGTTGTGACTGCCAACTGTCTTGCTGCAGGGATTGTTTTGAGAGCGGGGACTATCTTCACGGTAAAAACCCAAGATCCTTGATCGGGCAATGACTGCCCTAGTGCACTGTTTTCTTCTTGTAGGTGTTGCTTTTGGAGAAATTGGACGTCACATTTTGTCTTGGTGGTGGTTGTACTGCTGCTCCAAGGACTAGAACCCTGTAACCGGACTATTTTGTTTCTTTTTCTTTTTTTTTCGGTTGTGTGTATCCTTAATGCCATTAGGGTATTGAGTTGCTGCAGAGGCTGGGTCTAATTGGTAACACTGCGATATTAATATAATCTCCTTTTCCAAAAAAATATTAGATTGCTTGGAGATAGACATATGCGCCAATTACCGTATGCATGTATGCACCCACATTGAGTTGTACGGAATGCTCTCGAAATAGGCTTTCGCCCCGCTATGTAAATATAGCAACCATCCGATACAATTGTGAAACCACTGCTCGAAAAAAAAGCACAAATCATACCCAAAAGAAAACTAAAGAAGAAAAATATGAGAAAACAATGCCGACATCGGCGGTTCGACAAAAATGCAGAAGACACTCAACCGCTACATCTTCCGAAGAGTTCCACCACACTCCTAGCGCTCCGAAGCGCCACAAACAAAGCAACACCTCAAAAGGGATGCCATGATGGCGACGCTGCTACCCGGACCGTTTCTAGGGTTACCCCCGGTACCATCCTAGGCCCGGTCCGCAATGAGGTATAGAGGAGAGGTGTACCCAACGCCCTTCAGGAAGGACAGCGACGCCCGCAGGCGTCGCCGTGTGGGAACCAGGACGACAAAGATCTCTCCCAACCTCCAAAAACCCAAACCCCGGACACTCCGAGACAGTCTACCAATCTTACCACGCACCAGCGCATGCCATAGCGGTCTTAAAATCATCGCTGCCATCTCACCGAGGAACATGTCGTGAAGGCGGTAAGATCAAGACGCAAAGATGTCGGCGAGGGTCAATGGAATAGTGGCACCCAGGAGGGATCTTCCTCCACCTCTAGAGAGCGCTAGCCGGCCTAATTCCGCAGCCGGACAAACCAGGCCCTCACTGGCCCGACCGAGCCAAATCGGGCCCGTAAAGATCACCCACCGCATTGCAGCAAGGGCGTCTCCGAAGCCGTAGTCCCAAGCTTCTGCCTCCGCTCGTCGCCCACCGGAGGGATGCCACCATGCATGCACAGGCCCGCCCAGGCCTAGATGGCCCCAAAGGGCTCAGATCTGAGAGCAGGCTACCACGCCGTCTTGCGGTCAACGGCCACCGCTGCCTCTCCTGTCCTCCCGGCAGCAGGATCTCATGATGGCAATCCGGGCCGCCGCCATGTCGAGAAGCATCGCCGCCATTCTAGGTCCCGTCCCCTTCGAGCGAGCGGGTTGAGGTAGTCCCGCTGCATGCAGCCCCACGCGGGAGAGGCCCGGTGCCCTACTCCGGCGGCGACGGCAAGGGAGAGGGAGGTGGAGGGCGCCGGAGATGGGAGCAGACGAGGGGCTCGCCCGTCTCTAGCGGGAGGGCGAGCGTGCGGGTGGGGGGGACCGGAAGACATGTTTCTTTTTGTTCCTACCTAGTGATATTGTTGTTGGCAACTTGACTACACATTCAAACAACAGTCTGCTACCATTAGTAAATGCTTAAGTACCTCGTGTCATAGAAAAGATCAGAATCTTTTGATTCGTAGAATTTTAGATCCGTGAACACCGAAACTTTTAATTTCGAAGCTGATAATCTCGCTAAACATGCCCTCTCGATGGTTGCGAACCAATTAGTGTACCTGTAAACAGCTGTGTGGATGGATAACCTCCACTGATTGAGTCCCCACGGAGAAAAAGAGTACTCCCTAATAAGCAACGTGGCTATTTAGTACTACTAGTACGTGCGTTAAAGCTTCTAGTCGTACTACTATGGTCCAAGGCAAGCAAGTCGACACCACACCAGCTCTGTCGTGGAGGTGATCGAGGAGGGTGATAATACCGCTCGTGGTACCCATGACGATGCAGAGCCAAATTTCGTACCTATGCCACGACGTTCATACAATCATCGAACGGTACGGGCGATCTCCTCGTTTTTCCTGCCCCACGGCTGCTGCTTGTCGTACCGTACTTTTTGTGGCTCGCCTTTCATGTGCAATGTATTAGGCAGTAGCTGTCTATTAAAGCTCCTCCCTACATGATGGACCTAGACAAAAACTTCAGCGGGGGCAATTAAGATGAGAGGGGCAATTCTAGTATAAATTCGATTATTTTGCAAACTTTTTCCTTCAAATATGAACAAAGTACATTGATATTTCAAAAAATGAGTGGGGCCAGCGCCCCCACTCAGCTCTACATGGGTCCGCCCCTGCCTCCCTATCACATCTAGTTAGGAGACAAAGTTCTGTTCGGCATCCCTAACATTTGTCCGTTTTGGGACGCCTGTTCTGCAGATTTGGTGCAGATGCCCACAGCGGCGGCGCCACCAAAAAAAATTTAACCCATGAGATGTTCAATTTCCAGCAAGAGATGGTGGAGCACGATGGAGGTGGGCGAACACGCAACATGGGAGGATGATGCGCCATCTCGGGGCCAGTGCGAGGTGGAAGCACCGCCGGAGGAAGAGGCCATCTATGCCGAGACCTCGATGCTTTCAAGCGAGCGGAGGAGGAGGCCTCGTCGGTTGCACTCTTGTCAGCAGCATCCTTTTCGCCAGCGAGTCTCAATAGTGGAAACAGGGCCAACCATCCCGGTTGGTAAGCCCCATTTGTCCCGTTGTGCAACCGGGATGGGCCAGCCGGGACAAATGGCCCTCCCCCATTGGTCCCGGTTGTGCCAGGACCCGGGACAAATGGGGCCAGGTGGCAGGTGCGCTGAAACCTGGCTAGGGACATTCGTCCCGGTTCTTAACACGAACCGGGATGAATGCCTCCTCAGCCGCGGCAACATTTTTGCCATTTTCTCTACCGCGCCAGAGTTTTTTTTTTCTATTTATTTTTTTCATTTTTATTTTATGTTTTGCGATCAATTCGATTTTACGATACTCCTGTCACCATACACTGATAAGGAGTCTTGGTGGCCCCTCCCCGGACCTACCGGATCCCAGGAGAAGAGAGAAGCCCAGTGGCCCTTCCCGGGACCTCCCGGATCCCAGGAGAAGAGAGGAGCCTCGGTGGCCCCTCCCCGGACCTCCCGGATCCCACGAGTGAATAAGTAATACATATATATAGCAAAAGAAGGAACACTTATATTACAGAAGGTAAGTATATCGAGCATATTACATGACCGGTGGAATGAATTACAAAATCAAATTCATGACCAACCGGCGCTATAGTACTCTCCATCTACATTTAGGGCCTCTGCATCTAAAAAGCCTGCAATTTCATCCTGAATTGCTCGTATGCGGTCCCTTTGTAGAAGATCGTCCCGGAGCCGTTCGATCTAATATAAAGAAGAGTGGTCAATATATATTAATGAAACTAAGTAACTAAAATAGATGGTAATAAGAAAAATTGACGGCTGACGTACATGAAGTTTGTTTAAATCTCTGCCCTTGGGATAGGTCGTCTGACGAATGAACTCGCAGACGTAGTATCCACACAGGTGATTCCTATCTCCCTGTTGCAAGCACTTTACGAGAACATGGTTTCAGTCAAAATAATAATCAACCAGCCATGATAATGGTATCGACACTAGAATCAAGGAGATGCGCGGATCTAGATAGTAGTACTTACTTGCACAATATCAAATGTAACCTCTGATTTCCATTCACCCCTGGCCTTTTTTGTGAACCTCTTCCAAACGCTGCCCGGGAAAGAAAAAGAATAAAAAGAGTTAGTAATTACTTGATATCCGAAAATGAAACAAAATAGTCAATATAGTGCCATATATAAAGATTAAAATTACTAAAGATTGAAATTACCGCTGGATCATTTCCTGCATGCCCGCCCACATCGCTAGGGGTTTACGTTTTGGGTCCATTACGAGTACTTTTCCTTTGTCAATTTGGAAGATTAGCAGAATATAGTGGAAGCTGCGCACGCAAAACTCATCAATTATAAACTGAACATCGAGTAAGGAAAACATAATGTGTACAACACAGTAACACTCACCCGAAGTTGTAAGGAAATAGTATTTCCCGCCGGTGTTGTTGAAACCTTATTGCGCTCACAAGGTTATCTTCTGTATCCTTGGGAGATAGCTCAAGAGTCTTATGATTAACAAAATGTGGGTCACTGAACCCAATATCATAGATTTGTCCTCTTTTGCATTCGAGATCTTCATTCTGCAATTATAATATAATGAGTGTACTATATATATATATATGAATATGCAATGAACGAGGTGAGCTAGCTAGAGAATTAATTAGAGAAATAAGTACTTACAGACAATAGGAACTAACGATAGATTTGTCGAGTGCCTGCTGCTGGAATAACTGAAACAATTCGGAAAATTGAATCAGAACCAGTCCATCTCCATACCCGTAGTGCTCGTCTATAACTCCGAGCACTATCCAGTCCTGAGATTTCTTAGCGGCTTCCATATACCAATTATGCACTCTTCGCATTTTTGTTGGTAGATCCTTTACCTCCTCGGGTTTGACGAGAGGGTTCCCGTGCTGGTATTTGTACGCACATTCAGCAGCCGGGAAGTAGTCTATTCTTTGCATATACTCAGCAATGGACAAACCCGCAACATCTTCCCTTTGTCCGTACAGTTCTATAAACTCCGGATCAATTTGCTCGTCAGCATTAGTGCTTGGCCCCACCTGGGTATTGGAAATCACTTTGAGCGGAGATATGGATTGTTTTTTCTGCTCTCCGAGCTGGGCAACTGATTTCCCCCGTTTCACGCTTGCGCTACTACTCTTCGTCGATCGCACCATTTCCTGGTGTGACTTCATAATAGAGCGGTCATAGTAAGATGACAGACTCGGCTCGGGTTGATGAAGAGTCTTCACCATTTTCCATGCTCGTTCTACATCTTCTTCGGTCTCGGGGAAATCTGCCTTTTTCTGCTCCTTCGGCTTCGATGTCCACGCCTCGTATTCGTCCCTTGCGATTTTCTGGGTTTGCTCAGGAGTATAGTCGTAAGGTAACTTGGGTAACTCCTTTGGTACCTTCGGGAGGGGTGACCATTGACGTTTGGGTGATCTTTTACGTTTCGGCAGAAACTTAGTGGGCGGAGAAGGCTGACGCGGTGGCGTAGGCGACCGCGCTGGAGACGGCATGCACGGCGTAGGCGACCGCGCTGGAGATGGCATGCACGACGGAGACTGTTGCGCTGGAGACTGTTGCGCTGGATAAAGGTGAGGAGTCGATGTCCTTGTCGTTTGATTTGGAAGCACAATGCATTCCTTTAGACATAGAACGGTCAACTTCTTGGCTTCTCCGAGTTCAGTCACCTCTCCGTCTTCACCTTCAGGGAATTCAAGCTTCACCCACTCGAATCCGTTGACAACTTCATCGACCCCAACAACATCGTAGCCCCGTGGAACCGGAAGACTATGGTGAGTGGGTTCGTTGCCAATTGGTAAGACATAGCCGACTGCCGCCTTGATGGTTATATTGACGACCTTCACGTTGAGCTCACAGGTTGTCATCTCCGTGATATCATCCACCGGGTGCATCATCGGTGGTGCATCATCACCCGGGAGCTACGTGGACGCAGCGCTGCTTTTTCGATGAGAATGTGCGGCGCCGGTAGCATCAACTTCACCTTCTACCATGTGTGGTACGCCGGTAGACACTAGCTGCTGGCTAAGTGTGTTAATTTGCTCCTGCTGCTTCATTGCTACCTCCTGCGTCCGCTTTATCTGTTCTTCAAGTTGATGCCTCCAGTTTTCCTGACTAGCTGCTTCAGCTGCCTCCGCGTCCTTTTTCCTTTGACGACTTCTATCAGGATTTTTCTTTTTGTTGTCGTCAAACCCAATACTCCACAGAGGATTGCCTTTTGTGCCTCATGTACGCCCTACATGTTCCTTATTCTTGAGGGCGCGTGTGAGCTCGTCGTTCTCTCTATCTGGCATGAACCTCCCCTCTTGAACATCCTTTATTGCGCTTCTAAGATCTTCTATGGGTAGAGGATTCTCTTTATGCGTTAGGTTATAGATTGCTTTTCCTTCGGCGTCCAACTTGCCTCCATTCCCGTAGAACCAAGACCTTGTCCACTCGACCCACAGGAATGGCTCAGGATTGATCGCCTTCTCAAGCAGGTCATTCTCCCATTTCTCCCACATGGGCAGGGAACCCTTGTAGCCATCTTGCCCCATAATATGGTGATATACCTTTTTGGCGGCGTTTTTCTGATTTGTTTTTGACCTTTCCTGTGCATTCTCTCACAGCTTGTACTTCACAAAATCTGCCCATAAGGGTTTTATTTTCTCATACCCTTGAGTGAAATCCGGAGTCTTGCCCTTCTTAATAAAGTCAAGGTTCAATCTTTTCTTCCAGTTGCTGAATTGCTGGGCCATCTTTTTCATAGTCCACGCCTTGACCTTTTCCACTAACTCAAGTTTCGTTTTATTAACATCGGCTTCACCATCTACCTCCTGATTCACATCCGCCTCATTCTCGTCCACCTCCGGCAAGGTTAAGGTGAAATTAGCCATGATCTTTTTGAAAAGATGATCTTTGGCTGTTTTGCTGACATATGAAAATCCTTGTCTCAGCAGATCTTTTGGCTCATTCCACTCTTGAACAGTGATCGGGATGTGATCCCTAACTAGCACTCCGCGTTGCTTCACAAATTTTTGGGCAACATCAGCGGGAAGCTCGGGTGCGCCGTGTGCTGCGGTCGTTTTGATCCTATATCTTTCTGTATCTTCCAACTTCTTTGTTGCGCCTCGTTTAGTCTTTTTCCAGTTGATATCCTCGAACCGGATGGCTAAAAATATAAAGACTGTTAATACATGTATATAGACAACGGATGCTTCATTAATTAACATATCTATATGCACCTTAGAGCCGGTGTTTGTAATTTGTACGGCTCCGGTGGAGCCGTCGGCTTCTCCCTCACCGGAGCCGTCGGCTTCTCCCTCAGCAGAGACGTCTCCTCGGGTGAGCTCCGGATCTCCCTCACCGGAGTCGTTCATCCAATGGCTCACATCGGTCTCTCCCTCGGGCCCGCGGATTAAACCCGCGAGCAAGTTTTCCGCATCTTCGTCTCTTGGCTCCATACTTTCCTGAAAATACACAAAATTCCCTAAGTCCAAATTCCCTATGTTAGAAAAAAGAGTAACTATATGTTCCAGATCCATTTCATCAAAATTTCTTATAGATAATAGCTAATGGTACTTATACCTAAACAAGTTAGAAAAAAAATTAACTATATGTTCCAGATTTTTATTTCAATTATAAAAGCAACATTGATGATATATTTAAACGTATCAATACACACCAAGAGTTACATAGCTCGGGTTCATTTTATTTAATCCTAATACATCACGATCGAATAATATCACTTATACATATTCATGACATCTCTCAAACTAATTAACTCCGATCGGGTCCTAAGCCGCGGGGTGCTGAGACGCGGGTGCTACGCATCCATAGGTAAGGAACCCTCACAGGGTCATAGCTCACGTGGTAAGGAACCCTCCTAATAATCGACCAACCGCTGCTATACACCGTATCGAGCAAGTACATGTTGCGACGGACGTGCTCGTCCTCCTCCCTGATACGCTGATGTACCACCTCCTAAGGGGCCGTCTCTCTCCGCAACGACCGTGGCCCACGCGATAGCCACCAAAGAATATCCAGGTCGACCATGACACGCGGATTTCTCACCAAGACGCGTGTCCCCGTAGTAAGGACCTCCCAGTGCCAGCCCAGTGGGGCCCAGTAAATATTCCTAATTAAGTAAAATACCTTAGTGTTTCTAACTTAGTAAAAAATAGTAAATGGAGAAATATGACATAAATAAGATGAAAGTTAAACACAAAGGATCAAATTGGCCCTTCTCATATCTTGTGCTTGTTACGAGGTAGTATACGTGATGGCGATCCGGCGAAAGATGAAGACAAGGGTTTCTGAACTTCGTTGAAACTAAACAAAATCACATACATAAGTGTTTGTGAGATCCGAACAAAGTTGGACCATTTCGTGCACATACATAATGGGGACATTCTTAATAACCCCGGACGGGGCTATTAAGAATATCACCATTACGTATATGTACCAAACGGTGCAACTCTGTTCAGATCTCACTAACAATAATATTACATATGCGACGTTCCTTAGTTTCAACCGAAACCCTCATCTTCATCCTTTACCCGGATCACCAACGCCTGTAGTACCTCTTAATAGGAACAAGGGTTTCTGCACTTTAGTAAGGAGTATGACTAGCAGATCAGATCGAGTCTTGCCGAGTAAAGTCGCGACTCGAACGGGACATAACAGTTGTGGCATCCCAGATTATCCATATCATGTGTGAAAACATTGCAGATCACTTCCTCTTCTAAAGAAGAAGAGGAAGTGATCTGCAATGTTTTCACACATGACTGGATAAGAAGAAGAGGAAGTGATATGCAATGTTTTCACACATGACTGGATAATCTGGAATGATGTTATCGTTCGAGTCACAAGTTTACTAGGAAAGAGTGGATCTGATCTGCTATTCATACTCCTTCCTAGGCCTTGATGTGAAGTTGGACCTTCACATTTTGTGCATGCTACGAGGTAGTAGACGTGATGGTGATCCGGAGAAGGATGAAGACAAGGGTTTTTGAACTTCGTTGAAACTAAACAAAATCATATACGTAAGTGTTTGTGAGATCCGAACAAAGTTGGACCATTTCGTGCACATACATAATGGGGATATTCTCCATAGCCCCGTCCGGGGCTATGAAAAATATCCCCCATTATGTATATGTACCAAACGGTGCAACTTAGTTCTAATCTCACTAACAATATGCGACGTTCCTTAGTTTCAACCGAAACCCTCATCTTCATCCTTTCCCCGGATCACCACCGCCTGTAGTACCTCTTAACAAGAACAAGATGGTCATCGGGCTTGATGTGAAGTTGGACCTTCACATTTTGTGCTTGTTACGAGGTAAGTACATGTGATGGCGATGCGGGGGGAGGAAGGGTTTCTGGAGTTCTCTGAAACTAAACAAAATCATATATGTAATAGTGAAATCCGGAAAAAACTAGACCCTTTTGTGCACATACATAATGGGGACATTCTTCATAACCCCGGAAGGGATTTCTGAGGTATGTCACCATTACGAATGTGCACTAAAGGGTTCAACTTCATCCGGATCTCACAAACCATATTACATATTTGAGATTATTTAGTTTGAAAGAAATCCATAAACCCTCGCATTCGTTCCTTTCCCTGGATCACCACCGCATGTAATACCTCTTAACAGGAACAAGATGGTCATCGGGCCTTGATGTGAAGTTGGACCTTCACATTTTGTGCTTGTTACGAGGTAAGTACACGTGATGGCGATGCGGGGGAAGGAAGGGTTTCTGGAGTTCTCTGAAACTAAACAAAATCATATATGTAATAGTGAAATCCGGAAAAAACTAGACCCTTTTGTGCACATACATAATGGAGACATTCTTCATAACCCCGGAAGGGATTTCTGAGGAATGTCACCATTACGAATGTGCACTAAAGGGTTCAACTTCATTAGGATCTCACGAACCATATTACATATGTGACATTATTTAGTTTGAAAAAAATCCAGAAACCCTCGCATTCGTTCCTTTCCCCGGATCACAACCGCATGTAGTACCTCTTAACAGGAACAAGATGGTCATCGGTCTGTGCCTCATAACAGTTCCAAATTTCTAACACTAAGTAAAAAAATTTATAACTTAGTGAAATTTTCTAACATAGTGAAATTTTATAACTTAGTGAAATTTTCTAACACTAATTTAGTGAAATTTTCTAACTTAGTGAAATTTTCTAACTTAGTGAAATTATTCTAACTTAGTGAAATTTTTCTAACTTAGCGAAATTTTATAACTTAGTAAAATTTTCTAACTTAGTGAAATTTTCTAAAAATTCTTAAGTGAAATTCCTAACACTAAAATTTCTAACACTAAATTTCTAAGTAAAGTTTTCTAACACTAACTTAGTAAAAATTTCTCTAACACTAAAATTTCTAATTTTTCTAACACTAAAATTTTCTAAGTACAAATACCTAAATTCTCTAACACTAAAATTTCTAATTTTTCTAACACTAAATTCTAAGTAAAAAAATTCTAAGTACAAATACCTAAATTCTCTAACACTAAAATTTCTATTTTTTCTAACACTGAATTCTAACGTTTCTAACAGTAAAAAAAATAATAAAAACAAAAGCACTAAACAAAAAAAAATTCTCTGTTTTCTTACCTATAGGGAGGGATCAGAGACGATCGACGGCGATGGGCGATGGGCGAACGGAGAGCTCGTCCACGGGCGCTGGCCGGCGTTGGCGCGGCGGCGAGCTCATCCAGGGTGCGGGCGCGGCGTGGAACGTGGGCGCGGGCGCAGTCCTCGGGCGCGGGCGCAGGCCGCGGCGCTCCTCCACATGTCGTGGACAACGCAGGCGCGGGCGCGGGAGACGGGCAGCCTAACGGCGTCGTGGATCCAAACCTGCGCGCGGAGTTGTGATTTTGCGGAAGGAGACGACGCGGTTATGTATGACTGGGCATTCGTCCCGGTTGGTAGCAACAACCGGGATGAAAGGGTCTTCCGTCCCGGTTGTTGCTAGCAACCGGGATGGATGCCTCACACTTTTTTTTTCGCAGCAGTCGGATGGGGCACGTGTAGCGCGCGCGTTATGGGGGGGGCATATGTCCCGGTTGTTTGCAAAAACCGGGACGAATGCCCTATTTTTAATTATTTTTGTATTTGAAATTTGTTTCTTTTTGTGTTTCCAAAATTCCTATAAAACATTAAATAACAATCAGATAATTATAAAGTAACTAAATATATTCATTTCCAACATATTTGGTGAAGTTTAAAATTTTGAATTATTTGCATTTTGAATTAATTAATTTAAGAAATGGAGAAAATATCAAATAATTTAATCCATTCTGAAAATTGCAAATTATATAAAAATTAACAGAAAGATAAATTCAACTCACTTCTGATGTTTTAAAACTCAATTGGGTGATTGATAAGGTGGTTTCCATATTTTGTTTCCTTTATGATTTTATTGTTTTCCTTTATGTTTTCTATTGTTTTCCTTTATGTTTTCTATTGTTTTATTTTGTTTTCTGTTGTTACCTTTTTTGTTTTCTTTTGTTTTCTTTTGTTTTTTATTGTTTTCTTTATGTTTTTCTTTATGTTTTCTATTGTTTTATTTTGTTTTCTCTAGTTTCCTTTTTATTTTCTCTTGTTTTATTTTCAACAGTGATCAAGGGCACGGCCCATGAGGCCCGTTAAGCTAGTCTATGAATGGTCGTTGCAAAATAACTTGTTCATTTTCGCAACAGTACGGTGATTGTTGCTTTACCGTTAACCTATTACCATACGACCCAAATTGTCGCAGTAAACAATAGGTATTGCCGCAGGGTAAATTTGAGGCGAAAAACATATGGTATTGCCACACGAAAAATTTGGTTGCAATAGTTAGCTTTTTTTTTGCAACAATATTTGTAACTACCGCAACAGAAATAAAGATGTTGCAATAAATGACTAAATATCACCACGAATGCTTATTTCGTTGGAATACCATGTCTCTAAGGCAACAAAAGGAGTGCCTCGCGCAACGAAAATACTCTGTCGCAAAAACGCGGCTGTATTCCAACAGCAGTACAAATCGTGGCAATAGGAGGCCTCTACCGCAACAAAACGACAATTTATCGCCACCAAAATGAGTCGTGGAAAAAAAACGTAGCTACAGATTTCGTTGCAAGAGACCGATTCTCTTGTAGTGTGTTTTCTATTGTGTCCTTTATGTTTTCTATTGTTTTATTTTGTTTTCTCTTGTATTCTTTTTGTTTTCTCTTGATTTATTTTGTTTTCTATTGTTTCCTTTATGTTTTCTATTGTTTTCCTTTATGTTTTATATTGTTTTATTTTGTTTTCTCTTGTTTCATTTTTGTTTTCTCTTGTTTTATTTTGTTTTCTATTGTTTTCCTTTATGTTTTCTATTGTTTTATTTTGTTTTCTCTTGTTTCCTTTTTGTTTTCTCTTGTTTTATTTTTTTTTCTATTGTTTCCTTTATGTTTTATATTATTTTCCTTTATGTTTTCAATTATTTTCCTTTATGTTTTCTATTGTTTTATTTTGTTTTCTGTTGTTACCTTTTTTGTTTTCTGTTGTTTCCTTTATTTTTTTCCATAATTTCCTTTATGGTTTCTATTGGTTTATTTTGTTTTCCATTATCCTTTATGTTTCAAATAATAACTCCGCACGTTTAAAATACAGAACAAGGTACGTTAAATTTATAATAGACCTGTTGATCCATGCATATACATAGTTTCGTCGCATACAAGGTAGACAGATATAAACGTAGTATCAAACCTTTTGTCAAAACTTCAAGGGGGAATGTAGAACAAAAAATCGGTATCGCCATCATACATCCCGACCGTGGCTATTGAGTGCATATATGCATATCAAAAGAATGGTCGGGCGTATGATGGCGAATTCGGATGATTTGTATTCGGTCGATGAAATGAATGATGTATCAAACCTTTTGTCAAAACTTCAAGGGGGATGTAGAACAAAACAATCGTTATCGCCATCATACAGCCCGACCGTGGCTATTGAGTGTATATATGCATGTCAAAAGAACGGGCGGACGTATGATGGCGAATCCGGATGATTTGTATTCGGACGATGGACTAAATTATGTATCAAACGTTTTGTCAAACCTTAAAGGGGGTATGTAGAACAAAACAATTGGTATCGCCAGCATACAGCCCAACCGTGGCTACTGAGTGCATATATGCATACCAGATGCACGGTAGGACGTATGCTGGCGAATCCGGATGACTTGTATTTGCTCGATGAACTGACTGATGTATGCAGGTGGGGTATATATAGGGTCCTCTGGCTCACAAAGTGTTCTACTAGGGTTTCGATCCAACGGTTAAGAAACACCCCTGATCCAACGGCCCAATACCGCTCGAAAGAAACACACCGTACCCCTGATCGAACGACTCACAACAGCTCGAAAGAAAGACACCCCTGATACAACGACTCACAAGCGCTTGAAAGAAACACATGATCCGTGTGATTCTTTCTGATTGGTCCCAACGAAACCCTAACCATTTTGTCCCGGTTGGTAAAACAGGCCGGGACTAAAGGGACGATCCATTTCCCAACGAAACCCGAACCATTTCGTGCCGGTTGGTAAAACAGGTCGGGATTAAAGGGTATGTTTCTTCTCACTATATATATGTATGCATTGCCACCATTGGCATAAACACATATAAACTCACCACTCTCTCATGGCTTCTACCGTACCCACTCTAACCGTCCTCCAGGCGGAGGCACTTCCCACCTCGAACTACCCCTGCCCGCCCAGCTACAGCGTTCCCGCCGGTTGGATGTTGAGCACCGGAGGAGTGCCAGTCCCTCCTCTTCCTCAAGGTGTGGCGCGTCGGGCGGCCATCACGAACCACTACTACCACGAGCTCACGCCGTTGCAGCAGAGGAATCCCAGTTGGAATCCTGACTACCGCCCTACTTTGGACGCCTTCTTCATTACTCGGCGTGAGAGTGCGCTCTCCAGGTACGAGGAGAACGGCCCGCCTCCTTCGAACTTCAACGAGGCCGGTCGTCAGTTGTGGTGGGGCCGCGGACGGACTCTTCAGAGCGATAACCCTCGCCTGCGCTACCCTCACGCCCAGTCCTGGCGTCGTGATCCTCCGAGGGAGGCCAGAGCATCGTCCGACGATAGTGACGACGACAGCGGCAACTACGACGACTATGAGTCGGAGTACTATAGGCCTAGGCAGGAGTATGACTAGCAGATCAGATCCAGTATTGCCATTATGTAGATCTATGCTCTCCGTTTAGGTTTAGATCCACTCTTTCCCTTATGTACTGCCTTTTTATCTATCCAAGATGCATGTTTGTGTGCAATATGGGCGCGAGCGCCGGTGCGATAAATTCTTTTATTAAAAACAGAAAACAGACGCGCTAGCGCACCGCAGTTCGCCGGAATACAAATTCTTTTATTACAAACAGAAAACAGACGAACACTACTCCTCCTCCTCGTCGTCGGGGAACTCGTCGGTGACCTCCTTCGGGTCATCGTCGTCGCCGAACTCGTCGGTGACCTCCTCGCCATCGTCGGAGGTGCATGATGGTATGTCCGAGATAGTCCCCCACCTCGGATCACCGGAGGCCCAGACTTCGCCGGCGTGGTCGGCCCCACGGAGCTCTTGCAGCGCCTTCGTCCTCGCCTACCGAGTGACATCTAACGCGAGGTGGTATTTGAGGCGGCGCTCCGCCCGCTCAGCCGCGCGGGTCTGCCAGAGCTCCTCGTCGGTGCTCTCCTCCCCCGGATTGTTCCGGTAATACTCGCGGACGACACGGTCATCCCTGGCGTCGACTAGGCCCTGAAACGCGCGGTGGCGGAGGTGGAGGTGGTCGGAGGCAGTGACGATCTGCGGCTTTAGCGCCCTGGCCTCCACTTCCCAGAGGGTGTGGCAGTCGTTGAAGTTCATCCGTGACCGCGGGCGGTTGAGGCGCCAGGCCGCCGCGTCCCAGGCGCGGGCGGCCTCCGCCGCCGTCGCAAAGGAGGCGAGGGGGATGCGGTTGTCCCCCCAGCGGATATCCGCGCGGAATATTCCGTTCTGCCGTGCTCGGACGCCACGGAAGCCGGTGGTGCTTTTCCTCCTTGGAGGCAAGGTGGCGGCGCGACGGTGCGAGAGGAGTGGGCGCGTGGAGAGGAGAAGACGCCCGAGGCGCGGCGGTTTATACCGCGCCCTCCTGGCCACGCGTCACAACTCCCGCGCCACACGTCACAACTCCCACGCCACGCGGCACGAGTCCTTCGTCAACATTGTCCGTGCTTCCAAGATGCATGTTTGTGTGCACCGTCGTTTCAAACCAACACAATAGAATTTTAGAAGGAGATAGCAAGTTTTTGTGAACACTTTTTCAACGGAACTATGATCATGTATTCCACGTTTATTATTACACATCACCAACAACATCCCTACCTAGTCTTCTGAATATTCTTCGTGCCGTAACCATGGAGCATCTTCATTATTTAACGAGATGGTTCGGTCAGCTTTCACTGTGAAGGGTGGAATTTCGACAAACTTATTATAATCTTCTGACATTTCTGTCTTGTCCTCGATTCACACGATGTTTCTTTTTCATGAAAGAACTATGTGACGCTTCGGCTCATCGTATGATGTATTTGTTTGCTTATATTTTTTTGTTTTTTTTGGGTCTGGAGGACATGTCCTTCACATAGAAGACCTGAGCCACATCATTGGCTAGGACAAACGGTTCGTCATTGTAACCAATATTGTTGAGATCCACTGTTGTCATTCCGTAAAGCGGGTCTACCTTTGCCCCTTCTCCATTCAGGTTGACCCATTTGCACTTGAACAAAGGGACCTTAAAAGAAGGTCCATAGTCAAGTTCCCATATCTCCTCTATGTAACCATAGTACGTGTCAATTTTTCCATTCTCGTTTGTTGTATCAAAGCGGACACCACTGTTTTGGTTGGTTCTCTTCTTATCTTGGGCGATCGTGTAAAATGTATTCCCATTTATCTCGTACCCTTGAAAACTCCCAATAGTCGAAGATGGTGACCCGGCCAAAACGTGCAGCTGATCTTCAAGAGTGGTGTCATTTATAAGATGTGTTTACAACGAACTTCCGAAAGTCTCCATGTGTTTGCGCTTAATCCATGAGTCATCCTTCCCCGGGTTTGTGGAGCGTACAATATTCTTGTGTTCCTCGAGATACGGAGCCACGAAGATGGAATTTTGTAGAACTGTGTAGTGTGCTTTAGTGAAAGAATGCACGTCCCTGGGTATCATTGTTTTCTTTCCCAGCGTTCCTTTTCCCCTTAGTCTCTCCTCATGCAGGGATTCAGGAACACCAATCGTCTTAAGGTCAGGAATAAAGTCAACACAGAACCCAATGACCTCCTCTGTTCCATAGCCCTTCGATATGCTTCCTTCTGGCCTAGCACGGTTATGAACATATTTCTTCAAGACTCCCATGAACCTCTAAAAGGGGAACATATTGTGTAGAAATACCGGAACGAGGATATGAATCTCTTCACATAGGTGAACCAGGAGATGAGTCATAATGTTGAAGAAGGATGGTGGGAACACCAACTCAAAACTAACAAGACACTGGACCACATCCCTCTGTAATCTTGCCATAATTTCTTGATCGATTACCTTCTGAGATATTGCATTGAGGAATGCACATAGCTTCACAATGGGTACTCGAACATTTTCCGGTAGAAGCCCCCTCAATGCAATCGGAAGCAACTGCGTCATAATCACTTGGCAGTCATGAGACATCAGGTTTTGTAATTTTTTCTCTGCCATGTTTATAATCCCCTTTTTATTCGACGAGAAGCCAGACGGAACCTTGATACTGTAAAGGACTTCAAAAAATACTTCCTTCTCTGCTTTAGTAAGACCGTAGCTGCTTAAGTAATGTCGCCCTGTATCTGTGTGCTTGTTGCTTGGGTCTTTCATACGTTGTTGGTCCTCCCATGCTTCTGGCGTATCTTTTGACTTCCCATACATGCCCAGGAAGCATAGCAGGTTGACGCAGAGATTCTTTGTCACATGCATCACGTCGATTGAAGAGCGGACCTCTAGAACATTCCAATAGCGTAGCTACCCAAATATAGATTTCTTCTTCCACATGGGTGCGCGCTTATCAGGGCCGTTCGGAACAGGTTGGCTGCCATCACCCTTCCCAAAGATTACTTTTAGGTCCGTGACCATATAGAACAAATCATTACCACTACAGAGGTAAGTCTTCTTCCGGGTATCTGCCTGACCTCTGAAATGCTTCCCTCCTTTCTTTCTTACGGGATGCTTGATCGGAAGAAATCTACGATGCCCCACGTATACAACATTTTTTACATTTATCCAAATAAACACTGTCAGTCTTATCTAAACAGTGTGTGCATGCATTGTATCCCTTGTTTGTATGTTCGAAAATGTTACTAAGAGCAGGCCAATCATTGATGGTTACGAAAAGCAATTCCCGTAGGTCAAATGGCTTTTGTTCGTTCTCATCCCACACACGTACACCTGGTTTGCCCCACAATTGTAAGAGTTCTTCCACTAATGGCCTTAGATACACATCAATGTCGTTGCCAGGTTGCCTCGGGCCTTGGATGAGAACTGACATCATAATGAACTTGCGCTTCATGCACAACCAAGGAGGAAGGTTGTACATACATAGAGTCACGGGCCAGGTGCTATGACTGGAGCTCTGCTCCCCAAAAGGATTAAAGTCATCTGTACTTAGACAAAACCATAAGTTTCTTGCCTCTCCTGTAAAGTCCGGGAAGTCTCTCTCAATCTTTCTCCACTGCGATCCATCGGCGGGGTGTCTCAACTTTCCGTCTTTCTTACGGTCTTCTTTGTGCCATCGCAACAACCTAGCATGCTTTTTGTTTCTAAACAGACGTTTCAACCGTGGTATTATAGGAGCATACCACATCACCTTTGCAGGAACACTCTTAGGGGGGGGGGGGCTCGCCGTCAATATCACCAGGGTCATCTGCTCTGATCTTATACCGCAATGTAGTGCATACCGAACATTCATCCAAATTCTCGTACTTCTCACCGCGGTTGAGGATGTAGTCATTAATGCATGCATGTATCATCTGCACATCTAATCCTAGAGGGCAGAGAGCTTTCTTTGCTTCGTACGTACTCTCAGGCAATTCGTTATCCTTTGGAAGCTTCGGCTTCATTACTTGAAGTAAACTCTCAAATGCCTTGTCAGTCACACCGTTCTGTGCCTTCCATTTCAGCAACTCTAGTGTGGTACCGAGCTTTGTGCTGCCATCTTCGCAATTTGGGTACAACAAATTTTTATGATCCTGTAACATGTTGTCCAGCTTCAACCTCTCCAATTCAATTTCACAGTCTCCCCTTGCATCAGCAATAAATCGGCCAAGATCATCATTGGGGTCTTCTAATGCCCGTTCTTGATCACCTCCTTCTTCTGCATTGTCTTCCATTGCACTATCACCGTATTCAGGGAACAAAGGATCTTCTTCTTCTTCTACATTGTCTTCCATCACAACCCCTCTTTCTCCATGCTTGGTCCAGCAATTATAGCTGGACATGAAACCTCTCCGAAGTAGGTGGCCGTGAAGGACTCTCGAGGAAGACTGCTACCTGACGTTCCCACAATCAACACATGGGCAACACATAAAGCCATTATCTTTGTTCGCTTGAGCTACAGCGAGAAATACATTCAGGCCTTCCATATACTCGGAAGTGCGTCGGTCACCGTACATCCATCTCTGCCGTGCATCCATCTGCATCGTATAATTAAGTTTATCAAAAAACACTACAATAAAATCTTCCATAGAGAAATGACCACAGTACATCGACAAATATAACTTTTTTTATGTATCAATTATAGATGAAAAAGATAAGTTTGCTAAACCCGGTCGAAGATACCATTTTCTGTGAGCTAATGTGTGGCTCGGGTATTTCGTCGAACACCTCGTGTGCATAGTAAAATAACACACACTAGCACCCACCTCTCTCACTTCTCCTAGCAAAAAAAACAGAGGGAAGAGGGGTTGGGAGGCAGTATATGTAGGGGAAGGGGGACATAGGTCCCGGTTTGTGGCATGAACCGGGACCAATGCCCTTGCGCGTGCCACGTGGCCTGTGGCGAGGCATTGGTCCCGGTTCATGCCACAAACCGGGATAAATGCCTGCTAACGAACCGGCACCAATGCCCTCAGGCGATTTCTGCTGCCTCGGGTGCACAAATCGGGACCAATGCATAGCATTTATCCTGAACTTTGATGCAACCGGGACTAATGCCTTTTCTAGCCCTGGACGAAAGGTGTTGTTTCCACTAGTGTCTACCAGCGTTGGTGGACATGGTGATGAAGAAGGCACGCATATCATGAACAAAAGCGAGCAGTCGCGTCGGAGACGCTCCTCAAAAATCTAATTCCCCTCTCCCGTACATGATCTGGAGAGGTTGGTTTTCAGAGACCTGCTTACCCGTCATCCGTGTACTCCTTAGACAGGATGGAATCACCGGAGGCAGCAACAGTGAGAGGAACGACAATGCTGCGTGTGGAGGCAGAGCAGCAGATGCGATCTATTCTGGTAGGTGGATGCTGGGGAGAAAAGAATCCAATATATATGCGCGATCAGGTAGCAGAAACACCCAACCCAGAATGAAACATTTCAGTTTTATGGCATGCTTATTAGTCAGTTTACACAATCTCACGCTTCAGCTCGTGTAGCACTTAATACAGACTCTCCGTTTTTTACCGCCGAAATAAAGGCATCGGATAGGCTCATTCCCGCAACCCGCCGTGCGTCATGGTAAGATATGGCGTGGTGAGGCGGGCGCCGGAGGAGGAGCGAGTGTGGAACACCTCTCCATCTCACACCAACTCATACTAGTGGGAGAATAGTTCACCTTATGAACTGGTGCAGAACTCTCACAACTAGCCACCTGGAACTAAACTCGCACCATTTGTCATGGCATCATAGGCTCTTAGGGATTTTTCTGAAATTTTTGGTTGCGCCTAAAGCCCACCTCGTATTTACCTAATATTTCAACATCCGGTACCATTTCCTCGTCTGTTACCTGCTTAACCTACGTCTCTGGCTGGCTTGGACGAATGTAGGGGCAGCCGCGCAGGCGCGTTGCGGTGGGTTGATCCACCGCGTGGCGCCGTGCCTGTGATGACAATGTTGGGGCCTCCGCCTCTACGTGCTGGTGAAACATGCACATGAACATCACGGATTATTGGGCCACGACGCGACGCGCTGCGGTGAGCACCTCCACTCGCACCTCCTCCTCCACCTCCACGTTTCACTCACTAGTAGGAAATGGCTAATAGATGAAAGCACACCAGTGGCGGGTCACGCCAAGTCACGTCACTGCTAAACTGCATCTGGGGGCGAAAATAGTAGTGTCGTTGTAGTTGTCCCCACGTCGTTGTTATGTATATACTAGTAACATGAAGCTAATGGTCCACGCCACTGGTAAGTGGCCCGTGTGCTTCTCAATGTCCGAAAATAGTTGTGTCGTGGAGATAGTCCACGCTACTGGTATATGTTGTTTTTGTGATGTGCGGTATCCAGGGCACGTTAGTAAAATATGGCGTACGGAACCCCTCGCGAAGATGAAATTTCGTTGTACACTAGTGGAAATAGGGGCATTATTTCCGGGTGTGAGACCCTCTAGACTCTGATGCACACCCGGAACTGTGGAATCAGGACTAGAGACGTCCCCACGTGGCAGCCTCTAGCTCTGTGTTTTTCCCACCTTATTTAATAAAAAAATAAATACAACGAATTCTTGTAAAATTCATGGTTAATCAACTATATATCGGCAAAATACATATAGCATATCAAAATTTTCATAAAATAAATATCTATGTAATAAAAATATATTTTATTCTTTATGAGAACCGGTACTAGAGCCCGTCCATTCGGTTACATGGAGATCACAATCGGGAGAAGATCACGTCTGTTTGATTTACATGGAGATCACAACCGGGACTAGATCTCGTCTATTGGATTACATGTGATTATCAAAATCATATGTATTCCGTGCCATTTTATTTTCCCTTTGGGTTTATAACATGGTCCATAGAAAATCCTACAATTTCCTATGCAATTCCTAGAAAGCGCTCCTTTTGTTGCAGACTCCTCCGCAAATTATCCAACTATGAAAGGAGATCAATATGAATATCAATAATCATAGAAACGACACTCAACACAATTAATTGATGGTAATAAAATAAATTTGTGAATACATTTGTTCATGTACTTCTAGCCATGTCGATGCGTTCCGCTCACTGACCACATGGTGAATCCACTCGCAAACGAAGTATCCACACAAATTGGTCCCTCGTGGATGCCTCTCGCACTAGGATGGGAATAGAATTCAACCAAAATAATAATAATCAAGCATGATATAATGGTATTATAATCAAAGAGATGCGCGGACCTAGCTCGTATTATTTATCTCGACATGTTGAAAACTAAGCTCCTCTTCAAATTCACAAGGTGTCCTCTGGGTGAATTTTTCCTAGTCCTGCCCAGAATCTTTTATTTAAAAAATGAGTTATTAGTTAATTAGTTGATATCTCAGAAGACCGATAATGATGGAAATTACATTTGGAGTGCGTCTAAAATTATTTGCTACATATTTTGGGGTTTCACCAATGAGTCGTGGATTTCAACTCTTCAGGAGTCAACTTCAATGATTAGCATAACGTGATGGAATTTGTGCACGTTTATAAACGTCAGTAACTCATTAGTTACACTTAACATCGACTAACCAAAAATTTATTTCTACAAGACAGTCGCACTCTTACTATGAGTTGTAAGGCAACAATATCTTCTTTTTGTAATGTTGCATCTTTATGAATTTTAGCAAGTTGTTCTCCGTTTACTTCGCGTAATTCTCAAGCAACTCTGCATTAATTCGTATTGGGTCAATGAACCCAATGTCAATTATTCCTTTTCGAGAACATTCATCACTCTTCATTATGCAGAATAGCGTAGTGAGCATAATTAATTACAGGCAATGAACGAGCTGAGCTAAAGACTTTATAATAATAATAAAAGGATTGAATTACTTACATGCAATAGGTACTAATGAGACTGAGATCGAGGGCGTCAATCTTGTATAACATATAGAGTTCTTCAAGATAAATTTGTACCTCGTCTTTACCTGCGACATGATCTTCTGTAACTTTCACAATGATGACTTTTCGTCCCCTTCTTTGTGACTCTCAAGTACCACTCATGCAGTGTTAGAATTTTTGTTTGGTAGAAGCTCCATCTGATTAGATGGAAGAAGAGATTTCCCGTATTCCGATTTCAATATTGGTGCATCCATGTCGGTGGGGATATCTGCACCGCCATCCATAGCTTGAGAAATAGTAATACGAGCTTCTGCATGAAGTCCCGCCGCTAAGCTCATAATAGCTTGATCAGTGGGTAACACCTTGAGCGGGGAGATCGACAATTTTTCCTGTTCTCCGAGCTGGGCAACGTCTCTTTTCCAGCTGGCACTACTACTTCCCATCGTGTGGGGGCTAGCTGATCACCTCTGTGTATAGTCATCTGACAAATTCATCTGAATTTGCGATGGTTTCTCAATAAAGTCCTTAGCCCACCTTATGGTTTTCGGATCAAATGTTTGCTTTTCCTCGGGCTTCCTCGGTGCAATCTGTTTTTTCACGTCGGCCTTCACGGCCAAGGAGGTTTCCTCATGAGTCGGGTCGTAAGCTCTCTTGGGAGGATTCGACGGTACTCTTGGAATGGGCTCCTGTCGGGGTCTGTGTTGGCTACCCATCGACGAAACGATGCAGATACCCTGTTGGCCCTAAACATTATTGGGCGGAGGCGGAAAAGTCGGCGGATGCGGCGGTAGAGATCGAGACGGACTTGTATTGTGGTTGTCGTCCCTCTAGTCATCATGTGGAGATGGAGGTGGTGAATTGCGAATCGGAGGAGGCGATGGTCGCCTTGGCGCCAAGCATGGAAACACGATGAACTTTTTGCGCCATAGAATGATACCTCCCCCGACCTCTCCCAGTGTCCTCTCATCTTCAGCTCCAGGGATGTCAAGCACTAGTGATTCATATCACGGTACAAGCTGATGCATGCCAAAACGACCATAGCCATCTGGAATCAGGTTCCAATGCCAACGTGTTTTAGATTCACAAGTTAAATCATAGCCGGCCGCCGCCTTCAAGGATAAGTTCCTCACACCCACATGTTTCTCACAACTTGTCTTCTCCCTGATATCATCCACGGGATAGCGATCCATCGATGCCTCATCAGGCCTGACCCCCGTGGAAGCCACGCTGCTTCTCCGCTGAGATGGGGCGCCGCCTTGACTATTTTGCTGCAGCCGATGAGTTGGCCCTTGCTCGCAAAATTCGTCTATTTTCTTCTGCTGGTCCCTTATGATAGAAATTATTTCGTCGTGATCCCTTTCTATCTTGTTCAACCGATCTTTCTCCTCCTTCTCCTTCCTCTTCTTTGCCCTCTCTCGGATTCCATGAGATTCAATGTCCTCGGGAAACCCAAGCTTCCACGGCATATCCGCTCCAAGGCCTCGTTGTTGGGAATATGCCCTAGAGGAAATCATGTATGATGTAATTCCCAATGTATTCATAAAGTTATTAAGTTGTCCTTGTTTCGAACATCTGATATATGTCATTGGATATGTGATTCGATTGTGGAACTATGTACTCATGTTGTTCATGCTAAATTGTCCTTGGTCATTAAGATTGTGCTGACACACACCCTAGACTAGTGTGAGTGTTGGCTGATGACACAGTTCCACTTGTCATAGGTATGGCGATGCCATTCCAATGTTCAGAGACTTGGCTAAAGAGTTTAGCAAGTCGAACTGACCCATATTGAGATATCTGCAATGAGTAAGTCGTCATTTGCATGTCTCAATCAATGTAATCCTTAGACCTAAGGTTGTCGCACAATCTGAATTGTGAGGCACCGACTTAGGTTCTGTTAAACGTTGTTCCGTGACAATGCAATTATAAAGGCAGAGTTCGGGTCGAATGAGAAGCAAGCTACATGATGTGGCTAATCAAGATGGGATTTTGCCTCTCCGACTGGAGATATATTCTCTGGGCCCTCTCGAGTGATGTGATTCTGGAAGCATGGCCATGCGCTACCCAGTTAAGTGTTAACGGGGTCTATTTACTAAGAGTTAGTGAGATGAATAATATATCACGGACCAAGAAGAGAGTTGAGCTATTTAAGGGATGACGATAATTCGCCTATAGTCCGACAAGGTATATCGTGAGGCAAAAGGGACTCAGATGAAAGTCACATTGGAAGGTATGTCGTCATGACTCTATGTCACTTGGGAGTTGGCACGTTCTGCTAGGAGCCGCTACCGATTGATCGATTGGGACTCGGACTCCAATCGTGTCCAAGTCGCCATCAGACTGCAGGGTCTCACACTTAAGAGCGGGAGCAAGTATATTGGTCGAGTTGGACCTGAACCGGAAATGGACTAAATTAGTGAGTTGGACTCACAGAGGGAATGGACCACAAGCGTTGTGCAGCCTTCTCCCACTCGCTATATAAAGAGGGGCGCAGGTTGCCCAACGTGCGCAATTTTCCACTCCCATGCATTGGGAACCCTAGCCCCACTCAGTCCAGCTGCCGCACCGGACCTAGCAGTCCGTCGTTGGAGCTCCTCCTCGTACGTGTGGATACCGGCAGAGGTGTTGTACCTTCAACACTTTGACGATCGCGGGATTGGATTGGCTGGATCGATCGTGGGACTACACTGCATCGACGTGCTTCATCGATAATCCGCACTTGCGCGTCTAGTGGTAATCCTCGTGGCCTTCTACCTCAACTAGATATTGGAAGTACCGCGTAGAAAAGTTTTTGTTTATCTCTACGCGATCCAACACTCGTGTCCGTCCTGATTTTTCAGGATTCTCGAGGTCCAGTGTTAGCTCATCATTCTCTCTGTCGGGAATAAACTTTTCCTTTTTGGACGTCATCGATTGCTTTAACAATTGCTTTCTTTGCTACAAAAATTGCTTTATTTTCATCAACTTGTATCTCCCCTATTTCCGGGTCATACTTCGCCCCATGCCCAAGTGTCCAATTTCTTACCCTAACGGGCAAGGTCTTTTTTGCTGGAGTGACCCCTTTGTCATGCATGGCGGCCTCAGCTTGATCCCATTTAGGTTCAACAGTTCTGTAGTCACCTAGACCCATAATATGATGATTTTTTTCGCTGCATTTTCCTTATTCTTTGTTTACCTTTCCTTAGCTAGTTCTGAATCCTTTTACTCCAGAAATGTGTCGCAGTGAGGCTGCCTCTCTAGTGTGCCAGTAAATTCTGGAGATTTTTTTATCTTTGACATAGTCACATTATAATTTGTTCTTGTAGTTGTTGAATTGTTCAGTGATACGTCTCCAACATATATATAATTTCTGATGTTCCATGTTGATATGATGCCAACTGCTACATGTTTTCCGTATGTTTTCCTACGTTTTCTTACTTTTTTGGGACTAACCTATTAACAAGATGTCAAGTGCCAGTTCCCTGTTTTCTACTGTTTTTTATTTAATAAAAGTTGTTCTGGAAATATTCTCGGAATTGGACCCCACGAATCCCGAAGTTCCTATTTTCCCCGGAAGCATCCAGAAGTCCCGAAGATCCCCGGAGGGAGGCCATAGGGTGGCCACACCATAGGGTGGAGCGGGTCCCCCCTGGCCGCGCCACCTTGTGGTGTGGGCCACCTGGCCACACCCAGCATCGCCCTTTCGCCTATTTATACTCCCCCGAGGGAAAACCCTAAAAGAATGGGCGAAATTCCACAAAATCTACCGCAGCCGCCGTCATCGTCAACCCAAGTTTCGGGGGACAGATCTCTGTTCTAGCACCCTGCTGGGACGGGGAAGTGGCCCCGGAAGCCATCTCCATCGACTCCACCTCCATCTCCATCGCCGTTGCTGTCTCCTATGATGAGGAGGGAGTAGTTCTCCCCCGAGGCTGAGGGCTCTACCGGTAGCTATGTGGTTCATCTCTCTCTCCCATGGTGTGATCTATATGTGATCGTGAGCTTTGTAATCTAGTTGAATAAGTAGATGTTACTCTTCATCTTGTGCTACTCAAGTGTTTTATTAATCTGAACTTTGGAGTCACCTTGTCCCTCGGTGTGAAGGTGACAGTGTGCACATCGTGTGTGTCTCCTCTAGGAATTGTGGTGTTTGTCTAGTACCTTCTAGGGCGCTCATAGTGACATCGTGGGGTTAACTAGACATGGGAATGCTTACTTTAAGGAATGCTTTTTGCAACCATACACAATGATTAGTGTTCGTTATTCAACCGGAGAGGGTTAAGAGTAGCATAGTGAAGAGAAGATATTTAATTATTCAATTATGTGATCATTGTTGAGAGTGTCCACTAGTGAAAGTAGTATCCCTAGGCCTTGTTTCCAAGCATTAAACACCATTTTCTGCCTGTTCTGCTACATGTTTGCTTGCTGCCATATTATTTCAGATTGCTATTATTACTTATAACCTTCCATATTACTCGCATTTCACTATATCCTCGCCGAACTAGTGCACCTATATACCTGACAAGTATATTGGGTGTGTTGGGGACACAAGAGAATTCTTGTATCTTAATTGCAGGGTTGCTTGAGAGGGATATCTTTGACCTCTACCTCCCTGAGTTCGATAAACCTTGGGTGATCCACTTAAGGGAAACTTGCTGCTGTTCTACTAACCTCTGCACTTGGAGGCCCAACACTTTCTACAAGAATAGAAGCATGCGTCGACATCAAGCTCTTTTCTGGCGCCGTTGCCGGGGAGGTAAGGTAAAAGGTACTCACATCCTCAGGTGTGAGTGCTCGAAGTTATTTCCTTTAGATTTTGCAATTAAATCTTTTTGTTTGTTGTTTTCACTAGTTAGGATTAATAGAAAACAACAAAAATATGAGAGAGCTTTATAATATTTATCTTGAGTTAGGACATGAAGTGTTTGAAGAGAAAAGTAAAAAACCTATGGAACTTTATTTGCATGCTATTGGCAATGTTATTAATATGAACTCTTTAAACACCATTATTGCTAATTCCATGGAAAAGTATAAGATTGGGGAAACTAGTTCTGATGAATATGATATTTTTATTCCCCCAAGTTTTGAGGAGGAAATTTTCTTTGATGATACCTTGCCTCCAATACATGATGATTATAATGATTGTGGTATTCTAGTTCCACCTGTTTACAATGATGAATATGATATTTTCAGTCCACCTACTATTGAGGAAAAAATTAATTGTGATTACAATATGCCTCCTATATTTAATGATTATGGTGATGAGAATAATAATGATAGCTATTTTGTTGAATTTTCTCCCACTACTATTAATAAGAATGACTATGCTTATGTTGACAATATTAATTCTTTTATGCATGTGGCTCATGATAAGAATGTTTTGTGTGATAGCTATACTGTTAATTTTATTCATGATGCTACTAAAAGTTATTATGAGAGAGGGAAACATGGTTTTATGCATCTCAGCAATATTAAGTTTACCCTCTTTATGTTGAAATTTTTGAAGTTGCACTTATTTTGTCCTCCTATGCAAGTCGCTTTGTGCTTCGTAGACTTGTTTTTCTACAAGATTCTTTTTCATAGGAAGTGGGTTAGACTTAAATGTGTTTTACATTTTATTCTTGATGCTCTCTTTTGCTTCAATTCATATTTCTCATGTGAGCATCTTCTCAAATTATCATGCCTAGCTAAAAGGCTTTAAAGAAAAGCACTTCTTGGGAGATAACCCATGTTTTTATTTTTGCATTGTTTTTATCTGTTTTCTTTGAGTCAAGGGATTGTATACTTCTGTAGCAACTCCTTTGTACCTTTATTTTCATGTATTAGTTGATCCAAGTAAACCCTCTAGTGGAAAGTTGAGACTATATTTCGGATTTCTGCGCACGAAACAGATTTCTGCTGTCCACTGTTAAAATCGTATAAAATCACAAAAAATTCAAAATGACCTGACTTTTTTTGTGCGTCATCCTGGGATATATACGCAACTTTTCTTAGTTGAACACGTTTCTATTTGAGCAACAGAAGATTTTAGAAAAAAAACATCTTTACCTGCTGTCCTGTTTTGAAAGATTTCTGCCAATAATTGCATTTGCATCTTAATCTCCTTCTTTTGGCGTTCTTTTGAGAAAAAAGAGTTTTAAAAGAAGTTGTGACAGTACCTAATGCGTTTATGAGTGTTAGGCTTGTGTTGAAACTGAATCATGGGAATTTATTATTTCGATTGCACTAACGTTGCTAATGAAGATTGTGAGAAGTTGGTGTGAATGAAGTTTTCAAGGGTCAAGAGAAGAGGATAATATGACGTGATCAAGAAGAGTGGAGTGCCTAAGCTTGGGCATGCCCTGGAGGTACATCCCAAAAAATTCCAAGAGGACTCAAGCATCTAAGCTTGAGGATGCCCAAGGCATCCCCTTCTTCATCGACAAATTATCAGGTCACTTCTAGTGAAACTATATTTTTATTCGGTCACATCTTATGTGCTTTACTTGTAGCGTCCTTTATTTTTGTTTTCATTTTTTTTATTTTTCTTTGCTGTGTTTTATGGTTGGATCTTATCATACTTGTGTGGGAGAGACACACGCTCTGTTTTCATTGCTTAGAACACTCTAGTTTTCATTCTTATTGTTTTGTGAGTGTTCACTTTTTGCTAGTACTGCATTTAGCCTTTGTTTTCATGCATCTCTTATTTAGAGCTGTTAGCTTTTGTAGTTAGGTGGTTCTCGTATATGTACCTGGTTGAGAATAGAAATGCTTATGTGGTAGTTGGTATAGTGGAAAAAATCGCATGGTCTTGTAGATCACTAAACTGCTTCACTTGAATCACTCTTGTTGTTTTGAGATATTAATTTGTTTAATGGATAAACTGGAAGGACTAGTAAGTATAAACTTTTAATGGTTGGTCTAAGAAACTTGAAACTGTGCCACATTTAAATTACCAGCTGATAGAAACAATGGTATATGATTGCTACGAGTGATACATTTCCGATGGGCTTTTTGTTACGCGCTATGGTCGGGGTAGCCAACAGTGACTTTCACTGCCACGGACCCTCTTGGAGTGATTTGCACTTTGCCTTGTAAGATGATTTGCTTGCTGTAATCTTTTAACTCATGAGTCTATGTTGTGGTTCCTGGACTTCCACCATCCATATTTTCTAGCCTCTTCGGTACTGTGCATTGCCCTTCCTCACATTGAGAGTTGGTGCAAACTTCACCAGTGCATCCAAATCCCGTGGGAGGACTTTGTTCTCCTACACATAAGACCATATATTCTTCCTCAAAACAGCCACCATACCTACCTATCATGGAATTTCCATAGCCATTCCGAGATATATTGCTGCACAACATCCACCTCCATTATGTTACTTGATCATGAGCTTCATGGTTATTTATGCATACTGCTACACTGGCAGGAGCATGCAGTTGGATACATCAGAGATATTCCATTATGAGTTATGAGTACTAAAAGTGCGATGATTCATTGTAATATAGGATGTTGCCCCTAACGGTGAGGATATATAAAATAAAAAAATAAAAATGAAAAAGCCCAAAAAAAAGGGCCAAAGAGAGAATAAAGAGAGAGGGGGCGCATCACTATCCTTTTTATACCACACTTGTGCTTCATGTTTATCACTAATGCTTCAGTTTGGAAAAAGTTTTCATATTCTCATTCATTCAGAACTATGTGGGGAACTTTACATTATAGACTTGGCTTGTATATTCCAATGATGAGTCTCCTCAAATGAGCTCTAGGTCTTCGTGAGCAAGCAAGTTAGATGCATCCCCACTAGTTCCATTGGAGAGCTTTCATACATTTATAGCTCTATGTCCATCCGTTGTGTGGCAATCCCTACTCCTTGCATAGCTTTGGTTGTAAGACTTTCTCTTGTCTAATGACCCCTTTCAGCTTTGTGAGCCATTCTTCCATTGACCTTCCAAACCCCCCACAATGTTCCTTTTGCCATAAAATCCCGGTGCCAGGGACCAACGCAGAACACTTGCTTGTTTTTAGTGCGCAAATAGTTTAAGATTCAAGCATTGTATCGTGTGCAAAGCTTGACATGATCCTAATAGGGGTTGTGAAGATCGTTTGACGTGCATGATATTGTTGTTCTTGAAAGCTTAAATCATCTCTAATAAACTTTGCACAGTTGATAGCCTTTTAGTATTGATTCATTAAAAGTTTTGCTTCTTTCTTCTTATTTTTTATGCATTAATTGTTGATATCAAATATAGATCAAAGCTTCAGTTCATTTGATCCTAGTTTACATGCTCTAGTTTACATATTATGATCAAGATTGTGTGGTAGCATGTCACCTCCGAAATTATTTGTTTTATTGCTTACCTACTCGAGGACGAGTAGGAACTAAGCTTGGGGATGGTTGATACATCTCCAACGTATATATAATTTCTGATGTTCCATGTTGATATTATGCCAATTGCTACATGTTTTCCATATGTTTTCCTACGTTTTCTTACGTTTTCCGGGACTAACCTATTAACAAGATGCCAAGTGCTAGTTCCCTGTTTTTTGCTGTTTTTTGTTTCAGAAAATTTGTTCTGGAAATATTCTCGGAATTGGACCCCACGAATCCCGAAGTTCTTATTTTCCCTGGAAGCATCCAGACATCCCGAAGGAGGGAGGCCACAGGGTGGCCACACCATAGGATGGCGCGGGTCCCCCTGGCTGTGCCACCTAGTGGTGTGGGCCCCCTGGCCACCCCCCGGCATCGCCCTTTTGCCTATTTATACTCCCCCGATGGAAAACCCTAAAAGAATGGGCAAAATTCCACGAAACCTTCCGCAGCCGCCGTCATCGTCACAACTTTCGGGGGACAGATCTCTGTTCTGGCACCCTGTCGGGACGGGGAAGTGCCCCCAAAAGCCATCTCCATCGACTCTAGCACCATCTCCAGCGCTGTTGTTGTCTCCTATCATGAGGAGGGAGTAGTTCTCCCACGAGGCTGAGGGCTCTACCGCTAGCTACGTGGTTGATCTCTCTCTCCCATGGTGTGATCTATATGTGATCATGAGCTTTGTAATCTAGTTGAATAAGTAGATGTTACTCTTCATCTTGTGCTTTTTTATTAATATGAACTTTGGAGTCACCTTGTCCCGTGCTGTGAAGGTGACACTGTGCACATCGTGTGTGTCTCCTCTATGAATTGTGGTGTTTGTCTAGTACCTTCTAGGGCACTCATAGTGACAGCGTGGGGTTAACTAGACATGGGAATGCTTACTTTAAGGAATGATTTTTGCAGCCCTACGCAATGATTGGTGTTCGTTATCCAACCAGAGAGGGTTAAGAGTAGCATAGTGAAGAGAAGATATTTATTTATTCAATTATGTGATCATTGTTGAGAGTGTCCACTAGTGAAAGTAGGATCCCTAGGCCTTGTTTCCAAGCATTGAAACACCGTTTTCCGCCTGTTCTGCTACATGTTTGCTTGCTTCCATATTTATTTCAGATTGCTATTATTACTTATAACCATCCATATTACTCGCATTTCACTATCTCTTCGCCGAACTATAGTGCACCTATATACCTGACAAGTATATTGGGTGTGTTGTGGACACAAGAGACTTCTTGTATCTTAATTGCAGGGTTTCTTGAGAGGGATATTTTTGACCCCTACCTCCCTGAGTTCGATAAACCTTGAGTGATCCACTTAAGGAAACTTGCTGTTGTTCTACAAACCTGTACACTTGGAGGCCAAACACTGTCTATAAGAATAGAAGCGTGCGTAGACATCATTCAGCCATCTTCTTAAGGGAGAAATGCTTCACTTTTGCCATCATCTTTTTTGCCTCCTCGACAGAATCCAAGACCGGTAGGGTGAAATATACAATGAGCTTGGCCCAAAGGTCACTATTCACTTCCTCCAAGACATAAGTAACTCCCTCCGGGTTTGCTGGCTTATACCATAAGGGTGTGCTTATCGGGATGTTGTCCCTAACAACAACTCCTCATTGATGCATAAACTTAGTTCCGTTTTTCTTGGGAAGCAACGGTTTTCCCTCTGGATCGACGAGCTCAATTGAGAGATGCACATCTTCTGCCAGCCCTTTGGCATGGCCTCGTTTACTTTTCCCGAATTGGGTCGATGCGGAGGTCGAAAATAAGAAACATTCGTAAATACATATATATACAAACCAATTATTGCATCTGATCACCAGAGCCTTAATATACCTCGCCAGACTGCTAATGTTCACCAAATTGTGAGTCTTCATCGCACTCGATGCTCGCTTGCGGTTCGTCTATTTCTTCTACCTCCAATCCTGGACCGGTCTCGTTCAAAAACTGTGAACCGTCGTCTACGCGTGTTCGTACAAGGGCGAAAATGTCCTCTTCATTGACTCTGCTGTTTTGGAAGTGACCGTCCATGGGGTAACTATAATACAAAAGAAAGATAAACCAATGTTAGAATTAGCGGAATAAATCAAAGTAGCTGAATAATTCGAAGTAGAGAATAATTCAAAGAAAGATAAGACAAGAGCAACATTGATCAAAAAGGCCAAAAAGTATCACTAATACATCACGAATAATAATTCAGCTACATAGCTCGGGTCCATTTTGATTTAACCCTAATAAGTCGTGGGGTGCCGAGTCGTGGGTGCTACAGATCGACATATAAGGAAATCTCACAGGGTTATTGCTCACGCGGTAAGGATCCCTCTGAATAATCAACCAAATGTTGGTATACTCCCTATCGAGAAAGTACACGTAGAGACGGACGTACATATCCTCCAACCTAATACGCTGACGTACCAACTCCTCGGGGGCCATCTCTCTATGCACCGAGCGTGGCCCATGCGACCGCCACCACAGAAGATCCGGGTCGACAACGTCACCCGGATTCCTCACCATGTTACGTCTTTTGGAAGGTATCACCTGCCAGTGCCAGCCCAGCGGGTCCCAGTCCCGGACATCGGCCCTCTGGTCCAACAGGTAAATCCTCGCTGAGAACAACAAACTAAAAACACAATATATAGGACTTAACATTATTAGGTTGATCCTAGGCCATTATTAGTTTGATCTAGGGACTATTCCAAATTGCTAAAATTTCTAAAATTGCTAAACTTGCATGTTTGAATTCAATTAGTAAAATTACACGAAGAACACTAAGCACTAACCTAGCACACTAACAACAACCTAGCACTAACACTTCCATGAATATTTTGCAAAGTGGTAAAAGTTATTCAAAGGAAGATCTATTTCATAAAAGGATATCAATTCATATATTTTTCATAAAAGGTATCTAAACCTAGAGGCATTTAAAGTGACAAAACTATTTAAAGGAAGATCTATTTCACGACCGATCGATTCAAAATTGTCGCAGATCCATGACCAAGTTTTTCAGGGTGGTCACTAGTTTACATATTTCTTGTAGTGAGGAGTGATGACCCACAAGTATAGAAGATCGCAACAGTCTTCGAGGGAAGTAAATCCCAAATTTATTTATTCGACACAAGGCGAGCCAAAGAATATTTATAGGCCTTACCAACTGAGTTGTCAATTCAGCTGCACCTGACATTAGACTTGCTTGCAACAATTTATTAGTGGTAACAGTTTTATAGCACCAGTAGTAGTAAAATAACAGCAGGAATAAAATAGTAACAACATTAGCAATCGCGCATGGAAAACAGCTGGACGGAAAGTACCATAGGCATAGAGGGAATGGATGAACGGGCGTTGCATGGATAAGATAGTTCATATAATAATATCGTGGGCATTGCAGATAATTATAATAAAGCATCCAAGTTTTAGGCAATCATAGGAATGTGTTCCAATATAGTCATACGTGCTCGCAATGAGAAACTTGCAGATCATCTTTTGTCCTACTAGACCGTTTGAAGCGGGACCTCATGGGAAACTACTGGTAATTAAGGTTCTCTTTTTAATGAAGAACCGGAGCAAAGCATTAACACTGCGTGAACACACGTGATCCTCGCATCACAGCCATCCCCTCCGGTTGTCCCAATTTCAGTCACTTTGGGGCCTCGGGTTCCGGACAATAATGTGTGTAAACAACTTGCAGATATGATCAAGAAACACAATTATACTCATGAAGCAATAACATGTTCAGATCTGATATCATGGCACTCGAGTCCTAGTGACAAGCATTAAGCATAACAAGTTGCAACAACGGTAGAAAACACTAACAATGGATACCATTCACTATGCCCTAACAATTTGGCATTATTACTTGAACGATCTCATCCAACCCCTTCCATCCCTCACAGCCTACAGTGGTGTTTACTCACACATGGACGGGGGAATCATGGATGATTGATAGAAGAGGTGGCGGTGTCGATGGCGATGATCTCCTTCCAATCCCCGTCCCGGCAGGGCACCAGAACAGGAACTTCTGATCCTCGAATTGAGTTTCGAGGTGGCGGCAGCGCTCTGTTGTGTTTTTGTGGAATATGACGAACCCCCTCGCGTTTTAGGTTTACAGGGCATAAGCAGTCGAAAGGGGAGCCCGAGGGAATGCCTAGGGGCCCCACGCCACCAGGCAGCGCGGCCAGGGGGCGTCCAGGTGTCGTGTGGCCCCTCTCCGGGACTCCTTCTGGCTCCGGGGGTCTTCGGGTGTTTTGAGGTCTTCGGGATCTTTTCTGGGCATTTTCCCGAAAGTTGATTTTTCTGCACAAAAACGAGACACCAAGGTAATTCTGCTGAAAACAGCGTCAGTCCGTGTTAGTTGTATCCAAAACTCACAAGTTTAGAGGCAAACAATAAGTAAAGTGTTCGGAAAAGGAGATACGTTTTGGACGTATCAACTCCCCCAACTTTAGCTTACTGCTTGTCCTCAAGCAATTCAGTGACAACTGAGTGCAATAAAAGACTTTTACGAACACATTTATTTCATATGATGTAAATATACTCACTATATGATCAAGTGCTAAGACAATTCATAATAAGATGTATGCAAGATAAAAGTCACCTAGTAGTTATGCAAACCATGAAGAGATGCCAACAAACTAATAATAAACAACATGAAGTATATCAATCTGCAGGATTGCAATGCTCATAATAGGGTATGATAAAGTGTACTCGCTTGCCCTTAATAATGGAGCAATACATAAATGATAGGGCACCTCTAAAGGTCAAATGAAGACTAGAATTAAAGATATTAAAGATACAAGCATCAAAGTTATACCACAATCAACCGTGTTTTGGGACAAGCACATTACTCTAAGAATGACAATCATGCTCTCAAGAAGGTGCATAAAGTGAGAAGCTGAAGACTCAACATAAAAATTTAAAAAGTTCCTTCGTAGAGGAAAGTAGGGATTAACTCATGTGCTAGAGCTTTTTATTTTATTAAACAGAGGTATTGAAAACAATTTTTAGAGAGGTGTATGCTTATGTGAACGAATGGTAAACAGACAGTACAGTACATCACAAGCCAACTAGACTTCACAAGAGCGGCTCCCATAGAAGGACGCATCTGGGTAGAAGGTCATTTCTCTTTCTCTTTTGGTTAAATACCGAACCACGAGATATTACTTCAATATAACTTTACTACTAACATGATGACTTCTCCCATGTCCTCAAGAACTAAACGAACTACTCACAAGACATCATATGGATCATAATCAGAGGTCATATAATGGATAATAAAAATCTGGTCATAAAGTGCTAACACTGATAAATCTCACAAGCATCAACTACTAACAAGTAATCCACACCGGGAGAGAGATCTAATGTAAAACAACGAAAGAGGCCCCTAATTGTTATAGTGGGATGACGGTGGATGATGAGGGTGATGGTGCTGGTGGTGATGATGACGACGATGATGATCTTGATGATGCCCGAAGCGATGACGGTGACGATGGCACTGATTTCCCCTCTCTGGAGAGGAATTTCCCCGGCATATTTCTCCCTGCCAGAAAGCTTTTATCTCTCGGGTGTTTTCCGCCCCGAGGCGGCGGCGGAATAATTCTTCGATGATGGTATGGGGCTTAGGGTTCCCTCGGGGTAAAGTACGCCAAAAATATCCACCAGAGGTGGGCCAGGGTGGCCCCACCACGTGGCGGCACGGACAAGGGGGCACCACCCCCAGGTGTGGGCCCCTGGTGGCCCCCTTACGGCTCTACTCGTGGCTGGCTCCCTCTTCTGAACTTCTAAGATACCTCCGGTGATGGAGGGATGATAACCCGGTAGACTAATGCCAAGGTGAAACCCGGCCCAAAGGGAATCGTGCAAGACCTGGCTTAAGGAAGAGGAGTTTCTAGAAGGCCCAAGAAGGACGTAGGCCTTGTAATCCGGCCTTTGGGGTTACTATTAGGGAACTTAGGGTTGTGTGCGGTTTCCAGGTAGGATTCCGAGTGTGCCTTGTATAGGAAGCCAGGGAGCCGGGTAAGATATAAGACGGTTCCTAGGGTTAGGAAAAGAGAGCGTCACCAGATATTCGAGTATCCCTGTAATACGAGAGTTGATAGTTGTAACCCTAGATCGGAGACTCGGCGCCATTATTGCCAGAGCTGCCAGATCGATTGATAGCATGATTTCCCCTGAGCTAAAACCCTCTCCCAAACACCAGAGTCGATTTTCCCCAAAGTAAGTTACCCCTGGTAACGTCTGCCGTGATTATCCCGCGACAGTTGGCCACCACCGTGGGGCCTACGTCCAAGGGTGTTTACATCACGGGAGAAGCTCGGGAAAGCATGAAGAACCTCGTCGTCGGCGAGATCTACACCAACCCCGAAGGAGAAAAGATGGTAGACGACTTTGGTTGGGGACCAGAGTCGGATCTGCTAGGAACCGGATCTATCGTCACGATCGGCCGGGTCAACGTCTTCGTCGGCATGGTACGTACGTCCGGTTCTATTCCTGATGATATTGAATATGATTCTGTGTCAGGGGAAGCGACCTGCGTTCAGTCAGACGGGGAAGAATCAGTCGGGACAGCCGATCCGGTAGAAGAGCCCACCACGAAGAGGGAACAGCCGGAGGAGCCGGTATGGATCCCGCGTGGCCGGGTCATGAGAGAAGATGACACCGAGTCTATCCTGCACCTGCTGGAAGATCGATACGAGGAGGATAGCTGTGATGAGGAAGAATACGCGTAGTTTGAACTACAGGTGCCTCGTAGTTTGCTCATGATTTTTTGTAAAATCATTTTTAGATACACAACTACATATTTCTTCAGAGATACACCAAGAGTTTCTCAATATTCATCCTCTAGCTACGAATAATGCCCACCGTCTTGACTTTTGGGTTTGAGGCCAAATGACGGGTGTTATGGAAAAATCCATGACATAGTTTGTTAAAATGTGTCCATTTTCCACACAAACATGCATCTTGAAAGAACAAACAATTTTGACAGATAAAGTTTTATTTTTCTCTGAATAAAAAAACCATTTTCCATTTTCGGAGTGTCAAAATGTTTTTTTTGTGAACCACACCTACCATATAGTCTCTATTAAAGAAATAAATGCTCATGGAAATGATTGAATTTTTTTTTGTACTAAAATGGTTCTAAATTGTCTATAATCACTAGGAATAGTTTTACAAATATTTTCAAAACTGATTTCGGCCAATTTAGATGTCAAATTCAATTTCTACAAATTAAAACAGAAAAAAGAAGAAAAAAACGTGTCAGCCTGGGCCAGCTGCTGCGGTGCGATCTCATAGGCTTACTTTAGGCTTGTTACACGGGCACAAGCCCAAGCCCAAGCCGAAACATTTCCTCCTGTAAAAAAAATTGTGGCCTTGTTTCGCTGCAGCCCAAGCACACTCTATCATATACTAAAAAGGCCTATTGCACTATTTGTTCACACAACGTGCCTAGCCCGAATGGTTAGCTCTTATTCTGGCAGGGTCTAGGTCGCGGGATCAAGTCCCACGAGGCCCCCATTTTTGCCGTTATTTCAAAGAATTTAGTGTGTGCGTGCGTGGCCTGGTGCGTGCGTGTGTGCTCGGTTGTGGGGCCTAGTGCATGCGTGCGTGGCAGTTGTGTGATGTGTGCTGTGTGTGTTGCGTACGTGTGTGGTTGGTTGCGTACGTGTGTGGCTGGTTATGTGTTGTGTGTTGCGTACTGGATACAAGAAACTTACCAAAATGACACGTAGACCCGAGACAAAGAAGAAATTGATGATGTGGCCAAGACACCTAGGCGAAATCCGTCAATTGGTATGAATGCATCCCGTCATGACGATTTAAATTCGTCGTGATCAGCTAAAAATGAGCACACATACCACGTAGCCTCACTTGTGACGATTTCATCTTATGTGCGCATGACGTTCTTGACTCTAATCGTCGTTATTTTATGCGGGTTTGATGCCCTCAAACGACTTAAGACGATCTTGTCTGAAATCGTCATAACTTTATGACAATTTCATCTATCGTCATTGTGAGAACGTCACGTATCAACATATTCTTGTAGTGACGAGTCTTCACCAGGCATCGCGCGCCACGTCGCGGTCTACACAGCCCCTGCAACCAATCTCAATCGGGGAGATGTGACGACGGCCGCGGTCGGAGCGGCGCGAGCGCTGGCCCAGCAGCAAGTTCCGGCTGATGGAAACCCGGTTATAGCCCGGGTTGACGGAGAGTCGGCTTCAGTCACCAGCCGTACCGGGGAAAGCGAGCGGCAGAGAAACATGTTTGGGTTTATGGCGAACAGAACACCAGGAGCGGGACCTTCGAATCCGCGAAACCCGACTCTGTTCAACAACAACCTGATCTTAGATCCCACGGTGCTAGCAACGGTGATAACCCCAGAAAACGCGGCGGAGCGCGCCCGAGATCTGGATGTAGCTCGCCGTGCATTGGATCAGCAAAGGAGAGATGTTGAAGCTGAGAAACAAGGGATAGCCGCGTGCCAGCGCGAGCTGGAAGAATTGGAGAACCGGCTGCAGGTTCAGTCGATTAGGATTTACAATCAGAGGTACCAAACGAGATTACCGGCAACTGGCGGAGTTTTGCATCCAGCTGCACTGTTCATCACCCCTCGGGATCAACCAATTCCGGCTGTGAATCAGGAAACAGGACATCAAGCTGCAACCCTGGGAGGACAGCCGGCAAATGTGCAAGCTGGGTTACCCACGTTGCAAACAGGAATCGCCACTGGCAATGCAGCTCCACCGCCACCACCATGACGATTTCATACTCCACCAGGTCACTTCAATAATCCCATGGATAACGTATATGCAGCAGCGTTGGCACTTAACCGCATCCCCGTAGGAGAGTCACCCCATGCAGCGGAGACCCGGCGGGCGATAGATTTGCTGCGCACAGCAGTAGCTCAGCAGGCCAATTACCCGGATAACAGGAGTGGAATGCACGGAACACCATATCTTAGCCGGCAGAACGGGAACACCGGGTATATCCAGTCGAGTTCGGCGCAGCGGAGGGCAGAGCAGCAGCAAATGCCGCCTCCTCCCTGTAGGCCGATGACGCCTGCAGCATCAGCGACACAAGCTATTGTGGTCAGTTCTCGAGCCAGGCGTGCAGCGGCCGGGTCTGCAGTACGAGGGCCGATAGCGGTTGCACCCCCCGCCGTACCTGCCGCGGGATCGCATGTTTCCCGAGCGAGACCAGTACCGGCAAATCTAGCCGGGCCTAAGTGTTTATCGGATGCCATCAGGGCTGAGCCTTACCCGGATAAATTCAAGGAACCGGGTAAGGTGGTTAATTATGAGCCGACCATGGATCCAGAAAGCTGGTTGAGCAATTATGAGATGGCCATGTCAATTCGCAACGCATCTGAGAATCTTCAAGCCAAATTTATGTACCTAATGATGTCATAGGGAGCAGCAAAGTTATGGTTCAACAACCTACCCGAAAGATCCGTCAATCCATGGAGTGAGCTGAAAACTGCCTTTATCAAGCACTTTAATGGGACTTGCAGGAAGTTATTTACGACTGATGATTTAGAGAGATGTGTCCAGAAGAAGTGAGAGTCGGCACGCAGTTGGGTGCGCCGGGTTATGGAAATTCTCCACTCGTCCACTGATATCCAGCCAAAGGATGCATTACAAGCTATGGCAAAAACATGCAAGTACATACCCTTAGTGCAAAAACTGACACGCATGAAGTCTAGTCGGCACGCTTCAGAGGTTACAATGGGAGAGTTGATGGACGCATGCAACAAGCACGCCGCCACAGATACCACAGAGGAGGATGTCGATGATAAGAAAGCAAAAACCAACGCGAGTAATAGTGGAAGACCCGGCAATGGAGCTGCACCGGGTAATAATGGAGGAAATAATAGAAACAACTAGCACAAGCGCCCATATGAAGGAAACTCAGAGTTTGTCGCCAATACAGAAGCCGGGTTTGCGAGACCCGGAGCTGAGGGAAATTTCAACGGAGGAAACTTCAATGGGGGAAATTACCAAGGACCACCAAGGCCGGCTAATCATATAGAGGCCTTCAGGATGCCCTGTCCGCGTCATTGCAGGAACGGCAGACCGGCTAATCATTCATTGGAGCAGTGCGTAGATTTACAGAGATGGAAGAACAAGGAAATACAAAAGTCCATGCGAGGCGCAGGCCGGGGAGCAGGACCGGGTCCGGGCGGATACCCGGGCAATGGCCCACCCCCGGCTGGCAACACAGGAGGTGGTAATCCGGGTAACAATCAAGGAGGCGCTGGAGGTTTCCAAGCCAACCCAAAGCAGCTAGGGCAGTACCACGTCCATACTACGGGGACTTCCAATAAAGATAAAAAGATACTCAAAAGGGCCGTAAACTCGGTTTCTTCAGCTGTTCCGAGATATTTGAGATGGTCAGATCAAGAGGTAACATGGAGCAGGAGGGATCACCCGGAAACAATAGAACATCCGGGTGTGTTGGCTTTGGTAGTTGCACCACAGGTCAATGGATACGAGCTGAAAAAGGTTTTGATGGATGGTGGGAGTAGCATCAATATCTTATATTGGGAAACTTTCTGATGTAGCCCACCGTATTCCACCAAGCACAACATCGATACGCAACAAGGTGAACTCACTCCTATCTCCGTACGTTTCCGGTGACTTGGTGAACGGTGCTCTACCTCATGAAATACCCCTCTACATGCATAGGTGGGATCACCACATGGAGACCCAAGATGGTGCCCAAGATGCTCAAGAACACATCCAAGAAGGTGCACATGAAGCTAGGAAGAACGTGGGTGAAGACGGCGTCAAGATCGGAGTCCCGAGGTGGAAGAACGGAGGAAAATGGGGTCTCCCGGCCTCCCTCCCGGCCAGGCCGGCCTCTCCCCATACTCAGGCCGGCCCCCTGCCCGAGCACCCCAGCCTCCAGGCCGGCCTGGCTCCCTCCACCCCGGCCCCAGGCCGGGCACCCCACAGAAGGGGCCGGCCTGCAGGCCGGCCTGGCCTCCTCCACCCCGGCCCCAGGCCGGGCACCCCACAGAAGGGGTCGGCCTGCAGGCCGGCCTGCCTCCATCCCACCCTGGCCCCAGGCCGTCCACCCCTCCAGGCCGGCCTCTGCGCCCCCCAGGCCGGCGTGGCCCCAAAATGCACGGAATTGACCCGTTTTTGCACTGTTTTGACACCCGTTTCGACCCCGAGCTATATAAGGGACCCCGGTGGCTAGATCTAGGGTTTAGGGATGATTTGAGAACTTCGGGCTTTGCCCTTGTATCCCTCTTGTGAGGTGACTCCTCTTACGAGGCTACTCCTTAGATGTGTATCTAGGACCGTATCAAGATCTCTACAAGGAGCTACTCTTTCACCTTGTGATTCTAGTAGTGCTTGCCAACCTTCCCCTTTGGGCTTCTGTTGGATCGGTGGACCGACCGGTGAGAAAAATCGGTTTCAATTAGCGTGTTGTTGACTTGGGTTTGCGATCCCTCGTAGGCTTCACGAGTTATCTTCCCCCTTTTGTGTTTCCGCGCGTTTGCCCTCGATTCCCCCTCTCGCGTTCATCGTGTTCATCGCGTTCTTCGTGCGTTCTTCGTTCGTTCTTGTCGGTTCGTGAAGATCGGGCCAACTTAGAGGTCAACACCTTCATCATCTGGTATCCAGAGCTAGATTGACACGAATCCGACACCCCACCCCCTCCCCTACCACCAATTTTTCTTCTATCCACCATAAATTCGAAAATTTGACCAAAAATAGCCGAAAGGGATTTCGACCGATCTCTTGATTCGTTGAGTTTCTCGTGGTTTTGTTTCATAGATTTGTTGCCAAAAACCATTCCCCATCTTCCTATTCAGCCACAATTCTTGAATTTGTCCAAAAATTTTCTTGATTTGGGAGAAATTTCGAAATTGAGCAAAAATCACAGAAAATTCCTGCTCTTCGATTCTTGGACAGATTTTGTATCTTGTTTTTCTTTGTCATCGTTGCTCCGATTTGAGTGAGGCAAGTTCCTACGCGTTGCCATCGACATCGCCTACGCATCTACATCATCGGATCCACACGACATCGACATCCACCGGCCGCAAGTCCGAGATCATCCACCGCATAGGTATAACTTGCTTCCGCTTGAACTAACCCATTCCTTTGTGTACCTTACCTATTCGGACTAGCTCTTTTACATCGCTTGGCATCGCATTGTGGCACCGAGAGTGCGAGTTTTGCGCTTGTCAGAGAATAGCTACGAGTAGGCATTGGAATTTGGGAATCATCTCCGCATCATCATCCATCAAAAATCAAAAAAAAAAAGAGTGGAGAAAGAGCAAGAAGCAAAAAGAGCCAAAAGGAGCAAAGATCGATGCCAATTGCTATCATTTGTAGGAACGCCTAGCTTTGAGTTGCAAGAGAGAAGAGAGTGACCGGTTGCCACATTGCGAATCTTGTTGCCTCTTGTTAATTGCGGTTCGAGCTAGCGTCCTCCTTGCGTTGGTGTGGCATTGAGCTTAGTCTTCGATAGGTACATTTCGTCCCCGCTCGTCCATTGGCCACACTAACCCCATTTATCACTTGTGTGTGTGTGTTTTTCTTTTCCACCATATCATTTTCCTCCACTAGGTTTGGTTTTCGTGCTAACTTTTCTTTGATTCTTCTCCACGTTTTACAACAAACTTTTCTTTGGATTTGTCGTTTTCTCGCCACATTTCTAACCCATTGCCATCCACCAATAAGCCGTGTGTGTTTTGGAGCGTGTTTTTAGGATCGTTCGAACTCAAGTCACTTCATTCTTTTTGTTGTCGGTTTCTCTTGGCTTGGTCCACTAGTTTCCAACATTTGCTAAAAGGTGAGGGTTGAGCTCTTAGGTCCTCACACTCTATATATACACTTGCGCTTGTCACTAACCATGTATAGCGAGAGCGGATCATATGGAGGCCATGATGACCATGATGAGTCCATGATGGACCACTACGACTACAACGAGCAAGACATGGACCTCCACTCCTACGACCATGACGTGGTGGACGACCACTACTCCGAGCCCGACATCGTGGATGACCACTACTACGAGCATGACATGGTGGATCACCACCACTACTACGACCACGACGTCGAGCTCTACACCGACTACTCCTCCCCAACCATCATCGACATGGAGGAGCACCACCACAACATCCACGACGACTCCGACTCCATGACCTACAACGACATGAACCACGACTACAACGAGGACACCGCAAGCTTGGTTGACGAGTTGGAGCCCTACTACAACGACAACGCATCCTCGAGCATGGCGGAGTGCTACACCGACTATGACTCCGACATGGACGAGCTCACCTACAAGAACTTCCTCGCCAAGCTTCGGTTGACAAGAAACTCCGATGGTTCATGCTCACCACCACGGAACTACAAGGAGAATGCCAAGGCCAAGACAAGACACCGCCCTTCAACCTCAAGATGGCGCAACGACAAGAAATCCGGCAAGTTGGCAACGTCAAGATGGTCCCCTTCGACATCAAGACGGCGCCACAAGAAGGACATCATCGAGGCCCCATCTAGCGAGAAGGCCAAGAAGCCAAGGCATCCAAATGACTTTCAGAGTCATCCCACACATGAGGTGCGGGAACGCCGCAAGCTTCGTCATCGACAAGCTTCCCGCTCTCATCACCACGCTCATCACCAAGACCGTCGCCATGATCACCATCGCCATATGGAAGAGAGTGGTACACCCACCTCACCGCTTCTTCCACCACAAGCTCCGCGACAACATTGGTTTGAGCATCGCTCGCCATCACCACTACCTCGACCTCGACACCGACAAGGCCGTGGTGACCCTCTTCAAGATCACCCTCTACGACCGGATATTCTTCATCACCCACCTTCTCCAAGCTCGACTCATGACATTGGTCTAAATGGCTTCATGGATGGTGCTTGCCCACATTCAAGGCTTCCAAGGCAAAATGTGTGTCACCACCACAATGACCACCAAGACCAAAGCCACTATCAAGAAGGTGACCTCGACATGGCTTCTAGTGAATGCCTCCCTCGACTCCACCACAATGACCATCGGCGCCATCCTCTCCATCATGATCGCCATCACCAAACCAATGAGGATGACCCACATGAGCTTCCACCGCCCATCTTTGATGAAGACCCAAATGAGAGCCCTTCTCAACATCAAGCGAGTGCGAATGCTCCCTATGGCTTGTTTTTCCCCATCTTCGAGGAAGACCCCATTGAGCGCCACCATCGACAACAATCAAGTGGGATTGCTCAACATGCTACTTCACTTCCCATCTTTGATGAGGACCCCTATGAGCGCCCACTTCGACCACCACTAGGCACGGATGCTATGAGCCTACTTTCCCCTCTCCTTCAAGATGAAGACCTCTTATGCCCCATTTGCAAGGGCCATGGTCACATAATGTGGGATTGCCAAGGCGGCGACCAAGATGGTGCGTCAAATGGAAACGCTACCCATAATTCTTCTTCTCCCATATTGGATGAGGACCAAGGACGTCATGATCAAGCACATGAGCAAGGTCTACATCGCCATATAGGTCATGATCCTCCTCCTTCTTCATCACATGAGGCGAGATTCACTTCACCACCAACACCCAACCACAACTTCCATGTGCGACATTCTATGAGGATGAACAATGACCTTCATGATCAAGAGCATGAGCTTCCATCATCGCCACAAGCGCAACACCAACATCAAGAGTGTGAAGCTATTCCTCCCATGACACAAGATCAACATCACCATATGCATGAGGAGACCACTCTACCACTCTATGATGAAGACGTTGATGCATGTGACATTGTCAAAGAGGCTCATCCCTTGCCATCATCTCTAAGGCATTCTTCTTCTTCGTCTCCAATGACACAAGTGGCAACTCCGACCATCGACAAGAGAGCTCCCAATGCTACCAATGAGATGATATTGGTTGCCAACCAAAATGGTGACCATGCCTACATGAGTGAAGGCCAATACTATGCCTTGCACCAACTAGCTCTCAATTCCTTGGACATGACCAATGGTGACGAAAGCGTCTATTGCAATGAGGCCAAGAATTCATCGCGAGTGTTGATACGAGTTCTTCAAGCCTATCCTCAAGATGGAGGTAGCGATGAATTGGGTGACACACTCCCCTTGACTTCAAAGCATCTCATGCCAACCTCCACAAGGCAACGCTCAAGCCACCATTCTAGCCAAGGACATCTTCATCATCATCATCATCGACCATTTGAGGATGCTACAAGGCATGGCTTACATTACCACTTGATGGAGCTTCCTTCGACACAAGCCATGACCCTACCTCCTCCTCCAAGAAAGCCACCCTTTCCACACTTGGAGATCAACCCAAGAGATGAGATGATTGCGTCCTCCTCGCCACATGCTATGACACTACCGACTCCAAGCAATGCAACGACTTCAACAAACCCGCACACCTCTTGTGCCAACACTTTGGAGCCTTCTAGTGTCCCCTCTCAAGCTTCTAGTGAGATGAGTGGTGAGAGAGAGATCCACCATCACGTGAGTGAGAGCCACAAGCCCATAATGAGTGGAAAAAGCATGAGTGTTCGTAGAGGCCTCGCCTTGTTAGCCACCAAAAGTGAGATGAGAGTTGAGAGCAAAATCCCATGTGTGCTTATCGACACTAACGGCTTACCAACTTTCTCTCCATCTTTTTTGTCTATTTTGCAGAGATTTGGTGACCCTATCAAGCATCCTCAACATCATCGCCTTCTCCACATACAAGGCTCTCCACATCGCATGAACATCGACACCGACTTGAAGGGTTGGAAGGAGCACATTCCGCTCATCATGATCCACATGGAGATTGACAAGAGCTTCTACGACAAAGCATCCTCCATCCACACTCCTCAAGTCAAGATCTACACGGCGCGTCACAAGCACTTCGACATCAACGCCTTCTACGCCTACATACCACATTTCACGATGTGAATGGAGTTCGACAAGCGCATCCACGACAACGACTTCTACGCCTACAACCCTCATGTCAAGATGTACTTGGAGTTCCACATGCGCATCCCCGACAACGACTTCTTCATCTACATCCCCTACGTCAAGATGTACTTGGAGTTCGACAAGCGCGTCAACGACAATGACTCCTACGACTACATACCAATTGTCAAGATGCACTTGGAGTTCGACAAGCGCGTCAACGACAATGACCACCACGACTACATGCCAACCGCCACGATGTACATGGACTTCGACACGAGCATCAACAACAACCAATACGTCAAGTTCATCTACACTCTACCGCTTCCGCAACCCATGGAGCAACACCCTCTTGAGCTCTTCGACGACGACTACATCTCATGTCAAGCTCATCCTCATCCACCCATGGAGGATCATGTCAAGATCGTCATCGTCTTTGGACTACACCCTCCACGAGCATACCTTGGCATGATCTTCGATAAGAGGCTCAACTTCAACGACTACACCGCTTCGCAAGATCTTCCTCAACCATCCACGGGGGGCCATTTCATGATCTTCATCACCTTTGGACCGCCCCCACTACGAGCCTACCGTCACATGGACTTCGACAAGCGGCTCAACTTCAACGACATCTTCGTCGTCAAGATTCCTTCTCCCGCTCACATATGGATGGAACGAGAGTCGAGGACGACTCTTTTTCAAGGGGGGGAGATGATGTAGCCCACCGTATTCCACCAAGCACAACATCGATACGCAACAAGGTGAACTCACTCCTATCTCCGTACGTTTCCGGTGACTTGGTGAACGGTGCTCTACCTCATGAAATACCCCTCTACATGCATAGGTGGGATCACCACATGGAGACCCAAGATGGTGCCCAAGATGCTCAAGAACACATCCAAGAAGGTGCACATGAAGCTAGGAAGAACGTGGGTGAAGACGGCGTCAAGATCGGAGTCCCGAGGTGGAAGAACGGAGGAAAATGGGGTCTCCCGGCCTCCCTCCCGGCCAGGCCGGCCTCCCCCCATACTCAGGCCGGCCCCCTGCCCGAGCACCCCAGCCTCCAGGCCGGCCTGGCTCCCTCCACCCCGGCCCCAGGCCGGGCACCCCACAGAAGGGGCCGACCTACAGGCCGGCCTGGCCTCCTCCACCCCGGCCCCAGGCCGGGCACCCCACAGAAGGGGCCGGCCTGCAGGCCGGCCTGCCTCCATCCCACCCCGGCCCCAGGCCGGCCACCCCTCCAGGCCGGCCTCTGCGCCACCCAGGCCGGCCAGGCCGGCTCCCAGGCCGGCGTGGCCCCAAAATGCACGGAATTGACCCGTTTTTGCACTGTTTTGACCCCCGTTTCGACCCCGAGCTATATAAGGGACCCCGGTGGCTAGATCTAGGGTTTAGGGATGATTTGAGAACTTCGGGCTTTGCCCTTGTATCCCTCTTGTGAGGTGACTCCTCTTACGAGGCTACTCCTTAGATGTGTATCTAGGAGCGTATCAAGATCTCTACAAGGAGCTACTCTTTCACCTTGTGATTCTAGTAGTGCTTGCCAACCTTCCCCTTTGGGCTTCTGTTGGATCGGTGGACCGACCGGTGAGAGAAATCGGTTTCAATTAGCGTGTTGTTGACTTGGGTTTGCGATCCCTCGTAGGCTTCACGAGTTATCTTCCCCCTTTTGTGTTTCCGCGCGTTTGCCCTCGATTTCCCCTCGATTCCCCCTCTCGCGTTCATCGTGTTCATCGCGTTCTTCGTGCGTTCTTCGTTCGTTCTTGTCGGTTCGTGAAGATCGGGCCAACTTAGAGGTCAACACCTTCATCACTTTCCTACGCATGGGGCTCAAGGAGTCTCAGTTGCAGAAAAGTTCTACAGTTTTTCATGGGATCGTACCGGGTCACTCGGCGTGCCCAGAAGGAAAGATAACACTAGAGGTTGCTTTTGGAGAATCGAAGGACAATTTCCGAGTGGAGTGGCTCACGTTCGAGGTGGTAAAATTGCGCAGTCCTTATCACGCGCTGTTCGGAAGGCCGGCTTACGCCAAGTTCATGGCCAGGCCGTGTTACATATACCTATAGCTAAAGATCACGGGTCCCAAGCAAACCATTACTATACATGGCAACCGGGTTATAGCAGCTGAGTGTGACGAAGGAGACACGGCAATGGCAGAGCGGGCGTGCAGGAAGGAAGAGCTCAAGTATTACCGGTCTCAGGTAGACCCGGAAGATAGAACGGCATTGAAAAGACCGAATACGGAAGATGAGAGAGCAAAATTCAAAGCAGCACAGGACACAAAGATGGTGGCTTTTGTCGAAGGCGGTCCCTCCAAGCAATTTGCTATAGGATCTAACCTAGACAGTAAGCAGGAAGAAGCACTTATTGAGTTTATTTGTGGTAATCAAGATGTTTTCGCTTGGACGCCTAGTGATATGCCGGGTATCCCAACCGAGTTAGCTGAGCACAGTTTGCATGTTGATCCCAAGTCCCGGCCTGTGAAGCAGGGCCTGAGAAAAATGAACGAGGAAAGAAGAAATGCTATAGGAGCGGAGATAGCTCGGCTCCTTGCAGCCGGCTTTATCATGGAGGTCTTTCACCCGTATTGGCTGTCAAATCCGGTTATGGTGATGAAGAAGAGCAACGAGTGGAGGATGTGCATAGATTACACGAGTCTCAACAAACATTGCCCAAAGGATCCGTTTGCCCTTCCAAGGATAGATCAGATTATAGACGCAGTGGCTGGAAGTGACCTATTGTGTTTCCTGGATGCCTATTCCGAGTATCACCAGATCAAGCTCAAGAAGGAAGATTGGGAGAAAACATCGTTCATAACCCCCTTTGGAGCTTTCTGTTACAAAACCATGACTTTTGGGCTAAAGAACGCTGGTGCAACGTACCAACGGTGCATTCAGAAGTGTTTTGAGGATCAGATTGGACGCAACATCCATGCTTACGTTGATGATGTGGTGATTAAAACCAGGAAGGCAAAAACATTCATTGATTACCTAAAGGAAACGTTCAGGAATTTGAGAAGATATCAGATGAAGCTTAACCCCACAAAGTGTGTGTTTGGAGTTCCAGCAGGAAAGTTACTCGGTTTCATTGTTTACGAGAGAGGAATTGAGGCAAACCCGGACAAGATTAAAGCAATTCAGAGTCTGAAAAAGCCGGAAGGCCTGAAGCATGTTCAAAAGCTTACAGGATGTATATCAGCATTAAGCCGGTTTATATCCAGGCTCGGAGAAGAGGCAATACCTTTATACCGGCTCTTGAGGAAAACCGACAAATTTGTTTGGGACCCAGAGGCGGACGAGGCGTTTGAAGCTCTGAAAAAGCAATTATCTGAGGCACCGATTATGGCGGCTCCGGGTCCTAAAGAGCCCATGTTGTTATACGTGGCGGCCGGGCCCCGGGCGGTTAGCGTCGTGGTTGTTGTTGAGCGCAAAGAGGATGGAAAGGATCACCCGGTGCAGAGGCCGGTTTATTATGTGAGTGAGGTACTATCGGAAGCAAAGCAGCGTTACCCACATTGGCAAAAACTAGTTTTCGGGGTCTTCATGGCCAGCCGGAAATTGAAACCATATTTTCAGGAACACCCCATAACAGTGGTTAGCTCTATACCAATGGCAGATATTATCAGAAATTCAGACGCGACAGGTAGAATAGCCAAGTGGGCCAATAAGATGGGAGATTATCACATCAACTATGAGCCCAGGTCTGCAATCAAATCTCAAGCTTTAGCTGATTTTATCAATGATTGGACTCACACAAGCATGCCCACAATGATGCCAAGTTCCGAGTCTTGGGTGATGCAGTTTGATGGTTCCAAGCAGTATGAGGGATCGGGAGCTGGGGTGGCACTCACATCACCCAAAGGAGACAAATTGAGCTACGTGTTGCAGATTCACTTTGATTGCTCCAACAATGTGGCCGAGTATGAGGCGTTATTACACGGATTGAGAATAGCAAAGGAGATGAACATCAGGCGAATACGGTGCTATGGAGACTCGGATCTTGTGGTACAACATGTCTCGGGAACTTGGGATAGAAAAGATGCAACAATGGCAGCATATCGAAGAGAGGTGGACAGGGTTGCCGGGTCTTTTTCCGGGTATGAGGTGGAACATATTGACAGGCGAAAGAACGAGGCAGCAGATGCGCTCGCAAGACTCGGCTCGCGCAGAGAGCCGGTTCCACCTAATGTTTTCCTGGACGAGTTATGGCGGCCATCTGTTAAAACCGAGTCTGAGGAAGAGGTGGCTAACCAAGACCCGGATTTGGAGCTCGTGGCCACAGTACATGCTGTTCCTGAGTGGACAGAGCCGTTTTTGGCCTACCTATCACGGGGCGAGTTACCACCACAGGAAGTTTTAGCAAGGCAAATCCTGAGACGAGCAAAGGGCTATTCTATTATCAATGAAGAGTTGTATAAAAGAAGTGCAACAAGAGTCTTTTTGCGCTGTATAGCACCAGAAGAAGGCCGACAGATTTTGAAGGAGATCCATGAAGGTGATTGTGGGCATCATGCCTCCACAAGATCCCTTGTGGCCAAAGCATATCGACACGGTTTCTTCTGGCTCACGGCCTTAGCAGAAGTGAAGCGCTTGGTGGCAAGGTGTGATGGATGTCAAAGGTACGCTCGCCAAACCCATGTGCCGGCTATGGAGTTGCAAACAATCCCGCTGACCTGGCCGTTTTATGTTTGGGGTATGGATATGGTGGGCCCCTTCCACATGTCACCTTGCAAAAAGACTCATCTTTTGGTAGCTATTGATAAGTTTACTAAATGGTTTGAAGTTATGCCAGTTACCAATTGTGAAGCAATCACAGCAGTCAAGTTCTTGAAAAGGCTTATCTACCGGTTTGGATACCCCCACAGCATAATAACAGACAATGGAACCAACATGTCCTTAGGTGAAATGGAGAAATTTTGCGGGAACAATGGCATCCGCCTGGACATAGCCTCGGTAGCCCACCCACAAGACAATGGACAGGTGGAGAGGGCAAATCAGGATTTACTTCGTGGGTTAAAACCACGGCTGCGAGTCCCGTGCATCAGAGCTGCTGGAGCATGGGTTGAGGAGTTACCATCAGTAGTTTGGGGAATTCACACTACACCTAACAAATCTACTCAGATGACACCGTTTTTCATGGTGTATGGCGCAGAGGCAGTGTTGCCGAGTGACATTATTCATGACTCGCCCCGAGTGTCGGCTTATGTCGAGGTGGAGAATGAGAAGACCCGGCAGGATGCTGTGGATATGCTAGAAGAACACAGAGAGCAAGCCCTGGAGAGATCAGCCATATATCAGCAGGATCTGAGAAGATACCATAGTCGGCGAGTCAAAACCCGGGTCTTCCAGGAAGGGGACCTGGTATTGCGCTTGGTACAATCAAATGAGGGAAAGCACAAGTTATCTCCACCATGGGAAGGACCGTTCATCATAAGCCGGAACCCGCACAACGGATCATATTACTTCTTAGATGCAAGGGAAGAGTCGGATACTGTCAATGACACCGCCCACACCACTACATCTATGCAAGAGAGGCAAAGACCATGGAACGTGGCTCAGCTACGTCCCTACTACACCTAGCATAGGCTAGGTTTACAAGTGAATTACACAATGTAACAAGCAGCAGGTTTCATTCGCACTCTTTTCCTATCCAGGGTACCTAAGGGGACCGGAGGATTTTTAACGAGGCGGCTTGCTGACCTAACTTTTCTTATATCAATAAAGAGACGGTTAAACTATGATATTGTTTCTTTCTTGTTTATTTCTGTTAAGTTGTTATCTTTCTGTTTTTTTACCTTCTGTTTTTTTACTTTACCAGGTAAGTATTATTTGTTTGCTTATAGTACATTAGTTTTATATTTTCTACTAGATTGTATATATAGGTCTTGGGGGCTGATTGCTTGAATAGCACAGTTACAAACTCAAAGACCCGGCCATGATTCCATTAAGTTAAAGGACCGATTACTTGCAATAAGTACGGTTACAATCTTATAACCGGACAATAGAGCCAAATTTTCTTGATTTCTCTTGTTTAAGCTTGATGTGACTCGCAAAAATGTGGCATGCTTTGCTAACGTGTAATCATAATCAGTCATGATGCCCAATGGGACTTGCCTGACCCTGTTTTTACAAAGTTATAGCAGCATTGAATATCCACGCGAAAGCCGGCTTACAACAAAGAGGATCAAAAGGATCATCCAAACCACAAGTTATGCAGAGTACATGGTTAACAGCCGGAAGCTCACAATATATTAAACATAACTTCAAACCTACGTGAGCAACTCTATGTTTTGGGCCTTAGCAAAAACAATTTGCTTTCTTGAAAACTACAAATCCCTAGACATGGAAATTCGGGCCTTGGGGACTTGGGAATTTGAGAAAAGCAACAAATTGGTTAGCTATTAAGCTTAAAAACCCAAAAATCCGAGTCTTGGGGACTTGGGGACTTAAGAAATAAAAGTCCACTTGGTCAAAAATCCCGAGACCCGGAAACCGAGTCTCACAGAAGGAAAAAGAGCGAAAATCAGAAAAGCAGCAACAAAGTTCAAGACTAGGAAATAATATATCAAGATGAGGGGCAAGAGGGGCCACCAAAAGCTATTAAAGTTTAAATGTATTACAAACCGGGGAAATTGTATCGAAAAGTGCACAGGCGCACTATTAAAGGAATAATTGTATCAGGCATATTACATAATGCCTATTGGCCGAATAAGTGTTCGAGGCGGGAAATAATGAAACTTTACTCGGCACCCATAGCCGAGTCATCAACGTTGTCCTTGGCAGCCGGGTCTGTGGCATGCTCATCGATGGTCTTCTCTGTTCCCACATCCGGGTTAGACGCAGTATCAGCGCGAGCTGGAGGAGGAATAGCCGGAGTAGAGGTGGATGGCGCATTCTCGGCCTCGGCCTTCCTCTTGGCAGCTTCCTCCTTCCACCGTGCCAGCATGTCGAAAGGTTGAGGGAGATCAGATGGAACCGGCTTGTCATTGGCATCGTAGGGCGGAGTAATCTTGCTCACGTCCAGACTGTCGGCTATCAAGCTTGCCGAGTGACGCACCTGAGTATGAATGGACTTTTAATCCTTGCCACTGAACTTGGAGCTGTCGTTGTTGAACTCGGGAAACCCGCCCACGAGCTTTGCCGGCTCAAGCCTAGGAAAATAGGCCTTGGCCAGAGCAAGCCCGCGGGTTACCCCAACCCGGCACGCTGAACGCTTCCAGTGCTCGATCCAGGCGGGGATAGTTGAGCACGCCTCGAGCATCTTGTCCGCGCCGCCAGGAGTCCCAGGCCACTTCAAAGCCTCCAAGGTCCATTTGGTCCCCACTGAGAATTGTCGGATCACGGCCTTTATCGTCTTTAGCTTCTCAATATCATCGTCATACATAGCCTGCTCACCCGGAGCTACAGGATACCAGAAAAATTACAGGCAATTAAAATCCGGGTTATAATCAGTATTAGAAATTTTTACCAAGTAAAGAGCGGTAAGTATCGGCGATCTGAGTTGAAATTTTCTTCAGCACACCCTCAGCGTTCTGGGATCGCTTCTTGTACTTTTTCACATCCTTGGCAAGGTCCTCCACCTCGGCTTCGAGCGCTTCCCGCAGCTTGATCTCGGCCTGGAGGAGCTCATTGGTTTTCGCCAAAATCTCCTCAGACCGGGTCACGTGCGCCTGCGGAAGTAGACAATGAAAAGTCAGTCGGATGTAAGATAAAGCCGGGTATGACAAATTATACAGTTATGAAAGTACCGAGTAAACTTTACATAGTTAACTCGGAACTTGGGGACTAGATGAATATACAAGCAACATTGATTAAAGTTACCTGGTGCTCAGCTGCTAGGGATTCAAGGATATCCCTTTCAGTGGTTTTCAGAGAGAAGAGCTCAGTTAGCTTCCCTTCAAAGTCAAGATCATCAAGTTTGGGCCTGGAGGAGCTGGGGTCCTGGTTACCCGGAGGCGGTGTCCTTTCCTTCTTGGGGGAGTGGACCCGGGTTTCCTGGGTGTTAGGAGTGGGATCACCCATCCGTGATCCCAGGAACTCGATGTCCTCGTCACCCGGCAGCGGAAACTCGGCTTCCTGCTCCACCGGGTCTCTCAGCAAATCTTCTTGTTCTTCTTCTGCTCCGCCAGCCGCGGTCTGCACAACAACCTCCGACTCTTCCATAGCCGGGTTATCCACATCCATGTCCTCAGGGTCACTAATCGTGACTTTGGCCATGGGAAAGAGAAAGAAACAATCAGTAGATGATGAATGAAAGATATGGAAAAAATTAGTGTATCGAATAGCAAGGAAGGTAAGTTACCCGGTGTTCACGACGAAATCTGGCGAGAGATCGTTGCTAGACCCGGAAGAAGCTCATAAAGAGTCGGAAAGTGAGACCCTAAGTTGGCCGGCTAATGGATGGTTTGGAGATGGAAATTTCCGAGGAACATAAGATGAATGAGTTTGGGGAATACCGGCTCGGCGAGCGGGGGATGAAGGGATGCCCGGGTGAAGAGGATCGTCACCCGGAGAGTTCCGGGTTACCCTACGTTTGACCGGGGCAGGTTCCTTCAAGTTGATGAATCGATTAAGCGTTGGTTAAGTTCGCACATGTTAGCGTACGAGTATGGTTTGGAGGCAATGGAGGAATAAGGCACCTTGAAGAAAACTCCTCGGGTCCTCCTCTTCGCCCCAACCTCCACTTCTGGCTCAGCCTCGCTCTCATCTGATTATGTGTCCTCCTTATCCTCTAGCTCTGGCAAACAAGATGCATTGTCGGAAAAGGGGAAAAAGTTGGTCTAAATAAGTTAATGAAGAAAGTACATGAGAAAGATTCGGATTTTACCTTCATCGGAATCAACCGGCTCCTCGTCTTCTTCCGAATTTTCTGAAGGAGGAGGGGTGACTATCTTCCAAAACGCGTCATCTTCCTGTGTAAGTAATATAGAAGCAAAGATTAGTATATGTGCATGAGAAATATCAGTCGGATAAAGAGAGTAAACCGGTTCTTACTGGAGGAGCCGGGTTAGAGCGAGTGAAGGGGTTAAGCCCGGCTATATGCTTGATGGCGTCGAGTTTATCGGCTAAGAAGGTCTTCATGAGCTTGTTTATGTCACCAGCCGGGTAATTCTTCTCCGAGTATCAGAGAGAGTCGGTAAGGTGCCCGGAGTAGTGGCACATGAGTTTTGTCCGGGTGCTGTTAGGTTGAATCCGGTAGCTTACCCAAGTTTTAATCAGATTGAGCCCAAGGAGACCTTGGGCCGAGAGTACATCAAGTTTATGGAGGAGAGGCTGGATAGACTGCCTCTCGGCCTCAGAAGCAAAAGAGCTGAGATTATCGGAAAGATTGAGGATATCATCGGTGAAACTCGGCAATGGCTTTTCGCCGGCTAAAGAGGTATCTTGACAGTAAAAATAAGTTTTCTGCCAGTGTTTGACATGCGAAGAGAGGCTCAGAGTCGGCATAAGAGAGTTTTTCCGCCTCTGGATCGAGACTCCCCCACAGACTAGGAGGGCCCCGTCGCCGCTCTCTCGGTATGGCTTACATTGAAAGAGCTCGAGAAACAAAGCTAAATTTGGAGGAACGCACAGATCCGATTCACATAAAACTATGAAGTGGGTGATATTAAGCATGGAGTTGGGGCCGATGTCGAATACCCGGATCTTGTAGTGGTCGAGGAGTTCACGGAAGAAAGGGTGACCCGGGGGGCGGAAACCCCGGATCACATGTTCGACAAAGACCACCACCTCGTCAAGACCTGGAGAAGGCCGAGTTCATCGCCGGGTATCCTCCAGTGGATCTCCTCCCGGGTGGGCAGAATACCCGACTCCGTAAGCTCGTCAAGCTTAGCCTTTGTCACAATCAATCTCGCCCAGTTGGCGGAGATCGATTGACTCGGCTTTTGCTTGCCGGCCGGGTGTTTTCCCTTCAGCTTAGCGCTGGCCTTAGGTGCCATATGTGTAGATCTAAAAAAGAGGCAAATGCGTAGTATGAATAACGAGAGACCCGGAAAGTACATCTATCTGACTTAGTGAGAAGAAGAAAGGGCAAAGTGTCTAAAATGCTTGCAATTTTGGCGATTGGATCTATTCAAGAGCACATAGAGGAAAAATATGAGACTGCAAAAGAGGAAATGTGCTGAGGGGCGAACTCGTTGATCTAACTAAGTACTAGCCGCGGAAAATGCGAGGTTAGGGCATGTTCAGTTCATGAGGAATAGTGAGAAATTGGAGGGTGAGATTGGATCTAATCCGTCTACGTGAAATCGAAATCTAGATCTAAAAGGTTGAGGAACTTACTGGATGAATCGAGATGGGAGCGCGGCGGCGGCGGATGGCTCGACGGCGGCAGCTTCTTGGGATTTCCGGCGGCTTGCTCGAGGGGGCCGCGGCGGAGATTGACGGCGGAGTCGCGGATGTGGGTGGTGGCGACCAGGCGGCGGCGGCGCTGCTCCGATGGTGCTCTCGCGGCTGGCGGCGTGGCCCTGCTAAGCGCGGGCTTGAGCTCGAGCTCGCGGGCGCAAGGATGGAGTAGGGAGGAAGATGAAAGGTGAGAAATGGATGATGGATCTAGGGTTACCCCTTGGGCGGGGATAAAAAAATGCCCTAGATTTGGGAGGCAAGTGCCAAATTTTTGGAACAAGGTTATTCGGCCCGGATATTTTGGGATAAGTGTCAAAATGCCCGTTGCGGGATATCCGGAAAGGGATTAGAGTGGATTGCGAGCGTGATGTTCGGACTGATTGGCAACGGTGCGAATCCGGGTCTTGTCGCGTTCTCCTCGGAGTGTTGACCCGGGAAAATGATGTTTCACTCGGAAAAACCGGGTTATTATATGGACCGCCTACAGAGCAAGGCCTAGCTATAATCAAAGCACTCTAACCCGGTATTTTACGGACTTGTATGTTTATTGTTTTGAAGGGAATAGCATGCGCTTCATGGTTGATCCCGAGAAGCCCAAGCTATTCTGGGGACTACTGATGGAGGGATGATAACCCGGTAGGCTAATACCAAGGTGAAACCCGGCCCAAAGGGAATCGCGCAAGACCCGGCTTAAGGAAGAGGAGTTTCTAGAAGGCCCAAGAAGGACGTAGGCCTTGTAACCCAGCCTTTGGGGTTACTAGTAGGGAACTTAGGGTTGTGTGCGGTTTCTAGGTAGGATTCCGAGTGTGCCTTGTATAGGAAGCCAGGGATCCGGGTAAGATATAAGCCGGTTCCTAGGGTTAGGAAAAGAGAGCTTCACCAGATATTCGAGTATCCCTGTAATACGAGAGTTGATAGTTGTAACCCTAGATCGGAGACTCGGCGACATTATTGCCAGAGCTACCAGATCGATTGATAGCATGATTTCCCCGGAGCTAAACCCTCTCCCAAACACCAGAGTCGATTTGCCCCAAAGTAAGTTACCCCTGGTAACGTCTGCCGTGATTATCCCACGACGTCCGGTGTCCCCCTCTTCTTCTCGTCTTATGAAATAGGGTATCTCGACGGTGCTTTTTCCATCAGATTTCTGGTTCCAGTGTTTATTCTCCAAAAATTATGAAACATGCAAAATAAGATAAAATAACATAAGGGATGCATCATAACATGGAATATATCGATAAATAATAGAAAATGACAATATAAAACGGTGATGCAAAATGGACGTATCAGCTCCCCCCAAGATTAGACTTCGCTTGTCCACAAGCGAAACTGAACTCAGTAAACATGACCACATGCTTATGGAGTAAGGTGTCGAAAAAATAAAATATGGACAAGAGGCATCACATCTACAAAGAACTCATTTTAGACAGCAACTTCCTCTCATATAATCAAACTTGAAACAAGTAAAGTAACAACAAAGGTGCAAAAACTAAATCACAAGTGGTAAAGGCAAACTTCATTCTTGGTCAGAGAACAATTAACAGTGTACTTATCTTTTGATCAGAGTCTTCTATACTAGAGCTATATTGCAGAGTTTCTCATGCTCAATTATAACGGTCTCTTTGTAAAGATTGGTAACTTTCAAAGTGGTATTCAAGCAGATAAAAGCATTTGCAGAAACAAGGAAGAATAAAGAACATGGCTGAGTAAATCAACATGTAGCTGGATGAATCATAACAACTCAAATGCTTTCTTAGACAGAAATAAGTAGGTTTACTGACTCAACACAGATGTAAAAGATTGGCCCTTTGCAGAGAGAAGAATTGATCACTCATGTGCTGCAACTTTTATATTGTAAAACAGAGGTAAATCATGATATTATGAGATTAAAGAGTTCCTCCGACAAAGATCCATCGGTGGAATCACAATTAAGCCAGGAATATTCTACCGTTCCTATTAATGAAGTGGACTCTGATCTTAATGGTCTTAATGACTTCATTGATGACTTGGCCTATCGTTTTTTGAGGTGTGGCAGATGTCTTTCTATGGCTCACGGCACGATGGACTGTGCTAATAAAATATGCTGTAAAAGTTGTTTTCACTATGGGCACATCCAGCGTAACTGCTTTGGTAAAAAGAAAATTTCCCAAACTTGGGTTCCTAAGAAAACGTTTCCTGGTCCAGACACAATTTCTAGCATATAGGATGTTGTCATTTCGGCTTCCAGCTTGACACCTCCACCACATGTAGCCTCTCGCATGTCTCGTCCCTTCCTCTGTTCTCCTCGGAATCGTAGGAAACCATGGTGACTTCCGAGCTCAATCCGGCGAGATGGGTTCCGGAGGGGTTCCATATCATCGACGGCGGTCCATCGCGTTTGCCCCGCACTTTTTACACCCCTGCAACCCCTCCTCCTTGCACCCACGAGGCCTACTGCATCGCCATTGTGGGACTTCCACAGTTACCTGAAGATGAACAGTTCTGGTGTCAGCAGGTGCGTTTGTATGTCGAGCAACATTTGAAGCCTGTCGTGGAAGACACACAACCTTGTCTGTTTGGAGTTGGTTTGTTTCAGATGCTTAGTGCTGCCGCTCGCACAACTTTAGTTCAGAACGGTCCGTATGAGCTACCGGAAAACATCTTAGTTCGATTTGTTAATCGTGATAATTGAACATAGCTTCACAAATCTACAATTGGTTTTCGTAAAGGCTGGCTTGTTCTTGCGAATCCCTGCAGATTTTCGTAATGATACTGATATCACCCATGCTATTGCCTCCTTTTGCCATTTTCATCATTGGCATCATCTTGATTGTTCACTGAACAAAACTCTGGTTTATGCTTCTTTTATTTCACCTCAATTAGTGCCTCGAGATGTGGTATTTGGGGATTTCCGTTCCCTTGGTGAAGTTATAGAATCTTGGACTGTTCCCTATTATGTGCTTTCAGATGATTTTGCAGAAGTTCTTCCACCTGCTGAAGATCCCATGCCTTTAGATGGAAACCCACACCCTGTTAATCTGCAGCAGGATATTGGTAACTTTGTTCTTCCACAATACTATCGTGGGATAGTCACGGAAGACGTTACCGGGGGTAACTTAGTTTGGGGAAAATCGACTCTGGTGTTTGGGAGAGGGTTTAGCTCGAATTGGACGCAAGGATTATCCTGGTTCAGCCTCTCCATTAGAGATAATAGCTTACTTCCAGCTGGGATCTTATTAACTATCGATCTAGAGGCTCGGACTGCAATGTCGCCGAGACCCCAAATCTAGGGTTACAAATACTAGCTCTCGTGTACCTTGAATCTAGGGTTTCTACTCGAAATCTCTTAATCTCCTTGATCTATGCCAGGAGAACCGGTTTATATAACACCCGGTTTCCTGGCTTTCCTTACAAGATATGGCTAGAGTCCTACTCGGATTCCACGATCTATACCGCCTCTCAGGCCTTCTAGAACTTTCTTCCCTTGAGCCAGATTATCAACACAGCCATTGGCCCACCGACGAGACCCGACCCATCAACACTTTACAAGGTCTTCGCCCAACCTTGCTCCAGCCGGGTCTTTACCCTTTCCTTTGGGCCTACCGGGTTTGTATCCCCCCAACAGTAGTCCCCAGAATAGCTTGGGCATCTTGGTTGGCGCGCTTTCCTTATACCTTCAAACCCTTGAGCCAACCATGAAGCGCATGCTATTCCCTGCAAAACAATAAACATTTATACATACAATTCCACGGGTTAAATTGCTTTAACTATAGCCAGGCCGGCTCTTTCGGCGGTCCATATAATAACCCTGCTATCATACTAGCCGTATATCGTCTCTCAGATCAATCCTCAAGACGTACATTCCGTAACCCGGCTTTCATATCCTTCACAAGCAAGTCCGAGTAACAATTTCAAGTCCGGCTCTTTTGGCGGTCATCTGTAACTCGGCTGTCTTATAATAACTTCCCAAGATCTCACTCCCGTAATCAACAGGTTGAGTTTATCTCTCCGCAAATTTCTCCTTTTTACCGTTTGGCATCCTAGGGTTTCACTGCGCCTATAAATATTGGGCCCCAGGAAACCCTAAACCCAAACGCCACCGCATTGTCTCTTCTTCTTCCTCCTCCTGCTCACCATTGGTGCCCAAGGACCTGAGCTCAAAACGCGATCCGCCAGATTCCGCGCGCCTGTCGTTGACCTAGATAGTCGGTCGCCGCCTCGCACCGCCGTTCTGTGCTTCTGCGCCCGCCGGCCTTCTCCTTCGAGATCTAGCCACGCCATTGGAGCCCGGACTCCAAGCTCGAAGCCCAAGCGCCAAACTACAGGCGCACCAGCCGCCGTCCTCGAGAACCCGGCCACCGCGCCACGCCGCGTTCGCCGGACCTCACTCCGCCTCCGTTCTCCAGTAAGCACTAGTAGATCTAGGTTTCCTCCTTTAGATCTTGAGTTCACGTTCATCCTGCTTTTCGCCGTCATCTTTTCCATTGCTTTGTTCTTTAATTTTCAGTTCCTTCTAGATCCATTTCAATGGCACCCAAGGCCGCTTCCAAGTCCAAGGGAAAGGCCCCGGCTTTGAAGCAACAGCCGGGTCAATCCATTTTGGCAAACTGGGATAAATCGACCATGACGCTTGCAAAATTGGAGGAGCTGGACGAGTCTGGGGTCCTCCCCCTCGGTCGGAGATCTCCTGGAGAGCGCCAGAGGAGGAGAGTTGGCCTTCACCCCAATCAGGTGAAGTTGTCTTTTTTCTTGAGCACGTGACCCGGGGTTTCTGCCCCCCGGGTCATCCTTTCTTTTGCGAAGTTCTCCATCATTATAAGCTCCGGGTTTTCGACATAGCCCCTAACTCGATTTTGAACATCTTCCATTTCATTGTTCTCTGCGAGGCTTATCTTTCCATAGCCCCCAATCTTGCTTTGTTTCTTGAGCTTTTTCAATGCAAGCCTTGCCGTGAAAACACGGACGGACCGCTCCTTGTCTGTGGGGGCGTGTCCATCCAAAGGCGCAAGAAGTCGTTAATGCTGACTCTCAGTCTTCACTCCCACGTGAAGCACTGGCAGAAAACGTTCTTCTATTGCAAGGACACATCTAGACCCGGCGAAAAGCCTTTGCCGGGTTTTTCCACAGACACCCTTTCTCTTAGCGATAACCTAAGCGCTTTCGCTCCAGAAACCGACAGACAGTCTATTAAACCACTCCTCCACAAGTTAGCCGTCTTTGCTGCCCACGGTCTGTGTGGGTTAAACTTGATTAAGACCTGGATCAGCTGTAGGATCTAGCCCAATAGCATCCGCCCAAAGCTTCTCTGCGAGTACTTGGGTCATCTGACCGACTATCTCCGATACTCGGAGAACTCATACCCGGCCGCAGACGTCAACAAGGTTATGAAAAATTTCCTGGCCGAGAAGATGGACGCCATCAAGAGCGTTTCTGGGCTCTCCCCCTTCTCTCGCTCAAACCCGGCTCCACCAGTAAGAACCGGTTAATCCGTTTTATACCGACTGATTTTTCTAACTCATATATACTAACTTTTATCTCTGCTGCTTTTTACCCAGGAATCTGACGAATGGTGGAAGATTGTCACCCCTCCCCCCTCTGAAAACTCGGAAGAGGAAGAGCCGAGTGGCAGCGAAGAAGGTGATTCCGAATTACTGAACAAGTACTTTGTCAACTTACTAGATCAAGATTCTCCTCCCACCTCTATTCCTGACAATGCACCACCATCACCAGCTCCGGCTAACAAGGACGATTCTGAAACGGAAGAGAGCGAGCCCGAGCAAGCTGAAGCTGGGTTAAGCAAGAAAAGGAAACCCAGGGGGGTCACTTTCAAGGTGCCATACTCCGCCATGACCACAAAGCCGTACACATATGCCAGAATGCGCAAACTTAATGAATATCTAACCACTGTATCATCTATGAAGGCCACATCTCGTCCTCAAGCCAAGCGACGGGCAACCCGGACTTCTCCGGGTGACGAGCCCCTCAACCCCGGGATCTCTCTGTCGGCTGCTCGCCGCGCCGGCACTCCTTCAACTTGCACACCTCGAAAATATCCATCTCCAAATCATCCATTAGCCGGACAACTCCGAGTCTCACTTTCCAATTCTTTATTAGTGTCCTCCGGGTCTAGCAATGATCTCCCCAGCGACTTTGTCGTGAATACCGGGTAATTTTCATACCTTGCTTGTCAATACTTCTATACTTTGTAGGTGTTACTTTTATAACCCCCTAACACTTTCCTTTTCTTTCCTTCAGGGCTAAGGTCACACTCAGCGACCCAGTTGAGACCCCTGTCGACGATCCAACGACGGAAGACCCGGAGAGCGCCGCTAAGCCACCACGTGTTGAAGAGCAAGAGCCGGATAACACGGCCAGCCCAAGGACCGAGTCTCCTGCACCCACGCATCAGTCGGGTGATCCCGACGTTGAATATCTCGGGATGCAAAGGGCGGCTCCTGCTCGCAGTACCGTGGCGACCAGAGTCGACACAGGGAAACAAGAGGCAACCCCACCGCCGAGTGATCAGAACGCCAGCTCTCCAGGCCGACTCTCAGCGGCCATGAGTTTGAAAAACTGCTGAAGGAGTATCGCTCCCTGAAAGCAACTGAAGAGGAGATTATCGAGTCTTTGGCAGCTGAGCATCAGGTTAGTTTAACTAGTACTATTTATATACTCGTCCTAGTCCCCAAGTTCCGAATGAACTGTCAACAGTTATTCGGTACTTTGCAACTATATAGTATTTCTTGTGCAACTTCATCTCATTGCCGACTGATGTTTCTTTGTCCTTTTCAGGCTTATATTGGCCAAGACCAATGAACACCTGCAAGCTGAAACAAAACTCCGTGAAGACCTCGAGGCCAGCGTCAAGGAGCTTTCCAAGCAGTGCAAGAAGTATAAGAAGAGACTCCACGCCGCTGATGAGCTTTTGTAGAAACTCTCAACTTTCATTGCCGAGACTTATAGTTCCATCATAGGTAAGGCACATCTAAATTTCCGACTATCGCCTTGTATCACTCGCATTTCCCGTTTTAGAGGGTTTTTGACCCGGATCTCACTATCTTGCTTCTCTTTTTGAACTGCAGGTCCGGGTGATGTTGCTGGGGAGCATGATGATCTCAAAAAGCTGAAAATACTCAAGACTGTCATCCGACAATTTTCGGCAGGGACAAAGTGGACCCTCACTACAAGAAATATGTTGATACGTGACCCTCAATTTTTGTCACTAGAAGGTCACGTAGGTTGATTCATGACCCCTTTTTGACCAAAAATGGAAAGTCACATACCGAGCGTCTTATTTCATCGTCAATGACTAATTGAATGGAATTGTCATAGACTCCATGACCCAATCAGAGGGGTCATAACCCTATGACCAACTGATTTGGTCATGTGATATCCTTCCATAGCCACGTCACATCCTACGTGGCCAATCCTACGTGGCAGAGATTCAGCCCAGTCCATACTGCTCCACCAAATGGGCCAGCCCAACATAGATACATCAAGATTCAACACCTAGGTACAAACGGTCATGTCCCCCGTTTTGACCGTTTCCCGAAACCGGCTTTAAAAATTATAGAAAATTCAAAAAAACTCGAAACGATGCAAGATCTTCGCGTGGTGTTGTTATATATGTCCTAGTATCCACCAAAAATAATAAACTTGGAATACGACAATTTGGTGGAAAATGTTATCACAGAAATGAGCTATCTCGTACGAAGATTCATGGCTTTCGGGCCAAATAACGGATGTTTTGGCCACATCCATGGCATAGTTTGTTTAAATGTGACGATATTCCACACAAAGATGCATATTGGTACAACTAACAACGTTCACGAAGAAAGTTTTATTTTTCGTTGAATAAAAACACCATTTTCCATTCCTGGAGTGTCAAAACTGGCTATTTTTGTGAAGCACATACACAAAATATGTTGCAGAAATGTACAAAGTAAAATTCTAAATATATTATGTCATGTTTTATCTACAAATAACAAATTTACTACCTCTCAATAGCTCAAAATACACCACTTTTGAAAAAGACAAATTTATGCCGATTCCGCTGAAACCGGGCCAAATTTGAACTACAGGTGCCTCGTAGTTTTCTCTTTATTTTTTGCAAAAATCATTTTTAGGTAGACAAGTACCTATTTAAACATAGATACATCAAGAGTTCATCAATATTCAACACCTAGGTACGAACGGTCATGTCCCCCGTTTTGACCGTTTCCCGAAACCGGCTTTAAAAATTCCAGAAAATTCAAAAAAACTCGAAATGATGCAAGATCTTCGCGTGGTGTTGTTATATATGTCATAGTCTCCACCAAAAATAATAAACTTGGAATACGACAATTTGGTGGAAAATGTGTTCACAGAAATGAGCTATCTCGTACGAAGATTCATGGCTTTCGGGCCAAATGACGGATGTTTTGGCCACATCCATGGCATAGTTTGTTTAAATGTGACCATATTCCACATAAAGGTGCATACTGGAACAACTAACAATTTCACGAAGAAAGTTTTATTTTTCGTTGAATAAAAATACCATTTTCGCTTTCCGGAGTGTCAAAACTGGCTATTTTTGTGAAGCACATACACAAAATATGTTGCAAAAATGTACAACGTAAAATTCGAAATATATTATGTCATGTTTTATCTACAAATAACAAACTTACTACCTCTCAATAGCTCAAAATACACCACTTTTGAAAAAGACAAATTTATGCCGATTCCGCTGAAACCGAGCCAAATTTGAACTACAGGTGCCTCGTAGTTTTCTCTTTATTTTTTTGCAAAAATCATTTTTAGGTAGCCAAGTACCTATTTTAACATAGATACACCAAGAGTTCATCAAGATTCAACACCTAGGTACGAACGGTCATGTCCCCCGTTTTAACCGTTTTCCGAAACATGCGATAGGAATTCAAATTCTTCAAACCCTATATAAAGCATTATATAACCTTAGTGGTATTTTGTATTTAATTTTGAATAAAAACAGTCCCCAATAGTATTTTTTGACAGGGGATATATTTACAATAAATTCAAGATTTATTTGATTGAAAATGAAGTCTGAAATCAAAAGTTATGAAGAAACTAGTTAAGAATAAAAGGAATAGAAAAAAATGAACAAGCCTAGTCGGCCCAGCGAAGCAACCCAGCCGAACCAACTAGCTTACCGGCCCACTCGGAAATATATAGCCGGCATAGAGGAAATGCAAGAAAAAAAATGACAAAGCCCATTAAGTTGCAAGCCCACTTCGAATCTTAAAGTTAAAGTGTTAAGCGCGGTATACAAACAAGAAGAACGATTCGTCCTAATGGCTAGCAGCGTGATGGTGTGCCTTGGAGTCGCGGGTTCGAGTCCCGCGCAAGGACATTTTTGCCTCCTATTTCCCATGTTCGGTTGAACCCGCACGTCAACTAGGCCGAATGCGTGGATAATTCAACAAATAATTGTTGGCCTGGTGTTAGCCTTTAGCTCGCGAAGCTCAAGAGCGCAGGTTCGAGTCCCGCGGGAGCACTATTTTTGCGAATTTATTCATCAGCTCGGAGGGAGGTGGCCCCACATGTTAGTTCGGTGCGCTTCCAACGTAAGCGATTACAGCGTGTACAAATACAGCTGCGCTTCCAATTTATCACTAAAAAATATGTATCTTAGTGGTTATGTGGGTTGTAGAGATCTTGGGAGGCGCAGGTTCAAGTCCCCATTTTGTCCATCTTTTTGTTTTCAGTGGATGATTAAAATTTTACACGTGACCATGACACATAGGCGAAAATTGACACGTGGACATGACACATAGGCAAAAAATGACACGTGGACATGACACATAGGCAAAAATCACTGCCAACAAACGCATGACCAATTCAATTTGGTCTTAGTTAAGCAGAAAAAAGGGTCATACACCAGGTATCATGTGCTATGACCATCTTGTTAAAGAAAATCATGACTTTTTTGGCAAAAAAGTCATGTGTTTAGCCCCTCCCAAACATGTCATGACCAACAGAGGAAACATGGTCATGGATCTATGACAAATTCATCCATGGTCAATAAAAAAGGGTCATGTACAACATATTTCTTGTAGTGCCTTGAAGCTGTGAAGTGGACCGGCACTTACGTCGGTGTATCACAAATGCTTGAAGCATACTCGGCAATCCCTGCATGGATTGATATCTGGAAGCACTCAGCGTGCCGAGTTGGAGTGATACGCGGTCTTGCACTGGCCAAAGCCTATTATCCAAAGATTGAGCCAGCAAAGCTTGTGAATGGATTTCCCGAGTTTAATACTGATGGTTCGAAGTTCATGGGAAAAGACCTCAAGGCCATCAACGCTCATATCCGTCACTCGGCCAGCTTGATTGCCGAGAATCTTGACGTAAACAAGCTTACCCCCCCATATAATGCTGAGGATAAGTTGGTGCCCTCTGAATTCCCTGCTCCTTTTGATATATTGACTCGATACAAGGAAGAGGCCGCCAAGTAGAAAGCCGAGGCCGGCTCTACACCAACTTCATCGACTCCAGCTGTTCCTCCTCCAGCTCGCGCGGATTCCGCGGTTGACCCGGACATTGCGACAGAGAAAGCTACGGAGGAGAACACCGAAGACCCGGCCGCCAAGACCACTCGTGATGACTCGGCTACGGCAGCCGAGTAATATTCTTGTTTTTATCAGCAACAATCATTCGGCCAATAGGCATTGTAATATGCCTATTACACTTGTTATTTGATAGTGCGTCTGTGCACTTTTGATACTATTCCTCTGGTTTGTAATACATTTAAACTCCTGTGGTTTCGATGACCCTTCTGGTTGTCGCTTTAATATGCGCGTGACAAACTCATTTTGGCACAACTTTATCTATTATATGCTTTTGTGAGAAGAAGCCGAGTCTTGACTTTAAGATTGTGCAGAATTTCTCACAACTCCCCAAGACCCGGGTCTTAGGTTTTGGGAATCTTAACTTGAGAATTTTTGTTTGTCAAGTCCCCAAGTCCCGAATTTTTGCTGTTATATACTTATACATTTTGAAGTTGCGCGCAAAATGAAATGAACTTCCGGCTGCTGCCTTTGCCCTGCGCAACTTATGGTTTAGATGACCCTTTTGACCCTTTTGGTTATAAGCTGGTTTTCGCATGGATTTTCAATGTTGCTATAACTCTAGTAAAAACAGGGTCAGGAAAGTCCCCATGGGCATCATGACTGATTGAATTTATAGGTTAGCAAACACGCCATTTTGGTGCGAGTTACATCAAGCTTAAACAAAAGAGGTCAAGAAAAAAATTGGCTCTATTGTCTGGGTTATGAGATTGTAACTGTACTTATTACAAGTAATCAGTCCCCCCAACCGATTGGCATCATGGCCGGGTCTTAGTGTACAACTGTGCTATTCAAGCAATCAGCCCCTAAGACCTAAATATATGTACTATGCAACAGTAGGCCTTCTGCTCTACCGGCTTACAGATAACTTGGTACTAGAAAGGAAAAAATGTGTAAATTATACTCACTAAATCATATTTAACTGAATTAATTCATCAGTGAATAGAGGGCATGATTTATCTACGGAAAATATGCAAGAAATTGACAAAATTCAAAGAACAAAATGACTATTATGATTTAACCGTTTCATTATTGATATGAAAAGGTTAGGTCAGCAGGCCGCCTCATTAAAAACCCTCAAGTCCCCTTAGGTACCCTGGATAGGAAAAGAGTGCGTCTGAAACCTGCTGCCTGTTACATCGTGAAATACAATTTTTAAAACCGAGTCTATGCTAAGTATAGTAAGGACATAGCTGGGCCACGTTCCATGGTTGTTCACGCTCTTGCATGGCAGAGGTGGTATGAGCAGTATCATTGCCATAATCCGACTCTTCTCTTGCATCTACCAGATAATACGATCCGTTGTGTAGATTCCGGCTTATATTGAACGGACCCTCCCATGGAGGGGATAACTTGTGTTTTCCTTCCTTGGACTGCGCCAAACGTAGCACCAGGTCTCCTTCTTGAAAAACACGCGTCTTGACCCGGTGGCTATGATATCGCCGTAAACCCTGTTGGTATATTGCAGACCTCTCAAAGCCTTTTTCCTTGTGCTCTTCTAACATATCCACGGTGTCTTGCCGGGTCTTCTCACTCTCTACCTCAACAAAAGCCGACCCTCGTGGCGAATCATGGATAATATCACTTGGGAGAACCGCCTCTGCACCATAAACCATAAAAAACGGGGTCATCTGAGTAGACCTGTTAGGTGTAGTGTTGATGCCCCAAACAACAGAAGGTAACTCGTCCACCCATGCCCCAGCAGCTCTGAAACACGGGACTCGCAGTCGTGGTTTTAACCCACGAAGTAGCTCTTGGTTTGCTCTCTCCACCTAACCATTGGCTTGCGGATGGGCTACCGAGGCTATGTCAAGTCTAATACCATTGTTTCCACAAAACTTTTCCATCTCTCCGAAGGACATGTTGGTTCCATTGTCTGTGATTATGCTGTGGGGGTATCCAAACCGATATATGATCTTCTTCAAGAATTTCACAGCTGTGGCCGCCTCACAGTTCGTCACTGGCATAACCTCAACCCACTTTGTGAACTTATCCACGGCTACCAATAAATGAGTCTTTTTGCACGGAGACATATGGAAAGGGCCTACCATATCCATACCCCAAATCGCAAATGGCCAGGTCAATGGGATTGTCCGCAGCTCCATAGCCGGTACATGGATTTGCCGAGCATACCTCTAACATCCATCACACCTTGCAACCAAACGTTCTGCATCTGCCAAAGCTGTAAGCCAAAAGAAACCATGCCGATACGTCTTGCCCACAAGAGATCTTGTGGAGGCATGGTGTCCGCAATCACCCTCATGAATTTCCTTCAATATTTGCCGGCCTTCCTCCGGAGCTACGCAGCGTAAAAAGACACCTATGGCACTTCTCTTGTAAAGCTCACCACCAATAATAGAATAACCTTTTGCCCGTCTCTGGATTTTCCGGGCTACAGCTTCCTGCTGTGGTAACTCGCCCCGCAATAGAAACGCCAAGAACGGCTCAGTCCACTCTGGGATAGCGCGCACCGCGGCCACAAGCTCCAAATATGGGTCTTGGTGAGCTAATTCTTCTTCTGACTCGGTTTTGACGGAAGGCCGCCATAGCTCGTCCAAGAAAACATTAGGCGGAACCGGCTCTCGACGTGAGCCGAGTCTTGACAGCGCGTCTGCGGCTTCGGTCTTTCGCCGGTCAATGTTCTCCACCTGGTATCCTGAGAAAGACCCGGCAACTTTGTCCACCTCCCTGCGGTAAGCTGCCATTGTTGCATCCTTATTGTCCCATGTTCCTGAGACCTGTTGTACAACAAGATCCGAGTCTTCGTAGCACATTATACGTTTAATGTTCATCTCCTTTGCTACACGCAATCCATGTAACAAGGCCTCGTACTCAGGTATGTTGTTAGAACAATCAAAGTGAATTTGCAAGACGTAACGCAACTTATCTCCTTTTGGCGATGTGAGCACAACACCAGCTCCTGATCCTTCATATTGCTTGGAGCCGTCGAAATGCATAACCCAGGACTCTGAACTTGGCACCAACAAGGGTACGCTTGTTTGAGTCCAATCATTAACAAAATCGACCAGCGCCTGAGACTTGATTGCAGATCGGGGTTCGTAATTGATATGATAATCACCCATCTCGATAGCCCACTTGGCTACCCTTCTTGTAGCATCCGAGATTCTTATGATATCTGCCATGGGTATGGAACTCACCGCCGTAATGGGGTGTTCTTGAAAATACGGCTTCAACTTCCGACTGGCCATGAATACCCCAAAAACCAGCTTCTGCCAATGTGGATACCGTTGTTTTGCTTCTGATAAGACCTCGCTTACATAATAAACCGGCCGTTGCACCGGGTAATCCTTTCCATCCTCTTTGCGCTCAACCACGACTACTACACTGACTGCCCGAGGCCTGGCCGCAACATATAACAACATGGGCTCTTTGGGACTCGGTGCTGCCAGAACCGGTGCTTCAGACAACTGCTTCTTCAGAGCTTCGAACGCCTCATCCGCCTCTTGATCCCATACGAATTTGTCGGTTTTCTTTAAGAGTCGGTATAAGGGTATTGCTTTTTCTCCAAGCCGAGATATAAACCGTCTCAGTGCTGCCACGCATCCTGTAACTTTCTAGACATGTTTCAATTCCTCTGGCCTTTTTAGGCTCTGAATAGCTTTGATCTTCTCCGGGTTAGCCTCGATTCCCCGCTCAGAAACGATGAAACCGAGTAATTTTCCTGCAGGAACTCTGAATACACATTTTGTTGGTTTGAGCTTCATTTGATATCTTCTCAGGTTTTTGAATGTCTCTTTCAGGTCATCAATGAATGTTTCCGCGTTCCTTGTTTTGATCACCACGTCATCAACGTAAACATGGACATTGCGTCCAATCGGATCCTCGAAACACTTCTTAATGCACCGCTAATATGTTTCCCCAGCGTTTTTCAATCCAAAGGTCATGGTTTTGTAACAAAAGGCTCCAAAAGGGATTATGAATGACGTCTTCTCCGAATCTTCCTCTTTGAGCTTTATCTGGTGATACCCGGAATAGGCATCCAGAAAACATAGCAGGTCACTTCCTGCCACTGCATCTATGATCTGGTCTATCCTTGGAAGGGCAAACGTATCTTTTGGACAATGCTTGTTGAGACTCGTGTAATCTATGGACATTCTCCACTCGTTATTCTTTTTCAGCATTAAAACCGGGTTTGCCAACCACTGGGGGTGGAAAACCTCCATGATAAAGTCGGCCTCCAAGAGCCGGGCTACCTATGCTCCTATAGCTTTTCTTCTTTCCTCGTTCATTTTCCTCAAACCTTGCTTCACTGGCCAGGACTTGGGATCAACGTGTAAGCTGTGCTCAGCAAGTTCAGTCGGGATACCCGGCATATCTCTAGGTATCCAAGCAAAAACATCCTGATTCTCGCGAATAAACTCGATAAGCGCGCCTTCCTCCTTTCTATCCAGGTTTGAACCTATGGAAAATTGCTTGGAGGAGTCGCCCTCAATGAAGGCCACCATCTTTGTGTCTTGCGCTCCCTTGAACTTAGCTCTCTCATCATAAGTATTTGGTTTCTTCAGAGCGGTTCGATCTTCCGGGTCTACCTGAGACATGTAATACCTGAGTTCCTCCTTTGCACAAGCTTATTCTGCAAGTGTCGCATCACCCTCATCGCACTCTGCTTCCACAGCCCGGTTCCCATGTATAGTGATGGTTCGTTTAGGACCCGGAATCTTCAGCTGTAAGTACACGTAACACGGCCTTGCCATGAATTTGGCGTAAGCCAGCCTTCCAAACAGTGCATGATAGGGACTATGCAACTTCACCACCTCAAATGTGAGCCACTCCAATCTGTAATTATCCTTGGATTCTCCAAAAGCAACCTCTAGCGTTATCTTTCCCTCAGGACAGACCGAGTGTCCTGGCACAATTCCATGAAAAATTGTGGAGCTTTTCTACAGCTGAGACTCCTCGAGCCCCATACGTAAAAAGGTTTCCCAGTATAAGATATTGATACTACTCCCGCCATCCATCAGAACTTTCTTTAGCTCGTAGCCATTGACCTGCGGCGCCACCACCAAAGCTAACACACCCGGATGTTCTATTGCCTCCGGGTGATCCCTCCTACTCCATGTTACCTCCTGATCTGACCGTCTCAGGTATCTTGGAACACCTGAAGAAACCGAATTTACAGCTCTTTTGAGTATCTTCCTCTCTCTCTTGGAAGTCCCGGTAGTGTGAACATGATACTGCCCTAACTGCTTTGGGTTGGCCTGGAAACCACCTTCCCCACCCTGGTTATGACCCGGATTGCCAGCTCCTGCTTTGCCTGCGGGGGGTGGTCCGTTGCTCGCGTTTCCACCCAGACCCGGTCTTCCTCCCCGGCATGTACCCTGTAGAGCCTTATGTATTTCTTCATTTTTCTACCTCTGCAGATCTACACATTGTTCCAATGAATGATTAGCCGGCCTGCCATTCCATCTGTGGCGCGGGCAAGGCATCTTGAAGGCTTCTATGTGATTAGCCGGCCGGGGTGGTCCTTGATAATTGTTTCCCCCATTAAAGTTTCCGTCCGCTCTCGGTCTTACAAACCCGGCTTCAGCACTGGCGACTAACTCGGAGCCTCCCTCATATGGACGTTTATGTTGATTGTTTCCATTACCACCATTGCTACTTCCATTATTATTCGGTGCAGTCCCGTTTCCGGTTCTTCCATTATTGTTCGCACTAGACTTCCCCTTTTTGTCCTTGATATCTTCTTCTGTGGTGTCAGTGGAGGCATCCTTGTTGCACGCGTCCATCAACTCTCCCATAGTAATTTTCGAAACGTGCCTGCTGGATTTCATGCGTACCAATTTTTGCACCAAGGGCGTGTATCTGCATGTCTTCGCCATAGCTTGTATCGCATCCATGGGCTGGATATCAGTAGAAGAGTGGAGTATTTCCATAACTCGGCGCACCCAGCTGCGTTCCGACTCTCCCTTTCTCTGCACACACCGATCTAAGTCATCAATCGTGTATAATTTCCTGCAAGTTCCATGAAAGTGCTTGACGAAAGCCGACTTGAGATCGTCCCATGAACTGATAGATTTCTCAGGCAAGTTATTGAACCATAATTTAGCTGCTCCTTCGGACATCATGAGATACATAAACTTGGCTTGGAGCTTTTCTGAAGCGTTGCAAATAGACATAGCCATCTCGTAACTTCTTAGCCAGGTCTCAGGGTCCATGGTGGCTCGTAGTTAACAACTTTACCCGGATCCTTGAACTTATCCGGATAAGGCTCGGCCCTGATAGCGTCTGATAAACACTTTGGTCCGGCTAAGTTTGTCAGTACTGCCTTACTCTTGAAACATGTGAAACCTCGGCTGCCGCAGCGGGAGGCGCGCCAATTGCCGGACCTCGTATCGCAGACCCGGCCGCACACCTTGCCCGGGAACTATCCACAATAGCCTGTGCCGCTGAAACTGCCGGAGCTGCTGGCCTCAGTGGAGGAGGCGGCATTTGCTGCTGCTTTGCCCTCCGTCGTGCTGATGCCAACTGAATGTTCCTCGTATTGCCTTCCTGTCGACTGATATATGGCGTCCCATGCATCCCGCACCTATTGTCCGGGTAATTGGCCTCTTGAGCCACCGTGGTGCATAACATCTCTATAGCCCGCCGGGTCTCTATCGCTTGAGGCGATTCTCCCAGTGGAATACGGTCGAGCGCTAAAGTTGCGGCGTACACGTTATCCATAGGGTTGTTGAAGTGACCCGGTGGGGTATGGAATCGTGATGGTTGTGGCTGCACAGTATTACCTCCGGGCACCCCAACGGGTAGCACAGGTAACTCGGTCGGTGCGTTCTCCGGTTGTCCTCCGAGCGTCGCTCCTGCATACCCGGTTCCTGGGTTCACAATCGGGATCGGCTGATCTTGAGGTGTGACAAACAATGCGGCCGGCTGTAGGCCTCCGCCTGTTGCTGGCAGTCTCGTCTGATGCCTCTGGTTATATACCCTAGTCGTTTGTGCATGTATACGGTCTTCTAACTCATCCAACTGACGCTGACGCGCGGCCATCTGTAATTTCTCGGCCTCTACGTCTCTCCTTTGATGTTCCAACGCTCGTCGGGCTAAATCCAGGTCCCTGGCCCGGGCCGCTGCGTTCTCCGGGGTTATTACCGTTGCTAACACTGTGGGTGTGACGTTCCCGCACCGGCTATTCTGTTCGCCCTGAATCCGAACATGTACCTGTGATGAGCGGGTTCGCCTATTTCGCTGGTGACAGACATTTGCTCGCCATCGACCCGGGCTCCGGTCGGGTCTCCATTAACCTACATCTGTTGTTGGGCCAGTGCTTGCGCCGCACCAGCCGCGGCTAAGGTCACATCACCCTGGTTTAGATTTATCGCAGGGGCTGTGTAAACCGCGACTCGGCGCGCAATGCCTGGTGAAGACTCATACTCTTCTTCCTCGCAGCAATCCTCCTCATACCGATCTTCGATCAGATGCAAGATAGATTCGGTATCGTCGTCTTCATTAAGCCGGCCACGCGGGGTCCATGCCGGCTCCTCCAGCTGTTCCCTCTTCGTGGTGGGTGCTTCCTCCGGTTCTGCCGTGCCTACCGACTCTTCACCATCCGAATGAACGCGAGTAGCGGCCCCTGACACAGAATCATACTCATTATTGTCAGCAATTAAACCCGACGTACGTATCATACCCACAAAGACGTTGACACGGCCGATCGTGATGAAAGATCCGGTTTCCAGCGAATCCGACTCTGGCCCCCAGCCAGAATCGTCAACGATCTTCTCTACTTCAGGGTTGGTGACGATCTCGCCGACAACAAGGTTCTTCATGCTTTTCCAGAGCTTCTCCCGTGATATAAACACCTTTGGACGTAGGCCCCACGGTGGGCGCCAACTGTCGTGGGATAGTCACGGCAGACGTTACCGGGGGTAACTTAGTTTGGGGCAAATCGACTATGGCGTTTGGGAGAGGGTTTAGCTCGAATTGGACGCAAGTATTATCCTGGTTCAGCCTCTCCATTAGAGATAATAGCTTACTTCTAGCCGGGATCTTATTAACTATCGATCTAGAGGCTCAGACTGCAATGTCGCTGAGACCCCAAATCTAGGGTTACAAATACTAGCTCTCGTGTACATTGAATCTAGGGTTTCTACTCGAAATCTCTTAATATCCTCTATCTATGCCAGGAGAACCGGTTTATATAACACAAAGTTTCCTGGCTTTCCTTACAAGATATGGCTAGAGTCCTACTCGGATTCCACGATCTATACCGCCTCTCATGCCCTCTAGAACTTTCTTCCCTTGAGCCAGATTATCAGCACAGCCATTGGCCCACCGACGAGACCCGGCCCATCATCACTTTACAAGGTCTTTGCCCAACCTTGCTCCAGCCGGGTCTTTACCCTTTCCTGTGGGCCTACCGGGTTTGTATCCCCCCAACAAGTACCCTGAGAGAGGGTGGAATGTCCCTCTTTTCCAACCTGAAGAAGCTATGCAACAGCCAGATGAACATGATGCCAATGGGGCCTGGGATGATCTTATTGTTGCACAAGACTCTGGTTCTGCAGTGCTTGACAATTCAGTTAACCAGAATAATGTACAGGTTCAGCTAGTGGTGAACATGTTACAGCTGCAGGAAAATATTGATGTAGCTCCAAAAGTCTTGCAACATTGTATGGCCATGGGTGCATCACAATCCTCAACTTTATGGCCCTGTACTGCCTCCTTCCGTGCAATGGGAGAAGATTTTGAACAAATTCATTCCACAGGTTATTCTGAACTCTATCTGTCCTACTGGCCTGCAGAACTGTCCTTTTTCTCTTGTCACTATGGTCTCTGCACCTTTAGAGGGTTCTTTTTTTCAGTTTGCTGCCAAAAGGAATTATATTCACGCCAAAAGAACTGCTAGAAGGCTTTGTTTCCTTGATTCCCCTGAGAGCTTGGTTCCTCTATCCAACAGTCCTTCCAGGAATGTTGTCACAGCAGGGGAGAGCAATGTTTCGACAATCTATATTCCCAAAAAAAGGAAGAGGAGTAAGGTGAACACTAGGCCCATGTCTGATGGGGCCCCAGTAACTCCCCACACTCCAATAGCTGTTTTTCAACAAGTTGGAAGGGTTCTTGAGATTGCTGAAGCTGATATTTCAGAGGAAAAGCTTGATGCTATTCCACATGATGGGAAGGAGAATAAGAAGTTTTAATGATAGGAAAATCTTTGCTCTTTTTTGGCCACTGTTCTGGCACTTTATTATTAATGATAATGTATCTGGTGATCATATTTGTACTAAGAATCCTAGCTCCAGGAATGTTCCCTCATGAAGTATTCTTGTGTTCTGTCATTATGAGTGGCGCACATTGGGATGGTGCGCCACGGCTGTGCTAATTATAGGTGAACGGCATAGCCGTGTCGCACGACCCCAATGTGCGCCACGCCTAGTTCAGATAGTCGTGGCGCACCGTATTGTTGGTGCGTCACGGCTAAGCCTGGGAGCCTCGCCACCCTGGGCCCACACATAGGCGTGGCACATCTCTATTCTGGTGCGTCACGTCACCAAAATGGAGGTGCGCCACGCTTATCATTTCTCCTATAAATATTTTCCTAGTAGTGTGTATGTGTGTGCGTGTGTGTATATATATATTTCTTCCCTATATAGGACAAATTTATGCTACTCCCGGGCGGAGCTACACCCACATGTGTTTAGTATGACTAGTAGTGTTGCACGTGCAGCGCACGATTGATCCGAATATATAACATCATAAATCATAATGTAAGATATGTGATGTATATATAAAGCATAGCAGTTCTAAAGCTTGACACACATCCAAATGAGCAAATGCATGGCTTCTTTTTTATTGCTGATTATCGGAGTATTTATCTCATGGGTTCTCATCCAGCAATTGCACTCATGGATCGGGTTTTACCTCTATCACATTTATAGGCGGTCATGGAACATTAGACAATAAACTAGTGAGCAAATACAATTTATAGTTATCAAAATATAAATTAGTATTGATCATGAATCATACATACAAATACATCCACAATATTGGCTTCACTGTTCAAAGTTAGACTATTACACATGCAAAATGTCGTCTATTCAATAATGTATATTGGATGCAATTCAAAATGCAACGTCAACTAAATATGAAGCTCCCTTAGGATATTTTGTTGTTTTTAATTTAAAGACGTCTGTACCATCACAAGCATGAACCAACAAACATGATATCACCAAAATTTAACACATGCATGGTTTATAACAAGAATATGAATCTTTAACCTTGTGATAGTCTAAAACAGTAAATGCATGAGTACTTCTAAGATCGAAACACTTGAAGAACGTACATGCCCTCGCAAACTAAAAGGGGCATAGCTCATAAAAAACAAGGAAAGTGGTTAGCTTTCATAAAATATAACAAACAAGGGCTCATCAGCGATAAAAAGACCATCGCCCATCTTTGATCATGCAAAATAAGCAAACAATCTGTAAAAAGACCATCTCAATGTACATGAAATTCAGTCACGAGAAGATAGTGAAACTACCCATTCCCTGTCCTGAAATTCCCCCACCAATATCTACTGCCATAATTTATTCCTTAAACAAAAGTCTACATTTAGACACAGAATGGATTCTTATTGCGGAGATATTAAATTTAGACAAAGAATGGCCAAGTTACCACATAATGCAGACTATCTAACTTCAGCCAAATTTCTTTAGCAAAACTTAATATAATAAAACTGAAAATACAGTCAAGGTACATGTATTTAGGAGTCTAATGTTGCCTCTCGCGTCTTGAGGTATGAGTAAGATCTACGGCAAAAAGTTTCGAAAAAAAAAACTACAGCAAAAAGAAAGCAGTCTTCGTAGCGGAATATTTCATCGCCCGAAACATTGTGTATTCCATATTAGACTTGCTTTGCAATGACTTGATTTCGTAAGTTGAAGGGTAGATTAGAACATTTCACATTAGGCTGGCACTGTTCTAGTTGATGTGTACTATACGTACGGCCCTTGTCATAGATATTTCCTGTAGTCCGGTGGCATTATTGGCCAGTTCAGCTCCCTAGTGGATGTCGAAATTCAATGAAAATGAATATGGACATGTTACCTAGGCCCGATGTTATCTTCAGCAGTTCAAAACACGATTATCGGCTTTCAGTGTGTTGATGACTTGAGGCCCTTCCTCTCCTTTGGTTGTGAAGCTGGGTTCATATGCATCTGTTCATACATAATATACATCCATCATACATATGTAAGTATGGAAGGTACTAATGTCATCTGATGTAGAGGATGATGTCCGTTGCGTGTGTGCTGAAGAAAAATGTACACAAATATTATTCTTCTCTCTTTCTCAAATGGAATAGCAGAAATTCATAAATTATGAAATGTAGATCCATCAATTTCATAACATGACATGGTGTTAACTCTAAAAAATATGCAATAACTTGTGGGCAAATATATTGCAGTAAGGTCCAGCTATATAAAAGTAAGCAAGGCCAAATTAACAAATATATTCAAGGAAGAGATGCACTTTGATGGCTTGAATATTGACTCTTTGATGGTTTGAATATTGACCTAATGCTTCAATAAAATGCATTGATTAAATATGCATGAATAATGTCATTCTTGTTATAAGCATCCTCAGGGCTGCAATAACATACTTACATAGTAACAGTGCAAAAATTATATTGCTCTGCATTCACAGCTCGTTGGACCAGGAGGAGCAGTTCGGACGTTCATAGGTACATACCTTGGCTAATATTTAAGCTTGCAGATTGGTGATAGAAATCATGCAAATTTTCTACATGAACCACGAATGCAAGTATGATATATATGCACCTAGCAAAATTTGTTAATCCTTATATATTAAAATTAAAAAGAAAAGAGATATGTTCATGGAAAGAACCTTATACACTATAAGAGGAGTTCGATGTTGGTGTGTCCTCGGTCTTCATGTCCTGCTTTCCCTGCAAGACCGGACCACACCAGTATTACCAAGAAAACACAGTACCTCCAATCTTCTAATTCTATCATACGTACACATAGTAAAGCTTCAGGTCTGCTTGCCCAAGTAGCTATCGATCAGCAAGGCTGCACGATCATAGTACACGAATCGGTAAAGAGAAGCTTGGATCGGAGAAAGTAGTATACTGGTTTGGAACGAACCTCCATTACACGTGAAAAGACACTGCGCACAGGTCACATAAAACGGCTGTAACTTCGAAGGACAACAGCTCGAAAACAATCTTGATGATTCGTCACCCAGAAGAAAGGCAGAACGGGACACCCCCTAGGCGGTGGCTGATTCAGCAGAGCAGAGGTCTCAGGATTCAGACTTTCAGATGAGGAGGCGGCAGGTGCTACGGCGATGGGGCGAGGACGGCGGTGAGGGTTGCTGCGTCACGGATCTGTCGGCGGCGTCGTCGGTGGTATGGTCGTCGAGTGCCCGGGCGCTGGCGCGGTGTTCGCTGCGTCACGACGGCCAGATCGCATGGGTGCTCGGCATGGCGAAGGCGAAGTGTACGTGCGCGATTACGATTAGTGGGTCTTTTACTTCCCGACGTACAGCAGAAGAGGAGCAATTATCGGGACATAATTGTGGGCGTGGGTAGCGTGCTGCGTGCGTACATGGGATAGAATCCCGTTGATTTTGGCATCCAATTGATTGTGGCCTTTTTTTAGTAGCTTCCTTACGCTTGCGGGATGGGATATGGCAGAGTTTTTCGGCTGCCCACGTAATCTGCTAGACGTACACAGGTGCGGGTAAGTTGCTATATTTGATGGTTAGATCTGAAGTTGGGGGCCTGATCGTGAGGCTATTATTGTTCCTCGTTGTTCTGTGTACGATAGAGGGTGTGGCCGTAGCGATGAATATGTTTGCTCTTTTAATAGTAGTCTAGATGTGTGCAGTATCTATCATACCGAAGAGTATATATAGGTAGTATTTGGTATTTTATATACTATTTTTTTATATAGTATGTGTAATTTTTCTACGTACTACTTTTATACATACATATATACCGGTAATTTGAATATATAGTGCAAACTACATGCTCAATTTTATAATTTTTACGTAACTTGTTTTGGAGTATATTAGATATAGTATATGAACATACTGAGACCAAAAAGTATGACACATACTTCCGTACGGCAGTATATGAAACCTGGGTGTAGCTACACCCGGGAGTAGAAACCATTTTCCATATTATATATAGGTAAAATAGTAGGTGCTCCAAGGAGCATGGGCACCAAGATCGGCAACCGTTCGATTGCTTGGGAAATATATATATATATATATACGGTACAGTGGCTCTAAAGAATCAACAAACCCATTACAGAATATAAATAGAAGAAAAATGCTATTATCTTCCCTTCTAATTATTTTTCAATCAGGCCACCCCCACCCCACCCCATACACCCAGGCATAGGCCAACTGTAGTTTTACTGTATGTATTTTTCTGGGCTATTTTAGCAAACACTCGGAGAGAAAACTCATTCCCTTCGTACGTAACAGTCCATATGAGACTATCTTTTTTAGATCAAACTAGAAGAATACCTGCGCGTTTCTGCGGGAACCGCTTTAGAAATTACAATTGATCGTAGTATATATTTTAAATTATTAATATGAATAGTTGGATGCTTAGAGATGGATCATGTGTAAACAAAAATTTATAAGAGATATGATACATCATTTTTTCAAAATGAATATGCAAAATTAAATTGATCATAGTATATACATATTTTAAATTATTAATGTACATAATTGGATGGTTAAACAAATAAGGGATGTGTAATTTGCATGTAGCGATTAATAGATATTAGTGAAGATGCATGGAAAATTGATTGGCTAAGAGAATAGATGATGTGGATATATAGCTTGCATGTTGAGATAGAAAAATAATTAATGCATGTTAGTAGGGTTTTGCTTTATAAGAAATATAGATATGGATCAACCCAGTTCCATTTTTCAATTACCCCCTCCCCCTAGGCTGGCGGGAGCACGGTACTGCCTCAGATCCGAGGGGACATAGGTGAACTATAGTATTACTGTATGTTTTTTCTAGGATTTTTTTACCAAACCCTCGGAGAGAAAACTCATTGACAGTTCGAATCAGACTATCACTAGTAGAAACAGGGCCATACGATTTTACCTATTGTACCTAATCAAATACAAACTGGTAGAAAATGGATGTCTCGTACCCGTTCGAACGCGGAGGGGCGCTGGCGAAGGTACCGGTTTGTGGCTAAAACCAGTATCAAAAGGGTGTGGCAACCGTCCAGCTTGTGCGAGCATATTTGGTACCGGTTTTAGCCATAACCGGTACCGAAGGTGTGTGGCAAAGGGGCCCGTGGCAACCGGTCGCCTGGCCGAGCACCTTTAGTACCGGTTGGTGGCTACAACTGGTACCAAATAGTCGAACCGTTTTTCCTCCCGCGCATATGAGTTCGCGAATTGCTACAGTGCACGGCGCCATTTCTCTATTTCTCTGTTTCCTCCCTCTCATCCTCTCTCTTCTTACCATAATCCACCATGGATCAACCAATCACTCTCACGTCCCCTGTTCCTGTACATGGCACGAACGTGCTAACCGTCGTCTACACCAACGATAACGCCAAGATGTCGGTCTATCTTGCCACATTCAAAGGATGGGTTGAAAGCGCGACGGACCAAGAGAAATTCATCGGGGTTGATCTTGAGTACACGCGCGATGGAAGGATCTTGCGGTCATCCAATTTTTCTTTAAGAAGAATGTCTTGGTCTTCCAATGGGCAAGGTACGTTTTGGGGTTTGATCCATTCATAGGTTGATGAAAATTGCATAGGATAGCAATCCGATCCCCATTTGAGTCATATTTGAATCATATATGCGCGCGATGTATAGAAAATTGCATAGGTTTATTATGATGAAAATTGCATATATCCGTGTCATAGAATCATCATATATCCGATCCCTATTTGAATCATATATCCCATGATATATAGAAATTTGCATAGTTTTATTATGATGAAAACTCCATAGGTTTATTATGATAAAAATTGCATTGGTTTATTATGATGAAAATTACATAGGTTTATTAAGATAAAAATTGCATTGGTTTATTATGATGAAAATTGCATAGGTTTATATATAGTTCATGCATGTGGTAGCTTGTTGCATATTGGCAAATCCGTGTTGCAATATGCAAGTCGTTGTTGAAGTAGTAATTAACAATAAGTAACAAGAAGTAGGTTATTGTTATGATTCTTAATTAACAATTTGTTCCATGCTAACTTATTGTTGCAGTAGTAACAAGAAGTGTCCAACCCTCATGGAATTGCTTTGCCGCAGCGGCATTCGTTTTGTTAGCGTTGATACAAATAATGACAAGATCAAAATGAGGAAAAGCTTCAGTATTGAGATACCGGCTACCTTCCACATTGATATCCACGAGATATTCAGGCCTCGTTATGAAAGCACTTCAATGGCTCATATGGCAGTGGATTTGATCGACGATTAGTACGGTGATATGAAGAACAAGATAGAGAACCACAATGAGTGGGAGACGACCCCACTTCATGGCAAGAACATTAATTATGCCGCCATAGATGCTTACGTTTCATACGAGGTGTACCGCATTATTCGAGTCGTCAACCTTGGGCAGAGTCACCTCGCATCGGCAACAGTTGATGATGTGATGTCTATTATGTATAGTACTTATTTATATCTCTCTATGATGTAGTACGGGTCTCCTATGATCTGTAGATCGAGTACTTTATGTATCTATATTTATATGTTCATGTTCAAGTATGATGTGAGCAAGATTCCATTGTGATCTCTATATATTTCTCTCATGTTTTCATAGGAGAACAATCCTATATGATGAGAAAATAGTACTAGCACTAGATATGTAAGAAAGTTGAGCAATTACCGAACACAATGGCACCGAGATTTATCCCGAAGTTCAATTTTCAATGAAAGCTAATCTCCGTTGGGCTCCAACTCGAGGGTTCCAACAATACTAAAAATCTATGATGGATGTCATTAATTCTATGATCCATGTATTCTGTCTTTTCAACCCCATTAGAAAGACATCATAGGACTGGTTTATTAGTATAAGACTGGTTTTTCTACAACGGGGCTAGGGTTTTATCGGAGAGTGACTCCGGGGTTCGGATCCCACCACAAGATAGGAGGTACCATACTATGACGGGTGTTATGGCCAAATACATGGCATAGTTTGTTATAATGAGCACATATTGCACACAAACCTTGATCTTGCAAACACAGACAATGTTGACGAAGGAATTTATTTTTTTAATTGAATAAAAAAACTGTCGCACCCGGACTTCTAAAGGATACTCGCAGTTCCGTTGAATAGTAGATGATTGGATTACGGGGCTTACCGGCACCCGCATCTCTTACGAGTAGGCCAACACACGTATGTGTGACAACCAACCCCTACTGTTCATCGTCTATGTAAACCATCCCATAGAAGTCAGGATACTACCATTGACGTACTTCATACCATACACACATGGTACGTCAACGGCGTTTAACAAAATGATAGCACAACAGACCTCTAAGACACAAATAAATAGAAATATGTTGCAAATAGCTCTCACTAGAGCAGAGATAGCAAATACAATCATCCAGAGGACACATGTCCCAACATATCATCATTACATCACAGCGGAAGCATCCAAAGTGTCTGAGTACAGACAAGATCCAAATAGGCCTAAGAGGCCGGAAACGAAAAGACGGAGCCCATCCACGATGTCTCGGATCCTGCCCGGGTCCGCTATCTACTCGTCAGCAGCCTCGTCAAACTCCACGTAGTAGCCATCACGGGGATCCTCGTAAGCGTAGTCTGCGGAAACCACAGCCCCAAAGGGGTCAGTACATAAACGTACTGGCAAGAAAGACTCACAGTTCACCAAAGTGTACCCCACAACATCAAACACAGATGCTTTGGGTTCAACGGCAGAAAGGGTGATACAAAAGAGGCGGCAGCTGGCTGCACTAACCAACTACAGAACAAACTACAACTTCCGGCTAACAGAAAGGAGATAAGATAGCGTGTCGTAACCAACTATAACTAACTCCAAACAAACCCGTCCTGGATCTCGCCCCTTATCCAAAGAAGCAATCCCGAGGATAACTCACACGGTTGGATTAATGATGGTTCAAGTTTTTGTGTCAATAAGACTGTTACTAGTCAAGTTATCATTAGTTAGGTGTAAGTTGTTCTGAGTACTTGTTAGCCAGTACTTTCACCAAGTTAACCATAACCGCGGAAAACACGGCTTCTCGAGAAGATTTATCCCTGCAGGGGTGCACCAATTTGGCCATACACGTAAGAATAACCCGCCAGATGGAATGCCTCCCACCAAGCGGGGCACTCAACACAACTCAACTCTTCTTCGCATCAAGCCCAAAGAACCACGTGCTGTGCGTGCGCGGCTAATCGAGCCCCACGAAGAAAAGGGGACCCTCATAGCACTCTAAGACCACGCCGCCCTAAATGCCGACTACAAAAGTTCCACCCTGGCCTCGGGTTCGTACCTGCATATGAGTGCATCAAATGGAAAGCCCGAACTAAGTGTGGCGATTTGGACGAGAAGCGAATCGATCAAATTGAGGGGGGCGCCCATACACGCTTCCCACATGCGGGTAGTGCGCTCATCATGGATCAGTAGACAAGACCCTTTTCCTAATTAGGGTCGACACTAGCAAGCCTCAAAACCACGCCGGGCCTCCTTCCGGTGCCTTATCATCAAATTATTATTAACCAAAGCATTAACAGGTTGATTGCTTAAACATCGAGCCCCAGAACATAATAGAAATATGGTAACAGAAAGTAACTGGTACGGACTCGAGAAAAACAAACCTAAGCATACTAGTAAGACACGGGCAACAAGCAATGGGGTGATAGGTGTGGAGGTGAGGCTATATCAGGGTTAAAGGATAACATGTGATAGGTTCGTAACAGAAGCAACGATTCATAAGGATAGCAGAATAGACAACGGAATGTATCGGTATCCAGTGTGGAAAGGAACACAATGGTTCATGTGAGTGAATACTTGCCTGCAAACTCAGTAGCCTGGTACTGTGCTAACTCCTCATAAGGGGTGTCGTAAGTATCGTCTGTCTCAACGTCGTCTATCCGAGAAAAAGGAAACAAACAACGTAGTGAGACAACAATCAATAACATGGCATAGTGCACAATCATGGGATGATGCATGACCAATTAATTGATGCATCAAAAATAAACTAGTTGACATAGTAACATAACATGATTAAATGGACCCACATGCAATTTGGATTACATATGGAAAGCCGATGAATTAAGGTGGAAATAATTGTTTTACAACTAACCAATAGGTGAAAGTGGATTAGTATGATGCATGGATGAGGAAAACAGAAAAATAACAACAATAGAAACAATTTTGAAATAGGGTTTACCAAGTTTGGAATTTCATTTATTAAGATATGAAATTTTGGTTCCTTAAAGGTGTTACACAAGCATTTGTTGTTTTCACCAATTTAAATTGTTCAAAATAGATAACAAAGTTCATATTTGGAAATTACACAAATATTTAGGTGGATTACATGTTTCAATTATTGAAAAAGGAGTTAAGATGAATTAATTATGAATTAAACAAGTTAAACAACATTTAAATGAATTAAATTCAAGTATGAATTTATTTGAATTTTTATTTGTTCATAACATTAATTCAAATTCATATTTGAAAAGTTTATACTTTTCTGATTTGAAAACATATTTTATATGTTCAAAAATAATTTAATTTGAGCAAGTTATGAATTTAGCAAAGTTTAAATGATTTAAACAAGGTTTAAATTATTTAACCAATTTTAATTATTCAAAACATGAAACAAAATTTATATTTGAAAAGGTGGTTCAAAAATGGCATGGAAAACATATTTTATTTGTGTTATTTGAACTTAGTTTGAATTAGTTATGAATTTAACCAAAATTAAGATGATTTGCTTGAATTTGAAATTTGAATACATTTGAAATATTCAAAACAGAAAACAAATGCTTTAAATAGATAGAGAATTAAATTTGGTTCAGCAAACATATTTTATTTATATTATTTGGATTTGGAAAATAAAATTTATTTGCATTTTAAATCTAGGGACTAATCTGTAAAAGAAAAGGATTTATATAAAAGAAAAGCTAGCCCAAGCCACCGACGAGGGGGCCCTGGGGCCACTGTGGCCAGCGTGGCAGCTGACTGGGCCACAGGGGTCACCTACAGGTGGGCCTGGGGCGAGGGGATTAAATCCCAAAAAGTTTTGCGCAGCGGGGGCTCGAACCCTCGACCTGGCGCTCGCGCACGCAGGCTGCTACCACTGCGCTGTTGTTCTGTTCGTTGACAGAAGAGGAATGCGGGGAGGTTAAGGTTCAGTCGCGTTAACTGAATTTTTTCCAGTTAACTGAACCTGAACTTGGCCGCGCTTCGATCGCTCGCCGGCGATGATCGGCTGCAGCTGGCGGTGGTTACTGCCGTGGACGCGTGCGGGGTGCGTGTGGTAGAGTGATGTGCGTGCGTGCAGAGAGAGAGGAAGGCGGAGGGCATGGTGATGCTCACCGGCGAGTGGAGAGGAAGCAGAGGCTCGGGGAGGCGTTGCCGGCGACATAACGAGGACGGCGGCGGCGATGTAGGCGTTCCCAGCAACCGTGGAGGTGTCGAAGAGGATGAGGGAACAGCGGCGAGTCCGTTCCCGGCTAGCCAGCGAGGAGGCGCGCGGTAACGGCGGCGATCATCGGCGAGATTCAGAGGGGTGGCGATCGGGTTCAGGGGCAGAGAGGTGAGGTGAGCAGAGAGAGGAGGAATGGCGGCGGTGATCGAGGGAGAGAGGCGCGTAGGGGTCTAGGGCTAGCTCGGGGAGCTCGGGGGTAGGTTTATAGGGGAGGTGAGCGTGCGGGGGCCGTCTGCTGCGCGCGGCCGTCGACGTGGCTACGGCGGATGTGCCTCCATACAGAAAGAAGAGAGAGAGCGAGGGGGTACCAGGCCGTGGAGAAAAAAGGTGGGCTAGGCCTGCGTGTGCACAACCCACTGCCTCTCTCTCTCTGCGCCTTTTTTTTTTGATTTTGTTCTGTTTTTTTTTTGCTGATTTGAAAAAGGAAGGAAAGGCTAGGGTTTTTGGGGTAGAAAACTTAGTGATAAAATTTATATTGCCCATTTATTGTAACAGCACAAAGTGCCACTTTTGCTTTTACAAAAAAAATGAATTTTGGTACTGTTTGCAAGTTGTTTGAAATTTGATTGAATTTTAATATTAATTGAAATAGTTGAACTTAAGCAAATAAGTTTTTAAATTCAAGTTTCTTTGAAACAAAAGATTGATTTGTTTTGTAAGTTTCATAACTTTCCAATGGTTGCTGTTTGGAAAATGTAATTGAATTTTGAATGGAATTTGAGTTAAGTGAGTTATTAAATAAAATAACAAGTTAATAGTTGAGCTTTCTATTTTAGCAGAAACAAATAGCTGTTTTTAATTGAACTTTTTATTTGGAAAATTGTAACATAACAAGTATGAACAATTTGATTTGGAAATTTGTTTGAATTTGAAATACAAAGCAATTGAAAACAGATGCAAAACAAATGCAAACAAAAGGAAAACAATTGGAAAACAAATGCCAACACAAATGCAATGATGATGTCATGATGCAAAACATAAAATAACAAGAAATAAAACATTCTAGGGGTTGTTTTTCATACTTGGGATGTTACAAAACGCCCCCCCTTGAAGGAATCGTGCCCCGAGATTCCTACTGAGAAGAGAAAAGGTCCGGATACATTTTGCGAAGATCCTCTTCGGTCTCCCATGTTGCCTCTTTATCGGAATGATGGGACCACTGCACTTTCAAGAACTTGGTGCTCTTGTTGCGAGTCTTACGCTCGGTCTCATCGAGAATACGAATAGGCTGCTCCTCATAAGATAGATCATCTTGAAGTTCAATGGAATCATGATCAACTGCACGATCTGGATCTTTGAAACACCTCTTGAGCTGTGACACGTGAAACACATCGTGCACCTTGGATAGTTTTTCTGGAAGTTCAAGATGATAGGCATTTTCTGCATGCCTTGAGAGAATGTTGAAAGGACCAATGTATCTTGGTGCAAGCTTTCGTTTCACACCAAAACGATGAGTGACTCTGAGGGGAGATACACGGAGATATGCTTTGTCACCAGGTGCATAAATCATATCCCTGTGCTTGCTGTCATAGTAGCTTTTCTGACGAGACTGAGCAATCTTGAGATTGTCACGAATGATACGAACTTTCTCTTCGGCTTCCTTAACAATGTCAGGGCCTAAGAGTGAACGTTCACCAGCTCTAGACCAATTGATTGGACTCCTGCATCTGCGGCCATAGAGAGCCTCAAATGGTGCCATGCCTAGGCTTGCCTGGAAGCTGTTGTTTTAGGAGAATTCAACATATGGAAGGCAATCCTCCCATTTCATGCCAAAGGAGAGACCACATGCTCTGAGCATATCCTCGAGAATCTGATTGACTCTTTCGACTTGCCCTTGAGACTGAGGGTGATAAGCTGTGCTGAACAGAAGTTTGGTGCCCAATGCTTCTTGAAAGCTTTTCCAGAAATGAGAAGTGAAGATACTTCCACGATCTGAGCTTATTTCCAATGGAACACCATGAAGAGGAACAATCTTTGCTGTGTAGAGTTCTGCTAACTGGCTAGCTGAGATTGTTTCTTTGACAGCAAAGAAGTGAGCTACTTTAGTGAGACGATCAATGACAACGAAGATTGCATCGTTGCCCCTCTTGGACTTTGGAAAACCAGTGACGAAGTCCATTTCAATCATGTCCCACTTCCACTCAGGAATTTTCAGAGGTTGGAGTAGACCGGCTGTTTTCTGATGAACTGCCTTAACACGTTGACAAACGTCGCATTCAGAAACGTATTGAGCAATTTCACGTTTCATGCCAGACCACCAATACAGTGTCTTAAGATCCTGGTACATCTTTGTACTTCCAGGGTGTATGGAGAGAGGAGTTTCATGAGCCTCCTTGAGAATGACATCTTTGAGACTTTGAACTTGAGGAACTGCAATGCGTCCTTCGAAGAACACAGTTCCTTTGTCATCAATTGAGAATGACTTGAATTTCTCCTTGCCTTCTTTGATGTGTTCTACCATCTTCTTGATTTCAACATCACGAAGTTGTTCAGAACGAATCTTGTCCTCGAGAGTTGGACTGGCTGTCAAGTTTGCAAGATAGCCTTGAGGAACAAGACCAAGGTTCAGCTTCTGGAATTCTTCATGAAGAGGAGGTTGGCTTTCCATGATCATGAGATTATTGCAATACGACTTGCGACTGAGAGCATCGGCCATAACATTAGCCTTGCCTGGAGTGTAAGAAATGGTAAGATCAAAGTCTTTAATCTTTTCAATCCATCTCCTTTGCCTGAGGTTTAGATCTAGTTGAGTGAAGATGTATTTCAGACTCTTATGATCGGAAAAGATTTCAGTGCGATTACCCAACAAGTATTGCCTCCATTTCTTGAGGGCAAACACAACTGCTGCAAGTTCAAGGTCATGTGTGGGATAATTGAGCTCATGTGCGTTCAACTGACGTGAAGCATAAGCCACAACTTGACGTTCTTGCATAAGAACTACACCTAGACCTTGGAGAGATGCATCGCAGAATATCTGGAAAGGTTTGGTAGTATCTGGGCCAACCAGAACTGGTGTAGAAGTGAGTTTAGTCTTCAGGAGATTGAAACTCTCATCACATTGTGGAGACCAAACGAACTTCTTGTCCTTCTTTGTGAGATCAGTGAGAGGTTTGGCAATCTTTGAGAAGTTTTGGACGAAACGACGGCAATAGCTAGCCAAGCCAAGAAAGCTTCTTACTTGCTTCACCGTCTTTGGAGGTTTCCAATCAACAATTGCCTTAACCTTTTCTGGATCAATGGCTATGCCCTTGGCTGAGATGACATGACCAAGGTAAGCAACTTCTGAAATCCAGAACTCACATTTGGAGAACTTGGCATATAGACGATGCTCGCGAAGTTTCATGAGAGTGAGACGAAGGTGTTCTTCATGCTCTTCCTCGGATTTTGAGTAGACCAGAATGTCATCAAGGTATACCACAACGAACTTGTCGAGGTATTCATGGAAGACAGAATTCATGAGTCGAGAGAAAGTCGCCGGTGCATTGGTGAGACCAAAGGACTTGACGGTGAATTCATATAGACCGTAGCGAGTGGTGAAAGCTGTCTTTGGAATATCCTCTTTTCTGATCTTTATCTGATGGTAACCCATTCTCAAGTCCAACTTGGAGAATATTGAGGCTCCAGCAAGTTGATCAAAAAGATCATCGATACGAGGAATTGGATACTTGTTTTTGATGGTTTTCTCGTTAAGAGGACGATAGTCAACAACGAGTCTCTTTGTGTGATCCTTCTTTGCAACGAACAGAGTTGGGCAACCCCAAGCTGAGGAACTAGGTTGAATGTAACCTTTTTCCATGTACATATCGATTTGCTCCTTTAACAATTTCAGTTCAGGAGGAGCTATCTTGTATGGATGCTTAGAGATTGGAGCAGTACCTGGTTCAAGCTCAATCACGAACTCAACTGCTCTGTCCGGAGGCATCCCTGGCAACTCTTCTGGAAAGACATCAGGGAATTCACAAACCACCGGAACATTTTCGAGTAGAGGTAGAGGTTTTGAATCGAGGGCGTATAGCTGAAAGGAACTTGATTCATTTGGAGAATAGACTATCTGGCCAGAAGGGTGGAATAGAGTTATTGACTTTTGAGCACAGTCAATCGTAGCTTTATTGGCCTTCAACCAATCCATACCAAGAATGACATCAATGTCAGAATTGCCAAGCAGTATGAGAGAAGCAAGGAATATGTGGCCTCCAATTAGGATTTGATTTCTGTGACTGATCTTAGACGTTTGCATAGTTGCTCCAGGGGAGTTTACTACTAGCGGGGAACCCAAACCAACAAAGGGGAGTTTAACTGCTGTCGCAAAGATCTTTGACACGAAAGAATGTGATGCTCCGGTATCAAACAACACTTTAGCTGGGTTAGAGTTTACGGGAAATGTACCGAGAACGACGTCAGGAGCTTCCTCAGCTTTGTCGATCTTGACATGATTCACCCTTGCGGTCCTCCCGACAGGCCTGTTGTTGGAGTTGAAGGCCTTAGGCGGGGGAGCGCGCACCATTGCCTGGTTTGTGTTGGGACGAGCTGGTGGTGGAGGTAGCTGTCTCTGCGTGCACTTGTCAGCGTAGTGCCCCGTCTGCTTGCACTTGTAGCAAGTGACGACACGAGGAGGCCCTGGCCTTGGCTGCCCCATGGAAGCCCTCTGATCATGCATCTGAGCAGGGTTGGGTGGGCGGGGAGCGAAGCCTGGAGAAGCTTGGGCGTATGGAGCCCGAGTGACAGCACCATTTGGCACCCAGATGCGGCGCTTCTGCGGAGGGGTGGTCATGTTGGAGGAGGAACCACCCTCACGCGAGTGCTTGCGAGACTCCTCGAACGCCTTGCGCCCATTTTCTTCATTGAGCGCGGTGTTAACGAGCTCCTCGAAGTTGTTGGCCTTGATGTTGGTGAGGGCGTACTTGAGTTCCGGGTTAAAACCTCTGCGGAACCTTGCCATCTTCTTAGCCTCAGTGGACACCTCATCACCAGCGTAATGAGCGAGGCGATTGAACTCACTCTGATAGCCAATGACGTCCACCTTGCCCTGCTTGAGTGAGCAAAACTCTTCACGCATCCTTTCCATGAGACCATCTGGAATGTGGTGCTTCAGGAAAGCTTCCTTGAAACAACCCCAGGTGATTGGATAGCCAGCTCTCATGGTCTGGTAGTTTTCCCACCAAGTAGCTGCCTGACCCTTCAGCAGATAGGAGGCATACTTGACCTTGTCTTCCTCAGCAACGTGAGCAATCTCCAGAGCCTTAGCTATCTCACGGATCCAGTCATCAGCATCCAGAGGCTCGCGTGTTGCCACGAAAGCTCTTGGGCCCAGACTGAGAAACTACTTGATGCTGACTCGTGGAGCATTCTGGTTGTTGTGCTGGTTAGTCTGAAACTGGGCCATCTGCGTCATGACTTGAGTCATCTGAGTCAACAGCTCCGTGATTGGCGGTGGCTCAGGCGGGGTGTTCCTTGTTGGCGGCATCCTGAATAGACATGCATTTTAGCCCAACAACAGAAAAGGATAGACTTGGAAACCGAAAGAGAGATTATTCCGACGCATGAATAGATAACCAACAGGTACATCATCACATGTTCAAATACATCAGAATATCCAACACACCACAAATGGTTCGAATGCCAAAGGATAACTAGACATAGCTAAGAATGGATACATCGGTACTCCCATGCTCATCACGCAGGACGGTGGTGAGTAGTACGGCGAGAGGTACGGTGAGGAGCACGCCCACGAAAGTAGGTAGAACGACGATCCATATAGATCTGACGTGGTCTGAGAGCGACTCTAGGTGTGGTGAAGTACATAGCGTCGACTCCCTGTGCTCCAAAGCGTGGAATCCCAGTGTAACCAACACCGAGGTTAAGGAGTGGACCTCTGATCGGCTCGTAACCTCCAGCATCTGGCAGACGACGACCAACTGGTTGATCGAAACGTGCAAAGCACTCATCTCCAACAAAGTCTGTGGTGTAAGTCGCCAGACGGGTCAAGCAAGGTAGAGCTGCTCTCCGACTGAAACCAACTCCTGAGATAGTGTGCTGGCAAGTGCATCACTGTGGCTCACAAACTGAGCGGTGGTGTGCAGCCTGGAGTTATCATGCTCGTAGACATCCAAGTTGTCGTAGAGAGTGAAGTGAGCTCCCTCCGAAGTGATGTAACCACGGGGGATGTGGCGATAGATAGAATCGTCAAATCCCCAGTAGTCAGCACGAAGGACGGTGAGACTCACATACGCTGCCTGCTGCACGGCCATATCCACTGTGGAACCTACTGCCTCGTAGCGGTGGACAACGCTCATGCCATCATCTGACAGAATGTAGACGATAGCCTGGTAGTAGGTCTGGTCAAACTCTCGCTGCTGCTCGTAGACCTTGTACTCTGGTGCCCAACGGAACCCCAGATAAGTGACCATGTCTCTCAGCATCTCCGGATAACCGGCAGTGCTCTCGCAACGAGTCATCCGAACCACCTGTGGGTAGAACCTGAGATCCATCTGCAGATGATCGGGGAAGTTTTGATTAGACGCCGGTAGAAGAACTGAAGTGGAAAGCAACAACAAGGTTTCAACGGACGAAAATGATGTTGAGAAGAACAGGATATCGAAGCAACATCGGGAAACACGAGACCAAAAACTCCTGAGGTACTACGGAAAACCCATCCGGGCTTCTAAAGGATCAATATCTACTGCTTAAGGAATAGAGGATCTGCTTCCGGGGTTTACACGCCTCCGTTCTCAATCGTGAGTAGGCAACTTGATAAATCATGTCACAACCACCTCCATTCCTATGGTCTAGTAGATATAACTATCCTAGAGAAACCAGGATACGAGAAATCCTAACTTGAAAGTTTTTTAGATGAGAAGAGAAAACAACGTTTCACTTCCTTACCAGAAAAAGGGAGGATGGGTGGGGAAAGAAGAAAAAGAACAGAATTCCTACTCTCGCGTTTCATTTTTCCTATATAGCTACAAAATAGTTTCTAGACTCAACTGCGACCAGTAAAAGGGATCCTACAGGCAGACAGGCTCTGATACCATTTGTCGCACCCGTAATTCTAAAGGATACTCGCAGTTCCGTTGAACAGTAGATGATTGGATTACGGGGCTTACCGGCACCCGCATCTCTTACGAGTAGGCCAACACACGTATGTGTGACAACCAACCCCTACTGTTCATCGTCTACGTAAACCATCCCATAGAAGTCAGGATACTACCATTGTCGTACTTCATACCATACACACATGGTACGTCAACGGCGTTTAACAAAATGATAGCACAACAGATCTCTAAGACACAAATAAATAGAAATAAGTTGCAAATAGCTCTCACTAGAGCAGAGATAGCAAATACAATCAACGAGAGGACACATGTCCCAACATATCATCATTACATCACAGCGGAAGCATCCAAAGTGTCTGAGTACAGACAAGATCCAAATAGGCCTAAGAGGCCGGAAACGAAAAGACGGAGCCCATCCACGATGTCTCGGATCCTGCCCGGGTCCGCTATCTACTCGTCAGCAGCCTCGTCCAACTCCACGTAGTAGCCATCACGGGGATCCTCGTAAGCGTAGTCTGCGGAAACCACAGCCCCAAAGGGGTCAGTACATAAACGTACTGGCAAGAAAGACTCACAGTTCACCAAAGTGTACCCCACAACATCAAGCACAGATGCTTTGGGTTCAACGGAAGAAAGGGTGATACAAAAGAGGCGGCAGCTGGCTGCACTAACCAACTACAGAACAAACTACAACTTCCGGCTAACAGAAAGGAGATAAGATAGCGTGTCGTAACCAACTATAACTAACTCCAAACAAACCCGTCCTGGATCTCGCCCCTTATCCAAAGAAGCAATCCGAGCATAACTCACACGGTTGGATTAATGATGGTTCAAGTTTTTGTGTCAATAAGACTGTTACTAGTCAAGTTATCATTAGTTAGGTGTAAGTTGTTCTGAGTACTTGTTAGCCAGTACTTTCACCAAGTTAACCATAACCGCGGAAAACACGGCTTCTCGAAAAGATTTATCCCTGCAGGGGTGCACCAGTTTGGCCGTACACGTAAGAATAACCCGCCAGATGGAATGCCTCCCACCAAGCGGGGCACTCAACACAACTCAAAACTTCTTCGCATCAAGCCCAAAGAACCACGTGTTGTGCGTGCGCGGCTAATCGAGCCCCACGAAGAAAAGGGGACCCTCATAGCACTCTAAGACCACGCCGCCCTAAATGCCGACTACAAAAGTTCCACCCTGGCCTCGGGTTCGTACTTGCATATGAGTGCATCAAATGGAAAGCCCGAACTAAGTGTGGCGATTTGGACGAGATGCGAATCGAATCAAATTGAGGGGGGAGCCCATACACGCTTCCCACATGCGGGTAGTGCGCTCATCATGGATCAGTAGACAAGACCCTTTTCCTAATTAGGGTCGACACTAGCAGGCCTCAAAACCACGCCGGGCCTCCTGCCGGTGCCTTATCATCAAATTATTATTAACCAAAGCATGAACAGTTGATTGCTTAAACATCGAGCCCCAGAACATAATAGAAATATGGTAACAGAAAGTAACGGGTACGGACACGAGCAAAACAAACCTAAGCATACTAGTAAGACACGGGCAACAAGCAATGGGGTGATAGGTGTGGAGGTGAGGCTATATTAGGGTTAAAGGATAACATGTGATAGGTTCGTAACAGAAGCAACGATTCATAAGGCTAGCAGAATAGACAACGGAAAGTATCGGTATCCAGTGTGGAAAGGAACACAATGGTTCATGTGAGTGAATACTTGCCTGCAAACTCAGTAGCCTGGTACTGTGCTAACTCCTCAGAAGGGGTGCCATAAGTATCGTCTGTCTCAACGTCGTCGTCTATCCGAGAAGAAGCAAACAAACAACGTAGAGATACAACAATCAATAACATGGCATAGTGCACAATCATGGGATGATGCATGACCAATTAATTGATGCATAAAAAATAAACTAGTTGACATAGTAACATAACATGATTAAATGGACCCACATGTAATTTGGATTGCATATGGAAAGCCCATGAATTAAGGTGGAAATAATTGTTTTACAACTAACCAATAGGTGAAAGTGGATTAGTATGATGCATGGATGAGGAAAACAGAAAAATAACAACAATAGAAACAATTTTGAAATAGGGTTTACCAAGTTTGGAATTTCATTTATTAAGTTATGAAATTTTGGTTCCTTAAAGGTGTTACACAAGCATTTGTTGTTTTCACCAATTTAAATTGTTCAAAATAGATAACAAAGTTCATATTTGGAAAGTACACAAAATATTAGGTGGATTACATGTTTCAATTATTGAAAAAGGAGTTAAGATGAATTAATTATGAATTAAACAAGTTAAACAAGATTTAAATGAATTAAATTCAAGTATGAATTTATTTGAATTTTTATTTGTTCATAACATTAATTCAAATTCATATTTGAAAAGTTTATACTTTTCTGATTTGAAAACATATTTTATATGTTCAAAAATAATTTAATTTGAGCAAGTTATGAATTTAGCAAAGTTTAAATGATTTAAACAAGGTTTAAATTATTTAACCAATTTTAATTATTCAAAACATGAAACAAAATTTATATTTGAAAAGGTGGTTCAAAAATGGCATGGAAAACATATTTTATTTGTGTTATTTGAACTTAGTTAGAATTAGTTATGAATTTAACCAAAATTAAGATGATTTGCTTGAATTTGAAATTTGAATACATTTGAAATATTCAAAACAGAAAACAAATGCTTTAAATAGATAGAGAATTAAATTTGGTTCAGCAAACATATTTTATTTATATTATTTGGATTTGGAAAATAAAAGTTATTTGCATTTTAAATCTAGGGACTAATCTGTAAAAGAAAAGGATTTATATAAAAGAAAAGCTGGGCAGAAAACATTTTCTACCCCGCAGTGGCTAGCCCAAGCCACTGACGAGGGGGCCCTGGGGCCACTGTGGCCAGCGTGGTAGCTGACTGGGCCACAGGGGTCACCTACAGGTGGGCCTGGGGCGAGGGGATTAAATCCCAAAAAGTGTTGCGCAGCGGGGGCTCGAACCCTCGACCTGGCGCTCGCGCACGCAGGCTGCTACCACTGCGCTGTTGTTCTGTTCTTTGACAGAAGAGGAACGCGGGGAGGTTAAGGTTCAGTCGCGTTAACTGAATTTTTTTCAGTTAACTGAACCTGAACTTGGCCGCGCTTCGATCGCTCGCCGGCGATGATCGGCTGCAGCTGGCGGTGGCTACTGCCGTGGACGCGTGCGGGGTGCGTGTGGTAGAGTGGTGTGCGTGCGTGCAGAGAGAGAGGAAGGCGGAGGGCACGGTGATGCTCACCGGCGAGTGGAGAGGAAGCAGAGGCTCGGGGAGGCGTTGCCGGCGACAGAACGAGGACGGCGGCGGCGATGTAGGCGTTCCCAGCAACCATGGAGGTGTCGAAGAGGATGAGGGAACAGCGGCGAGTCCGTTCCCGGCTAGCCAGCGAGGAGGCGCGCGGTAACGGCGGCGATCATCGGCGAGATTCAGAGGGGTGGCGATCGGGTTCAGGGGCAGAGAGGTGAGTTGAGCAGAGAGAGGAGGAATGGCGGCGGTGATCGAGGGAGAGAGGCGCGTAGGGGTCTAGGGCTAGCTCGGGGAGCTCGGGGGTAGGTTTATAGGGGAGGTGAGCGCGGGGGCCGTCTGCTGCGCGCGGCCGTCGACGTGGCTACGGCGGATGTGCCGCCGTACGGAAAGAAGAGAGAGAGCGAGGGGGTACCGGGCCGTGGAGAAAAAAGGTGGGCTGGGCCTGCGTGTGCACAACCCACTGCCTCTCTCTCTCTGCGCCTTTCTTTTTTTTTTTGATTTTGCTCTGTTTGTTTTTTTTTTTTTTGCTGATTTGAAAAAGGAAGGAAAGGCTAGGGTTTTTGGGGTAGAAAACTTAGTGATAAAATTTATATTGCCCATTTATTGTAACAGCACAAAGTGCCACTTTTGCTTTTACAAAAAAATGAATTTTGGTACTGTTTGCAAGTTGTTTGAAATTTGATTGAATTTTAATATTAATTGAAATAATTGAACTTAAGCAAATAAAGTTTTAAATTCAAGTTTCTTTGAAACAAAAGATTGATTTGTTTTGTAAGTTTCATAACTTTCTAATGGTTGCTGTTTGGAAAATGTAATTGAATTTTGAATGGAATTTGAGTTAAGTGAGTTATTAAATAAAATAACAAGCTAATAGTTGAGCTTTCTATTTTAGCAGAAACAAATAGCTGTTTTTAATTGAACTTTTTATTTGGAAAATTGTAACATAACAAGTATGAACAATTTGATTTGGAAATTGGTTTGAATTTGAAATAGAAAGCAATTGAAAACAGATGCAAAACAAATGCAAACAAAAGGAAAACAATTGGAAAACAAATGCCAACACAAATGCAATGATGATGTCATGATGCAAAACATAAAATAACAAGAAATAAAACATTCTAGGGGTTGTTTTTCATACTTGGGATGTTACAAAAACCATTTTCCATTTTTGGAGTGTCAGAAAAGGTTTTTTTTTGTGAAGGACCTACCGCAAACATGTCGCAAAACTTGGGGGCTTAATTTTTTTAACATGCTAGGACATGTGATATACCCAAATAAACAATCTGTTTTCTAAGAAAATATTTCCATCCAGCTCTTTTGAAATTCACAAGTTTCTGTCGATTCAGTTGGAAACGGGACAAATTTGAACTACAGCTGCCTCGTAATTTGCTCATAAATTTTTGCAAAAATTATTTTTAGTCACTCAACTACCAATTTCAATAGAGATCCAAAGTATCAACTTCTCTCTAGGGAGTTTCATGACTTAGAGTTTAAAAGTACTTGATAAGACAAGAGTTAGCTAATGGTTGTCTCATATTTGGATTTCACTCATTTTTCTAATCGATTTAGACATATTATTTGTGAAATTTAAATTTACGGAATTGCATATATGAATTATTTAATATTAAATTGAAAAAGACAAATAAGTTAATTATTATTTACATTCAAGAATATTTTAATTCAAAATATTATTAATGATTCATTTTTTATTTAAATAATTGTTTTGATTCGTAAAATAAATGTGTGTGACATCATAGTCTATGGGTTAATAGGATTGATAGCTTAGTATTGTCAGGTAAGTATCTCTTCTTTGTAGGTAGCTCATAGGAAAAGACTACGAAGTTAAGCGAATAAAATAAAATAAAATGATTTTTTTTGGAAAAAATAGAAAAAAAAACCCTTTGGTACCTGTTCGTAACAGGAACCGGTAGCAAAGGAACACGGACCGCGGGCTCTCCTCCTGGGCCACGTGATGGCCCATTTAATACCGTTCCGTGAGCGACCGGTACTAGAAGTTGGTTGGCCTTTAGTAGCGATTAATTAGTACCGGTTGTCCAACCGGTACTAATAGGCCTCTAGAACCGGTACGGAAGGCCCGTTTTCTACTAGTGTATCTTCTTAGAGCAATAGGGATCAACCCTGATTCCATTGATCGATCAACGAAGACCAAAACAACAGGTCTGTTTTTACAGCACGATGTGCGAGTGCAGAGAATTTTGAGGCCAAAGTACAGTTGTCCCAAACTACTCGACAACAAACTTTTTTGGTACAACCCAAAGGTGCATCAGAAAACAACCGTAGAAACCGAGGAGAGAAATGTTGGGCTAAAACCTTAAAAAAAAATCCCAATAACTCTTATTTATCCAACCACCTGGCGCGTCCTACATACACACTCAGACGAAGAAGGGGGTCGTTTGGCTGTCACACCTAATAACGCTCACTTGTCCTTGTAAATTCAAGCAAGATGTGGATGCACGTACTAGCAATACTGCTACTCTAACCTTAGCATAGTATAAAAGTATGCAAGTCATTGCACTATACCACAGCAGCCGCCTAATTGCTAGCTAGTGCTTCGACGGTCAGATGGCAGCTCCAGATTGCCAATTTGAGCGCCGGGAGGCAAAGCTGTGCGCGGTGACCGGCGGGCGGGGCTTCTTCGCTCGGCACCTGGTGGAAGCGTTGCTCCGCTCCGGCGAGTGGCGCGTGAGGATAACCGACCTTCCGCCCGCGATCTCGTTGGACCCTGCCGAGGAGGAGGGGCTCCTCGGTGCAGCCCTCCGCGACGGCCGCGCTCTGTACATGCCGGCCGACGTCTGCGACCTAGTCCAACTGACCCAAGGTACGTCTGCCATAGTAAGAAAACAAGCGGAAAGCTGGCACCGCATCAAATGGAGAAATCAGTCACGGCGGTAGTTAGGCTGACAGTGCATAAAACACAACACACATGAATCGTCACTCGCTGTTCACAATAGTGAAACATATTGGTACTAGCTACAGTGGTGCCCAGGATGCTCACTTTTAGCATTTCCTTGAATTAATCTTGCAAGAACTTAGACCTCTCGATGGTACGACTATCACGGTCAGAAGTAACTAGGCCATCCGTAATGGTGCTATCTTATCGCGGCCGGTATCATAGGCAATATGTTTGATGTTGCACTATATTTAACGAAGAAAGAGACGATTGAGGTTGTATCTTATATATAAGATACAATTCTTACACGGTATCATAGGCAAAAAATGTTGTTAGGCCAATCACGCACAAGGATAAGGCGTGGAGGACGAGTTCCGCTGGAACTGGGAAGCTAGCTATGTGTACTCGGCTAGGTCGGCCTATAGAGCTTTGTTTGCTGGTAGGGAGGGTCTCGCTGGTACGGAGCAAATCTGGAGGTCCCGGGCTCGAAACAAATGCAAATTCTTCATGTGGCTAGTTTTGAAGAACAGGTGCTGGACATCGGATAGGCTTAGCCGTCGTGGATTGCCACACCCAGCGGCTTGCCCGTTCTGCGATCAACATGATGAGAGCACTCGCTGTTCACAATAATGATAGATATTGGTACTAGCTACAGTGGTGCCCAGGATGCTCACTTTCAGCATTTCCTTGGATTAATCTTGCAAGAACTTAGACTTCTCGATGGTACGACTATCATGTTCAGAAATAGTTACTAGGTTTTCCAAAAATAATTATCAGTTCCTTTAACGTATTTGCCGAGGTGGTTGGAAATAACTACAAACTTATATAGACAAATCAGTATGTTCACAAATAACTCCCAGTTTATATATATATATATAGAAATTTTTAGCAGGTTTTGTGATATTTTTTCCATGTTCACCGAAAACAACCACAGCCATTTTTTGGAGCAACTAGCAGGTAATTTTGATACAGCCCAGGTCCGAAGAAAGTATCATGTCCTCGGGGGTAACTACATAGTTAGTTAATACATCTAGGGCATAGCTAGCCGGTCCCTTAAAATTTAGTCTCTTATATGGACCTTTATGCTTAACATCCTTATATATCGAGGAGTTCAAGGGTGATCGTTTATCGCCGATCTCTTAATGTTTTGTCCCTTAGGGCATCTCCAGTCGTTGCGCCCCCCCAGGGCCCAAAACGCCGCCGTTTTGGGGCCGCCGCGGCGCTAAACGGCGCTATTCTGGAACCTGGGGGGCGCGTTTCCCAGTCGCGTCCCGAGCCCAAGGATCGGCCCAAAACAAACGCAATTGCAAAACTAGTCGAATTTTATTGAAATTTGGAAACTGCGTACATATTCGGCGCGAATTTATACCTAGAACGAAAAATTTAAACTAAAACAAACTATTTAAGGCCGAGGCTGGCGGCGATCGCCTGGCTGTAGTCGCCGCCGTCGTCGTCGTCGTCGTCGCTGGGGGCGTCGCCGGGGCGCCTGCTCCCCCCTGTCCCTCGTCGCCGCCGCCGCAATCCCACCTGCTCGCCTCGAGGGCTTGCTGGATCGCGGCCTCATCGTCTGAGTCCGGGTCGAGGATGACGTACTCGGTCTCCTTCTGCGGCGGCGGGGGAGGGACGCGGAGGCGGGCCGCGTTGGCGGCGGCCTCACGCTCGCGCGCCGCCTTGCGTTGCTCGGCTTCAGCCAGCAGGCGGCGCTGAAGTTCGAGCTCCGCCTCGGTGGTGTCCCGCAGGCTCCACCGAGCGGCGGTGTCGACGTCGAGTGGCTGGAGCGTGTCCAGCGACAGCTGCTCCGCGACCTTTTGGTCGGGCCACTCGTCCTCGCCGTCGTCGTCGGCGTTCTCCGTCTTCGGGCGAACCACGCGTTCGAAGCGTGGCTCGCCGAGGCGGAGCGCGCCGCCGTTGCGCCTGCGGGCAGGCGCTCCGGCGCTGAGAAAGGGGGGGGGGGGAGGTGGAGACAGAGTGGCCGGCGGAGGAACTCGAGGTCGCGGTCGAGGAAGACGCGCCGGTCCGCCGTGCCGCCCACGGCTGGGCGGCCTGCGGCGGCGGCATCTCCAGGCGCGGCTGGTTGCCGGCGTTGATGTGCTGGAGGACCTCCTCGAGGCTCCTGCCAGGGGCGCTCCACCAGCGGCGCCGCCCGTGGGCGTTGAAACGCCCGTCGACAGGGCCGTTGTCGTTCTTGGAGTCCAGCTCGCGGTCGCGGCGTGTCGTCAGCCGCCCCCACCATAACTCGTCCACGCCGGTGAGCGGGTAGTTCTGGGGGTTTGCCATTCCGTCGCGCATCTCGCGGATGGCGCGGCGGAACTCGGCATCGGTGGAGGGAAGGGGAGGGACGGGGACTCCGCCGGCGCTGAGGGTCCAGCGGCTCGCCCCCGCGGCGGAGCTAGGAAGGCGCGTGTCCGGCGGGCAAGGATAGCCCGCGCGGTACAGCGCCATTGCCTCGCTCCGGCGCAGGTTGTGGCGCGGGAAGCCGTTCGCCGCAGCTCCGTCCGACATCTTCGTGGAGAGAGGGGAGGAGGAGGGCGTCGAGAGAGGGGAGGAGGAGAGGTCGCCGGTGTGAAGAATGGTGGGGCGTGCCGCGCGGCCGCGGGGTTTTATAGCGCGGCGAGCGGCCGGGCATTTCTGTTCCCGCGCTTTCTCGTCGCGTCGCTGACCGAGCTGGCCCACGCGCGCGGCCGCGCAGTTTCGCCCCCCCGGCCGAACCCAGCGGGCTGGGTTTGGCCTGGATGACCACCGGAGAGCGAGGAGCGCCTCCAGGAGAGCCTCCTGAAGCGCCAGGGCCGGTCCCGATATTCACATCGAGGGAAGAGTTTGCCCTCACATACTACGCAGAGACCCCGGTATGTGTTCTTTTCCACACGTCGATTACTGATTTACTTTGCCTCTAAAGTGTCTAATTCGTGCTCGAACATGTAGGGTACTGGAGCTTCGGAGAACACGGCTTTTGGCCGGGCTTCTCCTAGTGGCTCCCCGGGTTCGCGCCAGACGACGCTGATTCACGGCCGTGCTTCGGCCACTCCTGGTACCTCGCCTGGTGGCTCCCGAGCTGGTTCGACGGACGCGACACATGATCGTCCTGTTTTCACGAGTGGAGACCTGGGATTCACCCCTTCTCCTAGCTAGGGATGTATCTAGATCGATGTATGGATGTATCTGGATCGATGGACGTATCAGGATCGATGTATGACCTTAAACGATGTTTGTCTAGATGTTTTGATGGTTAATAATGATGGTACTGAGCTTCTAGATGTTTCTATTGGATTGGATCATTATTTGTGATTTTTCTGTGAATTTTGGAACGAAAACAGCACCAAAAAGGGCAAAAAAAAACCTGGGCATAGGCTGTGCCGACGGCAATGCCGTCGGCACAGGGCCTACGCTGACCAACGCTCTGACAGCGTGGGGCCCGCTGTCAGACCAAGGTGGGGCCCACCACTCAGCTGTGCCGACGGCATTTTCTTGTGCCGACGGCCCCCATACCTGCGCCGACGAGCCGTGTGCCGTCGGCACAGAGGAGGCCGACGGCCACCGTCGGCACAGAGGAGGCCGACGGGGTTCTGACCTGTGCCGACGGCTTTTTGCCGTCGGCCTATAAACAGATTCCTGTAGTGGATGTTGAGGATGCTCCCGCCTGATACACGAATCACTGTATGGTTAGCTAGTAATTTTTTATTAGATATTTGGATGTTACTAAACATATCACGAGGATAACATAAGTTGGAGCGATATTAGCCTTAGTGGCAGTTTTTATTATGAAACGGGCAAAGGGAAGAGGGTTGCAATAAATCAAATGACGATCTCTCAAATCTTGTATTGAGCCTGTTCTCCATCTGTCACATAGCACGCTTTACTGTTGCAGACAAGGAAAGGAAAAAAGAAAAAGGACATTACTGCCACAAGGTTGTCAAAAAGAAGATCTTGGCAATGTCCTGTAATCTTGTCGACGACTCTGCTTTCGTGAACGGAATGAACGTGCCTTTCCATGTTCAAGTTTTTTTTTTTTTTGGCTCGCATACACATACTAAGTCTGGTCATCTCTAGACCGCTTAGTTATTAGTTAGCCTGAGGTGTACACTAGTGCTAAACATGCATTAGCCCCGGTTGAAAAGGGCCTTATGCCCCGGCTTCCCAACCGGGTTTGCCAAACCCGGGCTAAAGGCGCTCCTTATGTCCCGGTGGACTTACCAACCGGGGTAAAAGGTGTGCACACGTGGGATCTGCTCAGCGAACAGGCCGGCGACCTTTTACCCCCGGTTGGTGTTACCAACCGGGGCAAAAGGTTCTCTATTTTTTTAGCTGTTTTACTGTTATCTGCGGTAGATTAGAAATTCTATATTCTTTTCTGTTTTCCTGTTCTCTGCACTAAATATTTATAGTAAGAAAGATGAAAAATTATCGAACAAAAACACAGATGAAAACGAACAATAACATAAATATATAGTCTGTCACGAATAGAAATATTGTTCGACACGATCGATGACATAATTAGACATAGTTCGACACAAACCTAGTACGACATATAAATAGAGCGACATAAGCTTACTACGCATCGGCGTCGGAGGCAGCCTTGCCCGAGCTAGACTCGCCGGAGCCAGACTTCTCAGCCTCGGAGGCGGAGCTGCTGTCAGATGAGCTATCCTGGCAGCAAGGGGGACGGACTATGGTGCCTTCGAAGATCTTCACCTCCAGCACGTCCACCTCCTCGTCGTTATGTATCTGAATGTGAGCATGTTGCCCGCATCCAGGTTGTGCATGCGCGCGAAGTGCCCCCACCCATTGCGGAGGTAGAGGTCATCGTCACGTCGCTGCAGGACCATGTGCACGGGCCCGTTGTTGCAGCCCTCCAACCGGAGGCTGAAACTAAAGGGCCCCTTGCGCTCGAGGAGGATCTCCGATATCTTCTCTGGAAGGCGGAGCCTTTTCCGCAGTGGGTGGAACAGGTGGACGTAGAACTCCGGTAGTCGGACACCTCCTCCACCGCAGCCTCCTCCTTCTCCGCCGCCGCCGCAGCCTCCTGCTCCTCCGCCGCCGCAGCAACAGCGCCGCGCCGTTTACGGCGTGTTGACCCCTTTGCACTGTGTTTTGCCCCCTGTGCAGCGCTTGCTGCCCCCCGTGCTGTGCGTCCACGTCCATGAGTAGAAGACGTCGCTTCCTTCTCCTTGATGACTATGGCGACACCACCACGTGCATTCGATGTACGCGATTCACGTGGACGTCCACGTCGTTGTACATGAGTGATTTCTTCGGCGGGGATGGCGCCGCGCCCACCGGTTTGCACGCGAACTGCGTCGAGGAGGTCTCGCCATGGCTAAAAAAAATGTTTAACATCATAAGTAATTGTCATAGTCGCAGTAACTAATAATAACATCAATTTTATCAGTTCACAAAAATTGCATATAACCTAAAAAAAATATAGCTAATAGCATGCATGTCATCAAAATTGCTTATAGATAATAGATAATGGTACTTATAGCTAAACAAGTTAGAAAAAAGAGTAACTATAAGTTCCAGATCCTCATTTCAATTATAAAAGCAACGTTGATGGAATATTTAAACGTATCAATACACACCAAGAGTTACATACTCGGGTTCATTTTATTTAATCCTAATACATCACGATCCAATAATATCACTTATACATATTTATGAAACATTTCTCAAACTAATTAACTCAGACCGGATCCTAAGCCGCGGAGTGCTGAGTCGCGGGTGCTACACATCCATATGTAAGGAACCCTTACTGGGTCATAGCTCACACGATAAGGAACCTCCGAAGACTCGACCAACCGCTGCTATACTCCCTATCGAGCAAGTACATGTAGCGACGGACGTGCTCGTCCTCCTGCCTGATACGCTGATGTACCGTCTCCTCAGGGGCCGGCTCTCTCCGCACCGACGGCGGCGAGGAGGAGGGCTTGGGCGCAGGATGAGGCGATCTCGGGTGGCGCGGAGGAGAGGACGGGCGGCGCGGGGAGGCGAGGAGGAGAGGATGGGCGGCGCGAGAGGAGGCGTAGAGGAGTGGCGGCGAGGATCCCCGACGGCGAGAATCGGGCAGTCTACCAGCGTCGTTCTGGTTCTCGTCGTCTAGGACTTAGGAATTCTGCGCCTTAGCCCCGGGCGATTGCTCCGTCCGGGTTATATAGGCGGGAGCCTTTTGCCCCGGTTGGTAACACGAACCGGGGCAAAAGGTTTTCTTTTGCCTCGGTTCGTGTTAACAACCGGGGCAAAAGGGGGAGGTGGGCCCTCGCTTGACCTCCCACCTCCCCCTTTTGCCCCGGTTGATAACACGAAACGGGGCAAAATGCCCGAAATTTCAGTTTTTTTTCTGCCGCCAATTTTTTCCACAGCCACGTTTCAAATACTATTTAAAATACATTTTCAAATACATTTCAAATGATTTAGAATTTGCAGAAACTTTCAAGGAAAAGTGTTTAAAATTGCGTAAACACTTTGAATACATTTTCTGTTCTATAAAATAATTATTCTAACTATTTAAACGAGTAACAATTTTTGCATTTTCAAACATTATAAAAACCTAGTTTATGAATGGTTTAGAATTCAGAGAAACTTTCAATATGAAAAGTGTTTAAAATTGCATAACATTTCAAATACCTTTTCTGTTTTATAAAATAATTATTCTAACTACTTAAACTAGTAAAATAAAATAAAATTCAAACATTTTAAAAATCCTAGTTTATGAATGATTTAAGAAGAGGAAAAGATCTTCAATGTTTTCACACATGATATGGATAATCTGCAATGTTTAATACATTATTACAAAATAGTCTAGCAATAGTACATGAACCATGAAGGTTTAATATGTTATCACCAACTAGTGCCGCCATTGTTTACTTTTCTGTCGTAGCCATGGAGCATCTTCATTATTTAACGCGATGCTTGGGTCAGTTTTCACTCTGAAGGGCCGAATTTCTTCAAAGTTATTATAATATTATGACATGTCTGTCCTGTCCTCCACTCCCACAATGTTTCTTTTCCCTGAAAGAACTATGTGCCGCTTCGGCTCACCGAATGATGTACTAGAATTCTTATTTTTTCTTTTCCTCGGTTTGGTAGACATGTCCTTCACATAGAAAAATTGAGCCACATCTTTGGCTAGGACGAATGGTTCGTTTCTGTACCCAAGATTGTTGAGATCCACTGTTGTCATTCCGTACTGCTGCTCTACCTTTACTCCTGTCATCTTGACCCAATGGCACCGAAATAGAGGGACCTTAAAATTCGGTCCATAGTCAGGTTCCCATATCTCCTCTATGTAACCATAATATGTGTCCTTTGTCCCATTGTATCTGGTTGCATTGAAACGGACACCACTTTTCTGGTTGGTACTCTTTTTATCTTGTGCGATCGTGTAAAATGTATTCTCATTTATCTCGTACCCTTGGAAAGTCAGTACAGTCGAAGATGGTGACCTGGCCAACAAGTAGAGCTGATCTCCAACAATGTTGTTATCCTTGAGTTCTATCTACAACCAGGCGCTGAAACTATCCATGTGTTCTTTATTAATCGAGGATTCAGACAGCACCGGGTTTTTGGACTGTATAATATTCTTGTGTTCCTGGATATAAGGAGCCACCAAGGTGGACATTTGTAGAACTGTGTAGTGTGCTTTAGTGAAAGAATCTTTGTCCATAAATATCTTTGCTTTCCTTCCTAGCGTGCCTTTTCCACTTATTCTTTCCTCGTGCCGCGATTTGGGAACACCAAACGACTTAAGGTATGGAAGAAAGTCAACACAAAACTCAATTACCTCCTCTGTTCCATAACCCTTGGAGATGCTTTCTTCTGTCCTAGCACGGTTGTGAACATATTTCTTTAAGACTCCCATGAACCTCTCAAAGGGAAACATATTGTGTAGAAACATGGGACCGAGAAAATGGTAATCTCTTTGACTAGGTGAACTAGGAGGTGTTTCATAATATTGAAGAAGGATGGTGGGTACACCAACTCGAAGCTGACAAGACATTGGACCACGTTTGTCTGTAATGATGATAGACTTTCTCAATTGATTACCTTCTGAGAAATTAAATTGAGGAATGCGCATAACTTCACAATGGGTAGTCGAACATTTTCTGGTAGAATCCCCCTCAACGCAATCGGAAGGAGTTGTGTCATCCACACGTGGCAGTCATGAGACTTCAGGTTTTGAAATTTTTTCTCGGCCACATTTATTATTCCCTTTATATTCGACGAGAAGCCAGACGGGACCTTGATACTATTTATTGCTTCAAAAATATTTTCTCCTCTTCCTTGGTAAGAGCGTAGCTGGCAGGACCACCTTGAAACCGCTTAGGCTTCTTGCCGTCACGTCCTTTCGTATGTTGCTGGTTCTGCCGTTCTTCAGATGTATCTTTTGACTTCCCATACAAGCAAAAGAAGCCTAGCAGATTCACGCAGAGATTCCTCGTCAGGTGCATCACGTCGATCGTAGAGCGGACATCTAGTATTTTCCAATAGGGTAGTTCCCAAAATATAGATTTCTTCTTCCACATGGGTGCGTGTCCGTCAGCGTCATTCGGAACAACTTGTTTGCCCAGACCCTTTCCAAATATTACATTCAAATCCTTCACCATATCAAATACATCATCACCAGGTCAGAGGATAGGCGTCTCCCAGGGATGTGCCTCACCATTGAAAAATGTTTGCGAGTTTTTCTTAAGGGGTGCTTGCACGGAAGAAAACGACGCCCGAGGTACACAACCTTCTTACATTTATCCAGATATACACTTTCGGTGTCATCTAAACAGTGTGTGCATGCATTGTATCCATTGTTTGTATGTCCGGAAATGTTACTAAGAGCGGGTCAATCGTTGATGGTTACGAACAAGAGCGCTCGTAGGTTAAATTGTTTTTGTCCGTGCTCGTCCCGCACAGGTACACCTTCTTCACGCCACAAGTGTAAAAAAATTGGCATGCTCTTTGTTTCTGAACAAACGTTTCAACCGTGGTATTATAGGAGAATACCACATCCCCTTTACAGGAACCCTCTTCCTGGAGCGTTCACCATCAACATCGCCAGGGTGGTCTGGTCTGATCTTATACCGCAATGCAGTGTATACCGGACATTGTTCCAAATTCTCGTACTTCTCACCGCGGTAGAGGATGCAGTCATTAATGCAGGCATGTATCTTCTCCACGTCTAATCCTAGGGGGAATACAAGCTTCTTTGCTTGGTATGTACTGTCGGGCAATTCATTGTTTCTAGGAAGCTGCTTCTTCACTATTTGCAGCAACTTTGTAAATCCGATGTCAGTCACACCGTTCTTGGCCTTCCATTGGAGACAATTCCAGTGTGCTTCCCAGCTTTTTCTGCCTGTCTTTGCAAGTTGGATACAACAATGTTTTGTGATAATTTAACATTTGGTCGAACTTCACCCTCACCTTTTCAGTATCTCTTTCTGTCTTTGCATCCGTAATAGCCTGTCCAAGATCATCGATGGGCTCATCTGTTGCCCAAACCTCTGCTTCCACTAATTGTTATCTTCCATTCCAGTACCGGCACCGTATTCAGGGAACATGTCATGATAGTTGTCATCATTCTCTTCTTCTTCTTTGTCTTACATCATAACCCATCTTTCTCCGTGCTTTATCCAACAATTATAGCCGGGCATGAAACCGGATTGAAACAGGTCGAAGTGGATGACTCTGTGAGAAGAGTGTTCCTTCTAATTCCGACATACAACACATGGACAACAGATAAAATTATTCCGCTTGTTTTCCTGGGCCACCTCAAGAAAATAACCCACGCCTTTCATGAACGCGGCAGAGCGTTTGTCAGCGTACATCCATTGCCGGTTCATCTGCATTATATGATTATTAATTAAGAACTATTACAGAACACCGTGAATAGAGAAATGACCAATGTTACATCGACAGATGAAAGGTTAAAGTTGGTACCTCGACCGAGGAGGAAAGAAGGACGAGAAAGCTTATTTCATTAAGTGTGGCTCAGACAAATTAAATCTTGTTTGCTTTTTGCGAGCTGAGATGGCGATATTCTCATGGGCATTTCATCGAACACCTCTTGTGCATAGGAGGGAAAAACAAGTGAGCACACACCACACAACTAGAATATGTCCTCCAAAGTGAGTGACATGAGGAGAGGAGAGGGCTGACAGGGTTTATATAGTGGGGGTCATTGGCTCTGGTTGGTGGCTCCAACCGGGGCAAAAGTCTCCCCCCCACCACCACGCGCGTGCACGAGGCCTGCTTGTTGAGGTCCTTTAGGCCCGGTTGGAGCCACCAACCGGGGAAAATGACCCCCACACCACGCGCCCTGCTCTCTCCGGCCCCACCTCTACAGTCTTTTGCACCGGGTGGTGGCCGAGCCGGGGCGAAAGGGGTGCTCGCCAGTGAGCAAAAGCCCCGTTCTCCACTAGTGATATCCACTCATCAGTATCATTACATGTCGAGCAAACTATTTTCTAAGAAAAATTCAAGTCAAACAACTTTTTTATTTGAGAAACACGTTACAAACGCAAGCGCTCATACATACGCGCATACACTCACACCTATAAATGCGCACACACACTCTACCCCTATGAGCACCTCCGAGAGACTGAGCAGGCGGATCTTGGGATTGACGAAGTCACCATAGCAGCCTCACTACCGACGGGAACGTCTTCTCCCACTGAATGAATATTCCGCCTAAATACGACACACATGTGTCAAACCTGGGGTTTGAACTCTCATGGGAGGAGGGTACAACCACCCTCCTAACCATACAACCACAAGTTGGTTCGCTCAAGTCAAAGAACATGGCTTGACGATAAGTTTTATTCAGAAACTAGAAACTTTTCAGCACCGAAAGAATTCACTCTGGTATTCAATTTTGTGTACAATGACATTGATTTATATTCTAATGCTAAAAATATGTGCGGTAAGCAGCACTTTTTTTTTGAAATCTACCACTGAAATTGATGTGTCACAACTCAGGATAACAATTCTGTTGGAGCATAAAATTAGCAAAAAAATATGTGGCAGTACAGAAGTAGTGGAAGTCTGAAAGCAATTGCAAGACCTGACTATTTGTCTCCATGAAGATACATGTACACTGTTCCTACCGGCCTCTTCTCAAATATGTAATTTGTCTACAAACCAACTATCCCAAAAGACCGATCTTAAAGGAAGTGGAGATATAATATACTTAACAGTTCGCATGTGCGTATGCAGTAACAGAGCTTGATCTTATTCCAGCCAAAAAGTTAATGATCTTACTGGTTCACCGAACAGTGTAACTCAAAACAGAAACTTAGCTCCAATTTTCAACTTGCGATACTTCAGGCTCATCGGATTTCGAAAATGATATCGGAACCTGGTTAGGGTCGTCCGCAGAACAATGTGTTTTCTTTCTTATTATTGAATCAAGATAAGCATATTCTAAAGAAGTTACTGGTCTTTGTCTGAATCAAATTCTGCATTATTCACTTTCTCAGAGAACAAAACAGTGGAATAGTAAGAACAGAACTCTTACAGATGATGTTGGTAACAAGCTTTCTAGCCATTTACAGGTGCCTGCTTGTGTCCTGCTGAGCTATACCTTCCAACTTCTAAATGCACCAGATGAAGAAGAAGAGTCCTCCATTATCAAACTTCACATGCGTGGCGAAGCTGTATACAAATCAAGTTAAGGGCATTAGTGGCAAAGTAAAATAAGATGACAACAAACTACTAGTTTGGGAGAGGATCTTGAAGCGAAGCATGCAGTTGCGTGTATATATTCTCACTGCTTTTTATAATTTACAATGAGTTATCATACAGTCAACTGTCATGACATAGGGCACTTGAAAAACAAGCCTTAACAATATTATACCACTACAGGAATCTGTCAAGAAGCAGACGGCCTGGAGCTGTCGGCACAAGCATGATCCCCGTCGGCACAGACTGTGCCGACGGCAACCGTTGGCGTACGGCCGTCGGCGCATTGCCTCGTAAGCACATGTCGAAAGGCCGTCGACACAACGAATCAATGTCAAAGTTGGGTGGATCCCACCTATCCCTTACGCTGACGGCTAAGCCGTCGGCCTCTTCCCGCCATGTGGCTGGAGCAGCTCAGGAGAATGCCGTCGGCACAGAAATAGATACTCGGCGAGCTGGTGTGCGTGCGCGTTGACTGGTGGGCAGAGGCTATGCCGACGGTAATGCCGTCGTCACAGGCCTGACCATTTGGTCAGCACAGGGCCTGTGCCGACGACATTGCCTTCCGCATAGCCTCTGCCCAGGTTTTTTTTGCTGCTGTTTTTGTTCCAAAAACCACAAAAATGACACAAATAATAATTCAAAGCATTACAAACTTGTAGGAGCACAGTACCATAGTTATTAACCGTCAAAACATCGATACAAACGTCGTTTAATGTCATACATCGTTTCATCGGTCCCGATACATCCCTAGCTAGCTTAAGACGGTCCGGAGGAGACGGGGTGAAGCCCAAGTCTCCCCTCCGCAAAACAGGAGAAGCCCGACCATGCGCCGCGTCCGTCGAACCAGCACCGGAGCCACCATGCGAGGTAACAGGAGTGGCAGAAGCATTAACATGAATCGGCGTGATATGGTCCGAAGCTCCAGTCCCCTACATGTTCGAGCACGAGTTAGCCACTTGCGAGGCAAAGTAAATCTGTAAGGTGGTGTGGCAAAGAACATACCGGGGTCCCTGAGTAGTAGGTGAGAGCAAACTCTTCCCTCGAGGCGTCCCTCGCTCTCCAGTGGTCATCCACCTCATCTTCGCCTACAAGATGGTTTAGATGTCATGTCTTGCCAAAATAAACATTCAAACTAGGAGTAGTGTGACTTGTCAAATTTTGCAGAAATGTAGATTGAAAACTTACAGTCTCGAACTCCTTAGTGTATGCAGCGGAGGCTTCACTCCTCTGCGTCCACTCCTGTAGGTCCACCTTGTATTTCGCATAAGCGGCAGCATAGGCCACATCGAACTCACGCTACAATTTAGGAAAAGAGTGAATATCAACAGCTTAGCAATGCAGGAGGGGAATGTCAGAAAATATGATGAGAATGAGAGAACAACTTACATCGGCGGAGGCGGCTCAATGAGACCGTCGAGGAGGCTGGACAAGGACGGCGCCGGCAGGGAGGGTAGCCTTGATGCGTGAGGCTCGCGGTAGGCCTAGCCACCTTCTCGAGGATGCGCAGACGGCCGTGCTCCCTCCCGTTCCCCGCCAGCATCAACGCCGTCTCGTCGTAGTCCTGCTGGATGGGGTAATCCACCTGCGGGTGCAGAACTTGGAACATTGAGCAGTACGACTCCAAGTCCTACTGGGCTCTACCTTAGTACCGAGGAGCCAAGGGCGTGGCGGGATCTGAAACGGCCTTCTTCTCCTTCATCTTCTGCCACGCCTCCAAGTCAGTAACCGGCGCCCTCCTCTGGGTAGCAATGTTGAACTAGTTGCTTGGTTGTGTTAGAATAGCCCAAGGGAACACAAAACACAAAGGTAGAACCCACCTCTTCGGAAGATTCACGATGTTTTGTCTGATACGGGAGTTTCAGCCTATAAGCGCTTGTAAACTCAGAGGAGAGAAGTGGATGCCGGTGAAGCGGGTCACACCCCGGAGTGAAATCTTTGCCATCCAAAACACACAACACACCTATACCAACATGGTATGGCACCGCCTAGCTTGTTTTGGCATCCAGACGCTCCGGAGCCCCCCTCCGGTGAAACCCTAGACCCGCTAGAGAAATACCGGACTTATACGGATACACGCGGTAATAGTGTCGAAAGGGGGTAGCAATGTGGAACTAGGTTCTTGGTTGTGTTAGGGTATCCCAAGGGAACAGAAAACACAAATGTAGAACCCACCTCTTCGGAAGATTCACGATGTTTCGTCCGATGCGGGAGTTTCTGCCTATAAGCGCATGTTAACTCATAGGAGAGAAGTGGATGCCGGTGAAACGGGTCACACCCCGGAGTGAAATCTTTTCCATCCAAAACACACAACACACCTATAAAAACATGGTATGGCACCCCTACCTAGTGTTGGGATCCATACGCTCCGGAGCCCCCCTCCTGTGAAATCCTAAACCCGTTGGAGAAATACCAGACTTATACGGATACACACGGTAACGACGTAGAAAGGGGGTAGCAATGTTGAACTAGTTGCTTGGTTTTGTTAGGGTAGCCCAAAGGAACACAAATCACAAAGGTAGAACCCACCTCTTTGGCAGATTCACGATATTTCGTACGATACGGGAGTTTCGGCCTATAAGCGCATGTAAACTCGCAGGAGAGAACTGGATGCCGGTGAAGCGGGTCACACCCCGGAGTGATATCTTTGCCATCCAGAACACACAACACACCTATACCAACATGGTATGGCACCCCCTAGCTTGTGTTGGGATCCAGACGCTCTGGAGCCCCCTCCGGTGAAACCCTAGACCCGCTGGAGAAATACCGGACTTAGACGGATACACGCGGTAACGGCGTCGAAAGGGGGTACCAATGTGGAGCTAGTAGCTTGGTTGTTTTAGGGTAGGCCATAGGAACACAAAATACAAATAAAATAGACTTATTGTGTGAAACCCACTCGATAGTGGTGTTGGTGTTGGATGAATAAATAAAATGGACTTAGATCTAATTTTTTTGTCATTTTATGTGAGTCTATATATTTTTAACATAAAATATAACCATATTATTTTAACCATCTAAGAGTAATTGATAAATAGATACAAAAATATTAAAAGAAGAAAAAAAAATATGTCGACAAGTGCTGACGGCAAAGTCGTCGGCATAGAATGTGGGAAAACCTAGCCCCACGAGCTAGGAGGCTATGCCGACGGCCAGACTTGTGCCGAGGGCAGCCGCCGGCTCTATTTATCCTATGTCGACGGCCAGCCGTGTGCCGAGGGCAGCCGTCGGGCCGCTCTCACCTACGCCGAAGGTCGTCGCTGTGCCAACGGCCACGTTGGCAGGCTGGCCACTGGAGCTAAGTACGCCGACGGCCCCGACAATTTGTCGTCGGCGTACTATTTGGCCGTCGGCCTCTTGACAGATTTCTATAGTGTACAACAGATTTCCATCACATCATAATATCTCATAGAATCAATGCTGACTGCGTAAATGCTCAAAAAATTGAAGAGATTTAACTGAGTGATAAAAAAAACCAACCATCAATTTCTTTCTGCCATTTTCTATGCCATGTGAAGACATCATAAACTGCAATGTACATTACAGGATACAACAACATAGTTTACAAGTTCACCACATCGCATAGTCTCTGGGGTTCGAGAAGGATCTGTGGGTGTCCGTACGACGACAAACTGATGAGATCCAACCACCCGGTGGTAGCGCCCAATTTGCTCAAGAAACTCCTGATGTGGCTCATCTAGAACGCCTTCGGTTCCTTGTCTGAATCAAACATCCACATGATCCAATCGCCGCACCTATATGTGAGAGAAGCTCAGAAAACAAAACACACGCATATCATACATGATAAGAGCCAGCATTTTAGTCCCAGAATGAATTATTAGCTTGTAGATATCAGGATGGAGCCTGACTTCCTTGTGGAAAGTTGTGGAACCATAAATATTTGTTGTTGTGTTGCTTGGCCCTCATATGGGGTATATAATCAGATGTACAAGCTACAGAACACCGTGAATAGAGAAATGACCAATGTTTCATCGACAGATGAAAGGTTAAAGTTGGTACCTCGACCGAGGAGGAATGAAGGACGAGAAAACTTATTTAATTAAGTGTGGCTCGGACAAATTAAATTTTGTTTGTTTTCTGCGAGCTGAGATGGTGTTATTCTCACGGGCATTTCAACAAACACCTCTTGTGCATAGGAGGGAAAAACAAGTGAGCACACACCACACAACTAGAATATGTCCTCCAAAGTGAGTGACATGAGGAGAGGAGAGGGCTGGTAGGGTTTATATAGTGGGGGTCATTTGCTCCGGTTGGTGGCTCCAAGCGGGGCAAAAGACCGCCCCACCACGCGCCTGCACGAGGCCTGCTCGTTGAGGTCCTTTAGGACCGGTTTGAGCCACCAACCGGGACAAATGACCCCCACACCACGCGCCCTGCTCGCCCCGGCCCCACCTCTACCGTCCTTCGCACCGGGTGGTGGCCGAGCCGGGGCGAAAGGGGTGCTCGCTAGTGAGCAAAATCCCCATTCTCCACTAGTGATATCCACACATCCAGTATCATTTCATATCGAGCAAACTATTTTCTAAGAAAAATTGAACTCAAAGAACTTTTTTATTTGAGAAACACATTACAAACGCAAGCGCTCATACATACGCGCATACACTCACACCTATAAATGCGCACACACACTCTACCCCTATGAACACCTCCGAGAGACTGAGCAGGCGGATCTTGAGATTGACGAAGTTACCACAGCCGCCTCACTACCGACGGGAACGTCGTCTCCCACTGAATGAATATTCCGCCTAAATACGACACACATGTGTCAAACCTGGGGTTTGAACTCTCATGCGAGGAGGGTACAACCACCCTCCTAACCATCCAACCACAAGTTGGTTCTCTCAAGTCAAAGAACATGGCTTGACGATAAGTTTTATTCATAAACCAGAAACTTTTCAGCACTAAAGGAATTCATCTTGGGTATTCACTATTGTATACAACGACATTGATTTATATTCTAATACTAAAAATATGTGCGGTAAGCAGCAATTTTTTTGAAATCTACCACTGAAATTGATGTGTCACAGCTCAGGATAACAATTCTGTTGGAGCATAAAATTAGCAAAATAATATGTGGGAGTACAGAAGTAGTGGAAGTCTGAAAGCAATTGCAAGACCTGACTATTTGTCTCCATGAAGATACATGTACATTGTTCCTATCGGCCTCTTCTCAAATATGTAATTTGTCTACAAACCAACTATCCCAAAAGACCGATCTTAAAGTAAGTGGAGATATAATATACTTAACAGTTCGCATGTGCGTATGCAGTAACAGAGCTTGAGCTTATTCCAGCCAAAAAGTTAATGATCTTACTGTTTCACCGAACAGTGTAACTCAAAACAGAAACTTAGCTCCAATTTTCAACTTGCGATACTTCAGGCTCATCGGATTTCGAAAATGATATCGGAACCTGGTTAGGCTCGTCCGAAGAACAATGTGTTTTCTTTCTTATTATTGAATCAAGATAAGCATATTCTAAAGAAGTTACTGGTCTTTGTCTGAATCAAATTCTGCATTATTCAATTTCTCAGAGAACAAAACAGTGGAATAGTAAGAACAGAACTCTTACAGATGATGTTGGTAACAAGCTTTCTAGCCATTTACAGGTGCCTGCTTGTGTCCTGCTGAGCTATACCTTCCAACTTCTAAATGCACCAGATGAAGAAGAAGAGTCCTCCATTATCAAACTTCACATGCGTGGCGAAGCTGTATACAAATCAAGTTAAGGGCATTAGTGGCAAAGTAAAATAAGATGACAACAAACTACTAGTTTGGGAGAGGATCTTGAAGCGAAGCATGCAGTTGCGTGTATATATTCTCACTGCTTTTTATAATTTACAATGAGTTATCATACAGTCAACTGTCATGACATAGGGCACTTGAAAAACAAGCCTTAACAATATTATACCACTACAGGAATCTGTCAAGAAGCAGACGGCCTGGAGCTGTCGGCACAAGCATGATCCCCGTCGGCACACACTGTGCCGACGGCAACCGTTGGCGTACGGCCGTCGGCGCATTGCCTCGTAAGCACATGTCGAAAGGCCGTCGACACAACGAATCCACGTCAAAGCTGGGTGGATCCCACCTATCCCTTACGCTGACGGCTAAGCCGTCGGCCTCTTCCCGCCACGTGGCTGGAGCAGCTCAGGAGAATGCCGTCGGCACAGAAATAGATACTCGGCGAGCTGGTGTGCGTGCGCGTTGACTGGTGGGCAGAGGCTATGCCGACGGTAATGCCGTCGTCACAGGCCTGACCATTTGGTCAGCACAGGGCCTGTGCCGACGACATTGCCTTCCGCATAGCCTCTGCCCAGGTTTTTTTTGCTGCTGTTTTTGTTCCAAAAACCACAAAAATGACACAAATAATAATTCAAAGCATTGCAAACTTGTAGGAGCACAGTACCATAGTTATTAACCGTCAAAACATCGATACAAACGTCGTTTAATGTCATACATTGTTTCATCGGTCCCGATACATCCCTAGCTAGCTTAAGACGGTCCGGAGGAGACGGGGTGAAGCCCAAGTCTCCCCTCTGCAAAACAGGAGAAGCCCGACCATGCGCCGCGTCCGTCGAACCAGCACCGGAGCCACCAGGCGAGGTAACAGGAGTGGTAGAAGCATTAACATGAATCGGCGTGATATGGCGCGAACCCGACGATCCACTAGGAGAAGCCCGGCCAAAATGCGCGTTGTCCGAAGCTCCAGTCCCCTACATGTTCGAGCACGAGTTAGCCACTTGCGAGGCAAAGTAAATCTGTAAGGTGGTGTGGCAAAGAACATACCGGGGTCCCTGAGTAGTAGGTGAGAGCAAACTCTTCCCTCGAGGCGTCCCTCGCTCTCCAGTGGTCATCCACCTCATCTTCGCCTACAAGATGGTTTAGATGTCATGTGTTGCCAAAATAAACATTCAAACTAGGAGTAGTGTGACTTGTCAAATTTTGCAGAAATGTAGATTGAAAACTTACAGTCTCGAACTCCTTAGTGTATGCAGCGGAGGCTTCACTCCTCTGCGTCCACTCCTGTAGGTCCACCTTGTATTTCGCATAAGCGGCAACATAGGCCACATCGAACTTACGCTACAATTTAGGAAAAGAGTGAATATCAACAGCTTAGCAATGCAGGAGGGGAATGTCAGAAAATATGATGAGAATGAGAGAACAACTTACATCGGCGGAGGCGGCTCAATGAGACCGTCGAGGAGGCTGGACAAGGACGGCGCCGGCAGGGAGGGTAGCCTTGATGCGTGAGGCTCGCGGTAGGCCTAGCCACCTTCTCGAGGATGCGCAGACGGCCGTGCTCCCTCCCGTTCCCCGCCAGCATCAACGCCGTCTCGTCGTAGTCCTGCTGGATGGGGTAATCCACCTGCGGGTGCAGAACTTGGAACATTGAGCAGTACGACTCCAAGTCCTACTGGGCTCTACCTTAGTACCGAGGAGCAAAGGGCGTGGCGGGATCTGAAACGGCCTTCTTCTCCTTCATCTTCTGCCACGCCTCCAAGTCAGTAACCGGAGCCCTCCTCTGGGTAGCAATGTTGAACTAGTTGCTTGGTTGTGTTAGAATAGCCCAAGGGAACACAAAACACAAAGGTAGAACCCACCTCTTCGGAAGATTCACGATGTTTTGTCTGATACGGGAGTTTTAGCCTATAAGCGCTTGTAAACTCAGAGGAGAGAAGTGGATGCCGGTGAAGCGGGTCACACCCCGGAGTGAAATCTTTGCCATCCAAAACACACAACACACCTATACCAACATGGTATGGCACCGCCTAGCTTGTTTTGGCATCCAGACGCTCCGGAGCCCCCCTCCGGTGAAACCCTAGACCCGCTAGAGAAATACCAGACTTATACGGATACACGCGGTAATAGTGTCGAAAGGGGGTAGAAATGTGGAACTAGGTTCTTGGTTGTGTTAGGGTATCCCAAGGGAACAGAAAACACAAATGTAGAACCCACCTCTTCGGAAGATTCACGATGTTTCGTCCGATGCGGGAGTTTCTGCCTATAAGCGCATGTAAACTCATAGGAGAGAAGTGGATGCCGGTGAAACGGGTCACACCCCGGAGTGAAATCTTTTCCATCCAAAACACACAACACACCTATACAAACATGGTATGGCACCCCTACCTAGTGTTGGGATCCATACGCTCCGGAGCCCCCCTCCTGTGAAATCCTAGACCCGCTGGAGAAATACCAGACTTATACGGATACACGCGGTAACGACGTAGAAAGGGGGTAGCAATGTTGAACTAGTTGCTTGGTTTTGTTAGGGTAGCCCAAAGGAACACAAATCACAAAGGTAGAACCCACCTCTTTGGCAGATTCACGATATTTCGTACGATACGGGAGTTTCGGCCTATAAGCGCATGTAAACTCGCAGGAGAGAACTGGATGCCGGTGAAGCGGGTCACACCCCGGAGTGATATCTTTGCCATCCAGAACACACAACACACCTATACCAACATGGTATGGCACCCCCTAGCTTGTGTTGGGATCCAGACGCTCTGGAGCCCCCTCCGGTGAAACCCTAGACCCGCTGGAGAAATACCGGACTTAGACGGATACACGCGGTAACGGCGTCGAAAGGGGGTACCAATGTGGAGCTAGTAGCTTGGTTGTTATAGGGTAGGCCATAGGAACACAAAATACAAATAAAATAGACTTATTGTGTGAAACCCACTCGATAGTGGTGTTGGTGTTGGATGAATAAATAAAATGGACTTAGATCTAATTTTTTTGTCATTTTATGTGAGTCTATATATTTTTAACATAAAATATAACCATATTATTTTAACCATCTAAGAGTAATTGATAAATAGATACAAAAATATTAAAAGAAGAAAAAAAAATATGTCCACAAGTGCTGACGGCAAAGTCGTCGGCATAGAATGTGGGAAAACCTAGCCCCACGAGCTAGGAGGCTATGCCGACGGCCAGACTTGTGCCGAGGGCAGCTGCCGGCTCTATTTATCCTATGTCGACGGCCAGCCGTGTGCCGAGGGAAGCCGTCGGGCCGCTCTCACCTACGCCGAAGGTCGTCGCTGTGCCAACGGCCACGTTGGCAGGCTGGCCCCTGGAGCTAAGTACGCCGACGGCCCCGACAATTTGTCGTCGGCGTACTATTTGGCCGTCGGCCTCTTGACAGATTTCTATAGTGTACAACAGATTTCCATCACATCATAATATCTCATAGAATCAATGCTGACTGCGTAAATGCTCAAAAAATTGATGAGATTTAACTGAGTGATAAAAAAAATCAACCATCAATTTCTTTCTGCCATTTTCTATGCCATGTGAAGACATCATAAACTGCAATGTACATTACAGGATACAACAACATAGTTTACAAGTTCACCACATCGCATAGTCTCTGGGGTTCGAGAAGGATCTGTGGGTGTCCGTACGACGACAAACTGATGAGATCCAACCACCCGGTGGTAGCGCCCAATTTGCTCAAGAAACTCCTGATGTGGCTCATCTAGAACGCCTTCGGTTCCTTGTCTGAATCAAACATCCACATGATCCAATCGCCGCACCTATATGTGACAGAAGCTCAGAAAACAAAACACACGCATATCATACATGATAAGAGCCAGCATTTTAGTCCCAGAATGAATTATTAGCTTGTAGATATCAGGATGTAGCCTGACTTCCTTGTGGAAAGTTGTTGAACCATAAATATTTGTTGTTGTGTTGCTTGGCCCTCATATGGGGTATATAATCAGATGTACAAGCAACAGAACACCGTGAATAGAGAAATGACCAATGTTTCATCGACAGATGAAAGGTTAAAGTTGGTACCTCGACCGAGGAGGAAAGAAGGACGAGAAAACTTATTTAATTAAGTGTGGCTCGGACAAATTAAATTTTGTTTGTTTTCTGCGAGCTGAGATGGTGTTATTCTCACGGGCATTTCAACAAACACCTCTTGTGCATAGGAGGGAAAAACAAGTGAGCACACACCACACAACTAGAATATGTCCTCCAAAGTGAGTGACATGAGGAGAGGAGAGGGCTGGTAGGGTTTATATAGTGGGGGTCATTTGCTCCGGTTGGTGGCTCCAAGCGGGGCAAAAGACCGCCCCACCACGCGCCTGCACGAGGCCTGCTCGTTGAGGTCCTTTAGGACCGGTTTGAGCCACCAACCGGGACAAATGACCCCCACACCACGCGCCCTGCTCGCCCCGGCCCCACCTCTACCGTCCTTCGCACCGGGTGGTGGCCGAGACGGGGCGAAAGGGGTGCTCGCTAGTGAGCAAAATCCCCATTCTCCACTAGTGATATCCACACATCCAGTATCATTTCATATCGAGCAAACTATTTTCTAAGAAAAATTGAACTCAAAGAACTTTTTTATTTGAGAAACACATTACAAACGCAAGCGCTCATACATACGCGCATACACTCACACCTATAAATGCGCACACACACTCTACCCCTATGAACACCTCCGAGAGACTGAGCAGGCGGATCTTGAGATTGACGAAGTTACCACAGCCGCCTCACTACCGACGGGAACGTCGTCTCCCACTGAATGAATATTCCGCCTAAATACGACACACATGTGTCAAACCTGGGGTTTGAACTGTCATGCGAGGAGGGTACAACCACCCTCCTAACCATCCAACCACAAGTTGGTTCTCTCAAGTCAAAGAACATGGCTTGACGATAAGTTTTATTCATAAACCAGAAACTTTTCAGCACTAAAGGAATTCATCTTGGGTATTCACTATTGTATACAACGACATTGATTTATATTCTAATACTAAAAATATGTGCGGTAAGCAGCAATTTTTTTGAAATCTACCACTGAAATTGATGTGTCACAGCTCAGGATAACAATTCTGTTGGAGCATAAAATTAGCAAAATAATATGTGGGAGTACAGAAGTAGTGGAAGTCTGAAAGCAATTGCAAGACCTGACTATTTGTCTCCATGAAGATACATGTACATTGTTCCTATCGGCCTCTTCTCAAATATGTAATTTGTCTACAAACCAACTATCCCAAAAGACCGATCTTAAAGGAAGTGGAGATATAATATACTTAACAGTTCGCATGTGCGTATGCAGTAACAGAGCTTGAGCTTATTCCAGCCAAAAAGTTAATGATCTTACTGTTTCACCGAACAGTGTAACTCAAAATAGAAACTTAGCTCCAATTTTCAACTTGCGATACTTCAGGCTCATCGGATTTCGAAAATGATATCGGAACCTGGTTAGGCTCGTCCGAAGAACAATGTGTTTTCTTTCTTATTATTGAATCAAGATAAGCATATTCTAAAGAAGTTACTGGTCTTTGTCTGAATCAAATTCTGCATTATTCACTTTCTCAGAGAACAAAACAGTGGAATAGTAAGAACATAACTCTTACAGATGATGTTGGTAACAAGCTTTCTAGCCATTTACAGGTGCCTTCTTGTGTCCTGCTGAGCTATACCTTCCAACTTCTAAATGCACCAGATGAAGAAGAAGAGTCCTCCATTATCAAACTTCACATGCGTGGCGAAGCTGTATACAAATCAAGTTAAGGGCATTAGTGGCAAAGTAAAATAAGATGACAACAAACTACTAGTTTGGGAGAGGATCTTGAAGCGAAGCATGCAGTTGCGTGTATATATTCTCACTGCTTTTTATAATTTACAATGAGTTATCATACAGTCAACTGTCATGACATAGGGCACTTGAAAAACAAGCCTTAACAATATTATACCACTACAGGAATCTGTCAAGAAGCAGACGGCCTGGAGCTGTCGGCACAAGCATGATCCCCGTCGGCACACACTGTGCCGATGGCAACCGTTGGCGTACGGCCGTCGGCGCATTGCCTCGTAAGCACATGTCGAAAGGCCGTCGACACAACGAATCCACGTCAAAGCTGGGTGGATCCCACCTATCCCTTACGCTGACGGCTAAGCCGTCGGCCTCTTCCCGCCACGTGGCTGGAGCAGCTCAGGAGAATGCCGTCGGCACAGAAATAGATACTCGGCGAGCTGGTGTGCGTGCGCGTTGACTGGTGGGCAGAGGCTATGCCGACGGTAATGCCGTCGTCACAGGCCTGACCATTTGGTCAGCACAGGGCCTGTGCCGACGACATTGCCTTCCGCATAGCCTCTGCCCAGGTTTTTTTTGCTGCTGTTTTTGTTCCAAAAACCACAAAAATGACACAAATAATAATTCAAAGCATTGCAAACTTGTAGGAGCACAGTACCATAGTTATTAACCGTCAAAACATCGATACAAACGTCGTTTAATGTCATACATTGTTTCATCGGTCCCGGTACATCCCTAGCTAGCTTAAGACGGTCCGGAGGAGACGGGGTGAAGCCCAAGTCTCCCCTCTGCAAAACAGGAGAAGCCCGACCATGCGCCGCGTCCGTCGAACCAGCACCGGAGCCACCAGGCGAGGTAACAGGAGTGGTAGAAGCATTAACATGAATCGGCGTGATATGGCGCGAACCCGACGATCCACTAGGAGAAGCCCGGCCAAAATGCGCGTTGTCCGAAGCTCCAGTCCCCTACATGTTCGAGCACGAGTTAGCCACTTGCGAGGCAAAGTAAATCTGTAAGGTGGTGTGGCAAAGAACATACCGGGGTCCCTGAGTAGTAGGTGAGAGCAAACTCTTGCCTCGAGGCGTCCCTCGCTCTCCAGTGGTCATCCACCTCATCTTCGCCTACAAGATGGTTTAGATGTCATGTGTTGCCAAAATAAACATTCAAACTAGGAGTAGTGTGACTTGTCAAATTTTGCAGAAATGTAGATTGAAAACTTACAGTCTCGAACTCCTTAGTGTATGCAGCGGAGGCTTCACTCCTCTGCGTCCACTCCTGTAGGTCCACCTTGTATTTCGCATAAGCGGCAACATAGGCCACATCGAACTCACGCTACAATTTAGGAAAAGAGTGAATATCAACAGCTTAGCAATGCAGGAGGGGAATGTCAGAAAATATGATGAGAATGAGAGAACAACTTACATCGGCGGAGGCGGCTCAATGAGACCGTCGAGGAGGCTGGACAAGGACGGCGCCGGCAGGGAGGGTAGCCTTGATGCGTGAGGCTCGCGGTAGGCCTAGCCACCTTCTCGAGGATGCGCAGACGGCCGTGCTCCCTCCCGCTCCCCGCCAGCATCAACGCCGTCTCGTCGTAGTCCTGCTGGATGGGGTAATCCACCTGCGGGTGCAGAACTTGGAACATTGAGCAGTACGACTCCAAGTCCTACTGGGCTCTACCTTAGTACCGAGGAGCAAAGGGCGTGGCGGGATCTGAAACGGCCTTCTTCTCCTTCATCTTCTGCCACGCCTCCAAGTCAGTAACCGGCGCCCTCCTCTGGGTAGCAATGTTGAACTAGTTGCTTGGTTGTGTTAGAATAGCCCAAGGGAACACAAAACACAAAGGTAGAACCCACCTCTTCGGAAGATTCACGATGTTTTGTCTGATACGGGAGTTTTAGCCTATAAGCGCTTGTAAACTCAGAGGAGAGAAGTGGATGCCGGTGAAGCGGGTCACACCCCGGAGTGAAATCTTTGCCATCCAAAACACACAACACACCTATACCAACATGGTATGGCACCGCCTAGCTTGTTTTGGCATCCAGACGCTCCGGAGCCCCCCTCCGGTGAAACCCTAGACCCGCTAGAGAAATACCAGACTTATACGGATACACGCGGTAATAGTGTCGAAAGGGGGTAGAAATGTGGAACTAGGTTCTTGGTTGTGTTAGGGTATCCCAAGGGAACAGAAAACACAAATGTAGAACCCACCTCTTCGGAAGATTCACGATGTTTCGTCCGATGCGGGAGTTTCTGCCTATAAGCGCATGTAAACTCATAGGAGAGAAGTGGATGCCGGTGAAACGGGTCACACCCCGGAGTGAAATCTTTTCCATCCAAAACACACAACACACCTATACAAACATGGTATGGCACCCCTACCTAGTGTTGGGATCCATACGCTCCGGAGCCCCCCTCCTGTGAAATCCTAGACCCGCTGGAGAAATACCAGACTTATACGGATACACGCGGTAACGACGTAGAAAGGGGGTAGCAATGTTGAACTAGTTGCTTGGTTTTGTTAGGGTAGCCCAAAGGAACACAAATCACAAAGGTAGAACCCACCTCTTTGGCAGATTCACGATATTTCGTACGATACGGGAGTTTCGGCCTATAAGCGCATGTAAACTCGCAGGAGAGAACTGGATGCCGGTGAAGCGGGTCACACCCCGGAGTGATATCTTTGCCATCCAGAACACACAACACACCTATACCAACATGGTATGGCACCCCCTAGCTTGTGTTGGGATCCAGACGCTCTGGAGCCCCCTCCGGTGAAACCCTAGACCCGCTGGAGAAATACCGGACTTAGACGGATACACGCGGTAACGGCGTCGAAAGGGGGTACCAATGTGGAGCTAGTAGCTTGGTTGTTATAGGGTAGGCCATAGGAACACAAAATACAAATAAAATAGACTTATTGTGTGAAACCCACTCGATAGTGGTGTTGGTGTTGGATGAATAAATAAAATGGACTTAGATCTAATTTTTTTGTCATTTTATGTGAGTCTATATATTTTTAACATAAAATATAACCATATTATTTTAACCATCTAAGAGTAATTGATAAATAGATACAAAAATATTAAAAGAAGAAAAAAAAATATGTCCACAAGTGCTGACGGCAAAGTCGTCGGCATAGAATGTGGGAAAACCTAGCCCCACGAGCTAGGAGGCTATGCCGACGGCCAGACTTGTGCCGAGGGCAGCTGCCGGCTCTATTTATCCTATGTCGACGGCCAGCCGTGTGCCGAGGGAAGCCGTCGGGCCGCTCTCACCTACGCCGAAGGTCGTCGCTGTGCCAACGGCCACGTTGGCAGGCTGGCCCCTGGAGCTAAGTACGCCGACGGCCCCGACAATTTGTCGTCGGCGTACTATTTGGCCGTCGGCCTCTTGACAGATTTCTATAGTGTACAACAGATTTCCATCACATCATAATATCTCATAGAATCAATGCTGACTGCGTAAATGCTCAAAAAATTGATGAGATTTAACTGAGTGATAAAAAAAATCAACCATCAATTTCTTTCTGCCATTTTCTATGCCATGTGAAGACATCATAAACTGCAATGTACATTACAGGATACAACAACATAGTTTACAAGTTCACCACATCGCATAGTCTCTGGGGTTCGAGAAGGATCTGTGGGTGTCCGTACGACGACAAACTGATGAGATCCAACCACCCGGTGGTAGCGCCCAATTTGCTCAAGAAACTCCTGATGTGGCTCATCTAGAACGCCTTCGGTTCCTTGTCTGAATCAAACATCCACATGATCCAATCGCCGCACCTATATGTGACAGAAGCTCAGAAAACAAAACACACGCATATCATACATGATAAGAGCCAGCATTTTAGTCCCAGAATGAATTATTAGCTTGTAGATATCAGGATGTAGCCTGACTTCCTTGTGGAAAGTTGTTGAACCATAAATATTTGTTGTTGTGTTGCTTGGCCCTCATATGGGGTATATAATCAGATGTACAAGCAACAGAACACCGTGAATAGAGAAATGACCAATGTTTCATCGACAGATGAAAGGTTAAAGTTGGTACCTCGACCGAGGAGGAAAGAAGGACGAGAAAACTTATTTAATTAAGTGTGGCTCGGACAAATTAAATTTTGTTTGTTTTCTGCGAGCTGAGATGGTGTTATTCTCACGGGCATTTCAACAAACACCTCTTGTGCATAGGAGGGAAAAACAAGTGAGCACACACCACACAACTAGAATATGTCCTCCAAAGTGAGTGACATGAGGAGAGCAGAGGGCTGGTAGGGTTTATATAGTGGGGGTCATTTGCTCCGGTTGGTGGCTCCAAGCGGGGCAAAAGACCGCCCCACCACGCGCCTGCACGAGGCCTGCTCGTTGAGGTCCTTTAGGACCGGTTTGAGCCACCAACCGGGACAAATGACCCCCACACCACGCGCCCTGCTCGCCCCGGCCCCACCTCTACCGTCCTTCGCACCGGGTGGTGGCCGAGCCGGGGCGAAAGGGGTGCTCGCTAGTGAGCAAAATCCCCATTCTCCACTAGTGATATCCACACATCCAGTATCATTTCATATCGAGCAAACTATTTTCTAAGAAAAATTGAACTCAAAGAACTTTTTTATTTGAGAAACACATTACAAACGCAAGCGCTCATACATACGCGCATACACTCACACCTATAAATGCGCACACACACTCTACCCCTATGAACACCTCCGAGAGACTGAGCAGGCGGATCTTGAGATTGACGAAGTTACCACAGCCGCCTCACTACCGACGGGAACGTCGTCTCCCACTGAATGAATATTCCGCCTAAATACGACACACATGTGTCAAACCTGGGGTTTGAACTGTCATGCGAGGAGGGTACAACCACCCTCCTAACCATCCAACCACAAGTTGGTTCTCTCAAGTCAAAGAACATGGCTTGACGATAAGTTTTATTCATAAACCAGAAACTTTTCAGCACTAAAGGAATTCATCTTGGGTATTCACTATTGTATACAACGACATTGATTTATATTCTAATACTAAAAATATGTGCGGTAAGCAGCAATTTTTTTGAAATCTACCACTGAAATTGATGTGTCACAGCTCAGGATAACAATTCTGTTGGAGCATAAAATTAGCAAAATAATATGTGGGAGTACAGAAGTAGTGGAAGTCTGAAAGCAATTGCAAGACCTGACTATTTGTCTCCATGAAGATACATGTACATTGTTCCTATCGGCCTCTTCTCAAATATGTAATTTGTCTACAAACCAACTATCCCAAAAGACCGATCTTAAAGGAAGTGGAGATATAATATACTTAACAGTTCGCATGTGCGTATGCAGTAACAGAGCTTGAGCTTATTCCAGCCAAAAAGTTAATGATCTTACTGTTTCACCGAACAGTGTAACTCAAAATAGAAACTTAGCTCCAATTTTCAACTTGCGATACTTCAGGCTCATCGGATTTCGAAAATGATATCGGAACCTGGTTAGGCTCGTCCGAAGAACAATGTGTTTTCTTTCTTATTATTGAATCAAGATAAGCATATTCTAAAGAAGTTACTGGTCTTTGTCTGAATCAAATTCTGCATTATTCACTTTCTCAGAGAACAAAACAGTGGAATAGTAAGAACATAACTCTTACAGATGATGTTGGTAACAAGCTTTCTAGCCATTTACAGGTGCCTTCTTATGTCCTGCTGAGCTATACCTTCCAACTTCTAAATGCACCAGATGAAGAAGAAGAGTCCTCCATTATCAAACTTCACATGCGTGGCGAAGCTGTATACAAATCAAGTTAAGGGCATTAGTGGCAAAGTAAAATAAGATGACAACAAACTACTAGTTTGGGAGAGGATCTTGAAGCGAAGCATGCAGTTGCGTGTATATATTCTCACTGCTTTTTATAATTTACAATGAGTTATCATACAGTCAACTGTCATGACATAGGGCACTTGAAAAACAAGCCTTAACAATATTATACCACTACAGGAATCTGTCAAGAAGCAGACGGCCTGGAGCTGTCGGCACAAGCATGATCCCCGTCGGCACACACTGTGCCGACGGCAACCGTTGGCGTACGGCCGTCGGCGCATTGCCTCGTAAGCACATGTCGAAAGGCCGTCGACACAACGAATCCACGTCAAAGCTGGGTGGATCCCACCTATCCCTTACGCTGACGGCTAAGCCGTCGGCCTCTTCCCGCCACGTGGCTGGAGCAGCTCAGGAGAATGCCGTCGGCACAGAAATAGATACTCGGCGAGCTGGTGTGCGTGCGCGTTGACTGGTGGGCAGAGGCTATGCCGACGGTAATGCCGTCGTCACAGGCCTGACCATTTGGTCAGCACAGGGCCTGTGCCGACGACATTGCCTTCCGCATAGCCTCTGCCCAGGTTTTTTTGCTGCTGTTTTTGTTCCAAAAACCACAAAAATGACACAAATAATAATTCAAAGCATTGCAAACTTGTAGGAGCACAGTACCATAGTTATTAACCGTCAAAACATCGATACAAACGTCGTTTAATGTCATACATCGTTTCATCGGTCCCGATACATCCCTAGCTAGCTTAAGACGGTCCGGAGGAGACGGGGTGAAGCCCAAGTCTCCCCTCCGCAAAACAGGAGAAGCCCGACCATGCGCCGCGTCCGTCGAACCAGCACCGGAGCCACCAGGCGAGGTAACAGGAGTGGTAGAAGCATTAACATGAATCGGCGTGATATGGCGCGAACCCGACGATCCACTAGGAGAAGCCCGGCCAAAATGCGCGTTGTCCGAAGCTCCAGTCCCCTACATGTTCGAGCACGAGTTAGCCACTTGCGAGGCAAAGTAAATCTGTAAGGTGGTGTGGCAAAGAACATACCGGGGTCCCTGAGTAGTAGGTGAGAGCAAACTCTTCCCTCGAGGCGACCCTCGCTCTCCAGTGGTCATCCACCTCATCTTCGCCTACAAGATGGTTTAGATGTCATGTGTTGCCAAAATAAACATTCAAACTAGGAGTAGTGTGACTTGTCAAATTTTGCAGAAATGTAGATTGAAAACTTACAGTCTCGAACTCCTTAGTGTATGCAGCGGAGGCTTCACTCCTCTGCGTCCACTCCTGTAGGTCCACCTTGTATTTCGCATAAGCGGCAGCATAGGCCACATCGAACTCACGCTACAATTTAGGAAAAGAGTGAATATCGACAGCTTAGCAATGCAGGAGGGGAATGTCAGAAAATATGATGAGAATGAGAGAACAACTTACATCGGCGGAGGCGGCTCAATGAGACCGTCGAGGAGGCTGGACAGGGAAGGCGCCGGCAAGGAGGGTAGCCTTGATGCGTGAGGCTCGCGGTAGGCCTAGCCACCTTCTCGAGGATGCGCAGACGGCCGTGCTCCCTCCCGTTCCCCGCCAGCATCAACACCGTCTCGTCGTATTCCTGCTGGATGGGGTAATCCACCTGCGGGTGCAGAACTTGGAACATTGAGCAGTACGACTCCAAGTCCTACTGGGCTCTAACTTAGTACCGAGGAGCCAAGGGCGTGGCGGGATCTGAAACGGCCTTCTTCTCCTTCATCTTCTGCCACGCCTCCAAGTCAGTAACCGGCGCCCTCCTCTGGGTAGCAATGTTGAACTAGTTGCTTGGTTGTGTTAGAATAGCCCAAGGGAACACAAAACACAAAGCTAGAACCCACCTCTTCGGAAGATTCACGATGTTTTGTCTGATACGGGAGTTTCAGCCTATAAGCGCTTGTAAACTCAGAGGAGACAAGTGGATGCCGGTGAAGCGGGTCACACCCCGGAGTGAAATCTTTGCCATCCAAAACACACAACACACCTATACCAACATGGTATGGCACCGCCTAGCTTGTTTTGGCATCCCGACGCTCCGGAGCCCCCCTCCGGTGAAACCCTAGACCCGCTAGAGAAATACCAGACTTATACGGATACACGCGGTAATAGTGTCGAAAGGGGGTAGCAATGTGGAACTAGGTTCTTGGTTGTGTTAGGGTATCATAAGGGAACACAAAATACCAAGGTAGAACCCACATGTTCGGAAAATTCACGATGTTTCGTCCGATACAGGAGTTTCAACCTATAAGCGCATGTAAACTCACAGGAGAGAAGTGGATGCCGATGAAGCGGGTCACACCTCGGAGTGAAATCTTTGCCATCCAAAACACACAACACACCTATACAAACATGGTATGGCACGCCTAGGTTGTGCTCGAATCCATACGCTCCGGAGCCCCCCCTGTGAAACCCTAGACCCACTGGAGAAATACCAGACTTATACGGATACACGCGGTAACGGCGTAGAAAGGGGGTAGCAATGTGGAACTAGTTGCTCGGTTTTTTTAGGGTAGCCCAAAGGAACACAAATCACAAAGGTAGAACCCACCTTTTCGGAAGATTCACGATGTTTCGTCCGATACGGGAGTTTCAGCCTATAAGCGCATGTAAACTCACAAGAGAGAAGTGGATGCCGGTGAAACGGGTCACACCCCAGAGTGAAATCTTTGCCATCCAAAACACACAACACACCTATACCAACATGGTATGACACCCCCTAGCTTGTGTTGGAATCCAGACGCTCCGGATCCCCTCTCTGGTCATACCCTAGACCCGTTGGAGAAATAACGGACTTATACGGATACATGCGGTAACGGCGTCGAAAGGGGGTAGCAATGTGGAAAGTTGCTTGGTTGTGTTACGGTAGCCCAAGGGAACACAAAACAAAAAGGTAGAACCCACCTCTTCGGAAGATTCACGATGTTTTGTCTGATACGGGAGTTTCAAACTATAAGCGCATGTAAACTCACATGAGAGAACTGGATGCCGGTGAAGCGGGTCACACCCCGGAGTGATATCTTTGCCATACAAAACACACAACACACCTATACCAACATGGTATGGCACCCCCTAGCTTGTGTTCGGATCCAGGCGCTCTGAAGCCTCCCTTCGGTGAAACCCTAGACCCGCTGGAGAAATACCGGACTTAGACGGATACACGAGGTAACGGCGTCGAAATGGGGTAGCAATGTGGAACTAGTAGCTTAGTTATTTTAGGGTAGCCCATAGAAACACAAAATACAAATAAAATAGACTTAGTGTGTGAAACCCACTCGATAGTGGTGTTGGTATAGGATGAATAAATAAAATTGATTTGGATCTAATTTTTTTGTGTCATTTTATGTGAGTTTATATATTTTTAACATAAAATATAACCATATTACTTTAACCATCTAAGAGTAATTGATAAATAGATACAAAAATATTAAAAGAAGAAGAACAAAAAAAATATGTCCCCATGTGCTGACGGCAAAGCCGTCGGCATAGAATGTGGAAAAACCTCGCCCCACGAGCTAGGAGGCTATGCCGACGGCCAAACTTGTGCCGAGGGCAGCCGTCGGTTCTATTTATCCTATGCCGATGGCCAGCAGTGTGCTAAGGGCAGCCGTCGGGTTGTCGCTGTGCCGACGGCCACATTCGCACGCTGGCCCCTAGAGCTAAGTACGCCGACGACCCCGACAATTTGCCGTCGGCGTAGTATTTGGCCGTTGGCCTCTTGACAGATTACTATAGTGTACAACAGATTTCCATCACATCATAATATCTCATAGAATCAATGATGACTGCGTAAATGCTCAAAAAATTGATGAGATTTAATTGAGTGATAAAAAAAAATCAACCATCAATTTCTTTCTACCATTTTCTATGCCATGTGAAGACATCATAAACTGCAGTGCACATTACAGGATACAACAACATAGTCTACAAGTTCACCACATAGCATAGTCTCTGGAGTTCGAGGAGGATCTGTGGGTGTCCGTAGGACGACAAACTGACGAGATCCAACCACCCGGTGGTAGCACACAATTTGCTCAAGCAACTCCTGATGTGGCTTATCTAGAATGCCTCCGGTTCCTTGTCTGAATCAAACATCCACATGATCCAATCGCCACACCTGGTTACTAACAACATATGTGAGAGAAGCTCAGAAAACAAAACACACACATATCATACATGATAAGAGCCGGCATTTTAGTAACATAATGAATTATTAGCTTGTAGATATCAGGATGGAGCCTGACTGCCTTGTGGAAAGTTGTGGAAGCCTAAATATTTGTTATTGTGTTGCTTGGCCGTCATATGGGGTATATAAGCAGATGTACACGGGGTTAGGTGAAGACTTGCCTACAAGGATGTAGAGTTATAGTATATCCCTACAAGTATACATGTATGTATCCTAACATCCCCCTCAGTCGTAGAGGAACACTAGTGGAAAACGGGGCTTTTACCCACTGGCGAGCACCCCTTTCAACCCGGATCGTCCACTACCCGGTGCAAAAGACTGCAGAGGTGTGGCCGGGGCGGGCAGGGCGTGTGGTGTTGGGGTTATTTGCCCCGGTTGGTGGCTCCAACCGGGGCTAAAGGCCCTCGACAAGTAGGGCGATGGCGGGCGCGTCGTTGGGGGGGGGGTCTTTTGCCCCGGTTTGTGTCTCCAACCGGGTAAAATGAGCCCCTCCTAGATGAAATGTGGTTTCTTTATTTCTATATTGTCGTTTAATAGAATTCTTTTTTTCTTCAAATACAATTTTTTTCTTTTTTTATAAACACTACATGCCAGTGTTCTCCACTCCTAATGCCACTCACCTTTTTGGTATGGTGTGCTCACTTATTTTTGGCATCCGGGTGATTTGTATTCGGTCGATGAACCTTCGATCAAGGGGGGATGTAGAACAAAACAATCGGTATCGCCATCATACAGCCCGACCGTGGCTATTGAGTGCATATATGCATATCAAAAGAACGGTCGGGCGTATGATGGCGAATCCGGATGATTTGTATTTGGTCGATGAACTGAATGATGTATCAAACCTTAAGGGGGATGCAGAACAAAACAATCGGTATCGCTATCATACAGCCCTGCCGTGGCTACTGAGTGCATATATGCATACCAAATGCACGGCAGGACGTATGATGGCGAATCCGAATGATTTGTATTTGGTCGATGAACTGAATGTATCAAACCTTAAAGGGGGGATGTAGAACAAAACAATCGGTATCGCCATCATACAACCCTGCCGTGGCTACTGAGTGCATATATGCATACCAAATGCACAACAGGACATATGATGGCGAATCCGAATGATTTGTATTTGGTCGATGAACTGAATGATGTATCAAACCTTAAAGGGGTGATGTAGAACAAAACAATCGGTATCGCCAGCATACAGCCCTGTCGTGGCTACTGAGTGCATATATGCATACCAAATGCACGGCAGGACGTATGATGGCGAATCCGGATGATTTCTATTTGGTCGATGAACTGACTGGTGTATGAAGGTGGGCTATATATAGGGTCCTCTGGCTCACAAAGTGTTGTTCTAGGGTTATGATCCAACGGTTAAGAAACACCCCTCATCCAACGGCTCACAAACGCTCGAAAGAAACACGCCTCTGATCCAACGGCTCTCAAGCGCTTGAAAGAAGCACACGATCCGTGTGACTCTGTGTGATTGGTCCCAACGAAACCGTAACCCTTTAGCCCCGGTTGGTAAATCGGACCGGGACTAAAGGGGTATGTTTCTTATCACTATATATATGTATGCATGCATTTCCACCATTGGCATAAACACATATAAACTCCCCACTCTCCCATGGTGTAACATCCCAGTGTTTGGGAAGTTATAAGGATCTAAATATAATATGTGCATTTACAAAGCATGCATCTGAAAATAGAGGAAATTTTGGCGTGAAAGTTTAAACGAATCAAAGTGACCAATGTTTCACTTGACATGATGAAATACGTCTAGTTCATCTGGTCAGGAGTACATTTGGAGTGATCTTTATAACAAGTATATTAGGAAAACTAAATCATCTGATGAGGCAAACCATAATTGGTTATGATCAAACACAAACTCATAACAACCTTAACCACAAGTCTTAAAGTGACTTGGGATAATTCACTAGGTATCTATAACTCAAAGAGGGGTGAGTACCCAAACCACCCAATTGATAAACATACTTCCACCAATGAGTAATACACAATTGAACCATCTCATCAATAGAGGTGTTATATCCTCTCCAACAATAACTCTTTAAAGTTATCAACCATTCACACCACATCTGTCCAATTTATTAAGTAACTACTAAGTTAACCTTCACAAGTAAATAACAAAGTTTCAATAGAACACAAGTGATACAAAGAAGTGTTAACTCAAAACCCACAAGTGGGAAATGATATAATAATTGTATTAACATATTTATCGAATATGTACATATCTCATCAACCATAAAAGAAGTAACTAAAAGAAGAAATAAATCTTCTTAACCTACTGTTAAACCTTGATCATTACATAGCATATTCCCAAACCTCTATATCTGCATTATGAATGCGAAAGCTAATAAAGAGAAGGATATAAAGTAACAACATGACACCTAAGAAAAACAACTAACAACTTTGACATAAGTCATTAAACTCTAATAACCTTCACATGCTCATTGTCTTATTCATCTTATACAAATGAGCATATGAAATCTCAACACACCAATGAACCATTGCATAATCTTACTATTAAGCCATCAATCCATAAGCATTTCACATTTCTATACACATCAAAATTAAACAACTAAGGTATCTTTGGATACAAGTAATGAATAACAACAAGTTATAACCTCTATTAGAGGAATTGAATTGATATCTAAGTAAAACCAATCATGTTTGAAACAGGTAGATATCTTATGGGAAATAAAATAAGAAGTATATGGAAGGATAATAAAAGCATGAACTAAATCTTAATCTAGATCTTGTTATTTTGGCTAGACAATAGCATTTTGTTTCTCAATCTTCTCCAAGACATTCTGCAAGAGAAGCAACTTACAAGAAAGGAGGAACTACCACAAGAAGATCTACAGAAGATCTTAGAAGTGCTAACTCAATTTATTCTGGAGAATTTGAAAAATCATACACCAAGATCAATTCCTATTAAACTATCTAGAAACAATGTGTTATTCTAATGTTGGTGTTATATAGAAGTAGTTTGGTAACAAGTTTGCAACCTTGTTAACAAATCACTTTTGTAGGCTCTAACAATTGAGTGTCGTATAGAAATAAACATAAGGTTTGATAACCTTGTATCTATGAGCCATTTGTATATGAAAAGTAATTTGAGGGCAAGCCTTGCAAACTTGTCAACAAATTCTTCTTATATGCATAGGGAAAATTGATGTTATAAAATACACCTACATTATGTTACATATAAAACCATTATCCATAAAAGGAATAGAATAACAAGGAGAAAATAACAATCCACATTATAACTTGAACCACACATACAAGTTATAAGTAAGGAAGAAAACAAGCAACATGTTGAAATCCAAGTGTTTGATGTTATATAAGAATAATTTGATTACAAGGTCAGATCAACCTTGTGAACAGAATATTCATGTAAGCATTAAAACAACTGAGTTTCAATAAGCTAATCTTCATCATTTTTGAACACACCATAAGAATGAAATGGTTATGGAATCAAATGAATTCATTTCATTAGGAGCTACAATTTACTACTGAAGTCAGTATCTGGGAACCACTCCATATATCCTATCAGCTTTAGTGGTGAATTTCTTAAGTCAAGAGACCATCAAGGGATGATATTACTTGCAAATTACCAAGGCAAGGTCTGAAGACAAGTGGCAACTAGAGAGAAGAACATCAAGCAACAGAAGACCACAAGAAGCAACACTGCCTCAGAAAAGGATCATAAGAAATTATCCAGTAAATTATTAGGATATATTAGAGAACCAATAACCTCTGTCAAACCTATCAGAGATGAAGAGCTCATAAGAATGTCTTAAATGGAGACAATTATCAAGTATGAAATAATAACCAGCCATTGCATCCACATGTCTTGTGATATGTGGAGGTTAATGGTAACAAGCTTAATACCTTGTTTTCCATCACCTTTTCATACATAAGACTAACAGATGATACCAAAAATTCATCTACATATAATCATGTAGATGATTACATGTTCCAAAACAACATGAGATAATATCCACACTTGGAAACTGGTGGAAAACAAACAAATAGGTTCTGAAGACACCCATGTTTTCCACTTGATAAAGAACCTAAGTTCTCAAATAAAGCTTACACCTACCTAAGTAAAATGTCTACTAAAATTGCTAAGAGTTTTAATTATAAAAGATGACATGGTACCATAAAAGAAAACAACCCCCTTCACCAATTAAAATCAGTTGGTTTGATATGGAATAAAATTCTATATTAAATGATTTTCATAACCGTGCATAGAACTAGTACCAAATAGTTTTACTAAGTTATTTTTTTATAAGAAATTGTATCCAAAATGATTCATATATAACATACCACTTGGTGAACCATATGTGTGTTGTGTAAATATGATATTCATGCCTAAAAATAAATTTTAAAGCCATTTAATAAATTAAATGGAGAGAAATAATAAAAATCACTTAATCTAGCACCCTAAATAAAAAATACAAATATTACTCAAATTCACCAAAACAAAACATGGTGAGATATAAAATTTGATGAGGAATTCAAATATATTTTATATTAATTTTTCTGCTTACAAATTGGCCCTGAAAACAAATGTTTTTGTTCAGTTTATAAGACAGAAGGACTTCTTAGGAATTTGTAAAAACTTCCAGGGGTTTTCCGAAAACATTTATTTCTTTTCCAACTCCGGCCAGAAGGACAACAGAGGCGTGCCGCCGCCGTCGACTCGGCCTGGCCACGTCCTGCTTGTCGCTCTTCCGCGCAGATAAGTGGGAGGAGACGCCTCCCAACTCGCTCACTCTCTCTTCTTCCTCGCACTCACTCTCTCTCTGCAAGGAACCACCCCGAAACCCTAACCCTAACCATCTCGGCCGCCACTCGCCGCCGTTGATTCCGGCCACCTCGAGGGCAGCTGAGGCCACTAGGAGATGCGCCTGGACCTCCTCTTCCTCCTCCAGAAGCTTCGCTTGCTGGGAAGGCCGGGAGCCGGAGAATTTCTCCGTTCCCTTTGTTCACTTTTCCGGCTGCCGCGAAAGCGCGCCGGCAATTCCGACCTCGCCGTGCCTCACCGTCTGCACCACAATATTCCTGGTAAGCCGCTGAGCACTAAGGTGCCTTCCGTTTTCGCAATCGCTTCCGGGTTCGTCGTAACACCATCAACCGCCACCGTCTTCCACTGTTGAGCTCGCCGCCGGCGACTCCTTGACCGTTTGGTCACTCCGCCACCTTCCTCAAACTCGTTGAGACCTCCTCTAGCTCTCTGTACCGATCAATTGAACCAATTCTTAGCCAAATTCAAAATTGAATCATACAGTAAGGATTCGAACTCCGGTGATGTCATCTGTGACGTCATCGTGATGTAATGAGCCTTTTCTTTTTATTTTCCTTTTATTTTTAATTTGAAAATCAATATGACAGGTGGAACCCACCTGTCAATTCAAAATTAACATAAATAATTCATAATGTTATTAATTCAATAACTTTAAATCCATAACTCATAATAATACAAATAATATACCAAATAAAATAGAAAAAAATAATCTAAATGATTATGAACTTTTCAAAAATATTGGATAAAGTTTAAAATTTAATATTTTCTTCAATTAAACTAAATCATTTAAAATTAAGAAAAATAATAAAATAATTCATAAAATCAGAAAAATACAAGTTATATACCAAAATGCTCCAAATGACTAATGCAACTCAACTATGATGTTTCCAAGGTCATTTGACCAAGTTTCCATGTGTGCTATATTTGCCTACTCATTGTAATTCATTTAAAATTAATAAATTAATAGCTTATTCAAACATTTTCAGAAAACATCAAGTGATATACCAAATTAAAAAGAACAACATTTCCAACTCAAATATGTCAATTGTAAAACATTTTATTTAACCTCTAAACTTGTTATTTTATAAGTATACTGAAATTCTATCATGTTTTATTATAACAAGAAACTATTACCACAACAATATTTTCTTTATTAATAAAAACCTCATGTTTTCAAAACTACTAAACCTATCATCACAAGTTATTAGAAAGTATTGTGATGATAGAATTAGTTGTATTAGTACCTTATTTTCAAATAAACTTGATGGCATTAGCTCTACACTTTTGAACATAAAATAAAATGTGTCTGTTATCTATTCAATAATTATTTTCCATGTATTGTTGTTTTGTTATGTAATCAAGTAATAAACACTTATACTTAAACATTATAACAATTGTTTGCCAAGTAAAAGTGAAACCCATGTAACTCTAAAACAAGTAATAACAACATCACCACAAGTAACGAAACAACTCACCTGAAACCTGTGTGATTAACTTATTGTATCGATCGTAGCTTACACTTGTAAGCTGGGGTATTTTCCAGGGTAATTCACGATGCATCTCATTACTATGCATGTATCATGTTGCCAGTGTTTTCTGTAGTCCGTACCGGGACTACTTTGCTATCTTCCAGAAGTCGGGATTTTCTACGCAACCCTCGAATTCCGAAGACCTGGATTATTATTGTTATTTCAATCTCAGGCAAGTTCATCACTTTCTCATATCCTTTGCAGTATCTCATAACAAACTATTTGCAAAAACCCTATCATATTAGCACCTACTCTGAAAAGAATGCATGATCCTATTTTTATAATAATATGACTAATTGAATGACTACCCGAGTGGTAGTGTTCTATTTGGTGGGTGGATGGAACCATGGTAAAATGAATAGGTCAAAGGAAGGTTCCATCTGCATGGGAACGTATTACCTAGGAATTAACAACAACTGCCGTCAGTATTCTTGCGCCGTAAATTCGCGTTAACCATGGGTCTTCTATGGGGTGGAGTAAGTCGGCTGTGATCTTTTCTCGTTCGCATGTCAACGGACTGCCAGAGACGTACGATGTAGGTTCTGTGGGACTGCATGCACATGGGTGGGAGCCCTTACGTCCCACGGACTCTGGGGTCTATGAGTGTCTGCCAGGGGCGCGTAGATCTCCATCGTGAGGGGTGGAATCAGGCGTTCAACCTGCTGGCAGAAATGGGTGGGCATGCGTTGTGCGGAGAAGCACGGTTTGGCTTGGACCAACAACCGGGCCCCACACCTGAGTGGGAGTGGACAGGAATGTACACCTGGTTGTGCAACATGGTCTTGGTCGTCCATGGGTAAAGTAACGCACCTCTGCAGAGTGTAAAAGGATGTGGCATGTTACCCCCTGTTCCGGGAAGGAGCTGCGAACGCCGCAAGACAGGCAACTCCATGAAATTCTAATCCTATGAAGATCTGGCGGGCATAGTTTTCAGAATTAAAAGCAACCTCTTGAAGAAAGATTAAAAAAAACCTTGCATTAGCTTATGACTCTTTCGAGTCTAAAGCTGTAGTTAGTGCATCAAACCACCCACTATATATCATGAACTTGCTGAGTAACGCTCGTTACTCATTTGTTCCCGTTTGACCCCCTGCATAGAGTTGAAGCCTTTGGAAGTCGTCATCGTGAAGCCATCGCTACCTCATGAAGCTAGATGGAGTGATCTATTACTTAGTCAGTAAAGCTTCGTCATCAACAACGCTGGTGGAGGAGAAGCTATCAAGGTGTAGGTGGAGACCATACTTGGACTTAGCAGGTACATGCCATAGTTTAGGGCTCACATGAGCTGTGGTGGATTAGTTCTGAGCTAGAGTTATCCTCTGGGTTGGAGTTTTGAATTTCTTCTTCTGATGTTTCATTTGCATGAGATCTTCTTGATTCATAAAGAGATTCTCAAGATTTTGTAATGAAGTTTGTATCCTATAGCTTTGTTTGGACCCGCTGTGTTTCTGTTGTACCACTCTGAGAGATGTAATATTCACGATAAGTCCTTCTGTGAGTATTATGTCAGCGACTTGCGCACTACACATGCAGTGGTGTGCTGGGTCACCACAGATGGTATCAGAGCGAAGCGACCTTAGGTTTAAAACCTTTTAGGAGATCTGTAGGTGGGTCAAGTCTATAGTAAGTCATCTTATCTAAACCACATTTCCTACAACTATGATGATCATCCACTTGAGAATGATGCAATCATACTTGTATAGAATTTTCGTACTCAACCTGAGTAAATCTACTTATCTATTTTCTTTACACCTAGGTATGAATAGTTAGAAGTTTAGTAAGTACTAGTTCCATTAAGAAAAAGAGTGTTCTGACATAGTCAGAGATGATCAAGTCACATATATGATTACCCCATTCTATGAATGATTAGGATGGAGTCGAACCTGGTCTAGAGTGAGTGTAGTAGGCATCCATAAGGGATGTATGAAAATCATTAAGAGAAATTTAGTTTTGGTAATTATGGGGTATATACTATATCCTTATTTATCACGTCTAGAGGTGAATCATTTTAGTATAGTATAGAATTAGGAGAAGGCATAAGCATGGATAGAAACTACATTACTACTCCTACGATATGATCAACACCATGAAGGATCAACAGATGCCATGAGAAGCTTATCATAATCAGGATTTAGTATTTAAATTGACATGGTACTTAGTCCTATATGGAACCAAGTTAGACAACAACTACTCTAGGATCATTTTGTCTTGGTTTACTCCCTTGCAGTAAGGCATGCAATTGGAGTAATTACTTGGGCAAAGAGTGGTTGTGTAGACTAGGATAACAATGTAATATATACCTACTTGTAGTGTATAGCATTTAAGAGCCTTGGTACTTGAGATGTTTTACTCTAAGTACTTTTATTTCACAGGCTTTTGATGAATGAGTGATAACTGCATTTGGGATTTATTGCTTCTTATTTGGATCTTTGATTGACTAGATTTGTACATGAAGTTGGAACTTAATGTGCAAATGCATGTGCACACATTGAGTTCTATCTTGATGTTACTGGTCTAGAGGGTATATGATTAGTATGAGAGCGGTCTGAGTTATCAACCATGGAATCATCTACCAAAGCTCTGGAAGACCAGAAAGTCAAGAAGGAAGATGACAATGAAGACACTAATGGGAATGGACCACATTCACATCTTGTTTGGAGTTGGCGGGATAACTCATCAACAGAAGAGAAGAAACTCACATGAGTAGTTATATCCTAGAAGGAAACATGTAGTAGTTCGAGAAATAAACTTATAGAGTTGTCCCATAAAAGTCAAAACCCAAAGATATAGAAGGACCATAAGAAGTAACCAGTGGACTAGGTTATAGTCACCTATAGGAAGGATTTAAAACTCGAGGAAACTCGAAGATATTTTCACTAATTAGATGAGTGTAAGTCAATGTACACTATGTTGTACAAGTTTCTTTGAGAAATCATTATCTTGAGACCATTATATTGAACTAAATGGAATCCTAACTATAGATGATATCCAGTATACCGGAAGAATTTTATTGGTTATTCGTCACCTGGTGGATAGACCAAATGTTACCTAGAAAGTTCTGACAGGTAGGAAACCATACCTATTCATCGGAGAATGAAACTTGGTATCCACTATGAGGTGGAAATACGAACAATGTTTACGAAGAAAGTTTTATTTTTCTCTTAATAAAAATACCATTTTCCATTTTCGGAGTGTCAAAAAAGGGTTTTTTTTGTGAAGCAACTACCGAAAATATGTTAGAGAAATGCACCAAATAAAATTATGAAGTTATTATACCACATTTCATGTTCAAATACCCAATTTAATACCTCTCATTAGCTTTAAACACACCTCTTTTGAAAAAGACAAATTCCTGCCGATTCAGCTGAAACCGGGTCAAATTTGAACTACGGGCACCTCATAGTTTGCTCATGTTTTTTTGTAAAAATCATTTTCAGATACACAAGTATCTATTTCAATAGAGATATACACTTATTTTATCAATATTCAACCTCTAGCTACGAACGGTCATACCCGCCGTCTTGACTTTTTCCTAAAACCGGCTTAGAAAATTCCAGCAAATTCAAAAAAACTCGAAATAAGGCAAGGACATCGCGTGGTGTCATTACATATGTCCTACTATCCACCAAAAATAATAAAATGGGAATACGACAACTGGGTTGAAAATGTGTTCAAAGAAATGAGCTATCTCCTCCGAAGATTCTTGGGTTTCGGGCCAAATGTCAGATGTTATGGCCACATCCGTGGCATTGTTTGTTGAAATGTGCCCATAATCTACAAAAACATGCATATTGTAAGCACGAAAAAGGTTTACGAAGAAAGTTTTATTTTTCTCTTAATAAAAATACCATTTTCCATTTTCGGAGTGTCAAAAAAGGGTTTTTTTGTGAAGCAACTACCGAAAATATGTTAGAGAAATGCACCAAATAAAATTATGAAGTTATTATACCACATTTCATGTTCAAATACCCAATTTAATACCTCTCATTAGCTTTAAACACACCTCTTTTGAAAAAGACAAATTCCTGCCGATTCAGCTGAAACCGGGTCAAATTTGAACTACGGGCACCTCATAGTTTGCTCATGTTTTTTTGTAAAAATCATTTTCAGATACACAAGTATCTATTTCAATAGAGATATACACTTATTTTATCAATATTCAACCTCTAGCTACGAACGGTCATACCCGCCGTCTTGACTTTTTCCTAAAACCGGCTTAGAAAATTCCAGAAAATTCAAAAAAACTCGAAATAAGGCAAGGACATCGCGTGGTGTCATTACATATGTCCTACTATCCACCAAAAATAATAAAATGGGAATACGACAACTGGGTTGAAAAGGTGTTCAAAGAAATGAGCTATCTCCTCCGAAGATTCTTGGGTTTCGGGCCAAATGTCGGATGTTATGGCCACATCCGTGGCATAGTTTGTTGAAATGTGCCCATATTCTACACAAACATGCATATTGGAAGCACGAAAAAGGTTTACGAAGAAATTTTTATTTTTCTCTTAATAAAAATACCATTTTCCATTTTCGGAGTGTCAAAAAAGGGTTTTTTGTGAAGCAACTACCAAAAATATGCTAGAGAAATGCACCAAATAAAATTATGAAGTTATTATACCACATTTCATGTTCAAATAACCAAATTAATACCTCTCATTAGCTTTAAACACACCTCTTTTGAAAAAGGCAAATTTCTGCCGATTCAGCTGAAACCGGGCCAAATTTGAACTACATGTGCCTCGTAGTTTGCTCATGATTTTTTGTAAAAATAATTTTTAGGTACATAACTACCTATTTCAATAGATATATACCAATATTTTCTCAATATTCAACCTCTAGCTACGAACGGTCATGCCCGCCGTCTTGGCTTTTTCGTAAAACCGGCTTAGAAAATTCCAGAAAATTCAAAAAAAATCAAAATGATGCAAGGCCTTCGCGTGGTGTCATTATATATGTCCTAGTATCCACAAAAAATAATAAACTTAAAATACGATAATCGTGTTGAAAAGGTGTTCATAGAAATGAGCTATCTCCTCCGAAGATTCTTGGGTTTCGGGCCAAATCACGAGCGTTATGGCCACATCCATGGGATAGTTTGTTGAAATGTGCCCATATCTACACAAACATGCATATTGGAACAAGGAACAATGTTGCCGATGAAAGTTTTATTTTTCATTGAATAAAAATACCATTTTCCATTTTCGGAGTGCTAAAACGGTTTTTTTTGTGAAGCACCTACCAAAAATATGTTACAGAAATGCACCAAATAAAATAATGAAGTTATTATACCACATTTAATGTTCAGATAACCAAATTAATACCCCTCAGTAGCTTTAAACACACCTCTTTTGAAAAAGACAAATTTCTGCCGATTCAGCTGAAACCGGGCCAAATTTGAACTACATGTGCCTCGTAGTTTGCTCATGATTTTTTGTAAAAATAATTTTTAGGTACACAACTACCTATCTCAATAGATATATACCAATATTTTCTCAATATTCAACCTTTAGCTACGAACGGTCATGCCCGCCGTCTTGGCTTTTTCCTAAAACCGGCTTAGAAATTCTAGAAAAATCAAAAAAAATAAATCGAAATGATGCAAGGCCTTCGCGTTGTGTCATTATATATGTCCTAGAATCCACCAAAAATAATAAACTTGAAATACGATAATCGTGTTGAAAAGGTGTTCATAGAAATGAGCTATCTCCTCCGAAGATTCTTAGGTTTCGGGCCAAATCACGAGCGTTATGGCCACGTCCATGTGATAGTTTGTTGAAATGTGCCCATACTCTACACAAACATGCATATTGGAACAAGGAACAATGTTGCCGAAGAAAGTTTTATTTTTCATTGAATAAAAATACCATTTTCCATTTTCGGAGTGCTAAAAACGGGTTTTTTTGTGAAGCACCTACCAAAAATATGTTACAGAAATGCACGAAATAAAATTATGAAGTTATTATACCACATTTAATGTTCAGATAACCAAATTAATACCTCTCAGTAGCTTTAAACACACCTCTTTTGAACAAGACAAATTTCTGCCGATTCAATTGAAACCGGGCAAAATTTGAACTACATGTGCCTCGTAGTATGCTCATGATTTTTTGTAAAAATAATTTTTAGGTACACAACTACCTATTTCAATAGAGATATACCAAGATATTATTGTAAATAATTTTACAAATTTTACAAAATTGATTTCGGTCAATTTGAAGGTGAAATTCAAATTATAGAAAATGTAAACATGAATAAAAAACATTTAATATCTAGCCCAACCCAACTAGCCGTGAGAACCTGCTTCAGCACTAGCTACACAGGCAAAATTTCGGCCCATGCGAAGAGGGAAGCATTCCCCCCTCCCCCCCGCCCCGAGAAAAAAAATGATGGACTTGACCCACCAAGGCCCAAGTTCGCTTTTATTTTGCCTTAAGTAGGCCGAATGCTGTATATGGTCAGCACTCGTGAGTTGGCCTGGTGGTTGTGGTGCTCGTATATGTGCTCGAGGTGCATGGTTCGAGTCCCTCCTCCGCGCGCATTATTTTGGCGAATATTCGTAGGTGAGCTGGACACCACACGTTGTGCCACGCACGTCAGGTGCAAAAGTTAAACAGCTAGTCAGACACGCGGTTCGGTAGGGGCACGGGGCTGGACACCTCACTTCAGATGCAAGGCTGGACACCTCATATAAATGTGCTGTAGTTTGTGGGGCTGGACCCACATGCCATTGGTAGCAAGTGAAGCTATGGATTGACACATAAGCAAGGAAATGGCAACTCAACATTACACGTAGGCAAAAATTGATGAGGTGGTCATCCATTCATATAAATGTGTCTACGTTGCAGCGTCATGACGAATATGACGATTTATATTTGTCGTAATCTGCTAAAAAATAAAGCTTCGGATCACATGCACCTGTTATGACGATTTCATCTTATACGGGTACGACGTTTTTAACTCAAATCGTCGTTATTTTATAGGGTTTTTATCCCCTCAAACAACTTACGACGATCTTGTTTGAAATCGTCACAACTCTATGACGATTTCGTTCACCGTCATTACGAGAACGTCATGTATCAACACATTTCTTGTAGTGCTCGCATAGGTATCAAAATGCGCCTGCTATATATCCTCCTATGCACCTCCTATAGTTCCCAATATGCGCCTGTTCGAATTTTAAAATTTGCAGAATTACTACACATTTCAGAATACACATATACAGTTATATAGATAAACAAATACAGTACAACAGTCCAGAATTTCCAGAAACTAGCATCACCATTTATACCATCAACTTGAATCAAATCGCGACATACATATATACAAGTTCATTTATACGAAGTACATCACACAACACAAGTGGTTGTGTCTCCGATCGAGTACAAGTTCATAATCACGTTACAACTGCGACAACGGATCAAGCTCTAGCTAGCTTAGATGAGAGTAAAGCACATAAACTACGATGGATAGCAACGAGGCGATGATGATCACGGTGAAGTTTCTCCACTTCTTCCTTCCGTGTCTCCACTTCTCTTATGCCACCTCTCTTCCGCCACTTCCTCCACTTTTTCTCCACTTCCTCCACTTCTCTTCCGTCACCTCTCTACTCGTATCACCTTGGTAGAGGTTGCCCGAGAAGGTGTTCACTTACTTCGCGCAGTCTTCCAACTCCTCGTACACACCTGGAACCCGACCGATGTACACGACATAGCACTTCTTTGCCATCTCCTACACACACAAAGAAAGATGATATTAGTTACATGTCAGTGGAAATAAATAGCTAAAATAGCTAGCAGTTGACAATATATACATAGTCACGCATATATATGGGTGCAACAGGATGATCACCGGCACTACGAAGAAAGACGGAAAAAGTGCAAACCAAGAATGACTTGGATTCGTACCTCATACTTAGGTTGGGCACTGAAAATGACAATGGCGCTGTTTGATCTTGTGCGGCAAATAGAATATATGCCTAAATTACTAGTCTACTTGGAACACGAGATCAAACAACGACATTGTCATCACACATAACGCCACAACATGTTCTAATCATCGGCATTTCGAAGGAAGACAAAAAAAATTAGCAAACCACAAGAAATAGATCGGCAAGAACGAATGAAAAGCAACAAAGCACTTAGGATAGTTTATAACACAAATAAATTACTAGTGTAGCTCACAACCAAGTTTACAACATAGTGATAAAGAGTTCACAACACGAGTTCGGAACTAATAGCTAGATACCTAGCTAATGGAAGCATCAAGACTTCTTCGCCTGTTTTTGAGACGTCGTCGGCTTGTCAGGGCCGGCATGGAGCAAGCCCATCTTATTGGCCGCCAGCATCATCATGGACCTGTCGTCACCCTGCATCGCCAAGCGTTCGTTTATGAATCTATTGGGCGGTTGATTGCCAGCGTAGAACATGCCCCCGGATCTGACGACTCCATTATGCACGAGAGTCGCGATATACTCCTGGATCTCGAAGAAGGCCTGCCTGAGAGCGGGAGTTGGCGTGGTTGCAAGCCTTTCACCCCACCTGGCGATGTCATTTGGCAGCGTTAGCTGCTCCATCTCATGGACGTACTACTTCATGTGGTAAAGGGCGTAGAAGGCATCCTTCTTGCTGTTTGCCGGCTGCTTGGCGCTTGGGAACTTCATCAGGTGCTTGAAGAAGTGCGCGCCGAACTTTACATGAGGCATTTCCGTTAGCGTGCCTTCCTGAGCGACGTAGGCGGCGAGAGCACCATCAAACACGGTCTTGATCATTGTGCAGTCCTTTAGGATCGCACTGTTGGAGTCGAGGTACAAGGCTGTCGAGCGCCTCATGTTCAAGCATATGAGCACGCAGCCTTGCAAAGCACCCGTCATAGTGGGATGGTAGGGAACGAGAATCGCAAGCCTGTCCGAGTATCTTTGCATGAAGTTCGTCAGATAGTCGGTCGTCATTCCGATTCCCTCCTCAGTTCCCAGCAAGGCGTCACGGAAGAAGTAGGGATCCACTAACTGCAGGAGCGGGAGGTTGTCTCTGGTAATCGCCATGGAAGTATTGAGGGAGAACAGCCGGACCAGGGTATCATGCAGTCGGAACCCCGTTCAACAAGTCGAAGATGTCGGTATGCCGCAGGAAGAAGATATCCCCTGGGGGTACATGGACGAAACACAGCTCTTTCCTGTCCGGCACCTTAGCCATCATAACAATGTACGACGGGTCGTTCTCTTTAATGCGGCGCTCCTCGGTATACGAACACATTTGATGAAGACTGCTCCTCGGAACGCAGCACCATCCGAAGCCCGGAAAACGGGATTCGGAGCATCCTTGCCCTTCTTTCCTGGCCTTTTGCGACCCTTCTTTGGCTTTGTAGAGTCGTGTTGCGTCTCACCGACCACCCTATGGAGGGTGGCCAAAGGAACTGCTGGTCTCGGAGGCTCGATGAAGGTTGCGGGTGGTGGCGTGTCCTGGCTAGTTGGGAAGAGCCGCAGCTGGCAAGCGGGTTTCGCCGGTTGGGTCTCTGGCTCTGCCGGCTCAAACATATTAGAATCCCCTCTTTCACTTGAAGCCCTCGTGCAAATGAACTGGTCGCCGAATTTGGGGTCAACATCATCATCATAATCATTTGGATCCTGTGCCATGTTGAAATCCTCTTCATGTGCTGGCTGTGCTGCCTCCACGGTGATAATGTTGGGCTGGGGATCCACGTCTGTCCCCAAACGGATCTGGCTCTTCGGCCATAGGAACAAGTAGCCAAAGAGAGTACCGAGGACCGCCGCCGGAGCGTCATCTTCCCATCCCAAAGGTTGAGAGGGAGCTTCCAATTTCTCGTATCCGGATATCACCATACTGATTTGGACCCTCATCATGTCTGGTGGCATTGTGCCAGTGTGCCATGCGCGGTTATCCGGCATAATGATGGATCCCATGGCAACATCCTTCAGCTGGCCGCCCATGGCATTAGAGTGGAAGGAGCGTCTTTCTGCGAAAGACATGCAGGCCGGGCGTTAGTAAAACCGAGATCAAGTCATCAGTGTGGTTGAGCTTCCCAACTCTAGATTTAATGACTTAGTAATTACCTTGAGGGCGTCAAACGCGGCCAATGGCGAGGGACCGCCGCCGACACGCTTGAGCGCGCAAGTAGCGGAGTGGCTGCCTGATGGAGGAGCGGTGGTGCGGGTCGGCGCCTTCGCCGCAGCGACCTCCGGAGCTGGAGGAGTGTCCACCAACACCGGCCCCGCCGCTAGAGGAGTCACCAGCGCCTCCGGCCGCGGCATGTTGTCCGATTGGGTGCTGCCGATCGCGAGGTCGGGAACAGGTGGTGGCCCCTTCTTACCACTTCTCTCCCACCTCTTGTATCTCTCCATGTAGATGGGAAGGATGGTGATGATCTTCTCGTTCAATTGCGACTGCATTTTTGTCCTGACTTATTCTTTGAACTTCGTCTCGGCCGCCGTCACAGCCCTGGTCACGGCATCTTCTACTACACCGGGAAAGGCTTCAACCTTTTCCCTTAGCTCTTTCACCTCGGCGCTTTCGGCCTTCTTTCCCTTCGAGTTGCCTCCGTAGTACTCGGACCACGGTATGCCTCCGAAGCCGGGCACACGACCAGCCGATGACGGGGCCTTCAGAGGATCGACATTCTTGGTCCGGTTCAGCGACCTGTTGAAAGTGGTGTCCCACTTGGCGATAGGCTCCGACCCCTGGGATGAGGAGCTCTTACACTCCTCACTCTACGCACGAGGGAACGCGATTAGTCGGCTTCATTGATTAGTCGTGAACGCAAAGAATCGAGTTGCATGGAAAGTACTTACATAGTTTCCCATTAAGTCCGTTACCTTCGAAGCGAAGGGGCCGGTGGGCTCCGAGGTATAATCAGAGCTCCCTTTCACCTTGGAATGTCGGGCCCTGAAAAAGTTCCTTGCATGCGGCTCCTTTATGTCGGCAAAGGGTGGTGTCAACCCCTTTTCGCGATATTCGGCGTCCTCCTTCTCCCATTTGGGCATCGCGGTTCTATAACCGCCGGTGCCGATATGGTGGGTTCCAATGTTGAGGCTCCTCATATCCTTGCCCTTCTGACTCTTAAGCTTGCTCAAGGCCGAGTTGCATCTGGCCTTGAAGAGATTATAGTCTTCTTCCTTGACCATAAGCTCCTTCTTAAAGACCTCCAGGTAACTTAGCTTGTCCTGGATGATCAGCTTCTTCACCCGGGTCTTCCAATTTCCCAAGGCCTTGGTCATCGTCTTGAGGGCATACTTGTTCACCGGGTTCCCTCTGTATTCGTCGTTGTTGTACTTGTTTTCCTCATCACTCGGGAACGCCTATCCTGCGTGCATCTTTCGGAAGAGTGTGACGAGCAAAACTCTGTTCGCTTCGGACTTGAGGCTCTCCGTGTTGATCGTGGCGGTGCTCCGGAGGATTGCCGCGAGCTGGAGGGAGTAACCCACGGTAACCTTCTTCGGCTCCTCCGGAACACCTTTAGCGCTCACACTCGTGATGATGGACCTTGTGCCGATGTCCACCATGATCGGGGTCCGATCCTTCCGGGCCTTCTTCGAGGCGCTACCACCGCTCGTAGTGGCACCACCGCCGCCATCGGTGGTAGTGGCGTCCTCGGTGTCCACCATTATCTCCTCATCGTCCGACGAGTTTTCCTCAGCCTCCTCCATCTCTTCGTCCCGCGATTGGAATTCCGGGTCCTCGCGGGCTTCCATCTCCGCCTCGAGCTCCCAATAGGCCAGCTTATTGCTTGAAGGTCCCGGTGCCCCCGACATTTCTAAAAACACACAAAGAAATGAAACTACTAAGTATTAAATTTCTAGGCGTACATTAAGAGTGCCGATGTCCACCATAAAAGGTAGTTTCTTGTTGCTTGCAATAGAACCACAAACAAACAGTTTCATTTCAGTGTATTTAACATTTCTTCAAATATCTTAGAAATGGGTTTTTGAACCGTGATTCTGGTGGTACTGCAGATGCAAATCGACATGTGAATTTTGCAGAACCGAATGCTTCCAAAGATGTTACCTTGGGAGATGTAGTATCAAATAATAACCGCAAGCACAAGGCAGTTGGTGAACTTTTGATGGATGAAAGCGTATTAAAAAGAGCTAGGGGGGCTACTGGGAATCCCAGAGACATGCAGGTGCCACCAGGTAGAGATGGAAGTAACAGTAGGTCAAGTGACAGGTTTCAATCAAATCTGAATACGATGCTTGAAACCAAGATAACAGGAAACCCTAAGAAAGTTCCTCGTCAGGCGGCGCAAGGTGTCAATTTGTGCCAGAGGTGTTGCCAGAGATGCGGTGGCCGTGCGATGTTGGAGTTGCCCTTAGGTACTCAATAGTTGACTGAATTTTCAAGTTGACTGAAAGCTACACAGATAATAAGTTCTTATGTCGCAAGAACCACTGCCACCTCCAATCAATCTGAACTACTATACAGAATAAGGCTTGGCTCCTAGGTCCTAGCGCTAGGCAGAGAAAGTCAAAAGAGATATAGATAAGTTCAGATCTGGGAAGTACTAGTGCCAATATGAACTAGCATTTCAAATTTGGATCCAAACCAACTTCAGGAAATCAAACAAAGATCATACGAAAAAATACAATCGATGTTTATTTGCAACGTGCAGCAGGTCTTGTCACATGAAACAAATCAAGAATTACCCAGTAGCCTAAATACAGCACATTCAAACATATATAATTACCCAGCACAAAGTATACCAAAATTGCAAGGAAACCCAATTTATGGAATATTAAATACCTCTAAGGGAAAACCCAATCGATGTTTATCTGGAAATTACAGGTGTTGTCACAAAAAAGATTTCATATTAATCACACAGCTACTTTGTGATTCTGCTATTCCATATCAGTTTCCAGGTACAATGACTTCGCATTTAGCAGCACCAACTCATGACCAGAGCATATCTTTTAAGAGATCTAACCACAGGGCTATTTGTGCCCTGAGGTTGCTCCCGGCTGGTTTCCGTTTGTGTCCCCACATGGCATGGAGAGCACTATGTTCGGGCGGTAAAGTTGCTGTCGTGGCGATGCGGTTGGTTTTGCTCGTGCGTTGGCTTTGCGCATGTGTGGTACGTGTCCATTTTGGTTGGAGTCGGTTCGCGTGTTCCCTTTTATTCTTCTCCCTTCCCTGGTGGTGGTGTGTCTGTTTGCTTTTTCCTCTTCTATCGGTTAGCGGCGACGATTCTTCTTGGCTTGCCTTTTCTCTTCGGCACTTCAGCTCGCGTGTTGCTCCGCAGGAGATTTTTGGTTTCACTTCGTCTGTGTTGTGTGCTCTCTGTGTGTATATTCTTGTCTTGGATGCGATTGTGTGTCCTCTTACCGTGGGGAGTAGAGGATTGGTTCCGGCTGGTTGTCTAATTGTGGCTTTCTCGCGGGTTTGGTGGGTGGTATTTGTGCTGGGCCTCCTCTCTAGCCGCAGGCGAGGCGCCGTGATCTCATGTTTGGTTCGTTTTTCTCTGTCTCTCTATATATTTATTTCTACATTTTTTTGTGTGGATCCCGTCTGTGCAAAGTCCAGTCATAGGCCGAAGAATGCTTTTTTAGTGTGGGGATCAGAAGATCTGTGCTAGGCGTTTGGTTTGCTGTCGGTTCTTTGGGGCTGGATGTGAATGCATTTCTCCTAGTGTGTGGATTGGAGGGTTAGTGGTATGCTGATTGATTTGCTCCGGTTAATTGGGGCCAGCTTTGTTCCTTCGTTTCCTCATCTTTATTTTCCATTTCTTCTTGCTGCTTTGGTCGATTTTATGTGCATGTCTGTTGTTTCTGTGTATTTGCGAGATGTCGTTTCTATGGATTCGGGGCGGGTTAAAGGTGGCGGGTTCAGGCTCGAGTCGTATTAATAGCGACAACAGTCTTATTCATTTTCTACTTCAGCATGGTTTTCTGATATAGGTTGCTAGATTTCTTTCAGTTTGCCATAGTTGTACGTCTGAACTTATGTATGATACTGGCTAGCGATAGCCAGCGTTTTGGTTGCAGTTGAATCTGCTAAAGCTTGCCTGTCGATCCTGCTTTCTTTGAAGACAGAAAACCAGAGGAAATCATCCACAACCTGACGCTGACGCTTGTGGATCTGATGCTTTTGATGAAGCAATCTTCCATCCAAGATGGAAAGCTGAAACCGCATGGCGACCTGTTTGAAATTCACATAGTGAACCTAAAATGATCAGCACTTCTGAAATCAAGGGGATGGACAATATATACTCAAACTTGATAAAGCTATGGCGGGTGAGTGTATCACGCATTACTGTGCGTCCTTGATATCTGTTTACAGATACTTATCTAACAAGCTTGCTACATAGGATAAAACACCCTCGAGTGGATGCAACAAGATATCTTGCAAATTCAGGTATACGAAACGTGCGCCAGTTTTCTGCTTGAGAACAAAAATATAGCCAGTAATAGCAATGAAGAAAACGTCTCAGAAAAACCTGAGATAAACGAGTACAATTTTATATCACTCCTTTTCATATATGTTGTCAACGTGAGATTTCTAAATCTCTGTTCTCACAACATTGTCCCTTTAATACATAATATAGGTGTTAACTGTGCTGACGAGGATGATCAAATGGGAAACTTTCATGAGCCCATAGATGTGTCTTACCTATATATGCTTTGTGTCTTCATGTCTTCGTCGAGATTTGCCATGTTTCAATAAATGTCTATTTTAGCCACCCAAAATATTGTACGAGTGATATGTGTGTTTGTCTTCATGGTTGCGTCTAGACTTTCCACGTTTAAATAAATGGCTACTTTAGCCACACAAAACAGCAGACTAACATGATACCCCCGTTCTTGTTGAGACATCTTTCTAGTCTCCGTTCTACTTTCCCTCGACACAAAATAAAAATGCATCACTTCCATGAATATACACCCATGGGGAGAAAATCTACACGCAAAGTCTACAAACGGCGCGGCAAGGCGCGCATGGTCCATCTAGTTCTAAGTGTTAACTCAGCAAGGGAATCAATGAGCAGCAACAGAAGAAGAAATACACGCTGCAAACATGCACAGCATGTTTCAGGTTTTTCTACTTATCTATTCAATATGACTGACTTCTAGGCCGGGCACAACAATTCAAAGTTCTACAACAGATAAATATAAATCTGGGAAGTTAGTTAGTCACCCATTTCAAATTTGGATACACAGACAAGTATATAGAGAGTAAAGAAAAAATCTGACTTATACATTCTGAATCATAAACATCGCAGTGGAGTCCCCTTTTATTTCATTTTTCTTTTTTTTGAAACGAGGCAAAAGTTTTGCCTTTTCATTGATATATAAAAGAAAAGAGTTGGCAGTTTATTATCTCAGCAAGATATAAATGAGTACAAACAAAGCAACACTTGCTGCAAACATGCCCACATGTTTCTCACTTAAACTAGTATGGCACTAAGTTCTAGACTGGCATCTCCTGTGTCAAGTCGGAAACGTTCAAATTGGGCAAAGCACAATTTAAATAGAAGACCGAAGCACGAAATAAAGAAACTGTAGATGAATATGCTGCATACTGAACAGGGAAAAATCAAATTGATGTTTATTTGCAACTTGCAGGTTTTGTCACAGCTTAACAATCAAGAATAACCCAGCAGCCTAAATACAACACATTCCAACAGATGTAACTAGATAATACCCCGCGCGTTGCTGCGGGAGTATCTAAATAAAGTGAGATATCATCCAAATAAATAATCTTTTAAACTATCAAGTCCATCTTCCGGTTATTCCCATATTGGAATTGAGTGTTCTATGTAGAGATCCATTAACATCATACCAGATAAAGAAATATATGTTGCAGAAATATTTTATTATTCTATTTAGTTTTACAAATAGACACGTTCCAGGGAAGAATACCATGTATTCACATGATCACATCAGATACACCTGCTCGCCTAGGTTGTCAGGTAAACAACTCCATAATCTTACAGAGATTTCATAGGCATAGATCACTAGTGGAAACAACCCCTCTCGTCCAGGGGGCCGGGGGGCAGCTGTCCCGGTTGCAACCAAATCCGGGACAAATGCCCTGCATTGGTCCCGGTTCGTGCGCCCGGGGCAACAGGAATCGCCTGGGCGCATTGGTCCCGGTTCGTGGGGGGCATATCGTTCCCGGCTCGTGCCACGGACCGGGACCAATGCCTAGCCACAGGCCACGTGGCACGCGCATGACCTGTTGTCCCGGTTCAGTCCACGAACCGGGACCAATGCCCCCTTCCCCTATATATACTGCCCCAGCCCCCCCTCTTTCCATCTTTTTTTTTGCTTGGAGGTGTGAGAGAGTGTGGTGTTGGTGTGTTTTTTTTACTATGCACACGAGGTGTTCGATGAAATTCCCGAAACGCACACAAGCTCACTGAAAATGGTATCTTCGACCGAGGTTAACAAATTATCTTTTTCATCTGTAACTGATACATAAAAAAGTATTATTTGTCGATGTACTGTGGTCATCTCTGTATTAATATGTATTTTGATAAACTTAATTATATGATGCAGATGGATGCACGGCAGCGATGGATGTACGGTGACCGACGCACCTCCGAGTATATGGCAGGCCTGAATGCATTTCTTGCTGTAGCTCAGGCGAACAAAGATAATGGCTTCATGTGTTGCCCATGTGTTGATTGTCGGAACATCAGAGAAAATTCTTCCGAAAGAATCCTTCACGGCCATCTACTTCGGAGAGGTTTCATGCCCAGCTATAATTGCTGGACCAAGCATGGAGAAAGAGGGGTTGTGATGGAAGACGATGAAGAAGAAGAAGAAGATCCTTTGTTCCCTGAATACGACGATACTGCAATGGAAGAGAATGCAGAAGAAGGAGGTGATCAAGAACAGGCATCAGAAGAGCCCGATGATGATCTTGGCCGAGTTATTGCTGATGCAAGGGAAGACTGTGAAAATAAATTGGAGAGGTTGAAGCTGGACAACATGTTACAGGATCACAAAAAATTGTTATACCCAAATTGCGAAGATGGTAGCACAAAGCTCGGTACCACACTGGAGTTGCTGAAATGGAAGGCACAAAACGGTGTGACTGACAAGGCATTTGAGAGTTTACTTCAACTAATGAAGCCAAAACTTCCAAAGGATAACGAATTGCCTGAGAGTACGTACGAAGCAAAGAAAGCTCTCTGCCCTCTAGGATTAGATGTGCAGAAGATACATGCATGCATTAATGACTGCATTCTCTTCCGCGGTGAGAAGTACGAGAATTTGGATGAATGTCCGATATGCACTGCACTGCGGTATAAGATCAGAGCAGATGATCCTGGTGATGTTGACGGCGAGCCCCCCCGTAAGAGGGTTCCTGCTAAGGTGATGTGGTATGCTCCTATAATACCACGGCTGAAACGTCTGTTTAGAAACAAAGAGCATGCTAGGTTGTTGCGATGGCACAAAGAAGACCGTAAGAAAGATGGAAAGTTGAGGCACCCCGCCGATGGATCGCAGTGGAGAAAGATCGAGAGAGACTTTCCATACTTTGCAGGAGAGGCGAGAAACTTATGGTTTGGTCTAAGTACAGATGGCTTTAATCCTTTTGGGGAGCAGAGCTCCAGTCATAGCACTTGGCCTGTAACTCTATGTATGTACAACCTTCCTCCTTGGTTGTGCATGAAGCGCAAGTTCATTATGATGCCAGTTCTCATCCAAGGCCCGAGGCAACCTGGCAACGACATTGATGTGTATCTAAGGCCATTAGTGGAAGAACTCTTAGAACTGTGGGGCAAACCAGGTGTACGTGTGTGGGATGAGAACGAACAAAAGCCATTTGACCTACGGGCGTTGCTTTTCGTGACCATCAATGATTGGCCATCTCTTAGTAACATTTCCGGTCATACAAACAAGGGATACAATGCATGCACACACTGTTTAGATAAGACTGACAGTGTTTTTTTGGATAAATGTAAAAAGGTTGTATACCTGGGGCATCGTAGATTTCTTCCGATCAAGCATCCCTTAAGGAAAAAAGGAGGGAAGCATTTCAGAGGTGAGGCAGATAACCGAAAGAAGCCTGAGCTTCGTAGTGGTAATGATATATTCGATATGGTCAAGGACCTAGAAGTAATCTTTGGTAAGGTTGCTGGCAGCCAACCAGTTCCGTACGGCCCTGATAAGCGGGCACCCATGTGGAAGAAGAAATCTATATTTTGGGAGCTACCCTATTGGAAAGTTTTAGATGTCCGGTCTTCGATCGACGTGATGCACGTGACAAAGAATCTTTGTGTCAATCAGCTATGCTTCCTGGGCGTGTATGGGAAGTCAAAAGATACGCCTGAAGCACGGGAGGACCAGCAACGTATGAAAGACCCAAGCAACAAGCACACAGATACAGGGCGCCATTCCTTAAGCAGCTACGCTCTTACTAAAGCAGAGAAGGAAATATTCTTTGAAGTCCTTTACAATATCAAGGTTCCGTCTGGCTTCTCGTCGAATATAAAGGGGATAATAAACATGGCAGAGAAAAAATTCCAAAACCTGAAGTCTCATGACTGCCACGTGATTATGACGCAATTGCTTCCGATTGCATTGAGGGGGCTTCTACAGGAAAATGTTCGAGTACCCATTGTGAAGCTATGTGCATTCATGAACGCAATATCTCAGAAGGTAATCGATCCAGAAATTCTGACAAGATTACAGAGGGATGTGGTCCAGTGTCTTGTTAGTTTTGAGTTGGTGTTCCCACCATCCTTCTTCAACATTATGACTCATCTCCTTGTTCACCTATGTGAAGAGATTCATATTCTCGGTCCGGTATTTCTACACAATATGTTCCCCTTTGAGAGGTTCATGGGAGTCTTGAAGAAATATGTTCATAACCGTGCTAGGCCAGAAGGAAGCATCTCGAAGGGCTATGGAACAGAGGAGGTCATTGGGTTCTGTGTTGACTTTATTCCTGACCTTAAGACAATTGGTGTTCCTGAATCGCGGCATGAGGGGAGACTGAGGGGAAAAGGAACGCTGGGAAAGAAAACAATGATACCTAGGGACGGGCATTCTTTGACCAAAGCACACTACACAGTTCTACAAAATTCTATGTTCATGGCTACGTATGTCGAGGAACACAAGAATATTGTACGGTCTGCAAACCCGGGGAAGGATGACTCATGGATTAAACGCGAACACATGGAGACTTTCGGAAGTTGGTTGCAAACACGTCTTATAAATGACACCACTGTTGAAGATCAGCTATACATGTTGGCAGGGTCACCATGTTCGACTATTGGGAGTTTTCAAGGGTACGAGATAAATGGGAATACATTTTACACGAGCTCCCAAGATAAGAAGAGCACCAACCAAAACAGTGGTGTCCGCTTTGATACAACAAACGAGAATGGAAAAACTGACACATACTATGGTTACATAGAGGAGATATGGGAACTTGACTATGGACCTTCTTTTAAGGTCCCTTTGTTCAAGTGAAAATGGGTCAACCTGAATGGAGAAGGGGTAAAGGTAGACCCGCTTTATGGAATGACAACAGTGGATCTCAACTGTATTGGTTACAATGACGAACCATTCGTTCTAGCCAATGATGTGGCTCAGGTCTTCTATGTGAAGGACATGTCTTCCAGACCGAAGAAAAGAAAAAATAAGGGAACAATTTCATCATACGATGAGCCGAAGCGTCACATAGTTCTCTCAGGGAAAAGAAACATCGTTGGAATCGAGGACACGACAGACATGTCAGAAGATTATAATAAGTTTGTTGAAATTCCACCCTTCACAGTGAAAGCTGACCCCACCATCCCGTTAAATAATGAAGATGCTCCATGGTTACGGCCGAAGCGATCATAAGCAAGGGACACGAAGAAAATTCAGAAGACTAGATAGGGATTTTGTTGGTGATGTGTAATAATAAACGTGGAATACATGATCATAGTTCTTATAACGTAGTATGAACGAGATTTTGTTAACCAAAATGATATTTATACATATTATGTGATTATGAATGGAGTAGGTGCAAGTTTGACCAATAATTTGTATTGATCGGTCAAAAGCTGGCAAGCATTGAGTGCTTGACAACTATGACCAGTCTGACTTCATTATTATTCCAAATGAAAATGAGGCCCTAGCTCCAAAAAGTGTATGGGTGGAAATTTCCAGAAATTTGTATGACATAGAGCCGGAGTTTTTGGATTCTAAGCACTTCTGTGCAGCTGCTCAAGAAAGAGGCTACATCCATAATTTGCCAATTGAGAATAACAAGGTTGCCCCTCTAGAGCCAGATGAGATGGAATTTTTACTCGGTCTCCCAAGAAACCACACAAGGGGAGTCGCGAAGAGAGAGAGGTACAAATCTCTTGGCAATTCATTCCAAATTGATACTGTGGGTTGCCACTTGTCGGTGTTGAAGAACATGTTTCCCAATGGTGTTAATGTGGTGTCCTTATTCTCCCGTATTGGAGGAGGAGAGATAGCTTTGCACAGGCTTGGCATCCACATGAAGACAGTGATTTCAGTTGAGATAAATGAAGTTAATAGGAGGATTTTGAGGGGTTGGTGGGATCAGACACAAACTGGCACTTTAATTGAGATTGCCGACGTGAAGTCTCTCAGTAATGATAGCGTACACGGAATGCAATTCATTCCAAATTGATACTGTGGGTTGCCACTTGTCGGTGTTGAAGAACATGTTTCCCAATGGTGTTAATGTGGTGTCCTTATTCTCCGGTATTGGAGGAGGAGAGATAGCTTTGCACAGGCTTGGCATCCACATGAAGACAGTGATTTGAGTTGAGATAGGTGAAGTTAATAGGAGGATTTTGAGGGGTTGGTCGGATCAGACACAAACTGGCACTTTAATTGAGATTGCCGACGTGAAGTCTCTCACTAATGATAGCGTACACGGAATGCAATTCATTCCAAATTGATACTGTGGGTTGCCACTTGTCGGTGTTGAAGAACATGTTTCCCAATGGTGTTAATGTGGTGTCCTTATTCTCCGGTATTGGAGGAGGAGAGATAGCTTTGCACAAGCTTGGCATCCACATGAAGACAGTGATTTGAGTTGAGATAGGTGAAGTTAATAGGAGGATTTTGAGGGGTTGGTGGGATCAGACACAAACTGGCACTTTAATTGAGATTGCCGACGTGAAGTCTCTCACTAATGATGGCGTACACGGAAGTTACTATGTTTTCAAGCGGGGGTCGGAATAAAGAGAAAATACATCTGGATGCGCAGAGTAAAACTTCAAAGGAAAACTATGGTTTTTCTGTTGTAGACGAAGATCTCAAATTCACCGTGTCAATAAGGTACAACTCGCTTTGAATTAGGAAGATCACGAGAGAAATCAAAAATTGTAACATTTTTATATTCAAATTATATACAAATGAAAAAATAATTAATAGTTTCAATAGTTAGAATAATTATTTAGTTAAACGAAAAATGGATTTAAATTAGTTTTGCAAATTCTAGCATTTTTCATGTTGGAATTTTTGTCAAATTTGAAAGTATATAGAAGTTGTTAATGTGCAAACTTAACCCTTTTCGAATTTTGGCGCTAAAAAATTTTGGGCGCGCAGGGGTGCCACCGAAATTCGAAATTTGTTTTTGGTCCCGGGCCGTGGTACCAACCGGGACCAAAGGGGCTCTAGTCCCGGTTGGTTGCACGGGCCGGGACTAGAGGCCCAGGTGTATAAAAATCGCGGCCCTCTCTCCAGGCCGAACGAACACCCCAGGGACAGGTACGAGTGGACATGGCTGGGCGAAGCCCTGCCGGAGGCGGGAACGAGTAGTCAGATCCCGCCGGCGGACCGCTGGCGGGTATGGGCTAGGGACACGGTAGAATAGGGGGCACACAACTTATATTAAAAAAAGGCCAGGAGCCTTGCTTACATAGATAGGGTGCGGCGCGGCCACAGGCGGCCGGCCGTACTTGCATAAAGGGGCGGCGACGCGGCCACAGGCGGCCGGCCGTTTCTTGGGGGGTAGCTAGGGGCCTTGCTTACATAGAATAGGTGGCGGCGGCGCGGCCACAGGCGACCGGCCGATCTACTAGTCCTCCTCGTCGGAGGAGATTTCTTGGTAGGGGGGCGGCTGCCACAGGTGGGCAGGCGGCGCCTGGGCCGGGGGTGCAGGCATCGGGGGCATCGGAGGCGCGTACGGCGGTGGCGGGGGCAGCGGCGGTGGCGGGGGCAGCACCTCCTGCGGCGGCGGCGGCGAGGGGGCAGCTCCTCCTCCTGCTCCGGCGACCCCGGCGCCCAAACGCCGCCGGTCCAGGCCCAGGACATGCCGTACTCCAGCCCGGGGGGGAGCGGCTGCGGCGGCGGCTGGTCCTCGGACGCCTCATACTCGGCGTAGAGCGCGTGCCACCAGGGGGTAGGCTCGGGGGGCGGCGGCGGCGGCATGGCGGCAGCGGCGCGGGCGGCGGCCACGACCCGCTCCCACCGCTTGATCTCATCCTCGACGAGTGAGCGGCGAGAGGCCTCGCAGGCATCCTCCATGGCGGCCCGGAGCACGGGGTCCTCCTCCCCGGAGAAGTCCCCCGGGATGTCCTCGAGGAGCCACAGCTCCCTCTCCCGGCCGGGCGGTGGCGGCGGGTAGTCCTCGACGTCCACCTCGTGGGGGGCGGGGATGTAGGAGCGCCGGTGCTGCTCGTGCTCCTGCTCGAGCCAGGCGCCCCAGTAGGGGGAGCTGCGCGCGTACACGCGCTCCCTGCGGACGTGGGCCGACAGGAGCTCGCGCCGGCGGTCGATCTCCTCGAGCAGCGCCTGGCCGGTCGGGACCGGCGGCACAGGGATCCGCTGGGGGTTCAGGTGCCAGCCGTCCGGGAGGTGGACGTCGGCATAGAACACCGGCGTGGCGTTGTTCCAGTGCCACTCGGCCTCATCCACCCGGACGTACCGGCGGAACCGCTTGCCCTTGGGCGCGGCGCTGGGCGGCGGGCGTGCAGCCGGAGGTGTCGCGGGGACGCGCGGCGTCCCGCCGAGGCGGACACCTCCAGGGCCGTAGCCGAAGGCCTCCGCCGGCGGTGGTGGGACGCGGCCGGCGCCGCTCGAGGAGCCTTCATTCCTGGGGCGCTTGCCGGAGCCGCTGCCGAACCAGCGGGACATGGTGTCTATGGTTGGTCTGCCTTGGGCGCGGCCGGGGTGAATGGGTTGTACGGGCGGCGGGGGGCCTTTAAAAAGGACCCGGGGTGGGCTGGACGTGGCATGCCAACCGGCGGCCTGGACGTGGCGGCGGTTGCAGGCGGCCATGAATGCGGGCAGGAGCCGAGGCGTGGCGGCGGTTGCAGCCGTGGCGCGTGGGGAAGTGGGGGCGCGGGGAAGCCGAGGCGGGGCGGGAAGACGAGGCGACTGGCCCTTTGACCGTCCTGTAGTCTTAATTTAAGGGACCAGGCGAGCCAGCCAACGGCCGCTGGCCAGTGGCCCCTTCGAACCATTGACTGACCACGCTGGCCAGTGGGCCCTTCGAACCGTTGACTGACCATATTAAAAGACGCGGGCCAGTGGGCCCTTTTGACAAAAAAATGTGACCAGTGGGCTTAATAAAAGACGTGGTCCTGGACGCGGTTGGGGAAGGGGAGGCCGGCTCGGGATTGGGAGACAAGAGCCCAAAAAAACGTGGGGCCTGGACGCGAAAACTGAACGACTATATTTGTTTTTGTCAAAAAAGTATCCATCCCGGTCCATTGAACGAACCGGGACGACCTCCCTGGCCCAGGTTCGCCACGTGGCCTATCCTTACCATCTGTAACATCCCAAGTATGTTTGTTGCATGTTTATTTAAGTATTGCATCATATCATCATATTGATTCAATGTTGTTTGCATTTGTTTCTTAATTGTTGCAATTTTTTTCCACTGTTTTCACAACTCAAATTCAAACCTTTTTCAAACATTGGTTTCATACTTGCTCTGTTACACCATTTTGAATAAAATTCACAAATAATAACAATCAATTTGGTTCCATGTTTTCCATAATGATCACTTGTGAAATTCTTGGTTTTAGATCAATTATTCATTTTCCAAACACAATTTAAAATTCAAATCCAAGCACCCAAAACAGAACCATTTTGAAATCATGTTGATAACCAAATCAAATTAACTCAATTTGCTTTTTGCCATAGGGGTTACCCTATTTAAATGGTTGATTTTATTAATGTTTATTAACAGCAACCCTTTCACTCAAATTTGGTTCAAATTTCAAAAAGCAATCAAATGTTTAAATTTTTGAAAATGAAAGTTGCCAAATGGTTGCATTTGGCCTAAGGAGTCTATCTGAATTTTTCCAGATTTTTATCTAACCAAAACCCTAAGTTTTTCTTCCAAAAGCAAAGCTACAAAAAAAAAACAGAAAGAAAAAAAATAAAAAAAGGAACAAAACCTACAGCGCGCGCGGCAGCTAACCCTACCCAGCCCACTAACCTAACGCGCGCGCCAGGCCCAGCCCACCCTAGCGCAACTGAACGCTTCAAAAAGTGTGCGGATCTTCTGTCCGCTGTACGGCGGCCATCGGCCGGTGCCACCGCGGCAGAAAGCTACCAACGACGGCGATCCGAGCTCGTGGCGCCCTATAAAGCGTGCCCTAGGGCTCCCGCACCTACCCTAACCCTAGGCGCCGTCTTTTCCCTCTTCTCCGCTGCCGTCTGCCCCTCTCCCGGCCGCCTCCCTCTCTGCTAGCTCCCTCGCCGAAATCCACACCTCTGAAACCGACGATGGCGCCACCTCCTTAGCCACCCTCTCCACTCGCTGATCACGGGAATCAAAAGCTCTCCGCTCCCTCGACGTTTTGGACACGGGAGCTCGACGGGAGATCGACCGTGCCGTCCCCGCCGTCCACGACAACGCCGCGCCGCCGTCGAGCTCGCTGTGCCCCTCTGCCTCCTCGACAACCGGCGGTGAGCCACCGTAGCTTTCCCTCTCTCCCTCTGCTGCTTGCGCTTGATCTCGTGCACGCACTGCACCCGTCCACGCACACTTCCCCCTCGCAGCGATCACGGCCACGTTCAGTTCCCGCCGGCGAGTTTCTGTTTCTGTCAGCCATGGAACAATTCCGTCGTCAGTTAAAAAGTTCAGTAACGCGGCGTTGAACAATAACCTGAAACCGTCCCCCTATCTGTCAAACACCGCAGCGCAGCGCAGCTGGTTGCGCTCACTCCGAATCTCGCGCAGGTCTCGGGTTCGAGCCCCGCAGACGCGCACCTTTTTTTGGTTATTTTCTCTCCAGCGCGCAGGCCCCCCAGTCGGTGACTGGCACTGCCACGCGGGCGCGCAGCGCCGCGCTGGCCCCTCTGGCCCACGCGGCAGCGACAGTGGGTAGAGAACTGTGCGGTGAGAAAAGTTTGCGAATTTCTGTTTAATCCAAAATCCTTTTAAATAACAGAATTGAGTATAAAATTTCAACCTTTAATATCTTTTGTTCTATAATTCCAATAACTGCAAGTTTTATATGTTTTCAGATCCAAATTTCCCAAACTTTCCAAATATCCAATTTGTGTACTGTTTTGACAATTACAAATGCATTTAAAATTCAAACTTAATTATTTCAAATGCTAATTTAGAAATTCAATAACTAATTATTTATTAATCCAATAAATGCAAATAAAATATGTTTTCCATACCATTTTAAATAACCTATTCAAATATAATTTTTGTTTTCTGGTTTGAATAATTTAAATTGCCTAAATATTTTAATCCTTGTTTAATTCAATTAAAATTTGATAAAATCATAACTTGGTCAAAATAAAATATTTTTGAACATGCAAAATATGTTTTCAAACCATCAAAGTGTGAACTTTTCAAATGTGAGTTTGAATTCATGTTTTGAACAAATAAAAATTCAATTAAATTCAAACTTGTTTTAAATTCATTTACAACTTGTTTAATATTGTTTAATTCATAATTAAATAATCCAAATTCCAATTTCAAAATTTGAAACATGTAATCCAACAAAAATTTGATGTTCTTTTCAAATATCAACTTTGTTATTTGTTTTGAACAATTTAAATGGTTGAAAACAAAAAATACTTGTGTGCTCCCTTTAAGGCACCCAAAAATTCCCTAAATTAATAATAAAATTCTAAATTGCTACACCCTATTCTAATTTGATTCTAATGTTGTTATTTTGCTGTTTTCCTTTTGCATGCATCATACTAAACCACTAGCACCTGTTGTTTGGTTGGAAAACAAATAATCTAACCAAAATCCATGGGCTTTTCATATGCAACTCAAAGTTGCATATGTGTCCAAATTAAATTGTGTTGTCTTATCAATTAATTTATTTTGATGCATCTATTAACTTGTCATGCATCATATTTGATTGTGCACTATGCCATGAAAATGATTGTTTATATTCTGCCTTGTTTGTTTGTTTCTTCTCGGATAGACGACGACGTTGATACCGACGACCTTTACGACACCCCTTCTGAGGATCTAGCTCAGTACCCGGCTACTGGGTTTGCAGGCAAGTTATCACTCACATGAACCACTGTGTTCCTTTCAACATTGGTTACCGATACTTTCCGTTGATTCTTATCGGCTAGCCATAGTGGTAGTTGTTTCTGTTACGAACCTATCACATGATACCCTAAACCCTGATATTGCCATCACCTCCAGTCCTAAAACCCTGTTGCTTGGGCCCGTGTCTTACTAGCATGCTTAGGGTTGTTTTGCTCGAGTCTGTTATCAGTTACTTTCTGTTATTATATTCTGTTATATTCTGGGCTCGATGTTAAACAACACCTGTTAATTTGAGGTAATAATAATTTGCTGATAAGGCACCGGCAGGAGGCCCGGCGTGGTTTTGAGGCCTGCTAGTGTCGACCCTAATAGGAAAAGGGTCTTGTCTACTGATCCATGATGAGCGCACTATCCGCATGTGGGAAGCGTGTATGGGCGCCCCCCTCAATTTGACTCGATCCGCATCTCGTCCAAATCACCACACTTAGTTCGGGCTTTCCATTTGATGCACGCATATGCAGGTACGAACCCGAGGCCAGGGTGGAACTTTTGTAGTCGGCATTTAGGGCGGCGTGGTCTTCCAGTGCTATGAGGGTCCTCCTTTTCTTCGGGGGGCTCGATTAGCCGCGCACGCACAGCACGTGGTGCTTTGGGCTTGATGCGAGGAAAGGTTGAATTGTGTTGAGTGCCCCGCTTGGTGGGAAAGGCCTTCCCATCTGGCGGGATATTCTTACGTGTACGGCCAAATTGGTGCACCCCTGCAGGGATAAATCTTCTCGAGAAGCCGTGTTTTCCGCGGTTATGGTTGACTTGGTGAAAGTACTGGCTAACAAGTACTCAGAACAACTTCCACCTAACTAATGATAACTTGACTAGTAATAGGCTTATTGACACAACAACTTGATCCATCATTAATCCAACTGTGTGAGTTATCCTCGGATTGCTTCTTTGGATAAGGGGCGAGATCCAGGATGGGTTTGTTTGGTGGTTAGCTATAGTTGGTTACGTTACGCTATCTTATCTCTTTCTGATACACCGTAAGTTGTAGTATGTTCTGTAGTTGGTTAGTGCAGCCAGTTGCAGCATATTTCACACCTTTTCCTTCCGTTGATCCCAAGGCATCTGTACTTGGTGTTGACGGGCTACACTTTGGTGAACTGTGAGTCTTGCTTGCCAGTACGTTGTTGTACTGACCCCTTTGGGGCTGTGGTTTACGCAGACTACGACTACGGCTACGATGACCACCAGGATGGCTACTTCGTGGAGTTTGACGAGACTGCAGACGAGTAGTTAGCTGGACCAGGGCTGGATCCAGGACCTACGTGGATGGGCTTTGTCTTCTTTAATTTCTCCGGCTTCTTAAGCCTGTTGGATTTGTCTGTACCCAGACACCGTTGATTGCTTCCGCTGATGTAATGAATGCTTGTTGGGACATGTGTCCTCTGGATGATTGTATTTGCTATTTCTGCCTTAGTGAAGGCCAGTTGCAACTTTATTTCAATCTTTTGTGTCTTAGAGGCATGTTGTGTCATCCCTTTGTTCAAAACCGTTGACGTACCATGTGCGTATGGTATGAAGTACGTTAATGGTAGTAACCTGATTTCTATAGGATAGTTTACATCGACGGTGAACAGTAACGGTTGGTTGTCGCACATAAGTGCTGGCCTACCCGTAAGGGAACGCGGGAGCCGTTAAGCCCCGTAATCCAACCAAAATATTGTTCAGTTCGTACGGTGAGTATCCTCTAGAAGTCCGGGTGCGACAAATGGTATCAGAGCCTGTCTGCCTGTAGGATCCCTTTTTACTGGTCCCAGTTGAGTCTAGAAACTATTTTGTAGCTATATAGGAAAAATGAAACGTGAGAGTAGGAATTCTGCCATTTTTCTTCTTTCCCCACCCACCCACCCCTTTTCTGGTAAGGAAGTGCAACGTTGTTTTCTGTTCTCACGTAAATTTTCAAGTTAGGATTTCACGTGTTTTGGGTTCTCCTTAGTACCTTAGGACTTTTGGTCTCGTTTTCCCGATGTTGCTTCGATATCCTGTTCTTCTGAAGAACCTTTCATCCGTTGAAACCTTGCTGTTGTTTTCCACTTCATTTCTTCTACCGGAGTCTAATCAAAACCTCCCAAATCATCTGCAGATGGATCTCAGGTTCTACCCGCAGGTGGTTCGGATGACTCGCTGTGAGAGCACCGCCGGTTATCCGGAGATGCTGAGAGACATGGTTACCTATCTGGGGTTCCGTTGGGCACCAGAGTACCAGGTCTACGAGCAGCAGCGAGAGTTTGACCAGACTTGTTACCGGGCTATCGTCTACATTCTGTCGGATGATGGCAGGAGCGTTGTCCACCACTACGAGGCAGTAGGTTCCACAGTGGATATGGCTGTGCAGCAGGCCGCTTACGTGAGTCTCACCGTCCTCCGTGCTGACTACTGGGGGTTTGACGATTCTATCTATCGTCACATCCCCCGTGGTTACATCACGTCGGCGGGAGTTCACTTCACTATCCACCGCGACATCGATACCTACGAGTCTGATAGCTCCAGGCTGCACACCACTGCCCAGTTCGTGAGGCATAGTGACGCAGTTGCTTCCACACTTTCTCAGGAGTTAGCCTCAGTCAGGGAGCAGCTCTACCTCGCGTTGACGCGTCTGGCGACGTACACCACAGACTTCGTTGGAGACGAGCGCTTTGCGCGTTTCCAGCAGACACTGGGTTTTCCTCTGCCAGATGCTGGAGGTTACGAGCCGATCAGAGGCCCACTTCTCGACCTCGGAGCTGGTTACACAGGGATTCCCCGCTATAGAGCACAGGGAGATGACGCTTTCTACTTCACCACACCGAGAGTTGCTCTCAGAGCAGTTCCTATCTACAGGGATCGTCGTGATACCTACTTCCGTGGGATTCCTCCTCACCGTATCTCTCGTCGTACTACTCGCCGCCGTCCTGCGTGATGAGCATGGGAGTACCGATGTATCCGTTCCTAGCTATGTTTAGTTATCCTGTGGCATTCGATCCATGTATTGGTCTGTTGGATATTTTGATGTATTTGAACATGTGATGATGTACCTGTTGGTTATCTATTCATGCGTCGGAATAATCTCTCTTTCAGTTACTAAGTCTATCCTTTGCTGTTATTGTGCTAAAATGCATTTCTGTTCAGGATGCCTCCAACCAGGAACACCATGCCTGAACCACCTCCGCTCACGGAGCTGTTGACTCAGATGACTCAGGTCGTGGCTCAGATGGCCCAGATCCAGGCTAACCAGAACAACAACCAGAATGCTCCGCGAGTCAGCATCAAGGAGTTTCTGAGATTGGGGCCGAGAGCTTTCGTGGCAACACGTGAGCCTCTCGATGCTGATTACTGGATCAGGGAGATCAACAGGGCTCTGGAGATTGCTCATGTTGCTGAGGAAGATAAGGTCAAGTATGCCACCTACCTACTGAAGGGTCAGGCAGCTACCTGGTGGGAGAACTACCAGACCATGAGAGCTGGCTATCCTATCACCTGGGGTTGTTTCAAGGATGCCTTCCTGAAGCACCACATCCCAGATGGTCTCATGGAAAGGATGCGTGAGGAATTCTGCTCTCTCAAACAGGGCAAGCTGGACGTCCTCGGCTACCAGAACGAGTTCAATCGTCTCGCTCGATACGCCGGTGACGAGGTGTCCACTGAAGCCAAGAAGATGGCAAGGTTCCGCCGAGGTTTTAACCCGGAACTGAAGTACGCTCTCACCAACATCAAGTGCAAGGACTTCGTGGAGCTCGTGAACACCGCGCTCAATGAGGAGAATGGGCGCAAGGCGTTCGAAGAGTCGCGCAAGCACTCGCGTGAGGGTGGTTCCTCCTCCAACATGACCACCCCTCCGCAGAAGCGCCGCATCTGGGTGCCAAACAGTGCTGTCACTAGGGCTCCAAATGCCCAAGCTTCTCCAGGCTTTGGTCCCCGCCCACCCAACCCATCTCAGATGCAGGGCCAGAGGTTTCCAATGGGGCAGCCAAGGCCAGGTCCTCCTCGTGTCGTCACTTGCTTCAAGTGCAAGGAGACTGGGCACTACGCTGATAAGTGCACTCAGAAGCCGCTACCTCCACCACCTCCTCGCCCCAACACCAACCAGGCTATGGTTCGTGCTCCCCCGGCTAAAGCATTCAACTCCAACAACAGGCCTGTCGGGAGGACCGCGAGGGTGAATCATATCAAGGCCGACAAAGCTGAGGAAGCTGCTGACGTCGTTCTCGGTACATTCCCCGTAAACTCTAACCCAGCTAAAGTGTTGTTTGATACCGGAGCGTCGCATTCGTTCGTGTCAAAGATCTTTGCGACAGCAGTTAAGCTACCTTTTGTTGGTTTGGGTTCCCCGCTAGTAGTAAACTCCCCTGGAGCAACTATGCAAACTTCCAAGATCAGTCATGAGAATCAGATCTTGATTGGAGGTCACATATTCCTTGCTTCCCTCATTCTGCTTGGCAATTCTGACATTGATGTCATCCTTGGCATGGATTGGTTGAAGGCCAATAAAGCTACGATTGACTGTGCTAAGAAGTCAATAACTCTGTTCCACCCTTCCGGCCAGATAGTCTATTCTCCAAGTGAATCAAGTTCTGTTCAGCTGTACACCCTGGATGCTAAACCTCTACCTCTGCTTGAAAATGTTCCGGTGGTTTGTGAATTCCCTGACGTCTTTCCAGAAGAATTGCCAGGGATGCCTCCGGACAGAGCAGTTGAGTTCGTGATCGATCTAGAACCAGGTACTGCTCCAATCTCTAAGCATTCGTACAAGATAGCTCCTCCTGAACTGAAGTTGTTGAAGGAGCAAATTGATATGTACATGGAGAAAGGTTACATTCAGCCTAGTTCCTCCGCTTGGGGTTGCCCAACTCTGTTTGTTGCCAAGAAGGATCAAACAAAAAGACTCGTGGTTGACTATCGTCCTCTCAACGAGAAAACTATCAAGAACAAGTATCCAATTCCTCGTATCGATGATCTTTTTGATCAACTTGCTGGAGCTTCAATATTCTCAAAGTTGGACTTGAGGATGGGCTACCATCAAATAAAGATCAGAAAGGAAGATATTCCAAAAACAACTTTCACCACTCTGTACGGTCTATATGAATACACCGTCATGTCCTTTGGTCTCACCAATGCACTGGCAACCTTCTCAAGACTCATGAATTCTGTCTTCCACGAATACCTCGACAAGTTCGTTGTGGTATATCTTGATGATATTCTAGTCTACTCAAAATCCGAGGAAGAGCATGGAGAACACCTTCGTCTCACTCTCATGAAACTTCGCGAGCATCGTCTGTATGCCAAGTTTTCCAAATGTGAGTTCTGGATTCCAGAAGTTGCATATCTTGGTCATATCATCTCTGCCAAGGGCATTGCCATTGACCCGGAAAAGGTTAAGGCAATTGTTGATTGGAAACCCCCTAGGACGGTGAAGCAAGTCAGAAGTTTTCTTGGCTTGGCTAGCTATTGCCGTCGTTTCGTCCAAAACTTTTCCAAGATTGCCAAACCTCTCACTGATCTCACAAAAAAGGACAAAAAGTTCATTTGGACTCCACAGTGTGATGAGAGTTTCAATCTCCTGAAGGCTAAACTCACTTCCACCCCAGTTCTGGTTGGACCAGATACTACCAAACCTTTCCAGATATTCTGTGATGCATCTCTCCAAGGACTAGGAGCAGTTCTTATGCAAGAACGCCAAGTTGTGGCTTATGCTTCACGTCAGTTGAACCCACATGAGCAAAACTATCCCACTCATGATCTTGAACTTGCAGCAGTTGTGTTTGCCCTCAAGAAATGGAGGCAATACTTGTTGGGTAACAAAACTGAAATCTTTTCCGATCACAAGAGTCTGAAATACATCTTCACTCAACCAGATCTTAACCTCAGGCAAAGGAGATGGATTGAGAAGATTAAGGACTTTGATCTCACCATTTCGTACACTCCAGGCAAGGCTAATGTTATGGCCGACGCTCTCAGTCGCAAGTCCTATTGCAATAATCTCATGATCATGGAAAGCCAACCTCCACTTCATGAAGAATTCCAGAAACTGAACCTTGGTCTTGTCCCTGAAGGCTACCTTGCTAGCTTGACAGCCAGTCCAACTCTCGAGGACACGATTCGTTCTGAACAACTTCGTGATATTGAAATCAAGAAGATGGTTGAGCACATCAAGGAAGGCAAGGGGAAATTCAAGTCCTTCTCAGTTGATGATAAAGGAACTGTGTTCTTTGAAGGACGCATTGCAGTTCCTCAAGTTCAAAGTCTAAAAGATATCATTCTCAAGGAGGCTCATGAAACTCCTCTCTCCATTCACCCTGGAAGTACAAAGATGTACCAGGATCTTAAGACTGTATTGGTGGCCTGGCATGAAACGTGAAATTGCTCAATATGTTTCTGAATGCGACGTTTGTCAACGTGTTAAGGCAGTCCATCAGAAAACAGCAGGTCTACTCCAACCTCTGAAAATTCCTGAGTGGAAGTGGGACATGATTGAAATGGACTTCGTTACTGGGTTTCCAAAGTCCAAAAAGGGCAACGATGCAATCTTCGTTGTTATTGATCGTCTCACTAAAGTAGCTCATTTCTTCGCTGTCAAGGAAACTATCTCAGCTAGCCAGTTAGCAGAGCTCTATACAGCAAATATTGTTCCCCTTCATGGTGTTCCATTGGAAATAAGCTCAGACCGTGGAAGTATCTTCACTTCTCATTTCTGGAAGAGCTTTCAAGAAGCATTGGGCACTAAACTTCTGTTCAGCACAGCTTATCACCCTCAGTCTCAGGGGCAAGTCGAAAGAGTCAATCAGATTCTCGAGGATATGCTCAGAGCATGTGGTATCTCCTTTGGCATGAAATGGGAGGATTGCCTTCCATATGCTGAATTCTCCTACAACAACAGCTACCAGGCAAGCCTAGGCATGGCACAATTTGAGGCACTGTATGGTCGCAGATGCAGGAGTCCAATCAATTGGTCTGGAGCTGGTGAACGTTCACTTTTAGGCCCTGACATTGTTAAGGAAGCCGAGGAGAAAGTTCGTATCATTCGTGACAATCTCAGGATTGCTCAGTCTCGTCAGAAGAGCTATTATGATAGCAAGCACAGGGATATGATCTATGCACCTGGTGATAAGGCATATCTCCGTGTAACTCCCCTCAGAGGCACCCATCGTTTCGGTGTGAAAGGAAAGCTTGCACCAAGATACATTGGTCCTTTCAACATTCTCTCGAGGCGTGCAGAAAATGCTTATCGTCTTGAACTTCCAGAAAAGCTATCCAAAGTGCACGATGTGTTCCACGTGTCACAGCTCAAGAAGTGTTTCAAAGATCCAGATCGCGCAGTTGATCATGATTCTATCGAACTGCAAGATGATCTATCTTATGAGGAGCACCCTGTTCGTATTCTCGATGAGACCGAGCGTAAGACTCGCAACAAGAGCACCAAGTTCTTGAAAGTGCAATGGTCGCATCATTCCGATAAAGAGGCAACGTGGGAGACCGAAGAGGATCTTCGCAAGAAGTATCCGGACCTTTTCACTTCTCCGTAGGAATCTCGGGGCGCGATTCCTTCAAGGGGGGGGGGGCGTTTTGTAACATCCCAAGTATGTTTGTTGCATGTTTATTTAAGTATTGCATCATATCATCATATTGATTCAATGTTGTTTGCATTTGTTTCTTAATTGTTGCAATTTTTTTCCACTGTTTTCACAACTCAAATTCAAACCTTTTTCAAACATTGGTTTCATACTTGCTCTGTTACACCATTTTGAATAAAATTCACAAATAATAACAATCAATTTGGTTCCATGTTTTCCATAATGATCACTTGTGAAATTGTTGGTTTTAGATCAATTATTCATTTTCCAAACACAATTTAAAATTCAAATCCAAGCACCCAAAACAGAACCATTTTGAAATCATGTTGATAACCAAATCAAATTAACTCAGTTTGCTTTTTGCCATAGGGGTTACCCTATTTAAATGGTTGATTTTATTAATGTTTATTAACAGCAACCCTTTCACTCAAATTTGGTTCAAATTTCAAAAAGCAATCAAATGTTTAAATTTTTGAAAATGAAAGTTGCCAAATGGTTGCATTTGGCCTAAGGAGTCTATCTGAATTTTTCCAGATTTTTATCTAACCAAAACCCTAAGTTTTTCTTCCAAAAGCAAAGCTACAAAAAAAAAAACAGAAAGGAAAAAAATAAAAAAAAGGAACAAAACCTACAGCGCGCGCGGCAGCTAACCCTACCCAGCCCACTAACCTAACGCGCGCGCCAGGCCCAGCCCACCCTAGCGCAACTGAACGCTTCAAAAAGCGTGCGGATCTTCTGTCCGCTGTACGGCGGCCATCGGCCGGTGCCACCGCGGCAGAAAGCTCCCAACGATGGCGATCCGAGCTCGTGGCGCCCTATAAAGCGTGCCCTAGGGCTCCCGCACCTACCCTAACCCTAGGCGCCGTCTTTTCCCTCTTCTCCGCCGCCGTCTGCCCCTCTCCCGGCCGCCTCCCTCTCTGCTAGCTCCCTCGCCGAAATCCACACCTCTGAAACCGACGATGGCGCCACCTCCTTAGCCACCCTCTCCACTCGCTGATCACGGGAATCAAAAGCTCTCCGCTCCCTCGACGTTTTGGACACGGGAGCTCGACGGGAGATCGACCGTGCCGTCCCCGCCGTCCACGACAACGCCGCGCCGCCGTCGAGCTCGCTGTGCCCCTCTGCCTCCTCGACAACCGGCGGTGAGCCACCGTAGCTTTCCCTCTCTCCCTCTGCTGCTTGCGCTTGATCTCGTGCACGCACTGCACCCGTCCACGCACACTTCCCCCTCGCAGCGATCACGGCCACGTTCAGTTCCCGCCGGCGAGTTTCTGTTTCTGTCAGCCATGGAACAATTCCGTCGTCAGTTAAAAAGTTCAGTAACGCGGCGTTGAACAATAACCTGAAACCGTCCCCCTATCTGTCAAACACCGCAGCGCAGCGCAGCTGGTTGCGCTCACTCTGAATCTCGCGCAGGTCTCGGGTTTGAGCCCCGCAGACGCGCACCTTTTTTTGGTTATTTTCTCTCCAGCGCGCAGGCCCACCAGTCGGTGACTGGCAGCGACAGTGGGTAGAGAACTGTGCGGTGAGAAAAGTTTGCGAATTTCTGTTTAATCCAAAATCCTTTTAAATAACAGAATTGAGTATAAAATTTCAACCTTTAATATCTTTTGTTCTATAATTCCAATAACTGCAAGTTTTATATGTTTTCAGATCCAAATTTCCCAAACTTTCCAAATATCCAATTTGTGTACTGTTTTGACAATTACAAATGCATTTAAAATTCAAACTTAATTATTTCAAATGCTAATTTAGAAATTCAATAACTAATTATTTATTAATCCAATAAATGCAAATAAAATATGTTTTCCATAACATTTTAAATAACCTATTCAAATATAATTTTTGTTTTCTGGTTTGAATAATTTAAATTGCCTAAATATTTTAATCCTTGTTTAATTCAATTAAAATTTGATAAAATCATAACTTGGTCAAAATAAAATATTTTTGAACATGCAAAATATGTTTTGAAACCATCAAAGTGTGAACTTTTCAAATGTGAGTTTGAATTCATGTTTTGAACAAATAAAAATTCAATTAAATTCAAACTTGTTTTAAATTCATTTACAACTTGTTTAATATTGTTTAATTCATAATTAAATAATCCAAATTCCAATTTCAAAATTTGAAACATGTAATCCAACAAAAATTTGATGTTCTTTTCAAATATCAACTTTGTTATTTGTTTTGAACAATTTAAATGGTTGAAAACAACAAATACTTGTGTGCTCCCTTTAAGGCACCCAAAAATTCCCTAAATTAATAATAAAATTCTAAATTGCTACACCCTATTCTAATTTGATTCTAATGTTGTTATTTTGCTGTTTTCCTTTTGCATGCATCATACTAAACCACTAGCACCTGTTGTTTGGTTGGAAAACAAATAATCTAACCAAAATCCATGGGCTTTTCATATGCAACTCAAAGTTGCATATGTGTCCAAATTAAATTGTGTTGTCTTATCAATTAATTTATTTTGATGCATCTATTAACTTGTCATGCATCATATTTGATTGTGCACTATGCCATGACAATGATTGTTTATATTCTGCCTTGTTTGTTTGTTTCTTCTCGGATAGACGACGACGTTGATACCGACGACCTTTACGACACCCCTTCTGAGGATCTAGCTCAGTACCCGGCTACTGGGTTTGCAGGCAAGTTATCACTCACATGAACCACTGTGTTCCTTTCAACATTGGTTACCGATACTTTCCGTTGATTCTTATCGGCTAGCCATAGTGGTAGTTGTTTCTGTTACGAACCTATCACATGATACCCTAAACCCTGATATTGCCATCACCTCCAGTCCTAAAACCCCGTTGCTTGGGCCCGTGTCTTACTAGCATGCTTAGGGTTGTTTTGCTCGAGTCTGTTATCAGTTACTTTCTGTTATTATATTCTGTTATATTCTGGGCTCGATGTTAAACAACACCTGTTAATTTGAGGTAATAATAATTTGCTGATAAGGCACCGGCAGGAGGCCCGGCGTGGTTTTGAGGCCTGCTAGTGTCGACCCTAATAGGAAAAGGGTCTTGTCTACTGATCCATGATGAGCGCACTATCCGCATGTGGGAAGCGTGTATGGGCGCTCCCCTCAATTTGACTCGATCCGCATCTCGTCCAAATCACCACACTTAGTTCGGGCTTTCCATTTGATGCACGCATATGCAGGTACGAACCCGAGGCCAGGGTGGAACTTTTGTAGTCGGCATTTAGGGCGGTGTGGTCTTCCAGTGCTATGAGGGTCCTCCTTTTCTTCGGGGGGCTCGATTAGCCGCGCACGCACAGCACGTGGTGCTTTGGGCTTGATGCGAGGAAAGGTTGAATTGTGTTGAGTGCCCCGCTTGGTGGGAAAGGCCTTCCCATCTGGCGGGATATTCTTACGTGTACGGCCAAATTGGTGCACCCCTGCAGGGATAAATCTTCTCGAGAAGCCGTGTTTTCCGCGGTTATGGTTGACTTGGTGAAAGTACTGGCTAACAAGTACTCAGAACAACTTCCACCTAACTAATGATAACTTGACTAGTAATAGGCTTATTGACACAACAACTTGATCCATCATTAATCCAACTGTGTGAGTTATCCTCGGATTGCTTCTTTGGATAAGGGGCGAGATCCAGGATGGGTTTGTTTGGTGGTTAGCTATAGTTGGTTACGTTACGCTATCTTATCTCTTTCTGATACACCGTAAGTTGTAGTATGTTCTGTAGTTGGTTAGTGCAGCCAGTTGCAGCATATTTCACACCTTTTCCTTCCGTTGATCCCAAGGCATCTGTACTTGGTGTTGGCGGGCTACACTTGGGTGAACTGTGGGTCTTGCTTGCCAGTACGTTCTTGTACTGACCCCTTTGGGGCTGTGGTTTACGCAGACTACGACTACGGCTACGATGACCACCAGGATGGCTACTTCGTGGAGTTTGACGAGACTGCAGACGAGTAGTTAGCTGGACCAGGGCTGGATCCAGGACCTACGTGGATGGGCTTCGTCTTCTTTAATTTCTCCGGCTTCTTAAGCCTGTTGGATTTGTCTGTACCCAGACACCGTTGATTGCTTCCGCTGATGTAATGAATGCTTGTTGGGACATGTGTCCTCTGGATGATTGTATTTGCTATTTCTGCCTTAGTGAAGGCCAGTTGCAACTTTATTTCAATCTTTTGTGTCTTAGAGGCATGTTGTGTCATCCCTTTGTTCAAAACCGTTGACGTACCATGTGTGTATGGTATGAAGTACGTCAATGGTAGTAACCTGATTTCTATAGGATAGTTTACATCGACGGTGAACAATAACGGTTGGTTGTCGCACATAAGTGCTGGCCTACCCGTAAGGGGACGCGGGAGCCGTTAAGCCCCGTAATCCAACCAAAATACTGTTCAGTTCGTACGGTGAGTATCCTCTAGAAGTCCGGGTGCGACACCATCCCGGGTCCTGGCACAACCGGGACCAATGGGACGGGCCATTTGTCCCGGCCAGCCCATCCCGGTTGCACAACCGGGACAACTGGCCCTTACGACCCGGGACAAAAGGCCCTCTTTCCACTAGTGGATACTCCCAATTAACCGTGAGAGAACACAAAGTACTATCCAATTTTAAATTGGTAGGCACTAAGTAACAGATGACCTGTAATGGGTGAACACGGATGACTGTAATTAGGATAAAATCAATCGCACTCGTTGATTTAATTTGCATATTATAATAATTGAGCTGTGCTCAGACCCGTATAGAGTGGTCTTCAGAAAAGATGAACAAAAAATGGAGGCAGCAACACTTCACCAACTACTCTTGCCAGGTGCCATGGAGGAATATCTGGCATGAAAGATAATTAAGATTAACTACAGAGATAACTAATACGTGGAGAGATTACTCTATCCATTGTACATTGATGTGCCTATACATTACTATGGGTGCATGTTAAACAATCAGATTCCGCACACTTCGTTAGAAAATACTGGAGCAGAGAACATACATAGATACTGTAAAAGCAAACTTCAGCAACAATTTGTGTGATCTGATACAAAATTGGAAGACACGGATATTGGAACATTGCTCTCAAGCAGATTACTAAAGTTGAAAGCATTGCCTTTACTTTTTTAGTTAGACCATGTTTTTTTTGGATAAGCAAGAAAGTAGTGAATTGATAATTCATGTCATGATACGCAAGAAAGTAGTTGAAAGCATGAAAAATAGAACAAAAAAAAGAGCATAGACCAAAAATGAGAAGACGTACATCAAACTGTGGGCACATCAGCAATTCAACTGTAGATTCCACTTAATTTTAAGAAGTGAGAGGAAAGGTGGGAAGGGAAGACAAAGGACCATCCATGCTTACTACATTAGATTCAAACTGATATAGCTGTAAATATGTTGGGACTTCTGGTGCATGAACAACTTGGACTTTGCTATAACTGAAGTAATGGGAACATAGGTTAAAAGTTACCATGATAAAGCATGTAAGGGGATGAATACCTACAAAACTTCTAATCCAAAGCCTGCCTGCAAAACTGAAGCACACACTGAATGAGATTGAGAGAGGTCTGCTTGCTTAGGGAAAATAGAACCCGGGTCATAAATGTTCATTTGACCAGCCAACAAAAGGAAATCGATGATATGCTCCGATCGAGCCATACGATTTCTTTAATTTGGTACCCTGTAGAAAATGCCTGCCTTAAAAAATGCATGTACAAAAGAATCTAAATATCCAGATTAAGAAACATGAAACCTGACTATGGTTAGATATTGCCAGGATGTAAGAGGGGACTTGCTCCGGCAACATTATCTTTCACCTTGTACCAACTCGAATAGAACAGCAAGCTGACTCAGTTGTCCCAACAGAAAATAAGTAATAAATACGTGGTCTTGGTACAAACGAAATAGTATAATTGCTTGCAAATAATGGAAATCTAATACATGAATAAATCAAATGGGGAGAGGCATGCAACTAATATGGTGTAGGTATAAACGAAAAATATAATAATCAAATTTGATATATGAACGGGAAGCGAGCATGTACCTACGGAGAGATCAGTGACCAATAAACAAATGTTCAGAGTAATGAGATCTCATAGGATAAGACATGTATGCTGACCGGAGGCGTCGAGCACTTGGGGCAGTACAAAATAATGGAACAAAGAGCATGGAGAAAACACGGAGAACATGGTGTAGGAATTACCAACAGGAACCTTCAGTGCAGCGTGCAACGATCAATATCGTAATATGGATTCAGGGGCTGTCGAGGCGTTGAGCACCTAAGGCAGCACATAATAATCAAACATGGAGAATGGCGAAAACATGAGGGAGTGATCAGAAACCGGGAGCATGGAGAAAACATGAGGGTGTTGCTCACCAGGGGCGGCGACGCTAGGGGCCGATAAGAACAAATACAACGAAAGTGGAACTCAGACTCTAAAGAGAGGAAATTATGCGCCAACTCCTCATATGCCTCCATCGGTTTCCAATTCTCGCGGAGATTATGGGAGAGGAAGTGAGGAACATAAGCTTGAAGTCGCGACAGGGACATCGTATCTCCGTCTTGTTTGCACGTGCCATGTCGGCCCTCGCGCATGACATCCACCTATCCACGAGGGCTTTGTTCACCAGTTGTCGGACCATGGTCGCCTGCGCGGTACAAAAGACCAAGAAGAACATAAGTAGAGCATATATGGACGTGGATCTCGCCGGAAAAATTCGGCATGACCTCCCCTAAAAAGAGGACATCCGCGAGTGTCAGAAATTCGCCGGGAAAGAAATGAATCAACTTCCCGGCGAAATATTGGCATATCAAAATGAAATCCCTGCACAAAAAGAAGCACCATAACACAACCACATAGTCGGTTCCACCGACAACACGCATACATGCAAGAAACTCCTTCATGCTTCCTCCAACAACGGCTTGTGCAAGAGAGCCGGACCTTACACAAAAAGAAGCACCACAACACAATCACATAGTCGGTGCCGCCGACAACGCGCATACATGCATGCAAGCAACTCCTTCATGTTTCCTTCAACAACGGTTTGCGCAAGAGAGCCGGACGAGAAATAAAGGGACATGTTGTAGATCTAGAGGAGTAGGAGACTTCACTTACATATGAGGGTCAACCAAGGGAGGTTAAGCAAGCTTCTATGGTGAATTAATGGGGGAAATGAGGTGGGGAGGAGGTTGGGACGAGTAGATCTATGTTTGGTGAGGAGGAAGAAGTGAGACATGTGAGTGGAGTGGTAGTGGCTCCCATGTGCTAAAAAGTAGCAAAAATCGTGCTGAATATTATAGGAGGCGCATTTTTCTCAATATGCGCCTCCTATACCTCCAACTATAGGAGGCGCATTCTGCCAGATGCGCCTCGCCATCGCTGCCTCAGAAGCCACCCGGGCCCACACAAAATATAGGAGGTGCATATTGTAGAAGTGCGGCTCCTATACTTACATTATAGGAGGCGCATATGGACAAATGCGCCTCGCATAACCTGGGGACAGGAGGCTGTGGTCCCCACATGAAGTATGCGAGGCGCATATTTTTGGAATGCGCCTCCTATATATGCATTATAGGAGGCGCATCTTGGAAATGCACCTCGCATAATATATAGGAGGCGCATTTTGCCAATATGCGCCACGAGCCCTCATTTCCTCCAGTAGGATTTTCTCTAGTAGTGTTATACTCATTGTCTTAAAAAATATTTATACAACTATTTCATATATTTCATTTACATACAGATATCCAATGGAAACATATGGTGTTCTACTAAGTAACTAGCCCGTGCAGGTGCACGGGTTGAGGACTAGTAAGGATAATCGTGAATGAGCGGTTAGGGAGAAGAGTAAATATAAGTCTCTTCGATCTCCAGAGGAACCTCCTACCGGTAGACTCCTTACAAGCACTTCAAGAGTAATGGGCGGGTTTTCTGCTGAAGGAGGTCGTATGTGAAAATACAAGATTGCATTGTTAAGTATAAACAATGATCTGCATGTAATGATCTCAATGTGTATAACTCTATTCGGATGTAATGATCTTATTGAGATCAGTGTAATTATATTTTGATGATATCAATGCATGCAAAGATTTTTATGATGATTACTATCGATGTGCAAAAAATATTTTATTAACAGCCTCACCGAAAAAAAAACAGCACAGAAAAACAGCCCAAAAAGAAACATGTCAAAGCTCTGCCACGGCAGAGAAAAACCCAAAAACTCTGTCGCGGCAGGACACCTTTTGCCACGGTTGGTGTTACCAACCGGGGTAAAAGGTGGGTGCCTGCACTCTACGGAGAGCTCACGTGGGGCACGCCTTTTACCCCGGTTGGTAACCCAACCGGGGCATAAGGGGGGCCTTTAGCCCGGGTTTGAGGAACCCGGTTGGGCAGCTGGGGCATTAGGCCCTTACCAACTGGGGATAATGCCCCGTTTTCCACTAGTGGAAGTGAAGCGGACGTTTGCGACTGGATTTAAAGTTTTGCGCTTCTGTCGCTTCCTCCTCTCTGCCATCCTCATCTCCCTCTTTTCCCTCCAGCAGTCACAACGGGAGTGGCGTGGACGCAAGTGGCGACGCGGACACTGCTGACTAGAATTGTTGCCGATGTGTTGTTGTAGACGTAGCCGGTGATGTCGATGTCGAGGTAGCTGATCGTGATGTAGCCATAGTCGAGGTAGTAGTGGTCGATGTAGTACTCTTCGTAGTCGTTGCAACTGCAATGCCGGAGGCGCAAAAAATTGCGTGATGTGTATGACGGTGTTGTAGTTGTGTTTTTTACGACGTTTCGCACCTTCAGAGGTACCGTCGCGGGAGTCTTGCTGATGTCAGAGGACGTGGTCGTAGGTCATAAGTGAGTCCACCAGTTTTGCCAGGACCGGAAGAAGCTCACCAAGCACACAACGGTTTTGCAAGAACCGTGCGCGCGGTCGTAAGGGCTTTCACAATAGTGATGCAGAGTTGTCGATACAGTCTTAGCCGTCGGACTCCGTTGATGTCATCGTCGGTGTTGTGGCATCTTGCAGTTGTAATGGCAGAGGACGCATGTCCATCCTTGTGGACGTCGTAGTTGTAGCAGAGGCGGCGGTGTGTTGACGAGGTTATCGATGAAGACCACGTGATGTAGATCTTGACGATGTAGTGTCGGTGATGAATCAACTGGCATGACGTCGTAAGGGCGTCCCTCGTGGCGGAGATGATGTAGACGCCTTACTGTTGGAGAAGTCGACGAAGTTCCACACCGGCCTGCGTGTGGTCTCGCTTCTCGTAGATGTGCTTGACGAAGATCTTGAATCATATCCTGGCGTAGTGGTACAACTGATGTCTTGGTGGTTTAGCTCGGTGTAGTTCCGGCTTGATGATCGTGTGATGTTGAACGTCCAATGTGATGCATGCAGGAAGTCCTAGGGTGAGCTAAATTGAATCTAATCTATGAACTGAAAATTGAATCTAATCTAAAGAACCGGAAGAGATCTCCTCAGGGCGGTGCCCTGCGGAAGTGTTGGGGAAACCCTAGTATCGGCGTCGTGAGGCTAACTGCTCTGATACCCTGTGAAAAATATTGTAGAAACCCTAATAGTTGTTGTTGTGTTGATTGGCCCTCATATGGGGTATATAAGGAGAGGTGCACGAGATAGGTGAAGACTTGGGGTACAACGATGTAGAGTCCTAGTCTATCCCTACACGTATACTTCTCGGTATCCTAACATGGCTGAATGCTCCCAGAATGTTCTGTTCGTAAGTCAACCTTGTAGATGATCTATAGCAGGTGAAGATCTCAAGATTTTACTTGATGTGAAACGATATGAACACCTTATGGGAGAAACTGCTGAAGAAGCATAGGTGGAGCACCGATTGGAATTTTTGTGCAGCCTTGTTACACGGTTTTGCAAGTTATCCAATGAAATGAAGAAACGCCAAACTACTGAAAGTCTAGAATCATATTTCTGTATAATGATGGCAGTTAGGTTACCGTTAGGGTACCCTCTACATTCTCTAATTCAAAAAAGATAACTAATTTTATGATGACATCATCATTCGAAAAAAATTAGTTCAATTATTTGAACTAGAGAGGGTAAAGGGTACTCTAATGGTGACCCACTGCCATCACTATTTCTGTAATAAAGGTGGATGGTATGAGCAATTGTGTGGCTCATTCCTTTAGGAAAATCTGGTGCTAGTAGTATTTTAAGTGTTTTTGTGTTGACCTGCGTGTCTGCGTTAGTTAATCATAGCTGATTGTAAGAATTTTTCGCCTAAGTAATAAAGCTCATTGATTCTTAAAAAAAAACAGCTATCATGAAATGCCTTGGAGTGCCGATGTGCGTGAATGCATATGTGAGTCAGAATAGCCGCTTACACTCTCCATTTAGAGGGATTAAAATCAGACGGCCACAGGGCTTTCCAGAAAGCTGCTCATAGCAGCCACAGAGGCAGTCTATCACTATTTAAAAATTCAGAACTGTGGACAGAGTATGGCAATCACTGTATATTGACATTACATCAACCTATGAAGCATCAAACTGTATTGTACACTAGCTAAATACCCGTGCGTTACGACGGGAAAAAATTCTATACAAACAATCATAACTAAGAGATGCTTATATATTTAGCACAATGTGCAAAGGATCTACATACTCCCTTTATTCTATTTTATTAGGACTCTATGGAAGAAGAGTGCTGGTTGGGAGAGAAAAATTGATCTACCCCGCTGTAAATCCATGTTTTTTCTCGTTAATTGAGGCTATTTTTTTAGTCGAGGCAAGAAATAATTGAATGCAAAACTACTTTGCCCAATAACCAGCAAGAAGTAATCACATGCAATGGTCCAACACGTTTAGAGGAAATGGCCCAACGGGTTTGAAGGAGAAGTTGGAATTTTTTAGGAGCCTAATAAACTCGATCGGAGGGAATAGATACACTAGTGGAAACAACCCCTCTCGTCCAGGGGGCCGGGGGGCAGCTGTCCCGGTTGCAACCAAATCCGGGACAAATGCCCTGTATTGGTCCCGGTTCGTGCGCCCGGGGCAACAGGAATCGCCTGGGCGCATTGGTCCCGGTTCGTGGGGGGCGTATCGGTCCCGGCTCGTGCCACGGACCGGGACCAATGCCTAGCCACAGGCCACGTGGCACGCGCATGACCTGTTGTCCCGGTTCAGTCCACGAACCGGGACCAATGCCCCCTTCCCCTATATATACTGCCCCAGCCCCCCTCCTTCCATCTTTTTTTTTTGCTTGGAGGTGTGAGAGAGTGTGGTGTTGGTGTTTTTTTTTTACTATGCACACGAGGTGTTCGACGAAATTCCCGAGACGCACACAAGCTCACTGAAAATGGTTTCTTCGACCGAGGTTAACAAATTATCTTTTTCATCTGTAACTGATACATAAAAAAGTATTATTTGTCGATGTACTGTGGTTATCTCTGTAATAATATGTATTTTGATAAACTTAATTATATGATGCAGATGGATGCACGGCAGCGATGGATGTACGGTGACCGACGCACCTCCGAGTATATGGCAGGCCTGAATGCATTTCTTGCTGTAGCTCAGGCGAACAAAGATAATGGCTTCATGTGTTGCCCATGTGTTGATTGTCGGAACGTCAGAGAACATTCTTCCGAAAGAATCCTTCACGGCCATCTACTTCGGAGAGGTTTCATGCCCAGCTATAATTGCTGGACCAAGCATGGAGAAAGAGGGGTTGTGATGGAAGACGATGAAGAAGAAGAAGAAGATCCTTTGTTCCCTGAATACGACGATACTGCAATGGAAGAGAATGCAGAAGAAGGAGGTGATCAAGAACAGGCATCAGAAGAGCCCGATGATGATCTTGGCCGAGTTATTGCTGATGCAAGGGAAGACTGTGAAAATAAATTGGAGAGGTTGAAACTGGACAACATGTTACAGGATCACAAAAAATTGTTATACCCAAATTGCGAAGATGGTAGCACAAAGCTCGGTACCACACTGGAGTTGCTGAAATGGAAGGCACAAAACGGTGTGACTGACAAGGCATTTGAGAGTTTACTTCAACTAATGAAGCCAAAACTTCCAAAGGATAACGAATTTCCTGAGAGTACGTACGAAGCAAAGAAAGCTCTCTGCCCTCTAGGATTAGATGTGCAGAAGATACATGCATGCATTAATGACTGCATTCTCTTCCGCGGTGAGAAGTACGAGAATTTGGATGAATGTCCGATATGCACTGCACTGCGGTATAAGATCAGAGCAGATGATCCTGGTGATGTTGACGGCGAGGCCCCCCCGTAAGAGGGTTCCTGCTAAGGTGATGTGGTATGCTCCTATAATACCACGGCTGAAACGTCTGTTTAGAAACAAAGAGCATGCTAGGTTGTTGCGATGGCACAAACAAGACCGTAAGAAAGATGGAAAGTTGAGGCACCCCGCCGATGGATCGCAGTGGAGAAAGATCGAGAGAGACTTTCCAGACTTTGCAGGAGAGGCGAGAAACTTATGGTTTGGTCTAAGTACAGATGGCTTTAATCCTTTTGGGGAGCAGAGCTCCAGTCATAGCACTTGGCCTGTAACTCTATGTATGTACAACCTTCCTCCTTGGTTGTGCATGAAGCGCAAGTTCATTATGATGCCAGTTCTCATCCAAGGCCCGAGGCAACCTGGCAACGACATTGATGTGTATCTAAGGCCATTAGTGGAAGAACTCTTAGAACTGTGGGGCAAACCAGGTGTACGTGTGTGGGATGAGAACGAACAAAAGCCATTTGACCTACGGGCGTTGCTTTTCGTGACCATCAATGATTGGCCAGCTCTTAGTAACATTTCCGGTCATACAAACAAGGGATACAATGCATGCACACACTGTTTAGATAAGACTGACAGTGTTTTTTTGGATAAATGTAAAAAGGTTGTATACCTGGGGCATCGTAGATTTCTTCCGATAAAGCATCCCTTAAGGAAAAAAGGAGGGAAGCATTTCGGAGGTGAGGCAGATAACCGAAAGAAGCCTGAGCTCCGTAGTGGTAATGATATATTCGATATGGTCAAGGACCTAGAAGTAATCTTTGGTAAGGCTGCTGGCAGCCAACCAGTTCCGTACGGCCCTGATAAGCGCGCACCCATGTGGAAGAAGAAATCTATATTTTGGGAGCTACCCTATTGGAAAGTTTTAGAGGTCCGGTCTTCAATCGACGTGATGCACGTGACAAAGAATCTTTGTGTCAATCTGCTATGCTTCCTGGGCGTGTATGGGAAGTCAAAAGATACGCCTGAAGCACGGGAGGACCAGCAACGTATGAAAGACCCAAGCAACAAGCACACAGATACAGGGCGCCATTCCTTAAGCAGCTACGCTCTTACTAAAGCAGAGAAGGAAATATTCTTTGAAGTCCTTTACAGTATCAAGGTTCCGTCTGGCTTCTCGTCGAATATAAAGGGGATAATAAACATGGCAGAGAAAAAATTCCAAAACCTGAAGTCTCATGACTGCCACGTGATTATGACGCAATTGCTTCCGATTGCATTGAGGGGGCTTCTACCGGAAAATGTTCGAGTACCCATTGTGAAGCTATATGCATTCATGAACGCAATATCTCAGAAGGTAATCGATCCAGAAATTCTGACAAGATTACAGAGGGATGTGGTCCAGTGTCTTGTTAGTTTTGAGTTGGTGTTCCCACCATCCTTCTTCAACATTATGACTCATCTCCTTGTTCACCTATGTGAAGAGATTCATATTCTCGGTCCGGTATTTCTACACAATATGTTCCCCTTTGAGAGGTTCATGGGAGTCTTGAAGAAATATGTTCATAACCGTGCTAGGCCAGAAGGAAGCATCTCGAAGGGCTATGGAACAGAGGAGGTCATTGGGTTCTGTGTTGACTTTATTCCTGACCTTAAGACAATTGGTGTTCCTGAATCGCGGCATGAGGGGAGACTGAGGGGAAAAGGAACGCTGGGAAAGAAAACAACGATACCTAGGGACGGGCATTCTTTGACCAAAGCACACTACACAGTTCTACAAAATTCTATGTTCATGGCTACGTATGTCGAGGAACACAAGAATATTGTACGGTCTGCAAACCCGGGGAAGGATGACTCATGGATTAAACGCGAACACATGGAGACTTTCGGAAGTTGGTTGCAAACACGTCTTATAAATGACACCACTGTTGAAGATCAGCTATACATGTTGGCAGGGTCACCATCTTCGACTATTGCAAGTTTTCAAGGGTACGAGATAAATGGGAATACATTTTACACGAGCTCCCAAGATAAGAAGAGCACCAACCAATACAGTGGTGTCCGCTTTGATACAACAAACGAGAATGGAAAAACTGACACATACTATGGTTACATAGAGGAGATATGGGAACTTGACTATGGACCTTCTTTTAAGGTCCCTTTGTTCAAGTGCAAATGGGTCAACCTGAATGGAGAAGGGGTAAAGGTAGACCCGCTTTATGGAATGACAACAGTGGATCTCAACTGTATTGGTTACAATGACGAACCATTCATTCTAGCCAATGATGTGGCTCAGGTCTTCTATGTGAAGGACATGTCTTCCAGACCGAAGAAAAGAAAAAATAAGGGAACAATTTCATCATACGATGAGCCGAAGCGTCACATAGTTCTCTCAGGGAAAAGAAACATCGTGGGAATCGAGGACACGACAGACATGTCAGAAGATTATAATAAGTTTGTTGAAATTCCACCCTTCACAGTGAAAGCTGACCCCACCATCCCGTTAAATAATGAAGATGCTCCATGGTTACGGCCGAAGCGATCATAAGCAAGGGACACGAAGAAAATTCAGAAGACTAGATAGGGATGTTGTTGGTGATGTGTAATAATAAACGTGGAATACATGATCATAGTTCTTATAACGTAGTATGAACGATATTTTGTTAACCAAAATGATATTTATACATATTATGTGATTATGAATGGAGTAGGTGCAAGTTTGACCAATATTTATACACGGAATGCAATTCATTCCAAATTGATAATGTGGGTTGCCACTTGTCGGTGTTGAAGAACATGTTTCCCAATGGTGTTAATGTGGTGTCCTTATTCTCCGGTATTGGAGGAGGAGAGATAGCTTTGCACAGGCTTGGCATCCACATGAAGACAGTGATTTCAGTTGAGATAGGTGAAGTTAATAGGAGGATTTTGAGGGGTTGGTGGGATCAGACACAAACTGGCACTTTAATTGAGATTGCCGACGTGAAGTCTCTCACAAATGATAGCGTACACGGAATGCAATTCATTCCAAATTGATACCGTGGGTTGCCACTTGTCGGTGTTGAAGAACATGTTTCCCAATGGTGTTAATGTGGTGTCCTTATTCTCCGGTATTGGAGGAGGAGAGATAGCTTTGCACAGGCTTGGCATCCACATGAAGACAGTGATTTCAGTTGAGATAGGTGAAGTTAATAGGAGGATTTTGAGGGGTTGGTGGGATCAGACACAAACTGGCACTTTAATTGAGATTGCCGACGTGAAGTCTCTCAGTAATGATAGCGTACACGGAATGCAATTCATTCCAAATTGATATGTGGGTTGCCACTTGTCGGTGTTGAAGAACATGTTTACCCATGGTGTTAATGTGGTGTCCTTATTCTCCGGTATTGGAGGAGGAGAGATAGCTTTGCACAGGCTTGGCATCCACATGAAGACAGTGATTTCAGTTGAGATAGGTGAAGTTAATAGGAGGATTTTGAGGGGTTGGTGGGATCAGACACAAACTGGCACTTTAATTGAGATTGCCGACGTGAAGTCTCTCACTAATGATAGCGTACACGGAATGCAATTCATTCCAAATTGATACTGTGGGTTGCCACTTGTCGGTGTTGAAGAACATGTTTCCCAATGGTGTTAATGTGGTGTCCTTATTCTCCGGTATTGGAGGAGGAGAGATAGCTTTGCACAGGCTTGGCATCCACATGAAGACAGTGATTTCAGTTGAGGTAGGTGAAGTTAATAGGAGGATTTTGAGGGGTTGGTGGGATCAGACACAAACTGGCACTTTAATTGAGATTGCCGACGTGAAGTCTCTCAGTAATGATAGCGTACACGGAATGCAATTCATTCCAAATTGATACTGTGGGTTGCCACTTGTCGGTGTTGAAGAACATGTTTCCCAATGGTGTTAATGTGGTGTCCTTATTCTCCGGTATTGGAGGAGGAGAGATAGCTTTGCACAGGCTTGGCATCCACATGAAGACAGTGATTTCAGTTGAGATAGGTGAAGTTAATAGGAGGATTTTGAGGGGTTGGTGGGATCAGACACAAACTGGCACTTTAATTGAGATTGCCGACGTGAAGTCTCTCACTAATGATAGCATACACGGAAGGCAATTATTCCAAATTGATACTGTGGGTTGCCACTTGTCGGTGTTGAAGAACATGTTTCCCAATGGTGTTAATGTGGTGTCCTTATTCACCGGTATTCGAGGAGGAGAGATAGCTTTGCACAGGCTTGTCATCCACATGAAGACAGTGATTTCAGTTGAGATAGGTAAAGTTAATAGGAGGATTTTGAGGGGTTGGTGGGATCAGACACAAACTGACACTTTAATTGAGATTGCCGACGTGAAGTCTCTCACTAATGATAGCGTACACAGAAGTTACTATGTTTTCAAGCGGGGGTCGGAATAAAGAGAAAATACGTGTGGATGCGCAGAGTAAAACTTCGAAGGAAAACTATGGTTTTTCTGTTGTAGACGAAGATCTCAAATTCACCGTGTCAATAAGGTACAACTCGCTTTGAATTAGGAAGATCACGAGAGAAATCAAAAATTGTAACATTTTTATATTCAAATTATATACAAATGAAAAAATAATTAATTGTTTCAATAGTTAGAATAATTATTTAGTTAAACGAAAAATAGATTTAAATTAGTTTTGCAAATTCTAGCATTTTTCATGTTGGAATTTTTGTCAAATTTGAAAGTATATAGAAGTTGTTAATGTGCAAACTTAACCCTTTTCAAATTTTGGCGCTAAAAATTTTTGGGCGCGCAGGGGTGCCACCGAAATTCGAAATTTGTTTTTGGTCCCGGGTCGTGGTACCAACCGGGACCAAAGGGGCTCTAGTCCCGGTTGGTTGCACGGGCCGGGACTAGAGGCCCAGGTGTATAAAAATCGCGGCCCTTTCTCCAGGCCGAACGAACACCCCAGGGACAGGTACGAGTGGGCATGGCTGGGCGAAGCCCTGCCGGAGGCGGGAACGATTAGTCAGATCCCGCCGGCGGACCGCCGGCGGGTATGGGCTAGGGACACGGTAGACTAGGGGGCACACAACTTAAATTAAAAAAAGGCCAGGGGCCTTGCTTACATAGATAGGGGGCGGCGCGGCCACAGGCGGCCGGCCGTACTTGCATAAAGGGGCGGCGGCGCGGCCACAGGCGGCCGGCCGTTTCTTGGGGGGTAGCTAGGGGCCTTGCTTACATAGAATAGGGGGCGGCGGCGCGGCCACAGGCGACCGGCCGATCTACTAGTCCTCCTCGTCGGAGGAGATTTCTTGGTAGGGGGGCGGCTGCCACAGGTGGGCAGGCGGCGCCTGGGCCGGGGGTGCAGGCATCGGGGGCATCGGAGGCGGGTACGGCGGTGGCGGGGGCAGCACCTCCTGCGGCGGCGGCGGCGGAGGGGGCAGCTCCTCCTCCTGCTCCGGCGACCCCGGCGCCCAAACGCCGCCGGTCCAGGCCCAGGACATGCCGTACTCCAGCCCGGGGGGGAGCGGCTGCGGCGGCGGCTGGTCCTCGGACGCCTCGTACTCGGCGTAGAGCGCATGCCACCAGGGGGTAGGCTCGGTAGGGGGCGGCGGCGGCGGCGGCACGGCGGCAGCGTCGGCGCGGGCGGCGGCCACGACCCGCTCCCACCGCTTGATCTCGTCCTCGACGAGTGAGCGGCGGGAGGCCTCGCAGGCATCCTCCATGGCGGCCCGGAGCACGGGGTCCTCCTCCCCGGAGAAGTCCTCCGGGATGTCCTCGAGGAGCCACAGCTCCCTCTCCCGGCCGGGCGGTGGCGGCGGGTAGTCCTCGACGTCCACCTCGTGGGGGGCGGGGATGAAGGAGCGCCGGCGCAGCTCGTGCTCCTGCTCGAGCCAGGTGGCCCAATAGGGGGAGCCGCGCGCGTACATCCGCTCCCTGCGGCGCGGGGCCGTCAGGAGCTCGCGCCGGCGGTCGACCTCCTCCAGCAGCGCCTGGCCGGTCGGGACCGGCGGCACAGGGATCCGTTGGGGGTTCAGGTGCCAGCCGTCCGGGAGGTGGACGTCGGCATAGAACACCGGCGTGGCGTTGTTCCAGTGCCACCGGCGTGGCGTGACGTACCGGCGGAACCGCTTGCCCTTGGGCGCGGCGCTGGGCGGCGGGCGTGCAGCCGGAGGTGGCGCGGGGACGCGCGGCGTCCCCCCGAGGCGGACACCTCCAGGGCCGTAGCCGAAGGCCTCCGCCGGCGGTGGTGGGACGCGGCCGGCGCCGCTCGAGGAGCCGCCTTCATTCCTTGGGCGCTTGCCGGAGCCGCTGCCGAACCAGCGGGACATGGTGGCTACGGTTGGTCTGCCTTGGGCGCGGCCGGGGTGAATGGGATGTACGGGCGTCGGGGGGCCTTTAAAAAGGACCCGGGGTGGGCTGGCATGCCAACCGGCGGCCTGGACGTGGCGGCGGTTGCAGGCGGCCATGAATGCGGGTGGCGGCGGTTGCAGCCGTGGCACGCGCGCGTGGGGAAGTGGGGGCGCGGGCAGAAGCCGAGGCGGGGCGGGAAGACGAGGCCTTTGACCGGCCTGTAGTCTTAATTTAAGGGACCAGGCGAGCCAGCCAACGGGCCGCTGGCCAGTGGCCCCTTCGAACCATTGACTGACCACGCTGGCCAGTGGGCCCTTCGAACCGTTGACTGACCATAATAAAAGACGCGGGCCAGTGGGCCCTTTTGACAAAAAATGTGACCAGTGGGCTTAATAAAAAACGTGGGCCTGGACGCGGTTGGGGAAGGGGAGGCCGGCTCGGGATTGGGAGACAGGAGCCCAAAAAAACGTGGGGCCTGGACGATTATATTTTTTTTGTCAAAAAAGTATCCATCCCGGTCCCTTGAACGAACCGGGACGAACTCCCTGGCCCAGGTTCGCCACGTGGCCTGTGCTTACCATCCCGGGTCCTGGCACAACCGGGACCAATGGGACGGGCCATTTGTCCCGGCCAGCCCATCCCGGTTGCACAACCGGGACAACTGGCCCTTACGACCCGGGACAAAAGGCCCTCTTTCCACTAGTGATATCAATTCTTCTTTTCCCTGCACGTCACGAAGTAGACTTAACATCTTTCTCTCTTCCTCTCATCTCTACTTGTACATCACTTTTCAACTAACCCCGCTTCACCTAGAGGCGCCGAGACCAAGGTGTTAACGAGAACCACAACCCTCATCACGGAGGCGGCCAAGCTACAACTCCATGTGGGACAGGCCCGCGGAGACGAGGAGATCACAACACCGAGCGTCGAGGCTGTATCCACCTCCGTCCCCAATAGTCTCGAGGTTTATTATGGCCGACCATCCTGCATTTCAGATTCCCTTTGATTCCCCTGACATGCGTGTAAAATTGCAGCAAAGTCCCTCAACTAAATCCAATTATTATTAAGAGGCCTCTTTCATCTTACAAGACACACCTTGCATTATTTTATTTTTGGATTCCACTCCACTTTGCCAAGAAAGCAAGGAATGAAACCACTCCACCTTACAAATTTAGTTTTGGATTGTTTTTTCCAGCTATGTTTAACCAGTTAATATAAAGTTAGTACAGAATCCTATACTACTTCTCCATATGGATACCTTTGCTATATGAACAATACAGTGTTCATGATTCCTTTATAAGACACATTGGTTCATAAAAAATTCAAAACCATTATTTCTAGATATAAAAGGCACAAAGCCCAAGAACACATGAGAAAATATAGATTAGGAATTTTCGTGTCAATTGAAATATCAAATAAAAAATGATTGACTGGAGGCGCATGCAGTACAGAAGTACTGTCGAGAAAAGTTAGAAAATATTTTGCTCCTGTTCTTGAATCACTAGTAGAAAAAGAGGCTTCCATACGCCCTCATTAGTCCCCAAAATAATCGAACCGCGACCAAAGGGGTCTTTAGTCGCGGTTAGGGAGGAGACCCGCGACCAACTATATGGGCCCAGCGTGCTCGGTCGACAGCTGGCGGACGGGAGGGGTTTTAGTCCCGGTTGGCCAAGCCAACCGGGACTAAAGGTCCTCAGGCTGGCCCGAAGGCCTTTAGTCGCGGTTGGCCAGGCCAACCGGGACTAAAGGCCCATCCCTATATAGGACTCAGCTCACTTCACTTAGCCACATTTGGTGCCACATCTATTCACAAAATTCACAAGGGGTGTGGTGGGTTTGCTTTTGGTTCCTCCTATCCACACAAGGTGTTCGATGAAATGCCCGAGAGCATGAAACAAACATGATATGAAGTGTCCGAGCCACACTTGAGCTTTCTCATTTATTTTTCCTTCGCGATCGCGGTTAGAAACTTGAACCTTTCATGTGTCATTGATAAAATATGCATGTGTGTAGTTTATTGTTTAATTTGTATTATTTCTAGCTAGTTAGTTTAACAAATGCATGGTGGATAATTATATACTTTATATAATAATAATGCAGATGAATCGGCAATGGATGTACGGTACCCGACTCTCCGGCGAGTTCACTACGGGTTTGTAAGATTTCCTCGTAGTGGCAAATGCGAACAAGCAGCGAGGTTTTATTATCTGTCCATGTGCTGTCTGTAAGAATCAGAAGGGTTACTCCTCCTCAAGAGACGTTCACATCCACCTGCTTCGGCACGGTTTCATACCATGCTATAATTGTTGGATCAAGCATGGAGAAAGAGGGGTTAGAATGGAAGAAGATGAAGAAGGGGATGATATCAATGACAACTATCATGATCATTTCGGTGATACTTTCATGGAGGATGATGTTGAAGGTGGGGAAGGGTTAGGTGAAGGTGAAGAAGAGGCACATGATGAGCCCGCTGATTATCTTGCTCAGACCATTGCTGATGCACGGAGACGCTGCGTGTCGGATATATACCGTATAGGGGTATATAAGATGCTAGTCAAAGTGCCTGGTTACCAGGGTGGCCCAAGTGGTAGTGGGCTATGGTCCATTGGGAGGCGGCCCAGTAACTTGACGCACAGAAACCGGATTCTAGAAGAACCCGGATCACGGCCCGTGTGATCTGGCTTGGAGGAGAAGACGGATTCCTTACTTTCCAAGTTATAGTTACCGTAGTCTTCTAGGTTTCCTATTCTGTAAGCCCTAATCCGGCTATTATATAAAGCCGGACGGAAGATAAACAAAAGAACCAACGAATAACAGGGAAGCTATAGGCCAACTCGCCGAGAAGTTGATCCTCTGCGAGTAGCTAGATCTAAACCTCACATTGTAATCCTGTTTCCAGGCTTTAGACCTGATTAGTGAGAAGTGCAGGAGTAGGCACGTCGTACTGTCGCGACGTACCGAACCTGGGTAAATCCTGTGTTTACTGTCTACCACGCGATCCCGTTACCCCACGTCTCTACCGTAGTCTCATGGCACCCCCGTCTATGAAAACTACTACGATGTCTCGACAGTTGGCACCCACCGTGGGGCAAACGACGTCAGGCGTGAAGTTCCGATCTGTATACTTGGCGGAATCGGAATATCAATCACTGTCGGAAGCTTGGAATTCGACGATGATGTCGGACGCTTCCTCGACAACGGATCCTACATACCGGCGCAAAACCACCTGATAAGTGCCTGCGTGTTACCGATCGGATCTGCTAACATCTTTATCGGACTAACTGCAGAAGCAATGGGGTTTTGCGGTGGAAGCAAATATTTCCCACCCGCCCTATACCAAGTCGAGGATGACTATGATAACGGATTCTGCTCAGATCGCCGACAAAAAAGTGACACACACTTTATCGGCATGGTGTAGTCCGAAGTCGCCGAAAACACGGATGACGGAAATCCCGTGCAAGAGGCAGACAAAAACACACCCGTCACAGCAACGGAAGACCCGACACCCGTCATACAGGCGGAAGATCCGACATCCGTCAACGAGACGATGAACTCGGAAGCAGAATCCGTACTAGCCGCCATTGAGGCGAGATTAGAGTCGGAAACCGGATCAGAGGATTTTGATTCTGAAGACGAAGACGCGGACGCCTTCGAAAGGAAAGTTAAATCTTTTCAAGAGGGATTCCATGAAGTGCTAATGGCGAAACCGGCTGATACCACGGACGCCGGCAGCCAGGAAAGCCCTAAAACCCCTCCGCCAGAGGAAGAGAGAGAAGACGGAGAAACTTCTCCGGTATTTCCCAATGTCAAGGAATTGACAGAGGATGAGCCTGTCAAAAAGCCTCCCTCTTCCAAGAAAAAGCATCACAGTGTGTTCGGTCTTAGCAGCACGATACATAGGGATGAAGCGTCCCGAACCGGATCCCATCCCCCGAAAGGTGGACTTAAACCCCACGATCGGGAAGAAAAATACCGGAATGACGGCAAAACAATGCCACCTCCGAGAAACCCAGCTGAGAAAGCCGGAAGATACGATATACCTCACAGACGTGAGAGATCCCGGACACCCCCTAAGGATAAAGAAAGGCACAGGAGCAGGACTCCGCCTAATCCAAAAGGACGTGATCATGGAAGAGATAGGTACAACCCCGGAAAAGCGCGTCCGCGCAACAATGGAAAAGAAAGGAGTAGATCCCCTTCTGTCCATTCAGCCGGAAGATATTCCACACACATTGATAGAGCGGAAAAGGATGACCTATACTTCGGTCCTAAGTGTTTCACTGACAGGATCCGAAGGATAACCCTGCATTCTGGCTTCGCCAAAGTTGGTCCAACCTACCAAAAATATACCGGCAGCACAAACCCGGACACCTGGCTCTCAGACTACTATACAGCCGTCCAGATCAACAATGGGACAGACCTGGAAGCTGTCAAGTTTCTTCTCGTTATGTTACTGGACGGAGCCAGAGATTGGATCAATGGATTACCATCAAGAACTGTTGACAGCTGGGATGATATGGCTAGAGTATTTACTCAGCATTTCCGGGGAACATACAAGCGCCCGAACAGCATCAACCAGCTGAACCGTTGCACCCAATTCGAGGATGAACCATACGTGGATTTCATCTCCAGATGGACGGCAATGAAGAATAGTTGTTCTGGAGTAACTGACGTACAAGCAATGCATGCTTTCGTCAATGGCCTAAAACCCGGACTTGTACCGTTCATGGTTGGTTCCAAACAACACAAAGATCTCGGATCTATGCTTACAACCGCCAACGAACATGCTGCAGCCGAAGACGACATCAGAGCAAGAGGGGGTAATATCGAATCACTGATACTTGCTAAGAAAACTCCTCGTTCTGACAAAAAAGGAACTCCAGAAACAACGACAAAACCCAAAGAGGTCAACATAGCCTTTGGAAGTGAAAAAGGGAATAAGTGGAAAGGACGCAGTCCAGATCCAATCAACTACACTCCAGAGGAGTGGGAGAGGATTAAGTCGGAACCTTGTGTCCACCATTCACAATTTGGGAAACCCACCTATACAAACGCACAATGCCGGCTGAATAAGCACATGAAAGGCAGTGCAGGATCCGGAAGCAAGGGGAAGGGTTCCAAAAGGAAACCCGCCAAAGAAAAGCCAGAAGCTGACAAAGAAGACAGTGAATCGGACAGTGTTGAAAAAATCCAGGAGCAACAGCGAAAGGGCGAACCCAAATTTCCGAGAGTTGATGGAGAAGCAATGCTAACATTCCTAGCAACTCTGTCAGCAAAGGTGGCCAAAAGAACACTTCGAGAAATAAACGCGGTTGTTCCGGTAACCCCGAAATTCTTGAAGTACTCCAACACACCAATTGCCTGGGATCAGTCTGATCATCCCGGGAATATCCCTGAACCCGGCACACAAACTCTTGTCGTAAGCCCTATTGTCCAGAACACTAGGCTAAGAAGAGTGCTGATGGATGGAGGATCCAGCATTAACATAATGTACTTGGATACACTGAAGCATCTGAAGATTTCCGAGTCCCAGCTCAATTACAGCAACATACGTTTCCACGGCATTGTTCCTGGCAGACAAGCACGATCCCTAGGAGAAATTTCCCTAGATGTCACCTTCGGAGATAAAGATCACTTCCGGCAGGAAAAAGTATCCTTCGAAGTAGTGCCGTTCGAAATCGTGTATCACGCAATACTCGGACGTCCAGCTTTCGCCAAATTCATGGCAAGATCCTGTTATATTTATAACAAGCTGAAGATGCCAGGACCCAAAGGAGGAGTAATCACCATAGCTGGTGATTTTAAGCTAGCAAATGAGTTGGAGAAAGAAAACGCCCTTTGTGCTCAGAGAGTCATAGCAAAGGAAGAACTGAAGGAATTGGCCATGGAGGTATCGCCGACAGAAATGCCGGCAGGAAAAGAAACCCGGAAGCCAACAGACAGCTTCAAGGCGTCCGAGAATACAAGACAGGTAATCCTAGATCCCAAAGATCCGACAAAATTCGTCGTTGTAGGGACTGGGATGACCGACAAATAGGAAGGCGAGCTCATCAAGTTCCTCCGTGAGAACTGGGATATTTTTGCCTGGTGTCCAGCTGACATGCCAGGCGTACCCAGGGAACTTGCTGTGCACCAACTCAAGGTAATTCCAGGATCAAAACCCGTCAAACAAGGTCTCCGTCGATTTGACGGAAGAAGACGGAAGGCTATTGGCAAGGAAATTATCCGGCTTTTAGCTGCAGATTTCATCCAGGAAGTAATCCACACTGAATGGTCTGCAAATCCGGTATTAGTACCGAAGAAATACACTACTGCTCTTAGAATGTGTATAGATTACACAGGCTTGAACAAATTGTGTCCAAAAGATAGGTTTGCGTTACCGCGAATCGATCAAATAATAGATGCCACTGCAGGCTCTGAGCTTTTGTGGTTTTTGGATGCATACTCCGGGTACCACCAAATACGCATGAAAAAGGAAGATCAAATTAAGACTTCTTTCATAACCCCGTACGGGACGTACTATTACATAACCATGCCATTTGGCCTGAAGAACGCAGGTGCAACCTACCAGCGTTGCATGCAACGTTGTCTGCATAGTCAGATTGGCAAAAACGTCCATGTTTACGTAGACGATATTGCTGTCGTAACCAAGGAAAAAAGATACACTCCTTGAGGATCTGCGAGAAACTTTCGACAACTTACGCACTTACAAGATGAAGTTAAATCCATCTAAGTGTGTATTCGGGGTTCCCTCAGGAAAACTTCTGGGTTTCATCGTTTCTCACAGAGGAATAGAAGTTAACCCGGAAAAGATAAAAGCCATCTTGAACATCTCGAAGCCTACGTGCGTAAAAGATGTCCAAATATTGACGGGTTCCGCCGCTGCCGTCAGCAGATTTATTAGTCGTCTGGGGGATAAAGCCCTACCATTCTACAAGTTGCTGAAGAAATCCGACAAAGTCAAGTGGATAGCAAAAGCATCGGAATATCTAGCATTTATGTCTCTTCTATACTTAGTTCAATATCTATGTAAACATCTTTTGAGATCATGAAATAAAGTTGTCAGAATTATGGTATCCATGTTTTTTCAGTACAAAGCATGATTCCACCTTATCTATTTCCCAATGATCTTACAAAATACTCAATGTTAACCCGAATTGTGCCTGCGTACTCGGCGTTAAGAAACTGAATGATTTTTCAGCCTGCTAACGGCTAAAGGAAACTTGAATTGCCTGCGTGCCCAAGTTTCATTTAAAAAATTCCTTGCTTCTCTAAAGCATTTTCTGATTGCTTATATGTTGGGTCACTGGAGCTAGTTAGTAAAAATGCCTTTAGTATGATCCATGTTTCCGAGTTTCAACTGATTGGTTATACCCAGTTACTCGACATGACGATTCATAATGCTATCGAGCCATTTCAAACACTAAGGACAGTTAAAACACATATGCCAGAGAACATAGAAGATAAAGGAATAATAAAATCCGAAAACTTTGCAAAGAATTTCATAATTAAGACTGCAAAAGGCGGAGTTTTCATTCATACAAATAGAAACATTACATTTTGGATTACATTGAAAGAGCAGTAATGCTCCTATTGTCTACTTTCACTATCCAGGTTCAAGGTAGCCCTTCAAGCATCCGACTCCTCCTCGCTGCTATCGTCCTCGGGGATTGGAGGGATCTCCTCTTCTGGATAATTGACGGAGATATTTACCATGGAGGCAATCTGGGTGGCGTGGCCTTTGATTTCATCAAAGATGGTATTTCGCTGAGTATCCGTGTATCCTTGAGGGACACCGGACACCACGCGCCAAGATTTAGCACCAGGGTAGTGCATACGCATAAGGCCGAGTGCCATGCGCGCACCATCCCGTGCAGCGGAACGCAGGGTGGACTCCCTGGACTCCGCCACCTCCATGATGGCACCCGGAAGTTTTTCAACTTCCGAGAACTCCCCAGTTCTGGCGGGAAGGAACTTATTGACCAGCTGTATTCCAGCAGCTCTGATCGAAGTCCATGACTTCCCAAAGGCTCGGATCCCTTCAATCCGAGTGCCATCTGGGGTGTCTCCTGTTTTTCCAACAAAACAACCAAAAGGGTTAGGTGAAAAACAGAGAAAGAAAGCAAGACATGGAAAAATGGTAAAAGTATCAGTAACTTACCGATAAGCTTGTCAATCTCGGAGATTTCCTCCAGGCGAAGGTTTAGGGCGTTTTCCAAATCCTGAATGGTGGATTTGTCCTTCTCCGCCTGTTCGGAAGCCTTGGAATTAGCAACTCCAAGGGCCAGATTGCTGGCCTCCAAATCTTTTCGAGTCTTCACAAGATCCTTGTGAAGATCCAAATTCTCCTTTCGGAGATTCTCGGCATTGCCGGCGTCTTCAGCTATTTTCTTGGCCTTAGCCAAAGCAGCTGGAAAGCAAGGAAAATTCCGAGTTTAGAAAACTTCCGGAATAAGTACTTAGACAAAAAGTTGAATCGAAAACTTCAGAGGACAAATGTTTACCTGTTGTTTCCGACAACGCGAGCTGAGACGATGCTAGCTCCGCCTCTCTCTCCTCAAGAATAGAAAGAAGATTTCTAACCTCTTTATTCTTGATGGAGAGTTTGTTGAAAACTTCCATGTTAATGGCTTCGGCGGTTTGCTGGAACATAACAAGGAAAAGAATGATTACTAAAAGCATTAAGGCAAAAAAAAGAATACATTTTGTTTAATGCTTGGGGGCTAGAGTTACATACCTGGCTCATTCGTTGCAAACCCGCCAAGTTTTCATTGAACCCTTTTGCGTATTCTGCAAAAAGGGTTCCGGCCGCGCTTAGGCCGTCATTGATAATCTTGAATTCCTTGTCAAAGGTCGGAATCTCCTCGTCGAATGTCCGAGAAGGTGTTCCCACCTCTAGAGCCGCCCTTTCCCTCGTGTCCGTGTTCGACACAACGGGCTGGCTGGGCTCTAGTGGCTTGGTGTTGGGGGCTGCAGCGTGCTCTTCCGCCATCGTGGACGGTGTATCTGGGGCGATGACGGGAGAAGGTTGACTGCCTCGGCTGGAAACAACTTTGTGTTTCTTCAGTTTTTTCGGCTTTAGGCTGGAGGGAGGCAGGCTAAAAACAAAAAACCCGGAAAAGTTAAAACTCCGAAGACGGAAGAAAAATTTCCATGAAAGAAAAGAACCCAGAAGAAAGAACCTGGAAGTGGCGACGGGGATTCCGTCAAGGTCGATAACTTTCTCAGAGGAAGAAATCTTCTTGCGCTTGCGCCCACCTGTAGTGGCAGTACGCAAGGCATCCAGCTCAGCTTCGGAGGCTAACTCCGAGTCTGGAAGTTCAGCGAACTGTCGAAAAAACAAATCAGAGTCAGAAGCAGGAAAATCCGAGAAAGAATGTTAAAACTATACCCAAATGACGGAAAAAATACCTTGGGAGCCGGATTGTCGGCCATATACATCGGCCGACTCGCTTCGTATTGGTCGCGAGATGCGACCAACTGGTTTGCGCGCCGTCGAAGATCCCTTGGGGACCAATCCTTGATGGATGTCCGCATCGGGTCGTTGGCACCCGTGTAGTCGCACAAAAGGCGGCCACCGTGATTGGCCAACGGCTGGATCCGCCTATTTAACCAGCAAAGGACCGCGTCCACGCCAGTTAGAGGTGGATCGGAGGAGGTGAGCTTGGCGATGCGCCGCTTGATCCTTAGAAGATCAGGCGGCAGAACCTGGACGGCTTCCGTTCCCCAATTGTCTTGGGGAATGGCAGTAGTGTTGGAGAAAGGTGGAACCCCGATGGCCTTTTTTGGGAAAGGCACATCGGGATGGTAGAAGAAAGAACCCGTCCAAAATTTGACGGATTCTGATGTCTTGATCCTGGGGAACCAATCTTCCCTAAACTTCCAAATTGTAAAGGAGATGGTTCCGCAAGTCGGGAGTGCGCCCTCCGAGGAGTTCCGCTTAACCCCGAAACAATACATCCAAAAATCTAACCTAGGTTCTAAACCTAAGTAACCCTCAAATAGGGCCTGGAACCTGGCCATATAAAGAATGGAGTTGGGTGGCAGGTTATGAGATTGGATGTTGTAGTGGGAGAGGATTTGGAGGAAGAAAGCGGAAGGCGGAAGCCCCATACCTCTTAGGAGATGGGAGGAAAGAAGGACCCTTTCGCCGTCTTTCGGCATTGGCTCGCTCTCGTCTTCAGGGAGCCGCCATTTCCCTTTAAGAATCAGACCCTCCTTTTCCAAGTTTGGAAGGAGGGCTGGCGGAATGCTGCAGGCAATCCAATTGCCTGCAGTTTCCACCTCTTCATCCGCTCTGGCGGCAGCGGACACGGCGGCTTCCGCAGCGGCGAGCTCGTCGCCGAGGAGCTGGATCTTCTCCTCCGCCGTTTCGGGAGCAAACGGCAGGGAAGGTGCGGAGGCCGTGGTCTTTTCCGGCTCGTCGCCGGCGTGCTTTGGGGATCCAAGCTGCGGGTCCAGGTCGCTGATGATGTCGTCGACGGTGAGCGCGGCGGAGCGAGTGGGGGACGACGGCGAGGATGCCATTTGGTGGCGGCGCGTTGCGCTGGTGCTCTGGGTGCGTTTCGTGCGCTCGGGACGGTTCTTCGCTCGGGAGCTTGTGCGCGGCAATGGCGTGGACAGTGAGAGTGCGGAAGGTTTTTGGTGAGGATGAACACGGCTACTTATAGCAAGAAATCCGTCAAGATACGTGCCAACGGCTATTTTGACCGTTGGATGATCAACGCGTGTCACTCGCCGGAAAATCCGGGAAATGAAACGAGAGGGTAATGATGGTTATCTCCTCGTTTCCCGTGAGAATCTGTCAGAGATATGTTACTGGGTTTTCCGCGTGAAACCCAAACGTCCCTTACGTCAGCATGATTAAGTGCGCTGACGTAAGAAGTTCCTTCTCCACGAAGGATCGTGAGAGAAAGGCCGGATTTTCAGGATTCCGAGTTTCACGTTACCATCTCTTTCAAAAGAAGAAGAATAAGAAGAATCAAGACTGCTGATTAAAATTTCTCGGACAAAGCACATTTGGCGAAAGACGGCAAATCAGAGTTTTAATCCTTCTTGGGGGATACTGTCGGATATATACCATATAGGGGTATATAAGATGGTAGTCAAAGTGCCTGGTTACCAGGGTGGCCCAAGTGGTAGTGGGCAATGGTCCATTCGGCGGCCCAGTAACTTGACGCACAGAAACCGGATTCTAGAAGAACCCGGATCACGGCCCGTGTGATCTGGCTTGGAGGAGAAGACGGATTCGTTACTTTCCAAGTTATAGTTACCGTAGTCTTCTAGGTTTCCTATTCTGTAAGCCCTAATCCGGCTATTATATAAAGCCGGACGGGAGATAAACAAAAGAACCAACGAATAACAGGGAAGCTATAGGCCAACTCGCCGAGAAGTTGATCCTCTGCGAGTAGCTAGATCTAAACCTCACATTGTAATCCTGTTTCCAGGCTTTAGTCCTGATTAGTGAGAAGTGCAGGAGTAGGCACGTCGTACTGTCGCGACGTACCAAACCTGGGTAAATCCTGTGTTTACTGTCTACCACGCGATCCCGTTACCCCACGTCTCTACCGTAGTCTCATGGCACCCCCGTCTATGAAAACTACTACGATGTCTCGACACTGCGAAACTGACAATGAGAGGGAGAATTTGGATCACATGTTAGTGGATCACAAAAAGTCGTTGTACCCAGCATGCGATAATAGTCTGAAGAAGCTGGGCTGCACACTGGATTTGCTGAAATGGAAGGCACGGGAAGGTGTAGCTGACTCATCATTTGAATATTTGCTGAAAATGTTGAAGAATATGTTTCCAGAGAATAACGAGTTGCCCGCCAATACGTACGAAGCAAAGAAGGTTGTCTGCCCTCTAGGTTTAGAGGTTTTGAAGATACATGCATGCATTAACGACTGCATCCTCTACCGCGGTGAATACGAGAATTTGAATGAATGCCCTGTATGCACTGCATTGCGTTATAAGATCAGAGACGAGGAACATAAGATTTGGTCTAAGTACTGATGGCATGAATCCTTTTGGCGAGCAGAGCTCCAGCCATAGCACCTGGCCCATGACTCTATGCATCTACGACCTTCCTCCTTGGTTGTGCATGAATTGGAAGTTCATTATGATGCCAGTGCTCATCCAAGGTCCGAAGCAACCCGGCAACGACATCGATGTGTACCTAAGGCCATTAGTTGATGAACTTTTACAGTTGTGGGGAAGACCTGGTGTACGTGTGTGGGATGAGCACAAAGAAGAGGAATTTGACCTACGAGCGTTGCTTTTTGTAACCATCAACGATTGGCCTGGTCTCAGTAACCTTTCGGGACAGACAAGTAAGGGATAGAAAGCATGCACGCACTGCTTACATGAGACTGAAAGTGTATATTTGGATAATTGTAAGAAGAACGTGTACCTGGGTCATCGTCGATTTCTTCCCCGAAATCATAACGTAAGAAAGAAAGGCAAGAATTTCAATGGCAAGGCAGATCACCGGCCGAAGCCTGCGGAACGTACTGGTGCTGAGATATTTGATATCGTCAAGGATTTGAAAGTCATCTTTGGAAAGGGTCCTGGCGGACAATCAGTTTCGCAGGGAGTTGACGGGCACGCACCCATGTGGAAGAAGAAATCTATATTGTGGGAGCTACAATATTGGAAAGTCCTAGATGTCCGCTCTGGAATCGACGTGATGCATGTTACGAAGAATATTTGCGTAAACCTGCTAAGCTTCTTGGGCGTGTATGGTAAGACAAATGATACAAAGGAAGCACGGCAGGACTAGCAACTTTTGAAAGACCCAGATGACCGGCATCCGGAATGGTTTCAAAGTCGTGCCAGCTACGCTCTTACCAAAGAAGAGAAGTTCATTTTTTTTTTGAATGCCTGAGCGGTATGAAGGTCCCGTCTGGCTTCTCGTCGAATATAAAGGGAATAATAAACATGGCGGACAAAAAGTTCCAAAACCTGAAGTCTCACGACTGCCACGTGATTATGACGCAATTGCTTCCGATTGCTTTGAGGGAGCTCCTACCAGAAAATGTTCGAGTAGCCATTGTGAAGCTATGTGCAATCCTCAATGCAATCTCTCAGAAGGTAATCAATCCAGAAGATCTACCACGGTTACAGAACGATATGGTCCAATTTCTTGTCAGTTTTGAGTTGGTGTTCCCACCATCCTTCTTCAATATTATGACGCACCTCCTGCTCCACCTAGTCGACGAGATTTCCATTCTCGGTCCTGTATTTCTACACAATATGTTCCCCTTTGAGAGGTTCATGGGAGTATTAAAGAAATATGTTCGTAACCGTCCTAGGCCAGAAGGAAGCATCGTCAAGGGATATGGAAATGAGGAGGTAATTGAGTTATGTATTGACTATGTTCCTGACCTTAACCCGATTGGTATTTCTCAATCGCGGCACGAGGGGACACTAAGTGGAAAAGGCACGATCGGAAGGAAATCAACGATATGTATGGACGGTCATTCTATGATTGAAGCACACCACACAGTTCTGCAAAATTCCAGCTTGGTGGCTCCGTACTTCGAGCAACACAAGAATATTTTACGCTCGGACAACCCGGGGAAGCCTTAATCCTGGATTAGAAAGGCCCACATGGAGACTTTCGGCAGTTAGTTGCGAAAACATTTAATGAATGACAATGATGTTGGAGATCAGCTATACATGTTGGCCAAGACACCATCTTCGACTATAACTACTTTCCAAGCGTACGAGATAAATGGGAATACATTTTACACGATCGCCCAAGATAAAAAAAGCACCAACCAAAATAGTGGTGTCCGCTTTGATGCAGCAACCGAGAATGGGGAAAAGGTCACATATTATGTGTCGGATATATACTGAATAGGGGTATATGAGATGGTAGTCATAAGTGCCGGATTACCGGGGTGGCCCAAGTGGTAGTGGGCTGTGGTCCATTGGGCGGCCCAGTAAGCTGACGCACAGAAGCCGGATTCTAGAAGGACCCGGATCACGGCCCGCGTGATCTGGCTTGGAGGAGAAGACGGATTCCTTACTTTCCAAGTTAGATGTTACCGTAGTCTTCTAGGTTTCCTATTCTGTATGCCCTAATCCGGCTATTATATAAAGCCGAACGGGAGATTAGATTCAAGGGACAAGAAGCTCTAGGCTAACTCGCCCTGATTAGTGAGATTGCAGGAGTAGGAATGTCGTATTACTACGACGTACCGAACCTGGGTAAAACCCTTGTCTTTGTCTTCAACGCGATACCGTTCCCCCACGTCTCTACCCGTAGTCTCATGGCACCCCCGTCTATGAAAACTACTACGATGTCTCGACAGTTGGCGCCCACCATGGGGCAAACGACGTCAGGCGTTAAGTTCCGATCTGGGATACTCGGCGGGATCGGCAGTTCCATAACTGTCGGAAGCTTGGAATTTGACAACGACGTCGGACGCTTCCTCGACAACGGATCCTACATACCGGCGCAAAATTTGTCTGGTAAGTGCCTGCGTGTTACCGATCGGATCTGCTAATATCTTTATCGGACTAACTGCAGAGGCCATGGGGTTTTGCGGTGGAAGCAAATTTATCCCACCCGCCCTATACCCAGTCGAGGATGACTATGCTCCCGGATTCTTCTCAGATCGCCGACATAAAAGGGATACACACTTTATCGGTATGGTGCAATCCGAAGTCGCCGAAAACACGGATGATGGAAATCCCGTGCAAGAGGCAGACAATAACACACCCACCATAGAGGTGGAAGATCCGACATCCGTCAACATGACGACGAACTCGGAAGCTGACTCTGTGCTAGCCGCCATTGAGGCGAGATTGGAGTCAGAAACCGGATCGGATGATTTCGATTCCGAAGACGAAGATGAGGACACTTTCGAAAAGAAGGTAAAATCTCTTCAGGAGGGATTCCATGAAGTACTAATGGAAAAACCGGCTGAAACCACGGATGCCGGCAGTCAGGAAAGCCCTAAAACCCCTTCACCAGAGGAAGAGAGAGAAGATGGAGAAACCTCTCCGATATTTCCCAACGTCAAAGAATTGACGGAGGATGAACCTGCTAAAAAGCCTCCCTCTTCCAAGAAAAGGTACAAGGCCGCTAAGAAACTCCGGAAGAAAAAACCAGCTGACCCAGCTGATGAAAGCCCGGAAGTAGGAGATGCAAGCGGAATAAAACCTGCGGAGAAGAAAACAAAGGAAATCCTTGTTATGCCAATGACAGAACAAGAAGAACAGGATCTGTTACAAACTCCAGTGGGTCCAAACGAACCCCCTGAGATGCTGGAAGCCAGGAGACGAGCGTTCCAACGGCAACAGCAACATCTACTCAGATCTCGGGAACACCTCCAAAAAACCCAGAATGACATCAAGGTCATGAAGGAAGAAATCGAGGAGTACGAGAGAAAGAATAGATCTGCCATAAAACCTACAAGGTTACCCGGAATCGTAAGACCGTAAGTACTGCCGCCAAAGGAAAGGTATCACAACCCATCTTGGCAAAAGCAGGTAAACGGCAAGGATGCCAGAGGCGAACCAATATACAAAACCGCAGCAGAAAATGCGGAAGCAGCGTTCGCCATCCTAAACAATGACATGTACTCCAATGGTGAAAAGCTTCAAGGGGTGTATGCTTTCCTAGGAAAAGCATTGCAACAACAACAGCAGGGCCAAGAGCGATCAGGGAGGCTGCATGACAATTCCGCCCTATGCAAAACAGCTACTTGCGCCGCTGGAGCACCTGGACCGGAAGAACCTGGAGATTCAGACAATTCAAAGGATAAAAAAGAGGATCCGAGAGAAGACAAGAAAAATCCCGACAATAGGGATGAAGCGTCTCGAACCGGATCCCATCTCTCGAAAGGTGGATGCAAACCCCACGATCGGGAAGAAAAACACCGGAATGACGGCAAAGCAATGCCACCTCCGAGAAACCCAGCTGGAAAAGATGGAAGATATGATATGCCTCACAGACGTGAGAGATCTCGGACACCTCCTAAGGATAAAGAAAGGCACAGGAGCAGAACTCCGCCTAATCCAAAAGGGTGTGATCACGGAAGAGATAGAAACGATCCCGGAAAAGCGCGTCCGCGCAACAATGGAAAAGAAAGGAGCAGATCCCCTTCTGTCCATTCAGCCGGAAGATATTCCGCACACATTGATAGGGCGGAAAAGGATGATCTATACTTTGGGCCTAAGTGTTTCACTGATAGGATCCGAAGGATAACCCTGCATTCTGGCTTTGCCAAGGTCGGTCCAACGTACCAGAAATACACCGGCAGTACAAACCCGGATAACTGGCTCTCAGACTACTATACAGCCGTCCAGATTAACAATGGGACAGACCTAGAAGCTGTAAAGTTTCTTCCCCTAATGTTACTGGATGGAGCCAGAGATTGTATCAATGGATTGCCATCAAGAACTGTCGACAGCTGGGATGGTATGGCTCGAGTATTCACTCAGCATTTCCGGGGAACGTACAAACGCCCGAACAGCATCAACCAGCTGAGCCGTTGCACCCAATTCGAGGATGAACCATACGTGGATTTCATCTCCAGATGGACTGCAATGAAGAATAGTTGTTCTGGAGTAACTGACGTACAAGCAATGCATGCTTTCGTCAACGGCCTAAAACCCGGACTTGTACCATTCATGGTTGGTTCCAAACAGCACAAAGATCTCGGATCTATGCTTACAACCGCCAATGAACACGCTGCAGCCGAAGACGACATCAGAGCAAGAGGAGGCAATATCGACACACTAATACTGGCCAAGAAAAATCCTCGCACTGAGAAAAAGGAACTTCAGAAGCAACACCTAAACCCAATGAAGTTAACATAGCCTTTGGAAGTGAAAAAGGGAATCAATGGAAAGGACGCAGCCCAGAACCAATCAACTACACTAAAGAAGAGTGGGAGAAGATTAAGTCTGAACCCTGCATCCACCATTCACAATTTGGGAAACCCACCCATACAAACGCGCAATGCCGGCTGAATAAGCACATGAAAGGCAGTGCATGATCCGGAAATAAGGGGAAGAATTCCAAAAGGAAGTTCTCCAAACAAAAGCCAGAAGCTGAGAAAGAAGACAGTGAATCGGACACTGATGAAAAAATCCAGGAACAACAGTGAAAAGGCAAACCCAAATTTCCGAGAGTTGATGGAGAGGCACTGTTAACATTCATAGCAACTCCGTCAGCAAAGGTGGCCAAAAGAACGCTTCGAGAAATAAATGCGGTTGTTCCGGCAACCCCGAAATTCTTGAAGTATTCAAACACACCAATTACCTGGGATCAGTCTGATCATCCCGGGAACATCCCTGAACCCGGCACACAAGCTCTTTTTATAAGCCCTATTGTCCAGAACACTAGGCTAAAAAGAGTGCTGATGGATGGAGGATCCAGCATTAACATAATGTACCTGGATACGCTGAGGCATCTGAAAATCTCCGAGTCCCAGCTCAATTACAGCAACATACGCTTCCATGGCATTGTTCCTGGCAGGCAAGCACGATCCCCAGGAGAAAATTACCTAGATGTCACCTTCGGAGATAAAGATCACTTCCGTCAGGAAAAAGTATCCTTCGAGGTGGTGCCGTTCGAAAGCGTGTATCACGCAATACTCGGACGTCCAGCTTTCGCCAAATTTATGGCAAGATCATGTTATATCTATAACAAGCTGAAGATGCCGGGACCCAAAGGAGGAGTAATCACCATCGCTGGAGACTTCAAGCTGGCGAAAGAGCTGGAAAAAGAAAACGCCCTTTGCGCTCAGAGAGTTATAGCAAAGGAAGAACTGAATGAGCTGGCCAAGGAGGAATCGCCGACAAAAATGCCGGCAGGAAAAGAAACCCGGAAGCCAGCAGATAGCTTCAAGGCGTCCGAGAATACAAGACAGGTAATCCTAGATCCTAAAGATCCGACAAAATTTGTCGTAGTAGGAACTGGGATGGCCGACAAATAGGAAAGCGAGCTCATCAAGTTCCTCCGTGAGAACTGGGATATTTTCGCCTGGTGTCCAGCTGATATGCCAGGCGTACCCAGGGAACTTGCTGAGCATCAACTCAAGGTGATTCCAGGCTCCAAACCCGTCAAACAAGGTCTCCGTCGATTTGACGGAAGAAGACGGAAGGCTATTGGCAAGGAAATTATCCGGCTTTTATCAGCAGATTTCATCCAGGAAGTAATCCACGCTGAATGGTCTGCAAATCCGGTATTAGTACCGAAGAAAGATACTACTGCTCTTAGAATGTGTATAGATTACACAGGTTTGAACAAATTGTGTCCCAAAGATAGGTTCGCGTTACCGCGAATCGATCAAATAATAGATGCCACTGCAGGCTCTAAGCTTTTATGCTTTTTGGATGCTTACTCCGGGTACCACCAAATACGCATGAAAAAGGAAGATCAAATTAAAACTTCTTTCATAACCCTGTATGCGACGTATTACTAAGTAACCATGCCATTTGGCTTGAAGAACGCAGGTGCAACTTACCAGCGTTGCATGCAACGTTGTTTGCATAGTCAGATTGGCAAAAAAGTCCATGTTTACGTGGACGACATTGCTGTCGTAACCAAGGAAAAATACACACTCCTTGAGGATTTGCGAGAAACCTTCGAAAACTTGCGCACTTACAAGATGAAGTTAAATCCATCAAAGTGCGTATTCGGGGTTCCCTCAGGAAAACTTCTGGGTTTCATCGTTTCTCACAGAGGAATAGAAGTTAAGCCGGAAAAGATCAAAGCCATCTTGAACATCTCCAAACCTACGTGTGTGAAAGATGTCCAAAGATTGACGGGTTTCGCCGCTGCCGTCAGCAGATTTATTAGTCGGCTCGGGGATAAAGCCTTACCACTCTACAAGTTGCTGAAAAAATCCGACAAATTCGAGTGTACAGAAGAGGCCGATGCAGCGCTAACCCAGTTGAAGGAAACTTTGATGTAAGCTCCGATTTTGGCATCCCAAAAGACGAAGAACCTATGCTATTGTACCTCACGGCTACAAACAGGGTTATTAGTGCGGTAATCGTTGTGGAACGGAAGAAGGACGAACAAAGCATACCAGACCAGCATCCGGTATATTACATAAGTGAAGTTTTCTCCGAGTCCAAGCAAAGGTACCCACACTATCAAAAACTGGCATATGGCGTATTTTTCGCATCTAGAAAATTGCGTCATTACTTCCAAGGACATTCCATAATAGTGGTATGTAAAGCACCACTAGGGGATATAATAAACAATGCGGAGGCAACTGGCCGAGTAGCCAAATGGGGTATCGAACTAGCAGCCTTCGACATTAAGTATCAGCCAAGGACGGCAATAAAATCCCAGGTTCTAGCAGACTTTGTCGCCGACTGGACGGAAGCAATGGAGAAAACACCAAATGCCGGAGTCCGAGTACTGGATCATGCACTTTGACGGATCAAAGATGAAGGAGGGCGCTGGAGCTGGTGTAGTCTTAAAATCCCCTAAGGGAGACACAATGGAGTATGTATTGCAAATACACTTCAACGCCCGCAATAACGTGGCAGAATACGAAGCTCTGCTTCATGGCCTGCACATTGCAAAAGAAATAGGAGTAAAGCGCATCTTGTGCTACGGCGACTCGGATTTGGTACAGCATCAGCTTAACCAAACCTGGGATGCAAAAAGCCCTATAATGGCCGAATACCGGAGAACAGTGGACGAATTCGCCATCTGTTTTCTCGGATTTGAAGTACTCTACGTTAAAAGGGAGGAAAATTGGAACGCGGATGCGTTAGCCCGCATGGGTTCAGAAAGGGTAAAAATCCTACCACCGGGTGTATTCGTCCAGCATTTGCACGAGCCATCCATTAAAGGTGGAGATATTGATTATCCTCTGGTTTCCGAGTCAATTGAAGTTTTGTTCGTCAACCCGGACTGGACAATTCCATATTTAAACTTCTTAGTCAATCAGAAGTACCCGGAAGGAGCAGACGAAGTCTTGCAGAGACAAATACAGCGTCGATGCAAAGGATATGTGGTAATTGACAATTGCCTGTATAAACGCAGTAATTCCGGAATTTTTCAACGGTGTATCTCACCAGAAGAAGGACGAGAAATACTGGAAGAAATCCATGGCAGAGATTGCGGACATCATGCTCAATCAAAAAGCATAGTCAAAAAATCATTCCGTGCTGGGTTTTTCTGGCTAACAGCCAAGACAGATGTCGAGCAGATAGTTAACACATGTGCAGGGTGTCAATATTACGCCAAGCTGACTAATATGCCGGCCCAAGCACTCAAAACTATCCCAATTACATGGCCGTTTGCGGTCTGGGGGCTAGATATGATGGGACCGGTCAAAACTGCGCAAGGCGGACTTACACATCTACTCGTAGCAGTGGATAAGTATACCAAATGGGTGGAGGCCAAACCCATCAAAAAGCTCGACGGTGTAACTGCCAGAAATTTCATCATTGACATAGTCATGAGATATGGCGTTCCACACAGCATAATAACCGACAACGGGACAAATTTCTCTATTGGAGAGTTAGCAAGATATTACCGACAAACGGGAATTCGCCTAGATCTCGCATCTGTGGCACACCCGCAATCCAATGGACAGGTTGAGCGAATGAATAGCTCAATACTGCAAGGAATACGCCCAAGACTCGAATCTCCTCTTCACAGAGCAGCTGGAGCATGGGTAGAAGAGCTACCTTCCATGCTTTGGAGTATTCGAACGACGCCAAATTGGTCAACTGGGCAAACCCCGTTTTTCCTAGTGTATGGTGTGGAAGCTATTCTTCCAACGGATATGCTCCATGACAGCCCAAGAGTGCAGGTTTTCGATGACTCGGATGCCGAACAAGCACGACAGGATGCCGTCGACCTCTTAGAAGAGGAACGAGAGCTTGTGCTTCAAAGATCTGCCATCTACCAGCAAGGTTTACGACGTTATCATAGTCGGAAAATCAGGCATCGTTCTTTTAAAGAAGGAGACCTAGTGCTGAGATTGGTACAGCAAAGAAAGCACAAATTGGCCCCAGTATGGGAAGGACCATATGTCATTAGTAAAGCCATGAAGAATGGGTCATACTATCTTGTCGATATTCGAGATACGGAAGACGATCCCGAGAAGCCGGATCGCAAAAGAAAGAGAAAGATAGATGATGAACTAGGAGAGACAAAGAGGCCTTGGAGCATCCAGCAGTTACGTCCCTTCTATACTTAGTTCAATTTCTATGTAAACATCTTTTGAGATCATGAAATAAAGTTGTCGGAATTCTGATATCCATGTTTTTACAAGTTTATTACAGTACAAAGCATGATTCCACCTTATCTATTTCTCAATGATCTTACAAAATACTCAATGTTAACCCGAATTGTGCCTGCGTGCTCGGTGTTTAAAAACTGAATGATTTTCAACCTGCTAAGGGCTAAAGGAAACTTGGATTGTGCCTGCGTGCCCATGTTTCATTCAAAAAATTCCTTAATTTTCTCTAAGCATTATCTGATTGTTTATGTGTTGGGTCACTGGAGCTAGTTAGTAAAAATGCCTTTAGTATGATCCATGTTTCTGAGTTTAAACTGATTGGTTATACCCAGTTACTCGGCATGATGATTCACAATACTATTGAGCCATTTCAAACACTAAGGACAGTTAAAGCATATAATCCAGAGAACTTAGAAGATAAAGGAATATTAAAACCCGAAAAACCTTGCAAAGAATTTCATAATTAAAGCTGCAAAAGGCGGAGTTCTTGTTTATACAAAAGGAATAGAAGCATTACAAATATGGATTACATTTTGAAAGTGCAGTAATGCTCCTATTGTCTACTTTCACCATCTAGGTTCCAGGCAGCCCTTCAAGCATCCGAGTCTTCCTCGCTGCTATCATTCTCGGGGGCTTCAGGGATCTTCTCTTCTGGATAAGTGATGGAGATGTTCACCATGGAGGCGATCTTGGTGGCGTGGCCTTTGATTTCATCAAAGATTGTAGATCGCTGGGTCTCCGTGTATCCTTGAGGGATACCGGACGCCACGCGCCAAGACTTTGCACCAGGGTAGTGCATACGCATAAGGCCGAGTGCCATGCGTGCACCACCCCGAGCAGCGGAGCGTAGGATGGATTCCCTGGACTCCGCCACCTCCATGATGGCACCCGAAAGTTTTTCAACTTTCGAGAACTCCCCAGTCTTTGTGGGAAGGAACTTGTTGACCAGCTGCACGCCAGCAGCTCTGATCGCAGTCCATGTCTTCCCAAAGGCTCGGATTCTATCAATCCGAGCAAGATCTGGGTTACCTCCTGTTTTTTCAGACAAACAACCAAAAAAGGTTAAGTGAAAAAGCAGAGAAAAAAAGCAAGACATGGAAAAATGGTAAATGAAGTAAAACTTACCGATGATCTTGTCGATTTCGGAGCCTTCCTCCAGGCGCAGATTTAGGGCATTTTACAAGTCCTGAATGGTGGACTTGTCCTTCTCTGCATGCTCGGAAGCCTTGGATTGAGAAATTCCAAGGGCCAGATTGCTGGCTTCTAGATCTTTTTGAGCCTTCACAAGATCCTTGTGAAGGTCCAAATTCTCCTTTCGGAGAAACTCGGCATTGCCGGCGTCTTGAGCTATTTGCTTGGCCTTAGCCAAAGCAGCTGGAAAGCAAGGAAAAATTCCGACTTAAGAAAAGTCCCGGAAAAGTACTTAGACAAAAAGCTGAGTAAAAAACTTCAGAGGGAAAAAAGTTTACCTGTTGTTTCATTCAGCTGCAGCTGAGACGATGCCAGCTCCGCCTCTTTCCCCTCAAGAATAGAAAGAAGATTTCTCACTTCCATGTTAATGGATTCAGCGGTTTGCTGAAACATGACAGAGAAAAGAGTAACTAAAAAGCATCAAGGAAAAAAGTATACATTTTGCTTAATGCTTGGGGGCTAGAGTTAAATACCTGGCTCATTCGCTGCAAACCCGCCAAGTTTTCATTGAACTCTTTTGCGTATTCCGCAAAAATAATTCCAGCCGCGCTTAGGCCTTCGTTGAGGTTCTTGAAGTCCTTGTCGAAGGTGGGAATCTCCTCATCGATTGTCCGAGAAGAATTTCCCACCTCTGGAGCCGCCCTTTCCCTCGTGTCCGCGTCCGGCACAACGGGCTGGCTGGGCTCCAACGACTCGGTGGTGGGGGCTGTCGCATGCTCTTCCGCCATCGTGGACGGTGTGTCCGGTGCGATGACGGGAGAAGGTTGAGCGCCTTTGCTGGACACAACCTTGTGCCTTTTCAGCTTCTTTGGCTTTAAGGTGGAGGGAGGCAGGCTAAAGGCAAGAAACAAAAACCCGGAAGAGTTAAAACTCCGACGACAAAAGAAAACTTCGACAAAAGAAATAAACCCGGATGTACTAACCTGGAGGTTGTGACGGGAATACCGTCAAGATCGATGATTTCCTCAGAGGAGGAAATCTTCTTACGCTTGCGCCCACCCGCAAAGGTGGTGTGCAACGCCTCCAGATCAGCTTCGGAGGCAAGCTCCGAGTCTGGAAGTTCAGCAAGCTGTCGAAAAGAAAAATCAGGGTTAGAAGTGAAAAATCCGAGAAAGCATGGCAAAGAACCACCCGAATGACAGAAAAATACCTTGGGAGCCGGATTGTCGGCTGTATACATTGGCCGACTCGCTTCATATTGGTCGCGTGATGCGACCAACTGGTTTACGCGCCGCCGCAGATCCTTCGCGGCCCAGTCTTTGCTGGCTGTCCGCATTTGGTCATTGGTGCCCGTGTACTCGCAGAGGAGACGGCCGCCATGATTGGCTAATGGCTGGATCCGCTTGTCCAACCAGCAAAGGACCGTGTCCACGCCGGTTAGAGGTGGATCCAAGGAGGTGAGCTTGGCGATGCGCCGCTTGATCCTTAGTAGATCAGGCGGCAGGACTTGGACGGCTTCTGTTCCCCAATTCTCTTGGGGAACAACAGCGGTGTTGGTGAAAGGTGGAACCCCGATGGCCTTTGTCGGAAAAGGAACATCGGGATGATAGAAGAAGGAAACCGTCCAGAATTTGACGGATTCCGAGGTCCTGATCTTGGGGAACCATTCCTCCCTAAATCTCCTAAGAGTGAAGGAGATGGTCCCGCAAGTCGGGAGTGCGCCCTCTGAAGAGTTCCGCTTAACCCTGAAACAGTACAACCAGAAATCTAACCTAGGTTCTATGCCTAGGAAACCCTCAAAGAGGGCCTGAAACCCGGCTATATAGAGGATGGAATTGGGTGGCAGGTTATGGGGCTGGATGTTGTAATGGGAGAGAATTTGGAGGAAGAAGGCGAAAGGTGGCAATCCCATACCTCTTAGGAGATGGGAGGAGAGAAGAACCCGCTCGCCGTCGTTTGGCAGGGGTTCGTTCTCGTCCTCAGGGAGCCGCCATTTCCCTTTGAGTACCAACCCCTCCTTTTCCATGTTTGGAAGGAGGGATGGGGGAATGCTGCAGGCAACCCAGTTGCCGGCAGATTCCACTTCTTCGTCCGCTCCGGCAGCGGCGGACGCGGCGGCCTCCGCAGAGGCGAGCTCGTCGTCGAGAAGCGTGATTTTCTCCTCCGCCGTTTGGGGAGCAAACGGCGGAGAGGGCGCGACGCTTGAGCCTGCAAGATCCGCGGTGGTGGAAGGATTCCCTCCGCCCACCGCGGAACCCGCGGTCTTCACCGGCTCGTCGCCGGCGCGCGTTGGGGAATCCAACTGCGGATCCATGTCGTTGATGATTTGCTCGATATCGCGCGTCACGGTGCGGGCAGGGGAGGACGGTGAGGATGCCATCAGGTGGCGGCGCAGTTCGTCTCCGGTGTCGTTCTGAGCGCGGCGAGCGTTCAGGAGTGTTCTCTCTCTGCTGAAGCTTGGGTGTTGTAATGACGTTCGAGTGGTTGCGGAAGGTGTTACGGGAGGACGAAGAAGGCTATTTATAGCCGGAAATCCGTCACGATACGTGCTAACGGATCTTTTAATCGTTGGATGATCAACGCATGTCACTCGCCGGAAAATCCGGGAAATGGATCGACAGGGTGATTAGCTATCTCCTCGTTTCCCGTGAGAATCTGTCAGAGATACGTTTCTGGGTTTTTGCCGAAAACCCAAACGTCCCTTACGTCAGCAGGATTAAAGTGCTGACGTAGGAAGTTCCTTCTCCGCGAAGGATCGTGTGAGAAAAGCCGGATTTTCATAATTCCTAGTTTTACGTTACCATCTCTTTTCAAAGAAGAATAAGAAGAATCAAGACTGCTGGTCCATATTTCTCGGACAATATAGAATTGGCGAAAGGCGGCGAATCAGAGTTTTAATCCTTCTTGGGGGCTACTGTCGGATATATACTGAATAGGGGTATATCAGATGGTAGTCATAAGTGCCGGATTACCAGGGTGGCCCAAGTGGTAGTGGGCTGTGGTCCATTGGGCGGCCCAGTAAACTGACGCATAGAAGCCGGATTCTAGAAGGACCCGGATCATGGCCCGCGTGATCTGGGTTGGAGGAGAAGACGGATTCCTTACTTTCCAAGTTAGAAGTTACCGTAGTCTTCTAGGTTTCCTATTCTGTATGCCCTAACCCGGGTATTATATAAAGCCGGACGGGAGATTAGATTCAAGGGACAAGAAGCTCTAGGCTAACTCGCCGGGAAGTTGATCCTCAGCGAATAGCTAAACCTAACCTCACATTGTAATTGTATACACAGGCTTTAGCCCTGATTAGTGAGATTGCAGGAGTAGGAACGTCGTATTACTACGACGTACCAAACCTGGGTAAAACCCTTGTCTTTGTCTTCAACGCGATACCGTTCCCCCACGTCTCTACCCGTAGTCTCATGGCACCCCCGTCTATGAAAACTACTACGATGTCTCGACATTATGGTTACATAGAGGAGATATCGGAACTTGACTATGGACCCTCCTTTAAGGTCCCTTTGTTCTGGTGCAAATGGTTCAAGCTAACAGGAGGTGGGGTAAAGGTGGACGAGCAATACGGAATGACAATGGTGGATTTTAAAAATCTTGGTTACCTTGACGAACCATTTGTCCTAGCCAAAGATGTCGCTCAGGTTTTCTATTTGAAGGACATGGGTAGCAAACCGAGGAAACGGAAAGATAAGAAAACGATCAGTACATCATGCGATGATCCAAAGCGCCACATTGTTCTTTTAGGGAAAAGAAACATCGTGGGAGTGGAGGACAAGACAGACATGTCAGAAGATTATAATATGTTTGGTGAAATTCCGCCCTTCAAAGTGAACACTGACCCAAGCATTAAGTTAAGTGATGAGGATGCTCCATGGATACGGCACAATCGTAAAGGCTTGCCCTATATATTCTCCGCGGCCCTCGTCTTCTCTGTGCTAAGGACCAAACGCATCCAGGACTCAGAGACAAAGGAAGAAGAAAGAGCAGTGAACCTGCCGGCGGCCCTCGTCTTCTCCGCTGCTCCGCCCCGCGCAGCTCTTCACCGCGCCGCCCTCGTCTCCGGTAGGTGCCCCCGCGCTGCTCCACCAATCGATGGCAGCCGCCCTCTGGCAGCTGCGGTGAACTCCACGGGAAGATAGAGGAGAGGACGACGGCGGCGACCAAAACGGGAATATCTCAGTGAGAACCTCTTCCGAAGACGACCACGCGGTGAGGACGACGACGAGGGTTTCTGCTCGAGAGGACGCGGTGAGGACGACGGCGACGATCTGACTGGTGGGGTCGTGGGGCCCACCCGTCAGCGAGCGAGAGAGAGAGAGAGAGAGAGAGAGAGAGAGAGAGGAGAGCGCTCGGTCTGGCTCAGTGGGTTGCGCTGTGCGCGCGTGCGAGAGAGAGGGAGGGGGTTAGAGCGGGTTGGCCCAGTAGGGCTGGCCTATGTGGGTTTTCTCTTTTTTTTTCTGTTTTTATTAATTTGACACCCCATTTCGACCAAGAAGTAATTAAAACCAACTCATAAAATTCATAAAAATATAATATGAAAAGCTAATTCAAATTATAACATTTAGGTCACATTTTGGTTTTCAAATTAATTTGTTTTAAAACAAAATAAAATCTCACCATGTTTTGTTTTGATGAAATTTAAATAACTTTTAGTTCAAAATTTTGGAAATCCACTTTAAGCAATTTTTCTCTATTTCACTCAAGTTCAAATTTTAAGTGGGTTCAAAATTATTTTATGCATCAATGGCATGATTACCAACTACAGAATTTTCTTCTTTGGTCAATAAATGGACTTGTTCCTTTTTATGAGCCTTGTTTGCTATTTTTGTTACTCGGCTAAAAGACAAACATGAGTGGACAGGCTCATATTGATACCCAACATGAGTGTGTGTAAGCCTTGTTTGCTATGTTTATTCCACAAGGTGTGTTTTTCATTGGACAATTTTAGATACAAGTCTTTTAGGAACTAGTTTGTAAAACTTCTAAGTGGTGTTTTTTATGCATTGTAGACAAGATCACCAACTAGGGAATTGTATTGAAGGTCGTGCCAAATGACTAAGTAAAATATTTGTACTAATATTTGCTAAGTCTCATTTCTACTAAAAGATCACCGTCAATACTAGTACTATTAAGTAGCAAAATTATTAAGTAGCAATATTTGCTCCTCCTCTATACCGTACCACCTAAACCCCCTCCGACCCCGAGCGGCTCCCTAACACCGTACAACCGTCGTTGCTCCTCCTCTATGTCCCCTTAATCTTATTTTTCAATTCCTTTATACTTAATTAATTTTTACTACACGCAGGAGTGACATATGGCGGACGATAGAGCCGAGCCGCTTAGGGATCCGTAGGATGAACGTTATTTAATGGGCATCGTAAACAACGAGATTCCTTATGTGCCGGGCTCAGAAGATGAGCAAGAAGAGGATGTAGTCTCTTCTTTTCTGAACCTTGACGGTGGAACAGACATTGTCGACGATCAAGAAGGTGAAGGCACGGACATTGTCGACGGAGGTCAACCGTCGACAAACGACGATCTCGAATTGCAAGTACCAACCACCTCCGGCGAGGTATATATACACATTGAGCCTCTCGTGATACAAACTTGCTGAAATGTGAATACATATGTATTAACGCGCGCGACTCTATTTCTTTTTTTAGCCCTCGGCCGGATCGAGTATGACAAAGCGTGGCAAATCCAAGGCGATGAAACAAGGAGAAACATATACCATCGAATTAGTCGGTGCAACCGGCAAGCCCCTACAGCACACCACAAAATTTATCAACCAATGCGGAGTTGTTGTTAGAGACAACGTCCCGATCACCGTCCACGAATGGAAGGAGCCAAAGAAGGCACGTCTTGGTTTCAGTTTTGTCGACAAGAGAACAAAAAAGGATTGCTGGAGAAAGCTTATGGAACATTTCATTCTACCTCCGAAATACAACAAAGTCGATGAATTCGGTAACGAGGTTCCGGGTGGACGTGAGAGGAGGAGGTTAGTCAAAGAGTTATTTCTTTAGAAGATGGCCGAAGCATTCCGGAACTTCAAGAAAAATTTAACCCGTGACTATGTCAACAAGGGAAAGACTCCGGATTTCAATGGACAACATGAGAGACTGAAAGATGATTGGCCAGAATTTGTGAGGCAAAAGAAATCGGAGCATTTCAAGGAAATGTCGAAAAAATAAGGTTAATGCGGGTAAGAAACAGTACCATCATATTATGGGCCACGAGGATACCGCCTTTAGGAGCCTAAGTGGGAGAAGATGGAGGAGGGCCTGAGGGTGCGAGGAATCCGTCTAGGTATAGAGGGATGGGACCCAAGGGCCAAAAGCTGGTGGTACGGGCATGGGTGATCGCTAGACCCGGAGACCGGGGTGTGTGTTCACCGGAAGAAAAACTTTGCTCCCACCCAAGCCCCTATTGACGCAATGACCCAAGCTCAAGAGGGCTTGATCAAATTCAACAGAGAGAAACACGCACTGACAATAGCCCTCGGGAATAATGAACACGGAGGACATGTACGAGGCAAAGGCAGAATTCCGTGGAAAGTAGGGTTTTCCCAGGACAATGACCCGTACTGTTACATAAGCCGTAAGAGAAAGACGGACCAGGATGCAGATCTTTTGGCGAAGTTTGCATCGGAACTCCATGAGTTGAAGCAGACCGTGCATGAACTAGTAAAAGAAAGATCGGCTGCAGGGCCGCATGAAGATCATGAAGCGGATCTCGGAAGCAAGCAGCGGAGAAGTAGCGTGGGACGATCGAGATTCGTGCACCGGAGCCTCACTACCCCGTGGATGATGTAAAGGAGATGAAAGAATGTGATCTGCATTATCCCGTGGGGAACATTTCCACGAAGGTAGCTACCGGTAGTGCTTTACCCTGTACACCTCGAGCACTCCACCACAACAACCCCATTGCATATGGCTATGCTCGTGTCACGGTGGAAGACATAGTCCAAGAGTTTGAGGACCTGGAGATTGACAAAGCTACACCCGAAGGGGAGAGAAGACTTGGAGATGTCAAGCGCCAGATCATTCTATGGAAAAAGAAGTAAATAGTGTTTCCAGGCAAGGCGCCAAGGCTAACAAGTCCACCCCCCCCCCCCCTCCGATGGTGGGTGTGGTGGTGGTGGTGGCGGTTGTGGTGGTGGTGGTGGTTCAGCTACACCTCCTTCACGCCATTCGACGCTGTCCCCCGACCCACAACCTCCGGCGGGTAAGTAGCCGCCGCCCCCCAATCCTCCTCCGGCGGGTACGACGCCCCCCAATCCACCTCCGACGAAGAAGCAGAAGCAGGCGGACAGCAAGGAAGCCCGCTCCTGGACTATTAACCCGAACCCTTATGTACCTAAGACCACAACAGGTACCTGAGCCATCACTGAAGCCTCTCCTCCCAAGGCCTTGGGAACTTAGTGAAGCTGAAACCAAATTGGCCGCGGCTGCTCATTATGAGAAATGGAAGGCGGACATGAAGGCGATAAAAGAGCCTGAGCCCAAGCAAGTATTCACTGAGAAGCAAAACAAGTGGGCTACGGATTTTTTGACGACACCGTCCCAAGCCGAGCTGAATATGCCTGACGACTATGGACGTGAACTTCGTAGGCAAGCAGAAATATTGAAGGAGGAGAAAGAAGAAAGTAAAAAAAAAGCGGGAAACAAGTTGACCAGCTCGGGATGCAGAATAAACAATCGACCTCCCCGCTCATAGTGAAAGCCGATCCGGAAGAGGACCCCGAGATCATAGCAGCTGCGGCAGCACATGGATTGACTGTAGCGAGTGCCATAAAACAAGCGTCCGAGATGGGTTTGACTCTTCGTGCCTCGTTAGACCTTGAGGATGTGCCAGTAAGTGAGATAGCATTACAATATGTGCGGAATGGGCCTCTCGTCGAGCCTGCGCAGGAAAAGAGTCTAGCACCACAAATGCGAAATCTGCTACGTCGGTACAAGAATTTCATAACATGGGCCGACAAAGAATATGTTTATGCGGATGTTACAGAGGAGCATCACACCAAACGGTACTCTGTAGAAGTTCATATGAGTGAATTGTTCCAGCTGTTCAATCTGCGCGAGCTCGACAAATCTATGCTGAGTACGCTAATATGCTGATTGAAGATTTGGGAATGTAAAATAAGAAACATCCATGATGTTGGGTTCATTTACCCACATATCGTTAATGGATATGTGTTAAAAAATCACCCCGAAGACGTGGAGAAAGACTTGTACAAGTTTCTTACAAAGCATCAACTCAAAAGTCATATTCTATTTCCTTCCCATTTTGGGTGAGTGTTTCTCTCTTATGCCCATTCTCTTTTGTTTACTCCATGCATGGTATGTCTAATCGATGAGTTATGCATGACTGTGCATGTAACGTGTCCGCAGGTTCCACTGGATTCTGCTAATGATTGAACTTCACACCTCCAGAGTTCTAATCATGGACTCTATGAATTCGGCTTCAAAGCTTTGGGCCGACATGAGGAAAATGATGAAAAGTAATTATTTTCAATCATTTGCGCTCTATATCGATCGGTCTCTTTCGTTCATTTTCTAATATCAAGTAACTAATAACTCCCTTGTTCATTTAATTTTCTTTGCCTTGTAGGGTTTGGAGACGGTTCTCAGAACAAATTGTCGGTGAATTCAAACATGAGCTAGAATTTAGAAGGTTAGTTAATGTGGATAAGCAGCCACCGGGGACAAATCTATGTGGATACTATGTTTGTGAGAACATTCGGAAACACACCTCTGAGCGAAAGGTCTCGGATAGCGTGCGGAAGGCGACAGATAACTTGCGGAAGAAGCTTAGTCCAGAAGCTCGCATCCGACTAATTCAAGAGGAATTATCAGGATTTTTCATGAGAGAGCCATCAATCCAAAAGGAGAACACTATACCGAGGACGAAGAACTTTTTATGCGGTAAATTTGTATGGAAACTTGTTCGAAGTTGTATATGGTCACCCGAGATTGAATATATATAATATATTCCTCTTGAATTCTTCTTGTTTGAAATTTAATATGCATGTATGTAGTAGCGTAGAATATGTGTACTGAAATTTCACCAAAATTTAAAAATAAAACACAAAATAAAATATAACAGAAATAAAACACTACAAATTAAAAAGAAACCAGGTTTAGGGGGGCTAAAACCCTAAACCCGCGGAGGAGGCCTTTAGTCGCGGTTAGCCACGAGAACCGGGACTAAAGGTCCTCCGCCCCGACGGACTCCTGGCGCCCACGTGGAGGGGCCTTTAGTCGCGGTTCGTAAACGGCGCGACTAAAGGGGGGGGCCTTTAGTCGCGCATATTTAGACCCGGTTGCGCAGCCGGGATTAATGGCCTTTGCGAACCGGGACTAAAGGCCTATTTTCTACCAGTGAATGGAGAGTGGCTTTGTCATGAGAATAGACCATGGAAGCGACGAATCCAATATTCCAATGCTGATACTACCCGGCAGCTTCCCTTATGTTAGGGGCAGGCCCAGGATTTTAGGAGTGTGTATTCAAAATTTCAAATGGTTCAAAAACTGAAAGATGATCTAAAGCCTAGGATTTGGCTTGCATAATTTATTGTAGAATTATGTAATTCCAAAATTTCAGTGTATAGAATATATCACATAATTTGATCGTAAAATCATGGAGTGATAAAAACTTACCGTGGCTCACATTTTATTCAACTTATTATATAAGTATCAAATTTTCAACATATCAAATAAAAAACATGTGAAATATATTAAGGACAGAAAATACAAAACGATAGGAAGACTTAGAAATTACTCCCTCCGTTCTAAATAGATGACTTCCATTTTTAATGTAGAAGTTTTAAAAATTACTCACTCCGTTCTAAAATAGATGAATTTCATTTGTCCAAATATATATATATAGAGAGACACTAAAACATGTCTACATACATGAAAAATGGAAGTCATCTAGTTTGGAACGGAGTGAGTATATAATAACTTACCAATAGGTGCGGGCTTGAAAACTAGTGATGATATCCTCAAACTTGATACCAGCTCGCGAAAAATAAAACCTCCGCCTCCGCCGCCCCCGTGCGGGCGGCCGGGGCGCTCCCCAGCGGCCGGCCTCTCTCCCTCCCCCATCCCTCTCTCCCCGGCCAATGTCAGCGCGCGCCGCCGAGCTTGGCCCATGCGGGGCTGGTAGCGGCCGGCCTGCCTCTACCCGACGCGATGGATTCTGGCATGGCGGCGGTTTCCCTTGGCGGCGGTGGTCTTCGGCCGACGGCGGTCCAGCGGTGGTCGGGTGGTTGCAGAGCGACGGCGGCGCCCCTTGGCGTCCATGGCGGCTACGGATTGAAGATTGGCCGGCTGCGCCCGATCTGGGTCAGGGCGGGCTGGGCTTAGGCTTAGCTATGCTGCCTCCGGCTGGTTTGAGTAGGAGCTTGGGATGAGGTGGGCGGAGACGATGCTACATCTGCTGCAGCGCGGCGGCGGGAGCTTCACGGGCCCGTTTTGGGCCTGGCCGGGCTTGTCAGTCTGGTGTGCTCCTGCTAATGCGTCTGGACCTGCCAACCCTTATCTGTCGATGTCTCCCCTCGGTCTGGCCTGCCTCGCAATGCTTGCCAATGAGAGACCACGTTGAGGGTTTCAAGTCTGTGGTGGCGCATGTTGGTTGGTGGAGATCCCGGTGGAGCCGGAGATGTGTCTAGGGTGGTGGTATGTTGGGGTGGAGAAATTCTTGTCGTTCCTAGCCGGCACCGACGCGACGACGCCTACGGACGCCGTCGTCCTTCTTGAAGGGCGTCGGATGTACCCGCTACCACTCTCCTTAGTGTACCGGGAGAAATCCTAGGACTAGTCCGGGCAGCAGCGTCGTTGTCGCCGCAGTCCTTCTTGAAGGTGTTGCTTGGTACACGTCATGTCGAAGGCAGCGGAGTGTGGTGGAAATACTCCGGTGGGCGCAGCGGTTGTGGGCCTTCTTCGTATTTGTCGCTCTGTCCCTCTGGCATTTTTTTCTTTTTTCTTTCTCTTGTTGTTCTTTTGGGCATGGTTGTGCTGTTTTGCCCCAGCAGATGTCTCACTTGTATGGTGGTTGCTATATTAATATAGCCGGGCGCAAGCCTATTTCGCCATATCCTCAACCTTAACTTGCAAGAAGAATTTCCCTTTAAAGAATACTTGAGGAGCATCGGTCGGCAGTGAAGAGGCGATCGGCCCGGTCACGAGCGTCCTTGTCGAGGAGCATGCCGCCAAGGACGGGGTGAGTCGAGAAGGTTTAGACGAGCACAGCCAGAATAGTGCCGCCTATTGTGCTCCATCGGCGTCGGGAGCCCTGGACTACGCCGTCGCACGTCTACTCATCTAGGCTGGTTTAGCCTGATCGGGAATTGGGGGAAGAGGTGAGCCATCGAAAAAATTGTGTACGTGGATACTACAGTGCAAGCAGCCGATTGCTAGAGCTAATGGGCCACTTACCTAGTTGGGCCACGCAAAATAAGGGAGTAGGGATAGGGACGGACGTGGGCTCTTGGGCAGAGACGTTGAATAATTTGTCTCCTAACCCTCGAAAAAAAAATACTTTGTCTCCTCTTCTTATTTCCTGTTTTTTTATACGTACATATATATTGTATTAGACTTACTTTTTGTTCAAAAAATTTGGGTATTCATCTGAGTACCCTTGAATTGAAGTGCCCCCCCCCCCTTTGCTCGATGCGTGTACGGCTCCGTCTCTGGCACAAGAATCCGTGGTGGTTGGGGATGGCGGTCAGTTCGAGGGCAACGCCAGGGATGACGTCACTCAGCTCGCAGCCTTCAATGGTAGGGAAGAGGATGTCCGTGACAGAGAGATGGGAAGATAAGGAGACGTCATGGTTACTCCCGGCTGAGCATGGCCTAGAGCATGAGCCAGAGCGCGTAGAAGAAGTAGCATTCCCAAGGCGCAATTCCTGTTGTTGCTGATCTCCCTTACTCGCTTCATGTGGGTGGGGACCAGATGGTGGCCGTGGGAGGCGACATGGGCAGCTAGGTTACGTGGCTGGGGACTAGTTGGAGACCTTGGATCACATGTAAGCGAGGAGCATGTCGCCGCTGACGCCGGCGAACATGTAAGCTGCTGACGGTGAAGCGCGCGTAGCGGAAGAGCACAGCAAGGATGAAGGTGATGGCCGAGATGAGATTGTTCATGGCGGAGGCAAAGGTCACCAAGGTGAGCTTCATGCCGGAGATGTACACGTTCTATGTCAGCAAGCTCCTGCAACATACAACATACATACATCATTGCAGTTTGCGACCATGATCAATCAATAGTACATGAATCAGATGCATGTTACGCAACGCAACCCAATCAATACAGAGTTACCATTATAATCTAGGACTCCATCGACGTGCTGGAGTTAAAGTAGGTTGCAGCACCGTCGGACTGGAAGAACTTCCTTATGCCCTGCTCAGCCTTCTCCATGGCCCTGCAGAGCGTGGAGGTGCCGAGACCAACGACGGTAATAAGAACCGCGACCCTCATCATGGGGGCGGCCCAGAGCGAGCCGCCACTACCAGTGGTAAGTGCGGAGGCGCCGAGTAGGAGGCCCGTGACGATGGGGAGATCTTGACTGAGCTTCGAGGCTGCCTCCATCTCTATCCCCATTTTTCTCAAGTGTAGGACTCAACAGATCAAGAGCGATGCCGTGTAGGGAACGAGAGGAACATGGATTTGATGAGATTTCTAGTTCTACTTCATGAAGGGTGCAGTTTGTTTTATTTGCAGCAGAATAATGTGGTGATTTGTTTTGTTAGTTATTACTACGGGATCACATACCACGCGGAAAGAAGCAGGGCGAATAAGAGATCCATGATTGGAGGATAAAATTTGGTTTCGTGCGTGAAAGAAGGGAGAGGGTGTGCTGTTGCATTTGAGTAAATATATTGAAATGTGACACCAACCACCACATCAACCTTAATAGCAAAGTTTTTGCATACATCAATAGTGGGCAACCTATTATGGTTACCCTGCTATAGCCTACGAGGCAAAGCAGATCCCAGTCTGTGAGCCATGTGGAGTGACCTTACCCAGAGTGGCCTTCCCCCACGCGTTGCCCTCCCGAAATCCATCCCTCCGCTCGCGCGTCGATGGCGCGGGAAGGAAGGGGACGTTTCTGCCGATGCGGCGGTTCCCTGCTAACTGCGCCACCATGGACCATATGCGTACGGAGCAACACTGAAATCCTGTGCATGGTGGTGGGTTTCGGTCGAAGAGGACCAGCGTCGTTGCTCGGTACCTCCAAGAATGGCTGGCGGCATAGAGAGGCGATTCCGACGAGGGAAACAAATTGGTAGAATTTTCAGGCCCACGTTTAGATAGAAATCCCGTATCTCTTTGCACCTCTAGTACTCACTCCGATCCATAAAAATTGTATCTTATTTTGTACTCCCTCCGTTTCATAATGTAAGATGTTCTAGATGTTATACATGTTGTCTAGATTCGGACTAAATTAAGTGAGGAGATATATTTAAATTTGTCTACATATATGTGTATGTATATGAATGTGGAATATGTCTAAAACATCTTATATTGTAGAACGGGGGGAGTACAAAGTAACACAAGTGGAAACAGGGGCACTAGTCCCGGTTGGTAAGTGCCATGTGTCCCGGTTGTGCAACCGGGATGGGCCAGCCGGGACAAATTCCCCTCCCCCATTGGTCCCGGTTATGCCAGGACCCGGGACAAATGGGGCTGACCACGTGGCGTACCTGGTCAGGGGAATTAGTCCCGGTTCTTAACACGAACAGGGATGAATGCCTCCTCTCCCGCGGCAGAGTTTTTTTTCGCTTTATTGTTTTTCTTTTTATTTTCTGTTTTGCGACCAATTCCATTTTACGATACCCCTGTCACCATACACTGATAAGGAGCCTTGTTGGCCCCTCCCCGGACCTCCCAGATCCCAGGAGAAGAGAGGATCCCGGTGGCCCTTCCCCGGACCTCCCGGATCCCACGACAAGAGAGGAGCCTCGGTGGCCCCTCCCCGGACCTCCGGGATCCCACGAGTGAATAAGTAATGCATATATATAGAAAAATAAGGAACGCTTATATTACAGAAGCTAAGTATATCAAGCATATTACATGACCGATGGAATTACAAAATAAAATTTAGCCCGCAATTTCCTCCTGAATTGCTCGTATGCGGTCCCTTGGTAGAAGACCGTCCCGGAGCCGTTCGATCTAATATAAAGAAGAGTGGTCAATATATATTAATGAAACTAAGTAACTTAAATAGATGGTAATAAGAAAAATTGACGACTGACGTACATGAAGGTGGTTCCCGTCTGACGAATGAACTCGCAGACGTAGTATCCACACAAGGTGGTTCCTGTCTTTGTTCCAGTTGATGTGTTTGTTCCAGCGCCATTCCTGTAGCCATTGGCGGAGGGTGAACAAAACATAAGAGGGGGTCAATTTTATAGAAAACATACAAAATATATAAAAAAAAGTGGCCAACTCATATAATAGAAATAACGATAATTAGATGGAGATGTTGTGATGATATATTTTCACGCAAAACATGTCTATATCTATGGTTAACGTAAAAATATCGAGAGAAAAAATCGAAAGAATCACATCCGTCCACTACGTCGATCGAATGGTGTATGTCGCTTCAATGTTAAGTATCAAAATCACCAAGATATAGACGCTCTGTTAGTTAAGACGCGCATCGCCTGTGCAATATTACTAGTATCTAACTTGTTCTAAAACTTGCAAATTTATATCTACGTAAAAAATAGAAAATTTGTATCAGTTCATTAACTAAGTGAAGTGATGAACATCTAAATTAGCTAACCTAATCAAGTTCATTAAATAACTAAGTGAATTGATGACAGAGACAAAGGACAGGGACAGGCAGTGATACAGCGGCCGTCTGCCTCGTAATCCCCAACCGGCCTCCGCTTCCCCAACCGCCTGCCAAGTCCCCACGTCTTTAATTAATGTCCCTAACCGCGGCCACGCCTGGTCAAAGGAGCCATTGGCCAGCGGCCCAGTGGCCGCCGCGCCTTCCCCCGCGTCCCCACGTCTTTAATTAATACCCCGAACCGCGGCCATGCGCGGTCGAAAGGGGCCACTGGCCAGCGACCCAGTGGCCGCGGTGCCTTCCCCCACGTCCCCATGTCTTTAATTAATACCCAGCAACACCTTCTAGGGTGGTGGTATGTTGGGGTCAGGAGAAATCCTTGTCGTTCCTAGCCGGCACCGACGCGACGACGCCTACGGGCGCCGTCGTCCTTCTTGAAGGGCGTCGGAGGTACTCGCTACCACTCTCCTTAGTGTACCGGGAGAAATCCTAGGACTAGTCTGGGCAGCAGCATCGTTGTCGTCGCAGTCCTTCTTGAAGGTGTTGCTTGGTACACGGCATGTCGAAGGCAGCGGAGTGTGCTGGAAATACTCCGGTGGGCGCAACGGTTGTGGGCCTTCTTCGTATTTGTCGCTCTGTCCCTCTGGCATTTTTTTCTTTTTTCTTTCTCCTGTTGTTCTTTTGGGCATGGTTATGCTGTTTTGCCCCAGCAGATGTCTCCCTTGTATGGTGGTTGCTATATTAATATAGCCGGGCGCAAGCCTATTTCGCCATATCCTCAACCTTAACTTGCAAGAAGAATTTCCCTTTAAAGAATACTTGAGGAGCATCGGTCGGCAGTGAAGTGGCAATCGGCCCGGTCATGAGCGTCCTTGTCGAGGAGCATGCCGCCAAGGACGGGGTGAGTCGAGAAGGTTTAGACGAGCACAGCCAGAATAGTGCCGCCTATTGTGCTCCATCGGCGTCGGGAGCCCTGGACTACGCCGTCGCACGTCTACTCATCTAGGCTGGTTTAGCCTGATCGGGAATTGGGGGAAGAGGTGAGCCATCGAAAAAAATTGTGTACGTGGCTACTACGGTGCAAGCAGCCGATTGCTAGAGCTAATGGGCCACTTACCTAGTTGGGCCACGCAAAATAAGGGAGTAGGGATAGGGACGGACGTGGGCTCTTGGGCAGAGACGTTGAATAATTTGTCTCCTAACCCTCGAAAAGAAAAATACTTTGTCTCCTCTTCTTATTTCCTGTTTTTTTTACGTACATATATATTGTATTAGACTTACTTTTTGTTCAAAAAATGTGGGTATTCATCTGAGTACCCTTGAATTGAAGTGGGCCCCCCCTTGCTCGATGCGTGTGTACGGCTTCGTCTCTGGCACAAGAATCCGTGGTGGTTGGGGACGGCGGTCAGTTCGAGGGCAACGCCAGGGATGACGTCACTCAGCTCGCAGCCTTCAATGGTAGGGAAGAGGATGTCCGTGACAGAGAGATGGGAAGATAAGGAGACGTCGTGGTTACTCCCGGCTGAGCCTGGCCTAGAGCATGAGCCAGAGCGCGTAGAAGAAGTAGCATTCCCAAGGCGCAATTCCTGTCGTTGCTGATCTCCCTTACTCGCTTCATGTGGGTGGGGACCAGATGGTGGCCGTGGGAGGCGACATGGGCAGCTAGGTTACGTGGCTGGGGACTAGTTCGAGACCTTGGATCACATGTAAGCGAGGAGCATGTCGCCGCTGACGCCGGCGAACATGTAAGCTGCTGACGGTGAGGCGCGCGTAGCGGAAGAGCACGACAAGGATGAAGGTGATGGCCGAGATGAGATTGTTCATGGCGGAGGCAAAGGTCACCAAGGTGAGCTTCATGCCGGAGATGTACACGTTCTATGTCAGCAAGCTCCTGCAACATACAACATACATACATCATTGCAGTTTGCGACCATGATCAATCAATAGTACATGAATCAGATGCATGTTACGCAACGCAACCCAATCAATACAGAGTTACCATTATAATCTAGGACTCCCTCGACGTGCTGGAGTTAAAAGTAGGTTGCAGCACCGTCGCACTGGAAGAACTTCCTCATGCCTTGCTCAGCCTTCTCCATGGCCCTGCAGAGCGTGGAGGTGCCGAGACCAACGACGGCAATAAGAACCGCGACCCTCATCATGGGGGCGGCCCAGAGCGAGCCGCCACTACCAGTGGTAAGTGCGGAGGCGCCGAGTAGGAGGCCCGTGACGATGGGGAGATCTTAACCGAGCGTCGAGGCTGCCTCCATCTCTATCCCCATTTTTCTCAAGTGTACGACTCAACAGATCAAGAGCGATGCCGTGTAGGGAACGAGAGGAACATAGGGATTTGGTGAGATTTCTAGTTCTGCTTCATGAGGGGTGCAGTTTGTTTTATTTGCAGAAGAATAATTTGGTGATTTGTTTGGTTAGTTATTACTACGGGATCACATACCACGCGGAAAGCAGCAGGGCGAATAAGAGATCCATGATTTGAGGATAAAATTTGGTTTCGTGCGTGAAAGAAGGGAGAGGGTGTGCGGTTGCATTTGAGTAAATATATTGAAATGTGACACCAACCACCACAGCAACCTTAATAGCAAAGATTTTGCAAACATCAATAATGGGCAACCTATGATGCTTACCCTGCTATAGCCTACGAGACAAAGCAGATCCCAGTCTGTGAGCCATGTGGAGTGACCTTACCCGGAGCTGCCTGCCCCCATGCGTTGCCCTCCCGATATCCATCCCTCCGCGCGCGGTCGATGGCGTGGGAAGGAAGGGGACGTTTCCGCCGATGCGGCGGTGCCCTGCTCACTGCGCCACCATGGACCATATGCGTACGGAGAGACACTGAAATCCTGTGCATGGTGGTGGGTTTCTGTCGAAGAGGACCATCGTCGTTGCTCGGTACCTCCAAGAATGGCTGGCGGCATAGAGAGGCGATTCCGCCGAGGGAAAAAAATTGGTAGAATTTTTCATTTCCGAGGGGCTTTCTTGGGCTGTGTATAGCTCCCGTCGTTACACCGGCCTGGGCATTTAGCAGCGCGTATAGTAACCCAGGCCCATGTTTAGATAGAAATCCCGTATCTCTCTACACCTCTAGTACTCACTCCGATCCATAAAAAGTGTCTCTTATTTTGTACTCCCTCTGTTCCATAATGTAACATGTTCTAGGTGTTATACATGTTGTTGATTCGGATTAAAGCAAGTGAACACATCTCTACTACTTAAAAGAATAATTTCTTTCCGTCTTCTCCCCAGCTGCGATACGTCGCGGCCTCTTCGTCCAACTCCCTACACGAATCCTTCGATGGTTTTTTTCAACGCGAAAATTAATTGCACGTCGGACCAAGCGGTAACTACCGAGCGGCAATTGCGTTAATTACCCCCAATGTGTGATTCTCTCCTTGAATCTCGGCCACACCGCACCCTCCCCGTTACAGCCCCTGCCTAGGCCCGCCGCCACATCGCTGCCTCGCCCTCAACCGCCCACATCGCCGCCCTAGGCCACGAGCCGCCGCCCTCCACCCTCGACTCCTTCCTGCCGCCGTTGTAACTGTTGTCCGCTCCATGGATGCAAAATTTTTTGTTTTGGTTCTATGTGCAGACGACGCAAGCACCTCTGCCGTTTCCCCATGCGGTGATACAGAATCCGCGGAAGTCCACCCGTCACCACAGCCGACCGACCTCCAGCAGTCCAGCTCTAACCCTCTCCCCGATCTGGGCAGGGAGACCACAGTTCCAATCTGCACTCTATGTTTGAATTTACTAGCAACATGTTATTTCTTCTTTCCAGATGCCTAGGTGAGAGAAGGGAGAAGAGGACCGCACATGAGTTAGCCTTGGGTTTTCTTGTTCGTGTTCAGAAGAGAACCACCAATTAATGGCTAGAGGGCCGTTAAAAGGAAGTGGTGGCCGTGGTGCGCGGCGATGATGTCTTGGCTGGAGGGCAGGGACTGCCACGGCCTGCAAACGGTCATAGAAACAGCAGAGCGACATGGCAAGGAGCCAGAGCAGGAGTACTCGATCTAGGCATGGCAAGGAACTAGGGGCAAATATTGTTTTTCAACACCCTTGCATAGGTACAGCATCGTTTGCTTCCTTATCCAAGGGGAAGACATGCATCCGGTCTGTGTTTAAATTAATACAATAAGGCCATATTGTTAACAGATGTAAAGGGGAAGACATGCATCCGACATGCATCCGCTTTCAGAGGCCTCTCCACATTATGAGACAAAGCTTACCCAGTTAAAAGGGCATACGGTCAGCTCCAACCCATCTTAATCCCACTATTTGTGTACGGTGTCTCACAATCTTGCAAGCAAATTAGATTTGAATATATTTTTTATTTTAGTTAGAACAAAACCAATTCTGGACTATGCAGCTGTTAGTCCACTATGGGGCGACTACTGAACTTCATTGGTATTGAGCACATCTCACATTACTAGCAGGATGCAACACACCTACGTATCCAAACAACTGTCTTTTTTTTTCTTGTGCAATATAGTTCTCTAGATCGTAATCTCTTTAATATGTGACAATAAAATATGTTCTTGTTTATTACAATATCAAGTTTTCAATAAGATAACATATTTTCTCTGTGTTCTATTTCAGTGTTTAAATTAATACAATAAGACCATATTGTTAACAGAATATTATGGCATTGTTTGGCATTGGGAAGGAGGTCGGACTTCTGGGGTGCATATGGTGGTGTGCGATGTAGATCAGTAGATGGTGAGTTGGGATGAAGAGGAGAGGCGACTTAACTGCAGTTTACACAGTAGCCAACAAACCTGAGGTAAGTATGGTACATCTGATGCCCTAAGTCCATCGGTGTAACTATCTGTTATGTCGTTTCTGAAACCAAACAGTACATGGATGCATATCTGTACACATTCAATCGTGTAGTTGTAAAGTTGTTGACGTGCACTTGGTACTTTGCATCTCTCAATTTGGCATTAGATATTTGAGTATTCTCATGCCTTAGTGCTAATCAAGGAAGGATGTGATGAAACATTTGGCTGTCAAGTTTCAGAGGAAAGAACGAAGCTGTTTGATTAAAGTGAAATACACAACGTGGTATTCTTCAGTTTAAATGACAAACTTTCGACCCAATCACTTCTTTCACTCCTCTCAGAGTATTCCACCCTGTAATATATCTTAAATTACTTGATGCAATGTTTATAAGTTAATTTAGTAAATGACTTCTCATCGCGTTAGCACCTCCAGTCATACGTGATTATTTCACTGTGGCATATATCTTAAATTACTTGATGTTCATAAGTTAGTTTATTAAATGACTCCGCATCACGTATGTACCTTCAGTCAGATGGGCTATAGGGTTAGTGTTTTTCTGTAAAATGCAACTTTTTCTTGGCCATTTAATGTGATTCTACAAACCTACCATTATGTTTGTGTGCCGGTAGATGAAGACCGAGTGTCCTCTCCAAGGATAGAGTGGTGAGTAAGGAAACATACAAGACAAGAAAGAAACAAAAACTCTGGGTATGCGTTATCTTTTTCTGTGACAATGTGGTAACACAGCTTCTCATTCACATGTTTGTTTTTCCCGTAGCAATCCATGGATAATTTATTTTTCCTTTTGAAAAGGCAAACGAGTAATTTTGGGCGTATGGTGTTCTTCCTTGGCTAGATGTTAAATGCTAAGGTCTATTACTTAGAAACAAAGCTCTATCGGGTCATTTTTCATATTAAACATTAGAGAAACTTGGTGTTTCACTAATTCAAAAGTAATACAATAATTTCAGTTGCACTAAAATTGTTTAATGAGTTTCCATTATGCATTCACTCTTGTTTACCATAATAGAGGAATTAAAACATCTAATTATAGCATGTGAAAATTCATGTTAGTACGATAGGCCATCTTAAAAGATAGAACCGTACTTTATATTATCTCTCCATTTGCATGTAACTGTTAAGTCCAGTCACAGAAATCTTGGTGCAAAGTATCAGTAATTAATCCCTACTATTCGCGTATCAGGCTTTGAGATTTTGGAGGTTCTCATTTTGCCGAGCTTCATTGGCAATATTTCCCCATGTGAACGCACCTCGATGATGTACATCAACAATTTACTTCATTGTACAGTTTTTGTAGTTTGCTTGAGAATTGAGATAAATGGATTAACTTACCAGCCATTGGATGATCGGTAAATACAATTGTATCAGGTTCAGGAGACATTTCTATTTTGGCAGAGTCATCCGATTGTCCATATTCCCTGTCGTTTGATAGGAAATTGTGTAATTTAAATTAATTTTGTATGACTCATAAGACTATAAGAGACACGACATATGGTTCTGGCGTAATGGAGCCCCTTGGAACATTTGTTATCTCATTGTTATCATGAGATGAAGTCTGCATGAGGGGAGACCTCGCCACCAAATTGAAAATCTTATATACCTCAGTTGTTTGAAGGGTTTTCACGAGACACAGCGTAGATATCAACGTTCATCTTCGGAAGCGAGACAAGGGAAACCGAGGTCGCTATCAACGTTGCCGGCTGTGCGCTTACAATTAATACCTCGGCCTACTCCACTCCCCTCTCTGCAATCTGCCTAGCCGAACAGCTCAAAAGCTTTGATCCGATCAAAATGTTGATTATTAGCTTTAGACTTTAGCCACATGTATCTACAAATATGCATTCTTTTATATATTAAGACGAAAAAAGAAATTTTGAACCCCGTAGCAAGGCACGGGCATTCAACTAGTATACTTAAATGTGTCTACATACATGTGTATGTATATGAATATGGAATTTGTCTAAAACATTTTATATTATGGAACGGAGGGAGTACAAAATAAATACTAATATAGTACTAAGTGAACGACATTTTTAATACTAAGTGAGTGACATTTTTTATGGACCGGAGGGAGTAAAAAAAATAAAAAAAACAGAACGCACCATGCTCCTTGCGCTAAGTTTTTTTATTTTGGACGCGGAAGAGGCCCAGGAGCTCGGAAGCTGTATTACTTGGCGTGATACATTACATAGAGGACCTTAGAAATAAAGAAATAACATACAGGCCCTCAAATTTTACAACGGCTTTGTTATAGTGTGATCCCGTCCGCCAGCGTAGATGGAACATATTTTCAACTTAGGGCGTGTACAACGCTATCCAATCAGCCGTCTATAAGGCTGGCCACGTTGGATATAAATCTAGGTGGAGGAAAGAGAATCACGTAAAAGAGGCAGTCTGTCTGCAGGATTAAAGACGGTCTAAATCCGTAAAATTTGCTACCTAACGACGACAATTCTCCCATTGTATGCACGCGTCTATAACTGGCAGGTTTTTGCTTTGGGGCTGAGTCAGGATCGCTGAATTAAGTCATGATGATTATTTTTCCAGTTTATCTCCTCCGAATTTTAAGGATTATATAGACAACTAAACAGACTCATCATTGTAAGGGATGTCTATAGTACTGTCTGGATGTGACATGGCATGGTACTATAGACATTATATGTCTAAACAATTGTACATGCCCTTATACAACTCTCCTATATTGTCTCAAAAAATGACAATGATTTACAGAGTATAAAGAGCTGACCCAGCCTTCCCATCCAATCTGTGAAGATAATCAGATTTTATCCAGTGGCTTTGATGTAATATGATAAGCTTACAATTATTGCTGGCTGTACGCGTCATAAAGCTAAATTGGCTCATCAATGTTCAGCTGGCTAACAACGTGGGAACTCTGGTAACACACCACCATCCGCTGTCAGCTTGCTAATTATAGGTAGACAGCAACCTGGAGTAGCTGAAAGTAGCACACGTCCGCTGGCTGCGTGCTCAACTGCTCAGCAGTATGCTGTCCTGTCATGACTCGATCTTTGCATGCAACCGGCGTGGGATATAGGTAATCCTATAGTTGCTTTCCTGGGTCGATTTTTGCACGCAATTGGGATGCTACTGATCAGCGGTGAACTGTCTAACTATAATTAGTATGTATTATTATGTGGAACAGCAATAAGTCTCATCAGCGGTGAGCTGTCCGATTAATTTATCCACAAAGGTCAACTATCATTAGCATATGGGTTTACTGAAAAATAAACATTGCATGAGGGATTGCCTAACTACCACATTGGTTGGATCAGTCAAGATTGTATATTTTATCCGGATAATAGAAAAAAAGTTTTGGTTGATGCAAGAGCAATCCACGCACACGACACACATGAATTTACTATACATAACTGAGAACACTAGTAAGCATAAACTTATTAAACGAGATGATACGCCGCGTTTTGCGGAGGGCATGCGCGGGTCAACGATCTACACACGATTAACCAAAATAAACAGCAACTGCATGTATGCAAATTCATTTGGACAGTTTTGTTAAGAGAAAAACACACCACACAGAGGAGTTCGTAATCAAACAAAATAGCTGGAATAAGTGTAGAAGACTGCTTAAATGAAACAACGGGAAGGTCAACAAACTTAAAAGGAATCGAATTGTGCACATACGTAGAGATGCACATATATAAGTGATATCGATTACTTGCAGCAACTATAAACCATATGGCCAAATTGTTATGTCCACACAATATCACCTGCAGTGCGGGTTGGTTCGATGATTGTCCACAGCGAAGTCGGAGTCGCATGCTCAATGTTTTGGTTCGGCGATGTTGCTTCTTCGGGGAATTGTTATGACGATAACACCTTACGCCCGTCTCGGTGAGGCCCTCTTTGGAGAGGTGTGTGTGGGGTTCTCAGCGGTTCAGTTGGTTTTTGTCGGGTGTGGTCGGCGAGGGGTGTGTTGTGTTTTGTGTTGTACGGTTTTTGCCGGTTTTCCTTATAAATTGTCCAACTATTTTCGGTTTAATCAATCCTAGTTCCCAGGGAATGCCTAGGTTCGAAAAATTGTCACTGGTAAAGGAAAAGTTAATAGGGAGGCCACAATCTGCAAGAAGCAAATCAATTGGCAGGCGCAAATTAGTCACTCACTCTGTTCCAAAATATAAGACGCCTTTTAATTTCGCTAGTCAATGGCATTCAACTTTGACCATGATTTATCGTTATAAGTCCACATAATTAATATAAAATTATATGAAATGAAAGAATTTTATAAGACGAGTCCAACAATAATATTAATACATTCTAAACCCATATAATTTGTTATAAATTTGTGGTCAAAGTTGATCATCAGAGACACTAACAAAAGTAGTGTGCCTTGTATTTTGGGAGAGAGGGAGTATTTAGCAGAAGCGACTCGGTATAGATCGAATGAGGAGAAGAACGGCGCGACCCCGCGCACCGTCACGCCGCGCGCCCAGGACCACTCCGATCGAGCCCTCCCGGCGTTATCCGGGCCTTGCCTGGTGCCATCGACGCCGTGGCGCCCTCCTCCGCGGTCCTGCCCTTCAGCCGCAACTTGGCCGTTGGCACCATCAGTGTGTTGGCCTCGACCTTCACGGCTCCAGCGACCGCCCCCCCTCCCCCTCCCCGCCGATGTTTCCCAGGGACTTCGGTAGCTGACCAACAGGTCTGCATCCCCCACCTACAAGAGCAGCGCCCCCGAGACTCCGACGACATCCTGCGCTCGAAAGTATGGGACAAGAAAAGAAAGGAAGAAGAAGAAGAATGTGGCCGGGACTGGACAAAGCGCAAGCATGTCCGGTGTCTCCCTTTATACCCAAAGGTGCTCCCTTGATCGCCTCTTTGCCTTGCCACGCCCCTGTCTCACGTCAAAGTTATGCCGCGGCTCCTCAGGGGCACGATGCCCTCATAAAACCCCACTAGCGTGAAATTCATGGAAGGAAAACTCTTCGTGCGCTACAATCCGCGAATGCTTCGCCGGGAGGATTCTGAGTCCCGGTCAACTCTGACTAGACTGCATCAATGGCAATTCACTGCTGTAATGGCCCCACTCGGTTGCTTTGGACATAGACCCAGCAAGAAAGCACTATTTACCGAGTCCATGCCCGAGGGCTTCTGTCGTAGCCATGGGGTACCGGGTACCGAGGACCACCGCCTCTGCGGGACACTGCCACTAGGGCTCACCTGGCATGTTGCCAGTTCAATGATTTCATTGATATTCGCGGGTGAAGGCGTCACGTATAGCCACCAGGTCTGAGCGTAGAAGGCAAGTCGATACCATTGATCAATTTCCCGTAAACGCCAACCCTTGCAACGCACACCGCTAGGCGGGATAGTGACCGACAACTTGGCTAGACGATTCTTCCGGGAATCATGGCCGGCAGATACCAGGGAAGACATAGATGATGGCTTCGGTTCCTGCTCAAGGACTGGACTCGGTCTATGTAAAATACATCCTCGACGCTTCTAGAACCATGAGGACCGCCTGGGCCACGACGGACGGACGCAGTCCTCCCACCCACGACTTGGACGGAAAGCCTCCTCCATGCCACGCAAAGAGGACGATGATCTCAGTAGGGGACAGCCAGTCTTGCGTGCAGATAGCCTGTTGGCTCCTTCCCGCCAAAACAAGAGTGCTTTTGGCCCTCACCAACCCGCTGAGTGCAGAGCCAACCAGAGAATGCCAGTTGTTCGTCCCCAGCAAGACCCAAAGACTAGGTCTACTACGTGACCGTCTTTTGCATCCCCTTTGCTATAAAAGGAAGACATAGTCAACAATAGATAGGGGAGAAAAAGAGCAAGGGAAAGAGCAGAGGAAATTCTAGGCTAACAAGGAGCATCATCCAAGGGAGAGAAGGGAGAAGTGACCATCCCCTGGTAAGGATCTGCTCTACTTCTTCTTCCTCCAATCTTAGCTCTCTAGCACGTGGGAACAATCTTGGACCCATACTATGTTGCCATGAATACCACCAATGCAGGATGCAGTGTTGTTAGTCTCGGGGCAGCATAACCTAGGTAAAAAAGCATAATGTATCTGCGTCTACCGTCGACGAGTGAGAAAGCCGATTGATCCCTCCTATCACCCCGTGCCTAAACTAAAAAGGGGTGCCTCACACACCGGTTTTCTGTAATCCAAGACGAGACATAACTGGATAATTATATCATATTTGGATGGTGAGAGTGGAGAATCCCACTCTTATTTCCCTTTTTCCGTTAGTTCTTCCTTATCCTCCTCGTCGTTTTTCTATTTTCCTGCAAAATGTTTGTACTCTCTTGTGTAGCAAGGGTTCTCTCTTTATAACCAATGATATACACACCATTAACAAAATATTTTAGACAGTAATCAAGCAGCCGAGAGCTTGTATCTTAAAGTTTATAAAAGGAAAAACAAGTTTCATAGTTTCAATCATGCATGAATGTATATATCTCACAAGCGGCCAGAAATGTAAAGAACCAAAATCTACTTGTTCCATCATGAACATAGTTTATCCTATGATAAGCTGCAACTTAATGGTCTTTACTAAAGTCACATTGAAATTTAAAATGTTTACAAGTTGGTTCATAACAGTAATTTATGTCATGAAGATCAAGAAAAGTTCAAGCAATTTTAACGAGGACTTTCATCATGCCTATCAACGGTGTACCTCCTCATGATTCTCTATGTTTCACATATAGTTCTCTATCCTCCATGAACACAGAGGCTCGATCTTATGCATGGGCTAGAAGGTGCATAAGAAGCCCCATATATTTCCTTCACAAAGATGCCAACTTTGTTGGGAAGGTACACAAAAGACCGTTCATATCAATACCCTTTCATCTGATTGGTAAGATTTATGTCTTCTGACAAATTTATTTGTAGAGAACCGTCTCTAAGTTTACCTTTCCTGAGTCATTAAAGGGATTAATCGTTAGGATCGAGAGGACATGTGACAATGGATAACGCCGGCTCAGGCCACAAGCATGAGAAAAAAGGGGTTCCGAGAACTCAATCATCATAAATTGGGGGTGGTGGGGGTGGGGCGGTAGAGAACGACATGGACGGAGTGTCAATCACAATTCTCTACGGCCTACTACGAGTGGACAAAATGAGGCGAAGAAGATATCCACAGTTGACTGAGTCAAAAGACTTGGAGATGTGAAGAGGAGGAATAGGCTCGATCATTCCCCCTCATTATCAAGGGCTTCCTTTTCACCGATTTCACCACTATTATGTACTTTTTTGCATGTGGCACCAAGGATCTCCACACACATAGAAAAGGTTATCGCGCATCATTGAACAACATGTGTGGGAAGAGGATGTCCGTGACAGAGACATGGGAAGACAAGGAGACGTCGTGGTTACTCCCGGCTGAGCCTGGCCTAGAGCATGAGCCAGAGCGTGTAGAAGAAGTAGCATTCCCATGGCGCATTTCCTGTCGTTGTTGATCTCACTTACTCGCTTGATGTGGGTGGGGACCAGCTGGTGGCCGTGGGAGGCGACATGGGCAGCTAGGTTACGTGGCTGGGGACTAGATGGAGACCTTGGATCACATGTAAGCGAGGAGCATGTCGCCGCTGATGCCGGCGAACTTGGCCTAGCTCAACATGCTGCTGACAGTGAGGCGCACGTAGCGGAAGAGCACGACAAGGATGAAGGTGATGGCCGAGATGAGATTGTTCATGGCGGAGGCAAAGGTCACCAAGGTGAGCTTCATGCCGGAGATGTACACGTTCTATGTCAGCAAGCTCCTGCAACATACAACATACATACATCATTGCAGTTTGCGACCATGATCAATCAACAATACATGAATCAGATGCATGTGACGCAACGCAACCTAATCAATACAGAGTTACCATTATAATCTAGGACTCCCTCGACGTGCTGGAGTTAAAAGTAGGTTGCAGCACCGTCGCACTGGAAGAACTTCCTCATGCCCTGCTTAGCCTTCTCCATGGCTCTGCAGATCGAGGAGGTGCCGAGACCAACGACGGCACTAAGAACCGCGACCCTCATCATGGGGGCGGCCCAAAGCGAGCCGCCGCTACCAGTGGTAAGTGCGGAGGCGCCGAGTAGGAGGCCCGTGACGATGGGGGGATCTTGAACGAGCGTTGAGGCTGCCTCCTTCTCTATCCCCATTTTTCTCAAGTGTAGGACTCAACAGATCAAGAGCGATGACGTGTAGGGAACGAGAGGAACATAGGGATTTGGTGAGATTTCTAGTTCTTCTTCACGAGGAGTGCAGTTTGTTTTATTTGCAGAAGAATAATGTGGTGATTTGTTTGGTTAGTTATTACTACGGGATCACATACCATGCGGAAAGCAGCAGGGCGAATAAGACATCCATGATTTGAGGATAAAATTTGGTTTTGTGCGTGAAAGAAGGGAGAGGGTGTGCGGTTGCATTTGAGTAAATATATTGAAGTGTGACACCAACCACCACAGGAACCTTAATAGCAAACATTTTGCAAACATCAATAATGGGCAACCTATGAAGCTTACCCTGCTATAGCCTACGAGGCAAAGCAGATCCCAGTGTATTGTTATAAATCCGAGGCGCAAAATCGATCTACCGAGGCCAAGCAATCATGGCAAACACAACACCCAGATTTGGTAAAGCAGATCGGCGCTCGACGCCTACATCTGCGTAGCTTGACTATGAGCGCTCCTCCCCATGTACTAGTTAAAGTACCATCGACGACAAACCCGCCGAGGTAATACAGACGCACCAGATCTCAACGCCACGCCGGTCCGGCCGCCCCTGCCACGGGCGCCGGACCGTCCCCTCGTGATATTGTGTCTAGCCTACTAGTTTTCGTCTTGTCTATTTGGGCTACCCCAGTGCCTTTATATATTAGGCCAGGTTACACGTGTTCGACTCCAACACCTAACATTTCGTTTAATTACAAGTCCTAGTGTAGCTCTACTCGTACACATACTCGACACATATTTCAACAAACTCCACCTTGACGAATATGCCCTTCACCACCTTGAAGTTGTCATGCCGAATGTCTGTATACCTGGACTTGAAACATTAATCATGAGCTCCGTTGCTACTCCATTGACTCAATATGACTCCACCTGCAACCGTAATCCCTTCCTTGTTTCACCATAGTCAATGCTCCCACGAAAATTAAGTTCTTTTGCACTCTTGTCTTGTGCTCCCAAATCTCCGGAGTATACGTCCACCGCCATCACACAACGATCATAAAGTCACCATATCGACAACAATGTTGCATCGTCACCTTGGTAGCCTCGTCCTTGATCTATGTGAAAGTGAACAACTCACGTATTAGGTGTCACAAATAAGAGTTATCTGAACTCATCATTTTTGCTATTGTTGACTGCATCTCTGAAATCTTGAAGAAATTTCGCCGTTGCCTTGAGTCATCTTCAGTCAAATTCACAACTGTCTCATCACCGCTTTCGCATATCCTCCATGGCCAACACTCATCCATCATGAATTTGTTACCCGCCAACACTGCTTCAGCACCCCTTAAACTCATGTCTGACCGCCAGTGCACTGGTCTGTCGCTGTGTCCCATGCTTACCGCACGTCTCGCCGCTATTACCGCATCGAGCATCCGCAATCTTGGCCAAGATCTACCGGGTAGCTAACCCACACCACCTCAGGCCCTACTGCGAATAACCATCGGTCATACCCGACCAATGCCGAGTTCCATGCATCTCTTCGAATCCTGAGCTCTAGTCCGAAACAACGTGCTTCTCGCCTTCCCGCTGAAATAGCCTTCGACTCTCCGAGCTCTTACGCCGTAGCCCCTCCATCAGCCGAGTGGAATCTGCCGCAGACTCCAGCTCCACCTTCGACATGACTCCATGGTAGATGATCTGTCCACTCCGCGCCACGTCGACCTCAAGATATCATGTGTACACCATCTTGAATCAACCCTTCGCCGCGCGTTGCCACGCCACAGTCGGACACCATCAGCCGTCACGCTCATACATCGTCATCGCCGATCTTCACCGTATTCCGTCCTGACCGACCTCCCGTCGATCCGTTAGACTGCCCAGTCCAACCCAGTCGAACGTATCCGACTGCAACCATGCTCCCTCTTGCGCCTAGTACACCCGACAAATTAACGTGCACTGTCCGGCGCCTTGTATATGCATGATCCTCCACGTGCGCCTCCAATCAGCTACCATCTCGATGGACAATGGGTGTACAAAACAAACAGAAACAATAACAAAAATAGCACTGGCAGCCTTCCTTGTATATGCATGATCCTCCACATGCACCCAGCTCACGTACCCTGTACTGCTGCTACCGTCCCTTTCATGGACCGTGTGGCTTGGGAAACCAGGCCGTACACGCGCAACCGACCGAGACGGATACGTCTCCTGGCAATCTCCCATGTGCGATCCGATCAGCTGCTCTGCCCGATTGCTTCTTTGATTTCCGCCGAAAACTCTAGGAACTGATCTTCATGATGTTGCTCCTCCAGTTGATGAGATTAATCGACTTTCCCTCCGCGACTTTCGACACAATCTCCCATCTTGAACTTCGCAACATCCACGATCTAGGCTCCCGTACAAGCAACTCGGCCGTAGTCCATCCTCTAGATCAACAAACCGCAACCTCTGAACCTTTCTCTGATACCACTTTTTATAAATCCGAGGCGCAAAATCGATCTACCGAGACCAAGCAATCGCAGCAAACACGACACCGAGATTTGGTAACGCGGTTCGGCGCTCGACGCCTACATCTGCGGGGCTTGACTATGGGCGCTCCTCCCCATGTACTAGTTAAAGTACCATCGACGACAAGCCCGCCGAGGCAATACAGACGCACCAGATCTCAACGCCATGCCGGTCCGGCCGCCCCTGCCACGGGCGCCGGACCGTCCCCTCGTGATCTTGTGTCTAGCCTACTAGATTTCGTCTTGTCTATTTGGGCTACCCCGGTGCCTTTATATATTAGGTCAGGTTACACGTGTTCGACTCCAACATCTAACCTTCCATTTAATTACAAGTTCTAGTGTAGCTCTACTCGTACACATACTCGACACATATTCCAACATCTGTGAGCCATGTGGAGTGACCTTACCCAGAGTGGCCTGCCCCTACGCGTTGCCCTCCCGATATACATCCCTCCGCGCGCGCAACGATGGCGCGGGAAGGAAGGAAACGTTTCCCCCGATGCGGCGGTGCCCTCCTCACTGCGCCACCATGGACCATATGCGTACGGAGCGACACTGATATCATGTGCATGGTGGTGGGTTTCGGTCGAAGCGGACGAGCGTCGTTGCTTGGTACCTCCAAGAATGGCTGGCGGCATAGAGAGGCGATTCCGCCGAGGGAAAAAAATTGGTAGAATTTTTCATTTCCGAGGGGCTTGCTTGGGCTGTGTATAGCTCCCGTCGCAACACTGGCATGGGCATTCAGTAGCGCGTATAGTAATCTAGGCCCACGTTTAGATAGAAATCCCGTATCTCTCTACACCTCTAGTACTCACTCCGATCCATAAAAAGTGTTTCTTATTTTGTACTCCCTCCGTTCCCTAATGTAAGATGTTCTAGGTGTTATACATGTTGTCTAGATTCGGACTAAAGTAAGTGAACACATATACTTAAATGTGTCTACATACATGTTTATGTATATGAATGTGTAATATGTCTAAAACATCTTATATTGTGGAACGGAGGGAGTACAAAATAAATACTAATATAGTACTAAGTGAACGGCATTTTTTTTAGATAAATAGGAGGTTCACTCCCGGTTCCATTAAAGAAACTTGTGCGAACAGCAGGTCTGATACAAATTTAAACTAACTCTAGCACCAACAGGAGCTAAAGAAGAGCTAAACAGGAAAACAAGTAAACCAAAGCACCCAGAGATGCTGGACTAAGGTTCTAAAAACGCACTACAACAAGTTTTTGAGCATTCAAGTAAAAGCCACAAGCCGGCTTTGGTACCTAGAGCACAAGCTCTGCGAAAATCAGGTTGCGAAGGGGGCTTGGCGCTGGGGCGACGGAGTGAGCTCCAGGGGAAAGGAAGATCTTGCTATCCAGCGTCGAGGATGGGCTGCTGCACATCTGCATGGATTTGGAAGAGTCCAGCTCCAGTTTGCTCCATTCTTCAGCAAGGTCAAGCCCAGGGTTGATTACCCTACGTCGATCAAGCTAGGGAGCGAGAGCTCTTGGCGACAATGCCGAAAGAAGCGTTCCATCGGCTCCATCATTGAGTCCTTGAAGAGGCATTCCCAGTTTTTGAGAAGCCGTAGGATCCGCCACCATACCTGTTTCATGTTGAGCCAGGAAGCGTTATTAAAAACAAAATAATTCCTAAGTGTCCAGAGAGTCCAGAGCACAGCCGCAGTAACAGTGTTTAGGGTAGCATGCTTAGAATTGGCCACCCAAAAAGCAGACATCGAAGTGACGTTGGTGCCCAGTTGGACACCAAAAAACCTACTAATATCTGCCCAAATTGACTTGGCTACTATGCAGCTCCAGAGGAGATGCTCAACAGATTCAATTTCAGTACAAAAGACACAATCTTCAGGCTTTTTCAGCCCTGTTTTCTTTAGATTATCTCTAGTCATAATCCTATTATTGAGGACTAGCCAAAGGAAGATGTGTATCCTAGGAGGCACACAAAGTTTCCAAACCGAGGGAGTGTAAACTGGCTGAACACCTCTATAGTTAATTATGGAGTATAAGGAGCTAGATGAGTAGGTTCCTGAGTTTTCGTAGGTCCAGATTAGGGCGTCAGAGTCCTCAAAGAAACTAATTCCTCTAGCTATATTTTCTATCTCCATCCACTGCTCCATAAGGATGGGAGAGAAGTTCCTACGAAAGGACAGTTTCGGAGTTTGACCATCCCAAATCTCCGAAATGGTATTACACTGCTCATAACAGATGGAATAAATATTCCAGTACTGTATAGCTAAGGGTGAGGTCCCAAACCAGCAGTCCTCCCAAAATTTTATTTTAGAGCCATTACCTACTGTCCACCTATATCCGAATTTCACTGCTTTGGCCGCCCACATGACACCCTTCCAGAAGCTGAATCGATGTATGGTTACCTAGTAGTTTTTTGTGGGATATTTGGTTGTTCCAAACATATACACGACGAAAAAAACATATACACGACGAAAACATAAGTTGGAGCGATATTAACCTTAATGACATTTTTCATGTATAAAAGGGGAAATGTAAGAGGATGGCAAGAGATCAAATGAAGTCTCAAATCTGGCATGTTTATCTTGTTATCCATATTTTACATAGCACTATTTATTGTACAGACAGGGAAAAGAAAAAGAAAAGGCAAAAGTACAAGGATACGATGGCCACAAGGTTGTCGAAAATAAGATCATGGCAATGTCCTTTAACCATGTGTACGACTCATAACATAAGTGAACGTGCTTTAGTGAACTGAAGGAACCAACTAGCATTGCCTTACAATACTCAAGCTTTGCCTTTTGTTGCTTGCATACACATAGTAAATCTGGTCATCTCTAGATAGATTAGTTATTAATTAGCCTGAGTTACAGCCATTTATCCAGTATCATTCCATATCGAGCAAACTATTGTCTGAAATTTAAACAAGCCAAAGAGCTTGGCTTGACTATAAACTATATTAAAAAACTAGAAACTTTTGAACACTGAAGGAATGCATCTTTGATATTCGCTAGTGTATACAATGACATTGGTCTCTTTGGTATTTGTTGGCCACAGTAAGCATTCCATTCATATTTGATTCCCTTCAAGTTGCTGTAATTTTTAGAAATAGATTTCTCTCGACTGTGCTGCTAAATATATGTGTGATAAGAAGCACGTTTTTTCAAATCTATCACGGAATTTGGTATGTCCTACGCTCCTTGCTAAGGTAATCAATTCTGCAGGAGCATAAAATTCACAAAAGGTAAAAAGAACTGTAGGAGTATAAAAGTAGTGAAATTCTGAAAGCAATTGCAAGAGTTGACCCTACTTGTCTGCATGAGGATGCATGTATAATGTTTCTATCTGCCTGTTCTGAAATATGTAGTTTTTTTTTTTTTTGCTGGGATGAAATATATAGTTTGCATGTGCGCGCGTGTGCAGTAACATATTTGAGCTTAATCAAGCGAAAAAAAACAAGATATCTCACTGGTTCACTGAACAGTGTAACTCCAATCAGAAACTTAGCTCCAATTTTCATCTTGCAATGCTTCAGGTTCATCGGATTTTTAAAATGATGTCAGAGCCTAGTTAGGGTCGTACCCACAAAACAATGTTTTCTCTTGCTTATCACTGAAGCAATACAAGCACGATCTCAAAAATTACCGGTCTTTGTCTCAATCAGTTTCTGGATTACTCACTTTCTCAGAGATCAAAAGAGTGGAACAGTAAGACCATAACTCTTACGGATCATGTCGGTAACCTTCCAATTTCTAAATGGACTATTTGAAGAATAAGAATCCTCAATTATCAATCTTCACAGGGGCGGCGAAGCTGCATACAATGTTAGAGTACAATACATATAGGTATAGGAGTATTCTAGAGTTAGAGATAGACTCGGTTTAAACCTTGTAAGAGCATGTCTAACAGACCCCTTATGTTTTCGCCCCCTAAAACGCGTGTACATGGCCCTGCACACGAAATCGAGCAAATATTTTGCTCGAATGAGCTCGTCCATCTAGCAGCCCCCTAAGCCGGCCTGTATATTTGAATTTAAATTTCCCGGGAGAAAATATTTTCATTGCATCATCACCATTGTTGCTACATCAAGCTCGAGCCTAATCCTAGGTACTGCCTAGCTACTGCCTAATCGAGAAATACGACGCTGGCGGCCTCCATAGCCTTGAACGCCTCGACGTCGGCGAGGGCCTTGGCCTCCTCCTCCGCTTCCGCGCGCGCCGCTTCCTCGGCGTCCTTCTTGGAGAGCTCGACGGCAGCCAAGAACGCGGCGTCCTCGTCCGCTGTCGCCGCCACCGCCACTGCTCCGCTTCCAGTGCCGCGGCTCCGCTTGCACTGCTGCTCCAGCTCCCAATCGAGGCGCCATTTCTCGAACTGGGGGCCGCTCATCGGCCTCGGCGGCGGGTCGACCGCGTAGTACCGGCCGCCCTCCGCGAAATCGACCAGCGACGGCGGCATCGACTGGGGGAAGGCCACGTACCTCCACGCGGCGCGGCGACTCCCGGCGAACGAGTGCTTGCAGTGCACTCGCCACGCCTCCTCGAGCGTCTCCGGCTCGCGGCGCCGCTTCGATCCGGCGGAGGAGGAGCTCGATCTGCGGGGAGAACTCATCGCGGAGGAGAGGAGGCTGTGTGGGCGGAGGCGTGGAACTGCGAAGGCGTGCAAATGCGGCGGCGTAGGGGGCGTAATTGCTCGTCGGAGCTAGGGCGGCGCGCGGCGGAGCTAGGGTTGCGAGTGCGGGGTTGGACCCCCACCCTCACCCGCTACTTGTAGGGGGCGGCGGGGTCGATTTCGCAGCCCCCCTAAAAAATGCGTACGGGCCGGGCCGGGCCGCATACGGGGCCTGCTAGATGGCCATTTTGGCCCGCACCCCGTATGCCGCCGGAATTATAAGGGGTGCCCGCGCTTTAGGGGGTCTGTTAGACATGCTCTAATACTTGCCTTGTACTCCAATCCTCTACCCCCTGTACCTCCTTTATATACCTCCGTATGAGGGCCAAATCAATACAACAAAGATTAGGGTTCCAATAATTTCCACATGGTATCCGAGCGGTTTGCCTCACGGCGCCGATCCTAGGTTTTTCCACAACTTCCGCAGCGCGTCACCCCCGGGGAGATCTCTCCTCGGGAGCGCGCCACCTAGATTAGATCAAAGATCTGATCGGTTCATTAGACTAGATTAGATCCAATTTTCCAAATCCTCTAGTTCATAGATTAGATTCATTAGTTACGAATAAATCCCTGAATTTCTACTAGTTTCGTCCGGGTGAAAAGAAGTGCAAGATTCATCTGTCAACCAGCGGCGGCACAGGCGGTTCGAGAAGCAGCCGCCCACACGTGGACTTGCACCACGACACGTTGCATGCATCCGAGCGACAAGCAGCGCCACCAATATCCGATCACGGTGTCATGGGAGGGCTCTGCGTCCCCAACACAGGCAAGCGCATAGGTCGCCAGCAGCAACCTGCAGCCCAGCTACGTGCATCAGGTATTAAAAAATAACCATGCATGTGTTTGCACGATGGAACGGAACCAGATGGGTGACCCAATGGGCAATGCCAAAACACGTACGCGAGCAACCTCCTGTATGCCAAGGCGCCGCCTCTTCTGGGCATCTACACGGAACAACGAGAAGCTACTACACGACCGATCGGCACTACACCGAGCCAAATCACGACGTAAGCTGTACGACTACGCCCCCGTCCATACGAAGCGACATCCACCACACGCCAGGCCGGCGTGGAACTTTGTCGACTTCTCCGACAACACGACATCTACATCACCGTCGTCACGAGGGACGCCTCCGAGCGATGGACTACATCACGCCTCATCATCGACATCACATCGCCAAGGTCTACATCACGTGATCTTCATCGACAACCTCGTCAACAACACCACCGCCGCCGCTACAACTACGACGTCCACAAGGCTGGACACGCGTCCTCTGACAGTACAACTGCAAGACGCCACGACACCGACGACGGCATTGACCACGTCCGACGGCTAAGACTGCATCGAAAACCCGGCATCACTATGGTGAAAGCCCCTAACACCGCGCGCACGGTTCTGGCAAAACCGTTGTGTGCTTGGTGAGCTTCTTCCAGTCCTGACAAAAATGGTGGACTCACTTATAACCTACGACCGCGTCCTTTGACGCCCCCGCGACGGTACCTTTCATGGTGCGAAACGTCGTAAAAAAAACACAACTGCAGCACCGTCATACACATCGCGCAATTTTTTTTGCGCCTCCGGCATTGCGGCTACAACAACTACGACGAGTACTACATGGACCACTACCACCTCGACTACGGCTACATCACGATCGGCTACCTCGACATCGAAATCACGGGCTACGTCTACAGCAACACATCGGCAACAACTCCAGTCAACAGCGTCCGCGTCGTCACTTGTGTCCACGTCACTCCCGCTGTGACTGCGGGAGGGAAGAGAGGAGAGATGATGATGACGGAGAGGGGGAAGCAACGGAAGCGCAAGACTTCAATTCCAGTCGCAATCGTCCGTTTCACTCCCGCTACGACTGAGGGGGGATGTTAGAGTACAATACATATAGGTATAGGAGTATTCTAGAGTTAAAGATAGACTCGGTTTAAACCTTGTAATACTTGCCTTGTACTCCAATCCTCTACTCCCTGTACCTCCTTTATATACCCCCGTATGAGGGCCAAATCAATACAACGAAATATTAGGGTCCAATACTTTCCACATACAAATCAAGTTAAGGGGATTAGTAGATGGAGTAGGTTGACTCGGTCCCTCGTGGGCGCTAGATTACTAGCAGCGATCTTTTGCTTTGGCCTCGGCCGTATCATGTTTCCTTCTTCTATATCAATATAAAAGGCAAAGCTTTTGCCTTGTTTCGAAAAAAGTTAAGGGGGTTAGTGGGAAAATGAAGAAAACATGACAGAAACTGCTAGTGGCGGAAAGGAGCTTGAACGGAAGGATGCAGTTCCGTGTATATATGTCATAGAAAACACACTTGTACATTAACTGTCATAAAACGCTCACTGTTTTTTCTTATTTACAATGAGCTATCAGAACATAGGCCAATCAGACCAAAGATGGGATGCTTGGGTACAGCAACAAGCAAAGAATGCACTTTACTCAGAGATAACGGATAAAGGAATGAAACAAATAATCATGAATGGCCAAATAATATAGGAGATAATTTGCCATGTGCATGCATTCCAAAAGGACATTGTCTTAACTTGAATTTTCCTAGTGTTCAGATTCAGGATAAATTAAGCTCTGAGAGTCCAGGGCTGTAGGTTTATATTTCCAAGACCGCAGGGTCCTACTGGTCGGTACAACCGCAGATGTTGAGGATGCTCCCGCCTGATACACCAATCACTGTATGGTTAGCTAGTAATTTTTTATTAGATATTTGGATGTTACTAAACATATCACGAGGATATGATAAGTTGGAGCGATATTAGCCTTAGTGGCAGTTTTTCTTATGAAACTGGAAAAGGGAAGGGGGTTGCAATAAATCAAATGATCTCTCAAATCTTGTATTGAGCCTGTCCTCCATCTGTCACATAGCACAGTTTACTGTTGCAGACAAGGAAAGGAAAAAAGCAAAAGGACATTACTGCCACAAGGTTGTCAAAAAGAAGATCTTGGCAATGTCCTGTAATCTTGTTTATGACTCATAGTGAACATGCTTTCGTGAACGGAATGAACGTGCCTTTCCATGTTCAAGCTTTTTTTTTTTTGGCTCGCATACACATACTAAGTCTGGTCATCTCTGGATGGCTTAGTTATTAGTTAGCCTGAGGTATACCCACTCATCCAGTATCATTTCATATCGAGCAAACTATTTTCTAAGAATAATTCAAGTCAACGAACTTTTTTTTTAAGAAACACATTACAAACGCAAGCGCTCATATATACGCGCATAGACTCACACCTATAAATGCGCACACAAACTCTAGCCCTATGAGCACCTCCGAGAGACTGGAAAGGCGGATCTTGAGATTGACGAAGTCACCACAGCCGCCTCACTACCGACGGAAACGTCGTCTCCCACTGAATGAATATTCCACCTAAATACGACACACATGTGTCAAACCTGGGGACTGAACTCTCATGGGAGGAGGGTACAACCACTCTCCTAACCATCTGACCCCAAGGAACAGGAATTCTCGGGGCTCGCTCGAAACCCCACCCCGCGTTGTTCGTCCGGGGCGACACGGGAGCGACCCAGCCCTAACCCTACCGCGCCGCCCGTCCCCCTCTCTGCGCCGCGGCGCCGCTGGAGGGACTTGCCGGGCTAACCCGCGCGGGTCTCGAGGACGACGGCGGCGAGGCGGTCTCCGCGCGTTGCGCGTCGTCTTCGCGGCGGGCGCGTGCCTGCGTCTGGCGGCCGAGTGGCGTCAAGATCGGCAGCCGGCCACCGGAGGCCTTCCGCGTGCTCGACGATCCCCTGGTGGGCTGCTCTTCATGGATCTAGGCCTCGAGGTTGAGCGGGGAGTTGCGGCTCAGGGGTCGGCGCAGGTGGGCTGCCCCCTCGGGAGTTGGATGAGAGGGCTCACCACTCCCCCCATTTGCTCTGTGCTAGGCGCGGTGGATCCATACCTGACGAGTTGGTGGCAGCTCCGGTGAGGACCTCAGTCTAGATCTGGGATCTTTGTTGCCTGCTGGTGGTGTAGTCCTTGGGGTGCTTCTGACCCGGTGGTGCTTCTTCCGGTTGGCAGTTGCTTGTCCCGTTGTCTGCTCCGGTGTGTCGATGTGGGGGAGCTTGGATGCCGGGGTGGCGACCCTGGATGGTTGACGCACGGTGCTCTTTGTCCGCGTGGGTGGCAAGATCATCGACTTCGGGAGTCCCTGGCGATATTCGGTGAGGGTGTCGTTTCTCGCCCAGATTCAGATCTGGAGGCACTATTGCAGGCATGTTGTCCCCTATTCTTCGTGGTGGGGGTTGAAGCTAGAGATCCACGATGTTGGGTAGTTGAGCGTTGGACGAGCGAAAGCTCAGGCTGTCGATTGACGCCGGTGTTGGCAGCTCCCGTGGGAGCCGTTTTCCCTCTTGGCGGCGACGTTGTGGTTTCGTCTCGCCTACCTTGCATTTGCTCCGGGTGAAAACCCTGTTCTTTGACCGTGCGGTGGCGGCGCTTCGGCGTCGTGACCTCCTTGGAGGCACCATCTTGGAGCAGTGGTGCTCCTTTCTTCGACATGTTTGCCGGTGTGTAAAGTTGGTGCCTTGCTGCTGCTGACGTGTTGAAGTGATGTTGTCGTGTTCTGCTCGCCGCGCGTCTCGGTGGTCTGTTCCCGCCCCTCCGGGTGGCTGGCCGTCTTACGCGAGGGTTTTGTGCCTACGCTCGGTGTTGTGTTGCTCGGCTTCCTCTCCTCCGTGCTCATTGTCTTCTGGATGCTCTGGTCTTTCTTCTCCTGTGTTCCTCTTCGACGTCAAGCTACGTGGTGGTTGAAGTGGTTCCTTCGCTGGTGGTCCGCTCCTGCCCCTCTTTGTGGCTGGCCATCTTACACAAGGATGTGGTGCTCGGCGTAGTGTAGCTGCTTTTCTTGTTTTAGCTTGTCCTTTTCTGCTTTGTTAGAGGTTCTCCTCAACACCCTGTACTGTGACTGTGTGGCCGACTGGCTTTATTAATTTAAAGTCGGGCTTTCTAGCCTTTATTCTAAAAAAGAACATCTAACCACAAGTTGGTTTGCTCAACTCAAAGAACATGGCTTGACGATAAGTTTTATTCATAAATCAGAAACTTTTCAGCACTGAAGGAATCATCTTTGGTACTCACTATTGTATACAATGACATTGATTTCTATTCTAATGCTAAACATATGTTTGGTAAGCAACACTTTTTTTTTTAAATCTGCCACTGAATTTGATGTGTCACAGCTCAGAATAACAATTCTGTTGGAGCATAAAATTCGCAAAAAAATATGTGGGAGTACAGAAGTGTGAAAGCAATTGCAAGACCTGACTGTAGTTTTCTCCATGTTACCAACCAACTATCCCAAAAGACCGATCTTAAAGGAAGTGGAGATATAATACACTTAACAGTTCGCATGTGCGTATGCAGTAACAGAGCTTGAGCTTATTGGAGCCAAAAAGTTAATGATCTTACTGGTTCACCGAACAGTGTAACTCAAAACAGAAACTTAATTAGCTCCAATTTTCAACTTGCGATACTTCAGGCTCATCGGATTTCGAAAATGATATCGGAACCTTGTTAGGGTCGTCCGTAGAACAATGTGTTTTCTTTCTTATTACTGAAGCAAGATAAGCATATTCTAAAGAAGTTACTGGTCTTTGTCTGAATCAAATTCTGCATTATTCACTTTCTCAGAGAATAAAACAGTGAAATAGTAAGAATACAACTCTTACAGATGATGTTGGTAACAAGTTTTCTAGCCATTTACCGGTGCCTGCTTGTGTCCTGCTGAGCTATACCTTCCAACTTCTAAATGGACCAGATGAAGAAGAAGAGTCGTCCATTATCAAACTTCACATGCGCGGCGAAGCTGTATACAAATCAAGTTAAGGGCATTAGTGGCAAAGTAAAATAAGATGACAACAAACTACTAGTTCGGGAGAGGATCTTGAAGGCAAGCATGCAGTTGCGTGTATATATTCTCACTGCTTTTTATAATTTACAATGAGTTATCATACAGTCAATTGTCATCACATAGGGCACTTGAAAAACAAGCCTTAACAATCCTGTACCACTACAGGAATCTATCAATAAGCCGACGGCCTGGAGCTGTCGGCACAGGTATGATCCCCGTCAGCACAGACTGTGCCGACGGCAACCGTTGGCGTACGGCAGTCGGCGCATTGCCTCGTAGGCATAGGTAGAAAGGCCGTCGACACAACGAATCCATGTCAAAGCTGGGTGGGTCCCACCTATCCCATACGTCAACGGCTAAGCCGTCAGCCGCCTCCCGCCACATGGCTGGAGCAGCCCAGGAGGAGTTCATACGCCGACGGCAATGCCGTCGGCACATAAATAGACACGTGCCGAGCTGGTGTGCGTGCGCATTGAGTGGTGGGCAGAGGCTATGCCGTCGGCACAGGCCTGACCATTTGGTCAGCACAGGTTTTTTTGCTGCTGTTTTTGTTCCAAAAACCACAAAAAGGAGCACGGTACCATCATGATCAACCATCAAAACATCGATACAAACGTCGTTTAATGTCATATACCGTTTCAACGGTCCCGATACATCCCTAGCTATCCCTAGGTAGCTACAGACGGTCCAGAGGAGATGGGGTGAAGCCCAAGTCTCCCCTCCGCAAAACAGGAGAAGCCCGACCATGCGCCGCGTCCGTCGAACCAGCACCGGAGGCACCAGGCGAGGTTCCAGGAGTGGCAGAAGAACTGGCATGAATCGGCGTGATCTGGCGTGAACCCAGCGAGCCACTAGGAGAAGCCCGGCAAAAATATGCGTTGTCCGAAGCTCCAGTCCCCTACATGTTCGAGCACGAGTTAGCCACTTGCGAGGCAAAGTAAATCTGTAAGGTGGTATGACAAAGAACATGCCGGGATCTCTGAGTAGTAGGTGAGAGAAAACTCTTCCCTCGATGTGAATACCGTGATCGGCCCTGGGCCATCAGGATGCTCTCCTAGAGGCGGCCCTCGCCCTCCAGTGGTCATTCGCTTCATCATCGTCTACAAGATGGTTTAGATGTCATGTGTTGCCAAAATAAACATTCAAACTAGGAGTAGTGTGACTTGTCATATTTTGCATAAATGTAGATTTAAAACATATAGTCTCGAACTCCTTAGTGTACGCAGCGGAGCCTTCACTCCTCTGCGTCCACTCCTGTAGGTCCAGCTTGTATTTCACAAAAGCGGAAGCACAGGCCGCATCGAACGCAAGCTACAATTTAGGAAAACAGTGAATATCGACAACTTAGCAATGCAGGAGGGGAATGTCAGAAAATATGATGAGAATGAGAGCACAACTTACATCGGCGGAGGCGGCTCGATGAGACCGTCGAGGAGGCTGGACAGGGATGGCGCCGGCGGGGAGGGTAGCCTTGATATGCGTGAGGCTCGCGGTAGGCCTGTCCACCTTCTCGAGGATGCACAGATGGCCGTGCTCCCTCCCGTTCCCCGCCAGCATCAATGCCGTCTCGATGTAGTCCTGCTGGATGGGGTCATCCACCTGCGGGTGCAGAACCTAGAACATCGAGCAGTACGAATCCAAGTCCTGCTGGGCTCTGCCGTAGAACTGAGGAGCCGAGGGCGTGGCGGGATCTCAAACGGCCTTCTTCTCCTTCATCTTCTACCACGCCTCCAAGTCAGTAACCGGCGCCCCCCCCCTCTAGGTAGCAATGTGGAGTTAGTTACTTGGTTTTGTTAGGGTAGCCCAAGGTAACACAAAACACAAAGGTAGAACCCACCTCTTCAAAAGATTCACGATGTTTCGTCCGATACGGCAGTTTCAGCCTATAAGCGCATGTAAACTCACAGACCACAAGTGGATGCCGGTGAAGCGGGTCACACCCCAGAGTGAAATCTTTAACATACAAAACACACAACAAACCTATACAAACATGGTATGGCAACCCCTAGCTTTTGTTGGGATCAAGACGCTCCAGAGCCCCCCTCCGGTGAAACCCTAGACCCGCTGAAGAAATACCAGACTTATACGGATACACAGGGTAACGAGGTCGAAAGGGGGAAGCAATATGGAACTAGTTTCTTGGTTGTGTTAGGGTATCCCAAGGGAACACAAAACATAAAGTTAGCACCCACCTCTTCGGAAGATTCACGATGTTTCGCCCGATATGAGAGCTTTAGCCTATAAGCGCATGTAAACTCACAGGAGAGAAGTGGATGTCGGTGAAGTGGGTCACACCCCGGAGTGAAATCTTTGCCATCCAAAACATAAAACACACCTATACCAACATGGTATGGCACCCCTAGCTTGTTTTGGGATCCAGACGCTCCGGAGCCCCCCCCCCCCCTCGGTGAAACCCTTGACCCGCTGGAGAAATACCGGACTTATACGGATACACACGGTAACTGCATCGAAAGAGGGTAGCAATGTGGAACTAGTTCCTTGGTTGTGTTAGGGTAGCCCAAAGGAACACAAAACACAAAGATAGAACCCACCACTTCAGAAGATTCACGGTGTTTCGTCCGATACGGGAGTTTCAGCCTATAAGCGCTTGTAAACTCACATGAGAGAAGTGGATGCCGGTGAGGCGGGTCACACCCCGGAGTGAAATCATTGCCATCCAAAACACACAACACACCTATACCAACATGGTATGGCACCCCTAGATTGTTTTGGGATCCAGACGCTCCGGAGCCCCCCTCCGGTGAAACCCTAGACCCGATGGAGAAATACCAGACTTATACGGATACACGCGGCGTCGAAAGGGGGTAGCAATGTGGAACTAGTTGCTTATTTGTGTTAGGGTAGCCCAAGGGATCACAAAAAAAGGTATAACCCACCTCTTCGGAAGAGTCACGATGTTTTGTCCGATACGGGAGTTTCAGCCTATTAGCGCATGTAACTCACAGGAGAGAAGTGGATGTCGGTGAAGCGGGTCACACCCCGGAGTGATATCTTTGTCATGAAAAACACACAACACAACTATACCAACATGGTTTGGCACCCCCTAGCTTGTGTTGGGGTCATACGCTCTGGAGCCCCCCTCCGGTGAAACCCTAGACCGGCTGGAGAAATACCGGACTTAGATGGATACACGTGGTAACGGCGTCGAAAGGGGGTACCAATGTGGAACTAGTTACTTGGTTGTGTTAGGTTAGCCCAAGGGAACAAAAAACACAAAGGTAGTACCCACCTCTTCGGAAGATTCACAATGTTTCGTCCGATACGGGAGTTTCAGCCTATAAGCGCATGTAAACTCACATGAGAGAAGTGGATGCCGGTGAAGCGGGTCACACCCTGGAGTGAAATATTTGCCATCCAAAACACACAACACACCTATAAGAACTTGGTATGGCACCCCCTAGCTTTTTTGGGGATCCAGACACTCCGGGGCCTTCCTCCGGTGTCGGATATATACCGAATAGGGGTATAGAAGATGGTAGACAAAAGAGCTGGACTACCAGGGTGGCCTGCAAGGTAATGGGCTTAGGTCCATTGGGCGGCCCAGTAGTCCGACGCGCAGAAGCCGGATTCTAGAAGAACCCGGATCACGGCACGCGTGATCTGGCTTGGAGGAGAAGACGGATTCCTTACTTTCCAAGTTACAAGTTAAACGTAGTCTTCTAGGTTTCTGGTTCTGTAAGCCCTAATCCGGCTATTATATAAAGCCGGACGGGAGATAGATTTCATAAGTTCCTTTAGTTCCAAGGTTCTAGGTTCAAGCTCAAGCCTTACGCAACTCGCCGGGAAGTTCATCCTCGACGAGTAGCTGGATCTATTCCTTTACATTGTAACCTTATTATACGGGCTTTAGTCCCACATAGTGAGAAGTGCAGGAGTAGGTACGCCGTACTGTCGCGACGTACCGAACCTGGGTAAATCCTGTGTTCTGTGTTACTACGCTATCCCGTTACCCCACGTCTCTACCGTAGTCTCATGGCACCCCAGTCTATGAAAACTACTACGATGTCTCGACAGTTGGCGCCCACCGTGGGGCGGACGACGTCAGGCGTGAAGTTCCGATCTGGGATATTAGGCGGGATCGGAAGATCGATCACGGTCGGAAGCTTGGAATTCGACGACGACGTCGGGCGCTTCCTCGACAACGGATCCTACATCCCGGCGCAAAACCATCTGGTAAGTGCCTGCGTTTTACCGATTGGATCTGCTAATATCTTTATCGGATTAACCGCGGAAGCAATGGGGTTTTGCGGTGAAAGCAATTATCTCCCACCCGCCCTATACCCAGTCGAAGACGACTATGATGCCGGATTTTGCTCAGATCGCCGACAAAACAGTGATACGCACTTTATCGGCATGGTGCAATCCGAGATCGCCGAAAACACGGATGACGGAAATCCCGTGCAAGAGGCAGACAACGATACACCCGTCACAGAGACGGAAGAACCAATACCCGTCACAGAGACGGAAGATCCGACATCCGTCAACCAGACGATGAACTCGGAAACAGAGTCCGTGCTTGCCGCCATTGAGGCGAGATTGGAGTCGGAAACCGGATCGGATAACTTCTCCGAAGACGAAGATGATGATGCCTTCGTAAGAAAAGTTAAATCCTTTCAAGAGGGGTTCCATGAAGTGCTAATGGCAAAACCAGCTGATACAACGGGTGCCGATAGCCAGGAAAGCCCTAAAACCCCTCCGCCAGCAGAGGAGAGGGAAGACGGAGAAACTTCTCCGATATTTCCTAATGTCAAGGAGATGACAGAGGATGAACCTGTCAAAAAACCTCCCTCTTCCAAGAAAAAGCACCGTGCTTCTAAAAAACTCCAGTACAAACTCCGGAAGAAAAAGTCAGCTGATCTCGCTGATGAAAACCTGGAAGTTGGAGATATTAGTGGCACAAAGCCTACGGAAAAGAAATCTAAGGAAATCACTGCTCCGCCAATGACAGAACTGGAAGAGCAAGAACTATTACAAACACCAGTGGGACCCAATGAACCCCCTGAGATGCTGGAAGCCAGGAGACAAGCTTTCCAACGGCAACAGCAACAACTGCTTAGATCTCGGCAACACCTCCAACAAACCCATAATGACATCAAAATTATGAAGGAAGAAATTGAGGAGTACGAGAGAAAGCACAGATCTGCCTTAAAACCTACAAGGTTACCCGGAATTGCAAAACCGGAAGAACTGCCGCCGAAAGAAAGGTTCTATAACCCATCTTGGCAAAAGCAGTTAAACGGCAAAGATGCTAAGGGTGAACCAATATACAAAACCGCAGCCGAAAACGCGGAAGCAGCGTTCGCCATCTTGAACAATGATCTGTACTCCAACGGGGAAAAACTCCAAGGGGTGTATGCCTTCCTAGGAAAAGCATTACAGCAGCAACAGCGAGGACAAGAGCGATCAGGGAGGCTGCATGATAATTCCGCCCTCTGCAAAACTGTTACTTGCGCTGCTGGAGCACCTGGACCGGAAGAACCCGGAGATTCAGATAAAAAAGAGGATCCGAGAAAAGACAAGAAAAACCCCGACAACCGGGACGCAGCGTCTAGAACCGGACCTCATCTCCCGAAAGATGGATATAAACCACACGATCGGGAAGACAAACACCGGAATGACGGCAAAATAATGCCACCTCCGAGAAACCCAGCTGAAAAAGCTGGAAGATACGATACACCTCACAGGCGTGAAAGATCTCGGACACCGCCCAAAGATAAGGAAAGGTACAGGAGCAGGACTCCACCTAATCCCAGAGGGCGTGACAACGGAAGAGATAGAGATAACCTCGGAAAAACGCGTCCGCGTAACAATGGAAAAGAAAGGAGCAGATCCCCTTCTGTCCATTCAGCCGGGAGATATTCTGCACATATTGACAGAGCAGAAAAGGATGATCTATACTTTGGTCCTAAGTGTTTTACTGACAGGATCCGAAGGATAACCCTGCATTCTGGCTTTGCCAAAGTTGGTCCAACCTACCAAAAATATACCGGCAGTACAAACCCGGATACCTGGCTTTCAGATTATTACACAGCCGTCCAGATCAACAACGGGACAGACCTGGAAGCTGTCAAGTTTCTTCCCCTAATGTTGCTAGACGGAGCCAGAGATTGGATTAATGGTTTACCATCAAGAACTGTCGACAGTTGGGATGATATGGCGAGGGTATTTACTCAGCATTTTCGAGGAACATACAAACGCCCAAATAGCATCAACCAGCTGAACCGTTGCACCCAATTTGAAGATGAACCATACGTGGATTTCATCTCCAGATGGACTGCAATGAAGAATAGTTGCTCTGGAGTAACTGACGTACAAGCAATGCATGCTTTCGTCAATGGCCTAAAACCCGGACTTGTACCGTTCATGGTTGGCTCTAAAAAGCACAAAGATCTCGGATCTATGCTTACAACCGCTAATGAGCATGCTGCAGCCGAAGACGATATCAGAGCAAGAGGAGGTAATATTGAGTCACTGATACTGGCCAAGAAAACACCTCGTTCTGATAAAAAAGGAACTCCGGAGTCAACGACAAAGCCCAAGGAGGTTAACTTAGCCTTTGGAGGAGAAAAAGGGAACAAGTGGAAAGGCCGCAGTCCGGATCCCATCAATTACACTCCTGAAGAATGGGAGAGAATTAAGTCGGAACCCTGCGTCCACCACTCTCAGTTTGGGAAACCAACGCACACGAACGCGCAATGCCGGCTAAACAAGCATATGAAAGGCAATGCAGGATCCGGAAGTAAAGGGAAGGGTTCCAAGAGGAAACCTGCCAAACAAAAGCCAGAAGCTGAAAAAGAAGACAGTGAATCGGACACTGATGACAAAATCCAGGAACAACAGCGAAAAGGCGAACCTAAATTTCCGAGAGTTGACGGAGAAGCAATGCTAACTTTCCTAGCAACCCCGTCAGCAAAGGTGGCCAAAAGGACACTTCGAGAAATAAACGCGGTTGTTCCTGCAACCCCAAAATTCTTGAAGTATTCCAACACACCGATAATCTGGGATCAGTCTGATCATCCCGGAAATATCCCTGAACCCGGCACACAAGCTCTTGTTGTAAGCCCTATTGTTCAAAACACTAGGCTAAGAAGAGTGCTGATGGACGGAGGATCCAGCATCAATATAATGTACCTGGATACACTGAAGCACTTGAAGATATCCGAGTCCCAGCTCAACTACAGCAATATACGCTTCCATGGCATCGTTCCTGGCAGGCAAGCACGATCCCTAGGAGAAATCTCCCTAGATGTCACCTTCGGAGATAAAGATCACTTCCGGCAGGAAAAAGTATCCTTCGAAGTTGTGCCGTTCGAGAGCGTGTATCACGCAATACTCGGACGTCCGGCTTTCGCCAAGTTTATGGCAAGATCTTGCTACATCTACAACAAGCTGAAGATGCCAGGACCCAAAGGAGGAGTAATCACCATTGCCGGTGATTTCAAGCTGGCAAATGAGTTGGAAAAGCAAAACGCCCTTTGCGCTCAAAGAGTTATAGCTCAGGAAGAACTGAAGGAGTTAGCCAAGGAGGTATCGCCGAAAGAAATGCCGACAGGAAAAGAAACTCGGAAGCCAACAGATAGCTTCAAGGCATCCGAGAATACAAGACAGGTAATCCTAGATCCCAAAGATCCGACAAAATTCGTCGTTGTAGGGACTGGGATGACCGACAAATAGGAAGGCGAGCTCATCAAGTTCCTCCGTGAGAACTGGGACATTTTTGCTTGGTGTCCAGCTGACATGCCAGGCGTACCCAGGGAACTTGCTGAGCACCAACTCAAGGTTATTCCCGGATCAAAACCCGTCAAACAAGGTCTCCGTCGATTTGACGGAAGAAGACGGAAGGCTATTGGCAAGGAAATTATCCGGCTTTTAGCAGCGGATTTCATCAAGGAGGTAATCCATACTGACTGGTCCGCAAATCCGGTATTAGTACCGAAGAAAGACACAACTGCACTCAGAATGTGTATAGATTACACAGGATTGAACAAGTTATGTCCGAAAGATAGGTTTGCGCTGCCGCGAATCGATCAAATAATAGATGCCACTGCAGGCTCTGAGCTTTTATGCTTTTTGGATGCATACTCCGGGTACCACCAAATACGCATGAAAAAGGAAGATCAAATCAAGACTTCTTTTATAACCCCATACGGGACGTATTACTATGTAACCATGCCTTTTGGCCTGAAGAACGCAGGAGCAACCTACCAGCGTTGCATGCAACGTTGTTTGCATAGTCAGATTGGAAAAAACGTCCATGTTTACGTGGACGATATCGCTGTCGTAACCAAGGAAAAAAATACACTCCTTGAGGATTTGCGAGAAACTTTCGAAAACTTGCGCACTTACAAGATGAAGTTGAATCCATCTAAGTGCGTATTCGGGGTTCCCTCAGGAAAACTTCTAGGTTTCATCGTTTCTCACAGAGGAATAGAAGTGAACCCGGAAAAGATCAAGGCAATCTTGAATATCTCAAAGCCTACATGTGTAAAAGATGTCCAAAGATTGACGGGTTCCGCTGCAGCCGTCAGCAGATTTATTAGTCGGCTGGGGGATAAAGCCTTGCCACTATACAAACTGTTAAAGAAATCCGACAAGTTTGAATGGACAGAAGAGGCCGACGCAGCGTTAACCCAGTTAAAAGAAACCTTGATGAACGCTCCCATCTTGGCATCTCCCAAAGATGAAGAACCCATGTTATTATACCTTACGGCTACTAGTCGGGTTATTAGCGCGGTAATCGTTGTGGAACGGACAAAAGAAGAGCAAAGCATACCAGATCAACATCCGGTATACTACATAAGCGAAGTTTTTTCCGAATCCAAACAAAGATACCCGCACTATCAGAAACTGGCATATGGCGTATTTTTCGCATCCAGAAAGCTGCGCCATTACTTCCAAGGACATTCTATAACAGTGGTATGTAAAGCACCACTAGGAGATATTATAAACAATGCGGAGGCAACCGGCCGAGTAGCTAAATGGGGCATCGAGCTGGCAGCCTTCGACATTAAGTATCAGCCAAGGACGGCAATAAAATCCCAGGTTTTGGCAGATTTCGTCGCCGACTGGACAGAAGCAATGGAAAATACACCGATGCCAGAATCCGAGTACTGGATCATGCACTTTGACGGATCTAAGATGAAGGAAGGAGCTGGAGCCGGCGTAGTTCTAAAATCTCCCAAGGGAGACACAATGGAATACGTATTGCAAATACACTTCAACGCCAGTAATAATGTGGCAGAATACGAAGCTTTGCTTCATGGCTTACATATTGCAAAAGAAATAGGGGTAAAACGCATCTTGTGTTACGGAGACTCGGATTTGGTACAGCATCAGCTCAACCAAACCTGGGACGCGAAAAGCCCCATAATGGCCGAATATCGGAGAACGGTGGATGAGTTTGCCATCTGTTTCTTCGGGTTCGAAGTCCTTCACATAAAAAGGGAGGAAAACTGGAACGCGGATGCGTTAGCCCGCATGGGATCAGAGAGAGTAAAAACTTTACCACCAGGGGTATTCGTCCAGCATTTGCATGAACCATCCATAAAAGGTGGAGACGTCGATTACCCTTTAGCATCTGAAACAATTGAAGTCATGTTCGTTAAACCGGATTGGACAATCCCGTACCTAAACTTCTTAGTCAATCAGAAGTACCCGGAAGGAGCAGACGAAGTCCTGCAAAGGCAAATACAACGTCGATGCAAAGGATACGTAGTAATCAACGACCACTTATACAAACGCAGTACTTCTGGAGTTTTTCTGCGGTGTATTTCACCAGAGGAAGGAAGAGAAATATTGCAAGAAATCCATGCCGGCGATTGCGGACATCATGCTCAATCAAAAAGCATAGTCAAAAAAGCATTCCGTGCAGGGTTTTTCTGGCTAACAGCCAAGACAGACGCCGAACGCATAGTGAATACATGCGAAGGATGTCAATATTATGCCAAGCAGACCAATTTGTCGGCCCAAGCATTAAAAACTATCCCTATCACTTGGCCGTTTGCGGTCTGGGGGCTAGACATGATGGGACCGTTCAAAACTGCAAGAGGTGGGCTTACACATTTACTCGTAGCAGTAGATAAGTACACAAAATGGGTGGAGGCTAAACCCATCAAAAAGCTGGACGGCGCAACTGCCAGAAATTTCATTATCGATTTAGTAATGAGGTATGGCGTCCCACACAGCATAATAACTGATAACGGGACGAATTTCTCCATTGGGGAGTTGGCAAAATACTGCCAACAAACGGGAATTCGCTTGGATCTTGCATCCGTGGCACACCCGCAATCCAATGGACAGGTTGAAAGAATGAATAGCTCAATCCTGCAAGGAATACGCCCAAGACTCGAAACTCCTCTTCATAGAGCAGCTGGAGCATGGGTAGAAGAACTACCTTCCGTGTTATGGAGTATTCGAACGACGCCAAATAGGTCAACTGAGCAAACCCCGTTTTTCCTAGTTTATGGTGCGGAAGCTATGCTTCCAACAGACATGATCCATGACAGCCCAAGAGTGCAAAATTTTGACGACTCGGATGCCGAAGAAGCACGACAGGATGCTGTCGATCTCCTAGAAGAGGAACGAGAACTTGTGCTTCAAAGATCCGCCATCTACCAGCAAGGTTTACGACGTTATCATAGTCGTAAAATCAGGCATCGTTCTTTTAAGGAAGGTGACTTGGTGCTGAGATTGGTGCAACGAAGGAAGCACAAATTGGCCCCAGTATGGGAAGGACCATTTGTCATCAGTAAAGCCATGAAGAATGGATCATATTATCTTGTCGACATTCGAGATACGGAGGATGATCCCAAAAAGCCGAATCGCAAAAGAAAGAGAAAAATAGATGCTGAACTAGGAGAGACAAATAGGCCTTGGAGTATCCAGCAATTACGTCCCTTCTACACTTAGTTCAATTTCTATGTAAACATCTTTGAGATCATGAAATAAAGTTATCGGAATTCATATTCATTATAAGTACAAAATATTTCCATTTTATCTATTTCCCAATGATCTTACAAATACTCAATGTTGACCCGAATTGTGCCTGCGTGCTCGGTGTTTAAAAGCTGAATGATTCGGCCTGTTAAAGGTTAAAGGAAACTCGGATTGTGCCTGCGTGCCCAAGTTTCAGAACAGTTCCTTGTTTTCTCTAAGTTTTATCTGATCGTGCGTATGATGGGTTACTGGAACTAGTTAGTAAAAATGCCTGTAGCATGATTCATGTTTTCGAGTTTCAAAACTGCTTGGTTCATCCCCAGTTACTCGGCATAACGATTCATAATGCTATTTGAGCCATTTCAAACACTAAAGACAGTTAAAGCATATATACCAGATTACTTAGAAGATAAAGGAGCAGCCAAACCCGGAAAAACTTTGCAATGAGTATGAAATCGCAAAAGGCGGAGTTCTTGTTCCGACAAATGACATAGAAGTATTACAATATAAACTACATTGTAAAGAAGCTACTATACGCATCCATCATCCAGGTTAAGTGCGCCCCCTTTAAATTTCTGAGTCTTCATCACTGCCATCATTCTCGGGGGCTGCGGGCACTTCTTCTTCCGGATAAGTAATGGAGATATTTACCATGGAAGCAATCTGCGTGGCATGGCCTTCAACTTCTTTAAAGATTGCATTTATTTGTGCCTCTGAGCATTCTTGAGGAATACCGGATGCTACACGCCAGGATTTTGCATCAGGGTAGTGTAAGCGCATGAGGCCAAGTGCCATTCGCGCACCACCCCGTGCTGCAGAGCGAAGGAAAGATTCCTTCGAATTTGCTACTTCCATAATGCCATCCGGAAGTCGGTAAACTTCTGAGAATTGTATACTGCTTGTGGGCAGGAATTTACTAATTAAGTGCATGCCTGCATTTCTGATTGAATTCCATATCTTCCCAAAGGCCCGGATCTTTTCCGTCCGAGAAATCCCTGGAAAATTTCCTGCTTTTTTTTTTGACAAAAGGCAAAGATTAGAAAATATAAGAATATGGCTCGAAAGTATTGGTAAAAGAAGTCAACTTACCAAGAACCGCGTCAATTTCATCGCTTTCTTTCATACGAGGAAATAGCATACTTTCTAAATCATTGATAATAGATTTATCCTCTGCTGCGTGCAAAGAAGCCTTGGATTGCGCAATCCCAAGGGCTAGATTACTGGCTTCCAATTCTTCTCGAACTTTTGAAAGTTCTCTTTGAAGGTTGGAGTTTTCTTCACGAAGTTGAGCAAAATAAGCAGCGTTTGCTGTGAGCTTATTGGCTTTGGTTAAAGCAGCTGAAAAGTAGGGACAAAATAATCCGACATTACGGCAAGATTTTGAAATGACTTTTCCAGCAAAAATCAACAAACATGAAGAAAAATACCGGTGGCTTTGGATAATTGCTTTTGAGTCGACGCCAGTTCGTTGCTTTTTGACTCAATAGCAGATTGAAGTGTTTTTACTTCTTTGCTTTTGAGGCTAAGTTTTTTCAAAACTTCCACGTTTATGGCATCTGCGGAATGCTGAAACAGGGAAATGAAAGCCAGATGCTTAAGTTTGAACAAGCATACAAAGAATCATTAAGAAGAATTTAGATTTTCAACTTAATGCTTGGGGGCTAGAGGTATTACCTGGCTCATTTCTCGCAAATCAGTTAAAGTCTCCTTGAATTCTCTGGCATATTCCATGAAAAGAATTCCTACGTGGTGAAGGCCATCGTGTATGACCTGGCGGGGCGAGAACGCGATATTATTGCGGATAACTAATCCATTTTGTGGCCAAGGGCGAACCAGAGGCGCAGGAGCAAAAAACTTCTTAGCTTCCGGACGAATATATCCGAGTTCGTCGAAAAGTTCTTCTTTCACCCGGATATTATCCGGAGCAGGAATGGATTCGTCTCTGACGGGTGATTGAAAATTTCCGCCCGTTGGCATATTCGTTTTCCCCTCTTTACCCGCAGCTGCAGAAGGAAACTCTTCTTTAATGGTAGTTTGCCTCTTGCGCTTTTGGTTGTTGTAAAACTCGGCGTACAATTGGCTGATTTCAGCATCAGAAGCAAGATCATTTCCTCCAAGTTCGTCAAACTAGGAAAGAATCAGCAGTATGTTAAAAATGAAGAGAGAAGATAATCTGAGGAAACTCAGAAACAAGGGAAGAAAAGTACCTTAGGAACCAGATTTTCCGCATGATATATGGCTAGACTTTCTTCAACCTGGCTATCGGCGGCAACTATCTGATGAAGGCGTTCTATAAAATCCTTCTTGCTAAAGGACCTATCGGTACCTCTCATGCTATCTTCCGGTCCCGTGTACTCACAAAGAAGTCGGGAACGAAGGGATAAAGGTTGTACGCGACGTCCAAACCAGCATAACACGATATCCTTCCAAACCAAAGGTGGTTGAGAAGAAGAAAGTTTGGCAATGCGACGTTTTATTTTCATCAGGTTTTCAGGCAAATCCTCTGTTATTGCGAGTGTCCAATTTTCATGAGGAATGGCAGCAGAATTGACAAAGGGAGGAAGTCCGGTTTCTTTGTTGGGAAACGGAATGTCTTGGTGATAAAAGAATGAACCTAGCCAAGATTGGTCAGGTTTCGGCATTCTTATCCTTGGATACCATTCTTCCCTAAAGTTTCTGAGGATAAAAGATATGGTGCCGCAGATGGGCGAAACACCGTTTGTGATGTTGTGTTTTACCTCGAAACAATAATGCCAGAAGTCTAAGTTGGGAGTTATCCCAAGATACCCTTCGAAAAGAGCTTGGAAACTAGCTAATTGGAGGATGGAATTTGGAGAGATATTATGTGGTTGAACACCATAAAAGTTGAGGACGTCTAGGAAAAAGGCGGAAGGCGGAAAACCCATACCTCTCGTGATATGAGAGGTGAGGAGGACGCGCTCTCCTTCCTTTGGCTTGGGCTCTGGCTCATTCTTCGAGATCCGCCATTTGCCTTTAACTATCAATCTATCCCTTGACATCCGACGAAGGAGGACGAGTGAAGTATCACTCTGATTCCAAATTCCGACAAATTCTGCTTCTTCATCAGCTCCGGCGGAGAAGCGCTCAGTGCCACGAGAGCGAATCTTGGCCCCCGCCGTCTCCGGTGCGAACGGCGGGGATGTTGTGGTGCTTGGGCCCGCTACGTCCGCGGCGGCGGAAGCATTTCCTCCGCCCGCCGCGGATGCCGTGGCTTTTTCCGGCCCGCCGCCGGCATACTTGGGCGACCCCAGTTGTGGATCCAGATCGCCTAAAAGCTCGTCGATGGAGGCGCGGGCCGGAGAGGACGACGGAGAGGCCATCGTTTTCGGAGGTGACGGAGCGCTCCGGCGTGCAAAGGGCTCGTCGGGGCAAGGAATCGTTCTCGCTCTCGAGCTCACGTTCGCACCAATGGTGAAGGCAGTGAGGGAGTGAAGAAGGTTGATGAGGAGGACGAAGACGGCTATTTATAGCCTAAAAACCCTCTAGATACGCGCTAACGGCTCTTTTGACCGTTGGATGTTCGACGCGTGTCGCTCGCCGGAAAATCCGGGAAACGGAACGACAGAGGAATGATGGCTATCTCCTCGTTTCTCGTGAGAATCTGTCAGAGATACGTTGCAGGGTTTCCCGCGTGAAACCAAGCGGCGCTTACGTCAGTATGATTAAAGCGCTGATGTCACGTGTTCCTTTTCCGCGAAGGATCGCGAGAAGAAAAGCCGGATTTTCATAGTTCCGAGTTTTATGTTACCATCTCCTTCAAAAGGGAAGAAGAAAGAATCAAGACTGCTGAATCAAGTTTCCCGGACAAAATGTATTTGACGAAAGGCGGAGTTTCAGAGTTTTGATCCTTCCTAGGGGCTACTGTCGGATATATACCGAATAGGGGTATAGAAGATGGTAGACAAAAGAGCTGGACTACCAGGGTGGCCTGCAAGGTAATGGGCTTAGGTCCATTGGGCGGCCCAGTAGTCCGACGCGCAGAAGCCGGATTCTAGAAGAACCCGGATCACGGCACGCGTGATCTGGCTTGGAGGAGAAGACGGATTCCTTACTTTCCAAGTTACAAGTTAAACGTAGTCTTCTAGGTTTCTGGTTCTGTAAGCCCTAATCTGGCTATTATATAAAGCCGGACGGGAGATAGATTTCATAAGTTCCTTTAGTTCCAAGGTTCTAGGTTCAAGCTCAAGCCTTACGCAACTCGCCGGGAAGTTCATCCTCGACGAGTAGCTGGATCTATTCCTTTACATTGTAACCTTATTATACGGGCTTTAGTCCCACATAGTGAGAAGTGCAGGAGTAGGTACGCCGTACTGTCGCGACGTACCGAACCTGGGTAAATCCCGTGTTCTGTGTTACTACGCTATCCCGTTACCCCACGTCTCTACCGTAGTCTCATGGCACCCCAGTCTATGAAAACTACTACGATGTCTCGACATCCGGTGAAACCCTAGACCCGCTGGAGAAATATCGGACTTAAACGGATACACGCGGTAACAGTTTCGAAAGGGGGTAGCAATGTGGAACTAGTTTCTTGGTTGTGTTAGGGTAGCCCAAGGGAGAACAAAACACAAAGGTAGAACCCACCTCTTCGGAAGATTTACGTTGTTTCATCCGATACGGGAGTTTTAGCCTATAAGTGCATGTAAACTCACAGGAGAGAAGTGGATGTCGGTGAAGCGGGCCACACCCCCGTGTGAAATCTTTGCCATCCAAAACACACAACACATCTATACAAACATTTTATGGCAACCCATAGATTTTTTTGGGATCCAGACGCTCCGGAGCCCCCCCCCCTCCGGTGAAACCCTAGACCCGCTGGAGAAATACCAGACTTATACGGATACACGCGGTAACGGCGTAGAAAGGGGGTAGCAATGTGAAACTAGTTTCTTGGTTGTGGTAGGGTATCCCAAGGGAACACAAAATACAAAGGTACAACCCACCTCTTCGGAAGATTCATGATGTTTCGTCCGATACGGGAGTTTGAGCCTATAAGCGCACGTAAACTCAAAGGAGACAAGTGGATGCTGGTGAAGCGGGTCACACCCCGGGGTGAAATCTTTGCTATCCAAACCACAAAACACAACTATACCAACATGGTGTGGCACCCCTAGCTTGTTTTGGCATCCACACGCTCCGGAGCCCCCCTCCGGTGAAACCCTAGACCCGCTGGAGAAATACCGGACTTATACGGATACACGCGGTAACGGCGTCGAAAGGGGGTAGCCATGTGGAACCAGTTGCTTGGTTGTGTTAGGGTAGCCCAAGGGAACACACAACACAAAGTTAGAACCCACCTCTTTGGAATATTCACGATGTTTTGTCCGATACGGGAGTTTCAGCCTATTAGCGCATCTAAACTCACAGGAGAGAAGTGGATGCGGGTGAAGCGGGTCACACCCCGGAGTGATATCTTTGCCATCCAAAACACACAACACACCTATACCAATATGGTATGGCACCCCCTAGCTTGTGTTGGGATCCATACGCTCTGAATCCCCCTCCGGTGAAACCCTAGACCCGCTCGAGAAATACCGAACTTAGACGGATACACGCGGTAACAACGTCGAAAGGGGGTACCAATGTGGAACTAGTTGCTTGGTTGTGTTATGCTATCCCAAGGTAACACAAAACACAAAGGTAGAACCCACCTCTTCGGCAGCTTTACGATGTTTCATCCGATACGGGAGTTTCAGCCTATAAGCGCATGTAAACTCACGTGAGAGAAGTGGATGCCGGTGAAGCGGGTCACACCCCGGAGTGAAATATTTTCCATCGAAAACACACAACACACCTATACCAAAATTGTATGGAAACACCTAGCTTGTGTTGCGATCCAGACGCTCCGGAGCCCCCCTCCGGTGAAACCCTAGACCCGCTGGAGAAATACCAGACTTATACAGATACACGCGGTAACGATGTCGAAAGGGGATAGGAATGTGGAAATAGTTTCTTGGTTGTGTAAGGGTATCCCAAGGGAACAAAAAACACAAAGGTATAACCCACATCTTCGGAAGATTCACGATGTTTCATCCGATACGGGAGTTTCAGCCTATAAGCGCATGTAAACTCACAGGAGAGAAGTGGATGCGGGTGAAGCGGGTCACATCCCGGAGTGAAATATTTACCATAAAAAACACACAACACAACCATACCAACATGTTATGGCAACCCATAGCTTGTTTTTGGATCCAGACGCTCCGGAGCCACCCCCCCCCCTCCGGTGAAACTCTAGACCCGCTGGAGAAATACCAGACTTATACGGATACACGTGGTAACGGCGTCGAAAGGGGGTAGCAATGTGGAACTAGTTTCTTGGTTTTGTTAGAATAGCCCAATGGAACAAAAAACACAAAGGTATAACCCACCTCTTCGGAAGATTCATGATGTTTTGTCTGATACGGGAGTTTCAGCCTATAAGCGCATGTAAACTCACAGGAGAGAAGTGGATGCCGGTGAAGCGGGTCACACCCCGGAGTGAAATATTTGCTATCCAAAACACACAACACACCTATACCAACATGGTGTGGCACCCCTAGATTGTTTTGGGATCCAGACGCTCCGGAGCCCCCCTTCGGTGAAACCCTGGACCCGCTGGAGAAATACCGGACTTATACGGATACACGCGGTAACGGCATCGAAAGGGGGTAGCAATGTGGAACCAGTTGCTTGGTTGTGTTAGGTTAGCCCAAGGGAACACAAAACACAAATGTATAACCCACCTCTTTGGAAGATTCACGATGTTTTGTCCAATAAGGGAGTTTCAGCCTATTAGCGCATGTAAACTCACAGGTGAGAAGTGGATGCCGGTGAGGCGGGTCACACCCCGGAGTGATATCTTTGACATCCAAAACAGAAAACACACCTATACCACCATGGTATGGCACCGCCTAGCTTGTGTTGGGATCCAGACGCTCTGGAGACCCCTCCATTGAAACCCTAGACCCGCTGGTGAAATACCGAACTTAGACGGATACACGCGGTAACAACGACAAAAGGGGGTACCAATGTGGAACTAGTTGCTTGGTTGTGTTAGGGTAGCCCAAGGGAACACAAAAAACAAAGGTGGAACCCACCTCTTCGGTAGATTCACGATGTTTTGTCCGATACGGGAGTTTTAGCCTATAAGCGCATGTAAACTCACATGAGAGAAGTGGATGTGGGTGAAGCGGGTCACACCCCGGAGTGGAATCGTTGCCATAAAAAACACACAACACACCTATACCAACATTTTATGGAAACCCCTAGCTTTTGTTGGGACCAAACGCTCCGGAGCCCCCCCTCCGGTGAAACCCTAGACCCGCTGGAGAAATACCGGACTTATACGGATACACGCGGTAACGGCATCGAAAGGGGGTACAAATTGGGAACTAGTTTATTGGTTGTTTTAGGGTAGCCCAAGTGAAGAAAACCACAAAGCTAGAACCCACCTCTTCGGAAGATTCACGATGTTTCGTCCGATATGGGAGTTTCATCCTATAAGCGCATGTAAACTCACGGGAGAGAAGTGAATGCCGGTGAAGCGGGTCACACCCCGGAGTGAAATATTTGCCATCCAAAACACACAACACACCGACACCAACATGGTATGGAACCCCCTAGCTTATTTTGGGTTCCTGACGCTCCGGAGCCCCCCTCCGGTGAAACCCTAGAATCGTTGGAGAAATACCAGACTTATATGGATACACGCGGCAACTGCGTCGAAAGGGGGTAGCAATGTGGAACTAGTTGCTTGGTTGTGTTAGGCTAGCCCAAGGGAACACAAAAAACAAAGGTAGAACCCACCTCTTTGGAAGATTCGCGATGTTTCGTCTGATACGTGAGTTTCAGCCTATAAGCGCATGTAAACTCACAGCAGAGAAGTGGATGCCTGGGAAGCGGGTCACACCCCAGAGTGAAATAGTTTCCATCCAAAACACACAACACACCTATACCAACATGGTATGACACCCCCTAGCTTGTGTTGCGATCCAGACGCTCCGGAACCCCCCTCCGGTGAAACCTTAGACCCGCTGGAGAAATACCGGACTTATACGGATACACGCGGTAACAGCGTCGAAAGAGGGTAGCAATGTGGAACTACTTGCTTGGTTGTGTTAGGGTATCCCAAAGTAACACAAAAAAATAGGTATAACCCACCTCTTCGGAAGATTCACGATGTTTTGTCCGATACGGGAGTTTCAGCCCATAAGCGCATGTAAACTCAAAGGAGAGAAGTGGATGCCGGTGAAGCGGGTCACACCCTGGAGTGATATATTTTCCATCCAAAACACACAACACACCTATACCAACATGGTATGGCACCCCCTAGATCTTGTTGGCATGATACGCTCTAGAGCTCCCCTCCGGTGAAACCCTAGACCCGCTGGAGAAATACCGGACTTTGAAGGATACACGCGGTAACGACGTCGAAAGGGGGTACCAATGTGGAAATAGTTGCTTGGTTGTGTTAGGATATCCCAAGGGAACACAAAACACAAAGGTAGAACTCACCTCTTCGGAAGATTCACGATGTTTCGTCCAATACGGGAGTTTTAGCCTATAAGCACATGTAAACTCACAGGAGAGAAGTGGATGCCGGTGAAGCAGGTCATACTCCTGACTGAAATATTTGCCATCCAAAACATACAACACACCTCTACCAACATGGTATGGCACACCCTAGCTTGTTTTGGGATACAGACGCTCCGGAGCCCCCCTCCGGTGAAACCCTAGACCCGCTGGATAAATACCGGACTTATACGGATACATGCGGTAATGTCGTCGAAAGAGGGTACCAATGTGGACCCAGTTCCTTGGTTGTGTTAGGGTAGCCCAAGGGAACACAAAACACAAAGGTAGAACCCACCTCTTCGGAAGCTTCACGATGTTTTGTCCCATACGGGAGTTTCAGCCTATAAGCGCATGTAAACTCACAAGAGAGAAGTGGATGCCGGTGAAGCGGGTCACACCCCGGAGTGATATCTTTGTCATCCAAAACAGACAACTCACCTATACCAACATGGTATGGCACCGCCTAGCTTGTGTTTTAGCCCCCTCTGGTGAAACCCTAGACCCGCTGGAGAAATACCGGACTTAGGCAGATACACGCGGTAACAACGTGGAAATGGGGTACCAATGTGGAACTAGTTGCTTGGTTGTGTTAGGGTAGCCCAAGGGAACACAAAACACAAAGGTAGAACCCACCTCTTCGGCAGATTCACGATGTTTCGTCCGATACGGGAGTTTCAGCCTATAAGCGCATGTAAACTCACATGAGAGAAGTGGATGCCGATGAAGCGGGTCGCACCCCGGAGTGAATTATTTTCCATCCAAAACACACAACACACCTATACCAACATTGTATGGAAACACCTAGCTTGTGTTGCGATCCAGACGCTCCGGAGCCCCCCTCCGGTGAAACCCTAGACCCGCCGGAGAAATACCAGACTTATACGGATACACGTGGTAACGGTGTCGAAAGGGGGTAGGAATGTGGAAATAGTTTCTTGGTTGTGTTAGGGTAGCCCATAGGAACACAAAACACAAATAAAATAGACTTAGTGTGTGAAACCCACTCGATAGTTGTGTCGGTGTAGTATGAATAAATAAAATGGACTTAGATCTAATTTTTTGTGTCATTTTATGTGACTTTATATATTTTTAACATAAAATATAACCATATTATTTTAACCATCTAAGAGTAATTGATAAATAGATACAAAAATATTAAAAGAAGAAGAACAAAATAATAAAATGTGGGAAAACCTAGCCCCACGAGCTAGGAGGCTATGCCGACTGCCAAACTTGTGCTGAGGTCAGCCGTCGGCTCTTTTTATCCTGTGCCGACGGCCAGCCGTGTACCGAGGGCAGCCGTCGGGCCGCTATAACCTACGCTGACGGCCGTCGCGGCGCCAACGGCCACGTTGGCAGGTTGGCCCCTAGAGCTAAGTACGCCGACGGCCCCGACAATTTGTCGTCGGCGTACTATTTGGCCGTCGGCCTCTTGACAGATTCCTATAGTGTACAGCAGATTTCCATCACATCATAATATCTCATAGAATCAATGCTAACTGCGTAAATGCTCAAAAAATCAACCATCAATTTCTTTCTACCATTTTCTATGCCATGTGAATTCATCATAAACTGCAATGTACATTACAGGAAACAACAACATAGTCTACAAGTACATCACATAGCATAGTCTCTGGGGTTCGAGGAGGATCTGTGGGTGTCCGTAGGACGACAAACTGACGAGATCCAACCACCCATAGGTAGCGCACAATTTGCTAAAGAAACTCCTGATGTGGCTCATCTAGAACGCCTCCGGTTCCTTGTCTGAATCGAACATCCACATGATCCAATCGCCACACCTGGTTACTGACAACATATGTCAGAGAAGCTCAGAAAACAGAACACACGCATATCAGACATGATAAGAGCCGGCATTTTAGTACCATAATGAATTATTAGCTTATTGATATCAGGATGGAGCTTGACTGCCTTGTGGAAAGTTGTGGAACCCTAAATATTTGTTGTTGTGTTGCTTGGCCCTCATATGGGGTATATAAGCAGAGGTACACGGGGTTAGGTCAAGACTTGACTACAAGGATGTAGAATTCTAGTATATCTGTACATGTATACATGTCTGTATCCTAACATTCCCTTAGTCGTAGCGGAAGTGAAGCGGACGTTTGCGACTGTATTTAAAGTTTTGCACTTCCGTCGCTTCCTCCTCTCTGTCATCCTCATCTCCCTCTTTTCCCTCCCGCAGTCACAGCGGGAGTGGCGTGGACGCAAGTGGCGACGCGGACACTGCTGACTAAAATTGTTGCCGATATGTTGTTGTAGACGTAGCCCGTGATGTCGAGGTAGTTGATCGTGATGTAGCCGTAGTCGAGGTAGTAGTGGTCGTTGTAGTACTCTCCATAGTCGTTGTAACTGCAATGCCGGAGGCGCAAAAAATTGCGCGATGTGTATGACGGTGTTGTAGGTGTGTTTTTTTTACGACGTTTCGCACCTTGAGAGGTACCGTTGCGGGAGTCTTACTGATGCAGAGGACGTGGTCGTAGGTCATAAGTGAGTCCACCAGTTTTGCCAGGACAGGAATAAGCTCACCAAGCACACAACGGTTTTGCAAGAACCGTGCGCGCGGTCGTAGGGGCTTTCACAATAGTGATGCAGAGTTATCGATGCAGTATTAGCCGTCGGACTCGGTCGATGCCGTCGTCGGTGTTGTAGCGTCTTGCAGTTGTAATGTCGGCGGACGCGTGTCCAGCCTTGTGGACGTCGTAGTTGTAGCGGAGGCGGCGGTGTGTTGACGAGGTTATCGATGAAGACCACGTGATGTGGATCTTGACGATGTAGTGTCGGTGATGAATCAGCTGACGTTACGTCGTAGAGGCGTCCCTCGTGGCGGCGATGATGTAGATGCCTTACTGTTGGAAAAGTCGACGAAGTTTCACACCCGTCTGCGTGTGGTCTCGCTTCTCGTAGATGTGCTTGACGAAGATCTTGAATCATATCCTGGCGTAGTGGTACAACTGATGTCGTGGTGGTTTGGCTCGGTGTAGTTCCGGCTTGATGATCGTGTGATGCTGAACGTCCAGTGTGATGCACGCAGGAAGTCCTAGGGTGACTAGTTGTGTGCCTCCCATCTCTAACCATGTCGGACCACAGAAGATCGTGTCCCTATGCATGCATGGATTCCTGCGTTGCTTCTCTTTGGCCTTGCTGCATGGAGACAGACAAGCACCTGCACCGGAACAGAGGATCGTCGGAATATTGACATTTATTTAGCTAAACTGAATCTAACCTATGAAATGAAAATTGAATCTAATCTAAAGAACCGTAAGAGATCTCCTCAGGGCGGCGCGCTGCGGAAGTGTTGGGTAAACCTAGTATCGGCGCCGTGAAGCTAACCGCTCTCATACCGTGTGAAAAATATTGTAGAAAGCCTAATAGTTATTGTTGTGTTATTTCGCCCTCATATGTGGTATATAAGGATGTTTCGCTAGAAAATGCGTATTTTAGCGGAAACTATTCCGGGGTTCTAGGGATTTCTTCCTAGATGTGTACATGAGAGTACAAATTTGCGGGCGTGCCATCTTGTTAATAAAACAAGCAAATAAAATAACAAAAGACGATAATAAACACAATGTATGGGAACGCTGCATCTTTATTCATATCATTGCATCATACAAATACAAATGGCATATTCCCATGAACTATATCTATTCCGCCTTCTGCGTCGCGCTCATGGAGTATCTGAATCAGGAGATTGCGTAGTTCATTGATTCCCGGAGCTTTTTGCAAGCATCCGGTTAATTACATCCGTAGGGTGGAGCCTACGGAATACCTCCGATTAAGCTGCGCTGATGGTCGTCGTGATATTTGGATTGCTCATCCATATGCATTGTGATATTTATGAATATGTCGTGCGGGTGGCTTTGTTTCGCCGATACCCGGTCACGTGTATTATCCTCATGTTGGTGTGACCAATAGGATATGTCGATGAAGGGGATGACTTTCGCCTTGTCGGTGCCCAGTCATGTAAACCCCGATTTCATCAAACACGGACGTATGTGTTGCTATCGCCTCGTCGGTGCCCAGCAACGGAGTGTCCTTTCCCGTAGGTTTGTGACATGTTGATAAAGTAGTGACTTGGCCTCGTCGGCACTTCGCCATGATTTCGCCATGCCTTGTCGGCACTAGACGTATGATAAAACAGTGGAAATACGGTCTTTGTCTCAACCGAGACCTGACCATGATGTCGATTGATGTCGATGGAGAAAATATCACTTTGCAAGACGGATGATTCTTGTCGAATATATTATACTGTGCTTCTTGGTAGAAGCAAGATGTATGTTGCATATATGATCTTCGCCTCCTCATGAGAAGCGGTGTAGTTATAGGATCAATCCCTCCTCCTGGTGAGTGGCAAGGTAAAATTTATGTATGGACTCTTTTGCACTTGGCATTGGCCGTGTGCGCTTGTCATAGTTTGTACAGAGCCGCAGTCGACTACCCCCGTAGAGGACGTCCCGCGCCCAGTCATATACACTTTTCATCAATCTCATCGGGAAACCATGATTTATGGTCTCTCTTCGATGGTGTAATTTCTGGTCACTTGCACGATATATTGGACCAACGGATGCACACACCATAGAATTATTCTCTTGTCATCAATCTCATCGGTAAACCATGATTTATGGCTTCTCTTCGATGGTGTGACTTTCGATAACTTGCACGATAAATTGGACCAACGGATGCACGCATCATAGAATAATTTTCTCGGGCGAGAAGTATAGGATAGCCGTTGATCACTTACCATCGAAGAACCTCCTCGCGGATGACGCCATGGCCACCGAAGGACGTGATTGAAGTGGATGATGTGGTTTGCGTGGATATTCTCTCTCGTGATCGTCGCCGCTAGCGAATCGACCCAAGATCAAGACGTGCGTGGTGTAGCCGAGGATCTACGTCAAGGAGCAAGACGGTGATGAGGTCTCGCTTGCCTCCTTACGCCTGTGCGATCTCTCGTGCGGCTAGTGTTTTCCCGTGTGCGCCTCTAATATATATGGCTGGGATGTCCTCGCCTCGCCTGTGGATCGCCGCAGCCCGGCGGCCGTGCTGGTACGCGCGTATCCTTCATGGCGTTTGTATTTTAGCACCGCGGCCTACCGGCACGTCCGGGCGTGTGTGTGCCTCTCGTGCGTATGTGTGTGAAATCTCCTCCTCCCGTAGGTTTGTGACATGTTGATAAAGTAGTGACTTGGCCTCGTCGGCACTTGGCCATGATTTCGTCTAGCCTCGTCGGCACTGGACGTAAGAAAAAAAATATGATGTGGAGATGGCCTTCATCTTAATCGATGTTTAGCCAAGGTATTGGTGTAGAAAATATCATGGATGCATGGTGGATGATACTTATCAAGTATTAATCTCGCGTCCTTGTAGGAGCAAGATCAATGTTGTTTCTATGATCTTCGCCTCCTTTCGAGGGGCGGTGTAGATGGAAATATGACCAATCATGCCTCATGGTGAAGGGCAATATCATTATGGTGATTTGATTTCTTCGTACTTGGTCTTAGCCGCGTACGTTCATCGTAATTTACACAAAACCACAGTCGACTACCCTCGGTGGAGTAGACGTACTGTGTCCGGGTAATTTTTGTAGCTAATTCCGTCTCATCGGGAAGCTTTGATTTAAGCCTCACATCGACGATGGAATTTATGATCGCTGAACATTACCTTTCACCATCGAATCGACCGACGATGATGACGCCATAGAATAATTTGTCCATAAAGATAGATTAAGAAACCACCAAGATCTGGCTAGACTTCTTACCAGTAGGGAAGCATGCGACGATCGTCATCAGACCGCGGCGGGGATTTTCGTAGATTTTTGTTGAACTGGATTTGATCTTACTTGAGGTATCGTCTCGTAGCGAATCAACTCAAGACGGATCGGTGTGACCGTCGTCCTGCGATCGCCCTTTGTGTTGCAGCGATTTAGATGCAAAACGACAGCCTGTGCGTGGTTGAATTCGCGGCGAGAGGTTAGGCGTGTTTTTGCCTTGCTCTCGCAGCGCGTGGATGTTCGCCTCTTGGCTTCGGTTCGTGCGCGTGCGTGTTGCCTCTGCCTCTCGTGCGTGCGACCTGTGCGGATCGTCGCAGCCAGGCGGTCGTGCCGGCGTGTGTGTACGCGCGGTATCCCTCGCGGAGCACCGCGGCCGGCCGGCCGTGCGGGCGTGTGTGCCTTGCGGCTTGTGTTCGTCCGACCCCCTCCCTGCGTGTGTTTGCTGTCTTTATATAGGGGCCGCTCCAAGGGTTGGATATGGATTATGTCGGTTCAATTTAAACCAGGACTTATCTCTTTCCATGGATGAGATCGGCCGTAACAAATTCGGATGTGTACGAGACGTTAAGGTCACCTTTTATCTCTTTGGGCGTGAATCCATGTACGCATCGTACATGCGAGCCGATCGATTGGATCACTTTGCTAGCTCTGTATATGTAAATGATTCAAACTTCCAAACCTCATATTCTTCAAACGATGAATTAAATTTTTAATCCATTTGCACCATCGCGATGTGCATGACAAACTCTATAAAAAGAGACCAATATCATATATAGGTATTTTTACTAATATTTATATGGCGTGGGACCCACGTGTCATAGAGAAGAATCGCATTGTATGCATGCTACAACTCCACTCGAGCCAATCAGGGAGCCAATCGGTTAGAAATTGCTAGGTTTGTACATGTAGAATTCAAAACATCTGAAGCACATATTTTTCAGATGGTGAATCAAAATTTTGATCCGTTCGCACCATCGCGATGTGCATGACGAGCTCTATAAAATGAGACGGATATCTTATATTGATATTTTCATAAATATTTTGTATGACATGGGCCCCACGCGTCATTGAGAAGAATTTTGCTAATTTACATATATTTATAATATATGGAGTTTTTGGTACAAAAATTCATCAAACAAATCCCCCCCGCCGAGTATAGTTCATGTGCGAAGCAACAGGGACTAGACTTGGCGAAAGAAAAACAAATGAGAAGGCTGAGACCCATGAGACTTTATTAACGCAACCATATTGCATTCAAATAAGTCTTGGCCTGCTCAAGAGCAATTGTGACAATATATGGTGAAACATCCATGCCATATATGTCAAAGTAAAATGTGTGAACAAACACTTCTTTTAATTGATGGCGCAATACCATGCCATTACTCAATAAACACCGACAAGGGCGAGTAGAATTACGAAGTAATGTGGCGAAATATTCATGCCATATAGAAATCATGCTTTTATTTATTCTCATCGCGACCAAATACAACATGGTGCCAGCCGATGGTGTAAGCTTTTTTTTAGAAATAATTTATCAAGTTAGATGCGACCATAAAATGATAATTGGTGCCAGCCACCAGACTTGAAGGGTTTCACAGGTCGACACTGACCGCACTGGCGTGTCGTACTGCTCCCATAAATTTTGTTCGAGTTTGTTGCGATCGTAAACAAAAATGAACGATGCCAGCCATCAGACTCGAGGGGTTTCACAGCTTAGCACTGGCCGCACTGCGCACCTTGCTGCTCCCAATAGTTTGAAGTGTCGGAATGTCATCGACAATGTAGATGAACTAGGCAACCAATGGTGCCCCCAGTATGGTTGGTATGACTAGTGGAGGGAAAATGCCCCCAGCGTGGTTGATATGATCAGTGGAGGGAAAATGCCCCCAGCGTGATTGATATGATCAGTGGAGGGAAAATGCCCCCAGCGTGGTTGATATGATCAGTGGGGGCAAAATGCCCCCAGCGGCGATACATACGTTGGTGTAGCCTGTAGTAGTTGAGCGACCAACAGTGAAATATTGCATGCGTCGGGCAATGTTATTTTAGTATAGAAGTAGTTGCACAAACCTCATGAAGAAATGTCATGGATCATTAGCACACATATGAAACACATGGAAGAAACAAAACCACGAAAAGCAAAATAAAGTTTTTTTTTGTTTGTTTTATTGGAGATCTTGGCTTTTCCGCTAAACACTAGCTATGAGTGTGACATCAGAAAAGGCTGCCGAAGGACTTAGTCATTGGGAACCGTCGAAGAACCATGACGGTTATGATTCAGTAACCTTTCATTTCATGTGTGTATGTGTGTGTATGAGGGTGATGTGCTTGGGGTGATCCCGAGAGGCAACAAAGAATCGTACCCTAACCCATCGGGGCAATGAGTAACCATATAGCTCCACCACGCTTCCTTCAATGCTTCAAGAACGCAGAAAACATGGGTGAGGGGGAGTTATGATAACTGGTTTTGGGACAACAACTTGTAAAATTTTATAATGCCTTTGATGAGGGGTGGTGAATGACTACCAACCGCCTTCTTTCCAGTGGTCCCCTTATTTCCCAGAACCGCTGGTCTTGCTTGGAGCCTATGGAGACTTTCTTTCTATGAGGATTGCTTGTATGACCCCCTTTTTTTTTACTTCATGATGTATTATTATTTTTTTTCTTCTTCTTCCGAACTTTCTTGTGACTTCCTTCGTTAGCTTTATTGCTTGAGTTTGCTGGAAGATCATCGACCTTTCTTCGGGAAACCACCTTGAGAACTTGGAAGGCAGTCATCCACCTTGGTGGACTAAAAACCCTCAGGCATATTATGTGGGGCTTTTTGGTGTGACACCCCAGGGTTGCCAAGTGGCTACACACCAAGTCCAACTTATGTTGGATTAGGCAGCCCTTTCCTGATCTTTTCCTAGGATCTTCCCTGGGGCGAGGTGTCTCTACGAACCCAAGGCACATCCAGAAGCATGGGGATATGGGACCTCATTACTCGGAAGTGTCCCAAGTAGTCTCCTCCGTTGCCTCTTGGAACATATACGGTGTTGTGTGTTGTGTGTTGTGGGTTGTGGGTATAGGTGCCTCTCCACATACCACGATTTACACCTTGCCTCCGCTAGACAAGTCATAGGGCAGCCAAATCATCATTCACGATCTTTGTGTGATTGGGAAAGCCATTTTAATGTAGGACCTGATAGTCCATTGTTTAATAAAACATTTTTTTAAGCAAAGACAACAAAGAGAGAAAAACGAAAACAAATGAGAGAGAAATGTCGGTATGCGGAAATGAACACGCGTAATATTTCTTTAGATACCTCCCATTAATAGGTAGCATTGGGCGTTCACCATGTTGATCGATCAGCTGGTAAGCACCGCCATCGTACACTTGCTCAATGACAAATGGCCCTTCCCATTTAGGCTCAAGTTTTCCCTTCGCTTTACCTTTTACCACAATGGGGCGCCGGAGTACAAGAACTAGTTCTCCCTTACGAAAAACTCGTGGTTTAACGAGCTTATCATATGCGCGTACCATGTTTCGGCGATATAGCTCTAAATCTTGGAGCGCGTTGAGTCGATCTTCTTCCAAGGAATCCAGCTGCTGAAATCGTAGCCGAATTTGCTCGTCTTGGGTAATATCATCATGTATGGCCACTCTTAGAGATGGAATTTCCACTTCTAGAGGGAGAACCGCCTCACTACCATAGACTAAAGCATATGGAGTGGCTTGGGTTGGTGTACGAACCGTAACACGATATGCCCAAAGAGCTTCATAGAGACGATCATGCCAGTCACGGTGATGTTTGTGTACTGTCTTTTTCAAGATTTGGCCAAGGGTCTTATTAAATGCTTCAATTAAGTCATTGGCCTGTGGATAGTACCCTGTAGAGTAGTTCCACTGAATCTTATACTTGGTCATGAATCGGACCATCTTATGCGACTTAAAAGCCTTGGCATTATCGGAGGTAATGCGGTGTGGGACTCCAAAGCGGTAAATGATATTACGCTCTAGAAAGTTTATAACATTGTCGGTTTTTACCTCACTTAGTGGTACTGCTTCCGCCCATCTAGAGAAATAGTACGTGGCAGCAAGTATGAATTTGTGACCCTTGGAGGATGGGGGATCAAATGGACCTACAACATTTATACCCCATGCATCAAAAGGCCATGCGGGTACGGTTGGGTGTAGAGGGACTGGTGGTTGGTGTTTTATAACACCGTGAATTTGACAACTATGGCATGACCTCGCTATGTTAAGGCAGTCTTTCATGACCCCAGGCCAATAGTAGCCACTTAGTTTGATACTATGATACATTTTTGGTCCACTTTGATGCCCACCACAAACACCGTGGTGGACCTCTTGCAAAACATGGTCCGCTTCATTTCTAGACACACACCGTAGTAGCATCTCTTGTCCAAAAGCTCGTCGATACAAAGTTCTTGCTTTAACTACATAGGAAGGCAGGCGTCGCTGCAACCTGCGCCTTTCCACTCTATCACTTGGAAGTATTCCATGGTTGAAGTAATCTAGAAATGGTTTGCGCCAATCGTCATCATGGTTGACATTGGAAACCACGTGGTTCACTTCATACTCTGGTGGGATTAGTTCCAGTAAAGCTGGAAGGAGCCACCTTTCTTCTATCCGTACTTGAGCGGGCTCCCCTTGGGGGAGCACTAACGCTGCTGCAAGTTTAGCCAATGCGTCTGCTGAGGCATTCTTACTCCTTGGAACATGCGATAATTGTATATGCTCGAATTTCCTCATGAGAACCTGGGTTGCCGTGTGATATGGCACCAGTTCTGGTTTACGTACTTCATATATATTATTTACTTGGCGAACGATAAGCTGAGAATCACCATATACTAATATGTTCCGCACATCCATGGAGAGTGCTAGTAGAAGGCAAAAAAGAAGAGCTTCATATCCAGCTTCATTGTTGGTGCACTCTTCTTTGAGGAGCGAAAAAGAGTGGTGTATGGTGCCCCCTTGGGGGGTTTTGAAAACCAAGACTGCGCCGGCTCGCCGCTTAGCTTCTCCATCGGTATCCGTCTCTGTGCGAGCGGCTCCATCGAAATAAAGTTCCCATTGGGAATCGATGTCGACGGTAAATACTTCCTTGTCAGGCAACTCAACGATCAATGGAGAGTCGTCGTGCAGTGGATGTGCTGCAAGAAAATCAGCCAATGCTTGACCTTTAATTGCCTTTTCTGGAACATAAGTAATATCATATTCCATCATGGACACGGCCCATTTACCGAGGCGGCCCATGAGCACATGTTGATTTAGCACATACTTTAAGGGATCGACACGTGCTACAAGTTGTATCTCATGCGCTAGCATATAATGTCGTAACTTTTTTAGGACAAAAATTAGCGTTAAACACAACTTTTCTATGGCCGAATAATTATGCTCAGCACCAGCCATGGTACGACTCAGATAGTAGCAGGTTACTTGTTTCCCTTCATCATTGTGTTGAGCCAGTAGTGCACCAACCGAGAAGGGCTGGGCAGCAATATAAAAAATAAGTGGCCGTCCTCTAGTCGGAGCGGCTAGGACATGAGGGTTTAATAGATATCGTTTAATACTTTCAAGCGCGTTTTGACATTGCTCGTCCCATTCAAAGGGGACACCTTTCCTCATCAGTCTCGTGAAGGGTTGGGTACGTCCTGAGAGGTTAGATATAAAACAACGTATATACGCCAAATGACCTTGTAAGGATTTTAACTCTTTCAAGTTCTTAGGTGGCGGCATGTCTCGTATTGCTTTAATGTTCTTTGGTGAGATCTCGATGCCACGGTGATGCACAATGAAACCCAAAAATAGACCAGATTGTACGGCAAAGGCACATTTTAGAGGATTCATCTTTAGTTGATGTTTCTTCAGACGAGTAAAGACGACTCTTAAATCATCCTGATGCTGCAGGCGATCTCTGGTTTTGACAACCATGTCGTCGACGTAACATTCCACAGAATCATGGATAAGTTCTCCCAAAACACAAGTCATGGCGCGTTGATATGTTGCACCTGCATTTTTTAGTCCAAAAGGCATTAAAGTATAATAGAAATTGCCCTTGGGCGTTCGGAAGGCAGTGTCAATTGCATCGTGCTCATCCATCTTAATTTGATTATAGCCGGATGATCCGTCCATGAAGGACAAGGCACCATAACCTCTTTTATGAAGCCGGCGGTGATGAGTTTGTCCACCTCGGCGATGATATTATCTTGTAGTTCTGAGCGAAAGCGGCGTGGTTGCTGCTTTACTGGCCTGAACTGGGGATCAATCGCTAGCTTGTGAGTGGCGACCTGGGGGTCAAGCCCTGGCATTTCTTTATATGACCATGCAAAGCAGTCCCGAAACTCTATCAAGAATTCTCGATAACTTTCACGTTCTTGCAGTGTGAGAGAGGCACTGACGAAAGTAGGGCGTGGGTCATCCTCCGTACCCAAATTAATCTCGACGAGCTCATCAATAGTGCATTGCCAACCATCCTCAAGCTGTAGATGGGCGGGAGCGGCATCAAGAACCTCTCCTTGATTAATTGGCATGGCTCTATGAACCATCATCCACGTGAGATGTCAGTTTTTTCTTTCCATCATCTTGAGAATCATATACATAAGTCATATGGCATGTAAAATGTTGCGCAACGTCATACTCTTCATACTTGTTTTAACAAGATCCAGAGTGGATATAGCCCAAACCGTACTTCGGTTTGTGTCTTTTTTTTACTCTTAACAAGCTTCTCGGCTTGTTCCCACCACTCCTCGCAAATGGCGGGTGGCGACGGTAACCTTATAAAACAGGGTAGGGTCAGAACCTCTGTGTTGTCCTGGGACCGAACGGACTTCCAGTGGCATTGTTACTGATACATACATGGACGGGGGCTGTTTAAGTATAGCTCCCATCGATTTCTCTATCTCCTCAACCATTTTCTTTACAGTTCCTTCCGATGGCGTGGAACCTTCAGTTGTGGGAAACTGTAGCACAATGGAGGAGGGTGCTTTGCCCGCGCTGTTAAGGAGTTTAGTAACTCTTCAATACGAGTGGAGCTGTAGCGGGAGCTTCCACACTCGACAAGGGTGATGGTGTTTGTAGTGTAGCAATGAGGAAGTCCTCATTGCCAAAATGAGAGCGACCATAGCGAGGCATTGTCATGGAGGTTTGTCCTCTCCCGTGACCTCTACTTGAGGATTTTATCGATGAAATGTGCTTTCCTAAGGACTCGGTCCCCAAAGAAGGGGTAGAGCTGGGCGTGATGAGTATATCTGCGGGAGGGGCCACCCTTCCTTGTTGGGTTTGCGGCTCCTCGCTTGGGAAGTAATATTTTGCATCAGCTTGATGTGCTTCTTGGATGGTGTAAGGGTTTGGATTACCGGCTATGCGGTGTTGTTCACCACTCCTATCCACAAATTTTAAGCATTGGTGTAGTGTAGAGGGGACTACTTGATACTTGTGTATCCATGGTCTACCCAATAGTGCTGAATATGAGGTATTTGCTTCAATAAAAAAGAACCGCACCTTAAAACTGAAGGCGGACATTTGAATTTTCAGAGCAATAGAGCCCAATGCCGACCTTCCTTGGTTATCGAAACCACAAATGACAACTTCCGTTGGCTCCAAGTCATCCAACGTGAAGCCAGCACGGGTTAAACTTCGAACCGGCAAGATATTCACGGCTGAACCAGGGTCAACGAGAATGCGTCTCAAGTGAGCCTTTCTAATGTTGCCTTCTATATAAAGTGGACGACTATGATTATCATCTCCAATCACTTTATCTTCCTCTGTGAAGGTAATATCATTTGTGCTCAAGAAGTTGCACAGTATATTATGCTTCGCCATTGTTACTTCATAGCGTTTTGGGTCTTCCAGAGCTTGAATAAGAGTTTGCCGAAGCTCAGGCACCAACATTAGTGCATCATACACACTTAGAAGTGCGGGGATGCGTTTCAGGTGTGCTACTATGTTGTAATCTATGTTTGGAGATGTCCCATCACCCTCTACGGGTTCTTCCTCCGTATTACGCTTTTCGGCGACAAACTCCTTGGGGTCACCTATTTTTCCTCCCACAACCTTCTTGGGTTGTATTTTATGAAGCTCTTGTAGAAGATTTCCTCCTCGAAGGTTCATATTCACTTGAACTTGAGACTCGTGTGATGCACTTTCTGCATGTAGAGCCTCTCTTTCATGTGGTGTTATTGCATCTTCAGAAGAGACGCTAGTATCTGAAGAATAGTCAAGTATGACATTGCATGCAGCCTTTCTTGGTGAAGGTTGAAGGGGTATTTTCCTCCACCTTATCTCCCGTAGAACTAGACATTTTCCTCCAAGTGCGAGGCATGAACTGCTCCAAGGTTCATGTTTACATCTTTAGAAAGCGACCCTAGGGAGTGAGGGGCTTGCATATTGTGTGTATCTCCTCATTCGTGATTACATTATCATTGAAGAAGAGCTATTAATTAGATTTACCATATTGAATGACAACGCTGGATAAAGCATTGTTGGGAGAAGGGGAAACATCGTTGGATGCCCCCACTTCTATAGTTTTAGAACATTGCCCGCATACGCAAGGCATGAAGTATGCCAAGGTGTGGACATGGTCGCCCTTGTTGGGAACATGTGATTGGTACAAACAGGAAACCATATTGTCAATGGCTTGATTACCCGTCGTTGAATACTATTTTTTATAGTGCCAACACATTGTCGCTCGGACAAATAGCTTTGCATCATATGGCTTGGGTGTTGTCCTCCTCAAACACTTAGGGGTTGGCACTGGAAAGCCGACGATGCCCCCAGCGATTAGGCTTAACCATGCCACACCATTGTTTGGCTACACAAGTGTGTTCCTTAGAATTCCAAGTGGGAAGGTAATACTGGTGAAGTCTTTGAATGGTGTATTGGACAAAAATAAGAACGGAACATGTATAGTCCATGCATGGTTCCTAAGCCATATAATTAGCATGGATGCCCCAACATGCATCATGTTGCATCGTGGTCCATGGAGGCAACTCCATGAGAGCATCACGGTTACTCTGTTTCACAGAGTGCTTATTGGTTGTCTGACGGTACCGTGGAAATGCATCATTACAGACTCATGGTCATGTCGCTTATAGGATAATAGTCGTCATCATGTCTAGAACATTGAGATTGACCGAGTTAGCATCTTATAACATACGTAGAGTATGCTATTATGAGCAAGAACCAACATCATAGTCATTGGTAGTCATGTTGGATAATTCACCCCTTCCCGGTAAAGTTGGGTGGATGCAGAATTGTAGAGCGCTTCTTTGCATGATCGAAAATTGGAAGGAGGAAGCGATCATAATGGTGTATGCAGAGAGATGTAAAATCCTTGGCATGCACTTCTCACCAATGATATCATGAAAGGACTCACCCGTCACAATAAATCCTTCAATCATTTCATCGCCATGTAACAAAGCTTGGAATCTTTAATCACACGTATCAAGTTACACTAGCAAGATACCCGCGACGTGTGATGCTTTTTGTTTTTACATGCACGGTCCATTTGCTTTTAGCAGGACACTGTGTTCTTATAAGAGAAATATATCCACCGATATGTGACAGATTTTTTTAAACAAGCCTAGTCGACCACTTTGAGCAGGACTTGCATTTTTGAATGCGCTACCTCAATGACTCTTAATGAGCAGGAAAATAATAATTTTGACGACCTTCGGAGCGCAGCAAAGATGGGAGGAGAACAATGTCCCACCGGGCGTGCCAATTTTGTTTCGCTAGAAAATGCGTATTTTAGCGGAAACTATTCCGGGGTTCTAGGGATTTCTTCCTAGATGTGTACATGAGAGTACAAATTTGCGGGCGTGCCATCTTGTTAATAAAACAAGCAAATAAAATAACAAAAGACGATAATAAACACAATGTATGGGAACGCTGCATCTTTATTCATATCATTGCATCATACAAATACAAATGGCATATTCCCATGAACTATATCTATTCCGCCTTCTGCGTCGCGCTCATGGAGTATCTGAATCAGGAGATTGCGTAGTTCATTGATTCCCGGAGCTTTTTGCAAGCATCCGGTTAATTACATCCGTAGGGTGGAGCCTACGGAATACCTCCGATTAAGCTGCGCTGATGGTCGTCGTGATATTTGGATTGCTCATCCATATGCATTGTGATATTTATGAATATGTCGTGCGGGTGGCTTTGTTTCGCCGATACCCGGTCACGTGTATTATCCTCATGTTGGTGTGACCAATAGGATATGTCGATGAAGGGGATGACTTTCGCCTTGTCGGTGCCCAGTCATGTAAACCCCGATTTCATCAAACACGGACGTATGTGTTGCTATCGCCTCGTCGGTGCCCAGCAACGGAGTGTCCTTTCCCGTAGGTTTGTGACATGTTGATAAAGTAGTGACTTGGCCTCGTCGGCACTTCGCCATGATTTCGCCATGCCTTGTCGGCACTAGACGTATGATAAAACAGTGGAAATACGGTCTTTGTCTCAACCGAGACCTGACCATGATGTCGATTGATGTCGATGGAGAAAATATCACTTTGCAAGACGGATGATTCTTGTCGAATATATTATACTGTGCTTCTTGGTAGAAGCAAGATGTATGTTGCATATATGATCTTCGCCTCCTCATGAGAAGCGGTGTAGTTATAGGATCAATCCCTCCTCCTGGTGAGTGGCAAGGTAAAATTTATGTATGGACTCTTTTGCACTTGGCATTGGCCGTGTGCGCTTGTCATAGTTTGTACAGAGCCGCAGTCGACTACCCCCGTAGAGGACGTCCCGCGCCCAGTCATATACACTTTTCATCAATCTCATCGGGAAACCATGATTTATGGTCTCTCTTCGATGGTGTAATTTCTGGTCACTTGCACGATATATTGGACCAACGGATGCACACACCATAGAATTATTCTCTTGTCATCAATCTCATCGGTAAACCATGATTTATGGCTTCTCTTCGATGGTGTGACTTTCGATAACTTGCACGATAAATTGGACCAACGGATGCACGCATCATAGAATAATTTTCTCGGGCGAGAAGTATAGGATAGCCGTTGATCACTTACCATCGAAGAACCTCCTCGCGGATGACGCCATGGCCACCGAAGGACGTGATTGAAGTGGATGATGTGGTTTGCGTGGATATTCTCTCTCGTGATCGTCGCCGCTAGCGAATCGACCCAAGATCAAGACGTGCGTGGTGTAGCCGAGGATCTACGTCAAGGAGCAAGACGGTGATGAGGTCTCGCTTGCCTCCTTACGCCTGTGCGATCTCTCGTGCGGCTAGTGTTTTCCCGTGTGCGCCTCTAATATATATGGCTGGGATGTCCTCGCCTCGCCTGTGGATCGCCGCAGCCCGGCGGCCGTGCTGGTACGCGCGTATCCTTCATGGCGTTTGTATTTTAGCACCGCGGCCTACCGGCACGTCCGGGCGTGTGTGTGCCTCTCGTGCGTATGTGTGTGAAATCTCCTCCTCCCGTAGGTTTGTGACATGTTGATAAAGTAGTGACTTGGCCTCGTCGGCACTTGGCCATGATTTCGTCTAGCCTCGTCGGCACTGGACGTAAGAAAAAAAATATGATGTGGAGATGGCCTTCATCTTAATCGATGTTTAGCCAAGGTATTGGTGTAGAAAATATCATGGATGCATGGTGGATGATACTTATCAAGTATTAATCTCGCGTCCTTGTAGGAGCAAGATCAATGTTGTTTCTATGATCTTCGCCTCCTTTCGAGGGGCGGTGTAGATGGAAATATGACCAATCATGCCTCATGGTGAAGGGCAATATCATTATGGTGATTTGATTTCTTCGTACTTGGTCTTAGCCGCGTACGTTCATCGTAATTTACACAAAACCACAGTCGACTACCCTCGGTGGAGTAGACGTACTGTGTCCGGGTAATTTTTGTAGCTAATTCCGTCTCATCGGGAAGCTTTGATTTAAGCCTCACATCGACGATGGAATTTATGATCGCTGAACATTACCTTTCACCATCGAATCGACCGACGATGATGACGCCATAGAATAATTTGTCCATAAAGATAGATTAAGAAACCACCAAGATCTGGCTAGACTTCTTACCAGTAGGGAAGCATGCGACGATCGTCATCAGACCGCGGCGGGGATTTTCGTAGATTTTTGTTGAACTGGATTTGATCTTACTTGAGGTATCGTCTCGTAGCGAATCAACTCAAGACGGATCGGTGTGACCGTCGTCCTGCGATCGCCCTTTGTGTTGCAGCGATTTAGATGCAAAACGACAGCCTGTGCGTGGTTGAATTCGCGGCGAGAGGTTAGGCGTGTTTTTGCCTTGCTCTCGCAGCGCGTGGATGTTCGCCTCTTGGCTTCGGTTCGTGCGCGTGCGTGTTGCCTCTGCCTCTCGTGCGTGCGACCTGTGCGGATCGTCGCAGCCAGGCGGTCGTGCCGGCGTGTGTGTACGCGCGGTATCCCTCGCGGAGCACCGCGGCCGGCCGGCCGTGCGGGCGTGTGTGCCTTGCGGCTTGTGTTCGTCCGACCCCCTCCCTGCGTGTGTTTGCTGTCTTTATATAGGGGCCGCTCCAAGGGTTGGATATGGATTATGTCGGTTCAATTTAAACCAGGACTTATCTCTTTCCATGGATGAGATCGGCCGTAACAAATTCGGATGTGTACGAGACGTTAAGGTCACCTTTTATCTCTTTGGGCGTGAATCCATGTACGCATCGTACATGCGAGCCGATCGATTGGATCACTTTGCTAGCTCTGTATATGTAAATGATTCAAACTTCCAAACCTCATATTCTTCAAACGATGAATTAAATTTTTAATCCATTTGCACCATCGCGATGTGCATGACAAACTCTATAAAAAGAGACCAATATCATATATAGGTATTTTTACTAATATTTATATGGCGTGGGACCCACGTGTCATAGAGAAGAATCGCATTGTATGCATGCTACAACTCCACTCGAGCCAATCAGGGAGCCAATCGGTTAGAAATTGCTAGGTTTGTACATGTAGAATTCAAAACATCTGAAGCACATATTTTTCAGATGGTGAATCAAAATTTTGATCCGTTCGCACCATCGCGATGTGCATGACGAGCTCTATAAAATGAGACGGATATCTTATATTGATATTTTCATAAATATTTTGTATGACATGGGCCCCACGCGTCATTGAGAAGAATTTTGCTAATTTACATATATTTATAATATATGGAGTTTTTGGTACAAAAATTCATCAAACAAAGGAGAGGTACATGGGATAGGTTAAGACTTGGGGTATAACGATGTGGAGTCCTAGTCTATCCCTACACGTATACTTCTCGGTATCCTAACATGCCTGAATGTTCTGTTCGTAAGTGAACCTTGTAGATGATCTATTACCTTGCCCACAGCAGGTGAAGATCTCCACATTTTACTTGATGTGAAACGATATGAACACCTTATGGGAGAAACTGCTGAAGAAGCATAGGTGGAGCACCAATTGAAATTTTTGTGTAGCCTTGTTACACGGTTTTGCAAGTTATCCAAAGAAATGGAGAAACACCAGAACTACTGAAAGTTTAGAATCATATTTCCGTATAATGATAGCAGTTTGGTTACCATTAGGGTGCCCTCTACATTCTCTAATTCAAAAAAATAACTAATTTTATGATGACATCATCATTTGAAAAAAATAGTTCAATTATTTGAACTAGAGAGGGTAAAGGGTACTCTAATGGTGACCCGCTGCCCTCACAATTTCTGTAGCAAAGGTGGATCATATGAGCAATTGTGTGGCTCATTCCTTTAGGAAAATCTGGTGCTAGTAGTATTTTAAGTGTTTCTGCGTTGACCTGCGTGTCTGCGTTAGTTAATCATAGTTGATTGTAAGAATTTCTTGCCTAAGTAATAAAGCTCACTGATCCTTAAAAGAAAAAACAGCTATCATGAAATGTCTTAGAGTGCCGATGTGGGTGAATGCATATGTGAGTCAGAATAGCCGGCTTACACTCTCCATTTAGAGGGATTAAGATCAGACGGCCATAGAACTTTCCAGAAAGCTGCTCATAGCAGCAACAGAGGGCAGTCTATCACTATTTACAATTTCTGAACTGTGGACAGAGTATGGCAATCACTGTATATTGACATTACATCAACCTATGAAGCATCAAACTGTATTGTACACTAGCTAAATACCCGTGCGTTGCTACGAAAAAAAAATCTATACAAAAAATCATAACTAAGAGATGCTTATATATTTAGCACAATATGCAAAGGATCTACATACTCCCTTTATTCTATTTTATTAGGACTCTACGGAAGAGGAGTGCTGGTTGGGAGAAAAAATCGATCTACCCCGCTGTAAATCCATGTTTTTCTCGTTAATTGAGGCTATTTTTTTAGTCGAGGCAAGAAATAATTGAATGCAAAACCACTTTGCCCAATAACCAGCAAGAAGTAATCACATGCAATGGTCCAACGCGTTTAGAGGAAATGGCCCAGCGGGTTTGAAGGAGAAGTTGGAATTTGTTAGGAGCCTAAGAAACTCGATCGGAGGGAATAGATATCCTTTCTTTTTTTCTCTGCACGTCACGAAGTAGACTTGACATCTTTCTCTCTTCCTCTCATCTCTACCGGTACACCGCTTTTCATCTGACCCCGCTTCATCTAGAGGCTCCGAGACGAAGGAGGCAATGAGAACCACAACCCTCATGACGGAGGCGGCCGAGCTACAACTCCATGTGGGATAGGCCCGCGGAGACGAGGAGATCACAACACCGAGCATCAAGGCTATATCCACCTCCGTCCCCGATAGTCTCGAGGTTTATTATGGCCGACCATCCTGCATTTCAGATTCCCCTTGATTCCCCTGACATGCGTGTAAAATTGCAGCAAAGTCCCTCAACTAAATCCAATTATTATTAAGAGGCCTCTTTCATCTTACAAGACACACCTTGACTTATTTTATTTTCGGATTCCACTCCACTTTGCCAAGAAAGCAAGGAATGAAACCATTCCACCTTACAAAATTATTTTTGGATTGTTTTTTCCAGCTATGTTTAACCAGTTAATATAAAGTTAGTACAGAATCCTGTACTGCTTCTCCATATGGATACCTTTGCTATATGAACAATACAGTGTTCATGATTCCTTTATAAGACACATTGGTTCATAAAAAACTCAAGACCATTATTTCTAGATATAAAAGGAACAAAACCAAGAACACATGAGAAAATATAGATTAGGATTTTTCGTTTCAATTGAAATATCAAACAAAAAATGATTGACCAGAGGCGCATGCAGTACAGAAGTACCGTCGAGAAAAGTCAGGAAATATTTTGCTCCTGTTCTTGAATGGAGAGTGGCTTTGTCATGAGAATAGACCATGGAAGCGACGGATCCAATATTCCAATGCTGATACTACCCGGCAGCTTCCCTTATGTTAGGGGCAGGGCCAGGATTTTAGGACTGTGTATTCAAAATTTCAAATGGTTCAAAAATTGAAAGCTGATCTAAAACGTAGGATTTGGCTTGCATAATTGATTATAGAATTATGTAATTAAAAAAATTCAGTGTATAGTAGATATCACATAATTTGATCGTAAAATCATGGAGTGATAAAAACTTACCGTGGCTCACATTTTATTCAACTTATTATATAAGTATCAAGATTTCAACATATCAAAGAAAAAACATGTGAAATATATTGAGGACAGAAAATACAAAAAGATAGGAAAAATTAGAAATTACTCCCTCCGTTTTAAAATAGATGACTTCCATTTTTAATGTCGAAGACTTGGAAATTACTCCCTCCGTTCTAAAAAAGATGAATTCTATTTGTCCAAATATATATGTATGTAGACACTAAAACATGTCTACATACATGAAAAATGGAAGTCATCTATTTTGGAACGGAGGGAGTATATAATAACTTACCAATAGGTGAGGACTTGAAAATTAGTGATGATATCCTCAACCTTAACTTGCAAGAAGAATTTCCCTTTAAAGAATACTTGAGGAGCATCGGTCGGCGGTGAAGAGGCAATCGGCCCGGTCACGAGCGTCCTTGTCGAGGAGCATGCCGCCAAGGACGGGGTGAGTCGAGAAGGTTTTTTTTTTAGATAAACAGGAGGTTCACTCCCGGTTCCATTAAAGAAACTTTGCGCGAACAACAGGTCTGATACAAAACGGGCTAACTCTAGCAACCCAATAGGGGCTAGAGGAAACTTCAAACGAACTAAACCAGAAAGGCAATGTCTAGCATCCAGTAGCTCTTGTGAACAGAGACTAAAGAAACACAAAAACGCACAAAACTAACTCAGTTTTTTGCGCGGGGGAAATTAAAAGCCACAAGCCGGCTAGGTAGCTAGAGCACAAGCTCAGCAAAGTCCAGGGTGCGGTGATGGCTTGGCGTGGGAGCGGCGGAGCGTGCTCCAGGGGAGAGGAAGACCCTGATGTCCAGCGTCGAGGACGGACTGCTGCACGTCAGCGCTGGAGAGGGGGACTCCAGCTCCAGTTTGCTCCATTTCTCAGTCAGGTCAAGGCCAGGGCTGGTCACCCCACCTCGATCAAGCTGAGAAGCGAAAGCTCGTGGTGGAAGTGTCGGAAGAAGCGATCCATCGATTCCTTCATTGGGTCCTTGTAAAGGCATTCCCATTTTTTGAGAAGCCGTAGGACACGCCACCAGACCTGTTTCAAATTTAACCAAGAAGCGTTATTGAAGCCAAAATCATTCCTAAGTGTCCAGAGAGCCCAGAGCACAGCTGTAGCAATAGTATTCAGGGTAGCATGCCTAGTGTTGGCTATCCAAAGGTCAGCAATCGAAGTGATGTTGCTGCCCAATTGGACTCCAAAAAAACTACTAATGTCCACCCAGATTAACTTGGTCACTATACAGTTGCAAAGGAGATGTTCAACAGTTTCATTTTCAGTACAAAAAACACATTCTTCAGGCTTTTTCAGACCTCTTTTCTTGAGGTTATCCCTAGTCATAATCTTATTATTGAGGACTAGCCAAAGGAACATGTGTATCCTAGGGGGCACACAAAGCTTCCAAACAGAGGGAGTATAGATTGGTTGAACACCTCTAAAGTTAATTATGGAATACAGAGAGCTAGAGGAATAGACCCCTGAGTTTTCATAGGTCCAAATTAGGGCATCCGAGTCGTCAGAGAAGTTGATCCCTCTAGCTAAATTTTCCACTTCCATCCACTGTTCCATGAGGATGGGAGAGAAGTTCCTACGAAAGGAGAACTTCAAGGTTTGGCCATCCCAAACATCTGCAATGGTACTGCATTGCTCATTGCAGATGGAGTGGATGTTCAAATACTGTATGGCTAAGGGCGAGGTCCCAAACCAGCAATCCTCCCAAAACTTGATTTTAGAGCCATCGCCGACTACCCACCTATATCCAAACTTCACTGCTTTCGCAGCCCAAATAACTCCTTTCCAGAAATTAGAGGCGCCCGCAGCATTGCTGCTAAGGATATTGGGGGAGGAGCTTAAATATTTTTGGGAAATTAAGGATTTCCAGATTTTCCTGTCAGTGACATAGAACCTCTTAATCCAGGAACCTAGAAGGCATATGTTTAGGTCCCAAATGTTTGGGATGCCTAGTCCACCAAATTCTTTTTTCATACTGACCAGGTGCCAATTGGCCAGATGAATTTTCATGTGGCCTTCGTAATCATCCCAAAGGCAATTTGCCATCTGAGATTTAATTAAGTCCACAGCCCATTTGGGGAATTTGAAAAAGGAGAGTAGATAGATAGGGATACTTGCCAGGCAGGCCTTGATGAGAATGACTCTCCCCATGGGGGAAAGTAGTTTCCCTCTCCAGCCAGCTATCCTTTCAATAATTTTGTCAATGAGAGGTTGGAGGTCCTCCCTTCTAAGTTTATCAAAATGCAGTGGGATCCCTAAGTACTTGATGGGAAAGTCCCCAATTAGGCAAGAGAAAATGTCTACAAAGGGAGACACCTCAGCTAAGTCCATGTTTATTGGAATGAGTTCACTCTTAGAGTAGTTGATCCTCATCCCTGAAACTTGTTCAAAACAAACAAGGACATTCTTTAAGTTGGAGGCCATCACCTGGTCATTATCCACAAATAGGATGGTGTCATCAGCATATTGAAGGCTGATTACACCTCCTGGACAAAGATCAGAGCAGAGCCCTCTAACTAAATTACAGGAAGAAGCTTTTACTAACATTTTGGTCAGGACATCAACAACTAAATTAAAGAGAAGAGGGGACAGAGGGTCTCCTTGTCTAAGGCCTTTGCCAGTAAGAAAGAAATGGCTTTCTTCATTATTGAGTTTGATTCCTACTGATCCACCAAGGACAATTTTCTTAATAAGAGAGATGAAACTAGGTCTAAAACCTCTCCTTGAGAGAAGTTCCAGGAGGAAGTCAAGATTGACTTTATCAAAATCCTTCTCATAGTCTAATTTTAGGACTATCCCCTTATTCCTAGTTTTATGAACCGAATGTAAGACCTCATGAGCTGTAACCACACTCTCTAAGATGTATCTACCTTTGATAAATGCAGATTGGTTAGGGGAAATAAGCCTATTCATGATTTGTCCTAGTCTGTTAGTAATGACTTTAGTGAAGAGTTTAAAGCTGCAGTTAAGCAAGCTAATCGGCCTGAACTTTTTCATGTGTGTTGCTTCAGCCTCCTTGGGTATCAAGGAGATCATAGCAAAATTGAGACGAAAAAGATCTAAGGACCCCAAACGAAAGTCTCTAAACATGGCCATGACATCTCTTTTGATCAGGTACCAAAATTTCTGATAAAAGAAGTAAGGGAAACCATCTGGCCCTGGAGCTCCATCAGCATAAGAGGAGACTAGTGCTGCCTTAACCTCTTCTTCAGTAAAAGGAGAGTCTAGGGCCTCATTTTCCTATGAGTTGACTAGCTCCTCATGGGAGAAGAAGTTTTGAGCCAAATGAAAACCACTGTTTTCTTCTTTGCTAAACAGGTTTTTATAGAAGTCTACAGCTATACCCAGCATTCCCTTTTGGTCAGAAACAAGACCATCAGGACCTTGAAGGCAATGGATGAGGGTTTTCCTTCTTCTTTCATTAGCTACTGCATGAAAGTAAGATGTGTTCCTATCTCCCTCCCTAATATCCCTATCTCTAGACCTTTGCTTGGCTTTGATCTCCTCCTTAAGCCAGATCCTATTCATTTCATCTGAAATGTTTTTCATCTGCTGCTGTTCATCAGCTGAAAGTTCCTCACTCTCAGCTTTGATGTCTAGCAGGTCATACTGGATCATCATATCTTTCTTAAGTCTCCTAAGCTCTGCTTCAATATTGAAGCCCCAGCCTTTCGTGTTTTTCCTTAACCTCCTAAGTTTTTCTTGTCAGATGTCTAAAGAGTGGGTACTTTTGGTGGTTCTGGTCCAAGATTTCTCCACTAATTGGACAAAATCAGCCCTAAGCAACCACCACTTCTCTAGCTTGTAGCTGGAAGGTTTAATAATTGTTCCCACTCCTGAGTCCCAAATGACAGGGGTGTGATCACTGCCCAACCGGGGAAGGGCCTGAACAGTAGCTAAAGGGAAAATTTGTCCTAAATCAGTAGTGCAGAAAAATCTATCTAGAGTAGCTAGGATAGGATCACCTTGGTTATTAGTCCAAGTGTACTTCCTATTTCCCATTTTGATTTCTAACAGGCTCCAAATCTCAATCCATGCATTGAATTTGTCGCACCATTTTTGGTTGACATTTCCATTGCTTTTATCAGATGAGAAACGGACCAGGTTAAAGTCTCCTGCTATAAGAGTCATGGAGTTGCTACTAATCAGTAACTCGTGGAGTTCTGAAATAAAACTTTCTTTTCCTTCTTCATAAGGAGATCCATAAACATTTACAGCCCTAAAAACTATACCACTAGCTTTTACTTTTAAAGTACAAGAGATAGAGAAGGATCTAACTTCCCAGTTAATAACATCAAAAAAATCTAGGTCAACTCCCATCAGGAGCCCACCAGCTGAGCCTATGGCAGGTAGCTCCTTCCAGGAGAACATTTTTCCCCCAACAATTGATTTTAGCAGGGAAACTGGAACTTTTTCTTTTTTAGTTTCCTGAAAACCAATTATTGTTGGCTTAACTTTAGCAAAGAAATCTAAAAGGCTCTCTCTTATGCCTGGAGCAGTTATCCCTCTAATGTTAGAAATGGTGTAATTCATTTGGAAACTATTGTGATAGGGTGCTTGCCCCGTCGAAGTTTTTCAATTTTTGACCATCTGGTCTCACTGTCACAAATATCCTCAGGTCCATCCATATAATGGCCAGGAGTATGTGAAGTGTTTTTGTCCAGATTAGCAGCTAAAGAGGAGACAGTGACTTGTTCCCCTGAGGTTTCAGAACAAACAGCAGGTGAATCTACCTCTACATCTATAGATTTAGCAATGAAAATAAAATTAGGGTCCTTAGGAATAAAGAAGTTCTCGGGTTTATTTTTGTTACCTTGATTCTTCATTGGGACCATTATCTCTAAGTTCTCTTTCTGCTTCTTCAACTGTGCTTTTTCGACAATGGATAGATTTTCTCCCATCAGCCTAGAGCTCTGCCTGGTTCCATGGGTTGGCCCCCAGTTCTGACCATGTTTAGGCACTTTCTGTAGCTTGCCTTGGGGGTCCAGGGGGAGCCTCTTCTTTGGGTCAACACCCACTGGCTGAGAGTCATCAGGGACCAGTGCTTGGAGGTAGGTCTTGGGGGGTGACAAATCCTTCTCACTGACTTGAGGGTACTCATTGCACAGTGCTACATCTGAAACTAGGGTGGAGTCATCTTCCAAAAGTTCCATATCTTGCAACAGGGAGAAACTATGATCAGTAGCAGAGGTATCAGCATTTGCCCAGTCCAAGATTTCCTTATTAATCTCTACCATCTGCTCATCTAGCTTGTCCTTGTGCAAGCTAAGGGGGGAGTGTAGTCCAGGGCTACAGGACATTGCATGGAAGGAGCCAACAGGAACAATTTTGGCCCCTATGGTCGAGGATTTGCTGCTATTCTTGCTAAAGGTGTCACTCTTTTCAGGGTTGGGGGCAGGGGGGTGCATTGAACTCTTTGGTTGATTGACCAGAGCCAGAATGGTGGGTATCACGGCCAAGGTCATCTGCATCATCATCAAGCTCATCCCCATCTGCTGCTGCTAGGTTGTCAGGGACCTCCACTGCTATTTTGATCAGAAAGAGCTGACCATTGAAACCAAAAACTCTGTCCTGGGGAATTTTGATGTAGTCTTTGCAGAGAATCTTGACCCTAACAACATCACACACATTGAGGAATCTGGACTTCCAATCCACATCCAAAAGTATGCCAAATACAGATGTGACTCTGTCAAGCACACTCCATTCTACCCAGTCAGGTTGCAAACCCCTCAACTGAACCCAAACCTCCTGTAATTCAGCAAAACAGACAATGCTGCCTTTCCAGACCTCCACCTTGACTGAAACACCTTCTTTGGCTAGCCCAAAGCTGGGGTAACCTGCTACATCTTCTACTGAAATGTGTGGAGGGAATTTGACCAGGAAGGACCAAGTATCTAATTGTCTAATCTGCCAGGGCCAATTGGTTCTGTAAATGACTGAGAATTCCTGAGCAAGCTGATCCTTGTTAGCTTCACCATACTCCAGGTAGACAAGCCCTACGTTCCTAGAGATATTGCAGCTAGCTCCTTTAGCAGGGAGCTCAATATTCTAGAAGTCGAGGCCAGAAGCAGAACTACCAACATAAGTAGCTACTTGATGTGGCTGTCTGCGGATAGTGCAATCCTCAACCTCATGGTTGACCTTCTTACAAATGAAGCAAGCTTTTGGCGCAGGACAGTTTCCAGTACTGTGTCCTGGTTCTCCGCAGTTGTAGCAAACTGCTTGCTCGTAGTGGGATTTCTATCCTCGCCAGAATCTGCTTTATCTGCGTTCAATTGTCCAGCTTGATGATTGATCTTGCCCTTCTGCTTCTGATTCTGCTTCTGCCTCGAGGTTCCTTGGGACGGTTGCTTTTTGTGAGAAGGTTTAGACGAGCACAGCCAAAATAGTGCCGCCTATTGTGCTCCATCAGCGTCGGGAGCCCTGGACTACGCCGTCGCACGTCTACTCATCTAGGCTGGTTTATCCTGACCGGGAATTGGGGGAAGAGGTGAGCCATCGAAAAAAATTGTGTACGTGGCTACTACAGTGCAAGCAGCCGATTGCTAGAGCTAATGGGCCACTTACCTAGTTGGCCCACGCAAAATAAGGGAGTAGGGATAGGGACGGAAGTGGGCTCTTGGGCAGAGACGTTGAATAATTTGTCTCCTAACCCTCGAAAAAAAATACTTTGTCTCCTCTTCTTATTTCCTGTTTTTTTTATACGTACATATATATTGTATTAGACTTATTTTTTGTTCAAAAAATTTGGGTATTCATCTGAGTACCCTTGAATTGAAGTGGGCCCCCCCTTGCTCGATGCGTGTGTACGGCTCCGTCTCTGGCACAAGAATCCGTGGTGGTTGGGGACGGCGGTTAGTTCGAGGGCAACGCCAGGGATGACGTCACTCAGCTCGCATCCTTCAATGGTAGGGAAGAGGATGTCCGTGACAGAGAGATGGGAAGATAAGGAGACGTCGTGGTTACTCCCGGCTGAGCCTGGCCTAGAGCATGAGCCAGAGCGCGTAGAAGAAGTAGCATTCCCAAGGCGCAATCCCTGTCGTTGCTGATCTCCCTTACTCGCTTCATGTGGGTGGGGACCAGATGGTGGCCGTGGGAGGCGACATGGGCAGCTAGGTTACGTGGCTGGGACTAGTTAGAGACCTTGGATCACATGTAAGCGAGGAGCATGTCGCCGCTGACGCCGGCGAACATGTAAGCTGCTGACGGTGAGGCGCGCGTAGCGGAAGAGCACGACAAGGATGAAGGTGATGGCCGAGATGAGATTGTTCATGGCGGAGGCAAAGGTCACCAAGGTGAGCTTCATGCCGGAGATGTACACGTTCTATGTCAGCAAGCTCCTGCAACATACAACATACATACATCATTGCAGTTTGCGACCATGATCAATCAATAGTACATGAATCAGATGCATGTTACGCAACGCAACCCAATCAATACAGAGTTACCATTATAATCTAGGACTCCCTCGACGTGCTGGAGTTAAAAGTAGGTTGCAGCACCGTCGCACCGGAAGAACTTCCTCATGCCTTGCTCAGCCTTCTCCATGGCCCTGCAGAGCGTGGAGGTGCCGAGACCAACGACGGCAATAAGAACCGCGACCCTCATCATGGGGGCGGCCCAGAGCGAGCCGCCACTACCAGTGGTAAGTGCGGAGGCGCTGAGTAGGAGGCCCGGGGAGATCTTGACCGAGCGTCGAGGCTGCCTCCATCTCTATCCCCATTTTTCTCAAGTGTACGACTCAACAGATCAAGAGCGATGCCGTGTAGGGAACGAGAGGAACATAGGGATTTGGTGAGATTTACAGTTCTGCTTCACGAGGGGTGTAGTTTGTTTTATTTGCAGAAGAATAATGTGGTGATTTGTTTGGTTAGTTATTACTACGGGATCACATACCACGCGGAAAGCAGCAGGGCGAATAAGAGATCCATGATTTGAGGATAAAATTTGGTTTCGTGCGTGAAAGAGGGGAGAGGGTGTGCGGTTGCATTTGAGTAAATATATTGAAATGTGACACCAACCACCACAGCAACCTTAATAGCAAAGATTTTGCAAACATCAATAATGGGCAACCTATGATGCTTACCCTGCTATAGCCTACGAGACAAAGCAGATCCCAGTCTGTGAGCCATGTGGAGTGACCTTACCCGGAGCTGCCTGCCCCCATGCGTTGCCCTCCCGATATCCATCCCTCCGCGCGCGCGTCAATGGCGCGGGAAGGAAGGGGACGTTTCCACCGATGAGGCGGTGCTCTGCTCACTGCGCCACCATGGACCATATGCGTACGGAGCAACACTGAAATCCTGTGCATGGTGGTGGGTTTCTGTCGAAGAGGACCATCGTCGTTGCTCGGTACCTCCAAGAATGGCTGGCGGCATAGAGAGGCGATTCCGCCGAGGGAAAAAAATTGGTAGAATTTTTCATTTCCGAGGGGCTTTCTTGGGCTGTGTATAGCTCCCGTCGTTACACTGGCCTGGGCATTTAGCAGCGCGTATAGTAACCCAGGCCCATGTTTAGATAGAAATCCCGTATCTCTCTACACCTCTAGTACTCACTCCGATCCATAAAAAGTGTCTCTTATTTTGTACTCCCTCTGTTCCATAATGTAACATGTTCTAGGTGTTATACATGTTGTTGATTCGGACTAAAGTAAGTGAACACATATACTTAAATGTGTCTACATACATGTGTATGTATATGAATGTGGAATTTGTCTAAAACATTTTATATTGTGGAACGGAGGGAGTACAAAATAAATACTAATATAGTACTAAGTGAACGACATTTTTAATACTAAGTGAGTGACACTTTTTATGGATCGGAGGGAGTAAAAAAAATAAAAAAAAACAGAACGCGCCATGCTCCTTGCGCTAAGTTTTTTTATTTTGGACGCGGAAGAGGCCCAGGAGCTCGGAAGCTGTATTACTTGGCGTGATACATTACATAGAGGACCTTAGAAATAAAGAAATAACATACAGGCCCTCAAATTTTACAACGGCTTTGTTATAGTGTGATCCCGTCCGCCAGCGTAGATGGAACATATTTTCAACTTAGGGCGTGTACAACGCTATCCAATCAGCCGTCTATAAGGCTGGCCACGTTGGATATAAATCTAGGTGGAGGAAAGAGAATCACGTAAAAGAGGTAGTCTGTCTGCAGAATTAAAGACGGTCTAAATCCGTAAATTTTGCTACCTAACGACGACAATTCTCCCATTGTATGCACGCGTCTATAACTGGCAGGTTTTTGCTTTTGGGCTGAGTCAGGATCGTGGCCTGAATTAAGTCATGATGATTATTTTTCCAGTTTATCTCCTCCGAATTTTAAGGATTATATAGACAACTAAACAGACTCATCATTGTAAGGGATGTCTATAGTACTGTCTGGATGTGACATGGCATGGTACTATAGACATTATATGTCTAAACAATTGTACATGCCCTTATACAACTCTCCTATATTGTCTCAAAAAATGACAATGATTTACAGAGTATAAAGAGCTGACCCAGCCTTCCCATCCAATCTGTGAAGATAATCAGATTTTATCCAGTGGCTTTGATGTAATATGATAAGCTTACAATTATTGCTGGATGTACGCGTCATAAAGCTAAATTGGCTCATCAATGTTCAGCTGGCTAACAACGTGGGAACTCTGGTAACACACCACCATCCGCTGTCAGCTTGCTAATTATAGGTAGACAGCAACCTGGAGTAGCTGAAAGTAGCACACGTCCGCTGGCTGCGTGCTCAACTGCTCAGCAGTATGCTGTCCTGTCATGACTCGATCTTTGCATGCAACCGGCGTGGGATATAGGTAATCCTATAGTTGCTTTCCTGGGTCGATTTTTGCACGCAATTGGGATGCTACTGATCAGCGGTGAACTGTCTAACTATAATTAGTATGTATTATTATGTGGAACAGCAATAAGTCTCATCAGCGGTGAGCTGTCCGATTAATTTATCCACAAAGGTCAACTATCATTAGCATATGGGTTTACTGAAAAATAAACATTGCATGAGGGATTGCCTAACTACCACATTGGTTGGATCAGTCAAGATTGTATATTTTATCCGGATAATAGAAAAAAAGTTTTGGTTGATGCAAGAGCAATCCACGCACACGACACACATGAATTTACTATACATAACTGAGAACACTAGTAAGCATAAACTTATTAAACGAGATGATACGCCGCGTTTTGCGGAGGGCATGCGCGGGTCAACGATCTACACACGATTAACCAAAATAAACAGCAACTGCATGTATGCAAATTCATTTGGACAGTTTTGTTAAGAGAAAAACACACCACACAGAGGAGTTCGTAATCAAACAAAATAGCTGGAATAAGTGTAGAAGACTGCTTAAATGAAACAACGGGAAGGTCAACAAACTTAAAAGGAATCGAATTGTGCACATACGTAGAGATGCACATATATAAGTGATATCGATCACTTGCAGCAACTATAAACCATATGGCCAAATTGTTATGTCCACACAATATCACCTGCAGTGCGGGTTGGTTCGATGATTGTCCACAGCGAAGTCGGAGTCGCATGCTCAATGTTTTGGTTCGGCGATGTTGCTTCTTCGGGGAATTGTTATGACGATAACACCTTACGCCCGTCTCGGTGAGGCCCTCTTTGGAGAGGTGTGTGTGGGGTTCTCAGCGGTTCGGTTGGTTTTTGTCGGGTGTGGTCGGCGAGGGGTGTGTTGTGTTTTGTGTTGTACGGTTTTTGCCGGTTTTCCTTATAAATTGTCCAACTATTTTCGGTTTAATCAATCCTAGTTCCCAGGGAATGCCTAGGTTCGAAAAAGTGTCACTGGTAAAGGAAAAGTTAATAGGGAGGCCACAATCTGCAAGAAGCAAATCAATTGGCAGGCGCAAATTAGCCACTCACTTTGTTCCAAAATATAAGACGCCCTTTAATTTCGTTGGTCAATGGCATTCAACTTTGACCATGATTTATCGTTATAAGTCCACATAATTAATATAAAATTATATGAAATGAAAGAATTTTATAAGACGAGTCCAACAATAATATTAATACATTCTAAATCCATATAATTTGTTATAAATTTGTGGTCAAAGTTGATCATCAGAGACACTCACAAAAGTAGTGTGCCTTGTATTTTGGGAGAGAGGGACTATTTAGCAGAAGCGACTCGGTATAGATCGAATGAGGAGAAGAACGGCGCGACCCCGCGCACCGTCACGCCGCGCGCTCAGGACCACTCCGATCGAGCCCTCCCGGCGTTATTCGGGCCTTGCCTGGTGCCATCGACGCGGTGGCATCCTCCTCCGCGGCCCTGCCCTTCAACCGCAACTTGGCTGTTGGCACCATCAGTGTGTTGGCCTCGACCTTCACGGCTCCAGCGACCGCCCCCCTCCCCTCCCCGCCGCTGTTTCCCAGGGACTTCGGTAGCTGACCAACAGGTCTGCATCCCCCACCTACAAGAGCAGCGCCCCCGAGACTCCGACGACATCCTGCGCTCGAAAGTATGGGACAAGAAAAGAAAGGAAGAAGAAGAAGAATGTGGCCGGGACTCGACAAAGCGCAAGCATGTCCGGTGTCTCCCTTTATACCCAAAGGTGCTCCCTTGATCGCCTCTTTGCCTTGCCACGCCCCTGCCTCACGTCAAAGTTATGCCGCGGCTCCTCAGGGGCACGATGCCCTCATAAAACCCCACTAGCGTGAAATTCAAGGAAGGAAAACTCTTCGTGCGCTACAATCCGCGAATGCTTCACGGGGAGGATTCTGAGTCCCGGTCAACTCTAACTAGACTGCATCAACGGCAATTCACTGCTGTAATGGCCCCACTCGGTTGCTTTGGACATAGACCCAGCAAGAAAGCACTATTTACCGAGTCCATGCCCGAGGGCTTCTGTCGTAGCCATGGGGTACCGGGTACCGAGGACCACCGCCTCTGCGGGACACTGCCACTAGGGCTCACCTGGCATGTTGCCAGTTCAATGATTTCATTGATATTCGCGGGTGAAGGCGTCACGTATAGCCACCAAGTCTGAGCGTAGAAGGCAAGCCGATACCATTGATCAATTTCCCGTAAACGCCAACCCTTGCAACGCACACCGCTAGGCGGGATAGTGACCGACAACTTGGCTAGACGATTCTTCCGGGAATCATGGCCGGCTGATACCAGGGAAGACATAGATGATGGCTTCGGTTCCTGCTCAAGGACTGGACTCGGTCTATGTAAAATACATCCTCGACGCTTTTAGAACCATGAGGACCGCCTGGGCCACGACGGACGGACGCAGTCCTCCCACCCACGACTTGGACGGAAAGCCTCCTCCATGCCACGCAAAGAGGACGATGATCTCAGTAGGGGACAGCCGGTCTTGCGCGCAGATAGCCTGTTGGCTCCTTCCCGCCAAAACAAGAGTGCTTTTGGCCCTCACCAACCCGCTGGGTGCAGAGCCAACCAGAGAATGCCAGTTGTTCGTCCCCAGCAAGACCCAAAGACTAGGTCTACTACGTGACCGTCTTTTGCATCCCCTTTGCTATAAAAGGAAGACATAGTCACCAATAGATAGGGGAGAAAAAGAGCAAGGGAAAGAGCAGAGGAAATTCTAGGCTAACAAGGAGCATCATCCAAGGGAGAGAAGGGAGAAGTGACCATCCCCTGGTAAGGATCTGCTCTACTTCTTCTTCCTCCAATCTTAGCTCGCTAGCACGTGGGAACAATCTTGGACCCATACTATGTTGCCATGAATACCACCAATGCAGGATGCAGTGTTGTTAGTCTCCGGGAAGCATAACCTAGGTAAAAAAGCATAATGTATCTGCGTCTACCGTCGACGAGTGAGAAAGCCGATTGATCCCTCCTATCACCCCGTGCCTAAACTAAAAAGGGGTGCCTCACACACCGGTTTTCTGTGATCCAAGACGAGACATAACTAGAGAATTATATCATATTTGGATGGTGAGAGTGGAGAATCCCACTCTTATTTCCCTTTTTCCGTTAGTTCTTCCTTATCCTCCTCGTCGTTTTTCTATTTTCCTGCAAAATGTTTGTACTCTCTTGTGTAGCAAGGGTTCTCTCTTTATAACCAATGATATACACACCATTAACAAAAAAATTTAGACAGTAATCAAGCAGCCGAGAGCTTGTATCTTAAAGTTTATAAAAGTAAAAACAAGTTTCATAGTTTCAATCATGCATGAATGTATATATCGCACAAGCGGCCAGAAATGTAAAGAACCAAAATCTACTTGTTCCATCATGAACATAGTTTATCCTATGATAAACTGCAACTTAATGTTCTTTACTAAAGTCACATTGAAATTTAAAATGTTTACAAGGTGGTTCAGAACAGTAATTTATGTCATGAAGATCAAGAAAAGTTCAAGCAATTTTAACGAGGACTTTCATCATGCCTATCAACAGTGTACCTCCTCATGATTCTCTATGTTTCACATATAGTTCTCTATCCTCCATGAACACAGAGGCTCGATCTTATGCATGGGCTAGAAGGTGCATAAGAAGCCCCATATATTTCCTTCACAAAGATGCCAACTTTGTTGGGAAGGTAGACAAAAGACCGTTCATATCAATACCCTTTCATCTGATTGGTAAGATTTATGTCTTCTGACAGATTTATTTGTAGAGAACCGTCTCTAAGTTTACCTTTCCTGAGTCATTAAAGGGATTAATCGTTAGGATCGAGAGGACATGCGACAATGGATAACGCCGGCTCAGGCCACAAGCATGAGAAAAAAGGGGTTCCGAGAACTCAATCATCATAAATTGGGGGTGGTGGGGGTGGGGCGGTAGAGAACGACATGGACGGAGCGTCAATCACAATTCTCTACAGCCTACTACGAGTGGACAAAATGAGGCGAAGAAGATATCCACGGTTGACTGAGTCAAAAGCCTTGGAGATGTGAAAAGGAGGAATAGGCTCGACCATTCCCCCTCATTATCAAGGGCTTCCTTTTCACCGATTTCACCACTATTATGTACTTTTTTGCATGTGGCACCAAGGATCTCCACACACATAGAAAAGGTTATCGCGCATCATTGAACAACATGTGTGGGCAATTTAGGCCCGAGAAACATGTGTACCAGCATTCGGATACACACGCCAGGATTATCATCCAAAATATACATGTTCATTCCATTTGTCCCGATCGAAATCTATTGCCACAGCACAGAGGTCCTAGCCAAACTTGAACACATTCAGAAAGACGGCCATAGCGAGGCTAAAAATAACCTGTAACTTGAACACATTCAGAAAGAAGGCAATTGCTTTCTTGATGGTTATAAATGTCATCTCCACAATTATGGTCACACTGATATTTGCACATTACTTAGTGCATTAACATCTCCGTACTACGGTATTATTGTTGAGATTTGCAATATTATACATGTCATAATACATGGACTGAGATACAGATAAAAGAGCTACTTTCAGGGTTTGCCATCACTGTAAGAGTTCAGATCTGCATGTGTGTCTTTGTAGCGCTGGGATAGGTACGCTGAGCACGTTATTGGAGGGAACCTGATCAGAGAATGAGCGCAAATTCTTAAAATTAGTACAGATTCCCGGGATGATGAGGTGAATAAGAGTATGTGCATGATAATCAATTTTATCCATCTCCGGGAGGAGAGACAAATTACCTTGGAGGGTTTGTCTCAGATTTGCATGTTGGTAGGCACTCAACTACGCAGTCGTGGCTTGGTTCAACAAAGTAGGCAATCTGTTTCATGAAATAATATAGTGGCAAGATTAAAAATCAAATTTTTAATAGCACAACCCTACATTGGGTATTGGAAAAGTAAAAAAGGAATCTCTCCGTTATGAATCACTGAACGGAGATGACACAGAAACTAAACTAGAACATGATTTTGCTGGTTCATCGTTTCTTCCAGACGGAAAATAGATGGTCCTGCACATATTTACAAGAGAGAAAGAACTTACGGAGTAACGTTCTCGTCCATCAAGTACCACTCGATGTAAAGTTGACCTATAATGGTGGAAATTATGGTATAGTAAGTTGGTGTAACAATAATAACCAAACCACACAAACCATTTTTTTTGTACTAAGTTACCGTGAAAACACACTTCACTCTGGAAGCATAATAACGAAATGCCAACCTGAACTAAGAACACATTTTAAAAGATGGATTGAAAAACCTGAAAATACAATTACTCCATCGTTCCAGCATATCACCAAGATTGACAATAAATCCCCTGAGAAACAAAGAATTTTTTTTTGAGGATCTTTAGCTTACACTACAATGAAAAATTTGATGCCTTTATGCCATCAGCTATGAGTAAGAGTAAGTCTAATCAATCAGATCAACAGGCTAACCCTTTCATAGGAGCTACATATTCCCATACTTGAGGCTGAGCATTCATGTCCTTGCATATCTGAAGAATTCATAAGGGAAATAGTAGTGAATAAAATGTAAATACAAATATTAGAAACATGTATATAGTTTCAAGGTGCATTACTTGGAGACCAACTACATCATCGGTTGCTAATAGAGTGATTAGGCCATAATCCGAATGTGCACCTGCTCCATAAACCCCCTTTGAAGGATTTGACACTTTACCTGATAACCAAAATAACATCAAATGGAAGAAATTGTCATGATTCTTGGTGAATAAATATCATTTGATGCAAAGGGATGACATTTTTCCTGCCCACCTTCGTAGTGCAAGAGCCTTAATGTGGCTATAGGATCACCAAGCATTTCAGGAGTATCAAAGAAGTTTGTATTGAGGTCCAAAGCAAGAGCAATGATCCTTGCAACCGATTTTGCCACTCTCCTGAAACCATAAAAGTAGGCCAAATAGTAACATGTCTTACCTTTGATGGAAGAAATAAAACTTCATCTACCAGACACGGAAGACGATCCAAAAAGGAAAAAAAGGACATTCAATTGATTACTTTGAACTACTTTATTAGCTCAGATTCGGGTTTAAACGATTTATGGGTACTACTTACTGATTCTCCTTAAGTTATTTACAAATTTATGCGATCTTAAATTTGAAACAGATCAATATACACCAGAATTTCCGTAGTTCAATACACATTGTACTTACAATGCTTCCTTGTGATATTTCTCCATAGTCTCCCTCCATTTTGGCAATACCTCTGAGAGACCAATAAGTTAATTATTTTGTGAGATACATTCTTGTGATAAACTAGAGAGTGTTAAATACTATATCTTGATAGTATTAGTTTATCATAAGTTTGAAAAGAAGCATTTTAGCAAAACAAAAACTATCTTTAAAACAATGACAACTTACCTTCAGAAGGCCACTGATTTGGACCATAAAATGGCATGTTTGATTGCGGATCATCTGCAGGTACCTCAACACCAATATAGTACCCTTCCTTGTAGTCACCTAAAGAGTCAAAAGGTGTCAATTGTTAGAAATCTAGTTTTCTTGTATCATTTTTTTACCATGATGGAGACTCATAATTTAAGTGTAGAATTAGAAACGAATGGGGGAGGAGGGTGTCAATAGATTACCATTCACTTGATTTTCTGGATCAAGAATCTCATCTAGCATAGGAGTATACCCCCGATTCATTTCATTTCGAAGAAGCTTCATTTTGTCATTGTTCGGAAGTTCAAAGAACATCTTGCTCTGTGCAAAAACCTCGTCCATGAACTCCTGGCTTATTCCATGATCCAACACATAGAAAAAGCCTGAATCCAGACATGCCTAAATGATATGGAGTTTGCATATTAAATATGATTCAAAACTACTACAAGAAACATAACTACCAGCACAATAACCATGTAGTGAACACTAAATATCAGAAGTATTTCACCACACATGCCTAGTGGCCCTATTTTTTCACCCAGCTAATTGGCAATAGCTGTATTTTAGAGGTTGGGAGTAAATTAAAGCAATTCAATGGAGTAAGAGACAAAATAACGTTGCTAAGATATGATGGTAATGCAAAGTAATTAACAGTACTGATCGATCCTTACTTAATAATTTAAACATTCCTTACAACGTGGAGTGCTTGGATTATCTCCCGTAAAACTGAGACTATGATAGTGGCCAGTGTCTTGCATATTACATTATCTAAAAGAACAAGAGCACTTGATCCTTTACATAATATGCACATATTTTTAATACGCAACTTGGTATCTAGGTCAACATCAAAATGTCATCTTGGCATGATAAGAGATTCTATTTGACAAAATGCATGTATGCTGCTCAACTAGTTTATATAAGTATTACTGAGACTCCACCTAGCAAAGAGAAAGAAACAGGCTCCATGTCGTGCTGGTAAATATGAAATTATCTATAGTAATAAGAAGCACTAAAATTGACAAAGAAGCAGAGGCCAAGTCCTATGATTTTGCTAAACTATTATGCACAAATTGTAACCAGTTTTGTTTTCCTCTTCAAGAATGACTGCAATCCTAACCAGCCTTATGAAAGAGCATATTCCTAACAATTTACAGGTTCTTCTTAACAATAATTGACGAACATGCTGCACGAAATAAACTCTGCATACAGATAGATAGCTCAAGAAGATACAAAACTGCGCCCTCACCGACTTTCTCGAGAAAGAAAGTTACAAGAGAAGGTTTTCCTCTGTCCATACATCCCTGGACTAGAATTATCGGGATTGTCAAGAAAATAACCTGCTTGAGGAGCGCAACCGATATCTGGATGTCCGGGTCCGCCAGGCTGATGCAATTCAGACTCGTCCTCGAGGTCGAGCTCTCCATGCGCTTTCCACCTATCTAACCCCTGCCTCCTCTCCGCTCGACTGCTGGCCGCTTGTCGAGGCTGATTGCTACCTACAGCAGTTGGTTATGCGCGCAGTGGCTGGGATGGGGTCACCGAATTCGAGCCGGAGGACGATATATATAGGGCAGAGAATCAAGGTTGGGGTCTGCGACTAGCGAGAGCGAAAAGGGCAAAACGGCAAAGCGATCTCACTCTTGGTGGTTTTGTGTGTGTGTTGCTTTCCTTTGGACGCTTTGTGGTTATTTGTACAATATACAAGTTAGGAGCCTGTTTCTATAAAACAGCCTTTAGGTCATGTATACTGCTAGGCGCTTACAGCAATCAGAAACGCATGGCGCTTATATAGGCTCCAAAGTAGAAAGATAATTCCAACTAGATCAAATTTTCAGCCTAGCATATCTTTACATGCAACGTCCGACGCTTGTTTCCGTCTCTTACTGAAGTGGTTAAACGAGCCAAAAAGAGCATAAATCCAGGTATAGAGCACAACCGCTAATCTACATGGATTTTAATCCTAGCGCGCGCCGGCCCAGAGCCGCACTGTGGATGCTCTTATGAGCCGCTTAAACGGAAAAGAACCGGAAAATAAATCTTGGCGTCCAACACAACTTTTCAATCAGAAGCAAGTTGCTTCGAACAAAACCATTATTCAGCGGATCTCTCTGCTAGAAATAAGGAAAAATATATATATATACTGCATGCTCGATGGAGATGCTCTATACCAATGAAGAAAATATTAACAACAGCCAGCTAAGTACCTGTTGGTTGTTACGCACGTTGAACTGGCTATTGTTGCGTAATAGCATATTTCCTCGTGTAGAATAATTCCAACCATGACAAGCATCAGCATTTTATAATTGAACTCCGGTTACCCAACGACCTTCATGCACATGCACCCCACTGGCTCTTTTCTTCAAGTCCCATCGCATGTCTCGTGTCCAAAAATATGACTCCTGAGCTCTCCTGCTCTCGTTTATTTTCAAAATTTTAGAAATATATGAAAATCCTTTAAAAAATCTGAAAAGATAGTGAGCAACATATGCTAATGTTTATCGTATGTGCAAAGTTTCGTGAACACATAATTTTTTTTATGCTCTGTATGAAAAAAAAAATACAGTGCTCATTTGTGGCAAACAAAATATCCCAAAACAGAGTACTGTTTTTTTTTTTATAGTGCGACAAAAAAATCATTTCGTTAGAGAACTTTACACATATATGAAACATTAGCATATGTTTGCCCACTATTTTTTCATATTTTCTTGAAGTTTTTTCTTATTTTTTAAATTTTATATTGTTGCCTATAAAATTGGTCAAAGTTAGAAGACGATGCAATTTCAATAAAGTTATAATTACTTTTCTCTGGAACAAATGGAGTACTTCATTGCACACACCAAGTATCAACACCACTTCTTTTAGTTTGTGTCTCGTTGTCTTTGGCCATGTTAGTTCTGCTTTGTTGAGAAGGCAACTGATAGCAAGTTGGGCTATATTTGTTCAAGAAGCAACCAATAGACAAGTTGCCACATTAGTTTAATAATTGCAACACAACTAAAATCAGCTTGTGTGCGAATTTCTCGTCCAACTGTCCTTTTGTATTTCAACTTGTATCCCTGGTAAGAAGACATAACCGACAACGTGCGATTTATTTTAAGTACAGAGGAACTATCATTCGTTAATGGAAGTTTATGTTTCCAAAAAAAAATGATGCTTTCTCAGGAAGTGCGTCCAGATATAATCTTTCCGTACTTGGTCATTCCGTGAAGTTGTCGCCTTTCGTCTATTGGTGGAGAGGAATCCAAAAGTGTGACCCTTTCAACGATGTCACCTTCAGCTAGTGGCGGAGCCATGGTTTGAAGACTTGATTTGAGCAATGTTATGTTTCCAGATCAATCAAAGTCATAAAATTCCGCAATAGTGGATTTTTTTTTGCAACTGCACCAATGGTATATGCTTGCTACATGCCCTTCGTTTGCTTCGGTACATGCTCTTCGTTTGTATTTATAGTTGTTCTAAAGTTCCCTTTTATATTTAGAAACAAGGTTTCCTCCAGTACATGCTCTTCGTTTGTATCACGTGCCTGCACATGGTCCATCACTTGCATGCACATGGCCTAAGAGAAAAACCCGGTTAGCCCAAGAAGGAGGAGGGACCGCCGTGAATCGAAGAAAAATCGATACGAAGTCCGCCGACCAGTCGAGTTGCCGCTCTATGAGGTCGCATCGGTGGCTGTGGATCACATGAGCGCCCAGTGGATATTCAACATGTAAGTGAGCACCAATTCCGGTGCTTGCGAGTTATGCTCGTGGATCTCCCTCTCTAACCACGAGCATGTCTGGAGGCGTGGGCATGGGTCTCCCGTCTTCTCTCCTGCGATGTTTCCTGTCATCGCCGTGGGTACAAGGACTAGTACGTATGCTACTATGGGCTGTTTTTGCAATCATTAGCTAGAGTGAATATCAGCTATGGAGTTAAACGGCCATATCTCCCTGTGAAAATTAACAAAAATAACCTTAAAATTAATCTTTAGCACAAAATAAACCTATTTGTAATCTATTTCCACATATAACCCTTTTGTGTGGCGCCCGCAACGAGGGTGCCACGTTATGCAGTGTGACTCCCCAGATGGGGGTGCCACACTTTCGGCCATCGTGGCAGCATGGGGCCCGCACTTGTAAGTGTGGCGCCGGCTACCGGAGAGTTACACTCTGAAGTGTGACTCCCTTATACAGGGTGCCACACCCTTGGAGTGAAACCACCCCGTTTGGTTGGTATCGGGTAGAATGTTTTTAAGTGTGACACCCCAGTCTAGGGTGCCACACCCTGAAGTGTGGCTCCATTGCTCAGGGTGCCACACGGTGAAATTGTACTGTTTTGCCATTGCAAGTGAAACAATCTCAGAATAAATAAAATTTAGAGAGTAATAATACTGTAAAAACAATACCATAGGAATACAATTCACAACATTAGATTGCAAGTTTCACATAAATTTTGAAGTTCACGACATTACAAAGTTCACAACAATGACACAAATTTAAAGTCATGACAAAGTTCAAGCACATGAATGCAATTGACACTCCCAAGGAGGATCCACTCAAGTGTCGGTGCCAAGACATTTGCAATGTCAAGCAATCCGATGATTGGGATGACACAAGAGAATGATAGTTTTTGTTGTGTCCCAACTATGCTTGGGACAAGGAAGAACAGAAATCTACCTATGACCGTCTCATGGTATGTATCATCTGTATCCATGGTTGCCTGGGATATTTTTGTAGATGGTTAATGATTATTGTCTCTTTGTAGTCGTCACCGCCCCTTTGCAGCTACTTCGAATGGATAGACCTATTTCATGCAGCTACTACAAGAATGAGGTCGATAGGAACGAGGCAAGGATAAAACGCCGTTTGGAGGAGCACCGCCTAGACGAAGAGAGGAAAAACAAGATGAATGAAAGTATGGAGACGGAACATTTGGAGAAAGAGAAGAAAAAGCGTGAAGATAAAGGGATCGTGAGGAGGAGCGGGGAAGAAAGCGTGAGCTAGCTCGCCGTCCGCAAGAGAAGTATGAAGCGGGCAACCGCAAGGGTAAGTATCTACGTTGGACTGAATAGAGTCTCTAACATTGATGTCGCCATGGACATTGGCTATCTCGTGAAATCGCTTGAAATTTGTCATGACTTTAAATGTGTGCCATTGTTGCGAACTTTGTACTGTCGTGAAAACTGCCTCTTTTCCCTGGAAAGGAGCTAGGGACACAGAAGCCTCCATCGCCACCGGCTGCCTCGGTCGCCCCTCTGCCGTCGCGTCGGTGGACGAGCACGACCGCCGCATCCACACAGCATCACACAGGAGAGGGTCATGGCGCCAACACGGCGTCCCAGATCTGCGGTCGGCACAGGACCGCACGGCACACATTGGGCCCGGCCGCCATGAACGACATGCAGGTCGAGGATGCAAACCACGTGAAGCCGCAGCCCCTCACGCCTTCCCCGCGCCGCCACACCCGACCACACGCCATCGCGCCGTCGAAAACCGCCGCCGCCGCCCAGGTCAACGGCATCAGCGACCACGGGACGCACCAAAGGAGAAGCTCCGCCTCCCATCGTCGGCGGGGCGAGCTTTGCCCGGCCGCGTCCTCCGACGCGGGCGAGGGAGAGAGGGAGCCTGGGGAGGTGGCCGGCAGCAGCTAGGTCAGTGCCTCCGGTGTCGCTCAGGTGGGGGCCACATGGGAGGAGCGTGGAGGGTTTCGTCTGGGCCCTCGAGGCCCTCCCTTTTGGGTTAGATGAATGTTGTGAACTGTATTCCTATGGTATTCTTTTTACAGTATTATTACTCTCTAAATTTTATTTATTCTGAGATTGTTTCACTCGCAATGGCAAAATGGTACAATTTCACCGTGTGGCACCCTGAGCAATGGAGCCACACTTCAGGGTGTGGCACCCTAGACTGGGGTGTCACACTTAAAAACATTCTACCCGAGAACAACCAAACGGGGTGGTTTCACTCCAAGGGTGTGGCACCCTGTATAAGGGAGTCACGCTTCAGAGTGTAACTCCCTGGTAGCCGGCGCCACACTTACAAGCACGGGTCCGATGCTGCCACGCTGGCAGAAAGTGTGGCACCCCCATCTGGGGAGTCACACTGCATAACGTGACACCCCTGTTACGGGCGCCACACAAAAGGGTTATTTTTGGAAATAGATTATAAATAGGTTTATTTTGTGCTGAAGATTGATTCTGAGGTTATTTTTGTTAATTTTCACTATCTCCCCAGTCGGGCGCCGTGATCGGTGTTCATGTAACGGACATGCACGCCGCATCCTCCAATGCGGCCTCGTCTACACCTTGATTCGCCATCTGGGCCTCCTAGGCTGCCAATCTCGCCCGGTTCCCCAGCTCCCTCTGGACCGGCTTAACTAGATGCCTCACCCCGGCCCGTGTCGCCTGTCTCTGAGGACCTCTCAGCCACGACACCTCTGGCCGGTTCCTCGTCGACGTGGCCAACATCTGCCGCCGAAGTTGCTCCGAGGCATGCTACGGTCACACGCATCTTGATCACACACGCAAAGAGAAGACTTTCACCGATGTCACTGTTCGCTATGATCCTAGGCGGCATGCGTTTTTCGGCATGCCGGTTTCCCATTGTGATGCTTTTGGCGAACCTGCTTGGCGTGCTGCCATGTCCGAGGAATTTGCTACACTTAGCCACACAAACACTTGGGTGTTGGTACCTTGGCTTCCCGGTGTCAATATGGTGGATTGCAAGTGGATATTCAAGACCAAGAGCATCGTCCGGATGGGTCTGTCGACAAGCACAAAGCTCGTCTTGTTGCTCGCGGTTTTACTCAACAGCAGGGGATTGACTATGGAGATACTTTCAGCCCAATGGTCAAGCATGCCACAGTTCGTCTTTTTCTCTCTCTCGATGTGTCTCGCGGATGGAGTTTTCCGCAGGTGGTTGTGAGTAACGCCTGTCTGCACAGTTACTTAGCCAAAGATGATTATATGCAGCAACCCCCCTCCCCCCGGCTTTGAGGATGGAAAGGCTAATGTGTGGCGCACCTAAATGACTTATGCGTGGCGCACCGTGGTGCGCCACCGCTGCCACGCCGTGCCTATTGGAATAGCCGTGACGCACCTGGCCCGTGCGCCACGCCTATCAGTAGCTGTGGCACACGCCCATGGTGCGCCACAGCTATACCTTGGTGCGCCACGCCTATGTGCCACTGGTGCGCCACGGGTTAGGTACAAGGTGCGCAACGCCTATATTTTGCTCCAAAGCTATTTTATCTGGTGCACCACGGCTATGTTTCTTGGTGCGCCACGGCTATGTTTTCCTGTATTTTTTAAATACGCAGTATCGTATTTATATATGTATATACAGTCAAATACAGGTATATACAGCTCAAATACTGAAGAGGATAAGTAGAAAAAGTTGATCAAAACAGTTATGTGAGAAACAAATAATATATCATAGTCGATCATATTACTTAGAATTCCGAATAGCTACATGAAACAGTTGATTATCACTACAAAGTGTTCATCAGAGCCGAATAGATGCGTCAAAAAGTTAATCATCGAGACCGAGTACATCGATCGATGCTTCATCATCATTACAAGTGACATATCTAGTCGCCGATAACCTAATCATCTAGCTAGGAACCATAGCACTGCAAGCATGGCGAGCGAGGCGACAGCGACAGCAGCAGCAGCGAGGGTCTTCATCCACTTGTTCTTCTTCTTCTTCTTATGTTCCTCGAGATGGATGAACCACCTAGTTTCCGCCACCACTCTAGTGTTGTAGGATTTGTAGCCATTGCCCCTGAACTTGTTCACTTGCTCGAAGCAGCCTTCCCAGTGGTCGTAGACTCCTGGAACCCTGCCTCAAAACACCAAGTAGCACCTCGGCATCTGTAATGACAAGAAAGAAAATCACAAACAATAGTTTTAAACATGTCTGCAATAATCTGTAAATGGATAAATATGACAGAAATAAGATAAAAGTTAAACATAAAGGAACACATTACTTCCGGTATTCTCCGAAATCAAGTTGGCCCTTCATATTCTGTGATGGTTACGAGGTAGTATACATGATGGCGATACGGGGAAGGATGAAGACAAGAGTTTCTGAACTTCGTTGAAACTAAATAAAATCACATACGTAAGTGTTTGTCAGATCCGAACAAAGTTGTACCATTTCGTGCATATACATAGTGGGGACATTCTTCATAACCCTGGCCGGGACTACGAAAAATATCACCCTTACGAATATGTACCAAACGGTGCAACTCGGTTCTGATCTCACTAACATATGTAAGTGTTTGTGAGATCCGAACAAAGTTGGACCATTTCGTGCACATACATAATGGTGACATTCTTCATAACCCCGGACGGGGCTATGAAAAATATCACCACCACGTATATGTACCAAACGGTGCAACTCAGTTCTGATCTCACTAACATACGTAAGTGTCTGTGACATCGGAACAAAGTTGGACCATTTCGTGCACATATATAACGGGGACATTCTTCATAACACCGGACGGGGCTATGAAAAATATTACCATTACGTATATGTACCAGACGTGCAACTCAGTTCTGATCTCACTAACAATAATATTACATATGTGACGTTCCTTAGTTCCAACCGAAACTCTCGTCTTCATTCCTTTCCCCGGATCACCACCGCCGGTAGTACCTCTTAAACGGCACAAGATGGTCATCGGTCCATGTGCCTCATATTTTGGCCTTGATATGAAGTTGGACCTTCACATTTTGTGCTTGTTACGAGGTAGTACACGTGATGGCGATGCGGGGGAAGAAAGGGTTTCTGGACATCGTTGAAACTAAACAAAATCATATATGTAATATTATGGTTAGTGAGATCCGAACAAAATTCGATCCTTTTGTGCACATCCATAACGGCGACATTCTTTAACTCCGGACGGGATTTATGAGGAATGTCACCATTACGGATGTGCGCCAAAGGGTCCAATTTCGTTGTGATCTCACCAACCATATATTACATATGTGACGTTATTTAGTTCCAAAGAAGTCCATAAACCCTCGCCTTCGTTCCTTTCCCCGGATGTCCACCGCCTGTAGTAACTCTTAACAGGAACAAGATGGTCATCGTTCTGTGTGCCTCATATTTAGGGTGGACACATACAAGCAGCATTGGTGGACCTGGAGCGCCAAGTGGGATGCACAAGATCATAATTTTTTGAAAATCACAAGGCACACCAGACCACCAAGGCCATCTTAGTGTGAAACAACTCTTTTAATCATCGGCATTTATACAAAAGATCGAACGAACATAACAAGTAGGACCGCAATAATAAATAGCAAGATAATCAAGCATTGACATAATTAAGCATCGGTTACACAATGGACAATTCATAACCCTAACGATTGAGTACAACTAATTTCGAAAAATATAGCAAGCCTTACAATAGTTCTCACTCCTTCTGACTCCGCCGCCCAGGGATTACCATGAGACAACCCTTCGGAGTGATGAAGGGGTTGTCGTCACATGCAGTTGCTAGGTAGGTATCTATGCCACGGTTCGGCATGGAGAACCGACAGTGAAATTTCACACTCTTGTTCACCACTTCGTGAACGATTTTCGTGGCAAAGTAGTTCTGGATATCATATATCTCTTCTCTAACCTTGTCATCGCCAACCATCGACAAGCGGGAGGCCCATTCTTTGACCTTACTAGGCAGGGTAAGGTACTGCTGATCCTGTACGTACGCCCGCATGTGATGGATGACATAGTAGGTGTCTCTGTTACTGCCTGACGGCTTCTTGACGCAGGCGAAATCCGTCATGTGGGTGAACACCCGAGCGCCCTAAACGACCTTCTCCCTAGTGAGTCTGCCCCCCTTTGCGTGGTAGCCGGTGAGAGCATTATTCAGAAGTTTCTTCACGGTGGAGTAGTCTTTCTTCACCGCACTCCCTGAGCGAGATACTTGGCATGCGAATGACTGATACAAATGCAGATGAGTGTGCATTGTGTATATCTACGCAGAACAATCCAAACAAAGTGTTGGAAAGGAGCGATGAAAACCTAAAGAAAAGCACTTTCGATTTGGCTAAGAATATTGACTTACCCAGCAAAATAAGGCATGAGGATGTAATCCTTGGTCTGGTTTGCCAGCAAGAAATTATGGAGATATGTCGACGCGACTACCTGGTTCCCATCGGAGCACAGCACGTCATGGCGCATGTAGTAGGGGTTCACTATCGCGACGCCCGGTGTATTATCCTTGATGATCTGCACCGCCAGACTGAGCGAGTATAGGCGGACCATGGAGTAGTGCAGCGGATTGCTATGGAACATATCGAAAATGTCCAAAAACCGCAGGACTATCCTATTCGCGCTGGTTGAATCGATGAAGCCCAAATCCTTTGGTACCGCGGCAATGAAAACCGGGTATAATGGATCCTTGGAATCAATAAGGCGCCCTTCGAGATAAAGAACGGTGTCATGCAAACTCCGCATATCCCCACTTGCGGCCTTGAGCTTGATCTGGTGAAGCATAGGCTGACCCATCACATGCGCCTTCGGCGTATCCTTGGATGTAGGTGGCCCGTCCAGAACACGGAGCGACATCTTAGCAGGCTGGCTCGCAGACTTTGCATCCTTGGATCTAGGTCCTCTTTTCCGCGGCTTCAGTGCCTTCGGCGGACATTCCTTCTCAATCTCCTCATTAGCCGCCTTACGGAATGTGCCGGGGCCAAAAATAACTCCTCCCTTCGCGCTTTTCTGAGTCTCAGTGCAGGGGCCGACATCTGGAGGCGTGTCGTCCTGAGAACCGAACAGACGCTTGCAACTGGATGTATCCGCGGGAGGAGCCTGACCACGAGCCTCCGTGCTATGGTAGGGTTCTTCTTCTGGGTGGAGGAATGTATTGTCTGCCATGAAAGTCATCGGCGATGAAATCGAAGGCATCAAGATCTTCTCCCGCCGGGTGTTGTGCCATCTGCATGTCAGGGGTAGGCGATGGAGCTATGACGGTCTTGCCATGGCTCCACTCCGATGCTTCTAGAGGGGTTGTTTTCAAGGTGGTGCCTCGCGCCGGAAGTTCTAGAGGTGATGTCTGCAGGGTGGCGCCCCTCTTCCCTAGCCGAATCTGGCTCTTCGGCCATTCCAGGTTCCAAGGTTCGCACTGGAGCAGCGTCAGGGTCTCGGGGTCATGTTCTTCCTGGTAGGGTTGAATGGGAGGTAACAAGTCGTCGTAGCCCGCCAGCACCTGAAACAGTCGAACTCTATATACGCCATCTCGCATTAGCCCATTCTGGAACATGCAGGTTGACGGTTGAATGATCATACCCACGGCCACATCCTTCAACACGTTGTTCACTGTGTGTAGGAGATGTTGGGAATATGCCCTAGAGGCAATCATGTATGATGTATTCCCAATGTATTCATAAAGTTATTAAGTTGTCCTTATTTTGAACATCTGATATATGTCATTGAATATGTGATTCGATTGTGGAACTATATATTCATGTTGTTCATACTAGATTGTCCTTGGTCATTTAGGTTGTGCTGGACACACACCCTAGAATAATGTGAGTGTTGGCTGATGACACGGTTCCACTTGTCATGGGCATGGTGATGCCATTCCAACGTTCACGGACTTGGCTAAAGAGTTTAGCAAGTCGGACTGACCCACATTGAGATGCAACGATCAAGTCGTCATTTGCATGTCTCAATCAATGTAATCCTTAGACCTGAGGTTGTCGCACAATCCGAGTTGTGGATCACCGACTTAGATTCTGTCAAACGTTGTTCTGTGACAAGGCAACTATAAAAGCAGAGTTCGGGTCGAATGAGAAGCAAGCTGCACGATGTGGATAATCAAGATGTGATTTTGCCCCTCCGAATGGAGAGATATTCTCTGGGCCCTCTCGAGTGATATGATTCAGGAAGCATGGCCATGCGCAACTCAGTTAAGTGTTAACTGTGTCTGTTGACTAAGAGTTAGTCAGGTGAATCACATATCACGGATCGAGAAGAGAGTTGAACTATTAAAGGGATGACGATGAATCGCCTATAGTTCGACAAGGTATATCGTGAGGCGAAAGGGACTAAGATGAATATCACATTGAAAGGTATGTCGTCATGACTCAATGGGACTTGGGAGTCGGCACGTTCTGCTAGGAGCCGCTACCGATTGATCGATTGAGAGTCGGACTCCAATCGTGTCCAAGTCGCCATGAGCCTGCAGGGTCGCACACTTAAGAGCGGGAGCAAGTATTGGTTGGGTTGGACCCGAACCGGAAATGGACTGATTTTGTGAGTCGGACTCACAGAGGGAATGGGCCACAAGTGTTGTGCAGCCCACTACCATACGCTATATAAAGAGGGGCGCAGGTTGCCCAGCGGGCACGTTAGTCCACTCTCCCATGCGTTGGGAACCCTAGCCCCACTCAGTCCAGCCGTCGCACCAGACCTAGCAGTCTGCCGTCGGAGCTCCTCCTCGTACGTGTGGATACCGGCAGAGGTGTTGTACGTTCAGCACTTTGACGTTCGAGGGATTGGATCGGCCGGATCGGATCGTGGGACTGCACTGCCCCGACGCGCTGCATCGATAATCCGCACCTGCGCGTCTAGTGGTAATCATCGTGGTTTTCTACCTCGGCTAGATCTTGGAAGCATCGCGTAGGAAAAAGTTTTCGTTTATATCTACGCGTTCCAACAGGAGAGTGCATGGAACATCGGCGTTCTGCAGAAAACATGAAAGCCGTCAGAGATGCCAGTCTAAGGCAAAGGAAGATGAAGCGGACCGACGCTCCAACGCTTAACTATTTACCTGGCTGGCGATGGCGTCGAGCTCCTCTAGTGGCGAGGGGGCAACGACGGCGGGCGTGCTAGTGATGACTGGCGAGGGACCACCGGCGGTGGGCATGCAACTGATGACCATGCGGTTGTTCGTTGGTTCGATGATTGTCCACAGCGAAGTCGGAGTCGCATGCTCAATGTTTTGGTTCGGCGATGTTGCTTCTTCGGGGAATTGTTATGACGATAACACCTTACGCCCGTCTCGGTGAGGCCCTCTTTGGAGAGGTGTGTGTGGGGTTCTCAGCGGTTCGGTTGGTTTTTGTCGGGTGTGGTCGGCGAGGGGTGTGTTGTGTTTTGTGTTGTACGGTTTTTGCCGGTTTTCCTTATAAATTGTCCAACTATTTTCGGTTTAATCAATCCTAGTTCCCAGGGAATGCCTAGGTTCGAAAAAGTGTCACTGGTAAAGGAAAAGTTAATAGGGAGGCCACAATCTGCAAGAAGCAAATCAATTGGCAGGCGCAAATTAGCCACTCACTTTGTTCCAAAATATAAGACGCCCTTTAATTTCGTTGGTCAATGGCATTCAACTTTGACCATGATTTATCGTTATAAGTCCACATAATTAATATAAAATTATATGAAATGAAAGAATTTTATAAGACGAGTCCAACAATAATATTAATACATTCTAAATCCATATAATTTGTTATAAATTTGTGGTCAAAGTTGATCATCAGAGACACTCACAAAAGTAGTGTGCCTTGTATTTTGGGAGAGAGGGAGTATTTAGCAGAAGCGACTCGGTATAGATCGAATGAGGAGAAGAACGGCGCGACCCCGCGCACCGTCACGCCGCGCGCTCAGGACCACTCCGATCGAGCCCTCCCGGCGTTATTCGGGCCTTGCCTGGTGCCATCGACGCGGTGGCATCCTCCTCCGCGGCCCTGCCCTTCAGCCGCAACTTGGCTGTTGGCACCATCAGTGTGTTGGCCTCGACCTTCACGGCTCCAGCGACCGCCCCCCTCCCCTCCCCGCCGCTGTTTCCCAGGGACTTCGGTAGCTGACCAACAGGTCTGCATCCCCCACCTACAAGAGCAGCGCCCCCGAGACTCCGACGACATCCTGCGCTCGAAAGTATGGGACAAGAAAAGAAAGGAAGAAGAAGAAGAATGTGGCCGGGACTGGACAAAGCGCAAGCATGTCCGGTGTCTCCCTTTATACCCAAAGGTGCTCCCTTGATCGCCTCTTTGCCTTGCCACGCCCCTGCCTCACGTCAAAGTTATGCCGCGGCTCCTCAGGGGCACGATGCCCTCATAAAACCCCACTAGCGTGAAATTCAAGGAAGGAAAACTCTTCGTGCGCTACAATCCGCGAATGCTTCACGGGGAGGATTCTGAGTCCCGGTCAACTCTAACTATACTGCATCAACGGCAATTCACTGCTGTAATGGCCCCACTCGGTTGCTTTGGACATAGACCCAGCAAGAAAGCACTATTTACCGAGTCCATGCCCGAGGGCTTCTGTCATAGCCATGGGGTACCGGGTACCGAGGACCACCGCCTCTGCGGGACACTGCCACTAGGGCTCACCTGGCATGTTGCCAGTTCAATGATTTCATTGATATTCGCGGGTGAAGGCGTCACGTATAGCCACCAAGTCTGAGCGTAGAAGGCAAGCCGATACCATTGATCAATTTCCCGTAAACGCCAACCCTTGCAACGCACACCGCTAGGCGGGATAGTGACCGACAACTTGGCTAGACGATTCTTCCGGGAATCATGGCCGGCTGATACCAGGGAAGACATAGATGATGGCTTCGGTTCCTGCTCAAGGACTGGACTCGGTCTATGTAAAATACATCCTCGACGCTTCTAGAACCATGAGGACCGCCTGGGCCACGACGGACGGACGCAGTCCTCCCACCCACGACTTGGACGGAAAGCCTCCTCCATGCCACGCAAAGAGGACGATGATCTCAGTAGGGGACAGCCGGTCTTGCGCGCAGATAGCCTGTTGGCTCCTTCCCGCCAAAACAAGAGTGCTTTTGGCCCTCACCAACCCGCTGAGTGCAGAGCCAACCAGAGAATGCCAGTTGTTCGTCCCCAGCAAGACCCAAAGACTAGGTCTACTACGTGACCGTCTTTTGCATCCCCTTTGCTATAAAAGGAAGACATAGTCACCAATAGATAGGGGAGAAAAAGAGCAAGGGAAAGAGCAGAGGAAATTCTAGGCTAACAAGGAGCATCATCCAAGGGAGAGAAGGGAGAAGTGACCATCCCCTGGTAAGGATCTGCTCTACTTCTTCTTCCTCCAATCTTAGCTCGCTAGCACGTGGGAACAATCTTGGACCCATACTATGTTGCCATGAATACCACCAATGCAGGATGCAGTGTTGTTAGTCTCCGGGAAGCATAACCTAGGTAAAAAAGCATAATGTATCTGCGTCTACCGTCGACGAGTGAGAAAGCCGATTGATCCCTCCTATCACCCCGTGCCTAAACTAAAAAGGGGTGCCTCACACACCGGTTTTCTGTGATCCAAGACGAGACATAACTAGATAATTATATCATATTTGGATGGTGAGAGTGGAGAATCCCACTCTTATTTCCCTTTTTCCGTTAGTTCTTCCTTATCCTCCTCGTCGTTTTTCTATTTTCCTGCAAAATTTTTGTACTCTCTTGTGTAGCAAGGGTTCTCTCTTTATAACCAATGATATACACACCATTAACAAAAAAAATTAGACAGTAATCAAGCAGCCGAGAGCTTGTATCTTAAAGTTTATAAAAGTAAAAACAAGTTTCATAGTTTCAATCATGCATGAATGTATATATCGCACAAGCGGCCAGAAATGTAAAGAACCAAAATCTACTTGTTCCATCATGAACATAGTTTATCCTATGATAAACTGCAACTTAATGTTCTTTACTAAAGTCACATTGAAATTTAAAATGTTTACAAGGTGGTTCAGAACAGTAATTTATGTCATGAAGATCAAGAAAAGTTCAAGCAATTTTAACGAGGACTTTCATCATGCCTATCAACAGTGTACCTCCTCATGATTCTCTATGTTTCACATATAGTTCTCTATCCTCCATGAACACAGAGGCTCGATCTTATGCATGGGCTAGAAGGTGCATAAGAAGCCCCATATATTTCCTTCACAAAGATGCCAACTTTGTTGGGAAGGTAGACAAAAGACCGTTCATATCAATACCCTTTCATCTGATTGGTAAGATTTATGTCTTCTGACAGATTTATTTGTAGAGAACCGTCTCTAAGTTTACCTTTCCTGAGTCATTAAAGGGATTAATCGTTAGGATCGAGAGGACATGCGACAATGGATAACGCCGGCTCAGGCCACAAGCATGAGAAAAAAGGGGTTCCGAGAACTCAATCATCATAAATTGGGGGTGGTGGGGGTGGGGCGGTAGAGAACGACATGGACGGAGCGTCAATCACAATTCTCTACAGCCTACTACGAGTGGACAAAATGAGGCGAAGAAGATATCCACGGTTGACTGAGTCAAAAGCCTTGGAGATGTGAAAAGGAGGAATAGGCTCGACCATTCCCCCTCATTATCAAGGGCTTCCTTTTCACCGATTTCACCACTATTATGTACTTTTTTGCATGTGGCACCAAGGATCTCCACACACATAGAAAAGGTTATCGCGCATCATTGAACAACATGTGTGGGCAATTTAGGCCCGAGAAACATGTGTACCAGCATTCGGATACACACGCCAGGATTATCATCCAAAATATACATGTTCATTCCATTTGTCCCGATCGAAATCTATTGCCACAGCACAGAGGTCCTAGCCAAACTTGAACACATTCAGAAAGACGGCCATAGCGAGGCTAAAAATAACCTGTAACTTGAACACATTCAGAAAGAAGGCAATTGCTTTCTTGATGGTAATAAATGTCATCTCCACAATTATGGTCACACTGATATTTGCACATTACTTAGTGCATTAACATCTCCGTACTACGGTATTATTGTTGAGATTTGCAATATTATACATGTCATAATACATGGACTGAGATACAGATAAAAGAGCTACTTTCAGGGTTTGCCATCACTGTAAGAGTTCAGATCTGCATGTGTGTCTTTGTAGCGCTGGGATAGGTACGCTGAGCACGTTATTGGAGGGAACCTGATCAGAGAATGAGCGCAAATTCTTAAAATTAGTACAGATTCCCGGGATGATGAGGTGAATAAGAGTATGTGCATGATAATCAATTTTATCCATCTCCGGGAGGAGAGACAAATTACCTTGGAGGGTTTGTCTCAGATTTGCATGTTGGTAGGCACTCAACTACGCAGTCGTGGCTTGGTTCAACAAAGTAGGCAATCTGTTTCATGAAATAATATAGTGGCAAGATTAAAAATCAAATTTTTAATAGCACAACCCTACATTGGGTATTGGAAAAGTAAAAAAGGAATCTCTCCGTTATGAATCACTGAACGGAGATGACACAGAAACTAAACTAGAACATGATTTTGCTGGTTCATCGTTTCTTCCAGACGGAAAATAGATGGTCCTGCACATATTTACAAGAGAGAAAGAACTTACGGAGTAACGTTCTCGTCCATCAAGTACCACTCGATGTAAAGTTGACCTATAATGGTGGAAATTATGGTATAGTAAGTTGGTGTAACAATAATAACCAAACCACACAAACCATTTTTTTTGTACTAAGTTACCGTGAAAACACACTTCACTCTGGAAGCATAATAACGAAATGCCAACCTGAACTAAGAACACATTTTAAAAGATGGATTGAAAAACCTGAAAATACAATTACTCCATCGTTCCAGCATATCACCAAGATTGACAATAAATCCCCTGAGAAACAAAGAATTTTTTTTTGAGGATCTTTAGCTTACACTACAATGAAAAATTTGATGCCTTTATGCCATCAGCTATGAGTAAGAGTAAGTCTAATCAATCAGATCAACAGGCTAACCCTTTCATAGGAGCTACATATTCCCATACTTGAGGCTGAGCATTCATGTCCTTGCATATCTGAAGAATTCATAAGGGAAATAGTAGTGAATAAAATGTAAATACAAATATTAGAAACATGTATATAGTTTCAAGGTGCATTACTTGGAGACCAACTACATCATCGGTTGCTAATAGAGTGATTAGGCCATAATCCGAATGTGCACCTGCTCCATAAACCCCCTTTGAAGGATTTGACACTTTACCTGATAACCAAAATAACATCAAATGGAAGAAATTGTCATGATTCTTGGTGAATAAATATCATTTGATGCAAAGGGATGACATTTTTCCTGCCCACCTTCGTAGTGCAAGAGCCTTAATGTGGCTATAGGATCACCAAGCATTTCAGGAGTATCAAAGAAGTTTGTATTGAGGTCCAAAGCAAGAGCAATGATCCTTGCAACCGATTTTGCCACTCTCCTGAAACCATAAAAGTAGGCCAAATAGTAACATGTCTTACCTTTGATGGAAGAAATAAAACTTCATCTACCAGACACGGAAGACGATCCAAAAAGGAAAAAAAGGACATTCAATTGATTACTTTGAACTACTTTATTAGCTCAGATTCGGGTTTAAACGATTTATGGGTACTACTTACTGATTCTCCTTAAGTTATTTACAAATTTATGCGATCTTAAATTTGAAACAGATCAATATACACCAGAATTTCCGTAGTTCAATACACATTGTACTTACAATGCTTCCTTGTGATATTTCTCCATAGTCTCCCTCCATTTTGGCAATACCTCTGAGAGACCAATAAGTTAATTATTTTGTGAGATACATTCTTGTGATAAACTAGAGAGTGTTAAATACTATATCTTGATAGTATTAGTTTATCATAAGTTTGAAAAGAAGCATTTTAGCAAAACAAAAACTATCTTTAAAACAATGACAACTTACCTTCAGAAGGCCACTGATTTGGACCATAAAATGGCATGTTTGATTGCGGATCATCTGCAGGTACCTCAACACCAATATAGTACCCTTCCTTGTAGTCACCTAAAGAGTCAAAAGGTGTCAATTGTTAGAAATCTAGTTTTCTTGTATCATTTTTTTACCATGATGGAGACTCATAATTTAAGTGTAGAATTAGAAACGAATGGGGGAGGAGGGTGTCAATAGATTACCATTCACTTGATTTTCTGGATCAAGAATCTCATCTAGCATAGGAGTATACCCCCGATTCTTTTCATTTCGAAGAAGCTTCATTTTGTCATTGTTCGGAAGTTCAAAGAACATCTTGCTCTGTGCAAAAACCTCGTCCATGAACTCCTGGCTTATTCCATGATCCAATACATAGAAAAAGCCTGAATCCAGACATGCCTAAATGATATGGAGTTTGCATATTAAATATGATTCAAAACTACTACAAGAAACATAACTACCAGCACAATAACCATGTAGTGAACACTAAATATCAGAAGTATTTCACCACACATGCCTAGTGGCCCTATTTTTTCACCCAGCTAATTGGCAATAGCTGTATTTTAGAGGTTGGGAGTAAATTAAAGCAATTCAATGGAGTAAGAGACAAAATAACGTTGCTAAGATATGATGGTAATGCAAAGTAATTAACAGTACTGATCGATCCTTACTTAATAATTTAAACATTCCTTACAACGTGGAGTGCTTGGATTATCTCCCGTAAAACTGAGACTATGATAGTGGCCAGTGTCTTGCATATTACATTATCTAAAAGAACAAGAGCACTTGATCCTTTACATAATATGCACATATTTTTAATACGCAACTTGGTATCTAGGTCAACATCAAAATGTCATCTTGGCATGATAAGAGATTCTATTTGACAAAATGCATGTATGCTGCTCAACTAGTTTATATAAGTATTACTGAGACTCCACCTAGCAAAGAGAAAGAAACAGGCTCCATGTCGTGCTGGTAAATATGAAATTATCTATAGTAATAAGAAGCACTAAAATTGACAAAGAAGCAGAGGCCAAGTCCTATGATTTTGCTAAACTATTATGCACAAATTGTAACCAGTTTTGTTTTCCTCTTCAAGAATGACTGCAATCCTAACCAGCCTTATGAAAGAGCATATTCCTAACAATTTACAGGTTCTTCTTAACAATAATTGACGAACATGCTGCACGAAATAAACTCTGCATACAGATAGATAGCTCAAGAAGATACAAAACTGCGCCCTCACCGACTTTCTCGAGAAAGAAAGTTACAAGAGAAGGTTTTCCTCTGTCCATACATCCCTGGACTAGAATTATCGGGATTGTCAAGAAAATAACCTGCTTGAGGAGCGCGACCGATATCTGGATGTCCGGGTCCGCCAGGCTGATGCAATTCAGACTCGTCCTCGAGGTCGAGCTCTCCATGCGCTTTCCACCTATCTAACCCCTGCCTCCTCTCCGCTCGACTGCTGGCCGCTTGTCGAGGCTGATTGCTACCTACAGCAGTTGGTTATGCGCGCAGTGGCTGGGATGGGGTCACCGAATTCGAGCCGGAGGACGATATATATAGGGCAGAGAATCAAGGTTGGGGTCTGCGACTAGCGAGAGCGAAAAGGGCAAAACGGCAAAGCGATCTCACTCTTGGTGGTTTTGTGTGTGTGTTGCTTTCCTTTGGACGCTTTGTGGTTATTTGTACAATATACAAGTTAGGAGCCTGTTTCTATAAAACAGCCTTTAGGTCATGTATACTGCTAGGCGCTTACAGCAATCAGAAACGCATGGCGCTTATATAGGCTCCAAAGTAGAAAGATAATTCCAACTAGATCAAATTTTCAGCCTAGCATATCTTTACATGCAACGTCCGACGCTTGTTTCCGTCTCTTACTGAAGTGGTTAAACGAGCCAAAAAGAGCATAAATCCAGGTATAGAGCACAACCGCTAATCTACATGGATTTTAATCCTAGCGCGCGCCGGCCCAGAGCCGCACTGTGGATGCTCTTATGAGCCGCTTAAACGGAAAAGAACCGGAAAATAAATCTTGGCGTCCAACACAACTTTTCAATCAGAAGCAAGTTGCTTCGAACAAAACCATTATTCAGCGGATCTCTCTGCTAGAAATAAGGAAAAATATATATATATACTGCATGCTCGATGGAGATGCTCTATACCAATGAAGAAAATATTAACAACAGCCAGCTAAGTACCTGTTGGTTGTTACGCACGTTGAACTGGCTATTGTTGCGTAATAGCATATTTCCTCGTGTAGAATAATTCCAACCATGACAAGCATCAGCATTTTATAATTGAACTCCGGTTACCCAACGACCTTCATGCACATGCACCCCACTGGCTCTTTTCTTCAAGTCCCATCGCATGTCTCGTGTCCAAAAATATGACTCCCACTGGTAGAAAATAGGCCTACAGTCCCGGTTCACCAGGACTATTAATCCCGTCCGGGCAACCGGGACTAGCTATGCGCGACTAAATGCCCCCCCCTATAGTCCCGCCACTTACGGACCGGGACTAAAAGCCCGTCCACGTGGGCGCTAGGGGTCCGTTGCGGCGGAAGACCTTTAGTCCCGGGTCTTGTGGTTAACCGGGACTGAAAACCTGCGCAGGTTTAGGGTTTTAGGCCCCCTAAACCTGTTTCCTTTTTAATTTGTTTTGTTTTAATTTCAGTACACATATTCATGCATATATATATATATGAAATATCAAACGAGGAGAATTCAATAGGAATATATAATATATATTCAATATCGGGTGACCATATATACAACCTCGAACAAGTTTCCATATTACACAATTAAGATGGACGAGCATACACAAATTCGCACAAGTTTCAAAGTACTTAGGGCTTATACATGCTTATAAAAGTCATCGTCGGTGGACGCATGGAACTCTCCTTTCTTCTGGATGACATGCCTAAGGAAAAATCCTGCTATTTCCTCTTGAATTGGTCGGAAGCGAGCTTCTGGAGTAAGCGCCCTCCGCAAGTTATTGAGACCGTTCCGCGTTTTCTCGTCCTTCTTCCTCTCAGATATTTCTTTCCGTATGTTCTCACAGACATAGTATCCACATAGACCGGTCCCCGGTGGCTGCTTATCCACACCTTTGAGCACATTTTTAAATTTTAGCTCATCTTTGAATTCACCGACATGTTGATGTGAGAGCCGTCTCCAAACTCTACAATGCAAATAAAATTAAATGAACAAGGGAGTTATTAGCTTAGAAAATGAACAAAAGAGACCGATCGATATAGAGCGCAAATGATTGAAAAATAATTACTTTTGCATCATTTTTCTCATGTCGACCCAAAGATTTGTATTTGAATTCATAGAGTCAAGGATGAAAACTATGGCCTGGTGAAGATCAATTTTTAGCAGAATCCAGTGGTACCTGCGGACACATTAGATGCAGAGTCATGCATAATTTATCGATTGGACATACCATGCATGGAGTAAACAAAAGAGAATGGGAACATGAGAGAAACACTCACCCAAAATGGTAAGGAAATAGAATATATCTTTTGGATTCATGCTTTTTAAAAAAATTGTACAAGTCTTTCTCCACGTCTATGGGGTGACGTTCTAACATAGTTCCATTAATGATTTGTGGGTCAATGAACCCAATATCATGGATGAGTCTTACTTTGCATTCCCAAATCTTCAATCTGCATAATAGCGTACGGAACAATATAGTTAGGACAATATATATATATATATATAGTGTAGGCAAATGAAGAACGAGATGAGGTAGAAATAAATCACTTACAGAACGTAGCAACTCAGGATAGATTTGTCGAGCTCACGCATATTGAACAGTTGGAACAATTCACTCAACTCAACTGTTACAGAGTACTTTTTGGTGTGATGCTCCTCTGTATAATCCACATACACATATTCTTTGTCGGTAAAAGTTATGAAATCTTTGTACCAACGTAGAAGACTTTGCATTAGTGGTGGTAGATCCTTTTCCTTCGCAGGCTCGACGAGAGGCCCTTTCTTCACATATTTTAATGCTACATCAGCCACTGGCATATCGTCCATGTCTAAAAAGGCACGGAGAGACATACCGGCCTCGGACGCATTTTGCATGGCAGTAGCTACAGTCAATCCCATTGCTGTCACAGCATTTATGACCTCGGGGTCATGTTCCGGAGCGGCTTTCACTATGAGGGGGGATATCGATTGTTTACTCTGCATCCCGAGCTGGGCAACTTGTTTCCCGCTTTGTATCATTTTTGCTTTTTTTTTCTCCTCCTCCAATATTCCTGCTTGCTTACGAAGTTCAATATCATAGTCTTTAGGCAAATTCTTCACGGATTGGGACACTGTCGATAAAAAATCCGTAGCCCAATAGTCTACAATCGGAGGGAATACTTCCTTGGGCTCAGGCTCCTTTAGCGCCTTCAGTTTGCCCTTCCATTTCTCAACGTCAGCCTTCACGACCAATTTGGTTTCAGCATCACTAAGTTCCCAAGGCCTTGGGGTGAGAGGCTTCAGTGATGGCTCCGGTACCCGTGTGGTCTTAGGTACATAAGGGTCCGGGTTAATAGACCAAGAGCGTGTTCCCTTGCTGCCCGCCTGCTTCTGTTTCTTCGCTGGAGGAGGAATGGGGGGCGACGTCTGCTTATCCTCCGGAGGAGGAATGGGGGGCGACGTCCGCTTATCCTCCGGAGGAGGAATGGGGGGCGACGACGTCTGCTTTTCCTCCGGAGGAGGAATAGTGGGAGACGTCTGCTTTTCCTCCGGAGGAGGAATCGTGGGCGACGGCTGCTTAACCACCGGAGGAGGAAGATCGGGGGACGGCGTCGAATGGCGTGAAGGAGGCGTAGGTGAACCAGCACTAGCACCACCACCACCACCAGCACCTGCACCATCGTAGGGGGGTGGACTTGTTAGCCTTGGCGTCTCGCCTGGAAACACTATGTACTTCTTTTTCCATAGAATGAACTGGCGCTTGACATCTCCAAGTCTTCTCTCCCCTTCGGGTGTAGCTATGTCAATCTCCAGGTCCTCAAACGCTTGGACTATGTCTTCCACCGTGACACGAGCATAGCCATATGGAATGGGGTTGTTGTGATGGAGTGCTCCAGGTGTATAGGGTAAAGCACTGCCGGTAGCCACCTTCATGGAAATGTTCCCCACGGGATAATGCAGATCACATTCTTTCATCTCCTTTACGTCATCCACGGGGTAGTGAGGCTCCGGTGCACGACTCTCGATCATCGGTGCATTAGCACCTGCAGTCGGGGCCTCCGTGGAAGCCACGCTGCTTCTCCGCTGCTGGCTTCCGAGATCCGTTGCATGTTCTTGATGCGGCCCTGCAGCCGACGCTTTTTCTTTCTCAAGTATTCCCGCCACGACCTTCTTCAGGTCAGAAACTTCCATTGCAAGATTCGCCAGTTCATCTGCAGCCCGGTCCGTACCTCTCCTACGGCTTCTGTAACAGTACGGGTCACCCTCCTGGGAAAACCCTACTTTCCACGGCATTCTGCCTTTGCCTCGTATATGTCCTCCGTGTTCAGGATTTCCGAGGGCAACTGTCAGTTGGTCTCTCTCTCTGTTGAACGTGATCTTGCCCTGTTGAGCTCTGGTCATTGCGTCAACAAGATCTTTTGTGGGAGCAAACTTTTTCTGCCGGTGAACACACTCCCCTGTCTCCGGGGGGTGGCATGAAACCGTGCCGAAGCAGGTGCATGTGAACGACTCTTGAGGAGGAGTGACCCTTCTCATTCTTACATTCAGCACATGGACACATAATAAAACCTCGCTGTTTGTTCGCATTTGCCACTACGAGGAAATCTTTCAAACCCGTAGTGAACTCACCGGAGAGTCGGTTACCGTACATCCATTGCCGATTCATCTGCATTATTATTATATAAAGTATATAATTAACCATCATGCATCTGTTAAACTAACTAGCTAGCTGGAAATAATACAAATCATGAAAGGTTCAAGTTGCTAACCGCGATCACGGAGGTAAAATAAATGAAAACGCTCAAGTGTGTTTCATGCTATGGGGCATTTCATCGAACACCTTGTGTGCATAGTAGGAACCAAAAGCATACCCACCACCCCCTTGTGAATATTGTGAGCAAATGTGGCCAAGTGCAGCGAGGTGAGTCCTATATATAGGGATGGGCCTTTAGTCCCGGTTCACCTGGACAACCGCGGCTAAAGGCCGTGGGGCCGGCCCGAGGACCTATTAGTCCCCGTTGGTCTGGCCAACCGGGACTAAATCCCCTCCCCTCCGCCAGCTGTGGGCCGAGCGCGCTGGGCCCAGACTATTGGTCGCGGGTCTCGTCCCGAACCGTGACTAAAGACCCCTATGGTCGCGGGTCCATTATTTTGGGGACTAATGGGGGCGTACCGAAGGCCTATTTTCTACCAGTGTCCTGAGCTCTCCTGCTCTCGTTTATTTTCAAAATTTTAGAAATATATGAAAATCCTTTAAAAAATCTGAAAAGATAGTGAGCAACATATGCTAATGTTTATCGTATGTGCAAAGTTTCGTGAACACATAATTTTTTTTATGCTCTGTATGAAAAAAAAAATACAGTGCTCATTTGTGGCAAACAAAATATCCCAAAACAGAGTACTGTTTTTTTTTTTATAGTGCGACAAAAAAATCATTTCGTTAGAGAACTTTACACATATATGAAACATTAGCATATGTTTGCCCACTATTTTTTCATATTTTCTTGAAGTTTTTTCTTATTTTTTAAATTTTATATTGTTGCCTATAAAATTGGTCAAAGTTAGAAGACGATGCAATTTCAATAAAGTTATAATTACTTTTCTCTGGAACAAATGGAGTACTTCATTGCACACACCAAGTATCAACACCACTTCTTTTAGTTTGTGTCTCGTTGTCTTTGGCCATGTTAGTTCTGCTTTGTTGAGAAGGCAACTGATAGCAAGTTGGGCTATATTTGTTCAAGAAGCAACCAATAGACAAGTTGCCACATTAGTTTAATAATTGCAACACAACTAAAATCAGCTTGTGTGCGAATTTCTCGTCCAACTGTCCTTTTGTATTTCAACTTGTATCCCTGGTAAGAAGACATAACCGACAACGTGCGATTTATTTTAAGTACAGAGGAACTATCATTCGTTAATGGAAGTTTATGTTTCCAAAAAAAAATGATGCTTTCTCAGGAAGTGCGTCCAGATATAATCTTTCCGTACTTGGTCATTCCGTGAAGTTGTCGCCTTTCGTCTATTGGTGGAGAGGAATCCAAAAGTGTGACCCTTTCAACGATGTCACCTTCAGCTAGTGGCGGAGCCATGATTTGAAGACTTGATTTGAGCAATGTTATGTTTCCACATCAATCAAAGTCATAAAATTCCGCAATAGTGGATTTTTTTTTTGCAACTGCACCAATGGTATATGCTTGCTACATGCCCTTCGTTTGCTTCGGTACATGCTCTTCGTTTGTATTTATAGTTGTTCTAAAGTTCCCTTTTATATTTAGAAACAAGGTTTCCTCCAGTACATGCTCTTCGTTTGTATCACGTGCCTGCACATGGTCCATCACTTGCATGCACATGGCCTAAGAGAAAAACCCGGTTAGCCCAAGAAGGAGGAGGGACCGCCGTGAATCGAAGAAAAATCGATACGAAGTCCGCCGACCAGTCGAGTTGCCGCTCTATGAGGTCGCATCGGTGGCTGTGGATCACATGAGCGCCCAGTGGATATTCAACATGCAAGTGAGCACCAATTCCGGTGCTTGCGAGTTATGCTCGTGGATCTCCCTCTCTGACCACGAGCATGTCTGGAGGCGTGGGCATGGGTCTCCCGTCTTCTCTCCTGCGATGTTTCCTGTCATCGCCGTGGGTACAAGGACTAGTACGTATGCTACTATGGGCTGTTTTTGCAATCATTAGCTAGAGTGAATATCAGCTATGGAGTTAAACGGCCATATCTCCCCGTGAAAATTAACAAAAATAACCTTAAAATTAATATTTAGCACAAAATAAACCTATTTGTAATCTATTTCCACAAATAACCCTTTTGTGTGGCGCCCGCAACGAGGGTGCCACGTTATGCAGTGTGACTCCCCAGATGGGGGTGCCACACTTTCGGCCAGTGTGGCAGCATGGGGCCCGCACTTGTAAGTGTGGCGCCGGCTACCGGAGAGTTACACTCTGAAGTGTGACTCCCTTATACAGGGTGCCACACCCTTGGAGTGAAACCACCCCGTTTGGTTGGTATCGGGTAGAATGTTTTTAAGTGTGACACCCCAGTCTAGGGTGCCACACCCTGAAGTGTGGCTACATTGCTCAGGGTGCCACAAGGCGAAATTGTACTGTTTTGCCATTGCAAGTGAAACAATCTCAGAATAAATAAAATTTAGAGAGTAATAATACTGTAAAAACAATACTATAGGAATACAATTCACAACATTAGATTGCAAGGTTCACATAAATTTTGAAGTTCACGACATTACAAAGTTCACAACAATGACACAAATTTAAAGTCATGACAAAGTTCAAGCACATGAATGCAATTGACACTCCCAAGGAGGATCCACTCAAGTGTCGGTGCCAAGACATTTGCAATGTCAAGCAATCCGATGATTGGGATGACACAAGAGAAAGATAGTTTTTGTTGTGTCCCAACTATGCTTGGGACAAGGAAGAACAGAAATCTACCTATGACCGTCTCATGGTATGTATCATCTGTATCCATGGTTGCCTGGGATATTTTTGTAGATGGTTAATGATTATTGTCTCTTTGTAGTCGCCACCGCCCCTTTGCAGCTACTTCGAATGGATAGACCTATTTCATGCAGTTACTACAAGAATGAGGTCGATAGGAACGAGGCAAGGATAAAACGCCGTTTGGAGGAGCACCGCCTAGACGAAGAGAGGAAAAATAAGATGAATGAATGTATGGAGACGGAACATTTGGAGAAAGAGAAGAAGAAGCGTGAAGATAAAGGGATCGTGAGGAGGAGCGGGGAAGAAAGCGTGAGCTAGCTCGCCGTGCGCAAGAGAAGTATGAAGCGGGCAACCGCAAGGGCAAGTATCTACGTTGGACTGAATAGAGTCTCTAACATTGATGTCGCCATGGACATTGGCTATCTCGTGAAATCGCTTGAAATTTGTCATGACTTTAAATTTGTGCCATTGTTGCGAACTTTGTACTGTCGTGAAAACTGCCTCTTTTCCCTGGAAAGGAGCTAGGGACACAGAAGCCTCCATCGCCACCGGCTGCCTCGGTCGCCCCTCTGTCGTCGCGTCGGTGGACGAGCACGACCGCCGCATCCACACAACAGCACACAGGAGAGGGTCATGCCACCAACACGGTGTCCCAGATCTGCGGTCGGCATAGGACCGCACGGCACACATTGGGCCCGGCCGCCATGAACGACATGCAGGTCGAGGATGCAAACCACGTGAAGCTGCAGCCCCTCACGCCTTCCCCGCGCCGCCACATCCCACCACACGCCATCGCGCCGTCGAAAACCGCCGCCGCCGCCCAGGTCAACGGCATCAGCGACCACGGGACGCACCAAAGGAGAAGCCCCGCCTCCCATCGTCGGCGGGGCGAGCTTTGCCCGGCCGCGTCCTCCGACGCGGGCGAGGGAGAGAGGGAGCCTGGGGAGGTGGCCGGCAGCAGCTAGGTCGGTGCCTCCGGTGTCGCTCAGGTGGGGGCGACATGGGAGGAGCGTGGAGGGTTTCGTCTGGGCCCTCGAGGCCCTCCCTTTTGGGTTAGATGAATGTTGTGAACTGTATTCCTATGGTATTCTTTTTACAGTATTATTACTCTCTAAATTTTATTTATTCTGAGATTGTTTCACTCGCAATGGCAAAATGGTACAATTTCACCGTGTGGCACCCTGAGCAATGGAGCCACACTTCAGGGTGTGGCACCCTAGACTGGGGTGTCACACTTAAAAACATTCTACCCGAGAACAACCAAACGGGGTGGTTTCACTCCAAGGGTGTGGCACCCTGTATAAGGGAGTCACGCTTCAGAGTGTAACTCCCTGGTAGCCGGCGCCACACTTACAAGCACGGGTCCCATGCTGCCACGCTGGCCGAAAGTGTGGCACCCCTATCTGGGGAGTCACACTGCATAACGTGGCACCCCTGTTACGGGCGCCACACAAAAGGGTTATTTTTGGAAATAGATTATAAATAGGTTTATTTTGTGCTGAAGATTGATTCTGAGGTTATTTTTGTTAATTTTCACTATCTCCCTAGCCGGGCGCCGTGATCGATGTTCATGTAACGGACATGCACGCCGCATCCTCCAATGCGGCCTCGTCTACACCTTGATTCGCCAGCTGGGCCTCCTAGGCTGCCAATCTCGCCCGGTTCCCCAGCTCCCTCTGGACCGGCTAAACTAGATGCCTCACCCCGGCCCGTGTCGCCTGTCTCTGAGGACCTCTCAGCCACGACACCTCTGGCCGGTTCCTCGTCGACGCGGCCAACATCTGCCGCCGAAGTTGCTCCGAGGCATGCTATGGTCACACGCATCTTGATCACACACGCAAAGAGAAGACTTTCACCGATGTCAATGTTCGCTATGATCCTAGGCGGCATGCGTTTTTCGGCATGCCGGTTTCCCATTGTGATGCTTTTGGCGAACCTGCTTGGCGTGCTGCCATGTCCGAGAAATTTGCTACACTTAGCCACACAAACACTTGGGTGTTCGTACCTTGGCTTCCCGGTGTCAATATGGTGGGTTGCAAGTGGATATTCATGACCAAGAGCATCGTCCGGATGGGTCTGTCGACAAGCACAAAGCTCGTCTTGTTGCTCGCGGTTTTACTCAACAGCAGGGGATTGACTATGGAGATACTTTCAGCCCAATGGTCAAGCATGCCACAGTTCGTCTTTTTCTCTCTCTCGATGTGTCTCGTGGATGGAGTTTTCCACAGGTGGTTGTGAGTAACGCCTGTCTGCACAGTTACTTAGCCAAAGATGATTATATGCAGCAACCCCCCTCCCCCCGGCTTTGAGGATGGAAAGGCTAATGTGTGGCGCACCTAAATGACTTATGCGTGGCGCACCGTGGAGCGCCACCGCTGCCACGCCGTGCCTATTGGAATAGCCGTGGCGCACCTGGCCCGTGCGCCAAGCCTATCAGTAGCTGTGGCACACGCCCATGGTGCGCCACAGCTATACCTTGGTGAGCCACGCCTATGTGCCACTGGTGCGCCACGGGTTAGGTATAAGGTGCGCAACGCCTATATTTCGCTCCAAAGCTATTTTATCTGGTGCACCACGGCTATGTTTCTTGGTGCGCCACGGCTATGTTTTCCTGTATTTTTTAAATACGCAGTATCGTATTTATATATGTATATACAGTCAAATACAGGTATATACAGCTCAAATACTGAAGAGGATAAGTAGAAAAAGTTGATCAAAACAGTTATGTGACAAACAAATAATATATCATAGTCGATCATATTACTTAGAATTCCGAATAGCTACATGAAACAGTTGATTATCACTACAAAGTGTTCATCAGAGCCGAATAGATGCATCAAAAAGTTAATCATCGAGACCGAGTACATCGATCGATGCTTCATCATCATTACAAGTGACATATCTAGTCCCGATAACCTAATCATCTAGCTAGGAACCATAGCACTGCAAGCATGGCGAGCGAGGCGACAGCGACAGCAGCAGCAGCGATGGTCTTCATCCACTTGTTCTTCTTCTTCTTATGTTCCTCGAGATGGATGAACCACCTAGTTTCCGCCATCACTCTAGTGTTGTAGGATTTGTAGCCATTGCCCCTGAACTTGTTCACTTGCTCGAAGCAGCCTTCCCAGTGGTCGTAGACTCCTGGAACCCTGCCTCAAAACACCAAGTAGCACCTCGGCATCTGTAATGACAAGAAAGAAAATCACAAACAATAGTTTTAAACATGTCTGCAATAATCTGTAAATGGATAAATATGACAGAGATAAGATAAAAGTTAAACATAAAGGAACACATTACTTCCGGTATTCTCCGAAATCAAGTTGGCCCTTCATATTCTGTGCTTGTTACGAGGTAGTATACATGATGGCGATACGGGGAAGGATGAAGACAAGAGTTTCTGAACTTCGTTGAAACTAAATAAAATCACATACGTAAGTGTTTGTGAGATCCGAACAAAGTTGGACCATTTCGTGCATATACATAATGGGGACATTCTTCATAACCCTGGCCGGGGCTACGAAAAATATCACCCTTACGAACATGTACCAAACGGTGCAACTCGGTTCTGATCTCACTAATATACGTAAGTGTTTGTGAGATCCGAACAAAGTTGGACCATTTCGTGCACATACATAATGGTGACATTCTTCATAACCCCGGACGGGGCTATGAAAAATATCACCATCACGTATATGTACCAAACAGTGCAACTCAGTTCTGATCGCACTAACATACGTAAGTGTCTGTGACATCGGAACAAAGTTGGACCATTTCGTGCACATATATAACGGGGACATTCTTCATAACACCGGACGGGGCTATGAAAAATATTACCATTACGTATATGTACCAGACGTGCAACTCAGTTCTGATCTCACTAACAATAATATTACATATGTGACGTTCCTTAGTTCCAACCGAAACTCTCGTCTTCATTCCTTTCCCCGGATCACCACCGCCGGTAGTACCTCTTAAACGGCACAAGATGGTCATCGGTCCATGTGACTCATATTTTGGCCTTGATACGAAGTTGGACCTTCACATTTTGTGCTTGTTACGAGGTAGTACACGTGATGGTGATGCGGGGGAAGAAAGGGTTTCTGGACATCGTTGAAACTAAACAAAATCATATATGTAATATTATGGTTAGTGAGATCCGAACAAAATTCGAACCTTTTGTGCACATCCATAACGGCGACATTCTTTATAACTCCGGACGGGATTTATGAGGAATGTCACCATTACGGATGGGCACCAAAGGGTCCAATTTCGTTCTGATCTCACCAACCATATATTACATATGTGACGTTATTTAGTTCCAAAGAAGTCCATAAACCCTCGCCTTCGTTCCTTTCCCCGGATGACCACCGCCTGTAGTAACTCTTAACAGGAACAAGATGGTCATCGTTCTGTGTGCCTCATATTTAGGGTGGACACATACAAGCAGCATTGCTGGACCTGGAGCGCCAAGTGGGATGCACAAGATCATAATTTTTTGAAAATCACAAGGCACACCAGACCACCAAGGCCATCTTAGTGTGAAACAACTCTTTTAATCATCGGCATTTATACAAAAGATCGAACGAACATAACAAGTAGGACCGCAATAATAAATAGCAAGATAATCAAGCATTGACATAATTAAGCATCGGTTACACAATGGACAATTCATAACCCTAACGATTGAGTACAACTAATTTCGAAAAATATAGCAAGCCTTACAATAGTTCTCACTCCTTCTGACTCCGCCGCCCAGGGATTACCATGAGACAACCCTTCGGAGTGATGAAGGGGTTGTCGTCACATGCAGTTGCTAGGTAGGTATCTATGCCACGGTTCGGCATGGAGAACCGACAGTGAAATGTCACACTCTTGTTCACCACTTCGTGAACGATTTTCGTGGCAAAGTAGTTCTGGATATCATATATCTCTTCTCTAACCTTGTCATCGCCGACCATCGACAAGCGGGAGGCCCATTCTTTGACCTTACTGGGCAGGGTAAGGTACTGCTGATCCCGTACGTACGCCCGCATGTGATGGATGACATAGTAGGTGTCTCTGTTACTGCCTGATGGCTGCTTGATGCAGGCGAAATCCGTCATGTGGGTGAACACCCGAGCGCCCTAAACGACCTTCTCCCTAGTGAGTCTGCCCCCCTTTGCGTGGTAGCCGGTGAGAGCATTATTCAGAACTTTCTTCACGGTGGAGTAGTCTTTCTTCACCGCACACCCTGAGTCGAGATACTTGGCATGCGAATGACTGATACAAATGTAGATGAGTGTGCATTGTGTATATCTACGCAGAACAATCCAAACAAAGTGTTGGAAAGGAGCGATGAAAACCTAATGAAAAGAACTTTCGATTTGGCTAAGAATATTGACTTACCCAGCAAAATAAGGCACGAGGATGTAATCCTTGGTCTGGTTTGCCAGCATGAAATTATGGAGATATGTCGACGCGACTACCTGGTTCCCATCGGAGCACAGCACGTCATGGCGCATGTAGTAGGGGTTCACTATCGTGACGCCCGGTGTATTATCCCTGATGATCTGCACCGCCAGACTGAGCGAGTATAGGCGGACCATGGAGTAGTGCAGCGGATTGCTATGGAACATATCGAAAATGTCCAAAAACCGCAGGACTATCCTATTCGCGCTGGTTGAATCGATGAAGCCCAAATCCTTTGGTACCGCGGCAATGAAAACCGGGTATAATGGATCCTTGGAATCAATAAGGCGCCCTTCGAGATAAAGAACGGTGTCATGAAAACTCCGCATATCCCCACTTGCGGCGTTGAGCTTGATCTGGATGCAAAGTCTGCGAGCCAGCCTGCTAAGATGTCGCTCCGTATATCCCCACTTGCGGCTTCAGTGCCTTCGGCGGACATTCCTTCTCAATCTCCTCATTAGCCGCCTTACAGAATGTGCCGGGGCCAAAAATAACTCCTCCCTTCGCGCTTTTCTGAGTCTCAGTGCAGGGGCCGACATCTGGAGGCGTGTCGTCCTGAGAACCGAACAGACGCTTGCAACTGGATTTATCCGCGGGAGGAGCCTGACCACGAGCCTCCGTGCTATGGTAGGGTTCTTCTTCTGGGAGGAGGAATGTATTGTCTGCCATGAAAGTCATCGGCGATGAAATCGAAGGCATCAAGATCTTCTTCCGCCGGGTGTTGTGCCATCTGCATGTCAGGGGTAGGCGATGGAGCTATGACGGTCTTGCCATGGCTCCGCTCCGATGCTTCTAGAGGGGTTGTTTTCAAGGTGGTGCCTCGCGCTGGAAGTTCTAGAGGTGATGTCTGCAGGGTGGCGCCCCTCTTCCCTAGCCGAATCTGGCTCTTCGGCCATTCCAGGTTCCAAGGTTCGCACTGGAGCAGCGTCAGGGTCTCGGGGTCATGTTCTTCCTGGTAGGGTTGAATGGGAGGTAACAAGTCGTCGTAGCCCGCCAGCACCTCAAACAGTCGAACTCTATATACGCCATCTCGCATCGGCCTATTCTGGAACATGCAGGTTGACGGTTGAATGATCATACCCACGGCCACATCCTTCAACACGTTGTTCACTGTGTGTAGGAGATGTTGGGAATATGCCCTAGAGGCAATCATGTATGATGTATTCCCAATGTATTCATAAAGTTATTAAGTTGTCCTTGTTTTGAACATCTGATATATGTCATTGAATATGTGATTCGATTGTGGAACTATATATTCATGTTGTTCATACTAGATTGTCCTTGGTCATTTAGGTTGTGCTGGACACACACCCTAGACTAATGTGAGTGTTGGCTGATGACACGGTTCCACTTGTCATGGGCATGGTGATGCCATTCCAACATTCACGGACTTGGCTAAAGAGTTTAGCAAGTCGGACTGACCCACATTGAGATGCAACGATCAAGTCGTCATTTGCATGTCTCAATCAATGTAATCCTTAGACCTGAGGTTGTCGCACAATCCGAGTTGTGGATCACCGACTTAGGTTCTATCAAACGTTGTTCTGTGACAAGGCAACTATAAAAGCAGAGTTCGGGTCGAATGAGAAGCAAGCTGCACGATGTGGATAATCAAGATGGGATTTTGCCCCTCCGAATGGAGAGATATTCTCTGGGCCCTCTCGAGTGATATGATTCAGGAAGCATGGCCATGCGCAACTCAGTTAAGTGTTAACTGTGTCTGTTGACTAAGAGTTAGTCAGGTGAATCACATATCACGGATCGAGAAGAGAGTTGAACTATTAAAGGGATGACGATGAATCGCCTATAGTTTGACAAGGTATATCGTGAGGCGAAAGGGACTAAGATGAATATCACATTGAAAGGTATGTCGTCATGACTCAATGGGACTTGGGAGTCGGCACGTTCTGCTAGGAGCCGCTACCGATTGATCGATTGAGAGTCGGACTCCAATCGTGTCCAAGTCGCCATGAGCCTGCAGGGTCGCACACTTAAGAGCGGGAGCAAGTATTGGTTGGGTTGGACCCGAACCGGAAATGGACTGATTTTGTGAGTCGGACTCACAGAGGGAATGGGCCACAAGTGTTGTGCAGCCCACTACCATACGCTATATAAAGAGGGGCGCAGGTTGCCCAGCGGGCACGTTAGTCCACTCTCCCATGCGTTGGGAACCCTAGCCCCACTCAGTCCAGCCGTCGCACCAGACCTAGCAGTCTGCCGTCAGAGCTCCTCCTCGTACGTGTGGATACCGGCAGAGGTGTTGTACGTTCAGCACTTCGACGATCGAGGGATTGGATCGGCCGGATCGGATCGTGGGACTGCACTGCCCCGACGCGTTGCATCGATAATCCGCACCTGCGCGTCTAGTGGTAATCATCGTGGTTTTCTACCTCGGCTAGATCTTGGAAGCATCGCGTAGGAAAAAGTTTTCGTTTATATCTACGCGTTCCAACAGGAGAGTGCATGGAACATCGGCGTTCTGCGGAAAACATGAAAGCCGTCAGAGATGCCAGTCTAAGGCAAAGGAAGATGTAGCGGACCGACGCTCCAACGCTTAACTATTTACCTGGCTGGCGATGGCGTCGAGCTCCTCTAGTGGCGAGGGGGCAACGACGGCGGGCGTGGTAGTGATGACTGGCGAGGGACCACCGGCGGCGGGCATGCAACTCATGACCATGCGGTTGTTCGTTGGTGCCCGCTCTTCATTTGGCGGAGGACCGCCGACTGTGGGCGTGCAACGGATGGTTAGGCGACTTTCGGCGGGCGGAATCATCATCGGCGCCGTGTTGTAGGCGGGCAGAGTCACCAGTGGGTCCGCCACCATGGCGTTGGCCGGCGAGACTCTGGACAAGTCTCTTGAGTTGCTGCCCTGCATGCTAGGCACCAGGCATAGCCCCTGTTGACCTCCATGATCCCATTGAGTAACCACTGAGAAGAAGGCATGAAAAACGTTGCCGATGTGTTCTGCCAAAGCTTTATTGACAATATTCGTAATATCATCAACTTTGGACTTGAGATCTGCAATCTCGCGATCGCGGGCTTCGTCACGTTGGAAATCTTTGATGGTCTTCCTTCTTTCCCTTCTCGCCTCCTTGGGCTCCTTGTAGTACTTGTTGCTGACAATGGCTACAGAAATTCTTTGCAGAAATTTCTGTTTGTTGGGAACCCCAAAAGGAGGGTGTGATGAGTGTAGGGGTAAGAATTTCCCTCTGTTAAGAACCAGGGTTATCAATACAGTAGGAGGAAGAGGATCTTTGGAAGGTTGATGCCACTGACGCTGGTGATGGCGCCTCACCGGTGTCAGCAACAACGCGGAAGCTGCACAGAGCACAACCTAAATACTTTGTCCCAACGGTACAGTGAGGTTGTCAATCTCACCGGTCTTGCTGAAAACAAAGATAAGACGTATAGTGTGGAAAATAGTGTATGCTTGCAGTAAGTAAAGAAAGCAGGAAATTGTAGTGGTTTGTTTAACAGTGTAAGAAAAATGAACCGGGGTTTATAGGTTCACTAGTGGTGTTTCTCCATAAAAGATAGCATGCTGGGTGAACAATTAAAGCTGGGCAATTGACAAATAAAGCTTGCACCGTAGTGCACATTCATGACATGATGACTATTATGATATTTAGTGCGGGCATTACAACAATATACATAGACCGTAATCCAACTGCATCTATGACTAATAATCCACCCATGGGTTATCATCCGAACACCCTTGGAGTCACTAGCAACTACTTGGCCAGAGCAAACACTAGCAACGGAAAGCATGCAAGATCACAAATAGCATATGCAATAAAGACTATAATCAACTTGGCATAAGTTCAATATTCATCGGATCCCAGCAAACACAGCACATAGAGTTACATAAGAACAATCTCGATCATGTTAGGCAGCTCACGAGATCTAAACATGGAGGCATATGAGGAGGAGACAACCATCTAGCTACTGCTATGGACCCGTAGTCCAAGGATGAACTACTCACGCATCACTCCGGAGGCAGGCATGGTGATGAATAGGCCCCCGGTGATGATTTCCTCTCCGGCAGGGTTCCAGGAGACAACTTCTTAACCCCCTGATCAAGGGTTGACAATGGCGGAGGCTGTGGAAATTTTCGGGAATTTTGATCAGGTGCCTAGGGTTTTCCATCCGGGGGAATAAATAGGCGAAAGGGCAAAGGCGGTGGAGCCCTGGGGGCCCCACGCCACCAGCTGGTGCGGCCAAGGGGGGCGCGCCACCCCATGGTGTCGCCCCCTGGTGCTCGTCTTCGACTCCTCTTTGGTCTTCTGGATACTTTCGGGGAAAATAGGCACTTAAGGCTTTGTGGGGTATGATGTCTACGCACGCTTCTATTCTTGTAGACAGTGTTCGGCCTCCAAGTGCAGAGGTTTGTAGAACAACGGCAAGTTTCCCTTAAGTGGATCACCCAAGGTTTATTGAACTCAGGGAGGTAGAGGTCAAAGATATCCCTGTCAAGCAACCCTGCAATCAAGATACAAGAAGTCTCTTGTGTCCCCGACACACCCAATATACTTTTCAGGTATATAGGTGCACTAGTTTGGCGAAGAGAGAGTAAAATGCAAGTAATATGGGTGATAGTAATTGATAATAGCAATCCGAAAATAAAAATGGCAGCAAGCAAACATGTAGTAGAACATGCGGAAAATGGTGTTTCAATGCTTGGAAATAAGGCCTAGGGCTCCTACTTTCACTAGTGGACACTCTCAACAATGATCACATAATTGAATGCATAAATATCATCTCTTCACTATTCTACTCCGAACCACTCTCCGATCGATTAACGAACACTAATCATTGCTTAGGGCTTTAAGAACACTCCTCAAGTCTATATTCCCTCTCTAGGGCACCCCAATGTCACTACGAGCACCATAAATTAGTAAACAAACGCCACAATTTCATAGGTTCACCTTCCAACACAAGATATAAATATCATGCTAAACCACACGGAGCACACACTGTCACCTTTGCCCCGTGATCAAAGTGTTTACGGAGATAAGAAAACCACTTGAGTAGCATAACAGATGAAGATAAATCTACAGATTCAACTAGATTACAAAGCTCATGATCACATAAAGATCACACCATGGGAGAGAAAGATGAACCACATAGCTACCGTTAGAGCCCTCAGCCTCGGGGGAGAACTACTCCCTCCTCATCATAGGAGACATCAACAGCGATGGAGATGGCTTCCAGGGGCACTTCCCCGTCCCGGTAGGGTGCGAGAACAAAGATCTGTCCCCCGAAACTTGTCGGCGGCGGCGGCGGAGCAACGTATGTATTTCGTGGAAAAGGTCGATTCTTTTAGGATTTATGCCTCGGGGAGTATATATGGGCGAAAGGGCGATGCCGGGAGGTGGCCAGGGGGCCCACACCGCTAGCTGGCGCGACCAGGGGGACCCGCGCCACCCCATGGTATGGCCACCCTATGGCCCCCCTCCGGGGCTCTTCGGGACTTCTGGATGCTTTCGGGACTTTTAGGACTTCTAGCTTTCGAATTTTCCAATTCCGAGAATATTTTAAAATTAACTTTTCTGAAACTAAAAATAGCAGAAAACAGGGAATTGGCTCTGTGGCATCTTGTTAATAGGTTAGTTCGCGAAAACATAATAAAACGTAGGAAAACATACGGAAAACATGTAGCAGTTGGCATAATATCAACATCGAAGATCAGAAATTATAGATACGTTTGAGACGTATCAAGATCCCCAAGCTTAGTTCCTACTAGTCCTCGAGTAGGTAAACGATAAAACAAAATAATTTCTGAGGTGACATGCTACCACACAATCGTGATCATAATATGTGAAGTAGAGCATGTAAACTAGGATCAAATGAACTAAAGCTCTGATCTATATTTGATATCAACAGGTAATGCATAAACAAATAAGAAGAAAGAAGCAAAACTGTTAATGAATCAATACAAAAAGACTATCAACCGTGCAAAGTTTATTAGAGATTATTTAAGCTTTTAAGAACAACAATATCATGCACGTCAAACGATCTTCACAACCCCTGTTAGGTTCAAGTCAAGCTTTCCACACGATGCAATGCTTGAATCTTAAACTATTTGTGCACTAAAAACAAGCAAGTGTTCTGCATTGGTCCCTGGCACCGGGATTTTATGGATAATAGAACATTATGGGGGGTTTAGAAGGTCAATGGAAGAAAGGCTCACAAAGCTGAAAGTGGTCATTAGACAAGAGAAAGTCTTACAACCGAAGCTATGCAAGGAGTGGGGATTGCCACACAACGGATGCACATAGAGCTATAAGTGTATGAAAGCTCTCCAATGGAACTAGTGGGGGTGCATCCAACTTGCTTGCTCACGAAGACCTAGAGCTCATTTGAGGAGGCTCATCATTGGAATATACAAGCCAAGTTCTATAATGTAAAGTTCCCCACATAGTTATGAATGAATGATAATATGAAAACTCTCCCCAAACTGAAGTATTGGTGCTAAACATGAAGCACAAGTGTGTTATAAATGATAGTGATGCGCCCCCTCTCTCTTTGGCCCCCTTTTTTATGGGATTTTTCTTTTTTTTTATTTTTTTATTTTATATATCATCACCGGTAGGGGCAACATCCTATATTACAATGAATCATCACACTTTTAGTAATCAGAACTCATAAAGAAATATCTCTGATGTCTCTAACTCCATGCTCCTGCCTGTGTAGCAGTATGCATAAATAACCATGAAGCTCATCATCAAGTAACATAATGGAGGAGGATGTTGCGCAGCAATATATCTCGGAATGGCTATGGAAATGCCATGATAGGTAGGTATGGTGGCTGTTTTGAGGAAGAATATATGGGGTTATGTGTAGGAGAACAAAGTCCTCCCACGGGATTTGGATGCACTGGCGAAGTTTGCACCAACTCTCAATATGAGAAAGGGCAATGCACAGCACCGAAGAGGCTAGCAAATATGGATGGTGGAAGTGCCAGGAACCGCAACATAGACTAACAAGTTAAAAGATTTCACAAAGCAAATCATCTTACAATACAAAGTGCAAATCAGTCCAAGAGGGTCCGTGGCCGTGACAAGTCACTCTTAGCTACCCCGACCGTAGCGCGTAACTAAAGGCCGATCAAAAATGTATCACTCGTAGCAATCATATACCATTGTTTCTATCAGCTGGTAATTTAAGTGTGACACAGCTTCAAGTTTCTTAGACCAACCATTAAATTTTATACTTACTAGTCCTTCCCGTTTATCCATTAAGAAAATTAATATCTGAAAACAACAGCAATGATTCAAGTGAAGCAGTTTAGTGATCTACAAGACCATGCGAATTTTTCCACTATACCAACTACCACATAAGCATTCCTATTTCCAATCAAACACACAAATGAGAACCACCTAACTAAAAAATCTAACAGCTCTAAATAAGAGATGCATGAAAACAAGGGCTAAACGTAGTACTTGCAAATAGTGAACACTCACAGAACAATAAGAATGAAAACTAGAGTATTCTAAGCAATGAAAACAGAGTGTGTCTCTCTCCCACACAAGTATGATAAGATCCAACCATAAACTACAGCATATAAAACCAAACAAACTGAAAACAAAAATAAAAGACGCTCCAAGTAAAGCACATAAGATGTGACTGAATAAAAATATAGTTTCACTAGAAGTTACCTGATAATTTGTTGATGAAGAAGGGGATGCCTTGGGCATCGCCAAGCTTAGACGCTTGAGTCTTCTTGAAATTTTCTAGGTTCTACCACCGGGGCATCCCCAAACTTATGCTCTTCACTCTTATTGATCACATCATATAATCCTCTTCTCTTGACCCTTGAAAACTTCCTTCACACCGAACTTCTCACAATCTTCATTAGCAACGTTAGTTCAATCGAAATAATAAATTCACATGGTTCAGTTTCAACACAATCTTAACACTCATAAACACATTAGATATGGTCAAAACTTCTTTTAAAACTCTTATTCTCAAAAGAACACCAAAACAAAGAGATTAAGATGCAAATGCAATTATTGGCAGAAATCTGTCAAAACAGAACAGGAGGCAAAGATGATTTTTTTATCGAAAATCTTATGTTTCTCAAATCAAAAAGTGGTCAACTAAGAAAAGTTGCGGAATTAGATGAGGAATAAGCACAAAAAAAATTCAGATCATTCTGATCTTCGAGGATTTTATACGATGTTTTACGGTGGACAGCAGAAATCTGTTTTCTGCGCAGAAATCCGAAATATAGCCTCAACTTTCCACTAGAGGCTTTACTTGGCTCAACAAAAACACAAAAGAAAAGATACAGCGGGGTTGCTAAAGAAACATACAACACCCAGGTGCAAAGAAAACAAAAGAAAACGACGGAAAATGGGTTGAAAACGGAGAAATAAAACGGGTTGTCTCCCGGTAGCGCTTTTCTTTAACGCCTTTCAGCTAGGCACAATGATTTTTAAAAGATGCTCACATAAGAATAAGAGTTGAAGCACAATAAGAGAGCATCAAGAAGCAAATATAAAACACATTTAATTCTAACTCACTTCCTATGAAAAAAATCTTGTAGAAAAACAAGTCAACGAAGCACAAAGTAACAAGCATAGGAAAGCAAAACAAGTGCAACTTAAAAAAATTCAACGTAAAGAGGGGAAACTTAATACTGTTGAGATGCATAAAACCATGTTTCCCTCTCTCATAATAACTTTCAGTAGCATCATGAATAAAATTAACAACATAACTATCACATGAAATATTCTTATCATGAGCCACATGCATAAAAGAATAATTACTCTCCACATAAGCATAGTAATTCTTATTAATAGGAGCGGGAGCAAATTTAACAAAATAGCTATCATTATCATTCTCATCACCATAATCATCAAACATAGGAGGCATTTTGCAATCATAATTAATTTTCTCCTCAATAGTAGGTGGACTGAAAATATCATAATCATTATAACCATCATAAAGAACTCCAACATGATAGACAAGTTGTATATTAGGGAGATGGTTTTGGGTAATCCCTCCATAACTATGACAAGTTTCATAAGGATAATTGTAATCATAGCCTATGTTATAGCATCTTTTATAATAGTTATCAAAGAATTGAGGCAAAGTATCATCATAGGCAATAGAATAGTTATCTTTCAATGTGCATTCATTTGTAAATATATCATCATTTTTACTAGAAATAAATGTATCAAGCATATCATAAATAGCAAAAGGATTTTCAAACACATCATCCACAAGATTAGAGCTTTCTTTATCACCATTGGAAGGAAAATGGATGGTACTAATTGTACAACAATTATCATCATTTTCAGAAATGGTACCAAAGAGGTTTTCAATATCAAAAGTAGTGTGTTTCTCCCAATCATGGTCACTTTCATAAATAGCAGGCATAGGAAAATCATCGAGTTCAGACTCATCAGCAAAAGCTGTAATATGAGAAACATGCTTAGGGAAAGATACCGTTATCGTTATTCTAAAGGCAACAAAAAATCGACATACTACTCAATCAAGGGAAAACGGCTAAGTCCTAAATTCATCGAAAAATCCGGCATGACATTTGCTAATTTTCTAACACTAGAGTGCCCGATTTTTGCCAAAACGGAAATTAATCAACATTTCGGTGAAAATGGGAAACTCATTTGAATTCCCTGCAAAAAAAATTAACGGCTCGATGGCCGGACAGATTTCCAAAACATGATTCACATGCCAAAAAATGGCACAATCATTATACATGCCAGATCTGGACAGCAACATGTAGCTCTACACCAGCAACACAAGATTTTTTACCACTAGGCCACAATAATCTGCAACATTTTTTTTAGCACAACGGGATCACAAGAAAAAAAAACAAGAACCATAGCAAAGAATCTGGCTAGTATTCAACCACACACCACCAGCAACCCAAATCATGCATACACCTTACAAATTATCATATTCAAAACGAGACCAGCAACCCTTTTTTACCTGTGCCAACCAGGGTAAATTATCTAAGTTAGAGAAGGCAGAAAATAGCATGAACATGCCTTCTGTTCAACATGTTTTCACTTCCTTACATATTTTCTAAACATATTAAAAATGTGTTTCTGTAATTTCAAGTCATGATCTTCAAAACCCAATTTGAATATAATGATTTGGGGTACATTTTGGTCTTCAACTCTGCTTGTACTTTTGGATGATTATAACAGTGGCTAGGGCTCAGGAATTTTTCTAAGTCATAGAAACTGAATTTTTTCTTTTCTGAAATTGTTTCTAGATGAGATCAATTCAGGTGTGTGTGTTGGGATAGTGTGTCTAATGTGATCTAAATTCCACTCCATACCTATGGCTGAACCATTTTGAACTAGAAAGTAGTAACACTAGTTAAAATGTGCGAGAACAACATGTGAAGCATTTCATATTCTTTAAAACAATCACAAGGACATCTACACTAAAAATAAGTAAATCTCTCCATGGATTTAGTGTTGGTACGGGTAGTAAGTTGTCGTGCAAGTATCAGGTTCAGTGTTGGTACTGGTAGTAGTAGAAACTAACACCATATGCACTGGTCATCAAAGAAGCTCTTGAGTGGTATTTTCCTTATGCTAGGGTATCAATAGTTAAATAGAAGAGAACGACCAAAAACAGAGCAACTTGACTGCAACATAACCATGGGAGACTGCAACGTTGGGTTACAAACAAATGGAAGTACATGCATGCAGCTATGACCTATGAGAATGGTTCACTTAATCTATGACAGGTAAACCGTTCCTCCTGATGCTCCACCGCCATGACAAGGATGTTGACTGATTGACCACCTGCCGTCATCGACATCGATATCAACCCAGGTCTGGGTCATGCTCATCTTGCATGTAGTATTTTAACTCTGCTTCCGTCACTGGGGATTAACATCGGGATGTTGCACATACATGCTCATTCCCATGTTGTTTCTGTTTTAGGGAAATGAACCAAATCTCCATGTCCATGCATCTCATTCTCTAGAATAATTACTTCTTAGTTGCACTTGCTACTTACCATGCCGAATCAATGGTGCTTACCATGCTATCTATCGCAAATTGCTACTACCAAGAGAGGGGAGCATATATTTGTAGTGTAAGGCTACTATGGTGAATGTAATTTTGAATAGTTTCTTTATGTTTGATGGATTTATATGGTCCTTTTCATATCCATATTATGACAATACTTTGAACTTAATCTTTCTTCTAAGGTTGTGATGATGAAATTTGCTTCTAGAATAGTAGAAACCGCACATGCATTGTTACTTACTGATTTTACTCTGTTTGTGTGAATCCTACGTCTTCTTTTGTAGATTTCATGGTCTTACCGGATATATAAACCCAAACAGGCATGCATCCATCTTTCTGTCTATCTTATTAAGCCTAAACAGATCAATCAAAATTAACAGGGGCTGTCACGGAGTGAGGATGCCGACGACCACAGGAACAGGGGAATCCCCAAGAACAATTCAGACCTGAATGAATCGAGCGTGGTAGCCTTCGGCACGATGGGCACGGTGTGGAGGAAGGGAGGAAGAGGGGTCTTACCCTGTAGGTGGACGGCGTCGAGGAATACGGTGTCGAGGGAAGAATACGGCGGCCTTGGCGTCGCTGGCGCCGCGGTCGATGCAGACGGGGACGGCACGTCACTCCTCCTCCTAGGTCACGGAGCTCCTCCTCTTAGGCCGCGGTAGATGCAGACGGGGATGGCTCGACACTCCTCCTCCTCCCTCGCTCCTCCTCCTAGGTCACGGCGCCTCCTCCCTCCTTCTCCCTCGCTCCTCCTCTCCTAGGACACGGCATCTCCTCCCTCCTCCTTCTGATCACGGATTGGGATTGGGCCGGGATGGCGCGACAATATGGACGATGGTGGTGATGGCGGTGTGGGCGGCTAGAGGGCGACGAGGTTAGGTGCGTTAGGCTGCTAGAGCTGCAACGGGGCTAGCGCGGTGGTGCGGCGAGCGCGGATGTGAATCGACAATAAGAAGGGGAAGATAGAGAAAGGGCCAGGAACGACCTCGATCGATATCTAATCGCAATAGCCGTGGCGCACCTCGCATCGGTGCGTCACGCCTATCTTAACCATGGAGCACCACGCCGTGGTGCTTCACGCCTATTCTTAGTATCTGTTCAAAAACATCGTGCGCGGTTATGTATCAACAATCGTGACTTAGTCCAGTGGCTACTACCCATGTTGCCCTGCTGTCCACCCAAATTCGAATTCTCCCCCCCCCCCCCCCCCCCTTCACTTAATTTTTCTTACCTTTCACTTAATTTTTTCTTACCAAATAAAATATAGTAGATCAATATAAATGTAAAAATATGTTGATTAACTGAAACATCTAAAATAAATGTGTTGGTTAATTTAACTATTCTGTTAATTGTGTATGATAAATGATTATATAATGAAATTTGCAAAATCGATATAAATTCAGAAAATCTCAAATAAAGTGTAGATTAATTTAGAAATCATAAAATCTCAAATATATATAATACATCATCATAATTTTGTCGAATTCACGCACACACACACGGTAACATCATGATTCTTGTATCTCTAGCTAGTGTGTCATAATTTTCTTTCCCTTCTTTGTCGGGGTTGAGTAATATAGCCCCGGAACACCGTGACTTCTTCTATGGAATGGGCGACATGTAGGTAGTGTTGTCTTGCTTCTTCTTGTTGTGTATTTTGTTCCATCCCCGTTGTCATCTTCCATTTTCGGGTCGCTGTGCTGGTCAAAGTCTTGCTCGTTGGCTAATCTATCCATTCCGATGATGCTTCTTTTCACTCTCCGCACGACAACACGGCTAGGCCTTGTCGGGTCGGTAATGAAGAAGCATTGGTCCACTTGGTTAGCCAAGACCCATGGCTTATTTTTTGCGGTGACATTCATGCCGGATTTGGCTTCAGGTATAACCATGGTGGTGAAATATTGTCCTTCTTTCTTGACGCTCTTGGCCCATGTGACACGGAACATTGGCACCTTCTCTCCGCAGTAGCCGAGTTCCCATATATCGTCGATCTTACCATAGTATCTTTCCTTCACGTCACCTATTAATGATTCCATCGTTACCCCCGAGTTCTGGTATTCGCAGTTCCGGTCCTTATTTGTCGTGTAGAATGTTTAACAATTGATATCGTATGCCTGATAGGTCATGAGGTTGTGTGCGGGGCCTTGTGACAATGTGAGTATGAGTTTTTCTTCTTCACAAGAAGGCGTCCCCGGGGGATCGGCCATAATATTCTCCCTGAACCACTGTGTGAAATGGATGTTGTGCTCTCTGATTATTTCTGTTTCGGTCCTTAGTTGTCCCCGGTCACTGTAATACTTTGCGATTAACATTTTGTGCTCTTCCAACCAAGGATCGACCGCTGTTAGGTGTTGTAGTGCGACTAGGTTTGCTCTGTCAAAGTCGTTGCGTCGGTCCTGAAAGTCGACATTCATTTCACGGTGTCCCCATCCAGCGAGCCTGCTAAAGTGTCTGTTTACGGGCAGACCAGGTTTCTCATCTTTGTCTAGAAAATTGGTGCAGAGAGAGATGCACTCTTCTGTCAGAAAGCCTTTGGCAATGCTTGCATCTGGACGGGCCCTGTTGTGAACGTATCCTTTGATGGAACAATTCATCCCTTCGAACGCCATCATGGAGTGTAAAAACGGCGGCCCGAGCTGGATGATATCATCCACGACATGGACAAGGAGAGGCACCATAACGTCGAAGAATGCGGGCGGGAAGTATATCTCAAGCTTTCATAGTATCACCACGATCTCTTCCTCCAGCCTTGCGGGTTGCTTCACGCCAATCGACTTCCGATAGATGACGTCGAAAACGTTGCAGAGTCCAAACAGCGTTTCGCGGTAGTGCTCGTCCATTATCCCTCGAATTGCCACTGGAAGTATCTGCGTCATCATCACGTGACAGCTGTGAGACTTCATCCCACTGAACTTCTGCTTTGCTACGTCTAGGTATCTTCTTATGTTCCCCGCATAACCGTAAGGAAATTTGACTCCAAGGAGACACTTGAAGAATTGGTTGATCTCCTTCTCGCTTAGCGTGAAGCACGAAGGGGGACAGTAATATTCCGTCTTCTTGGCCTTTTTGCCCTTGCGGCGACCTTCCGTCCCATCTAACACATCATCATCCTCGTCGTCATCATCCGGGTTTCTTCCGTGGAGCTCGCCCCTGATTTTCCAAAATCTCAAGTCGTTCCTTGCTTTAGGCCCATCTTTGGTCCTCTCCGGCATGTTGAGCAGGGTGCCAAGCAGACTCTCACACACGTTTTTCGTGATATGCATGAGGTCAAGGCAGTGAGGCCTGCGGAGAATCTTCCAGTACCTCAGGCCCCAGAGAACATACCTTGTTTTCCATACACCCTCCAACGACGCTGGCGCCTTTCGCTTATTTCCCGGTGCAGGGCACTCTTTCCAGTTCTTCAATAGCTCGTCGATTTCCTCGTCGCCCCTTTGACGTGGGGCTCTTCGCATCTCAACTTCATTGTTGAACAGATCTTTGCGTTTTCTCCACGGGTCATCCTTGCGAAGCCACCTTCGATGCCCCCAGAACACGGTTTTTGAAGACCCGGGGTCTCTCTAGCTGGAGATACGTAGTGTCATCCATGCATTTAACGCATGCACAGAATCCGTGTGTCACCTACCCCGCGACATATCCGTAACCGAGGTAGCCATGCACCATCGTGATGAGCTCGGCTATCATTGGGAAAAACGCTCCTCCATAGGCGTCCCACGTATTGAATGGATCGTCCCATAACATGGTTAGCTCCTCTTCCAACAACTAGATATACAGACTGATGTTGTTACCTGGTTGTTTTGGCCCTTGAATAAGCATACTCATCTGTATGTACTTCTTCTTCAAGCACAACCAGGGGGTAGGTTGTATATACATACAAACATGGGCCAGGTGCTATGGGTGCTGCTCTGGTTGCCAAAAGGATTTAGCCCATCTGTACTCATGCACAACCTGATGTTCCTTGGATTGTCCCCAAATTCGGGGAATTCGATGTCTAGCGCCTTCCACTTGCTAGCATCTGAGGGGTGTGTCAGCATCTTGTCATATTTCCCCGGATCAATTCCATCATCCTCTTCTGACTTCTTCCTTTCCGCGTGCCATCGCATAAGCTTCGTCTGCGTGGGGTCTGCGAAATATCGCTGTAGACGGGGAGTTATCGGAAAGTACCAGACCACTTTTCGAGGAGAGGCTTTCTTCCCTGGCTTGTATCGAGTTGCGTCACACACCGGGCATATGGTTCTCTCCGCGTCTGCGCCCCGATAGATGATGCAGTCATTAATGCACGCATGGTATTTCACGTGTGGTAAATCCAGAGGGCACATGACTTTCTTGGCCTCCTCGATGCTCGTTGGACACTTGTTCTCCGTGGGAAGATGGTCGTGCCAGAATAACATGTTTTCATCGTAGCTCGCATCAGTCCATCTGTGCTTTGTCTTCATCTCGAGGGTCCTGAGCGTTACGTTCAAACGGGTATCCTCGCTCGCGCATCCTTCATACAATGGAGTAACCGCGTCTATCTTCAGTTGCGACAACCTCGATTTCTCTCTAGCAGCAGCTCTGGTGTTGCTAGTCTCCTTGAGAAGCAGTGCTTGAACGTGAGGGTCCCGCACCCAGTCCGACGATGATATCCCGTCTGCTCCGACATCTTCATCATCATGTCCTTCGTCTTGATCATGATCATGTCTTTCAGCTTGATCATGATGTCCTTCATCATGTCCGAGAGACTCTTCATCTTCTCGCCCACCATCGCCGTTATTATCCTGATCATGATGTCCTTCCTCATTTCTGGTTATCCCATTAGCGTCGTGTTCATCTTCTTCATCACTTGTCGGGTAAGGAGTGTAGCCATCCATGAAACCAAGACGGATAAGGTGCGACTCCAAGTCACCGCAATCGTATCTGATCAAGAGTTGTAGTTTGCTTCTTCGACAAGGACAACGTATCTCCCTCATGTTATTTCAAAACATTTCGGCCGTCGCGTGTTTCATAAATCTAGCCACGATGCATGTGCTTATATTCATGGTTGCCTCCATAGTACAAAAAGATCAAAGGACAATTTAATTAGAATCAAATTACGCAATATATGGATGTTGCATGCATGGTCGTCGACGGAAAAAGTCGGCATGACCTTTGCTAAAAATAGGACATTCTCGAAGTGTATGGTCCCCGAAATGAAAATGAATCAACATTTTGGAAACACATGGCAACTCATTTTTAAGGCATTCACAACTTTCATCATATGCAACACAATTTCGCATGTATATATGCAACCATATGAATCTTGCCGTGACGAGGTACCGATCCATGAGAGCGAGAGAGTGTGTGGCTATAGAGAGTGAAAAAGATGGAAGAGAAAGGGGTAAAGTGAGATGGGATGGAGAGATGAGTGTCTACTAGAGATTCCCCTCACATATATGTCAAATACAATAGGTTAAACAAGCTAAAAATGGTGGGAAAATAGGGGAAATGGGGTGGTGAGGAGGTGGGGGACGACCAGATCTAAAATATGGTGGAGAGGGGGGAATGGGAGGTGGGAGGTGGTCCAAACACTTGAAAATAATCCCAGGCATAACCGTGGCGCACCTACCAAATGGTGTGTCACGGCTATATGAACTAGGCATGGCGCATATTGGCTTCGTGTGCAACGGCTATGCTAATTATAGGTGGATGACATAGCCGTGACGCACCAAGCCAACTTGCGCCACGCCTAGTTCATATAGCCATGATGCACCAGTAGGTAGGTGCACCACGAGTATGCCTGGCAACTTTTCCACCACGGGCCAACCCTCAGGCGTGGCGCACCCACATTCTGGTGCGCCACGGCTATGCCATTACGCCTGACGCACCGTTTGGCGGTGCGTCACGGCTATTAGGCGTGACAGACAAAATGTGAGGTGCGCCACGCCTAGCATTACTCCTATAGTTGTTTTCCTAGTAGTGTTGGTTTTGCTGCCTCCAAAGCAGACACGTCATTGTTAATCTTTTCTCAAGGTTATGTGCATATATACATGCTTGTATATGTTGATGGTATTGTGATTGTTGGCTCTACACCTGCTATGGTGGATCGACTTGTGCAGTCGCTCTCTGATAGTTTTCCCATAAAAAATTTGGAATAGTTGGAGTACTTTCTTGGATTGGAAGCGTCCTTTCATTTAGGGGCATGTCATTGACTCAGACAAAGTATGCACTTGATCTCCTTCACCGAGTCAGCATGGAGAGCTGCAAGCAGCGGCGAAGCTAGCAGATTATTATAGCCCGGGCAAAATGAAAGTAAACATCCATTGCCGGTAGTTATTAAGGGGAGTTAAACAGCATAAAGCTTCAGTTTCCTGTAGTAATTAAGGGGAGTTAAGCAGCCTAGCCCGGGCAGGTGCCCGGGCATGCCGGGCCTTGGCTCCGCCACTGGCTGCAAGTCCACTTCGACTCCGCTTTCTACGTCCAAGAGTCTCTCGCGTGATAGTGGTACACTGCTAAGTACCGATGACTCTTTCAATTACCGTGGTGTGGTTGGAGCACTTCAGTATTTGACACTCACATGTCCTGACATCATCTTTGCTGTGAACAAAGTGTGTCAGTTTTTGTCTTAGCCTACGGAGTTTCATTGGGAAGCAGTTAAGTGTATCCTGAGGTATGTAAAGGGTACGCTAGACACGGGACTATGGATCTGTAAGTCCACATCTACTGGTGCCAGTATATTCACTGATGCGGACTGGGCGGGCTATGTTGATGACATGCGCTCTACTGGTGGCTTTGATGTGTTTGTTGGACCGAATATCATATCTTGGAGTTCGAAGAAACAATCCACAGTATTGAGATCTAGCACCGAGGCAGAGTATAAGGCATTAGCCAATGGCGCAACCGAAGCCATATAGATAGACTCTGTTCTCACGGAACTTAGAGTTACACAGCAACGCACACCTATATTGTGGTGTGACAATTTAGGGGCAACCTACCTGGCGGCGAATCTAGTGTTTCATACTCGAACCAAACACATTAAGATTGATTTCCATTTTGTGAGGGAAGTGAGTAGCTGCATGTGCATTAGAAGTCAGGTTTATTTCAATAGATGATCTGCGGATGTATTTACTGAACCCGCCACTCGATAGATGCTAGACCGTTTTAGAACCAATCTGAATCATGTATGTAGTTCAGATTGAGTGGGCATGTAAAATATAGTCTAGCATATATTGTAGTTGTACATGTACACACGTGTACGTATGTAATTGTAATCTGATCATCTATATAAAGAGACATGAGGTGGATGTTACCACCCACGTAAAACCCTAAACCCTATGTTCTTTGACTAACCAAAGCCAAAGTCTACTCTCGCGGCGTAATATTACACTCAACGTAACTTATCAACTTCGCCGTAGAAAATAAAACATCAACGTCAACTACCTTAGGGGAGTTTTGTCGAGTAAATTTGTAGCCGTTGTGCTAAGGGTTTTACATTTTGTCAGTTGTTTCATTTCTTCAGTTTCATGAGATAAAACAGAGCACAAGCCTTTTTGTTTTGTATCTACAAAGGGGGCAAGCTAGCTGGTATGGATATACGACTACATGTTTTAGAAAATATTATGAGTACTTTCTCATTCAACTTCAAAATTGGAAGCGGTGGAAATGGAGACGTTTACGAGCAATGGCTTAATACTTGGTTTTTTTTATTTTTGTTGTGAAATGGGAGCTTAGGCCTTCGGCCTCTGTAACTAGACGATAAATGCAGAAGGGGCTTACTGTTTAATATTTTGTATTGCAACAAATGAAACAAACCTAATTACTCTAGACCTAATAAATAATAAATACTCTGAATTTTGACGGCTTTATTAAACATGGGAGAAGCCCAATATATAGGAGGGATAACTTGGCTCACAAGACGACTCAAAGGAGATACAATATGGACTCTCAAACTAAATCTAAACAGGACTCTGCTCCTAATCTGAATTTAAACCTAAATCCTAATATAACCACTTTGGTCTACACCAGGAGGTGGTGCGGGCATGGCTGGTTCCCCACATAACATCTCTCCTTTCCTCGAAAAGTCTGAGTCGTCAACCTCAATAAAGAAGAGTCGTGCGCACCGGTGACCCCGAACATAAATCGCGTCGCAGTTGAAGCAAAGGCCATGACGACGACGCTCTGCCAACTCTGCTGGAGTGAGGCACCGAACTTGTCATGACGGGGTTGGCTCTGGAGTGGTCGACGGTAGAGCTAATCGTGCTGGTGGGGAAGATATTGTAGCTGTGTTGACTACAGGAGTACTGGAGGAGCACAAGGGTCATGTAGACCCAAAAGGCTATTTTGGTGATGTTGGTGAAGGGGAATGTCGCTGCTCATAGGCCTTGACAAATGAGATGGCAGTGTGGAGGTCAACCGGCTGCTGAAGTTCGACATCAACTTTGAGGGCCTTGGGAAGCCTAGCTGTATACAGGAAACGTTGTTGGGATGAGCTTAATGGCTCACTGGTCCCGCATAACAGCGCCATAAATTTGCTAGTGTAGTCGGCAACGGTGGAGGTGAAGGGAAGTCGAACTAGTTCGCCCAAGGGATTGGCGCGTACTGACGGCCCAAACTGAAGGTGACACGCCTCCTTGAAGTGCTGCCACGATGGAATACCATGATAGCGCTCGAACTGGAGGTACCGGAAATAAGCATTGTCAACTAGGTGGTATGCCACTGTCCACACCTTGTCAGATTCCGCCGTGCCCTGACCCCAAAAGAATTTCTCACATCGATGAAGCCAACCGAGTGGATCGACGGAACCATCATAAGTTGGAAAGGCAAGTTTGTGGAAGCGTGGGACACCGAAGCTAGAGCCTTAACCAGGGTTTTGGTGTGGGTAAGAGAGGGGTGAAATAGATGTGAGGTATGGCGTAGCTGCATATGTGGGCTGGGTCTGTAGGGGTTGAGGCGGTGGTTGGTAAGGGGTGGCGGAGGGCTGCTGGTAGGGCGATGGTGGCGGAGAGACGTGGAGGGCTGGGTTGAACGAAGAGTAAGGGGGCTGGTGGTGGGGTGGTGGAGGGCCAGTTTGCTGCGGAAAGATCTAGGAGGTCGGAAAGTGAGCCGATGATGGAAGAAGGCGCAGATCAGATCCTGCGGTTATGAGGGTGGGGTGGTGGCCGCAAAGGCGGTCGAGGCATGGGCTGGCGTCGAGGCGATGGTAGAGGAGCCGTTGGTTGCCGGCTGAAATGTCGTGCGTGGGCCGGTGGAGTTGAGCGCCCATACTTGAGGGTCAACCAGGGCGACAGATGGTGGAGCGCTGGGGCGCTGCTCCATGAAGGCTTGGTCGGATGTCCGCTGCGCCACGACTTCCTTCAGCTGGGTCGCTAGATCCTTAAGCAGGAGGTTGATGTCCTCGTCCTTGAGATCGTCCCTCATCGTCGTAGATGGCTCTGATACTAGATGAAACAAACCTAATTATTCTAGACCTAATTAATAATAAATACTCTGAATTTTGACTGCTTTATTATTAAACGTGGGAGAAGCCCAATATATAGGAGGGATAATTTGGCTCACAAGTCGACTCAAATGAGATACAGTCTGGGATCTCAAACTAAATCTAAACAAGACTCTGCACCTAATCCGAATTGAAACGTAAATCCTAACCACTTTGGGCTGCACCAAGAGGTGGTGCAGTCAGGGCTGGTTCCCCACATAACACAAATGTTCTAGCATTAACAGGAAATAAATAATTTATGTACAATACTTGTGTCAATCAGGGAGTACTTCGGGACGAGGAAGTGGTTGCTGTGAAATTGCTTCATGATACGGTAGAAGGACTTGATGACAAACTATTTAAGGATGAAGTTGGTAATATTTTAAAGTTCAGTTTCCTGGTTATTTTTATGAAACACAGTCTAAATACATTAAATACAATGGCGAGAATGCTTTTGGTAAGCACATTCCTAATGTTGTCTGCTTTGAGCACTTGAAGGGTAGAAGTCTTCATGGTATATTAGGACTTGACCTCAAGATGTTCATTTTCTGTTGTGTACACGACCAAACTCTAAAATTCATATTTCACAATTTTTTCCTTTTCAACTTATGTAGGACAATCTCTTACACCTACCTCGGGCACACACTACAATATTATAAAGGGGGTTTACAATGGTTTAAATTTCGTTCGTGGACATGCGTGAACCACAAATTCTTCATCTTGATCTCTGACACCTTCCTTCGGTAGTGCGTGATGTTCTTCTCGGTAAACCGGTGCCTGAGCTATGGGATTTGACGCTGATGTTTCAGGAGCTTGCAGCTTCAAGGCGGATGGATCGATGGTCGGGATGATGTTGTGTTGTCGATGTGTGTCTGACTTGCTCGTCTAGCTAGCGTGTGCCGAACTCACGTCGAGCAATGAGACACTAGCCGCTGGTACTCACGCGAAGCTAACCCGACAATGTGATGTATTGTAAATTACCCGACCATTTATAGCTATAGGTAGGGATGATGAGCGGCACCTGGATCCGTCCCGCGTGATAATTAAAGTAAGCAAGGTTGGTGTAAGAGATGCAGGCATGTGCGGGATACACGTTTGCAACCCTAAATATAGGCCAATAGGACGTACAAATATGTTACGCCGACGATTATTCATGGAACAAGAATAAAAATAGATAGCAACTAAAAACGCATTCCCATGTCCACATGTTTGTTTTATTAGTGCTTATACGAAATATTAAGAATTGCGAATTTTGGCGGATCGATCGTGCGCCAACACGCATCTCTAGTTTCCCATACTATGAGTGGAATCAAACACACATACCGTACAATGAATAGTTGGACAAAACCGGACAATACTGAGGACCCAAAGACTGCAAACATATGATATGGTAAAAATATCTACTAAAGACTCCGGACGATCTTGATTCGAAGATCCTACATTATGATTTGAGAACAAAAAAATGTTACAAGGAAATAGAGAAACTCCTTAGATTTGTGCAGAATTTAGGATTTGTGCATTGAAGACAAAAAATGGAAGAGAGGGCATGGATTTCTACATCTTTTTGGTACGCGTTTTAGCCAGGTCATGTGCGTGTGTTAATGGTCCATAAGATAAATATGTTTCTGACACATAAATCATATGGTTTCATAGGCGAATTTCATACATTCTTGATGGCAGTAGGAGTACATTGCTCAAATGTTAAAGCCAGAGTCTTTAATTGGAAGCAATACCATATTTTTCAAGATATGGATGTATTATTCTAATGCATAGTGTAAATCTATAAACTACAATAACGATATATATGTGAAAAAGGCATCTCAACATGCATTGGGGGTGTGGATATATAAAACTCTCCTTATCATTTTGAGGGCATAGCTTTGGACCACACATGGGGAATAGCTGTGAGCCACAGGTCATACCTTCTGTCTACCGCCAACCCAAACTTTTCGGACATGTCCAACGAAGCCACCGCATTAGGAAGCATCCAGTCGAAGTGATACAACAGGTTTGTTAATGCCATCTCCATGAGGGCCGAGCTGAATTGAATCCCAGGGCATTGCCGTCTCCCAGATCCAAAGGGAATGAACTCAAAGTATGTCCCATTGTAATTAATATTGTTGTTCTCAAACCTCTCTGGCTTAAAATCATCTTGATTGTTCCAAAGTGTAGGATCTTGAGAAATTGCCAAAAGATTAACACATACATTGGTGCCTTTGGGGATGTCATATCCCATAACTTCACAATCCTCTCTAGCCCTACGAGGAAGTAGAGGGCCGGGTGGATGCACCCGGATAACCTCCTTGATGACCATCCGCATATAGTGTAGCTCAACAAGGTCGCAACTAGTTATAACATCTCGGTTTTCACCTAGCACCTCACGGACTTCATGTTGTGCTTTTACCATAATTTCAGGATTATTCATCAGCTCTGACATGGCCCAGGCCAAAACAGATCCGTTAGCCTCCGTGCCACCTCCCACTAAATCCTGTAAAATGATTGTATTGGGAAGTACAATTAAAAATATTTATTAGAGCAAGGTTGTCAGCATCATTCTGGTGCAGAGGACGAGGATCCCGATTCCGAAAAACAAAATATAGAATAGTAGAATTACGGAAATGTCGAAGATAAAAGCTACATCGTAACATATGAATGGCTGGAGCTAGAAAATTGTGAACGAAATATAGTAGCTTGCCTCCTGTAATGAGACATTACAAGATGACTAGTATACAAGTGTGATAGGAGAACTCAGTGTTCTCCGACTGAGTTATCCAAGTAATTTTTGAGGTCATTATAGAGTAGACACTAGTTCATTAACTCAACACCCAGTTCATTAACATTTGTGTTCTTCCTCGGGAAATGATGTTTTCCTCCGATATATAGGACACAAATATTTCAACCCTATCTGCTAATGGGCCTGTCATATATGGATAAATTTCTTGGTTCCGCAGCCTGGGCCGTGGATCTCTTCTTCACTTCGGCACGAAGTTGCGGTTCAGCGGCATTCAGTGCTCCTCTCGTTGAACGCTTCTGAGTAGGAGAGCACAAACTCCTTGGCATGGCTCTGCGACGGTGCAGCGGCCGGTGCTTCTACTGGTGTGCGAGGAGGGACATCGGCTCTCTCCACATATCCTAGTTCGCCCTCTACATGTGCTTGGTGTTGGACACCAAGTCGAATTGTAGTCACAGGTAGATAGACTTCCCAGCTAGCATTTAGAACACTAGCGGACTTCCTCGTCGTCGCAAAGCATGGTATGTCGTCATCTGCTGCCACGAAGGTGTGCCATCGTGTGGGATCTCCGTCCAAAAGACGACGTCGCCAGGGTTGCGGTTGGCTTGAGGTGGTGAGTGTGTCGGCCCGGTGAGATGAACCACCTTGGTGAGGAACTCTGGGGCGATATATTTTGGATGTTAGATTGTTGGAATTTAGATTTTAGATTGTCTATGTTACATTTTAGATGTTAGGTTCTAGATGTTATATGTGTAGATTGTTGGATTAAGTGGATTTAGAGTGTTAGTTGATTTGGATTTTTAGATTTAGATTTTTGGATTAAGTTGGTTTACATAAATAGAATAAGTTTTCATTTGTAGATTTAATTGTTATTTTTTTTTTCAAGAGTTTAGGTATGTAGATAAATAAATTGTAGTATGTAATAAACTACCATGGGAATCGAAATATATGCAGAATGTATCTGCACTGAGTGCATGAATAAGAGGTTTGACATTGTTCCGTCAGACGAGTTTTGAACTAGAACGTTATGTCTTTATTTAACATGTATGTTGTGTCGAAATTGTTCAAAAGTTGCACACTAAAAATTTCTAATTGGTCTTTTTCGGATAAGCCCATGCAGGCTAGATGCGACTTCTTGTAGCATGTCGACATTCCATTCAATATCGCCGTCGGATATTCAAGATCACCCTGGTTCAGCTTACATTGCCAATCGAGGAGAACATAGTTCTTTTCACTAATGAGCAATGCCCAACATATTTTAGTGGCCATCAATGCAGAAGATTTGTAGATATCTGCGAGATCACTGTCATGTAGAGGTGCACGTTCTACCTCGATCATTGTGACGCATCCATTTATTTCCTATACAGTCAGCCTGATACTTCAGGCTCCGAGGATACTGATCCTAGAGGTGATGATGACGGACTTGTGTTTATTCCGTCATATCAGGAGTAGTATACATGTAGCTAGTAATAAGTTAGTTAAAGAGGACTAAGTTCATGTTGAATGCGATATATGTTGTGTCAAAAAATTTGGATATATAGTAAGGTTCAGTGATGATTGTTCTATTATGTTATATTAATCAATAAATATTTTTCGAGTTTCTCCTAAATTCAATCATTTGATTTTTTTTATTTTCTGAAATATTGCAAGTGGTCTGGCCGAGCTGGTCAACACCTCTGGGCGTTAGGATAGTACTGGCATGCCCAACGCCACGCCACTGATCACCCAGTTAGTAGTGGCGTGAATGCCCACGATACTGGTAGGCAATACCACCGACATAATAACAGCGGTGTGCGAGAAACAAACAGTTAGTAATGTCGAAAATGACACTTCACCGATAGGATGTTTCTACTAGTGTTTGCGACATAAGTGGAAGACCCTAGATTTTTTCGAGTTCCCAATATAGCTCAAGCAAACTGTATTGATAGGAGGAGGCGGCTCTACTGGTTAGTGTTCGCCATGGTCCTATGTACTATTTAAAATAATATTGTTATTGAGGGGGTTTTCTTACATTTTGGTATTATTACAGCAATGCGTCTGATTTGTAGGCTCCAGTAAAAAACCGGCTAGACGGCAGGACGATGGCTTAAAACAAATTCACTTCTTGCCAAAAAAAAGGACGTATACAGTCAAAAGTGAGTTGGTTGTCTAAAAATAGTAAGATCATGTATAATAGTAGTTGATAAGATGGTTTAATGTTATTACCTGCCGGTAATTTAGATAAGTCTATTAAACATGTTGTACAATGATTATGTTCTAGTCTTATATCTTATCAATGCCATATGTCTAAATTTTATTACGAGATATTTGTGTTAAGATATCATCTCTTAGCTATAAGAGAAGACAAAATCCCTTTTTAATTTCTCTCTTCTCATCTCAATAGTCATGCTACATGACAACGGTAAGATATAATCGTTATAAATGACATAAAACCCACGAGTTCCTTGGGACCCAAACATAGCCGTGTAATAAGGTTGGTAGCTTCTTGGAGGAGACAAGTGGCGGACCAATATATGATGACGCACTAAAGTTAAGGAATCAAGTGGCAAAGAGTACAGAAAGTAAAAGGGATTTTTTTTTAAGCTAGAACGCAAAGTAAAAGTGAACGGAGGGAGTAACATACGGGTGTGAGTACTTGTCCGTTTACCATAAGAGCGGCCTTTTATTTTATTTTTGTATTTCAGACGTGTGTCTAGGGTCTACCTGTGTGTGCATCCTATCCATAGAGAGGCCGGACGTAATGTTTAAAACTATTTAAATAATAAAATCCTCTTTATCAAAAAAAAAAAGTTAGACTGGGTTATACGTTTTCGAGGGTGGAATACTTGAACTGAGATATGTACTAATTAGTTCACCTTAGCTATTCAGATGGATCGACTAGTGTAGTGGGTATATTAATACTTGAAAACATCAAGAGAAATACTCACAAACAAGACCGCGCCTATAGTCTCTGTTGTTAGAGGGAACTCCAAGGAATCCTCCTCCTGTTGCATCCTAAGCACCAAGTCCAGCAGGTCCTCATCCTCATCGCCGTTGTCCGAGAGGGCTGCAGCTCGCGTGGCCCTAGGTCCCTCGATGGCATCGGCTAGCATGCGCTGGATGCGGCCATAACTTCTGTTCATGTCCACTTGATCCTGCTTCGTATGTCTGCAGGAGGAAGACACCACCGAGCATATCATCATCCAGTGTGTTTATGCTAGGGAGGTTTGGTTCAGGGTATTCACAGAGCTACGGCTAACTACTACGACACCACAGGCCCAGGATACCCTTGTGGAGTGGTGGGAGTCAAGGAGAGCAGAAGTCCAAGCCAAGGACAGGAGGTTTTTTGATACTTTGATCATCGCTGTGGCTTGGAGGCTATGGAAACACCGGAACGCCTGGGTTTTCGGTAGACCTCGAGATCAGAAACCGGCTACGTTCATAGCTAAGAGTGTGTTAGATGAGTTTGCCTCATGGTTGTTAGCTAGAGATGGAGGGAGGACTATGGTTGTGAGAGATTAGTCAGTGTGTAGTTCTCTAGGAGTGAGAGGGTTCTGTGAGTTGGGGAGCCAGGAGTGACTCCCCTGCCCTCAATTCTTGTAAATTGTTTTCTTATCCTCTATAAAAGAATGGTACGCCCTTGGCGTACTCTCGAAAAAACTTCTGTTCATGTCACGCTCGCCACTGCTTAGCCATTGCAGCAATCGCAACGACGGGAAAAGATCGACCAAACAGAAGCCGCCAATAAGCGTAAACGCCTTGTCCAACTCGCCGAGGTATTCGCCCTGCTCCGCGAGCTTCCCCCCGAAGACCGCCCTTGTAGCCACGAAGTTGCTAAGCGCCGACAGCTTCTCGCTGACGTTAATGGTGGTGCCAGCCGAAGCCTTGATGTTGCGGAGGAGGCTTCCTACCTCCTCTTCACGAATTGACTCCATGCGATGCACCTGCGTGGAGCTGAGGAGCTTGGCGACACAGATCTTGCGCATCTGGCCTGGCGCCAGTAGGCGCCGTAGGGCGCGAAGGCGATGTCCTTGCCACCACAGCTGAACACGTCGAGCGTCGCGCTGCGTGGCCGGCTCGCGAACACCAGGTCGTTGGTCTTCAACACGAGCTCCGCCGCCTCCGCGCTGGAGACTACCACGGTGGGGACCTCGCCTAGCTTCAGTAGCATCAGCGGTCCGTGCCGGCGAGAGAGATCCATCATCCTGCGGTGGGGGAGGACGGTGATGAGGTGGTGGAGGCTGCCGATGACGGGGAGGGTCCATGGTCCTGGAGGCATCCTCCTCTTGGACTGGTTGTTGCGGCCAGAGAGAAACCAAATGATGAGTAGACACGGCTATGATACATAATCTTACCGACCCTTCCATGGCAGATAGCTAGCTTAGTTTCAGCATTGCGATGTGTGTGTATAATGTATATGGTGTAGGCAATTAGTTGAACCTTGTTGGTTGCCCAAAGTCTTATGGAGATGGGATGAAAGTTATGGGGATTGTCGCGGAGCCACCGGTCAAATGTCCCTGGGCTCACATGCACCCCCTTTCCCCTTGGCATCACATCACGTATAGCAGCCGCATTCAACGGTCACCACTGAAAGGTATGACGGATTTGGACGTCGCCGTGCTCAGGATCTGGACACTGTAATTCGGTCAGATGTACTGTTGCTGATGCACAAAACCTGACTCTATTGCAACCACAAAAGGAAAGAACATGACTCGTGGCCGTGCTTAAGAAAAGTCTGTGATGTTGCTATGGAGTAGTATCAACTGTCTGAGTTAAGTTGCTGGCATTCTTCTTTCAGTCCTTAAAGCTAGATGGAGTTTTCTGTAGTGTAATCATTGTGGAGAAGGTGAGCAGGAAAACTGTAGAATTTATCAGTTTCATTTCAGTGAGAGCTCAGGCTCCTAAATTCGAGAAGGAAGGCACACGTGGACGATGGTGAGGCTGTTAGTTTGGTTAGTGTCTTCGGTTCCAAGCCTGGAAAAACTAGCGCCTTGTATGGCAGCTCGGTTTGCAGCGTTGTGTTTGTAGCCTAGGCCTGGTCGAGTGCAAATAAAAATGCAAACCAAGAACAAAGCTTCCTTCCAGATACCTAACCAAGACAACCAGGGAGCGATTGCCGAAAATAAGGATAGACACCCCAAGCAACGGAGGGACAAGCGATCTTGAAACTACATTGTAAAAAAAACAACCGAACAATATAGTGGTTAAACGACAAAAACATTTCTTTGCTACAAGATCCGCTCGCTCCCGTGCCGCTCCCTGGGCGGCACCGGGGCGCTCCCCTCCCGTAGCCGCCGGGCCAACGCCTCCCGCTCCTCCCCCTCGCCGCCGCCGGCGAGCGTCGCCGGGAAAAGCCTGTGCGGCGCTAGCGGCGGCTGGGAAAAAGCCCCGTTCTCCATCGCCCCTGTCGTCGCGCGGAGATCTCGACCGCGCGGGCCCGATCTGGGCTGCCCGGCCCGCGCCCGTCCGCTCGTTCTCTGCTGCTCCAGCCGCCTTCGCCGTCCCTTCCTCCCTCGGCTGCGGTGGCGCTGGCTACCTCTCTCCCACCCCCACCCCGGCGGTTCTCTGTCCAGTCTCGTGCGTGGCACGGCGGGGACGATGCAGCTCGCGCTGTGCCGGACCTGGCGGGCTCTGGCGGCGGATCTCTCCGCCCTCTGGCCTGGTGCATGTGACCTGACTTGGCCTCGGTGGTGGTCTCGGGGTGGGGCCTCTTGCTGGCCAGCGTGGTGCTGGGCGGCGATGGTTGAGCCGGTGATGTTTGTCTCTCTGCTGGTTTGCAGTTGGCTGCCTTCTCCCTCCCCACCCATCGGTCCTCGGCAGCGCTTCTGCTGAGGACGACGTTTCTCGGTTTGCAGATGGCAACCGTGGAGGCGGCTCGCCCCCTACGCGGGGGGCAGCCGTGGGTTGGTGTTGGGCCCCCGGTCTTGCTTTCATCCGTGGTGGGCTCTGTCCTGTCCGGCTGACGAGCTCCATGTTGCTGCAGTGGCAGCCATGGACGCGGCCTTCTCCTATCCGGGAGTGCCGCAGATTGGGCGTGGCTGCTCCCTGCCTCCCTGTGAGTCGCGATCTGCAGGCGCTGCCTTCGTTTTGGGCTCGGACAAGCCTGGTGTGGTGCCCAAACGTGACCTCGGCTCTTGTTGCTCTTCGGCGTCACCAATGGTTGGTGCAGCCTCGGCAACATTGTGCCCTTCGGGCCGCTTGGTGTTCTTGCTCCGCACTGTGCGCGCGTGCTTCCGTGAAGTTTCCAGGTGTTGGCTCGGCTCCGGGATGCCCTTCGACTTCGCCGGCGGCACGTCGCTGTTGTGTCATGGTCTCGGCGTGTATGGCCTTTCGTGCACGTGATGAGGCGTGGACTCGGTTGTACTTTGCCCTTCGGCCGCGCCGACAGCGTCGAAGTGTCATGGATGGTCTCGGCTGATTGGTGCTCTTCGTCGGCGGTGGTGTTGCTTCTCAGTCAATGTGCCCTTTGTTTGGCTTTGTCCCTCACTGCGGTGGTGCTTCCTGTAGTTTTGGGGAGGCCTTGTTGCCTCGTCAGGTCGCTTGCTCGGAGTCCCATCAGATTTTCTTGTGTGTGTGTGTGTCTGTTTGCGTGGGTGTTTTCTGGTTATTTCCCCTCTCGTGTATTCCCCCGTGTGATCTGGTTCATTTGAACCTATCTTGTAGAGGTTGCAAAACCTCATAGGCAAATTTGAATATATTCAGGTGGAGACTTGCTCCCCCCCGGTGACCATCAAAAAAAAAAATATATAGTGGTTAAACCTAAAAACTCAAAACTCAGAAACGTAGAAATAACAGAAGGTATCAGACATTATTTTATCAAAATAAATTGCATTTCAAATTGTTTTGGCATACGTGTTACGTGAGCCACATCAGCATAAATCTCAAACGTGAAGACAGCTAGAGAAGAAGGGAAGAAAAATATGATCGTGTGCTGCTTGGTCAGAAGATGTCGTACCAATAGATTGATAACTTAGGAGGCACAACTAGAGAGCTAGTGGCTCGGCAGAGTGTTCCTGCTTCTTTTTACATGCATGTATCTCACTTTTGCAAATTACTCAAACTATTGAGCAACCAAATTGTATTTCAGTCAACATATAGGAGATAACATTGTAACAGAGCATAGCACAAACCATGGTAGGGCATGAGGAGAGCATTTTTTGCCAAAGATGTGACATTGTCCAGTCATTTCATCAATGTGCTTCAGGAAGTCCTGGCTCGATTTCCTGTTGTAACACGTAACATCAACAACAACAAAAATGCAGAAATTATCCACCAAGACTCTACAAAAGAGGCGGATTCACCGATTTAGTTAGACACGAGGGTGATGATAGTTTTACCATCAACCAAGAGGTTGAGCACTCTCTGCAGTTACCCTGGATTAAAGGTTGTAGAACAGATCGACTCGTCGAATTTTTTGCTCCACTGCGCTCAAACTTCTATTGCTGCATTCACAGAGACAAATTGATAGGTTTACAATCGGGAAAATGTAAAAATCATGCCAGCAAAGCATGTCCAGAAAGACAATCTGAAGAATGCCCTGATAAACAAAAAAAAGTGTTGCTGTAAGTACAGCTTTCTTTAGCAGTAGATTTCAAGTCACTTCTAATTAGCAGGCTCAGTCGAATGGCATCTTCAGAAGAACAGTTGAAGTGAATCCAGTATGATGAGCTCATAGAAAGATGAAGAAAAGGATTTATCTCACCATGGCCAAATGGATACCGAACAGACCAGTGACATCATAAATGCTGAAAATAAATGAACTGAATCTTACTCAGTCATAACACCGAGATCTAACAAGAAAATATGATTCACCATAGACAATATCAGTCTCGTAATTAGTAGTTATAGTGGGTTCACGAATCATAACTTACAAATACAAAAATGCATTTGTTTCCTGGACTAATATGGAAGAAAGTTCCTGACACGAGCAAAACATCAGTTTTGTCGTTTTTGCCAATGTAACTGACGTGGATATGTCTCAGTTTTGCGTTTACTAAGACTACACTCAGCCTGTGAGTCTGAAAGAAAATTGACAACTAATAAATCCTAATCACATCCGCTCACTTGAAAATTACATAGAGAAGGTGGCTGAGTCACTAAACGGCGAGGTTGTTCCAGTCATGAAATTGTGAAACACCATCTCCAGCTGATGTCAACAAAAGAAGCTCTTCAACATCCACATAATATCACTGGGCGGCGACTCGATCCGCTTTCGGACATATTCATGTGTAGGCACCTTGTCAACTGCGGAAACAAAAGGAAGCTAGAATCACGTCGTTGAACTTCACAAAAAGTAAAAAATTAGCGTGTGAAAGGGGACGGAGTACAGCACAGACCATCTCCCATGCTCGCCATGGTAGGGCATGAGGACAACATCTTCTGCGCGAATGACGTGATATCGCGCAGAGTCAATTCATCAATGGGCTCTAGGAAGTGCTGGCTCCCGTTCCTGTTGTAACATGGATGGGGAAAAAGCATACAAGGTTTACATTAATTGTCCACAAAAGAAGCATGTTTCGTTACAAATGAGAGTAAGGTCAGTTTTACCCTGAACTATCGATCAAGAGTTGCCTCCCAATGTCTTCAGTATGATTTTTCTGTGAAAATGGAATATATGTAATGAAGTAAAGCAATAAAAGGGGCAGCAAGATTTCTCAAGAAAATTAAAGATAGAGAGGTTGAGGTGCTCTCTGCTGTTACCCTGGATTCAAGGTTCCGCAGAACGGATGAAATTGTCGATTTTTTCGCTCGACTCAGCTCAGCTTCTGTAACTATATAACAGAGACAATTTGACAGGTTTCAGAACGGACAGATACGACAATACACGAAGCAAGGCATGGCCAACTTGTACCTCCGCCAGGTATTGCAGTTGATGTCAATTCTCTTATAGCAATATCAACAGCCTCAGCGACAGAATTGGATGGCTGGATCAGTTCAGAATGAGAAGACGGTTTAAATCACCTAACACATAAAAAACAATGTTGTTGTATGCACAACTTTTTTTTTAGCATTATTCAAGTCAATAGGAATGCCCAATCGAATGGTGGCATTTTATTTCAGCAAAATGAATGAAACAGTTAGGTGTAGCAGAGATACGCATGTTGAGATGGATATGTGGCCACGCGAGAAAGGACCAGGTCCGGAATGACGATACAGGCAAGAGAGTTAGGGTAGCACCTATTGAAGAGAAGCGTGTCCAACACCGTCTAAGATGGTTTGGACATATTCAACGGAGGCCTCCAGAAGCGGAGCCTTTGGAATATCGACAAAGATTTAGCCATGGAGAGGGGTGCATCAAAGTTAGCTATCCACGTTCCAGGACCATGACTTGGCTTCGAGATTTTATGGGTTTCAACTCTAGCCTACCCCAACTTGTTTTGGACTGAAAGGTTTGGTTGTTGTTGTAAAATGATTGAAACAAAAGCCACACCAAGTTCAAGTGAATATAATATAATTAGCTGAAAATATGAAAAAAAAGATTTATCTCACCGCGGCCAGATGAATACCAAACAGACCAGTGTCATCATATACAGTACTAAATGCTGAAATTGCTTCCATCCAATCATACTCAGTCATAACCCGGAGATCTGACAAGAAATGATGATTACCTCGGTCTTTCCAAACAAGTTATTATTTTTTCCTTAAGATATAAAGTAACAAGAAACACAGCTACGAGTTGAAAACACAGGCAAAGGAAACGAATCAGCAGGAAACCAACTTACAAAGCCTGGACTGCATTCCTTTCCCGGGACCACCATTGGAGAATGAAGCGCCGCCACCCATCAATGTCTGCAGATAGTAGTTTTACAAATACGCTAGTGAGTTCCCTTTTTACAATCACACTACAGTAGTTAGTTAATCGACCACATAATTTTTTTCAAGACATTATTGTACCTGCATGACATTCATGATTGCAGCTCCTTTCTCCTGACAGCAGACTCCTGGAACTTCAAAAGCCAATGCGACGTGCGTGATCTATACAAGAGCATGCTTCTTATGTAGGGACGGTGAGGAGCTAAAGGCAACCTCTTGAACCGATCAGACAAAAACAAAATAGTTTATCACCTCAGAGTCCGTTTTGTGCCTGAAATCTCCACCCGTATATGCAGAATTGGGTTTGTTCACAGGCGATCCCTTGAGCAGATCAGACAACAAGGGTTCTGCGATGTCTAGCAAATGCTGATGGTTCACGCCTGATGCAGCTAAAACCAAGCGGTCAGCTGTATAGTTTTCCTGTTACAGTATGCTCTTCTAGGTTTACTTAGCAATTTGGAATTAATGGTTAAGATGCAGAAAGGAGAGCCTATCAACCTTTTTTTAAGGGAAAGAACACATTTATATGCATACTAATCATTTCACGGAAGAAAGTTGTTTATACTGTTAGGATCATGCGATTATGATTGTAACGGTCTAGAATGGAAAATACCACTGATTTTATAACATATGACCGAAATTGCAAACAAAGCACGAGTCTAAATCAGTCACTTTGAAATACTCACTCAAAGCAATTCATAATCATTAGAATGATTGTGGTTGTGGATATTTCTCTATACTAGTAAGGATATCACAAGGCTGACAAAACCTAGGAACGCATGCATCATAGCCGATATGGTAAACACATAAACCAAATGTGGATACAAAATTAAGATCTTGCAAGTATGGTTTTAAAGGTCTAGAATAGAAACAATATAAACCATTGTAACCAATGCACTGGGCCTTAATCTGACACTTTCAGACCAAATTGAAATCATTCATAAGAACGGAATAATTGTGGATTTTTTACATTTACCTATACTGATGCAAACATCGGAAGACTGACCAAAACTTGGAACGCGTACAGAATTAACATACAGTGGACTGATATGATGAATGCACACAAGAAATTACCAGGAAGAAATTCCGAATGGCACCACGATCGATCCTCCCGAGAGATTCCATGGTAGGGTACAGAGGGTTTCCAAGGGCACCCGAATAAGCAACACGGTGCACCGATTCGCGAAGAAACAATTCAGGATTACTCTCCAGAAATGACAATTCCCCCCGAGCTTCAGCCACCTGAAGAACAACAAATCAATCGGCACAGAATCAGATATCCATTCACCTGCATTCCAAAGATAATATATTTATCTATCTATATCTACTGAATTCATGGTCTTCAGTTCATCACCTTGCTCCGAACTTGGCTCCGGAGAAATGCGGGGTTACGGACGCAGTCGAGGAGCACCTCGACGGCGAGCGGCATGCTGGCCCTGAGGGCTTCGTACCTGTAGAGCATCCTCTCCCTTCCGGCCTCCGCGCCGAGCTTGCCCCCGGTGGCCTCCAGGCTGAACGCGATCTGTCCAAGGCCGCGGTTCTGGGTCTCGTGGAAGGCCAGCCTCTCCAGCATGTAGGCGGCGCCGGCCGACGATGGAGTCTCGTGGACGGACCCGGCGGCGACCATCACCCCCACGCAGCACATCGGGCCCTGAGCGCCGCCATGAACCGACCCCCCAAATTACACAGTAGCGGTCAGCAATGGCAGTGAGAAAGAGTAAGGAGGAGAGGGCGTGCGTGGCGTGGTTGTACCGGGATGTCCTGGGAGGCGATCCTGACGCCGTTGGGGAGCGTGGTGACCTCCGTCTGCGGGAGCGGGGACTGCAGCGGGTGCTCGTCGTGGGGGGCGGGTGGAAGGCGGAGGCCGGGCAGCGGGTCGAGCAGGGAAGGGAAGCGCTCTGCGTAGCTCCTGGCGCCGCTGAGGCTGCAGAGCCGCCTCATTGAGATCGCTGGGTTGTTCGCCGCCGTCGTGGAGCTAGCTGTGTGCTTTGCGCCGCCGAGCCGCCGCCACACAGTGGGAGAATTCGGTGGGCCTTTGCTACGTCCAGGAAAGGCCCAGCGACAGGTATAGGTGACCAAACGGGCTTCTACCCGGAAGGCAGGCTAGTTAGAGCAAGTATCAACGCGCCCTCTCGCACTTAGATACCGACGGGGTCTGTTTTCGGTTCGCTCGGCGTATCGTATGCTTTCAGACACAAAGGGCAGGAGGACTGCGTGGCTGCAGGAAACGGCGGAAAATTCAGACAAGAAGAAGGGAGAAAGGGAATGGACAGAACTTTGGGAGGTCCGGGTTCCCGCGAAACTGAGGGTTTTCTTATGGAGGTTAGCCAAGCAGACCTTGCCATCAGCGGCGCTCTTGCATCATCGACACATGGCCATGGACAGCGCGTGCGCCATCTGCGGAGCTCACGATTCTTGGAAGCATGCACTCTTGGAGTGCAACCTCACACGGTGCGTGTGGGCACTGCTCCCGGACGGCATTGTGGATGTGATAGCTAACATACAAGAACAAGACGCAAGGAGATGGCTCGCAGAAGCAATCGGTGCGTTATCACATGAAGAACTCACGAAGATGGTGGTGGCCCTTTGGGCAATTTGGTACGCGCGGAGAAAAGCAATTTACGAGAACATCTACCAAAGCCCATTATCGACTCTCAGCTTCATCGAGAGGTTTGTTCAGGACCTACAGACTCCAGCGGAGCAGCGAGCGACGACGAGAGGTGTGACCGCGGCACCAAAGTGGATTCCACCTCCAGCGGGAAGAGCGAAGATTAATGTGGATGCTGCGTTATCAAAGAACAGCAATATGGCAGCCCTTGCTGCCATAGCTAGAGATCCGACGGGAGCCTTCCTAGGAGCATCAGTACTGGTGCTAACGGGTGCGAACCAGCCGGAGACGCTAGAGGCAGAGGCGATTCGGGAGGGCATGGCGCTGGCCATGGACCTTCAGCTGAACAGGATCAAGATTGCGAATGATTGTGCGGGTGCGATCCGAAGCATCAACGAAGGAGAGTTTTTATGTCAGTACGGTCAGTTAGTGAAGGAGATTGTGGAGACGAAGCGTGGTTTCGATGAATGCGAGGTGGCTCATGAAGGACGAAGATCTAACAGTGATGCTCACTGTCTAGCTAGAGGAGGTTTATACCTCGGTTTGGGCCGCCATGTTTGGCTCCAAACTCCACCTGATGGTGTGCTTGTAAACATCTTAAGCACTTGATAGGTTGTAAGCTACTCAAAAAAAAAAACTTAGATACCGAAATTATGTTAAGTTAAATACTGATGCCTCCTTTATGCTCCCAAAAAACTTCAGGTGATACAGGAGCGGCGATTAGGGATGATAGAGGCACCTTCTTGGCGGCTAGCTGCCGGGTAATACCAGATATAGGTGATGTTGCGAGCGCGGAGGCGTGGGCGCTTCGTTATGGCCTCATCCTAGCCGGACAAATTGGATGTAACAGAATTGAGGTGAAGAGTGACTGCATGGAAGTCATTACTACAATGTCGGAAGGAGGGAACTCTCTTGGTGGTGCAGCTGTCATCTTTGAATAATGCACGTTCCTAGCTTGTAATTTTACTCATGTTATTTTTTTTATCATTGTCCTAGTAAAAGTAATAGAGTGGCTCTTATTCTAGCTAGTAAGGAGGAGGGCCTTGATTCAGTTTTTTGGATTGAGGACCCCTCCCCCCCCCCCCCCCCTTACCGACAGAAAAAGATTGCAGTCAGGTTGATAATAATCGAGTGCCATTACTCCGCCGGTCCGAGCCAAGGAATCCGTTAGAAATGTTTTGAAATGGATAGTGTTCTCTCTTTGATCAGGGATTGCTATATGAAAAGAAGTGGAGTTTGAAAAAGGGTTCTCAAATGAGGCTTTAGCTTCAGATGTAAGCACCTTTGAGGTAACAATGTGATCTCTTCGGCAGCAAGTTATCAGACTCACTCTTTTCCTTCGAGGGTATCTAAGGGGACTGGAAGGTTTTTAATGAGGCGGGCTTTGCTAGCTTTATATATATAGGAAAATTCAAAAAAAAATGTAGCTTCCCCGATCATGCATCATACACGCATATATTGGATGAGAACTTGGTGGATATCAATGGGGAGCCACTTGATGCTTTCCATTCGGAGCTTCCACTGGAGTTTGAACCAGAGGTAGAAATGGAAGGGGAAGATGATGTTGAGGAAAGTTGGGGAGGAGGTATACAACGCAAGACAACCAGAATTTGGCAAATGAAGTGCCAACTACACCGAGTTGGAGGACGTGTCCATTTATACCATCCATGGAAATTCACAATGAGGGAAATATGAAGGCAACGCATCGAAGACGGCTACCACAAGATGATGGTCAAGCATGATGGATGTGTCGTCGAGCAAACTTGTTCCTGTTGGAATGGTTGTTTGGAGCAAGTGAGAAATGCACCCCTTAGAGGATGGAGAATTGATGAATATTGGAGTATTTTTTTTCATACATTTGCTATCTTAGTCTTTGGTTGTTATGAAATGATCTCAAAAATTGTCACTTTGGCAAATGTAGGATAACATTGCCAATCCCGACTTGTTTAGTTGTTATCAAATGATCGCACAAATTGTCGCTTTGGCAAATGTAGGATAACATTGCCAATCCCTACTACACTCACGTTTTGGTAAGCCTGGGCCTATTGCTTGCGTGTGGGCACACGTTCGTTGGGAGACCCCAGGAGGAAGGTATGAAAAGTATAGCAGCAAGATTTTTCCTCGGAAAGAAACCAAGGTTGAATCGACCAGTGGGAGAAAGAAATCACTTCTGAAGGTTGTTGATAGCTGATGTTAACAGGGCGCACTATAAGGCTCAGCAGCAACGTGGAATCTTCACACAACACAACCAAGATATTTTTCCCCAACAAAATAGTGAGGTTATCAATCTCACCGGTTTTGCTGAAAACAAAGGATTAGACGTATAGTGTGGAAAACGGCTCTTGTTTGCAGTGAATGAAAAGAGAATAATGATTGCAGTAAAAAGAACAGTGTTTGTACTAGGTTGTATTATCAATGCAAAGGAATGGACCGGGGTCCACAGTTCACGACTGTCTCTCCATAAAAGATAGATAACATGTTGGGTAAACAAATTACAGCTGGGCAATTGACAAAAATAAAGGCTGCACCGTAGTGCATATGCAAGACATGATGATTACTATGATATTCATGCGGGCATTACAACATAATACATAGACCGTAATCCAACTGCGTCTATGAATAATAATCCATCCTTAGAATGCTAATAATCTATGGTTAACATAATACATAGACATAAGTGCTTTTCTTTAATGTCTTTCAGCTAGGCACAGAAAGAAACAATCAAGTGTTTTCAAATGAAGAAGCATCCAAATTATAACTTGTTCTAATGATAGAATCAAAAGGAAACTTATTCTCTTTCTAGGAAAGTGTTCCATACCTTTCTTGAGTGGGAATTGATATTTAATATTCACTTCTCTCATATTAATAACATCACCAACAGTTCTAACAAAAAAGGTCTCCCAAAACAATAGGACAAGAAGCATTGCTTTCAATATTTATAACAACAACAAAAAATTAACAGGGATAAGGTTATTGTTAACCATAAGAAGAACATTATCAACACTCCCCAAAGGTTTCTTCTTAGAATTATAAGCAAGATGAACATCCAAATAACAGTGCTCCAAATGCGGTATCAAGCATATCATGGAGTTTCTTAGGCATAACAGAGATACTAGCACCAAGATCACATAAAGCATTACAATCAAAATCATTCACCTTTATTTTAACGATGGGATCCCAACCATCTTCTAACTTTCTACTCTTCTCTAACTTTCATTAGAGCATTAATAATATGTTTTATAAAGCCATATTCATAGCATTAGCACTAGGACTTCTAGATAGCTTTTGTAGGAACATAATTACTTCAGAAATATTGCAAAAATCAAAATCAAAGTCATTATTATCAAAAGTAATTGTACCATTGTCTCCCATATCTAGAAAAAACTTAGCACTTTTATCGGAAACAGTTTTAGTAGTTTCAGTCAATTTAAAACGTTTAGCAGAAGAAGTAGAGACGTTGCCAACACCAATTACTTTACCATCAATACTAGGAGGTTTGCTAGCATTTTACTTCGGCATTACTAGTTGTGGCAATAGTACAAATTCTAGATATATTATTGTTTCTAGCAATTTCATCTTCTCTTTCCCACCTAGCATGCAATTCAGCTAACATCCTAACATGGTTATCAATTCAAACTTGAATGGAATTCAGAGTTTTTCTTTCTTTAACATCATGAGGCATAACTTTTATTTTCATAAGATCAATATCAAGAGCAAGGCTATCAACTTTAGAAGCAAGAACATCAATTTTGCCAAACTTTTCGTGAACAGATTTATTAAAAGTAGTTTGTGTACCAATAAAGTCCTTAAGCATGTTTTCAAGATTAGAGGGTACACTTCTATTATTGTTGGGAATTACCATAGGAATTAACATAACCATTACCATTATTAGAAGGATATGGCCTATAATTGTTGCTACCAAAATTATTCCTATAAGCATTGTTGTTGAAATTATTGTTTTTAATAAAGTTCACATCAACATGCTCTTCTTGAGCAACCAAAGAGGATAAAGGAACATTATTTGGATCAACATGAGCTTTATCATTCACAAGCATAGACATAATACCAAAACAAAAACAAAGTAAATAGATTGTAGGTGAGAGACTCCCCTTGCAAAAATCCTATTCCTCCCCGGTAACGACGCTAGAAAAAGGTTGCTTGCAGGTGGGCACACGATTGTTGGGAAAACCCAAGAGGAAGGTATGAAGAGTATAGCAGCAAGATTTTCTCTCAGAAAGAAACCAAGGTTGAATCGACCAGTAGGAGAAAGAAATCACTTCTGAAGGTTGTTAACAGATGATGTTGACAGGTCGCACTACCAGGCTCAGCAGCAACGTGGAATCTGCACACAACCCAACCAAGATACTTTGCCCCAACGAAACACTGAGGTTGTCAATCTCACCGGTTTTGCTGAAAACAAAGGATTAGATGTATAGTGTGGAAAACAGTGCTTATTTGTAGTGAATGAAAATAGAACAATGATTGCAGTAAAAAGAACAGTGCTTGCAGTAGGTTGTATTATCAATATAAAGGAATAGACCGGGGTCCACAGTTCACTAGTGGTGTCTCTCCATAAAAGGAGTAGATAACATGTTGGATAAACAAATTACAGTCGGGCAATTGACAGAAATCAAGTCCGCACCGTAGTGTATATGCAAGACATGATGATTACTATGAGATTCATGCGGGCACTACAACATAATACATAGACCGTAATCCAACTGCATCTATGACTAATAATCCACCCTTAGAACGTAATCCAAGCAGACTTTGGGTATTAAGTTGCAAGCAACATATTATTCCATTAAGTAAAGTGCATAACATAAATAATAAAATTATCCTTAGACACAGCATTGTTGTTTTCTCCATAATGGCAACAACACATCCCCCATCCGTCACATTTCTGTCACTCACGCATAGGTGAAAGGGAGGCATGAACCCACTGTCGAGCATAAATACTCCCTCTTGGAGTTACAAGCATCAACTTGGTCTGAGCATCTACTAGTAACGGAGAGCATGCAAGATAATAAATAACATAAACATGATAGATTGATAATCATTTTGACATAGCATTCAATATTCATTGGATCCCGGCAAACACAACATGTAGCATTAAAGATAGATGATCTTGATCATGTTAGGCTTCTCACAAGATCTAAACATGGTGGCATAAAGAGGAGAACACAACCATCTAGCTACTGCTATGGACCCGTAGTCAAAGGACGAACTACTCACGCATCACTCTGGAGGAAGGCATGGTGATGTATAGCCCTCCGGTGATGATTTCCCCTCCCGGCAGGGTGCCGGGGAGATATTCAGAACCCTCCCGAACTACGGTTAACGATGACGACGGCTACGAAACTTTTCGTGGATGGATGCTCGGGTATTTATGGTTTTCCCGAGAAGAAGTATAAATAGGTGTGTCCCACACCATATTGAGGCGCGGCCAAGGGGGGCACGCCACCCTATGGTGTGGCCACCTTGTGTCCCCCCTCCGGGTCTCCTCCGGACTCCGTGTACGTGACAGAAAAATAGGACCCTGAGATTTCGTCCAATTCCGAGAATATTTCCAGAACAACTTTTCTGAAACCAAAAATAGCAAAAAAAACAGAAACTGACGCTGTGACATCTTGTTAATAGGTTAGTCCCAGGAAATCCATAAAAAATGATATAAAGTGTGTAGAAAACATGTAGCAATTGGCATGAAAACAACATGGAACATCAGGAATTATAGATACGTTTGAGACGTATCAAGCATCCCCAAGCTTAGTTGTACTCGTCCTCGAGTAGGTAAAACGACAAAAAAAAAATCTGAGGTGACATGCTACCAACATAATCTTGATCATCATATTTGTAAAAGAAATTGTGAGCTTAGATCATAGTACTCTAAACATAGGCATGATAGATATAGTTTCATCAATGTAAACTTAGCAACCATGTTGCAAGATGAAAGGTAACACAAACAAAGGATCATGAATAATGATTTACTGAAATATATGTGTTTGTTTCAAGCATAAAGAAAACATATCAAAGTAGTATTCCGCTTATCCTTAAAAAAGGGAGCAAAACATAAATGTTAGGGCACCTTCAAAGTTCAAGTGGTGACTAGAAACAAGTAATTTGAGAACATGTAATAACATATCATGAATTAACCAATAATAAATCTTGGGACTGATGCACATTATACTCAGAATGACTACTATGCTCTCTTAATTGTGCATAAAGTTAGAAGACGAAGATTCAACATAAAAGTAAAAGAAAGGCCCTTCGTAGAGGGAAGCATGGATTAACTCATGTACTAGAGCTTTTTATTTTATTAAAACAGAGGTATTGAAAACAATTTTTAGAGAGGTGCATGTTTATGTCAACGAATGGCAAACAGACAATACAGTACGTCACAAGTTAACTAGACTTTACAAGAGCGTCTCCCATCGAAGGAAGTTCTTTCTACTGGGGTCAGTAGATCATCCCTCTTCTCTATTGTTTACACAATTATGTTGTAACTGATAAATCAGGGGCAAAAGGAGTGAAGAGAATTTATAGTAACCAAGTTTTGGGCTAGGCACCCCGGTGCCAGCTCTTCTATCAAATTGGATAAGCGGATGTGCCACTAGTCCAGATGTGTAAAGTCCAATCAACAAGTGAGATAAAGATCGTCTACCTCCATCCTCATGAGCTAAGCAGGGGCACAAAACAAGTCTAGTTTTGAAGGTTTTAAAGGTAGCACATGAGAAATTTACTTTAGAGTGACGGTTAAATACCACATATAGGTAGGTATGGTGGACACATTTGTTAAACTTTTGGTTTTTGGGAGTTGGATGCACGAGTAGATCTCATAGTCAGTACAGGTGAAGGCTAGCAAAAGACTAGGAGCGACAAATTAAGAGAGCAGTAATGGCTATAATCATGCATAGCTACAAAACCTTATTGATCAAAGTGTAAATGGTATTACAAGTCAAAATCAAAATGATCATAGAGGCTAGAGGTGACTGGTTTGTAGTCATAACATGGTGTAAGTATGCGCCAAGTCAACCAAATAAAACTTTCGAAGGAGAATACCAAAATATTATGCTTTGATATGATAAAAACAACTCATGATTTGTTTCAATGGCACATTAAGCACTCTCGGATGTTTGATACAAGTCATGCTACATCAATAACTACTAAGCATTAAAATAACATCTAGCATGACATGATAAAGTCTAAGCCACAGTCTAAACAAGCTTCTTTTTGCACCGTTATAAGCACGCAATATTTTATTGCTTTCCAACACCAGCACTTTATTTCAACAAAAACTCTTTATATAATATATCAATGAAACAAGAGAAAACTACTACTCTATAAGAACTAACAGCTCTGAATAAGAGATGCATGAAAAACAAGAGCTAAAAGTCGTTATAGTAGCTAGAAAAAAATTAAGAATACAAGTATTCATCAGAAAAAAAACGGAGCGTGTCTCTCTCCCACACAATAATGCTAGGATCCAATCAAGTTTATTGCAGCGAGGAAAATAAAATAAAAGCAAACAAACGCTCCAAGAAAAGTGCATATGATATGACCGAATAAAAATATAGTTTCACTAGAAGTGACCTGATAATTTGTTGATGAAGAAAGGGATGCCTTGGGCATCCCCAAGCTTAGACGCTTGAGTCTTCTTGGAATTTGATGAGATGAACCAGGGGGCATCCCCAAGATTTGGATTTTCACTCTTCTTGATCACATTATATCATCCTCTTTTCTTGACCTTTGAAAACTTCCTTCACACCAATCTCGAAGTAATTCTTATTAGATGGTTAATGCACAATCAAAACATCACATGTTCTGCATGGAAAAAAGCATTATCAATACTTTCTAAACATTAGTTACAACCACTAATGTTTTATGGAGCAAAGAACTCCACTCAACATAGTAAAAGAGAGAATGCAAAGTAAAAAAGGCAGAATCTGTCAAAACCAGAACAGTCTGTAAAGATGAATTTTTCAAGGCACTTACGTAGCTCAAATCAGAAAACTTAAAAATAGAAAAGGTTTCATAATTAGCTGAGGATCATGCACAAAAATTTTCAGGTCATTTCGATTTTTCTTGAATTTATACGAATTAAACAGTGGACAGCAAAAATCTGTTTATGCGCAGAAATCCAAATCTAACACCAACTTTTCACTAGAGACTTTACTTGGCACAACAACTCAAAAAAGTAAAGATACAAAGGATTTGCTACAGAAGTAAATAACATCTTGACTCAAACAAAACAGAAGAAAATATTGCAAAAATAAAACATGGGTTATCTCCCAAGAAGTGCTTTTCTTTAATGCCTTTCAGCTAGGCGCACAAAGAAATAATCAAGTGTTTTCAAATGAAGAAGAATACAAATTATAACTTGCTCTAATGATAGAATCAAAAGGCAACTTCATTCTCTTTCTAGGAAATTGTTCGATACCTTTCTTGAATGGGAACTGATATTTAATATTCCCTTCTCTCATATCAATAACATAACCAACAGTTCTAAGAAAATGTCTTCCCAAGACAATATGAGAAGAAGCATTGCATTCAATATCCATAACAACAAAATTAACAGGGACAAGGGTATTGTTAACCATAATAAGAACATTATCAGCACTCCCTAAAGGTTTCTTCTTAGAATTATCAGCAAGATGAACATTCAAATAACAGTGCTCCAAAGGCGGTAAATCAAGCATATCATAGAGTTTCTTAGGCATAACAGAGATACTAGCACCAAGATCACATAAAGCATTATAATCAAAATCATTCACCTTCATTTATGATGGGATCCCAACCATCTTCTAAATTTCTAGGGATAGAGGCTTCACGTTTTAACTTCTCTTCTCTAACTTTCAGTAGAGCATTAGTAATATGTTTTGTAAAAGCCAAATTCATAGCACTAGCATTAGGACTTATAGATAGCTTTTGTAGGAACATAATTACTTCCGAAATATTGCAACTATCAAAATCAAAATCATTATTATCAAAAGTAATAGGACCATTGTCTCCCATATCTAGAAAAAATTCAGCACTTTAATGAAGAACAATTTTAGTAGTTTCAGGCAATTTTAAACGTTTAGCAAAAGAAGTAGAGACATTGCCAACACCAATTAATTTATAATCACTAGTAGGAGTTTTACTACCATTTGAGATTTCAGCATTACTAGTTGTGGTAATAGTACAAATTCTAGATATATTATTGTTTATAGCAATTTCATCTTCTCTTTCCCACCTAGCATGCAATTCAGCTAAAATCCTAACATTGTTATCAATTCGAACTTGAATGTCATTCAGAGTTTTGCTTTCTTTAACATCATGAGGCATAACTTTTATTTTCAGAAGATCAACGTCAAGAGCAAGTCTATCAACTTTAGAAGCAAGAACATCAATTCTGCCAAACTTTTCCTCAACAGATTTATTGAAAGTAGTTTGTGTACTAATAAAGTCCTTAAGCATTTTTTTCAACATTAGAGGGTACACTTCTTTTGTTGTTGTAGGAATTACCATAGGAATTAACATAACCATTACCATTATTAGAAGGATATGGCCTATAATTGTTGCTACCAAAATTATTCCTATCAGCATTATTGTTATTGTTTTTAATGAAGTTCATATCAACATGCTCTTCTTGAGGAACCAAAGAGTCTAAAGGAACATTATGTAGATCAACATGACCTTTACCATTCACAAGCGTAGACATAATAGCATCAAGTCTATCACTCAAGGAAGAGGTTTCTTCAACAGTATTTACCTTCTTACCTTGTAGAGTTCTCTCAGTGTGCCATTCAGAATAATTTATCACCATATCATCAAGAAGCTTTGTTGCAGCACCCAAAGTGATGCACATAAAGGTTCCTCCAGCAGTTGAATCCAGAAGGTTTCTTGAAGAAAAGTTCAGACCTGCATAGAGGTTTGGATGATCATCCAAGTAGTCAGTCCATGAGTGAGACAATTCTTTACCAAAGATTTCATTATTTCCCAAGCTTGAGCAACATTGTTTAAAATTCAGAGTGCCACTTATTAGAGATATAATCTTAGCATGAGGATAATATTTTCCAATGAAATCATCTTTACATTTAGTCCAAGAATCAATATTATTTCTAGGCAAAGATAGCAACCATTCTTTAGCTCTTCCTCTCAAAGAGAAAGGAAACAATTTCAGTTTAATAATATCTCCATCTATATCCTTATACTTTTCATCTCACAAAGTTCAACAAAATTAAGGTGGGCAGCAGCATCATCAGTACTAACACCATAAAATTGCTCTCTCATAACAAGATTTAACAGGGCATGCTTAATTTCATAAAAATGAGCATTAGGAGCAGGTGGAGCAATAGGTGTACAAATAAAATCATTGTTGTTTGTGCTAGTAAAGTCGTACAACTTAGTGTTCTCAGAATTACTCATTTTAGCAAGATTAAAAACATGATAAAAATAACAAATATATAAAGAACTATTTTTTGTGTATTTTATATAAAGAAGCAAACAAGACAAAATAAAATAAACTAAGCAAAACAAAAAGAAAATAAATAGATTCGAGGTGAGAGACTACCCTTGCAGAAATCCTCTCCCTCCCCGGCAATGGCGCCAGAAAAAGCTTGCTTGCGTGTGGGAACATATTCGTTAGGAGACCCCAAGAGGAAGGTATGAAGAGTATAGCAGTAAGATTTTCCCTCAGAAAGAAACCAAGGTTGATCGACTAGTAGGAGAAAGAAATCAGTTCTGAAGGTTGTTGACAGCTGATGTTGGCAGGACGCACTACCAGGCTCAGCAGCAACATGGAATCTTCACACAACACAACCAAAATACTTTGCCCCAAGGAAAGAGTGAGGTTCTCAATCTCACCGGTTTTGCTGAAAACAAAAGATTAGATGTATAGTGTGGAAAATGGTGCTTGTTTGCAGTGAATGAAAAGAGAATAATGATTACAATAAAAAGAACAGTGCTTGCAGTAGGTCGTATTATCAATGTAAAGGAATAGAACGGGGTCCACAGTTCACTAGTGGTGTCTCTCTATAAAAGAAGTAGATAACATGTTGGGTAAACAAATTACAGTTGGGCAATTGACAGAAATAAAGGTTGCACCGTAGTGAATATGCAAGACATGATGATTACTATGAGATTCATGCGAGCATTACACCATAATACATAGACCGTAATCCAGCTGCATCTATGACTAATAATCCATCCTTAGAACGTAATCCAAGCAGACTTTGGGTATTAAGTTGTAAGCAACAGATTATTGCATTAAGTAAAGTGTGTAATGTAAACAATAAAATTATCCTTAGACAAAGCATTGTTGTTTTCTCCCTAATGGCAACAGCACATTCCCCATCTGTCATGTTTCTATCACTCAAGAACAGACGGAAGGGAGGCATGAACCCACTATCGAGCATAAATATTCCCTCTTGGAGTTACAAGCATCAACTTGTCCTGAGAATCTAGTAGTAACGGATAGCATGCAAGATCATAAATAACATAAACATGATAGATTTATAATCAACTTGACATAGCATTCAATATTCATCGGATCCCAGTAAACACAACATGTAGCATTACAAATAGATGATCTTGATCATGTTAGGTAGCTCACAAGATCTAAACATGGTGGCATAAAGAGGAGAAGACAACCATGTAGCTTCTATAGACCCATAGTCCAAGGATGAACTACTCACGCATCACTCCGGAGGCAGGCATGGTGATGTAGAGCCCTCCGGTGATGATTTCCCCTCCCGGCAGGGTGCCGGGGAGAGATTCGGAACCCTCCCGAACTAGGGTTGACGATGACGGTGGCTACAGAACATTTCGTGGATGGATACCCGGGTATTTAGGGTTTTCCCGAGAAGAAGTGTAAATAGGCGAAAGGGCGATGTCGGTGGGCGCCCGAGGGGCCCACACCACGTGGCGGCATGGCCAAGGGGGGCGTCGCCATACGGTGTGGCCACCTGGTGGCCCCCCTCCGGACTCCTTATACGTGACAGAAAAATAGGACCCTGGGATTTCGTTTAGTCCAATTCCGAGAATATTTCTAGAACAACTTTTCTGAAACTAAAAACAGCAGAAAATAGGAACTCGCGCTATGGCATCTTGTCAATAGGTTAGTCTCGGAAAATCCACAAAAAATATTATAAAGTGTATAGAAAACATGTAGCAATATGCATTAAAACAACATGGAACATCAGAAATTATAGATACGTTTGAGACGTATCACCTATTCCAGTTGTCGGGCTGAAAATTCAAGTCCGAACCGGGCCAATGGCATGGCCTAAAATTTTGTGTTGAGCCGGGCCATCCTTCTTGGTTGTCCATAAATTTTTTAATTCAATTTTTATCCAAAGTCCTTAACTCTATACTCAGTGTTGTCTCTGAAACAAAAAAAATTGATTAATGAATACAAGTTTGCTCAATAATAGTCACAAATTGTATCAAATTTCTCATATGTTTGCGTCTCTCAACAAAAATAACCCATCATAACACGCCGCAGACATGAAACATTGCAAATCAAGATACCAATTTCGTGGTTTTGTGCCCCTTTTGAGAAAATGAAGAAAATTTCTATAAAAAAATGCAATTCTAAAATGAAAAGGTTGTATATGTATTAGTTGGTATGCAAATGATAAACATATATTTGGACAAAGATCTTTTGTAAAAGAGTTGCCGATGTGCATGCCAAGTGTTGCTTAAAGTGCATGACTTGATTGGTACTGACTGCCCGAGTAAGCATGAATTAATCCGCTCGCCAGATGAAAAGAGCTCGGATAATGTGGACTTTCCTTGGGTGTGGCTTCTCAATGACTGCATCGCTAAGATGGCGCTTATTCAGATTGAGCGAGTGGGTGCAAGGTATACTTGGTCTAATAACCAGGCGGACCCATCCGCAGTGTTTTAGACCGGGTATTAGTCTCGGTAGAGTGGGGGGCTGCCTTCCCATTCCGACCGGGTATTAGTCTCGTCTGGAGGGGTGGAGCCACCTAGGCCGAACCGCTTCCACTTTGAGGATTTCTGACTGGGTCAGCCAGGCTTCGTGGAAGAGGTTCGTCTTAAATGCTTGGTGGTCGCCTCCTCTCCCCCGCGTATGTTAAATGCGGTTGATGTCTGGCACTTCTGCGCTAGCACCTCCCATCGGTTCATGAGTGTCTAGGGGGCCAATCTGAATGCTGACGTCCGTAAGAACAAAGCCTTCCTACTTGGCCAAGATTCAAATGTTTTATTTGGCAGCTGACACCGGTGGGGCTTAGCACGGATGAGTGGGTTCAGCGATATATGCCTTGGAGGACTCCCTTATGGAGATATACAAGGGGGGAGGTATACTAGCGTCAGCGGAGTCACCGGAATTGGATTCTAAAGGGTGACTCCAATACCACATACTTCCATGACATTTTTAATGGGAGGCGCTGGAGATTCTCCATATCGTTCTTCTAGGCGGACATCCTCCTTTTGGAGAAGGCCGGGGACCTCTTCGCCCATATCTACTCCTTTAAGGAGTTATTTACAGGGGGACCCCGCTCGGGGTGGCGTTAGCCGAGGAGACATGGTCCCTCCGCCCCCTAGTGGAAGTTAATGCTTCCCTTTCTACCCGAGGAGGTTTGGCCAGCTGTGATGGAGATGAAAGCTAATTCGGCTCCTGAGCTGGATGGCCTTCCATTCTCCTTCTTCCAATCCTTCTGGAAGAATATCTAGGAGGTGGTCATTTTGATGTTCCAGGAATTTTATACTGGGACTCTCGTGATGTCTCGACTTAACTTTGGTGTGGTAAGCTTGATCCCTAAAGTTTTCGGGGCCACAAATATCTTCCAATTCAGATCCATCACGGTTATTAATGTTATCTAGAGGATCTTCTCTAAGGTTTGTGCAATACGCTTGGCCCTGGTGGCTGAGCGTATTACACATCCCTTTTAGTTCTCATTCGTCAAGGGACGTTTTATCTTGATGGGATCTTAGCGCTTCATCATATTGTTCATGAGTTGAAGGTTCGTCGTCATAAAGGGGTGTTCCTTAAGCTAGACTTCCAGAAGGCATATGATCGACTGGACTAGTCTTTCCTCCGTCAGGTTCTCCAGCGGCGAGGTTTCGATGATCGATTCATCACTTGGGTAATGCAACTCGTAATGAGTGGCAATACTGCGATTAACATAAATGGGGACATTAGTCCCTATTTTAGATCGTATTACGGTGTGAGGCAAGGGATTCCATTTTCCCGTCCTCTTTGACCTTGTTTGTGGATGCCCTAGCGACTATCTTGGATAAAGCCAAGATGGTCGGCCACATCTCTGGTGTGGTGGGACATCTCATCCCGGGGGGCGGCATCACCCACCTGCAGTATGCGGATGACACCATGATTGTGGTGGAGGGGTCGGGTTTGGATATTGTCAGCCTCAAGTTCCTATCATTTTGTTTTGAGGCCATGTCTAGCCTTAAGATTAACTTCGACAAAAGTGAAGGCATCATGCTAGGATTTCCCCCGGATGAGCAACAGCGGATCGTGGACAACCTCAACTGCAAGTTATCCTCCTTCCCTGTTAACTATCTTGGGGTTCCGCTTAGCGACTCTAGGATCCTAATTAAGAACCTGGACCCCATGATGGGGAGAGTCGGGCATAAGGTAGAGCCTTAGCGTGGACGCTTCACCTCCAAGGGGAGCAAGTCTGTGCTGATTGGGATTGCCTATATAGTATCCCTTCCTATATTATGGGGATTTACTCCCTGTCGGAAGGGATTCATTCCTCCTTCGACAAGGAGCTCTCCCGTTTCTTTTGACAAGATGCTAAAAGGAGGCAAAACTATCACATGGTTAAATGGGTGGACGTGTGCGCCCCCAAGGATATAGCTCCTCATGCGTCACGAAAAATGAATGTCGCCCTCATGCTTAGGTGGGTTTGGTGCATTTTGAGTGATGAGAGGTACTATGGTTATAGCTCCTCAAAGAAAAATATTTGCAGGGACGCCCGCTGCTCGCATGCGATCGACAGGAGGGATCTCTCGTTTGGAGGTCTATTCAGTCGATCAAGAAGGACATCAGTAAAGGTGCCCAATTCACTATTAATGATGGATGGGGCATTCTATTATGGCTTGACTCGTGGCTCCGTGATAGGCCGTTACAACTAGAGTTCCCGATGCTCTTTGCAATTTGCTCTGAGCCCTCCCAAGTAGTGGCTTCAGTGGTCAAAAATGGGACTTAAACATCTCGTTCCGACAAGCTTTTTGGCATGCTGAGGCTGTGGCTTGGGAGGAGCTTCGAGCTGCTCTCCCTGTTGTCCTTTCTGGGGGGCCTGACCAGGTTGCCTGGATCTTGGCCCCCTCCGGGACCTTCTCTATTAAATCTGCCTATCAATCCCAATTTTTTGGCCCAACTAGTACTTGAGATGCTCCCTTATGGAAGACCCCTTTCACACTGGAGATTAAGATCTTTATATGGCAGTTGCTCCGGTACAGGCTTCCGTCTAGGATCGAGGTGTCCAAGCGCCACGGCCCGGGGGACGGCCTATGTCCCCTTTGTAGGATCCCTGAGTCTAGTACCCACATCCTATTTGTGCGTCCCGCTGCCTGGTTTCTATGGAACTTCGTGCATGAGGGTCTGGGTCTGCGAGGCACGCCTCGGATCTCGAAGAGTTCCTAGAAACCCAGGCGCACCGGGCCGGTGGAGGTAGACGCCTCTTCTGACTGGTGTTCGCGGTGATGGCTTGGTCCTTGTGGACTGTACGAAATTAAATAGTGATTGAGAAGATTTTCCTAAGACACCTGTGTAACTCGGTTTTCAAATTTCTGTCTTTTTTGCCGCAGTGGCATTCGTTGTGTAGACAGCGGGACAGAGCGTGGCTAGGCGACTCCATCGACAGACTTCTCGTGCGCGCGTCGGCTTTCCTCGCAGGCGCCACATTGAGGCCCCTACCTGGCAGTATGCTTCCTCTCTACCCCCCCCTTCCCATCCGCCTCTTGTTGTGTTGCTCGTGTTTTTTCGTTTTCTTCTAGTTTGGGCCTTGTTGTGCTCTTACCCCAGCGAACTTTATTTTTGTGGGAGTTGCCTCTGATACTCTATATAACTGTTGTGGTGGTTTCTTTATTTATAAAACGGGGTGAAATCCTGTTTTGAGAGGAAGCGTGAATTGCTGAATTGGCGGAACATACTATTACGCGTTTAGGAGCATGGAAATACACCATAAGATAAGTAGATAGGTCTTACTTGAGTCGACGGTATTTCCTATTCGTTGGAGCTGTGATGTTGGGTTGAGTTTGTGCCTACACTAGTGGAAACAACACCTTTTGTCCAGGGCTAGAAAAGGCATTAGTCCCGGTTGCATCAAAATTCGGGACAAATGTATGCATTGGTCCCGGTTTGTGCGCCCGAGGCAGCAGAAATTGCCTGGGGGCATTGGTCCCGGTTCGTTAGCAGGCATTTATCCCGGTTTATGGCATGAACCGGGACCAATGCCACGCCACAGGCCACGTGGCACGCGCAAGGGCATTGTTCCCGGTTCATGCCACAAACCGGGACCAATGTCCTCATTCCCCCTACATATACTGCCTCCCAGCCCCTCTTCCCTCTGTTTTTTTTTGCTTGGAGGAGTGAGAGAGGTGGGTGCTAGTGTGTTATTTTACTATGCACACGAGGTGTTCGACGAAATACCAGAGCCACACATTAGCTCACAGAAAATGGTATCTTCGACCGAGGTTAGCAAACTTATCTTTCTCATCTGTAATTGATACATAAAAAAGTTATATTTTTCGATGTACTGTGGTCATTTCTCTATTGAAGATGTTATTGTAATGTTTTTTTGATAAACTTAATTATACGATGCAGATGGATGCACGGCAGCGATGGATGTACGGTGACCGACGCACTTCCGAGTATATGGCAGGCCTGAATGCATTTCTCGTTGTAGCTCAGGCGAACAAAGATAATGGCTTTATGTGTTGCCCATGTGTTGATTGTCGGAACGTCAGGGAGCACTCTTCCTAGAGAGTCCTTCACGGCCACCTACTTCGGAGAGGTTTCATGTCCAGCTACAATTGCTGGACCAAGCATGGAGAAAGAGGGTTTGTGATGGAAGACAATGAAGAAGAAGAAGAAGAAGATCATTTGTTCCCTGAATACGGTGATACTGCAATGGAAGACAATGCAGAAGAAGGAGGTGATCAAGAACGGGCATTAGAAGAGCCCGATGATGATCTTGGCCGAGTTATTGCTGATGCAAGGGAAGACTGTGAAAGTGAATTGGAGAGGTTGAACCTGGACAACATGTTACAAGATCATAAAAAGTTGTTGTACCCAAATTGCGGACATGGCAGCACAAAGCTCGGTACCACACTGGAGTTGCTGAAATGGAAGGCACAGAACGGTGTGACTGACAAGGCATTTGAGAGTTTACTTCAACTAATGAAGACGAAGCTTCCAAAGGATAACGAATTGCCTGAGAGTACGTACGAAGCAAAGAAAGCTCTCTGCCCTCTAGGATTAGATGTGCAGAAGATACATGCATGCATTAATGACTGCATCCTCTACAGCGGTGAGAAGTACAAGAATTTGGATGAATGTCCGGTATGCACTGCACTGCGGTATAAGATCAGAGCAGATGACCATGGTGATGTTGACGGTGAGTCTCCCGTAAGAGGGTTCCTGCAAAGGTGATGTGGTATGCTGCTATAATACCACGGTTGAAACGTGTGTTTAGAAACAAAGAGCATGCTAGGTTGTTGCGATGGCACAAAGAAGACCGTAAGAAAGACGGAAAGTTGAGACACCCCGCTGATGGATCGTAGTGGAGAAAGATCGAGAGAGACTTCCCGGACTTTATAGGAGAGGCAAGAAACTTATGGTTTGGTCTAAGTACAGATGGCTTTAATCCTTTTAGGGAGCACAGCTCCAGTCATAGCACCTGGCCCGTGACTCTATGTATGTACAACCTTCCTCCTTGATTGTGCATGAAGCGCAAGTTCGTTATGATGCCATTTCTCATCCAAGGCCCGAGGAAACCATGGCAACGACATTGATGTGTATCTAAGGCTATTAGTGGAAGAACTCTTACAATTGTGGCGCAAATCAGGTGTACGTGTGTGGGATGAGAACGAACAAAAGCCATTTGATCTACGGGCGTTGCTTTTCGTAATCATCAATGATTGGCCTGCTCTTAGTAACATTTTCGGACATACAAACAAGGGATACAATGCATGCACACACTGTTTAGATAAGACTGGCAGTGTTTATTTGGATAAATGTAAAAAGTTTGTATACCTGGGGCATCGTATATTTCTTCCGATCAAGCATCCCGTAAGAAAGAAAGGAGGGAATCATTTCAGAGGTGAGGCAGATACCCGGAAGAAGCCTGACCTCCGTAGTGGTAATGATTTATTCGATATGGTCAAGGACCTAAAAGTAATCTTTGGGAAGGGTGATGGCAGCCAACCTGTTCTGAACGTCCCTAATAAGCGCGCACCCATGTGGAAGAAGAAATCTATATTTTGGGAGGTACCCTATTGGAAAGTTCTAGAGGTCCGCTCTTCAATCGACGTGATGCACGTAACAAAGAATCTCTGCGTCAACCTGCTATGCTTCTTGGGCGTGTATGGGAAGTCAAAAGATACGCCAGAAGCACGGGAGGACCAGCAACGTATGAAAGACCCAAGAAACAAGCACACGGATAAAGGGCGCCATTACTTAAGCAGCTACGCTCTTACTAAAGCGGAGAAGGAAATATTTTTTGAAGTCCTTTACAGTATCAAGGTTTCGTCTGGCTTCTCGTCGAATATAAAGGGGATAATAAACATGGCAGAGAAAAAATTCCAAAACCTGAAGTCTCATGACTGCCACGTGATTATGACGCAGTTGCTTCCGATTGCACTGAGGGGGCTTCTACCGGAAAATGTTCGAGTACTCATTGTGAAGCTATGTGCAGTCCTCTACGCAATATCTCAGAAGGTAATCGATCAAGAAATTCTGGCAACATTACAGAGGGATGTGGTCCAGTGTCTTGTTAGTTTTGAGTTAGTGTTCCCACTATCCTTTTTCAACATTATGACTCATCTCCTGGTTCACCTATGTGAAGAGATTCATATTTTCGGTCCGGTATTTCTACATAATATGTTCCCCTTTGAGAGGTTCATGGGAGTCTTGAAGAAATATGCTCATAACCGTGCTAGGACAGAAGGAAGCATCTTGAAGGGCTATGGAACAAAGGAGGTCACTAGGTTCTGTGTTGACTTTATTCCTGACCTTAAGACGATTGGTGTTCTTGAATCGCGACATGAGGGGAGACTGAGGGGAAAATGAACGCTGCGAAAGAAAACAATGATACCCAGGGACGGGCATTCTTTCACTAAAGCACACTACACAGTTCTACAAAATTCCATCTTCGTGGCTCCGTATCTCAAGGAACACAAAAATATTGTACGCTCCACAAACCCGGGGAAGGATGACTCATGGGTTAAACGCAAACACATGGAGACTTTCGGAAGTTGGTTGCAAACACATCTTATAAATGACACCACTGTTGAAGATCAGTTGTATATGTTGGCCGGGTCACCATCTTCGATTATTGAGAGTTTTCAAGGGTACGAGATAAATGGGAATACATTTTACACGATCGCCCAAGATAAGAAGAGCACCAACCAAAACAGTGGTGTCCGCTTTGATACAACAAACGAGAATGGAAAAAATGACACATGCTATGGTTACATAGAGGAGGTATGGGAACTTGACTATGGACCTTCCTTTAAGGTCCCTTTGTTCAAGTGCAAATGGGTCAACCTGAATGGAGAAGGGGTAAAGGTAGACCCGCTTTACGGAATGACAACAGTGGATCTCAACAATATTGGTTATAATGACGAACCATTCATCCTAGCCAATGATGTGGTTCAGGTCTTCTATGTGAAGGACATGTCCTCCAGACCGAAAAAAAGAAAAAATAAGCAAACAAATACATCATATGATGAGCCGAAGCGTCACATGGTTCTTTCAGGGAAAAGAAACATCGTGGGAATCGAGGACAAGACAGACATGTCAGAAGATTATAATAAGTTTGTTGAAATTCCACCCTTCACAGTGAAAGCTGACCCAACCATCCCGTTAAATAATGAAGATGATCCATGGTTACGGTCGAAGCGATCATAAGCAAGGGACTATGGTTCATGGACCATCTCTACACGAAGAAAATTCAAAAGACTGATAGGGATGTTGTTGGTGATGTGTAATAATAAACGTGGAATACATGATCATAGTTCTGTTGAAAAAGTGTTCACAAAAACTTTCTATCTCCTTATAACATTCTATAGGGTTTCGGTTTGAAACGACGGTGCACACAAACATGCATCTTGGAAGCACGGACAATGTTGACGAAGGAGGTGTGCCGCGTGGCGCAGGAGTTGTGACGCGTGGCGCGGGAGTTGTGACACGTGGCCAGGAGGGCGCGGTATAAACTTCCGTGCCTCGAGTGTCTTCTCCTCTCCATGCGCCCACTCCTCTCCACGCACTGTCGCGCCACCACCATGCCTCCGAGGAGTAACAGCACCACCGTCTTCCGCGGCGTCCGAGCACGGCATAACGGAATGTTCAGCCCGGATATCCGCTGGGGGGACGAGCGCATCCCCCTCGGCTCCTTTGCGACGGCGGCGGAGGCCGCCCGCGCCTGGGACGCGGCGGCCTGGCGCCTCAACCGCCCGCGGTCGCTGATGAACTTCAACGACTGCCACACCCTCTGGGAAGCGGAGGCCAGGGCGCCAAAGCCGCAGATCGTCACTGCCGCCGACCACCTCCACCTCCTCCACCGCGCGTTTCAGGGCCTAGTCGACGCCAGGGACGACCGCGTCGTCCGCGAGTATTACCGGAACAATCCGGGGGAGGAGAGCGCTGACGAGGAGCTCTGGCAGACCCGCGCGGCTGAGCGGGCGGAGCGCCGCCTCGAACGCCACCTCGCGTTAGATGCCGCTCGGGAGGCGAGGATGAAGGCGCTACAAGAGCTCCGTCGGGCCGACCACGCCGGCGAAGTCTGGGCCTCCGACGATCCGAGGTGGGGGCTTATCTCGGACATACCATCATGCAGCTCCGACGACGACGAGGAGTTCACCGACGAGTTCGGCGACGACGATGACCCGGAGGAGGTCACCGAAGAGTTCCCGACGACGACGACGGGGAGTAGTGTTCCTCTGTTTTCAGTTTTTAATAAAAGAATTTGTATTCCAGGGAACTGCGGCGCGCTAGCGCGTCTGTTTTCTGTTTTTAATAAAAGAATTTGTCGCACCGGAGCTCGCGCCCATATTGCACCCAAACATGCACCTTGGATAGATTAAAAAGGCAGTACATAATGGCAATAGTGGATCTAAACCTAAACGAAGAGCATAAATCTACATAATGGCAAGACTGGATCTGATCTACTAGTCATACTCCTGCCTAGGCCTATTGTACACTGACTCGTAGTCGTCGTAGTCGCCGCCGTCGTTGTCACTATCGTCGGACGGTGCTCTAGACTCCCTCGGAGGATCACGACGCCAGGACTGGGCGTGAGGGTAGCGTAGGCGGGGGTTATCGCCGGCCCTGATGTAGTTCATGACGCTCTGAAGAGTCCGTCCGCGGTCCCACCACAGCTGACGACCGGCCTCGTTGAAGTTCGAAGGAGGTGGGCCATTCTCCTCGTACCTGGCGAGTGCACTCTCACGCCGATTAATGAAGAAGGCGTCCCAAGTAGGGCGGTACTCAGGATTCCAACTGGAATTCCTCCGCTGCTCCGGCGTGAGCTCGTGGTAGTAGTGGTTCGTGATGGCCGCCCGACGCGCCACACCTTGAGGAAGAGGAGGGACCGGCACTCCTCCGGCACTCAGCATCCAACCGGCGGGAACATTGTAGCCGGGCGGGCAGGGGTAGTTCGAGGCAGAAAGTGCCTCCGCCTGGAGGAAGGTTAGAGTGGGTACGGCAGAAGCCATGAGAGAGTGGTGAGTTTATATGTGTTTATGCCAATGGTGGCAATGCATACATATATATAGTGAGAAGAGACAGACCCTTTAGTCCCGGCATGTTTTACCTACCGGGACGAAATGCTTCGGGTTTCGTTGGGAAACGGATCGTCCCTTTAGTCCTGGCCTGTTTTACCAACCGGGACTAAATGGTTAGGGTTTCGTTGTGAACAATTAGAAAGAATCACACAGATCGTGTGTTTGTTTCAAGCGCTTGTGAGTCGTTGGATCAGGGGTGTGTTTCTTTCAAGCTGTTGTGAGCCGTTCGATCAGGAGTATGGTGTGTTTCTTTCGAGCGGTTGTGAGCCATTGGATCAGGGCTGTTTCTTAACCGTTGGATCGAAACCCTAGCAGAACACTTTGTGAGCCAGAGGACCCTATATATAGTCCACCTTCATACATCAGTCAGTTCATCGAGCAAATACGAATCATCCGGATTTGCCAGCATACGTCCTACCGTGCATTTGGTATGCATATATGCACTCAGTAGCCACGGTTGGGCTGTATGCTGGCGATACCGATTGTTTTGTTCTACATCCCCCCTTTAAGGATTGACAAAAGTTTTGATACATCATTAAGTTCATCGACCGAATACAAATCATCCGTATTCGCCATCATATGTCCGACCGTTCTTTTGATATGCATATATGCACTCAATAGCCACGGTCGGGCTGTATGATGGCGATACCGATTGTTTTGTTCTACATCCCCCCTTGAAGGTTTGATACATCATTTAGTTCATCGCCCGAATACAAATCATCCGGATTCGCCATCATACGTCCGACTGTTCTTTTGATATGCATATATGCACTCAATAGCCACGGTCGGGCTGTATGATGGCGATACCGATTGTTTTGTTCTACATCCCCCTTGATGGTTTGACAAAAGGTTTGACACTACGTATATATCTGTCTGCCTTGTATGCGACGAAACTAAGACCGTAAGAAAGACGAAAAGTTGATACACCCCGCCGATGGATCGCAGTGGAGAAAGATCGAGAGAGACTTCCCGGACTTTACAGGAGAGGCAAGAAACTTATGGTTTGGACTTATAGTTTTTGAAATAAGTTAAACCTTCATCTTTAGATTTCAGAAGATACACATAACAATATCTAGTGGAGTCATCAATCAGTCTCATGAAATATTTCTTTCCACCTTTTGTCAATACGTCATTCATCTCACAAAGATCAGAATGTATAAGTTCTAGTGGTGCCAAGTCTATCACCTCCGCGGTCTTATGAGATTTGCGAGGTTGCTTAGCTTGAACAAACACTTGACATTTGGAACCTTTAATAGTACTGAATTTCGGAATTAAACTCATATTTGCTAATCGCGTCATGCAACCAAAATTAATATGACAAAGTCGTGAATGCCAAACATTGAAATCATCATCGTGCCAAACATGATTAATAACTTTGGTGCAAATATTTGACAAGGACAAGCGGAACAAGCCTCGGCACTCATAGTCTTTACCAATAAATTGTCCATACTTGGAAATGACAACTTTATTAGACTCGAAAACCAACTTAAAACCATCTCGACATAAACATGAGCCGCTGATGAGATTTTTATTGATGGAGGTCACATGATGAACGTTCTTCAGTCGCACGATCTTCCCCGAAGTAAACTTCAGATCGACCGTACCAACACCACGAACAGTAGCATGTGACCCGTTCCCCATCAGCACGGGGGAAGTCCCTGTGGCCTAATATCCTTCATCTCAGTGTCACCAATGACAATATTAGCGGTCTTGCCGCTATTCTCCAGCTGCTGCAGCTCATGTCGCTTAGGACACCTTGGATCCCAGTGAGTTAGGTCACCACACACATGGCAGGACCCCTTCTTCTTCTTGAAGTTGGTAGAGTGCGAAGACTTAAAATTTCCATCGGGTTTGCCTTTAAACTCGGATTTCTTTTTGTTATATTTAGTCTTGTTGGGCGGGTAGTGTTTCTTCTGTACCACATGGGCAGCAGAACCTACCTCAGCAACCCGAGCATGTGTATCATTTGCTCTCGCCTTTTCTTCCACATCAAGAGATCCGATCAGGTCCGAAACGGAAAACTCATGTCTCTTGTGTTTCAGAGAAGTAGCAAAGATGCTCCATGAAGATGGAAGCTTGGCAATAATGCCTCCGTCCACACATTTGTCCGGTAACATACACTTAAAGTGCTCAAATTCTTTAGCGAGTGACTGTATCTCATGAGTCTGTTGAACAACAGAGCGCTCATCAGTCATCATGTAGTCATAGAATTGCTCCATGACATACAGCTCGTTGCCAGCATCCGAGGCCCTAAATTTGGCCTCGAGTGCAGCCCACATATCCTTGTCGTTATCAAACGACATATAAGGATCCACAATGGAATCATCAATGATACCGAGGAGGGCACTTTTAAACATAGTGTCCATATTCTCAAAAGCCTCCAGTTGTGCTGGATTGAGATCGCCCTCAGGCTTGCCCTTGGTTGCCGCATAGCAGCGCAAGGTTTGAAACCATAGCACTGCTCTCGTGCGCCACCTCTTATAGTCCACACCATTGAAAGAGTTTGGCCTTGTCGCCGCAATAATAGATGGTGCAGGTGCAACAAATTTCCTATAATCAGGTTTTTGGATTGTTGAATATATAACCAATTTAGCATATGATTTAATCCGAAATAGCATTATGTAAATCATGACAGTAGCAATTATACTAAGCATGAAAATATCTAGCACAATGGAAGAACAGATCCGATCTACGGCAAGAACCAGACATATGAATTCCAGTAATATCTCATACAGATGAAATAGAGATATGTACGATGCAGCGGTAGCGACACCGCCTGTGTTGTTGTCCATGTTGTCGCCCATGTCGTCGATGAAGAGGTTACCGAGGTCGGGGAAGAAGTTGTCGTTGGGGAAGTAGTCGTCGTCAGCGGTCGCGCGAGTGCGCTCCCCAAAAACCTGATCGCCCCTCTCCCGTACAGGATCACAAGAGGCGGGGTTCCGGAGCCCTGCTGTCCCTCCTCGCAGTGCACGCTAGAAGAAGGGATGAAGAAGGCTTGATTGGCGGCGCAGTGGTTTGAAACGGTGCGAAACCATAAGACGAACTGGCAGGTAGGGTTTACCGTATGCGCGTATTTATACTGCGGGCTGGGAGAGACGTGGGCGTGACTCCACGTCTGAGTCGGTTCGGTTCCACGATCTAGAAGGAAACGGAAACGGTTTAGGAATTAACGCCTCCGTTAATTACCAAGTTAATGACTCATTAATTTTTCCCAACTGACAAAATAAACGCTCTCGGCTCATTCCCGCAACCCTCGGCGCGACGCGTCGTGACGTGTCGTGACGAGGCGGGCAGCGGAGGAGGAGTGCACGTGTGGCACACCTCTCCTCTTGTCTTCCCAACTCATATATGAGCTAGAATGGCTCACCTTATAAGGTGGTTCCACTCTCTCCAAACTAGCAATGCGGGACTAAACTTTAGTCCCACTCCCCACTTGTATTATTTATGAATGGGCCATGACAATATCAGGATTTATTGAGCTTAGTTGGGCCACATGGTGCAGCCCATAAATTCCAACAGTTCTATGATGGTTTAGTGGGGGTGGTATTGACTCTTTTGCACATACCTCTCTGGGAGGAGAGGAGGGTACATTGTGTACTGACCACATATGTCGGTATATTGTGGGTTCCATCATCTCTAGCGGCCGCTTCTTCTCATTGTCCTCTTTAGTCTGAGACCGGGAGCCGACTTTATCATCCTTTTCGTCGTCCCCACGCGTGTTAGGATTCTCCTTCTGCCCGCCGACAGTGTCACCCTTGTAAGGATTCTTCTTTTTCTCTTTGCTTTTGCCACTCTTGTCTGTATTTTTCTTCTGCTTGCCTCTTCCTCCACCATTGTAAGCATGTTTATTCTCCTCGTTTCCTCCAACACCCTTGCTTGGATCCTTATTTTGATCTCCCCATCCAATGCCCTTGTCATACTTCCTCTTATGCTCATCGTCTCCTCCACCATTGTCAGCATTATTATTCTCCTCATTGCCTCCACTACCCTTGTCGGGATTCTTATTCTGCTCGCACCCTCCCATGCCCGTATCATAATCCCTCTTCTGATCGCTACCTCTGCCACCCTTGTGGGGATTCTTCTTGTGCTCGCCGCCTCCTCCGTCCTTGTCGGAATTCTTATTCATCTCGCCACCTCTGACATCCAAATCAGGATTTGTCTTCTGCTTGTCAGAATTCTTCTCCTGTAAGGACAACTAAATTAAGCACTCGGATAACATAAACGAAAAAATGCAAGGTCGACACAAAATTAAAATAGATAAAAGGGAAACGAAAATCCACGAATTAACTTTAAATGACCACAAAGATTGCAGAAATACTAGAAGAACAAACCACAAGACCCAGCACGAAGAGTAATCACTTCCACCATCAAATAACAAGCAGAAAACACCAAACCCATATGTCAAAAGGCACCAAGCAGGCGTTGCGTTGCCACATACATCTCATGTGGCTATCCAATTCATATCCAATACATACAAGGATACAAAACACATATGCCATCCAATCGGCATCCATCCACATGTCGTCCATGAAACAAGCATGCTCAGCTCGGAACAACCTAGGCTCCCAATTCTTAGGGAGCTTAGTGTCTTGAGGAGATTGGACTCAGATCCGGATTATTTTTGGACTGGTAAGTGGGCTCGCATTACCTTGTTGAGGTTTTGGCATTTTTTTTAATTTAGGCCAAATTGCATCGGACATGAATAAAGTTGCAGATTATTTTGATGCACAACATCTTTGTGATATCAATGCAAATTTTGCTTATTATATGGTTTAACAAGAGGGAAGATAATTGTTAAATTATCCTTTACACAAAATTTGTATCTGTAGTTTAATTTCAATAATCAAAACTAGTTATTAACCGTTTGAACATAATTAGTAGTTGCAAAAAAAATGCTCATAAACCCCGATGAATGCGAAAAATAGCCGTATGGACATATGGTAAATCTTACCAATAGCTTTCCATTGGTGAATCTGTGTACACTTTGAGTTATTTGGATGAGTACTTTGCAAGTTATGGTCAAAATAGGTCTATAATTTTTTTATTAAAATTTGTAATTCTTTTAGTATAGGAGATAGGCCTAGTAAAAAATGACATAAGAGCAGAATAATGTCGGATCGGATGACAAATCAATACACAACCCCATAAAATTTAAGTCTAGAGTAATATGAAAGTTTAACCCAATTTGCATCTATAAATGACAAGTTCACAACTGGAAACTAAAATATTTTTAGGAAAACAAAACGATCAATAATTTTTTTTAATAAAGTAATATTATGTGAAGTAAGTCAAAACTTTATCCATTCGTGTCTCAATGTAAAACATATTAGTTTTATATATTCATGCAATCATAAAATGAACTAACAAAAATATTGTTCGTGATTTGAGTTAAGGTAAATATTTCTAGATATATTCTAACTATGAAATATAAATTTGATAAAATGATTAGAAATATATTAATATATAACTAAAAAAGTAATTCGAACATATTTTTATAGATATGATAATGAAATAATCCAGGCCTTCGGCATGTTGAATCTCTCTGATACTTAAGGACTACGAATTAACATATTGAATTTCCAAACATTAAATCCATAAGATTAGATTAGCTCAATATTTTTTGTAAAACAAACATGGCCCTAAGAGTAAAAATATAAGAATTGTATATAACATTGTTGAATGTGAATTATTTTAAAACTACTTCCATCATTCAAACATACATGATTGGGTGGTTAGCCTGATGCCAAAATATTCTCGGACCAAAACAAATTTCAGACTTTTCACAGCAAAAAAAAAACTTGTATGGCGTTGACAATACATTTTTTATGACACGAGTGTTTTGTAAGCCATAATATACACAATTTCACACATGCATATTCGTGTAAAAAGGTAGGTAATAGTCAAAATTGTTCCCTGGAGATAACTCAAAATCCGTACCTCATGTAGTTTTAACAAAGTATGTTGCTTCCGTTGAAATTAAGTAGATATTGAAAGGCATATCTCATAACACATCTGTTATGATCAATTACGTGCTACCTTTGTTGCTCACACCAATTTTTCATAAACTACTAGTAACTGAAATAATGGTAGTCTGTTCAAAAAGTTTATTGTGTTGAAAGTCTGATGTGCGAGTAAAACAACTAGGATCACGTGACCCCAAGCCATGTTAGTCCAGCGCCAAAGCACATACTTTAGGAGTTCAAATGGTTCCAACAAAAGTATCTAACAGCAATCCATAGCAACTCGGGATTAAAGAAACAAAAAGTAAACTCTCTAGTTTTGGCATACCTGAATGCTTTCCGCTTTAAGAAGCCTATCAATTATAGTTCGTGCACTAGCTGGTCTTTTCATTGGATTGAACTCTCTGCACACTAAAGTTGTGTCGTAGCAGACTCGTATTTGTTCACACTGCACTTCTTGTTGTGATCTCTCTAGCCTCCCTCTCCAGGTTCCAAGAACCTAAAATATAGGAGTTGCGAGTTATGGTCTATGAAATATTCACGTAGTATTTTTATATATAGGAAACTCATATATTCATATTGCATGACATGCATTCAACATACAACTAGCAACAAAAAGTCTATTGAAAGTAAATTATGTCCCAACAGATTGAAGTCAGATATACCATCATGTAAATTGCTTCAGGTTCCACCAAACAAGTAGAAGTAAAAGGTAGAATACTTTTTGCAAACATTGACAAGATTGGTTATATTTATTTATATGCCATTTCGATTCTTTATATTCATGTACTCCCCCCCCTCCCCCCCCCCCCCTCCCCCGCGCGCCCGTTCCGGCCAAAGTTGTTTAATTATTGTCTTTGGTGAATCTTTCAAGTGTTTGAAACTAATTAATTTTTTTATTACTCCCTCCGATCCCAAAAAAAGGGCGTGAGAAAACTGCTACGCATGCACGTCTCGTACACGTACCTGCGACTATTTTTTCGGATCGGAGGTAGTAACATTCTCTATTACCTAATGAGAATATATATGAATTTTCTTTCATCAAAGGTATAATGGTGTTTTAGAGTTTAATTTTTTATATAAAATTGGTCAAACTTACAGATGTTTTTCGTTAGAACAAAACCCCACATGACTATTTTTGGGGAAGGGGACAGTACTTCATTTAGAACTATGATTTTCTTCATAGACGTTCAGTTTTTACATTGAAAGAGTTGGGGTACTTGCAATACCTTTTATTTTCATTTATTCCCATAAAGACTAAGTGCTTTCCCACCAAATTTTATTTCAACCTTTTTTTAGCTAAATTTTGTCATCCAAAATATGAATGCTTCCAAAACTTATATTATGCAACATCTCAAACTAAATTACAATGGAAATATGCAAAGTAGAAGCACCAATTGTTTTGAAGTTGACCCTTCTTGGCAAAACCAAAACTAAGCTTTTATCTTTAACAATGGCGTATAATGTTCTTACATCCTCGATAGCTTGAAACCCCTTTTGTCCTGTTAATATTTCTATGATAATAACACCCAAACTATATAAGTCAGCGCTGCGTGCAATGACGCCCCCCTCGTGAAATTCGGGTGCCAAATATCCTCTGTATAAAAATATAAAAGTTATGATCAAATAATGTACATAGAGAGTGCGGAATATAAATCGCGTAACACAAAACACCGAGCTTTCAAGAAGAGTTTGTTATCTTACATCGTTCCTATTATACTTTTTGTAATATCTTGGCTTTGATTTTCATTGAAGCATTTTGATAGGCCAAAATCAGTAATTTTTCGTGTCATGTTATCATCGAGCATTATATTAGCGGGTTTCAGATCCAAGTGAACAATACGATTGTCATGCAGGTTCTCTAGGCCCTCACAAATTCCCTTTATTATATTGTAGCACATTCCCCACTCACGATGTGGATCTACAAAAGTGAGAGGAGAAATCTGGTTTACAATGTAAGATATGTGATGTCTTAACTACTGAACATTAAATTCTTTTTATGACAGAATAAAGAGATAAGTTATGAGGCATATGGTCGTACCGATGATGTACTTGTCAAGACTACCATTTGGTATATACTCGAAGCAAAGCAATCTTTGGTGGATATCTGCCATGACAAGTTTTCCTTCGTACCTTTCCATGTTTCCTTGTCTATCAGCACAATACCCAACAAATCTTACTGCATTTTTGTGCTTTACCCGCATTAGACATTCGACCTCCCGGTGAAATTTATTTTCATCCATAAAATCATCAGACAACTTCTTCACAGTAACCACCCTATCACCAAGTATTCCCTATCATTCATAGATGTTAGCATAGCATCGGTTTGGGTCTCTGATTGAATCAAGCATGTTGGATGTGTACCTTGTAAACCACTGCAAACCCACCACGCCACTTCCAATCTCCTGGTCATCTGAGAAATCTCCTGTGATGTCCTCCAAAAGTGATAATGGCAAGGCCTTGGGCTCTCCAGTTTCATCAACTAACAACTGCTCTAGGTCATTTCGCGTAGTACTAGCTTTGCGGTCCATTTGCACGCGGCACGCATATGCTTAAGCTAACCTGGAAACAAGTGAAAACTCATTATGTACATGCGTATCAGCCTGTAGCTACGAGACCCAAGAAGTAATATCAATATGTACACCACCTAACAAATTAAGATCACTCACATATTATGCACAATATAAAGCACTTTGTTTTGATGTTAACCCTCCCTGTACACTCTGCGCAGTCGCTAGATGCAAACTGATGGTAACTAAATGCCCTGAAATCTGCGGTCAACAATGAATCTGCAGAGGGTGCCATTTTTGTTCGGTGGCTTTTGAGGATGATCCACCTGTTCGGAACTTTACTGATGCTATTATGGAGTGTGTGACGCCCAGGTCTCGCCACGTTATGCCACCAAAAGTGATCACCACTGCTCCTCTGGACGCTGCGGGGCTAGAGGAGGATCGCGCAAATGATCAAGTCTTCCAGTTCCAGTCTGATCCGATGGAGTCATCAGTCAAGAAGTCACGCTCCAAGGCACCATTTTTAGTAAATACTGTGGCTCGTATGCGTACCCGTAGCCAGGCGAAACTGGATGGTTTCAGACCTCCGTCAGCTCCAGGTGTGGTTAGGCCCAAGAAGAGGGGGAAGAAAAATTTGTTGCAGCAGATTCCTGAGGTCCCAAGTAGCAGAGGCTCTCCTCCACGTCCTCCCCTGCTTATTCAAGAGTTGCAACAGATTGGTGCAATGCTGGAGATGGATCCAGCAGACCTGCAGGCAGACAAGCTTACAGCTGTGGCCAATGACTGTTCTTCCAGCAAATAGTTTCCAAATGTTGAGTAAAATCACATTCTATAGGGATAGGTGCACCCTCTCTGCATCTTGTATCCGTTTATTGCAGTTTTCACCGTATCTAGGGAAGATTTGTCTGCTTTTGTCGTGTTCTGTTGCCTCTCCTCTAGTAGGTGTGGGTGTTTTTATACCTTCAGTTGTTTTTAATGGATCAGAACATTAATTATCTCATATGGAAAGTGTTGTGCTGGAATATTGGTGGTCTGAACTCACATGATAAACAGCTGGCTATGTACAATAAAATTGTTGAGAGTGGATGTGCGGTGGTTTGTATACAGGAGACCAAAAAGGAAGATTTTGATCGTGCTTTCATTAAGAAGTGCTGTCCTAAGCAGTTTGATACTTTTGCTTTTTCTCCTTCTATTGGGGCTTCGGGGGGAATATTAGTGGTTTGGAAATCAAGTGTTCTCCATGGTACTTTGGTTGAGGCCAAACATTTTGGTTTGATTATTTCGTTTCAGTCAGCACATTCTCTACAAAAGTGGACTCTTGTTGTGGTATATGGTCCATGTCAGGGAGAACAGAGAGACCTGTTTATACAATGGTTATTTGATCTTTCGATTCCTCAAGATGAATTATGGCTTATCATGGGGGATTTCAACTTTATTCGCTCTGAGGATGATCGTAACAGACCTGGAGGGGATGCTAATGATATGTTCTTGTTCAATGAGGTGATCACTCATCTTGGAATTCTAGAACTGCCCCTTAAAGGCAGGTCCTACACTTGGTCAAACATGCAGGCTGATCCTCTTCTGGTGCAACTGGACTGGTTTTTCACATCTTCCTCCTGGGTATCTGTCTACCCAAATACAGTGGTCACCCCAATGGCAAAACCCACTTCTGATCATGTGCCTTGCATTGTTAATATTGACACAGTCATTCCTAAAGTGCACCTGTTTCGTTTTGAGAATTATTGGATTCAGCAGCCTGGTTTTCTTGATTGTGTTAAGGATGTATGGTGCAGACAGACACGTGCAGTAACTTCATCAGGTATGTTATCTGAGAAATTGAAACTGTTGAGATCAGCTCTGAAAAAGTGGAAAATGGGTCTCTCCAAGCTTAAGCTACTCATTCAAAAATGCAATATAGTTATTTTGTTCTTGGATTAATTGGAGGAGGATAGGCCTTTATTCACTCATGAGGCAAACTTTCGGATTTTAGTCAAAATCCACCATGAGAAGCTGCTCAGATTTCAGTACCAATATTGGAGGAAGAGGTGTTCTATACGATGGATCAAGATGGGAGAGGAGAACACTAAATTCTTTCATGCTATGGCCACAGAGAGATACAGGAGAAATTCTATGGCTAGTCTACAGCTTGCTGATGGCCATATTATTACTGATCATGATCAAATGGCTAATGTGGCATGGGATTGTTACAAACAGAGAATGGGAACCTCTAATGGGATTCAGATGTTGTTTGATCTAACAGGTATGATTAAAAAAGTTGATGGCCTTGAGGAGCTTGTGGTCCCTTTCACTACTAAGGAGATGGATGATTTAGTTAAAAAGATGTCGGTGGACAAAGCACCAGGACCTGATGGTTTTAATGGGATGTTTCTCAAGCACTGTTGGGATATCATTAAAACTGACTTCTATGCTCTTGCCAGAGATTTCTTTGATCAGTCTATTAGCTTGGAGAATATTAATTCTTCTTTCATAACTTTAATTCCCAAGAAGCCCTCTCCAGAAACTATTAATGACTACAGGCCTATCTCTCTCACAAATACTTGCCTCAAATTTCTCACCAAGATGGTTGCTGACAGATTGCAAACAAGGATTTTGGATTGTATCCATAAAAATCAGTATGGTTTCATCAAAGGAAGGACGATACATGATTGTTTGGCCTGGTCATTTGAGTATATTCATCAGTGTAAAACATCTAAACTACCTATTGTTATTCTGAAACTAGACTTTGAGAAGGCTTTTGATTCTGTGGAGCATGAAGCAATCTATCAAGTTCTGAGGCATATGGGCTTTCCTGAGAGGTTTATTTTTTGGGTCAAGATCATGCTGGAGTCAGGTACCTCCTCTGTCCTAGTTAATGGGGTCCCTGGAAGAAAATTTAGATGCAGAAGGGGGGTTAGGCAGGGTGACCCCTTGTCTCCTCTGCTCTTTGTCTTGGGTGCTGAGATTTTGCAATATATAATTAATGATCTGAAAGAAAGGGGTTTGCTCAGCCTGCCAATTGATGTGGGTGAACAGGATTTCCCAATTGTTCAGTATGCAGGTGACACTATTTTAGTGCTACAGGCTGATGCCAATCAACTGGCAGTTCTCAAGAAGGCCTTGCAGGATTTTAGTGTCTCTACTGGTCTTCAGGTTAATTATCACAAATCCTGCATGCTACCAATTAATATTTCGGATGAAGAAGTACAGTCACTGGCTACTGATTTGGATGCATTGTGGGTTCCTTTCCTTTCACTTACCTAGGCCTTCCAATGGGGACTACTAGGCCTCGTATCATTGATCTTATGCCTCTTGTCACCAAGATTGAAAGAAGGCTAACAGCTAGCTCCACCTTCTTAGCCTATGGAGGGAGATTGCAACTCATCAACTCATGCTTGTCCTCTATGCCTGTATACTTCTTGTGTTCCCTGGAGATCCCCCCTGGAATTTTAAAACAATTTCATCGAGTTATCAGGCATTGTCTTTGGAGAGGTAATCATCCAGACTCTAAAAAACAATCACTAGCTTCCCTTGAAATGATCTGTAAGCCGAGAAGAGCTGGTGGTCTCGAAATTGTTGACTTTCAGAAGCAAAACCAAAGCCTGCTTATTAAACATCTTCATAAGTTTTTTAATAAGGCTAATCTACCTTGGGTGGATTTGGTTTGGAGACACTATCCGAATGGGGTTCCTCAGTCAGCACCTCTTTCTGGTTCTTTTTGGTGGCGTGATATCATGAAATTAGCGCCACTATACTTTCAAGTCAGTACAGTGCAGGTTAAAAAGGGGGACACGGTCAGATTCTGGGATGTTTGGCATGGCCGTAATTTCAAAGAAGATTTTCCTAGGCTTTTTTCTTTTGCACTTGACTCACATATTTCGGTTGGAGAATTTCTGCTCACTATGGATAGATCAAGTCTTTTTGATCTACCACTCTCTCAGCAAGCGTTTCAGGAGTTTCAGCAAATGCAGCTGGTTCTACAACATGTTCAGTTGGATTCTGATGGATGTGATGAGTGGAAAACAATATGGAAAGGAGGGGAATACACTTCAAACAGGTTCTACCATTACTGTTTTAGGAATCAGAGAGCCAGCAAAATTTATGATTGGATTTGGAAGAGTAAAGTGGTGCTAAGGATCAAGGTTTTTGCTTGGTTATTGGTCAGTGATCGCTTGAACACAAGGGACATGTTGAGGCGTAGGCATTGGAATGTTACTGATATCCTTCACTGCTCCCTCTGTCCTTTGAGGGAAACAGAGGACTGGATGCATCTCTTCTTTAAGTGCAATTTTAGTGTCCGCATCTGGAACTATTTGCAAATTCTTTGGGAAGATGGAGATAGCTTCGAGCAAGTTTTCTACAAGACAAGGCAAAAGTTTAACAAGCCCTTTTTTACTGAGGTGGTAATTCTTGCTGCTTGGCATATATGGAAACAGAGGAATGATGCAGTCTTTCAGCACATAATGCCAACCTTCAGAGCCTGGAAACGTAATTTCATACATGACATCACTCTACATACGCATAGGGTGAAGGATTCACATCTTCAACAGTTATCAAAATGGATTGAGGATTTAATTTAGATAGGCTCACCCCTTTGGGTGTCTGTATATTTTGTATATTCTGCATATCTTGTAAAGTGCTCTCTTTATGTTAATAAAATGCTGTGGGGTTTTACCCCACAGTTCAGGTTTCAAAAAAAAAAATCTGCAGAGGGTAGGTCCCCATAAGAAGCAGAAGCAGCAACTCACAAACTGAAGGTAGCGATGGAGAAGACCACTTCCGCAAGAACAAACCAATCAGCCTACATGTATACATGCCAGACAAGGTATTTTCAATGACAGGAAATTTGTAAAATTTCCACCTTGACAAGCTCCCTTAGTTGAATAACTCTCAGTTGCTGATGTAAAGTAATATGGATCGATGGCTGGTTTTATATTAGATTGATCCAAACTTTGTAAACCTGGTTTTTCCCCCATTTGACATGCATGTACAAAAAAAAATTCTACAGTAGGACACTCTCGTGGTTGCTCAGTTAACGATGTTATTTATTTTTTTTGAGGCTGCGGCTACCGAAGAACAGTAATATGGATTGATAGGCAGATACAGAGAAACTGATGCAAATAGGGAAAAAAAGTAATTTCGATTTTGACCCTCCGCTGTGATCAGGGACGAATTACAGACGGAGAAGATATTGTAGATGAAAAGGAATTGACAATTTCCAGTACCTGAACAAGCCTCTTTCTGCTTGCTTCCTATTGAAGCCGGTCAAGCTTCAGATTTGCCTGCATAGTGGAGGAGAAGGAGAAGGAGGAGGATGTGGTCAACGGGTCTTTGAGAGAAGGTATCCAACGTATGCATGTTAGAGGTTATATTATCTAGATGCAATCTAGATCATGAGTGACAGACAAAACTAGAACACAAAAATGGATCAGATCAAGAAAACAGAGGGTTTAGAGGACTACAGGATCCAGCGTTTGTAGCCATCTTGGCCTGCTCGATGCAGGCTTGATCAACGATGGGCTTGGAGAAGGTCCTGATCCCCTCCGGTCTCCAGCGGCACTGCCCTGGCACGGGAGGGGTGTAGTTTGGTCTTCCCATCGCTTCTGAGCCTCTCTAGATCGGTAGAGTTTTAGGGGATCTTGGGGAGAAGGTTTTGCAGATGGATAACACAGGGAAGTTTTAGGCCTACTCCTTAACGTTATCTTGACTGAGCCTTTTTAGCCTTTTATTTATTTCTGTTAACTTAAAACTCACAGGTCAAGCAGTTGAGGTGCCTCCAGATGATCCATCCCCAGAAAATGACACCATGGAGAGGCCCCACGGCTGTTAATTATAATCGCTGGGACTTTTTGGGCTGTTTGCCAAAAAAAAAACATACTAGCAGCTAGATTGAACCCTTAAACTATGGCTATCTCCATGACATGAAAAGGTGCTATCCTTGGTCCAAATGCACCTTAGATTATTTTGCCGGCTGGTTGGAAGCCTTGTAAACACGGTATGTGCTCGAAGCAAAGTGCTTACTGCTAGAAACACGCTTGTACAGACACAGGCTGTGCGGCAGCGAGGTGAAATTCGGGGAGAGAAATCTGCTGTGTGCCAGTTGCTGCTACTAGAGGCCGCCTCGGGCGGGCTACCTGCTGCTTAGTCAAATATGAACCTGATCATCTTCTAATTGGTCAGCTAATTAACATCCAGGCTCGAATCACTTGATCACACATGGTAAATGGGTAGCAAGTCGTGTGGCAACACGATGACTGACACTAACAGGCATACGGATGCTGTTCAGAAAGAAACCATGTATGCATGACATGCCTCCTGGCTGGTTAGCTGAGTGTTTGGAGTGTGATCGACGGATGATTTGTTTCTTCAAGAAGAAACCTGAATGATAGGATCAGCTTCTTTTTACATCCCTGCACGTCCAGCAGAGCGCACCCGAAGGAGCCGGCCCATTTAAAATCTACACCCGACACAGCAGGACCTCAAGATTATTCCGCTCAAAAAAAAAAGCAGGACCTCAAGATTACTGCAGTCTACAACTTTGTTAAATGTACTCGCACACATAACTGTCCAAATAATAATTAGTAACGGCTAAAAAGACAACGCTCAGATACATTCATCCGCTCGTGTCCTCGTATCAGCAGTTCCATTTCTTTTTACATTCAGGCTTCAGATCCGTGCGCCATGGTAGTTCAGTGCACTGTTGCTACGAGTCAGCAAAATTCCATCTGTTGAGCAAAGCGACAGAACCACGAACAATCCTTGTATTCTCAATTACTTGCTACCCCTATTTCCACAGCAATGGCTCAGATGGGATCATCAAATATTCATCAGGATACATTGGCCTGGACATAAAAAAGTGTCAGAAAAATAAAGGGTAAACACTCTTCTCAACGCAAGACTTGGCTTTCCTCTGAACCTTGCCTTGGGCCAACCAAGGTGAACTGTCGGTCGCAGGACAAAAGGTAAAAAGAAAATCTCTCCGGCCACACCCTTCATTCCCTGACAAACGGATAACCTGTGACCGTTCCTATGAACACAAATAATTGTAGCCGAACCCTTCAACTTTGTGTTCCATTTGCCGCAGACTACGTACCCACACTTGCGATTTCAGTTCCATACGGACCAGATCAGAATTACGGCGGCATGATCCTTCTGGTAACATCTCAAAAGCCCGACCTGTACTCCCAAGCAGAACCATGCTAATCACTTGTTGAACAGGGCGTTCCAAGTTTCTCGCATAGATTGCAGAGCGTCACTAGCATCCATCGGTATGTGCAATGTACCATAATGAAACATTTCAGAAGAAAGAGAACCTAAAGAATACACTTCTTGCAACCCTGTGACTTGCATCTGGGTCCACAACATAGCATAGACTGGCGTTCCGGCTAGCTGTCTGCTCATGAACCATGCAGCACGGAAATGGTTTGTAAGCGCAGACTGAACTATTTTATCCTGGGTTCAGTTTGCACATCTTCTCTGCTCGTTAACTCCAGCTTCGACACCAAGTCAACCAAGATAACATGCTCGTTCTCTGCTCGTTAACTCTGAACTCATTAGCAATCTGATTTAAGTTCACCAGGCAATGCCCGGGGCGGAACCTCTCATCGCTTTACTTTATGATAGCCTTCACCCTGTGAGCGTCTTCCCATCTCCCCGCCGAAGCATATACGCGGCACAGCAGCTCGTAGTGAGTGCAGTTCGTTGGTTCGAGCTCGATCAACCTGAGGGCAATACGTTCTCCAAGTTCCACAATCTCCCCTGAACCGGCACAGACCGAGCAGACAACCCAGTGCACGTGCCTTCAGATCCCCTGGCACACTGTTCAAGAGGCCCTCGGCTTCTTCCAGAAGGCCAACACGCCCATACAGGTTTTTCATACACCAATAGTGCACAAATGTTGGCCTGAGACTGTACATCGTGCTTATCTGCTTGAAATATACCTTCTCAGCATCCAGGAGACCTAGACAGGTACACGCACAGAGGACATTTTAACCATTCTTCCCTGAAAAGGCAGGTGTTAGATATATCAAAGTTAAAAAGGCACGGAGCCGAAGAGAAGTAGTAACAGCATACATAAACGAATGTACCCAACTCATCCAATCATCTCATGGAACAACTGAATCCCTTCACCAGGTTCGCCATACACACAATGCCCCATGATCATCGCAATCCATAAAAATGCACGGAGCCAAAGAGAAGTAGTTTGTCTCTAGAGTGGTGGCATGAGGTACGCTAAAATAAGAGAAAGTCCAGGTTATGGGTTATCCAATCACCAGAGTTTACCCCCAATAAAACTATAGTTTTACAGGGGTAGGAAGAAAGAAAACTTAGGAAAGAGGATGATTTTTCGATCTGTTTCTATATGTTCAAAGCTCAGCTGTTTCCGAGACACAATACACGCACACATAATTTATCACGCCCGTGTAATTTCCCTCTCTTCGTCTCGATGGCGCATTTCCACATTACGTCTTGACCGGTTCACTGTCCTCCGCAGCCATGACATGGTGTATGTTTCTCTTGGATAACAATATGCATAAGAGCTGCATGTATGTGCATTAAGAGACTACAAAAGAAGTCACATGCAAGAAAGATTAGTGGAGACAGCTATGGAGATTGCGGTTCAATTACTGGAGATGAGATTTCTTCGGGAACATGACAAGTCAAAGCACAAAAGGCTGTAAAAAGGAAACAGTAAAAAGATAGCATTCAGGTTCCAGATCCCATGTCATGGTTGTTCAGTGCACTATTATGAGTCAGCAATTCCATTTGTTGAGCAATATGGCAGAACAACAGTGAATCTGGGTATTCTCAATTATTTGCTATCTCTACGAAAATGGCTCAAATGGCATCAACAAAATTCATCAGGATACATTGGCCTGACCATAAAAAGGTGCAAGGAAAAAGGGGGTAAAAACTCTACTCTACACAAAACTTGCCTTCTCAACTTTCCTTATGACAATTACGGTGAACTGTCAGATACAAGAAGGAAGTAAGAGAAAACCTCATCGCAGCAGCCTCCATCCTATGCCAAATGTATGATCAATAATTTGATCCCACAACAATAACCACAGGTCAGCCCTTCAGCTCTGCTTCCTTCGTCGCAGCATACACAGACTTGTAAGTTCAAACCACATGACCTCCAGCAGAAATGAGGCAAAACCTCTCGGTAACATCTCAAGAGTTCAATCTTATCTTCCCAAGCAGAACCATGCTATACAGGCATTCCAAGTTAAGATTCTTGTATGGACTATGGAGCATCACTTGTATGCATCTGTATGTGCATAGTGTTATCTCAAACCTTTATGATTCAAAAGAATCTTAGGCAGCTTTGCACAAATACACCAGAGAATACACTTCTTGCACTCCTGTGTCCGTACATGTGGGTTCACAACATAGGCTGCTGTTCCGGCTGGCTGCCTGGTCAAAAACTGTGCAGCTCGTAAATGGTTTGTATGCGCATACTGAACTATTTTATCCCCGGTTCAGTTCGCACATCTTCTCTGCTTGTTAACTTCAGCTTCGACACCAAGTCATCCAGGATAACAGATACATCCTGATTCTCAGGTTGCCTCTCCCTAAGTCTGAACTTATTAACAATCTTATTTAAGTCCACCAGGCGATGCCCAGGGCTGAACGTCTTATCACTTTACTTTATGATAGCCTTCACCCTGTGAGCGTCCTCCCATCTCCCTGCCGAAGCATATACACGCACAGCAGCGCGCAGTGAGCGTAGTTGCTAGGTTCGAGCTCGATCAATCTGAGGGCGATACGTTCCCCAAGTTCCCAATCTCCACTCAACCGGCACAAGCCAAGCAAACCACCCAATGCACGTGCCTCCAGCTCTTCTGGCACACTCCTCAAGAGGCTCTCGACTTCTTCAAGAAGGCCGGCGCTCCCATACAGGTTTGCCATAGACCAACAATGCTCAAATGTTGGCCTGAGACGGTATATCGTGCTCATCTGCTCGAAATATACCTTCCTAGCATCCAGGAGATCTAGACGGCACACGCGCAGAGGATACCGATGAAAGTGACTTCATCTGGCCGCAAAACCCACTGGTCATCTAAACCATTCTTCCCTGAAAAGGCAGGTGTTAGATATAGGAAACTTGAAAATGCATTGAGCCTAAGAGAAGTAGTAGCCAGCATATACAAACCAACGTACCGACCTCGTCGAATAATCTCATGGAAACTGAAATTTCGTCACCAGGTAAGAGAGAAAACTTGGGAAGGAAGATAAGTTTTTGAACAGTTTATGCTCGTTCATAGATCAGCTGTTTCTGAAGCACAACACACACACACATACTTTAAACGCACGCCTGCGTTATTTCCCCGTCTCTTCGTCTTGATGGCGGATTTGCGCACGTCTTGACTGGTTCACTGCCCTCCGCAGCACTGAAGTTGTCTGTTTCTCTTAGAGAATATGCAGCAGAGCTGCACGTATGTCCTTTAAGAGACTATAGAAGAAGTCACATGCAAGAAAGATTAGTGGAGATAGATATGGACATTACAGTTAAATTAGTGGAGATGAGATTTCTTCAGTAATACAGCTAGTCAAAGCTCAAAAGGCTGTAAACAGGAAATGGGTAAAAGATAGCATTCAGGTTCCAGCTCCATGTCATGGTAGTACAGTGCACTATTACGAGTCAGCAATTCCAGTTGTTGAGTAACAGAACCACAGCGAATCCGTGTATTCTCAATTATTTGCTATTTCTACAACAATGGCTCTAATGGCATCATCAAAATTCATCAGGATACATTGGCCTGACCATAAAAAAGTGTAAGAAAAGAAGGGGTAAAACTCTACTCTACACAAGACTTGGCTTCTCTTAGACTTGCCTTGTGACAGTTACAGTTAACTGTCGATGCAGGAAAATGTTCAAAAAAATTCTCATGGCTGCACCTTCCATCCTTTGCCAAATGTATGACCAATAATTTGTTCCCACCATAATAACCGCAGGCCAGACCTTCAGCTCTGTTTCCTTCGTCGGCGTCGCAGCATGCCCAAACTTGTAATTTCAGTCCACATGAACTCCAGCAGAAATGAGGCAACCTTCTCAGTAACATCTCAAGAGCTCAATCTTATCTTCCAAGCGGAACCATGCTATCAGAGGGTTTCAATGAAGAATAGGGCATTCCAAATTTCTTAGATGGAGTAGCTTCACTAGCATCCATCTGTCTATGCAATGTATCATCTCAGAAATTTTGGGTGAAAGAGAATCTCAAGCAACTTTGCACAAACACACCAAAGGATATACTTCTCGCAATCATGTATCCATACATGTGGGTTCACAACATGGCCTTCTTCCAGCTAGCTGCCTGCTAAAAAACTGCACAGCTCATAAATGGTCTGTGAGCGCAAACTGAACTATTTTATCCCGGGTTCAGTTTGCACAACTTCTCTGCTTGTTAACTTCAGCTTTGACACTAGGTCATCCAAGATAACATATACGTCCTGGTTCTCAGGTTGCCTCTCCCGAACTCTGAACTCATTAGCAATCTGATTCAAGTCCACCAAGCGATGCCCAGGGCTGAACCTCTCATTGCTTTCCTTTATGATAGCCTTCACCCTGTTAGCGTCCTCCCATCTCCCTGCCGAAGCATATACACTGCACAGCAGTGCATAGTGAGCGCAGTTGCTTGGTTCAAGCTCGATCAACCTGAGGGCTATACGTTCCCCAAGTTCCCAATCTCCCCTGAACCGGCACAAGCCAAGCAAACCACCCAGTGCACGTGCCTTCAGCTCCTCTGGCACACTGTTCAAGAGTCCCTCGGCTTCTTCCAGAAGGCCAACGCTCCCATACAGGTTTGCCATACACCAATAGTGCGCAAATGTTGGCCTGAGACTGTACATCGTGCTCATCTGCTCGAAATATACCTTCCCAGCATCCAGGAGACCTAGACGGGTACACGCGCAGAGGACACCGATGAAAGTGACTTCATCTGGTCGCAAAACCCACTGGTTATCCGAACCATTCTTCCCTGAAAAAGCAGGTGATAGATATATCAAACTTGAAAATGCATGGAGCCGAAGAGAAGTAGCAGCATACACAAACCAATGCACCCACCTTGTCCAATCATCTCATGGAACAACTGAATCCCTTCACTGGGTTCACCATACACGCAATGCCCGATGATCATCGCATTCCAGCAAACAAGGTTCCTGATCTGGAGCCGATCAAACACCTTCCTCGCAGCCCCCACCCTCCGGCATTTGCCATACATATCAACCAGCGAAGTCCAAAACAGCAGGTTGTCCTCCTCGAAGCGGCGTAGGTACGTGCAATGCACCTCCCTCCCGGATCCCAGCCTTCCCAGCCTGGCACACGCGGTGGCCGCCCCGACCATCGTCGTGGCCGTGCCCCTGACCCCGACCCCCGCCATCCACCGCACCACCTCCAGCGCCTGCTCGGGCCTCTTCGCCTTCACATACCCGTTGATCATGACATTCCAGGATACCACATTCCTGAGGAGCATTCCGTCGAACACCTGGCGCGCGGCATCAATGCCACTGGGGCCACTGCCCATGGCAGCCGCAGCAGCGTAGGCCGTCATCATGGTGTTGTGGGACGCTATGTCCCGGAAGGGCATCTCGTCGAACAGGTGGCGGGCGGAGGGGAGGTGGCCGGCGGCGGCGTAGAAATGCAGGAGCGCGTTGGCGGCGTGGGGCGGCGGGGCGAAGAGGAGGCCGCGGCGGAGGAGCTGCGCGTGGAGCGCGAGCGCGGCGGGGAGGTGGTGGCGCGGGGATGCCGCGGCGGTGGCGGCGGAGAGGAGGGGCGGGAATGAGAAGGCGTCGGGGAAGCCGGAGGAGGAGTGGGAGCGGAGGAGGTGGGTGAAGACGGAGAGGAGCGTGGAGAAGGGGACGCGCGGGGCGAGGGCGCGGAGCGCGGCAGAGAGGGAGAAGAGCGGGAGGGGCGGGGGCAGGTGGCAGAGGAGGAGGCGCAGGAGGTGGGATGCGGAGGTGGCCGTGGAGGCGGCGGCGGAGAGGAGGAGGCCCGAGGGGACGGGGTGGCCAAGGAGGAGGCCGCGGCGGAGGAGGAAGGCGTGGGCGCGGAGCACGGCGCCGCGGGAGCGGAGGCCGTGGCGGAGGAACGCGTGGAGGTCGTCGGCGGGCGAGGCCGAGGTGGAGGTGGCCGCCATTACAGGAGACGACCACGGGGCGGCGGCGCCAACGCCATTGGGGTTCAGCCGGGCCAACGAGAGTGGTTTTGGTTTTAGGCGGGCCTGTTGGGCTCGGGATAGCTGACAAGATGGGCCCACGTGCAGTCTGTGTTTTCAGAATCAGCGAAAGGAATCTGCCACGTTAAGAGTCGCGCCCCCAAAGCCCGCCCCAAGGACTTTTCCGTCCGGATGGGTCCGAGCGTACTCACTCGCGTCCACCAATGGGCTCTTCTGTCCGGACGCGTACTAGTTCCCGTCCGAATTCTCAGCCCAACCCCGCCGCGTAGGGGCTCCCGTGGGGCGCCGGACGAAAAGAAACGGGCGCGCAGTCAAAGCGGCGCCCGGTCTTCGTCTTCTCCTGAGGCGACGCAGAAGCGCAAGGCCACAGCGAGCCGTCGTTTCGGCCAGTCGCGTCGCCCACGCGGCGGGCGCGCCACTTCCCCACGCGGTCGCGGGAGTTAATGCGGGGGCGGCCTTTTGGCCAGCCGCGCCGGGTATAAAATGCCGCCCCCGCCGCTCTGCGCGCCGTACACTGCTTCTCTCCTTGCCTCCCTCTGCCTCTCTCCTCGCAGCCCTCTGCTTCTCTCCTCGTCGCCCTTTGCCTCTCACCTCGCGCGCGCGCCCATGGACTCCCTCGCTGCCAATGGCTTCCCCCGTCGTTCTCTTCTAAAAATCAGGCGCGCGCGCTCTTCGCCGTCTGGTACCCGTGCCCGCCGAACATGCGCGCCAAGCATAGGTTCACCATCGGGTGCGCCGGCGTCCTCATCCCCTCCGGGGGCCAGGAGGTGCTCGCCCACTTCTACGACAAGTTGACGTCGGAGCAGCGCGCCGACCCCGCCTGGGACCCGGCGAGCACGACGCGCTACGAGCGCGAGCTCAAGCGCACCCACGAGGAGCGCTGGAACCGCTAGGACGGCCCCGGGCCGGCGCCGCCCGCCCACGAGCGCAACAAATACGGACGGAACACCTTCTGGGCCCAGGAGGGCTTCTCCATCGACGTTGTCCTCGCCCACGTCGCCGCGGCGAAACCCAGCGCCTCCACTGGCCGGCGCCCACCTTCTGGGACCCCAGACGGCCGACGGCGACTCCGTCCTCCTCCTTCTCGCGCTCCTCCTCCTCCTCCGCCAGCGGCTCCTCGCGGCGCTCCGCCGCATCTCTACAAGTCCTCAAGACGGAGATGCGGGCGTTCACGCCGCTGCACATGTGTGTCAAGGAGGAGCTGCAAGACGATCCAGTGGCCTTCACATTGCAGGCGGGAGCGGCGCCCAGTCCGCTCGCCGTCGCCCTGCGCCGTCCCTCCTCGTGCCCAAGCCGGAACCTGGGCTGCGCGCGCCCAAGCAGGAGCCGGGGCTGGAGCACACCCTCACCCTCTACGAGCAGCTCCAGGCGCTCCAGGCGGCGGTGTCGGCGGAGGAAGGCCCGGAGGGCGTCCGGGCGGTGTTCGCCGAGTCGTAAAACACGCCTCCCGCACTGCCCCTCGCGGCAGCGCGCGCTTGGTCTGTCGCCGACACGACGGCGATGGCTGGCGCGCTGCTGATCGACCTCGGCCCACCAGCGGCCAACGATGACGAGGCGGGGCCGGGCCACTAGGGCGGCGACGACGAGGACAACGGGAGCGACGGCAGCAGCGACGCCGACTACGACGTGTTCAATTAGTGAACACGCTGTTTTAGTTTAATTTTTAGTTTTTTGTTTAAATTTCAGTTTTTAGTTTAAATTTCATTCAAAATTTGTAAAATATCATAAGAATTTGAATGAATTCGTCGTTTAAAAATTTTGGACGTCTTTTTTTTATTGGGGGGGCTCCAATTGGGGCTGCGAGCGGGCAGCCGCACCCCCCGCCGGCGCCGCACCGTCCGGACGAGCCCCAAAATGGCCGATCCGGGCGCCGTTCCGGACGCCTACTAGGGGGCACGACTAGAGATGCTCTAACCACCCTAAAAAAAATTGAGATCTTAGTGTCAAAATAAAAACAGTGATCGGCAATACTAGGGAACGTGAGGATTTTAAAATGAAGCAAACATGTCACCAGCTGTTTGATTTTCTATGAACAGTGGAGGGCAACTACTCTATCCGTTGCATAAAGTAAGACTTTCTGATTTTATTGTTTTTATCCTCATTCCTTGCTAAATGAGTGAATCAACACATTAAAATATGTCTACATACATGTGAATAGGGACAAAAACAAAAGGTTTACAAAGTCTTAATTTGTCGAACAGAGTGAGTAATAGGCTGTCACGTTGTCAAATGACAACTCCTCGCTGATCCGCTTTAAAGCTAGTCGCAGTGAGAGTAACATCAGTAGTAATATCAATACTACGTAGGTAAAATAAATACATAATACCACGTAGGTAAAAATATATGACGTGGCAAGACATTAATGTGAAGAGAGATAGTAGTGATAACATAGCTAATTGTCATAGCATCACACATTTCAATGCATTATGAGTCTAAAATCTAATAATGCATGACACTACATATATGTTACTTTCCACCGTGGAGATAACAACATAAACAATTAACATCGTGATGTTACTACTCTTAGTTAAGGAACATCTATTCATTAGTTCACGAGTGGCGTAAAAAAATTGCACTCACTAGCATGACATCCATAGTTTTTTTTAACAGAGTCCCTCGGGTCTAGATACTATTAAAACAGCATGTACATTTTACAAAAGGGGACCAAACAAATAAGTCTGATACAACCAGATCCCCAGATTTTATGAAAAGACCCTACCAAGAGACTACATAAAATAATCAAGTCCTTTACCGCTATTGAAGATGATAGAGCTCGAGTGACGGCAACTTTAATAGACGTTGTCGGCAACGCTACCACATTGGTGTCGGGAAGGCCAACAATACTGACACACTAGTACAAAAATAGTCTCTGATCCTAGGCTTTAGTCCCTGTTACATATTGAACCGGTACTAGAGGGGGCAGCGTCAACGGTTCGCCTGGCCGCGAACCCTTTTAGTTCCGGATCGTAATACATATCGGGACTAGAAGGGTGGTGGAAACCGTTCGCCTGGTGTGAGACCTTTTAGTCCCGGCCTAACCGTTTGGCTTTCACGCGCTTTGGAAGTTGTTGAAAGTGCATTTTCGATATCTCTATATTTTGTGTGTTTGTTAACAACATAAACCGTGTGTGCTATTTGTTGAACCGTGTGTGCTATTTGTTGAAAGGTTATAATCATTGTGAGCACATAAAACGGTGTCAAAGAAATGGTGAAGAAGATAAAAGATCAACGGACGTTTTTCTGGCATCAAAAAGATCTTTTATGTGCATCCCGGAATTATTCTGGACCATTCCGGACCATTCCGACTTGACCGCAAAAGTCTCAGTTACAATCCGGAATGATTCCGGGTGATTCCGGATTAATCAGGATGATTCCGACTTGGCCGCAAAAACTTCCGTTGGCATCCGAAATTATTCCGGATCAATCCGGAGGGATTCCGACTTGGCCGTAAATACTTTTGTTTCCCTCCGGATTGCTCCAGAATTATTCCGGGAGCCAGAATTATTCCGGGTGATTCCGGATTGCACGTGGACAGTGAAGAAAACGGCTAGTTTTGTAGGGAGTTATAAATAGATGCCTTCTTTCTCCCCCAAGGGTTAGCTCGTACAGAATTGAAATCCCCATTAATGGAGCTCACCCACCAAGCTAGATCTCCCATTCCCTCCACCCAAACTCGTTGAAACTTGGAGGATTGAAGGAGAAGCACCGGATCTACATCTTCACCAACCAGATTTCCATTCCCCCCTCATTGTCTTGAGGATCGTTGCCTAGGGTTTCCTCTTGTGGAGAACCTAGGCTTTTTGCTACTCTTGGTGATTTGTGATAGTTGGGAGCCCCAAGCTTGTTTGTAAAGGATTCGATTCCCGCCTCAAAGGGGATCAATAGTGGAAGGTGAACTAGGCCTTCGTGGCGAGGTTCATCGGAGAATAGGGTGAGGCTATTGTGGCGTTGAGTAGGCCTTCGTGGCAAGATCACACCCCTCCAACGAGACTTACTCCCTTAACAAGCAGGAACTCCGGAATACATCGTGTCTCCGCGTGCTTCCTATCGGTTATCTCGTTCCCTTATCTTTACTCACTTGTACTTGTTGCATTTATTGTTGTATTAGTTGCATTAGTTGCTTTCCTTGTCATATAGGTAAATTCACCTTAGTTGCACTATCTAGAGAATTTACCTTTGTGCCAAGCCTAATTGTGTAGAAAAATTAAAATTGGTTGTAGCACCTATTCACCCCCCCCCCCCTTCTAGGTGCCCATACTATACTTTCAGTTGATATCAAAGCCTCGGCTCTTCTATCGGGCTTAACCGCCTAAGAGTTTAAGTATGGGTGATGAATCAGATACCGAAGGTTCCGCGGCGCCGGTGTCCATGAATGATCTCAATGAGTTGAAAAATTCATTGACCTCATCCATAGACACCAAAATCGATGAGTTGCGTCAAGTCTTGATGGAACTCTTGAAAGCCAAAGGGCCGGAGGTCACCGGCTCATCTCCTCCGGAAGTACCTCTGGAGGGCGCCAAGAAAGGGGTAGCTGGTGAACCATCTAAAAATGATTCTGCCGAAAACTCTACAAAGAAGGGTACGGAAGGAGATGGAGAATTTCACTCCGTTCCCGGAAGTTATTATCTCGATCCTCCCGTCCCACATCCTCATATAATCCCTAGGGGAGATCCACCTAAAATTGATGCATTTTCTTTTCGTGAATGGCAATATTACATGGAGACTCACTTGAACTCTTCTTGTATAGAGCTTTGGAGGGTCACTCGTGATGGATACAAGCCACATGACCCCAAGAACCTAACAAGAAGAGAAGACATAGTTTGCCAACTCAACTACACGCCTTGTCTATTCTTCAACAAGCCGTGGGTCCTAACCACATGCCGCATCTTCAACAATACTCCACCGCCAAGGAAACATGGGACGCTCTTGTCGTCATGTTTGTGGGCAATGAGAGCATGCAAAGGAATAGGTATGATGCCTTGACCAATGAGGCCGAAGGGTTCTATATGCATGATGGAGAGAACCACGAAGACATGTACCGAAGTCTCAAGACACTTGCCACCGCATTCACTAATGTTGGTGCCAAGTACTTTGATTATGCTTGGATCAAAAGGAAGTACATGATTGCCCTCATGCCATTTGAGCCCGCGGACTTGAAGATCATTCAAGGAAGACATGATTTCCCTTCTATGACCTCAACTCAAGTCATGCAAGAAATGTGCTCCTATCAAGTGCAAACCAAGAATGCTCTTGACAACCGTGCTAGGGCCATTGGAATGCACAAAGGGGCATCGGTTGCTTTAAAGGCCAAGGTTGTGTCTCAAGAGGTTGAGTATGAAGAAGAAGGCAATGAGGTGTTGGCTCCATTGAAGGATCAAGAGTATGATCTCGTGCTCAAGGATATCATTGCTCTCACCGTGCAAAAATTTTGGAGGAATCCTCCTAAGGCCAAGAAATTTGTTGAGGAGAAGACCAAGTCTCGCTATGGCAATGATGGGGCTCAAAAATTGAGGTCTTGCTTCAATTGTCAAGATAAGCATCACTTCATTGCGGAGTGTCCCTATGAAAATAGAGAACGTCATGGTGGCAAGCTCGTTCGCAAGGACAAGTCCAAGGTTGAGTACAAGAAACCTCATTTCAAGAAGAAACCTTTCAACAAGAAATCTCCCACCAAGTTTGTGCTAGTGACTCAAGAGGAATATGATTCCTGGAGTGATGAAGAAGAACAAACCACAAGTGAAGTGGCCTCTATAGCTATTACTTTATAACACCCCTCCTAGTAAGAAGGAATGTTACCACGAAACAACCCACACTAACATTATATCGGGGAAAATCCGACAGCACCTCTCTTGTACCAAAGGATATCCACGACAGGCAAGTGAAACCAGAGTATATAACTATGAGAAACAACAACGGAAACATATGGAAATGCTCTTACAACACTAGTAGAGCTAAGTGGCAGAGCCACAAACCAACATTCTACACCAGAACATGGAAACCTCAAGTTCCAAGCACACATACACAAGGTGGGAATTAGTAAACTCCAGCCCACCTTGTAGAGTAATAAGTTGTGCAAGAACACAATCTAAAACATATGATGTACAGAACAAGTAGACCTAGCTACCAGGAAACATGAACTGAAACAAGTGAGTTTGAGCTAGGCATAGAAAGGGTGGTGAAATCCGTGAATGCACAACCATGAGAGCTACGCCCTTTTGGTATACTTGCAAAGCATCACAGTGAGGTACCTGAAATAAAGCCCACACGGGGTGAGTCGAAAGACTCAGCAAGTACACAACATAAGCATGGAACATTGGAAATTAAGAATATGAACCGCTGGAAATAAACTGAATGTAATATCAAATCTTCCTTGCTTGGAATGGCACATATGCACACGAAGGAATAATGAAACCAAATAAGACCGTGACTTGGCTCTGAGCATTTGCCGGCAAGCTGAGGAGGGGCGACGTCTCACCACACTCCTTTTCATCCCTCACCTGGTGAGAGGACCATATGAGGTTGGACCCGAAGGAGCAATCACTCGCAAAGCGAGGAACATTCCTTGGAATGGGGAGGTTCGCTCATAATGGAATTTTATCTCGAAAAACCAAGAAGATCCAATCCCTATAACATACTAGTGGTATGGTGTATTGGAATGTACACGCTAGGAATGAAATGCCCACCTTTTCAGGAATGCAAAGAAATAACAGGAACGTGGACATAATGTAAAGAGATCAGTTTAGCCGGTTGATGCCCGGTGTACTCGCCTCAACCGTTGTGACAGAGGTGGTGCGAGGCTACCTCCGGTGTATTTTTGTTGCAACCTGCTGTAGGAGCACATACACAAATTTCAAGCATTGCACCAAACTAAGACATCTACAGGAAGTACATAAACGGTCCTATTCGCAACCCGGGAGATCAACCCATTTGCTGCCCCTTCACGAAAGAATTCATAGATCGGGCTAGGAAACTCGGAAACATGCAAATAATATTCCTATGGATTCATAAGGAACTTAACTACAAATAACTCCAAACATTGGAACTGAAAATATGAAGTTATAAAAGTCATATGTAGCAAAAACCACTCTGCTGTTTCCAGAATTCAGAATAACAAGTAGGCACTTTTGGAAATCCATAGGAACAAGAATACTCATGGAAATTGAGTAGATCCTTTTGTGTTAGAAGCTATGCATCACATAACAGCTAGAAGTGAACAACACACTCATTTAGATGAATTATGAAGGCTCCTAAAACCCACGTGAAAACACTACTTTTCACTGTTTCTGAAATTTCGGACTGCTGCAAAGAAACTGCTGTATCTGGAGTTCTACAACTCCGATGGAAGTGTTTAACCACTCAAAAACATCGTGGGGACGATAGGTACAAAACATACTTCAGGATGCCCATCTAATTTTTCCATCTGGGCACTCGAAATTAGAGATTTATGAACCTGTATATCCAGAAACGGGGATATAGACAGGTTTTGCTCTAATTCTCCAACTGAATTTGCTACTCCCCAGTCCTATGAACCTAGTACTTGCCATGAAAAACACCTGAAAGGTTCATGGAGGGCAGAGAACTCACCCTTGAAGCCTGGGCAAGAGAAAACGGACAGAGGTCGGGATGGGGATCTTCTCTGCTTCCTTCTTGTTCTCTCCTTGATCTTGTGTCGTCTCCTCTTCTTCCTCCTCAGGCACAGGTCTAAGGGCTGCACCAAGGGGAGGGGTGGGACGTGGTGCTGCTGGGAGAGATCAAGGGTGAAGAGAAGAGGAAGGGCAGGTCGAGGATGGAGTCACCATGGGAGGTGTGAACTCACGGGTGAGAGGAAGAAAGGGGAAAATGGAGTGGGCTGTTTGGAATTAGGGATGTGGTGCTCACGGTGGAGGAAGAGATAGGACCAGCTGCAAGTTTTTTTTTCCTTATTGACAGATAATTCAGAAATTCCGAAATATTCCAAGCCATTTAATCGAAATAAAACATGGGGGATACATACTGAGTCTGATTTCGGAGCATGGATAGCCCGTTCCGATCGTCTCGACAATCCCGATATAACTACGGAGTCGGATTAATGATTCAATGAGTAGAATAAATATGGATATAGAGAGTCCAAAGTATTTTTTTTTTCGGAAAAATGGTTATTGGAAAAACGGGGGTGTTACATACTTCTACTCCATCGTCTTCATCTCTCTTTGAATCCCCCAATGAAAATCATCCTCACCCAAATGCCAAGTGCTTCATGGCTAAGGCCTCGGAGGTATCAACTTCTCTCAACTCTAAGACCCCAAGTGAACTAGAAAATCTTGCTAGTCTTAGAGTAGAAGATGAAATGCTCTCCTTGGAATGTTTTATGTCTAACATGCAAGGGGAGACCAAGAAGTACTTCGAACATGTCATGAGCCAATTGGGAGAGACCCAAGAAGCTCTTGAGAAGAAAGGTGAGGTTGAAAGGAGGGATGCGGATGAAATTGCATCCCTCACTATGACTCTTGAGGAAGAGCATGATGGTAGAGTTTCTCTTGAGGAGGAACTTGAATCTATTGAAGAAACTCATAATGAACTTGTTTCTAATATCACTAAGGAACGTGACCTTGCAATTGCTAAATATAAAAAGGCTAAAAAGGATAAGGTTGAGTTTGGTGTTGGTCATGGTAAACTAACCGAGAAGTTCGAAAAACTAACCGAGGCTCACAAAGCTTTGGAGAGTCAACATTCTTCCCTCAAAGAGTTGCATGAACAAGTTCAAACTCAACTTAATCAACTTAACAACCGTAGCACCTCTACTTCTTATTGTGATCATGCAAATATTATTGAGGAAAATGTTAGGTTGAAAGATGAGCTTGCAAGGCTCAAGGGAAAAAACCGTCAAGTTGAGAAGGTTGTGGTCTCTACCCCACAAGTGGTGGCCCCTAGTCCTCATGTGGTTGTTGCTAGACCACAATTGAGTGCTCCAAGGCCACAAGTGGGCAAGCAAGGTCTTGGCTATGTTGCCAAGAAGAAGGCCAACAATGGTGCCTCGGGTAGTATTGTCATTAGGGACAACACTACTCGTAGCACTCCTGCACAAGCAAGCAATGTTGCTTCAAGTAGTAGTGTCATGAGGGACAACACTACTCGTAGCATCTCCGCGGGAACTAACAATCCACACCATTTCTTATATGTTGATTATTATGGTGTTGTGCAAGCTAAATATGTTGTTATTATTGAGGGTTACATTGACTATACTATTTGGGTTCCAAAGACCCTTGTTGCTAACATGAAGGGACCCTCCTCGGGTCCTTACTCTAGTCAATGATCTCTTGCAGGACTATGCTTCCGGTGGGTCTAAATGGATAATTGATAGTGGATGCACTAGTCCTATGACCGGAAGCAAAGAACTTGTGACGGAGTTGCGCCCAAATGACATACAAGCAACCGTCACTTATGGAGACTCGTCCTCGTCTAAGGTATCGGGATTCGGCAAGGTTGTGATTGCTCCCGATATCACTATCGTGAACGTCATGCTTGTCGAATCCCTTGGTTTCAATTTACATTCTGTCCGCTCTCTTGGAAAGATGGGTTTCTCCGTATTTTTTGATGAAGATATTGTGGTCGTTTTGAGGACCAAGACTCTTGACGTCGCATACGTGGGACATGTTGAAAATGAGTTGTTCGTGGTGGATTTTTCGAATACCAACTCTCAATCAATGTGTCTTTTCGGAAAGGCGGACGTGGGATGGTTGTGGCATCACCGCCTATCCCATGTCAACATGAGAACTTTGCAAAGTCTTCACAAAGGTTTCCTTATTGTCGGACTAAAAGAAAATGTTTCTTTTTCCAAAGATCGCGTTTGTAGGTCGTGTGTTGAAGGAAAGATGCATGATATCTCGCACAAGGCCAAGACTATTATTTCATCAAAGAGGATCTTGGAGCTTCTCCATGTTGATCTCTTTGGTGCCGTGCCCGAGGCAAGTCTTGGTGGCAAGAAGTATTGCTTGGTGATTGTCGATGATTATTCAAGATACACTTGGGTTTATTTCTTCAAGTGTAAGAGTGAAACTCAACAAACCATCATCGACTTATCCAATGAAGTGCAATGTCAACACAGTGTGCAAATCATGGCTATTAGGAGTGATAATAGTTCGGAGTTCAAGAACTACACTTTGAATGAATTCCTTAGTGAAGAAGGCATTCGTCATCAATACTCCGCCACTTACACTCCTCAACAAAATTGTGTTGCTGAAAGGAAGAATCACACTCTCTTGGATATGGCAAGGACCATGTTGGCGGAGTATTCTTCTCCCCGATATTTATGGGCCGAGGCCATATCCACCGCATGCCACTCCTCCAACCGCCTCTACATCCGCAAGGGCTGGGACAAGACTCCATATGAGATCCTCACCGGCAATAAGCCCAACGTCTGCTACTTCCGTGTATTCGGTTGTAAGTGCTTTTATTTGATCAAGGGTGTTAGGTTGTCTAAATTTCAATCCAAAACTATCGAGGGTATATTTGTTGGTTACTGTGCCGAATCTCACACTTATAGAGTCTTTGACAAAGCCTCACTGATTCTCATAGAATCTTGTAGTGTGGTTTTCGAGGAAAATGATGGCTCCAAAGTGGCGCAATTTCATGTTTCTAATGTAGATGTTGAAATGCCTCAAGAATCCATAGGAAGGATGGGTGTGGGATTTTTCCGCCCCATCGAGGGACACCTTAGGCGACTTGAGAATGACTATGCTATACTCAAGTGGAGCCCTCCTCTACATTAGAAGAACAAGCCAAGGATCCAAGTGGTGCACCTAACCAAGAACGTGTTGAAAACCCTCCCCTTATTGACCAAGTTACTACGCAAGATGCAACCACTCCTATCATTCATGCTAGTCAAGGTCAAGGCCAAGATCAACCATCCTATTCATCCTCTCCTCAAGTTGAAGCAAGTGTTGAAGATATTATTGTTGATGATGATGATGATGATCAAGGCCAAGTTGGTCAAGACGGGAACCCAAATGATCAAGATGATCAAGTGATCCCTCCTCGCAATAATGAGGATATTGAAACCCGTCGTGCTAAAAGGATAAGAAGAGATTTGAAGCATATTGATGCCCAAGACAACAAGGTCTTGGAATATATTCAAGCTAGAAGATCCACAAGAAGGAAATTGGCACATTTTAGTGAGCACCAAGCTCACATATCTATGGTGGAACCAAAGAAAGTGTTTGAAGCTCTTGAGGACTCCGATTGGGTTGAAGCAATGCATGATGAGCTCAGTAACTTTGAGCGCAACAAAGTTTAGAGATTGGTTGAGAATCCCAAAGATTGCCACAATGTTATTGGCACTAAGTGTATATTCAAGAAAAAGCAAGATGAGCATGGCATTGTCATAAGGAACAATGCAATATTGGTAGCTCAATGTTAAACTCAAGTTGAAGGCATTGACTTTGATGAATCCTATCCTTCCGTGGCTCGCCTTGAGTCCATCCGTATCCTTCTTGCTTATGCATCTTCGCATAATTTCAAATTGCAACAAATGGATGTTAAAAGTGCCTTTTTGAATGATTCACCAAGAGAGTAAAGGGAGAGATTTTCATATGCCAACTCTATGTGGACTATATAATCTTTGGCTCAACTAACCAAGCTTTCAATAATGAGTTCTCAAAGCTTATGATTGACAGGTTCGAGATGTCTATGATGGGAGAGCTTAAATTCTTCCTTGGCTTTGAGATCAAGCAATTGGCTCGAGGGACTTTCATTTCTCAAGCCAAGAATACCCAAGACATGATCAAGAGGTTTAATTTCCAAAATGCAAAGATCAAGCCATCTCCTATTCAAGTCAAGTGCCACCTATCTCGTAACCCAAAGGGTAAAGATGTGGACCAAAATTTGTATCGTTCTATGATTGGTTCTTTGCTTTACCTTTGTGCATCTAGGCCTGATATCGTTTTGAGTGTAGGTGTGTGTGCAAGGTATCAAGCGGCTCCTAAGGAAAGCCATTTAGTGGAGGTCCATAGGATCTTTAGGTATTTGGTTCATACCCCAAGGTTTGGTTTGTGGTACCCAAAGGGGCACAATTTTCTCTCAAGGGCTACACGGATTCCGATTGGGCGGGTGATCAAGATGATAGGAAGTCCACTTCCGGGGCTTGCCAATTTCTTGGTAGGTCCTTGGTGAGTTGGTCTTCCAAGAAGCAAAATTGCATATCTCTCTCCACCGTCGAAGCCGAGTATGTAGCCGCCGCAAGTGCTTGCACCCAATTGCTATGGATGAGGCAAAATCTCAAGGAATACGACGTTCATTTGGATAAGGTGACTCTTTTGTGTGACAATGAAAGTGCTATCAAGATAGCCTACAACCCCGTGCAACACACAAGAACGAAGCACATTGAAATTCATCATCATTTCAAACAAGACCATGTGGAAAGAGGTGATAATGCACTATCTTATGTGTCCACCAAGGATAATCTCGCGGATATCTTCACGAAGCCACTCGACGATGCAAGATTCATGTTCTTGAGGAATGAACTAAACATCATTGATTCTAGGAGTTTGACTTGAGGATCTTGCACACACCCCTATAGATGAAACATGTTTGGGTTTAGGTGTAGGCATGGACATAGGGGGAGTGTTATCCTAACACATTGGGTTCTCCCTCCCCCCGTCATGCCCGAAGAAAAAATTTATTGTTATCTCTCTTTTTCTAATGTTGAATTGTGAGCTTCAATGTTGAGTAATGGAAATGCCCCCAATATATATCTTCGTCGTTGCATACCATGAACTCTTACATGGTGGCTTAGGCCACCAACCTCTTCTCATTTGAAGAGTTGGTTCTTAGTTGGTTACTTTTGGTTTATTGAGTTGTCTTTCCGAATAATACTTCTCGTTGCTATCTTGAATCTTATTTGCATCTTCCCCGAGAAGTAAGACTAGGAATTACTAACCCCTTTTGTTACCTTGTCCATTTTTCCTCTCCTTATGTTCATCTATGCATATGTCTTACTCCACACTAAGACACACTGATCCTAGCCTTTTCAACTACTAGTTTTTGGTCTTGTTTGGAGCTAATCCTGGACTGGCCGGAATCATTCCGGAAGAATCCGACCCAGACGGAAAAATTACAGATCCTTCTGGAATAATTCCGAACCAGTCAGATTAATTCCGGGCCATTCCGGATCTGACAGTTTTCGTGATATAAATAGCCCCGCACGCACGAGAGGAAGTTTTCCTCCTCATATTCCCCTCCTCTCGTGCCCTAGCCACCAAAAGTTCGCTGCATCTGTCCCCGTTGCCCTTAGGGAGGATTTTTTACCCCTCTTTGGACAAGGACATCCCCCATGGAAGGTATTTTGATTGGCACCTCTTCTCTCTCGTTTTTATTGGTTGATTTTGGTTCTTGATGAAATCTCACCTAGGGTTTGATCTAGATCCGAGTTCATATCAACTAGTTCATTCTTGGCTAATCTCATTACCTAGTTCCCATGGCATCTTAGATCTAGTCTAAACAACTTCCAATCTAGACTTAGATCTATCTCATATTTATCACTCCCACGATTTCCCGCACCGTAGTTCCTCTCTAGGATCGTTTCCAAGGTCTTCCTTAAAGTTTGGTGCAGTTAGTAAGCCAAGAAATTGAGTTTTTGGGGATTTCTCGAGTCAAATCGAGGGTCCTGGAATAATTCCAGACCACCCTCCGGAATAATTCCGGACCCATCCGGAATAATTCCGGATCCTGCCAGAAATTTCGAGATCTTGCACTTCATCAAACTTTTTGGAGTTCTTTTGTTTCCCGTTTGGCATATGCACTCATTTCCTGCTATCTCTATGTCTTCTATTCACAGGTACTGGCTCTCGTACGGGTACCAAGAGGAAGTCCTCCGCTGGAAGGGGTGCTCGCCCTACAAGGGGTCGCACCTCCGATTATCGTAGCGGGAATCGTGATAATGATCAGGTTGAGAAGCTGCCTGAAGGGGATCTGAAGTCTTACTCCATCTCTTAGTGGAAGCTTATCAAGAGGAAGAACCCATACCGTTTTGTTGAGTCCACTTGTCAGGATCCACGTTTTTGGACAAATCTTCAGCAAAAGACGTGGGATGATTTCTATTCCACTCAGAATTCTCTTGTCTGTGAGCAGACGCAGATTGACATGGACTTCTATCATAGGCACAAGAATGGTGATCTTCGTCATGTTCATGCTTGCTTGGTGAAACTGGGTGTGGCACCACTTCTGGAGATTGAGTGTGAGTATTGTCCGGACTTGATAGCTCAGTTCTATTGCACTCTCCACTGCACGGGTGATGCTGTGCGCACTATGACTTGGATGTCTGGGGAAGAGAAGATCTCGAGCAACTTGGTTGAATTTGCTGAGGCACTGGGTTACAGATGGACAACCACTTATGGTCATCATGGTTTCAAGGTTCATGACAACCCAGAGTTTGACAACTCAATATTGGACTTCTGATATCCTCCTGATGTTCAGGGTAAGACTAGGCCATTCAACTCCAACATGTACCCCTACTACAACCTTTTGTCCAAGATCTTCCGTGCCACCATTGTGGTCAAGGCTGGTGACTACTCTGCCATCAGGGCCTTCATGGTGAACCTCATGATGCTCACTAGGCCTCAAAATCGGAGGAAGATTGATGTGATGGACTTTCTGTACCGTGAGATATGTATTGGGATCATGGAGAAGAGGAAGCCTTCTTATGGCTTGTTGATTCAGAGGTTCATTAATGCCAAGCTGGGAGTTGATATCATGGATGAATTTCCAGTGGTCAAGGGCAAGAAGATGGTGCCTTTTCTCATTCGTGGTCTGGAGATTCCTGAGTACACCAGGGCCAAGTCCAAGTCACCTATGGCTACTCCTTCTTCTTCTTCGAGTGGTGTCTCTCAGCGTCCATATAGTGGCATTGCCAAGTTCTTCAAGACCATGTTCAGTATGTGCAGTGATAGTAGGGCGATTGCCCATGAGGCTAGGGAGTTGGCTAAGGAGAATCTCCGCATTCACAACGCTGACCATAGAGCTGCTGGGATTTTTGTGCCTGAAGATCCCCCTCTCTTGCTGCTGCTGTCTATGATCCCACTGAGATGCCGAAGATCCATGATGATGACTACTACTTTGGGGTGCCTCCAGCTGATGTTGATGATGAGGAGGAATCTGCTGAGCATGACTTTGATGATGCTGGCAACCTTGGAGATCGTGAGCATGAAGAGGAGGAAGAGGAAGATGAGAACCGCAGAGGAGATGATGGCGTCGAGTGATCTCGTGGGACGCTAGTTGGACTCGTTTTCCCTTTTTGGCGTCTTTGATGCCAACGCGGGAGAATGAGTCCCCTATTTAGGATTTCAGAGGCTTTGCAAGGGTGGGAGCATGAGTCTTTTGCCTTTCGTTTTCGATCTTATAGGCTTATGCTCCGGTTTCTTTAGTTTCGTTTTCGTCGTTGCAAACTTTTTATTATTCGTGTGGAACCTTGTGACTTGGTTGTGTCACCCTACCCGTGGTTATGCTACTATCATGCTTTCTTACATTATTATTATCTATATGCATGTTTTGTGAACTTGTTTATACTGTTTGGTGTCTAAAACATAGGGGGAGCAAAGCCTATGAAGTGTGTGCCTCACGACACATATCGAGGATGAGCTCCGTCTATTTTTTGGAGACCATTTCTTTATGTTCACCCTGATTATCCCCGTGAATCTTTATGTTGTCATCAAACACCAAAAAGGGGGAGATTGAAAGTGCATTTTCGATATCTCTGTGTTTTGTGTGTTTGTTAACAACATAAAGGAGTTTTAACCGTGTGTGCTATTTGTTGAAAGGTTATAACTATTATCAGCACATAAAACGGTGTCAAAGAAATGGTGAAGAAGATAAAAGATCAACAGACGTTTTTCTGGCCTCAAGAAGATCTTTTATGTGCATCCCAGAATTATTCCGGACCATTCCGAATGATTCTGACTTGACCGGAAAAGTCTCTGTTACAATCCTGTAACGTCCCAGTGTTTGGGAAGTTATAAGGATCTAAATATAATATGTGCATTTGCAAAGCATGCATCTAAAAGTACGGGAAATTTTGGCGCGAAAGTTTAAACAAAACAAAGTGACCAATGTTCCACTTGACTTGATGAATTAGGACTATATCATCTGGTCAAGAGTACAACTGGAGTGATCTTTCTAAGAAGTATCTTAAGAAACTAAATCATCTGGTTACACAAGCCATAATTGGTTGTGATCAACACAAACCCTCAACAAGTCTAAACTCGAGTCTGTAAGTGATTTGAGAGAAATCAACTAGGTATATGGAACTCGAAGAGGGGTGAGTATCCAAAGCACAGAATTGATGATCTCACTTCTGCAATTTAGTCAGGTATAACTGGATGATCTCATCAGACCTGAAGGATGAATCTGAACGAGGAAACAAACCTTCTTCAAACCAAAACTAAACCTGATCACTGTCCGTGATCTTTTCCAAAATTCTTGTCTACAGTCATGCATGACCAGGGTTACAAGAGAAGCAGCCAGGAGGGAGCCAACATAGAAGATATCAATCGAGGGGGTGAAAACCTGGTGTTTGGTGTCATACAAGAATAATTTGAATACAGGACCTGATCAATCTTGTAAGCAGATTATTTCTGAGGGCATTAAACACTGGAGTTTCATTAGGTTAAGTTATACAAGAACAAACTGGTGATTAACTCTGAGACCTCGTCAGACGAGAAGTGGCAATTGGAGATTCATTCGCAAGTACTAGACCCTGGAGTGATCGAGGTTTCATCGATGTTTTAGTAAAGAGAGAGAGACTGAGATTAGAAGGAAGTGAATTTCGACATGACTTATCAATTCAATTTGAAATGGAGGGTTCAAATTTGAATGATTTGAGAATTGTGAGTAGTTGAATTGAATTTGAATTCCAATTGATTAAACAAGAAAATACAATTAACATAATCAAATTGAAACAAATAAGAAATAATAAATATTGGATATTTCCAATCTCATTGAGTATAAGAAAAAGAATAAGAAAAGAATAAACTTTATTGATAATCAAATAATAATACAAAGTTATTACATGATTCAACTAATAGAAAATTACATGTTGACATTTACAAAATAAAATTCCTATACTAATTCTTGCTTAAAAATCTTCAATGGATATTCTTTTGTACCTGCAAAATCAATAAGAAAAACAAAGAAAGATAAAAAGATTAGTGGGGGGATTAGTACTCTCAGCTAGGCAGTGAGATGCACTGCTAATCGCATCATCGAGTCTAGGTTTAGACAAGTTAAGCATCTGTTCAAATCAGAAAAATATCTCAGTAACTTCATGGGCAAGTATCAGGTAATACAAGTGGCAAGCCAAAAATAAATATAGCATCAGGATAAGACCAAGTGCAAACCGAGCACCATTCCCAGAAAATATCACCTCATCCAGCACACACAAGCACACAGCACACTCACCAGCACATCTTGGTGCTGTCAAGACCTCTGATGTGGTATAAATACCACATCAGCCGCAAGAGAGGGGAGACCAAGATCATTTTCCCCTATTCACTGCTCGAGCTACACAGCTCCAGCAACACAGATAGAACCACAAACCAAACCACCCAAATCCCTATTGGGAATTGATCAACAGGTTATACATCCAGCAAGATCACAACAAGTTCAAGCTTGGAGCTGGAGGAGCAGCCCTGAAGCACAACAACAACAGGAGCACAAGCAGAACATGGGAAGAAGCTCAAGTGGAAGAGGATCAAGAAGCCAAGGCTCATCAGGAAATCACAGCCACAACCATAACACCAGAAGGTGATATCTACACACATCCTAGCAAGAGATCTTGCTAGGTTATGCACAGATAGGGGGCTGGGATTTGTTTCCCTCAGTCTAGCATAGAATTGCTATGCTAATATCATCACAGGGAATTAAATACAAGTATAATACATGTTCTTATCTTAAGATAAGTGCCTCAGAACAACATCATAGGCTGGGCCAAGAAAAACAAGCAAGGATCTGTTCTTATCAGATTACACATCTAAAGATGTCCAGAAAATAAAAGCAAAAACACCAAAAACAAGATGCCAGGAGTGCACACCCTAGACACAAGATCTGGCAAACAAACCTAGCATCTTTGTTTAGAGTGCTATTTGGTTCTCAGTTTTGGCATCCAGTTTATCATTGAGATTTGAATACATTAAGTAATAACTTGTTCTTATCCAAAGAATAGATGCCTCAGCCTTTGCATCACTGGCAGGGGCAACAAGATCAAGTAGATACCATGTTCTTATCAGTTCTAATGGCAAAGGGGGGCACAAACCATAAGCAATTGGACCAATAAAATTAGCTAGCTCACAAGGTCATCCAACAGGTTGTTGCTGGGCACTAACCAACTGGATGAGCACCTCAACACAACAACCACCCATCTGGTTGTATAAAGATTTAGACAATAACTGAAGTATAGGAACAGGGCATCCTTCAGTTGACATAAAAACAATAAGTTGGAAACAATTATTAAGGGCATATTCTCTGAATAAAATTCAGAGTAACACCTCTTAATCATTTAGCACACCCTTGAGCACCAGGAATTATATACTTAGCAATAAGAACTACTATCCAGTAATCAGTAACATGAATTCATCACTGTGGGCAAATCCTAAGGGAATCAGTACACCATCACAGCATGGGAAGTAATCCCAAGATAATCCTTCCTCAACAGCATCACTCCATCACCATTTCCATCTCACAGCACATAGCAACAGAGGGCGCAATAAAATTTCCATTCCTTACAGATATTAGCATGGAGATCATGCATCTCGCATCAAGTAAAACATTTGGAAACCACCCAATGCTACCAATCAGATACTAGGGCACAGAAAGCATCATAGAGTGGCACAGCATGAGCTAGCTCGATGGCTAGACTCCAGAGCAAGGGGGAAGGAAGCATCCGTGAGAGAGCGTGAGGGATTGGAGAGCAGAGAGAGAGGAGGGCAACTTACAGGTGGTCACCATCGTGGTGACCACATCCGGATGGAGAGAGGAGCACGGCGGAGGCCACGGTTGCCGGAAGGCCGTCCCGGCGGCGGCGCATCGACACCACAATCATCCGCACCCATATCCACCGAGGAGAAGCAACAGCAGCAGCAGCTCGGTCTCCAAGAGCACCCAGGAGCCACGCCTTGGAGCCACGACCACCGGAGAGGTGGATGAGCTTCCCGAAGACCTAACCCTAGGGTTAGGGTTTGTGGTTCTCCACGGGAGCCACGCGGGGAGAAGAGCAGATCGAGGAGGGGGGCGTGGCAGCGGTCAGAGAGGAGAGGAGGTGGCGCAAGATCACGGCGGCGGGGATGGACGGTGAGGTGAGGAGAAATCGCCGGAAGGGAGGCGGGCGATGGGGTCGCCTCTGCGTCGCCACGCGCAGAGGGAGGGGAAGGAGATGGGGAATCGGAGGCGTCTGGTCTGGTCTGGTCCGGTTCAACCGGACCAGTGGGTTGGGTTAGACCCTAACCCATGGACCCCACCTGTCAGCCTAAGGGCATTTTAGGAATTGCTGAAAAAATTAGAAAAATAATAATAGAAAACAACAAATAAAATTCCAAATCTTTGAAATGCAACTAATTCTTAAACTAGTAAAATGGTTGAATATTAGATTAAGAAAAATAATCCAATGCTGCTATTAGTCTTAAAAATATGGGTACAAAATAATATTTTAATAATAAAACTTTGATAAAAAGGTTTAGAAATATTCAAACTATTTAATCAACTGTAGAATTTCCTTTCAATACTATTTTGATATTTTGAGCATTGCAAAATACTCCCTAACAAATGTTTTCTGAGAAAACAATCGAATAAGTTATAAGAATAACAATAAATATTGGAAAATAATAAATAATTCATAAAATAAGAAAAATACAAGTTATATATCAAAATACTCCAAATGAAAAATGCAACTCATCTTTGATGTGTACAAAGTAATTTGACCAAGTTTTATGTGCAATGCTTTTCTTCATCATTAGTCATTTAAAATTAATAAAATAATAATAATAATTTATTCAAATATTTTTAGAAGACATTGAATGATATGTCCAAACAAAGAGAACAGAATTTCTAATTCAAATATGCCTAAGATAAAACATTTTATCCAACTTATAAACTTGTTTCCAAAAGTATTATAAAATTCTATAATGTTCCATAACTGCCATCATATTATTTCCTGTATTAATGAAACCCTCATGATTTCACACCAACTAAAAACCTATCATCACTAGCTATTAAGCAAAGTATTATGATGATAGAGTTAGATGTATTAATTCCTCATTTTTCAAATAAAATTAATGTTATTAGCTCTACACTTTATCACATAAAATCAAATGTGTTTATTATGTTTTCATTAGTTGTTTTCCATATAATAGTATTCCCAAGTTTAATCATGTGATAACTATTTATAACCTAAACACAATAAAAATGGCTTGGTAAGTAAAAGTGAATCCAATGTAAGTCTAAAAACCAGTAATAACAACAACACCACAAATAACAAAACAATTCCACTAAAACCCTTGTGAACAATTTGTCGTATTAAATGTGGCTTACACTTGTAAGCTGGGGTATATTCCAGGGTATTTCACGATTGCATCTCATTATTATGCATGTACCATGCTGCCAGTGTTTCTGTAGTCCTTACCGGGACTACTTTGCTATCTTTCAGATATTTGGATTTCTCTACGCGACCCTTGAACCCCGAAGACCTGGATTATTATTGTTATTTCAACATCAGGCAAGTTCATCACTTGTTCATATCCTTTGCAGTATCTCATAACAACTTAATTGCAAAACCCCTATCATATTATCACCTGTTCTCAAAAGAATGCATGATCCTATTTTTATGATAATATGACTAATTGAATGACTACCCGAGTGGTAGTGTTCTGTTTGGTGGGCGGATGGAACCATGGTAAGATGAATAGGTCAAAGGAAGGTTCCATCTGCACGGGAACGTATTACCTAGGAACTAATCACAAATGCCGTCAGGATTCTTGCGCCGTAAATTCGCGTTGACCATGGATCTTCTATGGGGGGAGTAAGTCAACCGTGATACTTTTCTCGTTCGCATGTCAACGGATGCGCCAGAGACGTACGCTGTAGGTCTTGCGGGACTACATGCACATGGGTGGGAGCCCTTACGTCCCACGGACTCTGGGGTCTATGAGTGTCTGCCGGGGGCGCGTAGATCTCCATCGTGAGGGGTGGAATCAGGCGTTCAACCTACTGGCAGAAATGGGTGGGCATGCGTTGTGCGGAGAAGCACGGTTTGGCTTGGACCAACAACCGGGCCCCACACCTAAGTGGGAGTGGACAGGAACGTACGCCTGGTTGTGCAACATGGTCTTGGTCGTCCATGGGTAAAGTAACGCACCTCTGCAGAGTGTAAAAGGATGTGACATGTTACCCCTTGTTCCGGGAAGGAGCTGCGAACGCCGCAGGAAAGGCAACTCCATGAAAGTTCTAACCCTGTGAAGATCTGGCGGGCATAGTTTTAAGAATTAAAAGCAATCTCTTGAAGAAAGATTTTACGAAAACCTTGCATTACTTTACGACTCTTTCGAGTCTAAAGCTGTAGTTAGTGCATCAACCACCCACTGTATATCATGAACTTGCTGAGTAACGCTCGTTACTCAATCTATCCCGTTTGGCCCCTTGCTTAGAGTTGAAGCCTATTGAAGTGGTCATCGAGAAGCCATTGCTACTTCTTGAAGCTAGGTGGAGTGATCTACTACTTAGACAGTAAAACATCGTCATCAACAACGCTGGTGGAGGAGAAGCTAACAAGATGTAGGTTGAGACCATTCTTGGACTTAGCATTTACTAGCCATAGATTAGGGCTGACATCAGCCGTAGTGGATTAGTTCTGAGCTAGAGTTCTTCTCCGGCTTGGAGCTTCGAATTGCTTCTTCTGATGTTTCTTTTGCAGGAGATCTTCTTGTTTCCGTAAGGAGATTCTCAAGATTTTGTAATGAGGTTTGTATCCTATAGCTTTGCTTGGACCCGCTGTGTTTCTGTTGTACCACTCTGAGAGATGTAATATTCACGGATAAGTCCTTCTGTGAGTATTATGTCACCGACTTGCGCACTACACATGCAGTGGTGTGCTGGGTCACCACAGGTGGTATCAGAGCGAAGCGACCTTAGGTTTAAAACCTTTTAGGAGATCTGTAGGTTGGTAACTACTATAGGAAGCCATCTTATCTAAACCACATTTCCTACAACTATGATGATCATTCACTTGAGAATGATATAATCATACTTGTATACAATTATTCTTACTCAACCTGAGTAAATCTACTTATCTATTATCTTTATACCTAGGTATGGATAGTTAGAAGTTTATCATGTAGAAGTGTTATTGTGAGAAACAGAAATCTGACATAGTCAGCGATGATTAAGTCAAAATGATGATTACCCATTCTATGAATATATAGAATGGAGTAGAACACTGCTTAGGTTAAGTATAGGAGTCATTAATAAGGTATGTTTGTGAATAATGAAGAGTCATTAGACCATGGTAACTATAGGGTATATACCATATCCTTAGTTATCAGGTACAGGAGTGTATCACAACAGTAAAGAATAGAGTTAGGAGAAGGCATAAGCATTGCTGGAAGCTACATTACTACTCCTATGATGTGATCACCACCATGAAGGATCAACAGATGCCATGAGAAGTTATCAAAACCAAAAGGAAGTAATTGAATTACACGATACTTAGTCCTATATGGAACCAAGCTAGACAACAACTACTATAGGAATCATTTTGTCTTGGTTTATTCCATTGCAGTAAGGCATGCAGTTAGAGTAATTTCCGAGGCAAAGAGTGGTTGTGTAGACTAGGATTACAAGGTAATATATACCTACTTGTAGTGTATAGCATTTAAGAGCCTTGGTACTTGAGATGTTTTACTCGAAGTACTTCTATTTCACAGGCTTTTGATGCATGAGTGATAACTGCATTCGGGATTTATTGCTTCTTACTTGGATCTTTGATTGACTAGATCTATACATGAAGATTGAACTTGATGTGCATATGCATGTGCAACAACACTGAGTTCTTTCTTGATGTTACTGGTCTAGAGGGTATAGGATTAGTATGAGAGCGGTCTGAAATATCATCTGATTGAAGTACCCACCAAAGATCTACAAGACCAGAAAGTCAAGAAGGAAGATGACCATCAAGACACTGATGGGAATGAACCACATTACACATCCTGTCTGGAGTTGGTGAGCTACTACATCAACACATGGTGAGCTACCACAAGTGATGCCAAGAAAATAACATGAGTAGTTATACCTGAGAAGGAAACATGTAGAAGTTGATAAATAAACTTATAGAATGGCCCCATAGAAGTCAAAACCCAAAGATATAGAAGGACCATAGGAAGTAACCAGTGGAATAGGGTATAATCACCTATAGGAAAGAGTTAAAACTCGAGGAAACTCGAAGATATTTTTTCTAATTAGAAGAGTCTAAGTCAGTGTACACTACTTTGTACAAGTTTCTTTGAAAATTCTTTATCTTCAGACCATTAAACTGAACCAAATGGAGTCCAAACCATAGACAATATCCAGTATACCGGAAGAATCTTATTGGTTATTCATCACCTGGTGGATGTACCAATTGTTCTTCAGAAAGTTGTGAGAGTTAGGAAACCATACCTATTCATCGGAGAATGAAACCTGGTATCCACTATATGGTGGAAATACCACGTGTTCTTCGTGAGACTATTAGGAAGGCCTAGTAACAAGACAGAGTTGTCCTAACTACTGAAATACTATTAGATTATCATACAAGACAGTGGAAGGTGAACAATCAAGACAAGAGGATACACATGTCAAGGTCAACACAAGAAACAGTTGTGAAGATTCAACGGTCTACAGAAGTTCTCTCTACCTATCTTTCCGTGAGAGAGGTTGAACTTCGGGACGAAGTTCTTGTTAAGGGGGAGATACTGTAACGTCCCAGTGTTTGGGAAGTTATAAGGATCTAAATATAATATGTGCATTTGCAAAGCATGCATCTAAAAGTACGGGAAATTTTGGCGCGAAAGTTTAAACAAAACAAAGTGACCAATGTTCCACTTGACTTGATGAATTAGGACTATATCATCTGGTCAAGAGTACAACTGGAGTGATCTTTCTAAGAAGTATCTTAAGAAACTAAATCATCTGGTTACACAAGCCATAATTGGTTGTGATCAACACAAACCCTCAACAAGTCTAAACTCGAGTCTGTAAGTGATTTGAGAGAAATCAACTAGGTATATGGAACTCGAAGAGGGGTGAGTATCCAAAGCACAGAATTGATGATCTCACTTCTGCAATTTAGTCAGGTATAACTGGATGATCTCATCAGACCTGAAGGATGAATCTGAACGAGGAAACAAACCTTCTTCAAACCAAAACTAAACCTGATCACTGTCCGTGATCTTTTCCAAAATTCTTGTCTACAGTCATGCATGACCAGGGTTACAAGAGAAGCAGCCAGGAGGGAGCCAACATAGAAGATATCAATCGAGGGGGTGAAAACCTGGTGTTTGGTGTCATACAAGAATAATTTGAATACAGGACCTGATCAATCTTGTAAGCAGATTATTTCTGAGGGCATTAAACACTGGAGTTTCATTAGGTTAAGTTATACAAGAACAAACTGGTGATTAACTCTGAGACCTCGTCAGACGAGAAGTGGCAATTGGAGATTCATTCGCAAGTACTAGACCCTGGAGTGATCGAGGTTTCATCGATGTTTTAGTAAAGAGAGAGAGACTGAGATTAGAAGGAAGTGAATTTCGACATGACTTATCAATTCAATTTGAAATGGAGGGTTCAAATTTGAATGATTTGAGAATTGTGAGTAGTTGAATTGAATTTGAATTCCAATTGATTAAACAAGAAAATACAATTAACATAATCAAATTGAAACAAATAAGAAATAATAAATATTGGATATTTCCAATCTCATTGAGTATAAGAAAAAGAATAAGAAAAGAATAAACTTTATTGATAATCAAATAATAATACAAAGTTATTACATGATTCAACTAATAGAAAATTACATGTTGACATTTACAAAATAAAATTCCTATACTAATTCTTGCTTAAAAATCTTCAATGGATATTCTTTTGTACCTGCAAAATCAATAAGAAAAACAAAGAAAGATAAAAAGATTAGTGGGGGGATTAGTACTCTCAGCTAGGCAGTGAGATGCACTGCTAATCGCATCATCGAGTCTAGGTTTAGACAAGTTAAGCATCTGTTCAAATCAGAAAAATATCTCAGTAACTTCATGGGCAAGTATCAGGTAATACAAGTGGCAAGCCAAAAATAAATATAGCATCAGGATAAGACCAAGTGCAAACCGAGCACCATTCCCAGAAAATATCACCTCATCCAGCACACACAAGCACACAGCACACTCACCAGCACATCTTGGTGCTGTCAAGACCTCTGATGTGGTATAAATACCACATCAGCCGCAAGAGAGGGGAGACCAAGATCATTTTCCCCTATTCACTGCTCGAGCTACACAGCTCCAGCAACACAGATAGAACCACAAACCAAACCACCCAAATCCCTATTGGGAATTGATCAACAGGTTATACATCCAGCAAGATCACAACAAGTTCAAGCTTGGAGCTGGAGGAGCAGCCCTGAAGCACAACAACAACAGGAGCACAAGCAGAACATGGGAAGAAGCTCAAGTGGAAGAGGATCAAGAAGCCAAGGCTCATCAGGAAATCACAGCCACAACCATAACACCAGAAGGTGATATCTACACACATCCTAGCAAGAGATCTTGCTAGGTTATGCACAGATAGGGGGCTGGGATTTGTTTCCCTCAGTCTAGCATAGAATTGCTATGCTAATATCATCACAGGGAATTAAATACAAGTATAATACATGTTCTTATCTTAAGATAAGTGCCTCAGAACAACATCATAGGCTGGGCCAAGAAAAACAAGCAAGGATCTGTTCTTATCAGATTACACATCTAAAGATGTCCAGAAAATAAAAGCAAAAACACCAAAAACAAGATGCCAGGAGTGCACACCCTAGACACAAGATCTGGCAAACAAACCTAGCATCTTTGTTTAGAGTGCTATTTGGTTCTCAGTTTTGGCATCCAGTTTATCATTGAGATTTGAATACATTAAGTAATAACTTGTTCTTATCCAAAGAATAGATGCCTCAGCCTTTGCATCACTGGCAGGGGCAACAAGATCAAGTAGATACCATGTTCTTATCAGTTCTAATGGCAAAGGGGGGCACAAACCATAAGCAATTGGACCAATAAAATTAGCTAGCTCACAAGGTCATCCAACAGGTTGTTGCTGGGCACTAACCAACTGGATGAGCACCTCAACACAACAACCACCCATCTGGTTGTATAAAGATTTAGACAATAACTGAAGTATAGGAACAGGGCATCCTTCAGTTGACATAAAAACAATAAGTTGGAAACAATTATTAAGGGCATATTCTCTGAATAAAATTCAGAGTAACACCTCTTAATCATTTAGCACCCCCTTGAGCACCAGGAATTATATACTTAGCAATAAGAACTACTATCCAGTAATCAGTAACATGAATTCATCACTGTGGGCAAATCCTAAGGGAATCAGTACACCATCACAGCATGGGAAGTAATCCCAAGATAATCCTTCCTCAACAGCATCACTCCATCACCATTTCCATCTCACAGCACATAGCAACAGAGGGCGCAATAAAATTTCCATTCCTTACAGATATTAGCATGGAGATCATGCATCTCGCATCAAGTAAAACATTTGGAAACCACCCAATGCTACCAATCAGATACTAGGGCACAGAAAGCATCATAGAGTGGCACAGCATGAGCTAGCTCGATGGCTAGACTCCAGAGCAAGGGGGAAGGAAGCATCCGTGAGAGAGCGTGAGGGATTGGAGAGCAGAGAGAGAGGAGGGCAACTTACAGGTGGTCACCATCGTGGTGACCACATCCGGATGGAGAGAGGAGCACGGCGGAGGCCACGGTTGCCGGAAGGCCGTCCCGGCGGCGGCGCATCGACACCACAATCATCCGCACCCATATCCACCGAGGAGAAGCAACAGCAGCAGCAGCTCGGTCTCCAAGAGCACCCAGGAGCCACGCCTTGGAGCCACGACCACCGGAGAGGTGGATGAGCTTCCCGAAGACCTAACCCTAGGGTTAGGGTTTGTGGTTCTCCACGGGAGCCACGCGGGGAGAAGAGCAGATCGAGGAGGGGGGCGTGGCAGCGGTCAGAGAGGAGAGGAGGTGGCGCAAGATCACGGCGGCGGGGATGGACGGTGAGGTGAGGAGAAATCGCCGGAAGGGAGGCGGGCGATGGGGTCGCCTCTGCGTCGCCACGCGCAGAGGGAGGGGAAGGAGATGGGGAATCGGAGGCGTCTGGTCTGGTCTGGTCCGGTTCAACCGGACCAGTGGGTTGGGTTAGACCCTAACCCATGGACCCCACCTGTCAGCCTAAGGGCATTTTAGGAATTGCTGAAAAAATTAGAAAAATAATAATAGAAAACAACAAATAAAATTCCAAATCTTTGAAATGCAACTAATTCTTAAACTAGTAAAATGGTTGAATATTAGATTAAGAAAAATAATCCAATGCTGCTATTAGTCTTAAAAATATGGGTACAAAATAATATTTTAATAATAAAACTTTGATAAAAAGGTTTAGAAATATTCAAACTATTTAATCAACTGTAGAATTTCCTTTCAATACTATTTTGATATTTTGAGCATTGCAAAATACTCCGTAACAAATGTTTTCTGAGAAAACAATCGAATAAGTTATAAGAATAACAATAAATATTGGAAAATAATAAATAATTCATAAAATAAGAAAAATACAAGTTATATATCAAAATACTCCAAATGAAAAATGCAACTCATCTTTGATGTGTACAAAGTAATTTGACCAAGTTTTATGTGCAATGCTTTTCTTCATCATTAGTCATTTAAAATTAATAAAATAATAATAATAATTTATTCAAATATTTTTAGAAGACATTGAATGATATGTCCAAACAAAGAGAACAGAATTTCTAATTCAAATATGCCTAAGATAAAACATTTTATCCAACTTATAAACTTGTTTCCAAAAGTATTATAAAATTCTATAATGTTCCATAACTGCCATCATATTATTTCCTGTATTAATGAAACCCTCATGATTTCACACCAACTAAAAACCTATCATCACTAGCTATTAAGCAAAGTATTATGATGATAGAGTTAGATGTATTAATTCCTCATTTTTCAAATAAAATTAATGTTATTAGCTCTACACTTTATCACATAAAATCAAATGTGTTTATTATGTTTTCATTAGTTGTTTTCCATATAATAGTATTCCCAAGTTTAATCATGTGATAACTATTTATAACCTAAACACAATAAAAATGGCTTGGTAAGTAAAAGTGAATCCAATGTAAGTCTAAAAACCAGTAATAACAACAACACCACAAATAACAAAACAATTCCACTAAAACCCTTGTGAACAATTTGTCGTATTAAATGTGGCTTACACTTGTAAGCTGGGGTATATTCCAGGGTATTTCACGATTGCATCTCATTATTATGCATGTACCATGCTGCCAGTGTTTCTGTAGTCCTTACCGGGACTACTTTGCTATCTTTCAGATATTTGGATTTCTCTACGCGACCCTTGAACCCCGAAGACCTGGATTATTATTGTTATTTCAACATCAGGCAAGTTCATCACTTGTTCATATCCTTTGCAGTATCTCATAACAACTTAATTGCAAAACCCCTATCATATTATCACCTGTTCTCAAAAGAATGCATGATCCTATTTTTATGATAATATGACTAATTGAATGACTACCCGAGTGGTAGTGTTCTGTTTGGTGGGCGGATGGAACCATGGTAAGATGAATAGGTCAAAGGAAGGTTCCATCTGCACGGGAACGTATTACCTAGGAACTAATCACAAATGCCGTCAGGATTCTTGCGCCGTAAATTCGCGTTGACCATGGATCTTCTATGGGGGGAGTAAGTCAACCGTGATACTTTTCTCGTTCGCATGTCAACGGATGCGCCAGAGACGTACGCTGTAGGTCTTGCGGGACTACATGCACATGGGTGGGAGCCCTTACGTCCCACGGACTCTGGGGTCTATGAGTGTCTGCCGGGGGCGCGTAGATCTCCATCGTGAGGGGTGGAATCAGGCGTTCAACCTACTGGCAGAAATGGGTGGGCATGCGTTGTGCGGAGAAGCACGGTTTGGCTTGGACCAACAACCGGGCCCCACACCTAAGTGGGAGTGGACAGGAACGTACGCCTGGTTGTGCAACATGGTCTTGGTCGTCCATGGGTAAAGTAACGCACCTCTGCAGAGTGTAAAAGGATGTGACATGTTACCCCTTGTTCCGGGAAGGAGCTGCGAACGCCGCAGGAAAGGCAACTCCATGAAAGTTCTAACCCTGTGAAGATCTGGCGGGCATAGTTTTAAGAATTAAAAGCAATCTCTTGAAGAAAGATTTTACGAAAACCTTGCATTACTTTACGACTCTTTCGAGTCTAAAGCTGTAGTTAGTGCATCAACCACCCACTGTATATCATGAACTTGCTGAGTAACGCTCGTTACTCAATCTATCCCGTTTGGCCCCTTGCTTAGAGTTGAAGCCTATTGAAGTGGTCATCGAGAAGCCATTGCTACTTCTTGAAGCTAGGTGGAGTGATCTACTACTTAGACAGTAAAACATCGTCATCAACAACGCTGGTGGAGGAGAAGCTAACAAGATGTAGGTTGAGACCATTCTTGGACTTAGCATTTACTAGCCATAGATTAGGGCTGACATCAGCCGTAGTGGATTAGTTCTGAGCTAGAGTTCTTCTCCGGCTTGGAGCTTCGAATTGCTTCTTCTGATGTTTCTTTTGCAGGAGATCTTCTTGTTTCCGTAAGGAGATTCTCAAGATTTTGTAATGAGGTTTGTATCCTATAGCTTTGCTTGGACCCGCTGTGTTTCTGTTGTACCACTCTGAGAGATGTAATATTCACGGATAAGTCCTTCTGTGAGTATTATGTCACCGACTTGCGCACTACACATGCAGTGGTGTGCTGGGTCACCACAAATCCGGAATGATTTCGGGTGATTCCGGATCAATCCGGATGATTCCGACTTGGCCGCAAAAACTTCTGTTGGCATCCGGAATTATTCCGGATCAATCCGGAGGGATTCCGACTTGGCCTTAAAAACTTCTGTTTCCATCCGGATTGCTCTGGAATTATTACGGGAGTCAGAATTATTCCGGGTGATTCCAGATTGCACGTGGACAGCGAAGAAAACGGCTAGTTTTGTGGGGAGCTATAAATAGATGTCTTCTTTCTCCCCCAAGGGTTAGCTCGTCCAGAATTGAAGTCCCCATTAATGGAGCTCACCCACCAAGCTAGATATCCCATTCCCTCCACCCAAACTCGTTGAAACTTGGAGGATTGAAGGAGAAGCACCGGATCTACATCTTCACCAACCGGATTTCCATTCCCCCTCATTAGCTTGAGGGATCCTTGCCTAGGGTTTCCTCTTGTGTAGAACCTAGGCTTCTTGCTACTCTTGGTGATTTGTGATAGTTGGGAGCCCCCAATTTGGTTGTGGGTGTGTGCCCCAAGCTTGTTTGTAAAGGATTCGATTCCCGCCTCAAAAGGGATCAATAGTGGAAGATGAATTAGACCTTTGTGGCGAGGTTCATCGGAGAATAGGGTGAGGCCTTTGTGGCGTTGAGTAGGCCTTCGTGGGGAGCTCACACCCCTCCAACGAGACGTACTCCCTTAACAAGGAGGAACTCGGGAATACATCGTGTCTCCGCGTGCTTCCTATCGGTTATCTCGTTCCCTTATCTTTACTCACTTGTAATTGTTGCATTTATTGTTGTACTAGTTGCATTAGTTTCTTTCCTTGTCATATAGGTAAATTCACCTTAGTTGCACTATCTAGAGAATTTACCTTTGTGTCAAGCCTAATTGTGTAGAAAAATTAAAATTGGTCGTAGAACCTATTCACCTCTCCTCTCTAGGTTCCCATACTATACTTTCAGTTGTTCCAATCGGGAGGGACCAAAAAACAAAGACATTTGCTACAGTGTGTACGGTCTCTCTTCTTCCTCTTTCTCTCCTCTCTTCTTTCCCATCCTCCACCATGAATGAAATTGGTACTCGACTTTTGGATGTGTCCGCACATGGCAAGACATTCTCGATGTCGTCTACACGAACGACAACGCCAGGGTCCCGGGTCTTCTTGCCGATTTGGAGCGATGGCTTGAAGAGGATGAACACAAGTTCCTTGGTCTTGCTCTCGAGTACACGGGCGATCAACGAGATGTTGTCATCATCCAACTTTCTCACAAGAAGCATGGCATGCACTAGTGGAAACAGTGCCTTTTGTCCCGGGTCGTAAGGGCCAGTTGTCCCGGTTGTGCAACCGGGATGGGCTGGCCGGGACAAATGGCCCGTCCCATTGGTCCCGGTTGTGCCAGGACCCGGGATGGTAAGGATAGGCCACGTGGCGAACCTAGGCCAGGGAGTTCGTCCCGGTTCGTTCAAGGGACCGGGATGGATACTTTTTTGACAAAAAAATATATATAATCGTTCAGTTTCCGCGTCCAGGCCCACGTCTTTTGGGCTCCTGTCTCCCAATCCCGAGCCGGCCTCCCCTTCCCCAACCGCGTCCAGGCCCACGTCTTTTATTAAGCCCACTGGTCACATTTTTTTGTCAAAAGGGCCCACTGGCCCGCGTCTTTTATTATGGTCAGTCAACGGTTCGAAGGGCCCACTGGCCAGCGTCTTTTATTATGGTCAGTCAACGGTTCGAAGGGGCCACTGGCCAGCGGCCGTTGGCTGGCTCGCCTGGTCCCTTAAATTAAGGCTACAGGACGGTCAAAGGGCCACTGTCGCCTCGTCTTCCCGCCCCGCCTCGGCTTCCCGCGCCCCCACTTCCCCACGCGCGCGTGCCACAGCTGCAACCGCCGCCCACGCCTCGGCTCCTGCCCGCATTCATGGCCGCCTGCAACCGCCGCCACGTCCAGGCCGCCGGTTGGCATGCCAGCCCACACCGGGTCCTTTTTAAAGGCCCCCTGCCGCCCGTACAACCCATCCACCCCGGCCGCGCCCAAGGCAGAGCAACCATAGCCACCATGTCCCGCTGGTTCGGCAGCGGCTCCGGCAGCGGCTCCGGCAAGCGCCCCAGGAACGAAGGCTCCTCGAGCGGCGCCGGCCGCGTCCCACCACCGCCGGCGCAGGCCTTCGGCTACGGCCCTGGAGGTGTCCGCCTCGGCGGGACGCCGCGCGTCCCCGCGCCACCTCCGGCTGCACGTCCGCCGCCCAGCGCCGCGCCCAAGGGCAAGAGGTTCCGCCGGTACGTCCGGGTGGACGAGGCCGAGTGGCACTGGAACAACGCCACGCCGGTGTTCTATGCTGACGTCCACCTCCCGGACGGCTGGCACCTGAACCCCCAGCGGATCCCTGTGCCGCCGGTCCCGACCGGCCAGGCGCTGCTCGAGGAGATCGACCGCCGCCGCGAGCTCCTGCCGGCTCCCGTCCGCAGGGAGCGCGCGTACGCGCGCAGCTCCCCCTACTGGGGCGCCTGGCTCGAGCAGGAGCACGAGCAGCGCCGGCGCTCCTACATCCCCGCCCCCACGAGGTGGACGTCGCGGACTACCCGCCGCCACCGCCCGGCCGGGAGAGGGAGCTGTGGCTCCTCAAGGACATCCCGGAGGACTTCTCCGGGGAGGAGGACCCCGTGCTCCGGGCCGCCATGGAGGATGCCTGCGAGGCCTCCCGCCGCTCACTCGTCGAGGACGAAATCAAGCGGTGGGAGCGGGTCGTGGCCGCCGACGCCGCCGCCCCCCGAGCCTACCCCCTGGTGGCACGCGCTCTACGCCGAGTATGAGGCGTCCGAGGACCAGCCGCCGCCGCAGCCGCTCCCCCCCGGGCTGGAGTACGGCATGTCCTGGGCCTGGACCGGCGGCGTTTGGGCGCCGGAGTCGCCGGAGCAGGAGGAGCTGCCCCCTCCGCCGCCGCCGCCGCAGGAGGTGCTGCCCCCGCCACCGCCGCTGCCCCCGCCACCGCCGTACGCGCCTCCGATGCCCCCGATGCCTGCACCCCCGGCCCAGCCGCCTGCCCACCTGTGGCAGCCACCTGCCTACCATTGCATCTCCGACGACGAGGAGGACAACTAGATCGGCCGGTCGCCTGTGGCCGCGCCGCCGCCCCCTATTCTATGTAAGCAAGGCCCCTAGCTACCCCCCAAGAAAACGGCCGGCCGCCTGTGGCCGCGCCGTCGCCCCTTTATGCAAGTACGGCCGGCCGCCTGTGGCCACGCCGCCCCCTATCTATGTAAGCAAGGCCCCTGGCCTTTTTTTAATATAAGTTGTGTGCCCCCCTAGTCTACCGTGTCCCTAGCCCATACCCGCCGGCGGTCCGCCGGCGGGATCTGTCTACTCGTTCCCGCCGCCGGCAGGGCTTCGCCCAGCCATGTCCACTCGTACCTGTCCCTGGGGTGTTCGTTCGGCCTGGAGAGAGGGCCGCAATTTTTATACACCTGGGCCTCTAGTCCCGGCCCGTGCCACCAACCGGGACTAGAGCCCCTTTGGTCCCGGTTGGTACCTCGGCCCGGGACCAAAAACAAATTTCGAATTTCGGTGGCACCCCTGCGCGCCCAAAAATTTTTAGCGCCAAAATTTGAAAAGGGTTAAGTTTGCACATTAACAACTTCTATATACTTTCAAATTTAACAAAAATTCCAACATGAAAAATGCTAGAATTTGCAAAACTAATTTAAATCCATTTTTCGTTTAACTAAATAATTATTCTAACTATTGAAACTATTAATTATTTTTTCATTTGTATATAATTTGAATATAAAAATGTTACAATTTTTTATTTCTCTCGTGATCTTCCTAATTCAAAGCGAGTTGTACCTTATTGACACGGTGAATTTGAGATCTTCGTCTACAACAGAAAAACCATAGTTTTCCTTCGAAGTTTTACTCTGCGCATCCACACGTATTTTCCCTTTATCCCGACCCCCGCTTGAAAACATAGTAACTTCCGTGTACGCTATCATTAGTGAGAGACTTCACGTCGGCAATCTCAATTAAAGTGCCAGTTTGTGTCTGATCTCACCAACCCCTCAAAATCCTCCTATTAACTTCACCTATCTCAACTGAAATCACTGTCTTCATGTGGATGCCAAGCCTGTGCAAAGCTATCTCTCCTCCTCCAATACCGGAGAATAAGGACACCACATTAACACCATTGGGAAACATGTTCTTCAACACCGACAAGTGGCAACCCACAGTATCAATTTGGAATGAATTGCCAAGAGATTTGTACCTCTCTCTCTTCGCGACTCCCCTTGTGTGGTTTCTTGGGAGACCGAGTAAAAATTCCATCTCATCTGGCTCTAGAGGGGCAACCTTGTTCTTTCCAACCCAAACAAGGTTCCATCTTCTGCACTCGTCCATAACATACCTCTGAACAGTTAGAGGTGGTGGATTACTCCAGCCTGCAAGAGTACGTTCGATCTGTTTTATCAGAATTGGACTTGCCACACGGGTTTGCAAGTAATCGAGCTGCTTTCTAGGATCCCAGGAAGGCCACCAGTTCTCATAATGAGGGAATGCCTCAAATATGGTCTTTGGAGCGAGAGGAAGGAGACGTGACCTATTCTCAATTGGCAAATTATGGATGTAGCCTCTTTCTTGAGCAGCTGCACAGAAGTGTTTAGAATCCACAAACTCCGGCTCTATGTCATACAAATTTCTGGAAATTTCCACCCATACACTTTTTGGAGCTAGGGCCTCATTTTCATAGTAGAAGTAGGGTGGCTTGTTCATCCTCTAGAGTCGATGTCAGTCCTGGCTGCTTGTCCATCCTCTAGAGTCTGCTCTGCTCTACTGCTCCTTGCGGCTCAGGTTGGTAACGGTCCATGTTTGCGTATGCTTTGTGAACTTATGGTTTGATTTGATAATTTCAAAACTTTGATTTCATAATCTTTTGGCCGGAAGCACCTAGCAATATCTTTTAAACCTTGTTTCTCTCCATATGCTATTTGTACTTCTCATCGGCTCTAATGTTTCTCTACCTGATTCTACTTCTCCTCTGCCTAGTTTGGGTTGTTTATGGTGGTTAACTCCAATGAATAACAATAGAGGCCTGCCATAATCACTTGTTCTATACCGTGTGTCAACACATACTACATCTCATACTCGGATATGGGTCATAGTTGTCAGCTTTTTACCGGTCAATAGAAAATACTGATCAAACAGAACTATATGATCATGTATTCCACGCTTATTATTACACATCACCAACATACGGAGGAGAGAGAAACAGAAAAGTGGGTGGGTGTGTGCCGCTGGTTGGAATAATAATGAAGTCAGACTGGTCATAGTTGTCAAGCACTCAATGCTTGCCAGCTTTTGACCGATCAATACAAATTATTGGTCAAACTTGCACCTACTCCATTCATAATCACATAATATGTATAAATATCATTTTGGCTAACAAAATCTCGTTCATACTACGTTATAAGAACTATGATCATGTATTCCACGTTTATTATTACACATCACCAACAACATCCCTATCTAGTCTTCTGAATTTTCTTTGTGTCCCTTGCTTATGATCGCTTCGGCCGTAACCGTGGAGCATCTTCATTATTTAACGGGATGGTGGGGTCAGCTTTCACTGTGAAGGGTGGAATTTCAACAAACTTATTATAATCTTCTGACATGTCTGTCGTGTCCTCGATTCCCACGATGTTTCTTTTCCCTGAGAGAACTATGTGACGCTTCGGCTCATCGTATGATGAAATTGTTCCCTTATTTTTTCTTTTCTTCGGTCTGGAAGACATGTCCTTCACATAGAAGACCTGAGCCACATCATTGGCTAGAACGAATGGTTTGTCATTGTAACCAATACAGTTGAGATCCACTGTTGTCATTCCATAAAGCGGGTCTACCTTTACCCCTTCTCCATTCAGGTTGACCCATTTGCACTTGAACAAAGGGACCTTAAAAGAAGGTCCATAGTCAAGTTCCCATATCTCCTCTATGTAACCATAGTATGTGTCAGTTTTTCCATTCTCGTTTGTTGTATCAAAGCGGACACCACTGTTTTGGTTGGTGCTCTTCTTATCTTGGGAGCTCGTGTAAAATGTATTCCCATTTATCTCGTACCCTTGAAAACTCCCAATAGTCGAAGATGGTGACCCTGCCAACATGTATAGCTGATCTTCAACAGTGGTGTCATTTATAAGACGTGTTTGCAACCAACTTCCGAAAGTCTCCATGTGTTCGCGTTTAATCCATGAGTCATCCTTCCCCGGGTTTGCAGACCGTACAATATTCTTGTGTTCCTCGACATACGTAGCCATGAACATAGAATTTTGTAGAACTGTGTAGTGTGCTTTGGTCAAAGAATGCCCGTCCCTAGGTATCATTGTTTTCTTTCCCAGCGTTCCTTTTCCCCTCAGTCTCCCCTCATGCCGCGATTCAGGGACACCAATTGTCTTAAGGTCAGGAATAAAGTCAACACAGAACCCAATGACCTCCTCTGTTCCATAGCCCTTCGAGATGCTTCCTTCTGGCCTAGCACGGTTATGAACATATTTCTTCAAGACTCCCATGAACCTCTCAAAGGGGAACATATTATGTAGAAATACCGGACCGAGAATATGAATCTCTTCACATAGGTGAACAAGGAGATGAGTCATAATGTTGAAGAAGGATGGTGGGAACACCAACTCAAAACTAACAAGACACTGGACCACATCCCTCTGTAATCTTGTCAGAATTTCTGGATCGATTACCTTCTGAGATATTGCGTTCATGAATGCACATAGCTTCACAATGGGTACTCGAACATTTTCCGGTAGAAGCCCCCTCAATGCAATCGGAAGCAACTGCGTCATAATCACGTGGCAGTCATGAGACTTCAGGTTTTGGAATTTTTTCTCTGCCATGTTTATTATCCCCTTTATATTCGACGAGAAGCCAGACGGAACCTTGATACTGTAAAGGACTTCAAAGAATATTTCCTTCTCTGCTTTAGTAAGAGCGTAGCTGCTTAAGGAATGGCGCCCTGTATCTGTGTGCTTGTTGCTTGGGTCTTTCATACGTTGCTGGTCCTCCCGTGCTTCAGGCCTATCTTTTGACTTCCCATACACGCCCAGGAAGCATAGCAGATTGACACATAGATTCTTTGTCACGTGCATCACGTCGATCAAAGACCGGACATCTAAAACTTTCCAATAGGGTAGCTCCCAAAATATAGATTTCTTCTTCCACATGGGTGCCCGCTTATCAGGGCCGTACGGAACTGGTTGGCTGCCAGCAGCCTTACCAAAGATTACTTCTAGGTCCTTGACCATATCGAATATATCATTACCACTACGGAGCTCAGGCTTCTTTCGGTTATCTGCCTCACCTCTGAAATGCTTCCCTCCTTTTTTCCTTAAGGGATGCTTGATCGGAAGAAATCTACGATGCCCCAGGTATACAACCTTTTTACATTTATCCAAAAAAACACTGTCAGTCTTATCTAAACAGTGTGTGCATGCATTGTATCCCTTGTTTGTATGACCGGAAATGTTACTAAGAGCTGGCCAATCATTGATGGTCACGAAAAGCAACGCCCGTAGGTCAAATGGCTTTTGTTCGTTCTCATCCCACACACGTACACCTGGTTTGCCCCACAGTTCTAAGAGTTCTTCCACTAATGGCCTTAGATACACATCAATGTCGTTGCCAGGTTGCCTCGGGCCTTGGATGAGAACTGGCATCATAATGAACTTGCGCTTCATGCACAACCAAGGAGGAAGGTTGTACATACATAGAGTTACAGGCCAAGTGCTATGACTGGAGCTCTGCTCCCCAAAAGGATTAAAGCCATCTGTACTTAGACCAAACCATAAGTTTCTCGCCTCTCCTGCAAAGTCTGGAAAGTCTCTCTCGATCTTTCTCCACTGCGATCCATCGGCGGGGTGCCTCAACTTTCCATCTTTCTTACGGTCTTCTTTGTGCCATCGCAACAACCTAGCATGCTCTTTGTTTCTAAACAGACGTTTCAGCTGTGGTATTATAGGAGCATACCACATCACCTTAGCAGGAACCCTCTTACGGGGGGGCTTGCCGTCAACATCACCAGGATCATCTGCTCTGATCTTATACCGCAGTGCAGTGCATATCGGACATTCATCCAAATTCTCGTACTTCTCACCGCGGAAGAGAATGCAGTAATTAATGCATGCATGTATCTTCTGCACATCTAATCCTAGAGGGCAGAGAGCTTTCTTTGCTTCGTACGTACTCTCAGGCAATTCGTTATCCTTTGGAAGTTTTGGCTTCATTAGTTGAAGTAAACTCTCAAATGCCTTGTCAGTCACACCGTTTTGTGCCTTCCATTTCAGCAACTCCAGTGTGGTACCGAGCTTTGTGCTACCATCTTCGCAATTTGGGTACAACAATTTTTTGTGATCCTGTAACATGTTGTCCAGCTTCAACCTCTCCAATTTATTTTCACAGTCTTCCCTTGCATCAACAATAACTCGGCCAAGATCATCATCGGGCTCTTCTGATGCATGTTCTTGATCACCTCCTTCTTCTGCATTCTCTTCCATTGCAGTATCGTCGTATTCAGGGAACAAAGGATCTTCTTCTTCTTCTTCATCGTCTTCCATCACAACCCCTCTTTCTCCATGCTTGGTCCAGCAATTATAGCTGGGCATGAAACCTCTCCGAAGTAGATGGCCATGAAGGATTCTTTCGGAAGAATGTTCTCTGACGTTCCGACAATCAACACATGGGCAACACATGAAGCCATTATCTTTGTTCGCCTGAGCTACAGCAAGAAATGCATTCAGGCCTGCCATATACTCGGAGGTGCGTCGGTCACCGTACATCCATCGCTGCCGTGCATCCATCTGCATCATATAATTAAGTTTATCAAAATACATATTAATGCAGAGATGACCACAGTACATCGACAAATAATACTTTTTCATGTATCAGTTACAGATGAAAAAGATAATTTGTTAACCTCGGTCGAAGATACCATTTTCAGTGAGCTTGTGTGCGTCTCGGGAATTTCGTCGAACACCTCGTGTGCATAGTAAAAAAAACACACTATAACACCACACTCTCTCACACCTCCAAGGAAAAAAAAGATGGAAGGAGGGGGGGCTGGGGCAGTATATATAGGGGAAGGGGGCATTGGTCCCGGTTCGTGGACTGAACCGGGACAACAGGTCATGCGCGTGCCACGTGGCCTGTGGCTAGGCATTGGTCCCGGTCCGTGGCAAGAGCCGGGACCGATATGCCCCCCACGAACCGGGACCAATGCGCCCAGGCGATTCCTGTTGCCCCGGGCGCACGAACCGGGACCAATGCAGGGCATTTGTCCCGGATTTGGTTGCAACCGGGACAGCTGCCCCCCGGCCCCCTGGACGAGAGGGGTTGTTTCCACTAGTGATGGTCTTCCAATGTGCAAGGTAACACGAACTTCTTGTAGGATAGAAAAAATCATAGGATAGCAACATGTGGAAATTTGAATCCTATTGGAAATAGAGTTTTTTTATTCATATACGATAGGAAAATTGCATAGGATAGCAACATGTCCATTTGAATCCTATATGGGAAAGTGTTTGTTTTTTATTCATCTATATGGGAAGAGCAATTCCTCGTCTTTGATTCATAGGAGAACATGTCCATTTTGTATAGGATAGGAAAATTACTCATTTTGTTCCATTTCTTCCATTTGTTCCATTTTTTGTTGCATCGAAAAAATATACTTGTTGCAGCGGTATTTATCATCTGTTCCATTTGTTCCGTTTGTTGTTACATTGAAAGAATATACTTGTTGCAACAGTATTTAACATTTGTTCCATTTTTGTTGTTGCAGTAGTGACAAGCATTGTCCAGTACTCTTGGATTTCATTGTCAACAGCGGCATACGTTTTGCTAGCATTGATATAAAGAATGACAAGATCAAGAATTCCACCTGATACAACAATCTTTAGGCATAACACACACATGGCAGTTCGCCGGTGGAGCCTTTAGGAACCCGCCACTCCAGCCAGATCAGAAGGGACATGATCATGAATCATAAATCAAGTGGATCCTCGTCTTGGCGTAAGAGGAATCCTAGGACCGTCGCCTTTATTCGAGCACACAAGCATCCCCCACGCTATTAGCCAACTTCCAGCGAGCAAATCGAGTGGATAGGCACAGGTGACAACAACGGAAGAAAGACTGCATCACACCCTAGGTATGCGTAGGGGCACCATCGCCGTAGGTTCCATGCCGTCACCACTGGCCAGCACCGCATGCCCGCCCCTCTCAGCTCCATAGAAGCTTCCCCTCTCCACCATAATTGCGCATAAATCGACCCTAGCTTCTGACAAGTACCCTTTGATAACTTAAAACAGCTCATGCTATAGGTTGGCAGTGCGTGAATGATTCCGCATCCCTTGCTTCACGTTCTTTCTATTCCATCCCAGCCCATTCCATGGATTTTTAGCGCTATAGGAAGGCGATGAGTGATGAAAGGAAGTCCCAAGTCAAAAAGCGAAGGCCGGGCTATAGGTCACGAGTCCTGCACCGAGCAATAGGAAAGGGCCCAATAGAGATAACAGTCACGATCGAGAGCGATACAGTTAGAGAGAAGCCAGCCTAGCAAAATGCAAAGCAGGACGCCGTGTCGAAGCTGGGGCTTTTTGTAAGTATCTTATTATGAGGGTAGTACCAGGAACTACGATATCTAATTTTTTGCATTCAAGTATCTATTTGAAACGAATTCTCCACCATTTGATTCCCGCATCCCTCTCTCTCTCTCTCTCTCTCTAATAGAATTAGAGGATCTAATTAGAGCTTCTAATTTAGAGCCCATCTAATAGAATTAGAGTCTCTTCTAATTGGGTTTTGAGGTGTCCTCTCCTTATCAGAGCTACATCTAATTCTAGTTTATCTCATGTGTTGAGAACTTTCAGTTTCATGATTAACTATAATCATAGTTAATTAGAGCTACCAATTAGCAACGCAGGAAGGCTATCTCTCTTCGTCGGTACCGAGTCCTGGACAACGGAGTGCTGACGGGTTGATACGAGCGTACGCGTGAACACCATAAGAGGGATTACATGTGTGATCCTTGACGAGGGAAGACTTAGCGATATTCTTACAACTAGTCCTAATTGTGAGGATCTACGATTGTTCAGATCTCTTCTACGATTACATCGAATCCGTTTCCCGGTGAGTCGTGATTCTGATCCTCGCACATATGGGCATGCCTCGTTATTTGCATAGTGATCTTGACGGACTATGTAGGGATTTGTTTTTAATTTGGCAGCGTAGACCAGCAGCCCCTACAAAACGCAATGCCCTAATGGCACGACGGATGCACACAACAAAAAAATAACCTAAAAAGGAAAAGTCCCGCTATAGAGTTTCAGTCCTTGCAGCAACAGCACAACCACCACCAAGACAACAGTTGATGTCCAAGTACTCCAAAAGTGACGGTTCCAAGAAGGAAAAAGTGCATCAGCGTCATGGCTGCCGGATCGTAGATCTTGGGTATTCACGTGGAGATAATCCTCGCTCTGAAAACAATGCTTTCAACAAGTCCATTGCCATGCACAACCAATTAAGTCCAGACCTTGGATTTTCACCCTGAAAGGTAAGGCCTTGAACTTCACATGTGATGTCGCCCCCACTTACATACCGATGGTACGAAATCCGAAACTCCAAGCAAGTCCGTCAATGTCGTAGGCTCCAATCACCATTACTAGTCCTCCAATATCGGCTTCCATGAAATTATCCACCTCTAAGTTCACCATGCAGTAAAATATCTCTAGATTGCAATAGATAGCAGAGCTTCACGCCTCTCTCTCCTTAACGGGGAACCAATGGGCACGACAGAATTTCACCTGATACATCAATCTGCAGGTATAACATACGCATGGGAGTTCGCAAGTGGAGTCTTCCGGTACCCTCCATTGCGACCAGATCAGGAAGGAAATGATCATGAATCAAGTGGGTGTTCGTCTTGGCGTAAGAGGAACGGTAGGACCGCCGCCTTTATTCGAGCACACCAGCAACCCCCCACGATGTTAGCCAGCTTCCAGCGAACATATCGAGTGGATCAGGCACACATGACAGCGACAGAAGAAAGGCTGCATCCCACCCTAGGTATGTGCATGGGTTCCATCCTCGTAGGTTTTGCGTTGTCACCTCCAGCCATCACCGCATGCCCACGCCTCTCAGCCCCGTACAAGTCTCCCTGCTCCACCAAAACTGCGCATACATCAACGCCAGCTTCTGATAAGTACCCTTTGATAACTGAAAAGAGCTCATGATGTAGGTTGGCATCGCCTGAATGACTGCTCATCCCTTGCTTCCGTTCTTTCTATTCCATCCCAGTCCATTCTGGGGAGTTTTAGTGCTAGAGGAAGGCGATGAGTCAGGAAGAGGAACCATAGGACCACCGCTTTTATTCGAGCACACCAGCAGCCCCCCACGCTGTTGGCCAGCTTCCAGCGAATATGTCGAGTGGATCAGGCACACGTGACAGCGACAGAAGAAAGGCTACATCGCACCCTAGGTACGCACAGGGGTGCCATTTCCGTAGGTTCCGCGTCGTCACCTCCGGCCATCACCGCATGCCCGCCCCTCGCAGCCCCATACAAGCCTCCCCGCTCCACCAGAATAGGGCATACATCGACACTAGCTTCTGACAAGTACCATTTGATAACTGAAAAGAGCTCATGATGTAGGTTGGCATCTCCTGAATGACTGCTCATCTCTTGCTTCGCGTTCTTTCTATTCCACCCCAGACCATTTCGGGCAGTTTTAGCGCTAGAGGAAGGCGACGAGTCAGGAAGAAAGGGAGTCCCAAGTCAAAAAGCGAAGGCCGAGCTATAGGTCACGTGACCTGCACCGAGCAATAGAAAAGTTCCCAACAGAGAAAACAGTCACGATAACGAGCAGTACAATTAGAGAGAAGCCATCCTAGCAAAATGCGAAGCAGGAGGCCTTGTCGAAGTTGGGGCTTTTAAAATTATCTTATTACGAGGGTAGTAACGGGAACTATGGTATGTAATTTTGCATTCGGATATCTATTAGAAACGAATTATATCCACCATTTGATTGCCGCCCCTTCTTATGTTCTTGTGCTCGCCGCCGTCCCGCTCTCATACCTCCAATTGTGCCGCCAAGGAACCGAACCCCCTGTACGAAGGGAATCCGACACGCTACGTCAGCCCCGCCCGCCATCTTCGACAGCCATGGCACGGGAGCGGCCGGTGGGGGCGTTGGGCTTCTAAATCGAGCGGTCTTCGTGCTTGACGACCCAACGGTCAATCTATTCGGTGTGGATGGAGAGAGGACGCGGTGAGTTTTCCGTATACCTGCTTGGCTTGACTAAACATGGCCGGAGATGGAAAGTCGGTCGACGACGGTGGCAATGCATGGTGGAGAGTTAGTCGCTTCGTGACTGGTCACTGATGCTACTCGTTGATCATTTTTGCGGGTTTTCTTTCGTTGGGTTCCGCAGCTGCCCGCACCGCCTCGCGCCGGCCGTGCACGCGGGCCAGCCGTACACAAGCCGTGTCGTACGTGTGAACGCGTATGCTACGTGCATGTAGTATTTGATATGGTGTGCGCGACAACGCCACAAGACCGGCTGGTCTTCCCGCGAGATGTGCGTGCGTGCATCCGCCGCTACTCTCGCCTTTCTTTCATGCATGCATGCGTAGCACAGGCGCCGAGGACGAGCCCGGGCAAAACTAGTGAACAACTTGGACGGCAGCGACTTACACCACATTCTTCTTTCTTTATGCATGTGTTATGTGTGGCACACGTACGAGTACGTGCTGGCGACGTCATTGACCATGCGATCGATGCCACGATAAGTCGTGCCACCACAGATCGGACTACTACATGAGAGGATAGCTTAGGAGGAAGAAATAGCCTAGATCGATCGAAAACCATGCGTATGCAAGCCTGAACTCCTCTCTGTTGACCAGCGTATACCCCTCCAACTCGTCTCTCGTATATGAAAAGAGGCCACATCCAGAGCATCCCGCCTCCTTTCAGTCCGGCCTTTTAGTTTACTAGTATCTCTTTCGCAATCTATCGGTTACTGTCTTCTCACGTTGAATCATGCCTAGTTTACTTTCGCCTGGGCTGGGTGCCCAACTGCTAAATATTTGTTTACGTAAGGCTGATCAACTACTCCTGTAGCACGCTACTCCTAGTACTCCTTTATGTGCATGCAATTAAGACGACGTGTTTGCATGCATGCTTGGCCGGGAAGGAAAATTAAAGCCAGCTGCATTGCTGACCCGGCACGTACTCTCCTCTCCTCTAGGTCAACGAGACGCCGTTGGCTTCGCCAGGTAGCGAGCTAGCTATAAGACCACACCACCCCAGCAGGCCGTAACACAAACAGCACAAATACCTAGCCAAACATCCATCCATCCATCCATCCATCGAGCTAGACACAGGTAGCTCTTTGACAAGCCAGCAACAATGGCGGCGGCGCGGTGGTCGGCGACGGCCGTCGTGTCGAGCCTGCTGGTGGTCCTGTGCGTGCTGCTGGCGGCGGCCACGTCGGCGTCCGCGCAGCCGCGGGGAGCCACTGTCTTCAGGCCCGGGAAGCGCAACAGCAAGTTCATGTGCCAGGACGACGGCAAGACCAGGAAGGGCAAGAAGAAACCTCAGCCGTGCTCCGCCGAGTGCAACAACCGCTGCCCCACAAAGTGCCTCGTCCTCTGCCCCGGCTGCCTCTCCTTCTGCAGTATGTACCTACTTATATACCCTCTCCTTACTCTACTGCCTAATGTCTATACATACATACTCCCCGTTTTCTTTACAGTCTGTGACTTCTACCCCGGTGCCGGATGCGGCGACCCGCGCTTCACGGGCGGCGACGGCAACAGCTTCTACTTCCACGGCAAGAAGGACCAAGACTTCTGCATCGTCGCCGACGCCGACCTCCACATCAACGCCCACTTCATCGGCAACCACAACCCCAACACCACCCGCGACTTCACCTGGATCCAGGCCATCGGCGTCCTCTTCGCCGACCACCGCTTCAGCCTCGGCGCCGTCCGCTCCGCCAAATGGGACCCCGACGTCGACCATCTCACCATCACCTTCGACGACGAGCGCGTCGACCTGCCGCGCGCCGACGGCGCGCGCTGGTCCCCGGCCTCCGCGCCGGCGCTCTCCGTCACGCGCACCGCGGCCACCAACGACGTCGTCGTCGAGCTGAAGGGGGTGTTCAGGCTCGTGGCCAACGCCGTGCCCATCACCGCCCAGGAGTCCAGCATCCACAACTACGGCGTCACCGACGGAGACTGCCTCGCACACCTCGACCTCGGGTTCAAGTTCCAGGCGCTCTCCGAGGACGTCCACGGCGTCCTCGGCCAAACCTACCGCTCCGACTACGTCAGCAAGCTCAACGCCGCCGCCAAGATGCCCATCATGGGTGGCGACGCCGACTACGTCTCCTCGAGCCTGTTCGCCACCGACTGCGCTGTAGCCAGGTTTGGCCGCAACGGCATTGCCATGGTCACGGACGCCAAGTACGATGTGTAGACCAAACCAGCTACGTACGTCTGGGTTCTACGTACCTATCTGATCGATTTACCAAGTAAAGCGTTTCGTGGTGGATTAATAATCCTGAATATTTGTTTGTTCGTATGTATGTAAGGGGATAACTATTATTTTGGTGATAACTAATCCAAATATGCAAAACGAGGAATAATCACGTACGGAGTCTATGATTCAATACTGTACTATATCTGAGTCCATTGATTGAGAATTCCAGTGAGATTAGCTGTATCCTCCACGTACCTATGAAGTAAAGTGACGTGGTACCTTAATTTAGGCAAAGAGAGAGTGGTGTGTCGTGGTGGACACCTTGATAACCCTTATTACCTGGTCGATTTGGAAACAACGTAATGCAAGGGTGTTTCACAATGACCGGCAGTTTTGCGATGAGGAAGCCCTGGTAGGGAGAATTCTTGAGGAGTTGAAGAGATGGGACCAGGCTGGAGCGGGAGTCGGAGTTTTACTTAGCGAGTAGTCCCTTAGGTGTTGGGTGGAGTTTGTTCGACAGCTAGGTTGCCTGTAACCGTTGCTGTCGTTAATACTTGTATCATTACCTTTTTCCTTCTATAAAAATCAGGTATGCAATTGCATACCCTCGAAAAAAAAAAGAGTGGTGTGTCGTGTCGTAGTATCTTACTTGTAAAGTGGAGCGAGCTGCGGTGATCATGAAGGTAAGTCCTACACATGATTTCCCCCACCTTACAAATCGGACATGCATGTTAGTCTCTAATATTTTTCGAACTACTAAACCGTACCAACCGCACAAGAAAATATGGCGTGTTACAAGTCAAAAGGAAATTCTTTTTGATAATTTGTTTCCAATTTTTTCAATAGATTCACAATCACATGCATACCGTACGTGTCCAGACTATAGTTGTCAGGAAAACTAGAAGCATATACCCTGCGCAACGGGTATCTCTTTAATAAATCTAATGTACCACTTGGAACTTTAATTTGTGTGTAAAAATATGCAAGATTCAGCTGCTTATAGAATCTAGAGGCTAAATTTAATAGACATGAAATATATGTGCATTTTACTATTTATATGCAGTTATGGTCAGGGGGCGCCTAATTTATGTAGATAAGTTGAAATCAAGAAGAAACATGAGATGTGTACACCTTGCATTAAGATGTGATGCATGTTGCTGCATAATGTTTGTACAAAAAATTTGAGCAACTACATATAGAAGGCCACATAGTTTCAAATAATAGTTATACGGTTTTCATCATTTAAAATAGTTGGAAAAAGTTCACTTGGTTGATAAAAATAAATTCTCATGTGTCATATGCACATGATTTGACAGTGTACGAGATGTGCCATCACTAGTGGAAACAGGGCCTTTTGTCCCGGGTCGTAAGAGCCAGTTGTCCCGGTTGTGCAACCGGGATGGGCTAGCCGGGACAAATGGCCCTCCTCCATTGGTCCCGGTTGTGCCAGGACCCGGGATGGTAAGGATAAGCCACGTGGCGAACCTGGGCCAGGGAGTTCGTCCCGGTTCGTTCAAGGGACCGGGATGGATACTTTTTTGAAAAAAAAAATATATATAGCCGTCCAGGCCCACGCGGCGGCAGGTTTTTTTTTTCGTTTTTTGGGCTCCTGTCTCCCAATCCCCAGCTGGCCTCCCCTTCCCCAACCGCGTCCAGGCCCACGTCTTTTTATTAAGCCCACTGGCCACATTTTTTGGTCAAAAGGGTCCACTGGCCCGCGTCTTTTATTATGGTCGGTCAACGGTTCGAAGGGGCCACTAGCCAGCGGCCTAGTGGATGGCTCGCTTGGTCCCTTAAATTAAGACCACAGGGCGGTCAAAGGGCCCACTGTCGCCTCGTCTTCCCGCCCCGCCTCGGCTTCCCGCGCCCCCACTTCCCCACGCGCGCGTGCGAGCTGCAACCGTCGCCACGTTCTGGCCGCCGGTTGGCATGCCAGCCCCCCCCCCCCAGGTCCTTTTTAAAGGGCCCCCGCCGCCCGTACAACCCATCCACCCCGGCCGCTCCCAAGGCAAAGCCACCCTAGCCACCATGTCCCGCTGGTTCTCGAGCGGCTCCGGCAAGCGCCCCAGGAACGACGGCGAAGGCTCCTCGAGCGGCGCCGGCCGCGTCCCACCCCCGCCAGCGGAGGCCTTCGGCTACGGCCCTGGAGGCGTCCGCATCGGCGGGACGCCGCGCGTCCCCGCGCCACCTCCGGCGGCACGCCCGCCGCCCCGTGCCGCGCCCAAGGGCAAGCGGTTCCGCCGGTACATCCGGGCGGTGGAGGCCGAGTGGCACTGGAACAACGCCACGCCGGTGTTCAGGCCAGACGTCCACCTCCCGGACGGCTGGCACCTGAACCCCCAGCGGATCCCTGTGCCGCCGGCCCCGACCGGCGAGGCACTGCTCGAGGAGATCGACTGCCGCCGCCACCTCCTGCCGGCCCCCCTCCGCAGGGAGCGCGCGTACGCGCGCAGCTCCCCCTACTGGGCCACCTGGCTCCAGCAGGAGCACGAGCAGCGCCGGCGCTCCTTCATCCCCGCCCCCCGCGAGGAGGTGGACGTGGCGGACTACCCCGCGGCACCGCCCGGCCGGGAGAGGGAGCTGTGGCTCCTCGAGGACATCCCGGAGGACTTCTCCGGGGAGGAGGACCCCGAGCTCCGGGCCGCCATGGAGGAGGCCTGCGAGGCCTCCCGCCGCACCCTCATCGAGGACGAGGTCAAGCGGTGGGAGCGGGTCGTGGCCGCCGCCGCCGCCGACGCCATGCCGCCGCCGCCCCCTACCGAGCCTACCCCCTGGTGGCACGCGCTGTACGCCGAGTGGGAGGCGTCCGAGGACCAGCCGCCGCCGCAGCCGCTCCCCCCAGGCCTGGAGTACGGCATGAACTGGCCCTGGACCGGCGGCGTTTGGTCGCCGGAGCAGGAGGTGCTGCCCCCACCGCCGCCGCTGCGGGAGGTGCTGCCCCCGCCACCGCCGTACGCGCCCCCGATGCCCCCGATGCCTCCGCCGCCGGCGAGCCCGGCCCAGCCGCCTGCCCACCTGTGGCAGCCACCCCCTTACCAGTGCATCTCCTCCGACGAGGAGGACGAGTAGATCGGCCGGCCGCCTGTGGCCGCGTCCCCCTAGACTAAGCTACCCCCCCCAAGAAAACGGCCGGCCGCCTGTGGCCGCGCCGCCGCCCCCTTTATGCAAGTACGGTCGGCCGCCTGTGGCCGCGCCGCCCCTATCTATGTAAGCAAGGCCCCTGGCCTTTTTTTTAATATAAGTTGTGTGCCTAGTCTACTGTGTCCCTAGCCCATGCATCCCCGCCGGCGGTCCACCGGCGGGATCTGTCTGCTCGTTCCCGCCGCCGGCATGGCTTCGCCAAGCCACGTCCACTGTCCTGGGGTGTTCGTTCGGCCTGGAGAGAGGGCCGCTCTTTTTATACACCTAGGCCTCTAGTCCCGGCCCATGCCACCAACCGGGACTAGAGCCCCTTTGGTCCCGGTTAGTACCACGGGCCGGGACCAAAAAGTAATTTCGAATTTCGGTGGCACCCTGCGCGCCCAAAATTTTTTAGCGCCAAAATTTGAAAAGAGTTTGCACATTAACAACTTCTATATACTTTCAAATTTGAAAAAAATTCAAACATGAAAATGCTAGAATTTGCAAAACTAATTTAAATCCATTTTTCGTTTAACTAAATAATTATTCTAACTATTGAAAATATTAATTATTTTATCATTTGTATATAATTTGAATATAAAAATGTTACAATTTTTGTTTTCTCTCGTGATCTTCCGAGTTAGTCCAGAGCATACAAGGCATCCCTGTTGATTTATATAAAGTTCGACAAAGCGAGTTGTACCTTATTGACACGGTGAATTTGAGATCTTCGTCTACAACAGAAAAACAATAGTTTTCCTTCGAAGGTTTACTCTGCGCATCCACACGTATTTTCCCTTTATCCCGACCCCCGCTTGAAAACATAGTAACTTCCGTGTACGCGGCAAGCCGCGGCGGGAGCATCAGACTTAAAGCAGAGACGGGCGGTCGGGGGGGAGACCGCGTCGTTGCTGTCGCGCTTTCCTCTCCTCTGCTCGTCCGCCGTCGCCGTCGAGCTCCCCTCCGCCTTCAACATTTGGGATCTTCGTTGTTCAGTTAGACGTTTCTCCTCCAAAAATTTATCATATCTGTTAAAAAAGTATCGAAGCTCTATTTCTGTTTTAATGATATCTGTCCGGATGGTATCCCTGCTATCACTTTGAAGTGTGCCTGCAATATCTGCGCAGAATATATGACACCCATAAGGCAAAGCCCATCTTTCTCTATCCTCATACAATCTACGTAGCCACTCGTTATCCTTCAGATTGTACTTCGCCAAGACCTACTAAAATCATGAGCGAAAATTTCCGAAAAGTGCAATATATCCCTTAATACTTTCGTTGCATTTTGATATATATCCGAGCGGTGGACAGTCCCTGGCCAAGCAGAAGCAACTGCATCCCCTATCGATGTAAAACAGTCGGTCAAAACTTTTTTGGGTTGTTTATGGTGGTTAACTCCAATGAAAGTAGTTATAATCCTGCAATAATACGGAGGAGAGAGAAACAGAATAATAATGAAGTCAGGCTGGTCATAGTTGTCAAGCACTCAATGCTTGCCAGCTTTTGACCGATCAATACAAATTATTGGTCAAACTTGCACCTACTCCATTCATAATCACAGAATATGTATAAATATCATTTTGGCTAACAAAATCTCGTTCATACTACGTTATAAGAACTATGATCATGTATTCCACGTTTATTATTACACATCACCAACAACATCCCTATCTAGTCTTCTGAATTTTCTTCGTGTCCCTTGCTTATGATCGCTTCGGCCGTAACCATGGAGCATCTTCATTATTTAACGGGATGGTAGGGTCAGCTTTCACTGTGAAGGGTGGAATTTCAACAAACTTATTATAATCTTCTGACATGTCTGTCGTGTCCTCGATTCCCACGATGTTTCTTTTCCCTGAGAGAACTATGTGACGCTTCGGCTCATCGTATGATGAAATTGTTCCCTTATTTTTTCTTTTCTTCGGTCTGGAAGACATGTCCTTCACATAGAAGACCTGAGCCACATCATTGGCTAGAACGAATGGTTCGTCATTATAACCAATATTGTTGAGATCCACTGTTGTCATTCCATAAAGCGGGTCTACCTTTACCCCTTCTCCATTCAGGTTGACCCATTTGCACTTGAACAAAGGGACCTTAAAAGAAGGTCCATAGTCAAGTTCCCATATCTCCTCTATGTAACCATAGTATGTGTCATTTTTTCCATTCTCGTTTGTTGTGTCAAAGCGGACACCACTGTTTTGGTTGGTGCTCTTCTTATCTTGGGAGCTCGTGTAAAATGTATTCCCATTTATCTCGTACCCTTGAAAACTCCCAATAGTCGAAGATGGTGACCCTGCCAACATGTACAGCTGATCTTCAACAGTGCTGTCATTTATAAGATGTGTTTGCAACCAACTTCCGAAAGTCTCCATGTGTTCGCGTTTAATCCATGAGTCATCCTTCCCCGGGTTTGCAGACCGTACAATATTCTTGTGTTCCTCGACATACGTAGCCATGAACATAGAATTTTGTAGAACTGTGTAGTGTGCTTTGGTCAAAGAATGCCCGTCCCTAGGTATCATTGTTTTCTTTCCCAGCGTTCCTTTTCCCCTCAGTCTCCCCTCATGCCGCGATTCAGGAACACCAATTGTTTTAAGGTCAGGAATAAAGTCAACACAGAACCCAATGACCTCCTCTGTTCCATAGCCCTTCGAGATGCTTCCTTCTGGCCTAGCACGGTTATGAACATATTTCTTCAAGACTCCCATGAACCTCTCAAAGGGGAACATATTGTGTAGAAATACCGGACCGAGAATATGAATCTCTTCACATAGGTGAACCAGGAGATGAGTCATAATGTTGAAGAAGGATGGTGGGAACACCAACTCAAAACTAACAAGACACTGGACCACATCCCTCTGTAATCTTGTCAGAATTTCTGGATCGATTACCTTCTGAGATATTGCGTTCATGAATGCACATAGCTTCACAATGGGTACTCGAACATTTTCCGGTAGAAGCCCCCTCAATGCAATCGGAAGCAACTGTGTCATAATCACGTGGCAGTCATGAGACTTCAGGTTTTGGAATTTTTTCTCTGCCATGTTTATTATCCCCTTTATATTCGACGAGAAGCCAGACGGAACCTTGATACTGTAAAGGACTTCAAAGAATATTTTCTTCTCTGCTTTAGTAAGAGTGTAGCTGCTTAAGGAATGGCGCCCTGTATCTGTGTGCTTGTTGCTTGGGTCTTTCATACGTTGCTGGTCCTCCCGTGCTTCTGGCGTATCTTTTGACTTCCCATACACGCCCAGGAAGCATAGCAGATTGACACAGAGATTCTTTGTCACGTGCATCACGTCAATCGAAGACCGGACATCTAAAACTTTCCAATAGGGTAGCTCCCAAAATATAGATTTCTTCTTCCACATGGGTGCGCGCTTATCAGGGCCGTATGGAACTGGTTGGCTGCCAGCAGCCTTACCAAAGATTACTTCTAGGTCCTTGACCATATCGAATATATCATTACCACTACGGAGCTCAGGCTTCTTTCAGTTATCTGCCTCACCTCTGAAATGCTTCCCTCCTTTTTTCCTTAAGGGATGCTTGATCGGAAGAAATCTACGATGCCCCAGGTATACAACCTTTTTACATTTATCAAAAAAAATACTGTCAGTCTTATCTAAACAGTGTGTGCATGCATTGTATCCCTTGTTTGTATGTCCGGAAATGTTACTAAGAGCAGGCCAATCATTGATGGTCACGAAAAGCAACGCCCGTAGGTCAAATGGCTTTTGTTCGTTCTCATCCCACACACGTACACCTGGTTTCCCCACAGTTCTAAGAGTTCTTCCACTAATGGCCTTAGATACACATCAATGTCGTTGCCAGGTTGCCTCGGGACTTGGATGAGAACTGGCATCATAATGAACTTGCGCTTCATGCACAACCAAGGAGGAAGGTTGTACATACATAGAGTTACAGGCCAAGTGCTATGACTCGAGCTCTGCTCCCCAAAAGGATTAAAGCCATCTATACTTAGGCCAAACCATAAGTTTCTCGCCTCTCCTGCAAAGTCTGGAAAGTCTCTCTCGATCTTTCTCCACTGCGATCCATCGGCGGGGTGTCTCAACTTTCCATATTTCTTACGGTCTTCTTTGTGCCATCGCAACAACCTAGCATGCTCTTTGTTTCTAAACAGACGTTTCAGCCGTGGTATTATAGGAGCATACCACATCACCTTAGCAGGAACCCTCTTACGGGGGGGGGCTCGCCGTCAACATCACCAGGATCATCTGCTCTGATCTTATACCGCAGTGCAGTGCATATCGGACATTCATCCAAATTCTCGTACTTCTCACCGCGGAAGAGAATGCAGTCATTAATGCATGCATGTATCTTCTGCACATCTAATCCTAGAGGGCAGAGAGCTTTCTTTGCTTCGTACGTACTCTTAGGCAATTCGTTATCCTTTGGAAGTTTTGGCTTCATTAGTTGAAGTAAACTCTCAAATGCCTTGTCAGTCACACCGTTTTGTGCCTTCCATTTCAGCAACTCCAGTGTGGTACCGAGCTTTGTGCTACCATCTTCGCAATTTGGGTACAACAATTTTTTGTGATCCTGTAACATGTTGTCCAGCTTCAACCTCTCCAATTTATTTTCACAGTCTTCCCTTGCATCAGCAATAACTCGGCCAAGATCATCATCGGGCTCTTCTGATGCCTGTTCTTGATCACCTCCTTCTTCTGCATTCTCTTCCATTGCAGTATCGTCGTATTCAGGGAACAAAGGATCTTCTTCTTCTTCTTCATCGTCTTCCATCACAACCCCTCTTTCTCCATGCTTGGTCCAGCAATTATAGCTGGGCATGAAACCTCTCCGAAGTAGATGGCCGTGAAGGATTCTTTCGGAAGAATGTTCTCTGACGTTCCGACAATCAACACATGGGCAACACATGAAGCCATTATATTTGTTCGCCTGAGCTACAGCAAGAAATGCATTCAGGCCTGCCATATACTCGGAAGTGCGTCGGTCACCGTACATCCATCGCTGCCGTGCATCCATCTGCATCATATAATTAAGTTTATCAAAATACATTACAATAACATATTAATACAGAGATGACCACAGTACATCGACAAATAATATTTTTTTATGTATCAGTTACAAATGAAAAAGATAATTTGTTAACCTCGGTCGAAGATACCATTTTCAGTGAGCTTGTGTGCGTCTCGGGAATTTCGTCGAACACCTCGTGTGCATAGTAAAAAAAACACACTAACACCACACTCTCTCACACCTCCAAGCAAAAAAAAAAGATGGAAGGAGGGGGGCTGGGGCAGTATATAGGGGAAGTGGGCATTGGTCCCGGTTCGTGGACTGAACCGGGACAATAGGTCATGCGCGTGCCACGTGGCCTGTGGCTAGGCATTGGTCCCGGTCCGTGGCAAGAGCCGGGACAGATATGCCCCCCACGAACCGGGACCAATGCGCCCAGGCGATTCCTGTTGCCCCGGGCGCACGAACCGGGACCAATGCAGGGCATTTGTCCCGGATTTAGTTGCAACCGGGACAGCTGCCCCCTGGACGAGAGGGGTTGTTTCCACTAGTGCATACTTTCAATTAATGATAAAAAAAGATAACGTGATAATTTGATGGCTAAGAAAATATGACATGGATCCACGCAAGTGGAGATACATAATAATTAATAAATGCTAGTGAGATGATGTCGACAATTGATTGGCTAAAAAGGTAAGTGATCTGGATATCTATACTTTATAAGAAGTATAGATATTCTACCACTAGTGGAGAACGAGGTTTTTGTTCGGTGATGAGCACCTCTTTCGCCCTGGCTCGGCCTCCACCCGGTGTAGAAGGGTGCAGAGGTGGGGCTGGGGCGAGCCACACTATATAAACGCCACTATACCAACCGGGGTAAAAGGTGGATCCAACCGGGGCAAAAGAGCCCCCACTATATAAACGCTGCTAGCTCTCTCCTCTCCTCATGACACACACTTTGGAAGACATATTATAGTTGTGTGATGTGTGCTCATTTGTTTTTCCCTCCTATGCACACGAGGTGTTCGATGAAATTCCCGGGAGAATAACGCCATCTCAGCTCACAGAAAACAAACATGATTTAATTTGTCCGAAACACACTTAATTAAATAAATTTTCTCGTCCTTCTTTCCTCCTCGGTCGAGGTACCAACTTTATCATTTCATCTGTCGATGTAACATTGAGCATTTCTCTATTCACGATGTTCTGTAACAGTTCTTAATTAATAATCATATAATGCAGATGAACCGGCAGTGGATGTACGCAGACCAACGCTCTGTCACGTTCATGAAAGACGTGGGTTATTTTCTCGAGGTGGCACAGGCAAACAAGCGGAATAATTTTATGTGTTGTCCATGTGCTGTATGTCGGAATCAGAAGGAACAGTCTTTGCACATAGTCATCCACTTCCACTTATTTCAGTCCGGTTTCATGTCCGGCTATAATTGTTGGACCAAGCACGGAGAAATAGGGGTTATGATGGAAGACAACAAACAAGAAGAGAATGATGACAACTATCATGATATGTTCTCTAAGTATAGTGTACATACTGGAATGGAAGATAACGATGAAGTAGAAGATGAAGACCGGACACCAGATGAGCCCATCGATGATCTTGGCCAGGCCATTACGGATGCAAAGACAGAAAGCGAGATTGAAAAGATGAGGGTGAAGTTTGACCAGATGTTAAAGAATCACAAAACATTGTTATATCCAAATTGTGAATATGGGCAGAAAAATCTGAGCAACACACTGGAATTGCTGCAGTGGAAGGCCGAGAACGGTGTGACTGACAGCGGATTTACAAAATTGTTGCAAATAGTGAAGAAGTAGCTTCCTAGAAACAATGAATTGCCCGACAGTACATACCAAGCAAAGAAGCTTGTATGCCCCCCTAGGATTAGACGTGGAGAAGATACATGCCCACATTAATGACTGCATCCTCTACCGCGGTGAGAAGTACGGGAATTTCGAATAATGCCCGGTATGCACTGCATTGCAGTATAAGATCAGACCAGACGACCCTGGCGATGTTGAGGGTGAGCGTCCCAGGAAGAGGGTTCCTGCAAAGGTGATGTGGTATGCTCCTATAATACCACAGTTGAAACATTTGTTCAGAAACAAAGATCATGCCAAACTTTTGCGATGGCACATGGAAGATCGTAATAAAGACGAGATGTTGAGACACCCCGCTGATGGGTCGCACTGGAGAAAAATCGAGAGAAAGTTTCCGCACTTTGCATGTGAAACAAGGAACTTATGGTTTGTTCTAAGTACAGATGGCATGAATCCATTTAGTGAGCAGAGCTACAGCCATATCACCTGGCATGTGACTCTATGTATCTATAACATTCCTCCTTGGTTGTGCATGAAGAGAAAGTTTATTATGATGCCGGTGCTGATCCAAGGCCCGAGGAAACCCTTTTACAGTTGTGGCGTGAAGAAGGTGTACCTGTGTGGGACGAGTACGAACAAAAATAATTTAACCTACGTACTTTGTATTTCATAACCATCAACGATTGGCCTGCTCTTAGTAACATTTCTGGACATACAAACAAGGGATACAATGCATGCACACACTGTTTAGATGACATCGAAAGTATTGTCGTGGGATGATCACGGCAGATGTTACCAGAGGTAACTGATCTTGGGGCAAGTCGACACAGGTATTTGGGAGAGGGTTTAGCTCGAAAGAGAACATGGTGATAAGCGATCTAGGAATCGGCGCTCAACTCGCCGAGTCTCGAATATGGCTCTCGATTTTATACTGGATACTTGATAACAGGTGATACGATTATGTCGTGAATCTCTGCCAAGCTAAGCCTAGGGGCCGGTTTATAAAGCACCCGTACCCCCCCTTGGCTTGCCCTCCAAGGCGCAGCTTGAATCCTATCCGAACTCTGCTTACAAACCCTAGCTTTCCTTACCGCAACCCACAATCCGGGTTACGAGGCCTACAAACTTTGGGCCTTCCAGAAGTTTCTTTATCCTTAGCCGGATCCCGCGCGGCGTCCTTTGGGCCGGGCTACACCTTGGAGTTGGCCTACCGAGTTACTATCCCCCATCAGTAGTCCCCAGAATAGCTTGGGCTTCCTGGATTCCTCCTTGAAGCGCTGGCTATTCCCTGCAAAAATATCAAACGCTCAAGCGTATGGGGGCCGGGTTACAATGCTTTGATAAATGGCTGGGTCCAACTCCATGGTGACCATGCAATAACCCGGCTCTCCTCCAAATGCTTCTCCTAATTTTCCAGGTCTGAACCTTAATAAAAACTCCACGACTCTACACTTTTCTCGATAATTAATCCTGATACCAAGGAAAAGATATTCCTTCCTTTTTTATCTGAACACCTCCCTCCATGCTAAAAATGTATCTCGCAAATTTCGAAATAGACAGCCATTACCCCGTATTTCCCGGGTTCCGCCCGTTGGGCTAAGTTTTTCCACCCTGGCCGTTATAAATAAGCCCTCGGAAGTAACCCTAGCTCCAACGGCTTATTTTCCCCATTCTTCTTCCTTCCTCCTTTCAAGCTCGAGCCCACAGAGCGCCATCACGGAAGCCCCGCGTGCGTCACCGGAGCCCATCCGCCGCCGTTTGCGCTCCGCCACAGCGCGGTTCACTCCACCGCCCAAATCCGCCACCAAACCTCCGATTTGCCCGCCAAGAATCGTGAAAGGGCACCAAGCTTGCATCATCTGCCTCCGCAAAGCTTCGCTTCAATCTCCTTCGGTAAGTCTTCTACATCCTCTAACTTATCCTCGTAATTTCTTAGTTTCTCCTCAAGTTAGATCTGAACCGAGCCGCCCGCGATTTCTCGGGTCATGCCGAATCAAGTCACTAGTGTTTGCTCTAGCTCACCCAATAGATAAGATACACAGTTTAACTCACTCTCCTATCACTTGTAATCACTAATTTTGCCACAAATTCAGAAATGGGATTCCCAATCTGGGCGGGAGTCGTCTAAATTTTCCGCCTTTACTCCTATCACCCGGAAAGTCTTTCCTCTCCGGCTCATTTGCTCATAATAGATGTACGGGCATCCATTTACCCTCCCCGAACACTTATCTATGCATAAGATTCCACAGCCTTTGTAATAATGTGCGATACCCGGACAACTCATACCTGGCTTAGCAAAGTAATACCCGGATCATGTTTAACTTACCAACACTTGCTCAACTGACAATTTCCGAGTTTTCACTTCTCACATCCTTTCCTTGGACGCTTTTTCAGGTTAACCCCATGGCGCCCAAGAAGCAGGGAAAGCAGCCAGTTAAGGCCAAAACCACAAATTCCATATCCGCCAACTGGGGGAGGTCCTCCGTCACCAAGGCCAAACTAGAGGAACTGGTTGAACTAGGGGTTCTACCCCCTCAGGAGACTATCCAGTGGAGAGTACCGGGTAATGAGACCCGGCCCACTCCAGCAGAAAATGAGGTAATCTGTTTTGTTGAACATGTGACCCGGGGCTTCCGGCCTCCGGGTCATCCTTTCTTTCGCGACGTTTTAAGCCATTATGGCCTTCGCATTTTCGACATAGGACCCAACTCCGTTCTAAACATCACTCATTTTATCGTTCTTTCCGAGTCTTACTTGTGCTCTCCGCCAAGTTTGGCTCTCTTCGTCGAACTCTTCCAGTGCAAACCGTGCCGCGAAAGCGGCAACGGTGCACTTCTTACTTGCGGCGGGGTTTCCATCCAACGCCGCAAGAACTCCTTAATGCCTCCTCTCACCCTCAACTCCCACGTAAAGCACTGGCAGCTCTCATACTTTTACTGCCGGGACACTTCCCCACCCGGCGAAAAGAAATTGCCGGGTTACTCGGAGGGTCAACTTGACATTTCCGAAGCCTTCAATGGGTTTGCCCCTGACCCGGAAAGGGAAGAAATTCTACCTCTATTGGCCAAAATCTCCATCCTTTCTGCCCAAGGCCTCATCGGGCTTAACCTGGTGAAGACTTGGGTCGATTTCCGCATCCAACCCAACTCCATTCGCACAAAACTGATGTGCGAATACTCGGGGCAAACCACGGACCCGATCCGATACTCCACCAGCAATTTCGCTCCTAGCGATGCCAACAAAACAATCAAGGGCTTTCTGACGGAAAAGCTCGAGGTGATCCGGAACATAGCCGGATTAGAACCTTTCACCCTCGAGAACCCGGCCCCCGCGGTAAGGACCTAATTCTAACAAGTTCAATTTTATTCGGTCCTCTTGATACAACTGTTAATCCTTGCTCTGGTGTCTCCACCTCAGGCCGACAGTGACTTCTGGAAGGCGGATACTCCTCCTAACTCCGGAAACCCGGAAGAGGAAGGGGATGCCGTTAACTCAGACGAAGGCACATACTTAGTCCCCTTGAATACGTCATGCCCTACTTCTCATTTCCACACTATAATCTTTATTACTTTCAGAACAAGAAGACCAAGACGAGGAGGAAGAAACGGACGGCAAGGTGGAGTCTGCCAGTGATGAAGATGAACCGGAGCCAGCAATTAAAGCTGGATCCAAAAGAAAACCCCAAGGAATCGTTTTCCAGGTTTCATTTCATTTCCTTGTGCTTAATTTGCGTTCCCGTGATATCATTCATGAGCTAACCCTGTCATCATTCCTTTGGCCATAACTGAAGGAGCCACCTGCGTCCAAACGTAGAGTGACCCGGAACCATCCGGGTAACGAGACCCTTAACCCGGGTACTTCATCGCCTCCAGCTCGACATACTGGTATTCACCATACACAAGAATCTTTCCCAAACATTCCTTCACAAAGTAATCTCACACCTTGCTTGGTATTTTTCAGTATCTTCCGGGTCCAGCAGCGGCTTTCCCTCGGACTTCGCGGTGAACCCCGGGTAAAGTTCTTTTCCTGATGTTATGCCGAACTTTTATCGCCCTTTTCATGACTTATGCGCTAACTGCACCTTTGCACTTTCTATAGAGCCACGGTCGTTGTTAGCGACCAGGAAGACATGGAAGTTGAGGACCGGGGTAAGAATAAACCGACTGACGATGCATTCACCACAGCTGGTGATGAGCAAGC